>JAECWU010000190.1:0-1412500 GCA_018150985.1 Chymomyza costata | reverse complement strand
ACATTGTTTAACACTTTCTCTATATCTTTTTATACTGCTTTCTTACGCGCTTAGCGCAGAGGAAATACTATTGATGTTGTCCTATTCGCACTACTTTGCATATATAAACTCACTCTCACGTTTTGTTTCAGCTAAGGAGTGCAAAAAGTATGACATTAATAACGTTTTTTTTGCGCTGAGCGCCTAAGAAAGTCGTACAAAAAGCAATAGCAGAGTAAAACCATAGCAATTTAGGTATCTACTGAAAGCGTCTGCGTTGTTTGGCTTTGTTCTTGTTGTAATTCTCCCGCAAAGTAGGCATTGCACCTTTTTTTAGTTAGTGTGCCCCACAGCACTAAAGTAAAGTGGCGATCGCAAACGCCAGCATCTTTTGCAAGATTTACGTTAAAGGCCTATGCGCAGAATGCAAAAAAATTTCGCACAGAATGACAAAACCATATAAAAAAATCACATTTGGGATTTATTTAATTTATTTTTTTTTAAACCAGAGGCTTTCAGGCATTGGTGAGGTCGAATAGACTCACTCGCCAGGCATATATCTCCTTTATCTCTCTGGCAAGGAGATCAATGGGCACCATTTCTGCCAGTACTAGTGCTGTGTCATCTGAGGCTGTACGAAACGCAGAAATGTTTATATATATGTTTTTTTTTTCCATGGATTCGCCGTCGGGGATGATAATCTTCAAAAGATGTAAGTGGCCCGTACCACTAAACATGCACGATTCATAGCGTCATTGTACGACTATGCCTACGTACTATCCTCACCCCACACTCAACTATACACCTCCACACCCCGCGGGATCACCGTCAAGTACTACTTCGCGGGGGAGGGTTGCCTATTCTAGGCACTCTCCATTAAGAGTCGTTGTCTTTCGCATCTTCTCAGATCGCTCTGGATGCCTATAATGAGTTGGCTCAGTTCCCGCCACTTTGCTTTAGAGTCTGCCATAAATGCACTCAGGTCCTCGGGTGGAGGTACGCCCTCTGTTGACGTGGAGTACCTTGGGCATAGGTACATTACATGCTCCGGGTCTTCGTCGCACGTTTCACACACAGGACAAAGAGGACCTTTGGTCGACCCATCCCATCTGGCTTGCCATATTGCCATAGAGGCTTCTCTCTCTCTGATCTTCGGACAGCTGTAGTGACTGCAGCTCCGTTCTCAGCCGTTCTCCAGGCATATATCTCCTTTATCTCTCTGGCAAGGAGATCAATGGGCACCATTTCAGCCAGTACTTGTGCTGCGTCATCTGAGACTGTACGAAACGCAGAAATGTACCGATCTTGGGTCCTCCCAGGTTTGGTAGCATACGAGAGAGGGCAGCTCGCATCTTTAAGGTTTTGTGGCTCACGAACGCGACATGTGGTCTGTAGCTTAGCCTGTTGTCTAGTATTATATGACTCCACCTTTTTTCTGCTCGTTATAAGCACCGCTTCAGTTTTGTGGCATGCCAATTCCAGTTGAGTGTCCTCCATCCAGTTACACACAGTTGTTATTGCTGCGTTAGCAGCCGCCTCCACCCCGGTCACCTCTTTGGCCACAAATACTAGGGCTAGGTTATCAGCGAATCCAATTAACATGCATCCTTGAGGCAGTTGGAGTCCAATCACCGCGTCGTACATGATTTTCCAAAGGAGGGGACCCAGCACGGAACCCTGCGGAACGCCTGCCGTGACTTTATACCTTTTTGTCCCTCCTCCGTATCATATTCTAAAACTCTATCGGAGAGGTAGCTTGAAATGATCCCTTTCCAATAAGGTGGTATTGCCAATCGGTCTATGGCTTCCATGATTTTTGCCCAGCTCGCAGTGTTGAAGGCATTGCGAATATCCAATGTTATGACTGCGCAGAATTCCTTGTCCCCCCATCTCCAACGGGTTCTTTCGATTGTTTTGGCTGCTATATCCACCACTGCCTTAATAGCATCAACCGTAGATCGGGCCTTACGAAACCCGTATTGCGAGTCGGAAAGCAGTTTTCCCCGATCCAAAATCACCTGTAGTCGAGTGTATATAATCCCTTTTCAGCACCTTGCCAGTGGTGTCTAGAAGGCAGATCGGCCTGTAGCCTGATGGGTCTTCGGTTGGCTTATCGCCTTTTGGTATGAGCATAAGGCGTTGTAGTTACCATATTCTGGGGAACTCTCCATCCTGAAGGCACCTCGTCAATGTGTCCGCGACTGAATCGTAAATTAATCCTAACGCCAATTTAAAGGCTTTATTGGGGATACCGTTCGGTCCTGGCGCCTTCTTATCCCCAATCGATCGTGAGGCTGCCGTGATTTCATCCACCGTCACCCGGGGAATGGGTTCCGTGGTTGGGACGTTGGAGGCTCTTTCCTGCTGAGGGCATTGCGGAAACAGGATTTTGACAATTGAGCCTGGGGCACGTTAGCTGCGGAGTAAGAGCGCGCTTGGTGACTACCTTGTAAGCCGTACCCCAAGGGTTGATATCAGCTTCCTCGCAGATTTTTCGAAAACAGGCTGCCTTGCTAACTTTAATGCTCCTTTTTAGCTCCCTCTTAGCCCTTCGAAGTTCTTCAGCTTTTAACTCGAAGCCGGGTCGACCTCGAGCCCTTTGTGCGTGCCTTCTCGCAAGCAGACACGCTTTCCTCAGTATATTAATGTCATTATTCCACCAGTAGCAGGGTGCTCCTCGTCTGCCTGGTTTCCTCCTGGGCATGGATGCGTCGCATGCGATTTTTAGTATTTTAATCAGTTGCTGTGTAATTGTGCTAGCAGACTGTCCCTCAAGGACTGAGGCGCATAGTGTGTCAGTAAAGATTTGCACATCCAGACAGTTGTCTTTCCATTTTGGACCCGTTGTTTTTGGACGCTGTTTGCTTCGGATACTTCTATCTCTTATTGCGAAACGAATTGCCATATGGTCACTAAACGTGAAGTCTTCACTGACTTTCCACGAGGTTTTGGATAAAAGAGAGCTACTAATAAGGGTGAGATCTATGATAGAGCAAGCATAACAGCTGTAGATGGTAACTCCATTTATTTTGGCGCGTATGAATCCTTCGTGGTCTGTGTTGACATCTCTTGGAGTCGATCTGATAGACCACATGGCTGCTTTACCGCATTTGCTTACGGCCCACCCGCTCCCTGCGATTGGCTTGAAGGATTCGCATATGATGGCGACATCTGCCTTATTCTCCCTGGCTGCCTGCATTAGTAGGGCTTGTGCAGCTTCACAGTGATTTAGATTGATTTGGATGCACTTCATGTTCTGCTAGAGAGTGCATTCCTAAATAGTGGACATCTTCCGCTGCCCGCTACGTGCGTCGAGCTAATCCCTTTGTCTTTACAAAAAATACACTGCGGCTCATTTTGGCAGTTCCTTGCCAGATGGTCATTTAGGCCGCAACGACGGCATAGATTGCATCTACTATTTCATTTTTGCACTGTCGAGCTAAGTGGCCAAGATCGAGACATCTGAAGCATTTTGTCAACGATACTCGCCCCAGAATCTGGATCGGACCCAACCCACTTTGAGCGAACCTACGGCTAAGGCTTTGCGAGCGCTCGCAACTGGCATCTTTATTGACGCTGTTTGAGATTGCCCAAACGCCTTCCGCAAGAATATATCCTCCAAAGCTACGTCATCTAGCTGAAGCTGAGATTTAATAGCCTCGCGAAAGTCTTCTTTGGTGGTGATTTCATCTAGATCCCTGCTCTCCACTGTTACACGGTGCGTCAGTTTACTGACTTCCACTTGATCCCCAAGTGATTCGCCGACAAGGCTCTTAAAGTTGGAGGTCTCTTCTCCAGGATTTGTTTAGTTGCAGGAGAAGCTCGCCCTTCTGCGTTCTCCTTATTTTTGCAACCGCCAGGCCAAGTCCATTCAGTTTATCACCCGACTTGACCTTCCGGAGTATATCAGAATAGCTCGTTGCGCCTCTCGCCTGGATGAGTATAGCGTCAGTCTTCGCCTTCTCCCTTAAGACGCCCTTTTTATTTTTACGGGCGCTTTTTTTGTTCTCCACCTTCCTCATTAATTGCCGTTCCGAAAATTTCAGCATCATTCCAACATCTTGTGGAAATATTCCTATCTTATTGCGTCCCGATGAGATTTTACGCGATAATTTTTCCGTGCACCTCGGATTTTTTACTTTGTCAATTAAAAAGACTGGCAATTTTCAATTCGAAACAAGGCGCCAAAACATCATATGTTTTTGGAACTGGCGCAGAATTTAAAATGTGGGGCCATGTATGGCTAACTTAACCATACAAGGGCAAGCTAGCAGGCGTTTCATTCGGAGATTGATGGGTGAAAAAAGCTAAAACAAATTTTCCAGATATATTTCGTATTTTTTTTATTACATTTTAATAAACAAAAAGAAATCGTTGCTCATATTAATTTTTGAATTCTACTTCAGCACCGATATTTCGGCAGCTATTGAGATAAGTAAATATGTAGCTCGCATTTGAATTTTATTAATAAGCTAGCTTATAAGTTATGGTGATCAATAACTCCTGCTGCTGGTTACTGTATTTTAATGCAGCACCCTAATTGAACAAATAGTTAATAAACTAATAATACAAACATTTTTTAAATTATTAATTTAGTGATATATTCAAACCATTGGTGTAGTCCAATGGACTTGAAGCACTTAATAGCCTATTCACATCGGGGCACATCTAACATCTTACATCTTTTGTAGAAGATGTTACGTATGAATTTGCCGTTCCGAAAATTTCTACATCATTCCAACATCTTGTGGAAATGTTCCTATTTTATTGCGTACCGATGAGAAATTATTCGAATATTTTTTTTTCATTCGCTGGGAACTGTCAACGAAAAAGACTGCCAATTTTCAATTCCAAACAAGGCGCTAAAACCTCATATGTTTATGGAACTGGCACACAATTTAAAAAGTGCGGCAATATATGGCTTAAATAGTGAGCCAGCAGGCTTTCCAGTCGGCGCTACTAATTTGATGAGGGAAAAAATAAAAATCAATTTTATAGATTTATTTTGTACACTTATTTATTACATTTTAATAAACAAAGGCAAATTGTGGCTCATTAAAAAATCAGCATATTGTTTTTTGATTCGACGGTGATTGACATACGAAAATGTGTAGCTCAAAGTTTAATTCTGTTAAAAAACTAACTTGATAATTATGGTGGTCAAAACTCCTGCTGCTGGCGACTATATTTTAATGTAGCACCCATCTAATTGAACAAATAGCTTATACGATACATATGCATACATGTTTTAAATTATGAGTTTACTCAAAGCACTTAAGCACAACACCAACAAACAGATCGTGCATATACATATGTATGTGTGTATGTGCGAGTCAGCACCAGCTCGTCGTCCGCATTGATACTCCCATAGTTTCATAATAAATTCATAAACCCATTCCTTAATAATAGTTAATGTTGAAAATAAACTCTTAAAAAGATTGATATTTTGATTTTTAATAAATTTTAATATTTTGCTTATTTCACCTGTCGGCCTATTAAAATGGCGGCAAGATGTTAGATTTTATATGTTGTCAGTGCGAACACCTTTTTCACATCTTCAAAAAATCCCATGCGTTCCGCTAAGATGTGCTCAGTGTAAATAGGCTATGAGCACAACTCCAACAAATATCGAAAATGCTCGTGGCGCTTACATATATAAACATACATACGTATGCACATAGTATATGTATGTATGTATGTATATACATATTTATGTATACATATGCAAGTCAGCAACAGGTCGTTGTCCTCATTAAAACTGCCGTCTAATTGATGGCATCAACCTAAATTTATCTGTTTTAAGAAAATTCAGATGTGCTTAGTTAATTTTTATTCAATATATTTATTAAAAAATTTGTCTATTGAAATTGTGTGCACATGCAAAACCAAAACGTAAGGTGTTCCGGATTTAGACTCGTTTTGACTTCAAAAAGTTTTGTAGTTATTTGTAATAATAAATTTTTAAAGTGGCAAAAAATGAAGTGCTAAGCGGTAGAGTAAAATGCGTGAGCAATATTTTGCACACCAACACAATGCAAATGTTGGTGAATGACTTTGAAGTTATCTACTTGCATCAAAAAAAAAAAAAAAGAAGGATATAGCAGAGAAGTTACTAAAGGCGACTCTGAAGCTGTTGCTCAAAGTAGTTTGTTGAAAAAAAAAAAAATAAACAATTTATATATTTTGCGAAAATTTGTGTGTTATTCTTATAAAATTAAAATTCGAACTACAAGAAATTAAAAAGACGGCTGCTTTATGATGTCGTTGCCATTTAAATTTTGCGCCACATAAACAAACATAAGCAAGACAGCTGTTTCTGGCCTGAATGAAAACGACTCAAACTAATTCGAAATCAATTCGAATTTAGTCTAAATCGGGAACACCAATTGTGGAATGCAGTTGTAATGACTTTTCAAAACGAGTCGGAATCGGCAACATGGCTGAATGTTGTCAGTGTGAATCGGTGTTTCACATCTTCAAAAAATCCCATACGTTCCTCTAAAACGTACTCAGTGTGAATAGCCTATTAGATTTTAAATAGGTGCCTCAGTGTGAATAGTCTTTAATTGTATATGCATTTACAATAACCATAAATACTTTGAGGAATCTACTTTACACACTTTTGGTTCAAGTTCGAATTGAACAATGAACGGAAAGAGAATCAAATAGCATTAACACCCATGCTCATTAGGTTTGTTTTTGTTTGTTTACAGTGAAGCGTTCCTCGCTTTCGTTAAAATTAGATCTCATTTTGCATTTCTTATAGAAAACGATTACAAGTACATACATTACATTTTTTGTCATTTTCTTGTAGTTAGCGTCGAAAAGTCTGCATTATTACGCTTTTATATTTTTATAAATCTATTAATTTGTGTGCAATATAATTGCTAACCAGTTGGTTTATTATTAGTGAGTAAACGTTTTTACGTAATTATTAAATATAAACATACTTACATATACATATATACATACATATATATGCATATGGGTGAGATTTTATATTGATTCATCCATAACAGTCTTTCGGCAAAGCCGCGCATTCTTTTCGTGTTTATTAAAAAAACTTGCATACATACACATACATATGTACATATGTATGTAAAAAGAATAGCGTGTTATTAAGGTGATTTCCGATTTAGAATAAACCCATAAAAGACTTGAAACGGAGCCTTTATTTATACCAACACCATCAGTAATAGTAAACATTTATTTTTAATTAACATTCATATGTGCATACATATGTATTTATACAATCAAAATAAGTGTTTGCTTAACCGCCCTGTATGTATGTGCATACATATGTACATACATATTTATACAAAGTAGGTGCTTCAGTTTGCCTTATTGCATTGTAATTAATCATAGCTTTTGTTGCTTTGGGACCACTAAAATCTAAAAGCAACTGGAAACTATCATATTCTTATACCGAGGGCCGAGGGTATATTAAGTTTGTGCAAGCCGAAAATGTACGTATGTATGTAACATACAGAAGGAGACGTCGGTGACCCCCCAAAGTTATGTACATATGTACCTAAAGTATGATCGGGTGACTAAAGAAGTCCGTCTGTCTGTATGAATTAGATCTCAGAGATGGTAAGAGGAGAGCTAGAGCAACCAAATTCTCAGATTACATGCGTTAATATGTCAGGGGAGACTTGTTTATTTTATTTTTTTAATATCGGGGTTATATTAAATAGCACCCATAAGGATGTTTCAGAGGACCTCGAAAAATCAAAAAGTTTTAGATAGATAATTCAATTGTTTATGAAGATATTGTAACCAAATTTGGCACTCAAAAGCTCACTAGCACTGTACCAAATTTGATCAAAATCGGTTGAGAACATCATATAGCTCCCATAGGACCGATTGTATTTCGTTTGTGTATGAAAGTATCAAAAGCAAATTTGGCATTCAGAAGTTCTTTAGAGTACTCAAGCACAGTACCAAAGATCAAAATTGGCTGACTATATTATATAGCTCCTATAGGAACGATCGGTCAAAAACACATTTTTTGTTCAAACTTCGTCTGTTTTTGGTTGCTTATGAAGGTAGCGTAACCTAATTTGGCAATCAAATGTCTTTTAGTGTTCTTAAGCAATATTCCGGATTTTATTGCAAGCTAGTGGTACAGGGTATCTCAAAGTCGTCCGCGCCCGACTTTAACGTACGCCATCTTTTTTTTTATTACCATAAGAAGATACAAACTGTTAAGTTAACAATATCGAACTGGTTTAGAATTGGAATGTCCCTTACTGTAGGAGCCTTGTTACTATCTTAATATATAAATACGTAATTCAGTGCAATTTAATTTCCATGACGGTCTTTTCGGTATTTTGAGGTTTAAGTCATATACAGAGTTTAGCTTTTTCTGGTAGTTCTTAAAGATAAGTTATCTATGTATGTAACTAGTTAACAAAACGGAAATAATATTGTTTCAGGAAAATTGGAAAAACCTTATACGGATTATAATTTTTTTTTGTACTTAAATTTCTTGTTACAACTTAAGATTGGAACTTTACAGTGCTAACTTTGAGTTAGCGCTTAAAGTATCAATCATCGCGAGTATCGCAAAATATTTTAGTTAATTCGGTGTAAAAAAAAAGTTTTTGTGTAGTTTTCGGTTAATAAAAGGATATAAAATAGTTATATTTATGATGTTTTTTATCCAGGGTTAACCTAAGGTAAATATTTAGTTTTTTAATATTTTGTGCCCATCGTATGGGAGGTTAAATAATTTTTCGAGCATTTAATTATATTTCGCATTGTTGGAAATACCTGCTAAGGGGCTGTACCCAAATTGCGTGACCCATTTTTTTTTCAAGTTTTGAAATAGTCGGACAGCTCAAAGCTCTCCACCATTTTTGTGATTTAGACTGGCGTGCCATAATTAAATAATTTGTGTATAAGTCTGCTGTGCCACCATGGTCACCATTCCCAATGACCTTTTCGACTGCAGCTCATTTTAGGTCCAATCCCAATCCCTGAAAGTTTCATCAACTAAGTTAACGGAAGTTACATACATTTCCGGCTTGCACAAACTTAATGTACCTACTCGTTGTACCATATACAAATACCAAATCAAATACCATATCAAAATATACAAATTTCACATCTTGCCTATAAACTGCGTCAACATTTGACTCTACGTAATTATTGTAACAAGTGACCTAGAATCACCAATTTTGGTAAGCTGATTCATGTGGCTCTATTGAACAAATCCACATGCAAATTTGATCGAAAAACTTATCTACGTGACTATTATGCGCATCTCTGAGTTCATTTTACTCATACGAACAGACGGACAGAGAGACATGGCTACATCGACTCGATGCTGATCACGAATATATGTACCTCATGTAGTCTTCCATGTCTCCTTCTGCCATTTACATACATTTGCACGAGCTTATTATACCCTTGAACCTTTGGTACAAGACATAACAAAGTTGTGTTAGTTACACTATTTATAACTCAAGAACGGCTTCATAGGTTTTGATGATCTATGAGTTGTTGGATTCGTCTCCGCCCCGAATAGCAGAATAACTATTAAAATGGCAAAAAAAAAATCACTTTAAAAGAAGATGCATGATAGAAGCATACTATTTGTCAAAATTATCGTGGCCGAAAAGTGTATACAAAAATGTTTAACTGTTATAGAGAGAAATAAGTTTCATTTTGACTATTATGTAACATGAACATATTTATATATTGTTCTTGCTCATAAGAAAAAAGAAATTAAAAGCCACAAAGCGGCCGAATAGAATATTTGTCTTATTATCTTACTTATTTTTTAAGTTTATTCTTCTATAAATAAAAACTGTGATTAAAGTAACTAGAGAATATTTGAATTTATCGATAATTTAACTGCTGAGAATAAGCAGCTGAGCAACACTGCTCACTGAGTGAGCAACTGAGCAAGTGAGCAAGACTACTCACTGAGTGAGCAACTGAGCAAGACTGCTCACTCACTTCGAAATGAGCAACTGAGCTAACTCATCAAAGTGAGTCACGTTTACACAACACTAATAGAGACCATATGTTAACACTGTCAAAATATTGAAGAATGTCTTGAGGCCATTTTATGAAACCAATTCGGAAAACAACTACCTTCACGCTCCGGACCGGTGAATGGCCACCAAGATCGTGTGATATCACACCTTTAGATTCTTGACTACGTGAAAATTGGAACCTCTGCATGGACGAGCTAAGGCGCAGTCGCGGCCAACATTTAAAAAGTGAATGGCAATAATGGTTCTTTCTATTGATAAAAAGGATTTTCCAATTCATTTGTAATTTTTGTGTTTTTTTTTTTTGCATTTCAAGCCTTATTTTGGTCACGAAAGAAAAAGTGTGTCTCTAGTAACAAAATGTGAATTTTATCGGAATTATCAATAATCAGCTGCTTTTTGTTTACAAATAGCTAATTTTTAAAATGCGCAAAATAAAACATGAATTATCGTCAACGTTTATTACTTTTGCTACTTTGTTTAAACAATGCAATAATAATGACATGCATTGTAATTGAATTGTTGGATGAGGAAAAAGAGGCAATACACAGGAAAAGGCGGAGTGTTTGGATGAACTCTTATTTAATGCGCAGAGCTGAATGTGGACGAATTGCAAAGACGTATTTTAACGCACATTAATTTTACAATTAAACTATTTTATTATTATAGCTATTTTCTCATCCTTTCCCAACGATCCGCAACGATTTTGTCGACCAGCCACGAATTTTGCGTACAAATAAACTAGCTGCACACAAGTTTTGTTTATGGCGCCAAAACCGAACAGCTGTTTTTGCTAAGTGCGCCATATATAGTTTGCTACTGGCATTAAAAAAACAAAAAAACGAGCAACACTGGTCTAAATACCACCTGCAAGAACAGTTTGTGACCAAGCGTTTTTTTATATGAAGTCTTGTTTACTTTTCGTGTCTGCGAAGGGGCCTTAAAAAATAAACAACTTATTTTTTTTTTATGTCGTAAGTGATTTCTTAAAATTAGAATATAAAGGTTAACCGTCGATTTGTACACAGATAAAAAAAACGGTTTAATTTTAAAATTTTTGGTCATAAAATCGTGACCAAATGGTCACGAAAGTAGCGTAAGCTTTTTTTGTTGTCAGTTTAAGAATGCCGTTCTTGATTTAAGATTTTTGCAGTTAAGCCCGAAAAATCTTAATTTTAGAGTTAATTATGATTATTTTAAGCCTAAACAAATCTTGAAAAAAGAATCTTTATTCTTAAAATAAGCTGGGAAAAATCTAAAATCGTGACCAAAATCTTAATTTCGGATTTCGACCAATCTTGCAATAAGATTGTTAAAATCTTAAAATAAGATTTATAAATTCTCATTCCAAATAAAGACAATGCTTTATAAATGTATTTTACAATTTTTTTTTTTGTTTTGAAACATAACAAACTTTTAAACTACAAACTTATTCAAACTTAGGGTCAACATATGTTTTATTATTGTTAAGTGTATATAAATGAAGCGACGGACTGGAAAAGTCAGATATTTTTTTTACAATTCAATTTACATTTTTGTCCAATTTCATACGATTGAAAGTGTTGATCAAATAGTCTTATTTCTATAGGATTACATTTTATGTAGATACTATTGTTTTGAACGAGGAAAAAGTTTATTTTAAAAAGTTGGAACTCAGTGTTACTTATAGCTACGTAGTTATTGGTTTTATAACGTGTTACCTTAAAAACGATTTCACAACATACTTCAGCATCTTGAAAGATATTATCTAGTTGTAACATAACATAGCACTGAATTATTATTACAATGCACAACACTAAACTCAGGCTCCAAATATGACTCATGATCTTTCCTGGCTGTCTACAATGGTTGCCTTTATGATGCGCTTACCCGAATCGCCCTTGAATCTTGCCGATGACGGCAATACCGATGTTAGCAGGATTGCGTACATGTAGTCCTGTGCATCTATTGAGAATGTAAATTTTAAAGTAATAAATAACTAATAAAATATAATAAATAAAACCTATATACATATGTATATGGTAATAGAATAACTTCACTTATACCTATGCATAAAAGAATTTTTTTTTCTAGTCTAAACTTTGTGGCTTATTGATTTAGCTGTGCTAAATTGATCCATGCACAAGTCGTTAACTATGTCATTTTCAAAAAAAAATATCGAAATCTATTTGTATCTGAAAAGGAAGAAATGTATTTTGTTAAGCTAGTATAAATAATATAATATTATAGAAAATTTTCTTACCAAACTCGCTTCTCTAGCGTCTGAAAATTTCGTCCAATTTGAAAGGAATTCAAAGCTTTCTAAATTTTTAAATCCTTTTGGCGGAATGCAAATGCTTGCCTCCACTTTTCCTCTACTTCGTCCCAATCGGCACAGTCTCTATTCAGCGAATTTTTCGTATTAAATTGACTGTGTACAAGCAACTGCCGCCACCTTTACTCACCTTTTAAATATTCATATACTGGTTCCATTTGGAAATCCATCAGAAGATTAATTAATTTTTTTTCCACTGCATCTTCCTCGTTAAAACTTTCATTAGTTTGATCCTGCATTTTACTTACATCCACATATACTTATATTAAACACAACAATTTGTTCACAAAAACACGTCTGCCCTTGTCGGTGGCATACTGGAAAGTAAAGCCGCGTTTTCATAATGCACACTGGCGCCTCAGCTGAAGCAAGTGTTTTGTTTTTTTCTTGTAATCTAAGTATGCGAAAATCGTAATTTAAGAATTTTAAATCTTAATTTAAGAATGTTCGGTTATGTTTTAAGACTTTTCTTCTTATTTTAAGAATATTTTAGCTTGTTTTAAGATTGAAATTTTATTACCACAAAAATCTAAATTTAAGATTTTTTCGTCTTAATTTAATCTTGTTTTAAGAACTCTTTGTCTAAATTTGAGAATTTTCGTCATGATTTTAGAATTTTTGGTATTGATTGGAATTCAATATTTTTGTTTCTTGATTCAAGAAATTTTATTCTTAGTTTAATATTTTTTGGCCTTCTTTTAAGATTTTTTGGTCTCATTTTAAGAATTAAAAATAAGAATGAAAAAATCTTGATTTAAGATTTTATTTTTTTTATCAGTGTATGTTTCATGAAAGTGTTATTATTAAATCTTATTGTGCGAGTATTTTTATAAAAAAAAGCCGTAATTAATTAGGATTTGGAATATTGCGAATCTCTCCACTGAAGAAGAACGAGAAATCGCACGAGAAGAGCGCCACGTTGGTATGGCCCGACTTCGCAAAGAGAGGCAGCCCGTGATACGGCTCGGTTGACATCAGTGTTGTTCCACTATGCGTTGTTTTTAATTGTCGACATTGTGACGTCGACAATCGCGTCGACAATGTCGACAATTGTGTCGTTTATGCGGTTGTTTTAAATCAACTGGTTAGTGATGTGCATTTGAAATAAAAATCCATTTTTATCAGCTGATTTAGAATCTAGGCATGTTCCAATACTTTTTTACATCACTAATTGTGGTGCATAATAAAGTATGTATGTATAAGTGTAAAATGTAATTTAATAACCACTGAAACGCAAGAAATCGGTTATCTTTTAAAAAATAAAAAAAAAAACTGTTATACATACATATATTATTCATTAAGAATCAAAGATGTTGTTGAAGAGGAAGATTTTGATATTGAGTAAATAGAACAAAATTATATTAAGTGTACAACTTTGCTTCCGCCGTTTTTTCCCATTTTATTTGTAAAAAAGTAGTAACATATTTATTATTGAAATTACTGCCCGTCATTAGCGACTACTTTTTCCGATCTTTCTGGTAGTTATAGGGTACCATCTCGAAAAAACTGTGAATCTTTTGAGGCGACCCACGAATCGCTCCATTTTTTTACTTCTTCATAAGAGTGGAATATCTGGTTCGGTAGACTGTGTCCCAAGGATCGAAACCCATGGTAATTCGAGGCAGCAATATCTGGAAAGTACGGCGGTGTGTATTAGGTGTTATATTTAAATCAAAAAATTGTACGAAAGAAGACAAAAGTTATGCAATTCATGTTTAATTTTCACTTTATTTTAATTTTAAGTTTAAACTATATGATTTTAATTGTTAAAGTAAATTGTCGACATTGTCGACGAGTTGACATTAAGCATTGTCGACACTTGATTGTCGTCACTTCGGCAATCACTGGTTGACATGATAATCTTTGACGTGCCAGAAATACTTTAATAAGATTGCACATTTGATTACAGATCGCATCCTTTCATTCGCATTGGCCCAATGGCATTGTGGCGCATAGAAGTAATGGCTAAATAAAATTGCCATTATTGAATCCGCCACCCGAGCTATTGCTTTGCGGCGGGATGCAGAAGTTAGGCGACAAGAGTAAGTTGTCAACACTATATGTACTTAGAACGCAGCACAGAGCAGATATAGAGTTTGGACACTATACTTAAAAAACAGCTCAGAGAAAACTTAGAGTTAAGGACTGCAAAGCAGGAGTGCAGGAGTGTAATATATTGCGTAGATTGCAGAACAGACAGGCTGAAGGTGTTACGCGAGAAGAGCAAGTAAAGCTCAGAGAATATTTGGATTACGCCATTACAGAGCAGGATCGTGGAACATTGCGTAAATAGCAAAACAGATAGGTAGGAAGATGTTAAGCCCAGCGAGTAAGTCAAAAAAGGAGCATACGGGAAAATTATTCAGATTCGCCTTTTGAGAACTATATTGGAATAATTAAGCAGCGACCATTTAAGGTTTGCTTTTGCGTTAAAGGCTTCATGTACCCTCATTAAATAGGAAGGGAATACAAAGAAACTCATGTGTTTTGCCCAGATATCCTCATTCTGGCAGATCTGGCAGAATAGTCTGGATGATCTGAATTGAATAAAGAAAACTGTACGGGTCGTGGCGTGGGGGCGGCGCCCCCTAGTATACTATAACGCCGATATTAAAAGATGGCGTACGTTAAAGTCGGGTGCAGACGACTTTGGGATACCCTGTACCACCACATTGCAAAAAAGATATTTATTTGTCTAATTTGGTTACGATATTTCCATAAACAAAGGCAAAAAAATAAAATAAACTTATGCATCTCTCCCGTAGGATAATAAGGGATCTAATCTGAAAGTTTGGTTGCAGACATACAGACGGACATGGCTGTATCGACTTTTCTAGTCACCCTGATGTCCGTCTCTTCTCTTCATGTTTTAAAATGTGAATAATTCTTCAAATATCGAAAAAACTGCTATAAACATTAGAAACTTGTAAGGCTCAATATAATAAAAGAATTTATACTTGTTTTTTTTTTCAATGGTTTGTAAATAATTCGTTAGTATCGCGAGAGATTACAAATCAATCAATTAGAGAAACATTTTTTAAAAGATTATAAAAACATAATACATATATGCATATTCTTTCGAGTTTTTTCCAGTCCAAAACCTTTTTCGTTATAATCATTGATTTAAGCATAGCTGATAAAGATGCACGTACATTTTTTGGTACACATTTGATGTACGGATATATAGAAAAGTTTGTGTACTTATAGACACATATGTACATACATACAATATTTAATGATTTTGCCCGTGTAGTCCAAATGTGTGTTTCCGAACTAAACACAAAAATACATCCATAGACATACATACATATGTACGTACCTATGTAGGTATATACATTTGTGCATACAGTGACAATGAAAAAGAGAAAGAAGCAACGAAGACGAAACGAAAATTTTCGAAAATGTTCTTAAAATTTGTTGGCCAAGATTTTTAGCATTAGTTGAGAGAATATCGTCGCTTAGTTAACGTCACTTTTGTATTGGCCAACGCAAGAGAATCAAACTGCGAAAAAAAATCTAGAAAATAACGAAAGTGTGTACTAGTACATATGTATATGTATACCAATATACATACATATATATATACAAACAATACGCTGAGCTTATTTATAATGTGTCCTAATTGCATAAGAAAAAACAAATCACATATGCAACTAACTTTAGGAAGTGTCCAGTGAAATAAATAAGACAAAACTAACAGATGTAGAAAAGCAAAAATGTTTATACGCGTGCACTTGCATTATTAGTTTAAATTAATTAGTTTTTCAATCAAAATAACAAGTGAAAAAAAAGATATTTCAATTTTAGCATATTTTTCCAATTTTCAGACCATAATTTATGCTTTTTTTTCATATAAATTTATTGATTAATTATTGTGTACGGTTCCAAGGCTATACGACGCCCTACGAAACAAAATATCGTGCTTAAAAAACTGATCAAAATTGAAAATATATGTAGTAATAATAGTACCATCAACTGATCTTGAAACTTTGCACGAGTTTTTGTTGATTTTTGATTCCAGCAAACCAGCTTTATATATTTGAACAGATACATATCATACGGCATATATACATATGTATATACATATGTATAAACCTATCGTCTAGTGTCTCAATATCCGCCAAAAGCAGAGCAACAAAAGCAGGGTGCAAAAATAAAATTAAAATTTTAGGAATTTTTCAAGGTGAGTTTATTTTTAGAAATTCGAAATGGCTGCACAGTTTAATTTTTTCGAATCTTTTCAATAATCATGTTTTTGTTCTTGGATATTTTGGGCTTTTTACAGTGTAAAATGTGCTATTGGATATCTTGAAAACACGTTGCCCTCTTCGAATTCTGAAGAGATGGTGTTTTTTTCTGTCAAAGTAAAAAAAAAGGCAACCGTTGAGGATGAAAAAGTAGTTATCTAAAGTTTTAGTTATTTCTACCTTTTTAAAAAAACTACGATATTGAAGAAGAGTGTACGTTTTATCTAATGTTGATATCTTCCACCCTTTGTGATTAAAAATAAAGCTTTTTGAAAATTTGAATAATGCATCAATCTTTGAAAAATAGTTAATATTGGATAGTTAGGGATTGAATGTACACAATTTCCCACAAAAAATATGAACTTCAACAAACTCTCAAAGTAACAGCTTTAAGCGTCTGTCCCAACAAAATTCAATGCCGCTTGCCAATGCGACCCAATTTTAATTTCCTGCATATTTCTTTCAAAGACCCAATTGAAAATTCTTATATTTTATCCTTCTTTGACTAATTTATCTAATTACTCATTTAAATCATCTACCCATGAACGCATCTTGATTGTCAGACTCTTAAATTTGATAAATATATTTGCAATGTGGCTTTTGATTTGCGAGTTCAAAGACCCTTAAAACGACTGAACTTCTTTAAATTTAACTCCTTCATCCTGTTCTAGAATGCTGCTCCTACGTTTAGAGAGCTCAATACCGCGTTTCTCAGTACATAATGGAGTCGTTACAAAAATAAGTTTTTCTTTTTGCCCTTCCTGGCATATACTTGTATTCAATTATCCAA
This sequence comes from Chymomyza costata, assembly GCA_018150985.1. NCBI lineage: Eukaryota > Metazoa > Arthropoda > Insecta > Diptera > Drosophilidae > Chymomyza > Chymomyza costata. Next base: position 1,395,166 of record JAECWU010000190.1, on the reverse strand, counting down.
CTGCCATTTCATTCTGATAAATTTCACCTTATAAAATGCCTTCTATCAGCATAGTTCACAACTCGATTACGTTTCCGATTATGCAAAGTCTAATCGGTATCCAGATCCAAGCCCCATAATTTCTTTAATTTAATCATTTTTGACACACAGATGCATGTTAATACAGACGGACGGGCAAGGCTCAATCGCCATGAAGGACTTGGGTTTTGCCTCCTTCCGTCCGTTACATAAGTTGCATAAATCTAGTATACCCTTTGTACCTATGGGTGCAGCTATGTAAAAAGAAAGATAAGGTGCAAGTTGGAACTCTCTACATACTTAAAATAACTCATATATTGTTCTGCATGAGCCTACACACCGGTTTTGGGTTCTGCGACCTTTCTAAAAATTGTTACGAAACGGGTGAGCGTTAAGAGGGTTCCAATCATTGCCTTCTTTCTTAAAGATTGTGCAAGACACTTAATTTGATGAAATAACATAGATAGATATTTTTTTAAGCATAGCTTTTTTAATGATATTGTATACCGTAGCACTCATTATCTTAAATATTTTGAAAACACAAGACGCTAAGCAGCGAAAAATATTGCTACAGGAATGCTACAGAAGACGGAATTATTATTTCATTTGATCATAAAAATACAGAAGTTAATTTTTTTCTATTTGATACAATTTGTCAAAAAAAAATTTGTACTGCATTTTACGGATGGTGGTGTTCCAACCATTACGCTGCCAGGCCAGACATATAGAGGGATTGTACAGAGGGTGAATTATATTTTTGCAAGTCGAAAATGTATGCAACATTGAGAAAAAAAATGTCTAGGATTTAATTAAAATAGACTGGCTATAACCTACCTGGTTTTGAAGATATCGCAACCGTGTTTGACAAACGATAGTTTTTTAGAATACCTAAGCAATGCGTCGGATTTGATCGTAATTGGTTCATTTATTTATTGCCTGCTGCTGTGGTACTGGGTATCTCAATGTTTTTGCCTAAGTGATGCATAAAGGTCACAGTTTTGACAATTTTTATCAAAAACCGAAATATATGATTATTAAATGTTTCTTTATCATTTTTTTCCAGTTGCTTGTTGTTAGTATTTCTTGATGATATTTTTGAGTAAACATAATTTTTTGGTTCAAACTTTTGAATCTCTGCGACTACGGTTCATTTCGGTTTGACGGCGTGATTTGCGGAGTTCGTTAGTCATGGGAAATCGTCATAGGCATTAAGGCAACTCGTATCATATATCTTGCCAGAATCCACATGTATTTAATTTGCTCATCGCTTTACCCTGTATAAGTTGGCCATATTTTCACAAAAGTGGGGAACCTTTGGAAAAAGTTTGTGAAAAGACAGTTGTAGATTTAATATTTTTTATACTTACAGTTCACAAACTGGTTTAGAAAAAAATGGCTCAACCACAACTACTCGATGTTAAATTGTCACGATTTGATGCCCAGCCCTGGGGATTTCGTTTACAAGGCGGTGTGGACTTCGCGCAACCCTTGCTAGTGCAAAAGGTAAGCTTAAGTTAAAGCAAATTTATAAAAATTGAATTGAAAATTGGACTTGTAAACCTGATTGCGCAACAAACCAATGACACGTATTTTTGTGGGTCAGAGTAGTCTTTATGAGCACATAATTCTAATAACTTTCAGATTAGATGCCTTATTATGTCCTAAACAGGACCGTTAATCAATTGGATGATTCACAATTCAGAATTGGTCAAAGATGTTCGAAGAGGCAAGCCAAGATAAGAAGATAGAAGTGATAGAGGATACAGACAGTTCGGAAGAGATAAAATTTCAAAGACTATTATAATTAGAGCATAAGACATGGAAAGAATCATGCATTGCAGAATTGAATCTACAAAGTTGTAAGGCTAAGGGGCGAAAATTACGAGCAACTCTAGATGGCACTGTAAATGTAATCTTGTTTTCTCTGCCACAGCAGCACTAAAGCCAGAGTATACTAAAAGAGTACAAAAGAGAACTTCGCAAAGAAAATGAAAATTATGAGCAAGAGTGACCGCGGCGCGCTCTCTCAACAAGAGCCGAAGTCATGCGTTTAATAAATGCGATAAACTCTCTGGCTTTGTTTTCAATGTTGCAAACATGATAATTAATTTTAAAGTTATGATCAAACAAAAAACCTAAGATCAGAAACACTTAAGATGCGTTCTTAGGTTAAGAAGTCGATAGATTAAGTATCCAAATAAGGCACAGAACAGAATCTGTCATAAATTAACATTTTGTCTGGTTTACAAACAGTTGATGGACATTATAACAAGATTGTAAGCTATCAACGTCATGCTGAAGAAGTAAATGATTACCATTATCGGACTTTATAATATTTTTATAAATAAAAAAAAAAAAAACATTAGAAGACGTGATTACTTGTGAGAGATAATTTATAAATTAGATAAAAATAGATTGTTATCTTGAGGTACAAGACCTTAATTTCTTTAGCCTTCAAGAGTACCTTTCTAAATACGAAGAACAGTTAAAACACAAGTCGAAAAACCCAAAAGTGTTTAGCTAAGAGAAAACTAAAATCTGCATGAATGGCAGCTTGCATTTTCTTCAAGAATTTAAGGGGCGAAAATTCGAAATGGTTAGACCGAAGTTTTACAAAGCCACTTTAAGAGACCCAACATTAAAGAGCTTTAGTACTGTGGCCATTTTGAAGTGGCAGTCCTGTCAAAAACTTCAAGAATTGATGCAAGCTTGGCAGTACCACGGTAGTTCTCAATATTAGGCTTACAGCCTTTTTTAAGAAGGGAAGACAGTAAGGAAACACGGAAATGGATGGACACTAGCAAGGATTGGGAGCAGACATAATGCTTTAAACACTTTTTGGGCGTCATCGGGGCCAGAAAGAAAAGAAGATTGAATGGACCAAAGGGATTGTACAACGTCGGCTTCTAATGTTTGGTGGTAGGCAATCAAGTTTAAGTGTGGCAGGTTGTAGAAATAGTTAAGTTAAGGGTTAACAAATAGGTTGTCTGAAAAGGGTTCGCAAATCATTTCGGAAATTAAGCCGTCAGCGGGGAAGAGGAATAACTTATTCTATTAAGAAGAACAAATTTGCTGCGTATGATAGAAAATTTAAAGAGTCAATTGGAGATTCACTTTTCTAAAAATTCTTTTAAAACAAAGACTTTAGATTTTTTAAAGAAATTGTAAAGACGGCACATAATAACGGACAAAGAGATCAAAAGCATCATATTATATCCAGTAGAAATTATTAATGGAAACATCAAAGTCCTCAGTAGACAACAAAAAGGACCAGTAGCGAATATTTAATATTAATGTGATTTGTTTTGTCCGTACTCAGGGAATGAAAGCGTACCGATTTTGTAAAGAATTTTACGGTGTGGCTATTTTTGGAACTTTCTTAAAAATATTGAAGCACGTGTAAAATTGTATTTGCAAAAAACTGATTTTTGTGACCTTTGACCGCGGATATCTAGAGACAGGGTCATGAAATCATTCATTATTGCTTGGCAGAACGAACATTTGTATCAAGCTTGAATTTATTATCTTTCCATTCCAAAGAATCAAGCTTATTTGTCATTATACGAGGTACTGTTTTTTTTGGCGACCATACGAGGTGCCATCAGTAAAATAAGCGTACATAACTTCCTCAATTATATGAGTTACCAATTTGTATACCCTGTACCGCATGGTACAAAGGGTATATTAAGTTTGTGCAAGCTGAAAATGTATGTTACATATAGAAAAGTATGACCAGGGTGACTAGAGAAGTCGGTATACCGATTTCCGTCTATCTGTCTGCTTTCGGTCTGTCCGTCCGTATGAACGCCTAGATCTCAAAGATGGTAAGAGCTAGAGCAACCAAACTTTCAGATGTTCAGAAGTTTATTTTATTTTTTTGAGATCGGGGCTACATTATATAGCTCCCATAGGGGTGTTTCAGAGAACCTCGAAAAAAACAAAAAGTTTTAAATGGATAATTCGTTTGTTTATTAAAGTTTTTTAGAGATCCCCAGCACTGCACCAAATTGTATCAAAATCCGTTGGGTATATCATATAGCTCCCGTAGGACCGATCGATTAAAAAACAGTTTTTAGTACATAACTCGGTTGTCTATAAAGATTTCGAAACCAAATTTGGCATTCGAAAGTCTTTTAGAGTTTCCCAGCTCCGTAACAAATTTGATCAAAATCGGTTGACTATATCATATTGCCCCCATAGGACCAATCGGTCAAAAAAACGTTTTTGGAGCAAAATTCGACTTTTTTGTTTGTTTATAAAAATATCGTAACCAATTTTGGCAAAGTAATATCTTTTGAAATGCTTCAGCAACATATCGGATTTGATTGGAATGTGGTGGTACAGGGTATTCCAAAGTCACAACTTTCTTCGTTTCTGATTCCCAATGCGCGGGAGTAGAGCATATGTATTGTTTCTTATATTGATTTATTCCAATTTGCTATAATTGAACAAATTATCCAAGTTTTTTATCTCTGACCTAACTATTTTTGTGTATTGGTGCAAAAAGACAATTCCTCTGAATCACAATCTAAGATCATATCTAGAGGTCGCTGTCCTTGACCTGAAGCAATAGCTACTCCTCCTTTTTTGCCTGGACGTTCACTTCTAAACAAAGACTTGCATACTTATCATTTAGTTCTCTAATTAACTATGTGTCTTCTGCTGCTGCAACTATGGGAACGGATTCAGAAGAAAAATAAAAATAAAGATGTCCATTCCTCATTAACATGGCGTGACTGCATTCTTGCATTTCTCCTATTAATTGTATCTCTTGCCTGCTTAACTTAATTACGTGTTGGGGCAGCCCTAGCCTGTGTTCCTTACTTGCTCTTCTCGCCTAAACTGTCTGCTCTGCAGTCCTCAACTCTAAGTTTTCGCTGAGCTGTGTCCAATGCAACGTGTTCCTTAATTGCTGTTCTCGTATAACATCTTCAACGTGTCTGCTCTGCGATCTACGCAATGTATCGCACTCCTGCTCTTCACTGCTAAGCTCTATGTCGTCTTTGTGCTGCGTTCATAGCTTGTTCTTATCGCCGACCTTCTAAGTGTTATCAATTTATATCAATTTCCTGCTCTACATTTCAAATCTCTAATTTGTTTCTGAAACGCGATCCTTGGATAGTATTAACCACTTGCTCTTCTACATTCAGGCGCTGAAGCCAATTGGCGTAAATTCCGAAACCCAAACACACATCGAATGTGTATGCGAGTGACTTATTATTATTTTTTCTTTAAACTTCAAGGCATTAGCAAGAACTATAGTTCTTTCCAATAGTGTTTGCAATTTTATGTCACATTAGGAAAATTTTTCAATTAATATTTTTTAATGTTTACACTCAATTTTAAATTTTTTCCCGCATTCTATTCCTTAATCATTCGTATAACCATAGTATTAATAAATTAGCAAATATCTTTTATAGTGTGGGTGTAAACCGCGAAATCCTCTTACGAGGAAACTGAAAAAGATATCGAAATAAATCGAAAAACTTAATCTGCCTGACCATTATGCGCATCTTTTGTTAAAATTTCAGCTGCATAGCTGTTATGGTCTCCGAGATCCTTTTACTCATACGGACAGACAGACATGGCTCAATATATAAGGGGTGTTTTTTTAGAGTTACACAAGTTTAAATCATAACAAAACACAGAAATATATTTTTAATATCAATGAAACGGGCTTTATTGGATAAAATTTTATGACATTAATGTTTAAATATGATTTCGGCCATGTGGCCGCCACAGCTGGCGCGTACAAGGCGTACAGGAACACCAATTTTCACAAACTTAACGCAGCCGTATTTCGCCATTATCTCTTCGAATGTTGATTTCCAGGTGTTCAATTGTCTCTGGTTTACCGATGAAGACAAGTAATAGTAATTTTGTGTGGATGCAATGGTGTTTCGGTAAAAGCTTGCGGATTACCCTCACTCCAAATGCAAAAATTCTGCTTATTAACGTACCCATTCCACCAAAAATGGGCTTCATCGGAGAACAATGTTTTGAATTTTGAATAAGTTTAACGAACGGAATCATTATTTTGATAAAAGTTTCAACAATTTGCAAGCGTTGGTCTGGTGTAATTCAATCCATAATGAAATGTCAAACCAAACTTAACAAAAACCAACTATCAGTTTTTGAATGGTTAAAGTGGTGAACCTCTAAAAAACACGCTTTATGTATCAAGTATATATATATATATTTCATAGGGTCTGCCACAGCTCCTTCTGAGCGTTACACAATAATCAGAATTTCACGATAAAATAAAAAAAAAATTAAGTGGTTTCAATTGGCTTGTAGCTCTGCCACATATGTAAAAATGTAATACAGTCGAGGCGGTGCCCGACAGTTTAATACCCTGTCCCTTTTTTCTCGAAAAAAGTTTTGCATTGATAAAATTTGGATTTGGATTTGCTCATTAGAGCCACATGAATCAGCTTACCAAAAGTTGTCATTCTAGGTCATTTGTTACCATAATTACGTAGAGTCAAATATTGACTCAGTTTACAGGCAAGGGGAGGTGAAATTTGTACATTTTTTACTATAACTTTTCCTGCATTTGTCTGATTTTGTTCTTTTTTGACACACAGATTCATGTAACCACAACGTATCGCTCTATAAGCCATATTAAAATATTAGACGGTATAGCTAAAAACCGCGAAACTCTGTTATGGGGGAACGGGGAAAGATATTGACATGATTCAACAAACTTCATCTTCTCAGGGAATGTTCGCATCAGCTGGTAAAGTTTCGTATCTCTAGCTCTTAAGTCTCCGAGATCTAGGTGCTCATACAGACGGACATGGCTCAATCGCTACACGAGGTTATGATTAGCATTTTAGTTTAAAGGACTTGGGGTCTGCCACGCCTAATTCTTGTCGTTACATACATTGCACAAATCTAGGGTATAAAAATCATCTAAATCGAAGAGGAAAGACCTAAAAAGTGGGCTGCTTCAAATATTTTCGCGGTATACTATGTTAAAAAAAGTAAAATGAAAATTGTGATCGTTTATACCGTTGGCTAAGGGTACCCATGAATCCCTTTTCACGTGCGTTAGTAAATTTTCGTTTGCTGTAGTCATGCTGATCAATACTTGGACCTGAAACTTGATAAAGCATTGCGCTGCATCTGTATGCATCTGCATGCCAAGTCTAAAGATATAAACGAAACGATTTAAAACCGATTGAAATTTATGGAAATTATGGGTTTAAACATAATTTAGATTCAATCTGACATTATCATTGAAAAGTTTGACATTTTCTTAGCATTAACGTACTTACAATGTCTTGATCCATGTGACACAGACAGGAAACGAGTAACACAATCTTTACCGAAACGATCTGATACCATACTGCCTGTTTCTCGAAGACCAAAAGAGCTAGGCTTATGCCCCCGTTTTCCCGCAGTAGAATTTTTCTGTTACTACGGCAATTTTCTCAAAGTTGGCTGAGACATCGCAGACGATGCGCATTTTTTTTTGTTATCTTGTCTCCTCGAAATGAGGCATATAGTACACACCTTCGCCTGGTGCCGCCAGAATTCTCAAACTCTTGCATGCCTCTTTCATTCTCAATGGCCTTGTCTTTGATTTTGTGTCAAGTCTATATATCTTAGTAGCCCTGTTATTAAATACCTCCTCTTTAGATATTTTCCACGGTAACCATGCGGTGTAGCGCCCGTTGAATTTCCTATTGAGTTTAGTTAGGTTTGATTCACATGAAACACCGAAATTCTTTTTTCAATGCTTACAGTTTTGTCTTCTCATTTCTTAGCTTCGTGGTTCTCATTATGTTGTAATTGGAAGTTGGAACGCCTATTACTTTTATTGTTCTGGTTGTTGACAACGAAGTGTGTACACTTGGTGATAACCCTTTTACATCATTTTCCGATCTCGTTGCCTTTACGAGTGATCTTTTCATTAGCACCATATTCTTGAAGTAATAGCTCGATAGCGTCGTTATAACGTGACTCTTTTGTGGTAATCCTTACAATATCACAAGGACACAAAAATTAATTCTTGATTGCTCTTTTTCTTATAATAGATAGATGAGGAATACTGCAGTAGGTGCTGAGTATACAAATAATAACCGTTGTTTTCTCGACTATGAAAGTACTGTACATCATAAACACACCGCAAGAAATTAGAGAATCAATAAAACTTCATGAAGTAATTTCGAAAAATTTGTTTTTTTACACTTTAAAAAACTTTGTCGGTGTCAGTGCAATCATAAATCCTTGTGAAACAGATTCTACATATTTAGTTTTTAAATAATAATAATGGTTATTCTTCTATTTTTGTAAATTTCAGGTAAATGCGGGCAGTTTGTCTGAAAAGGCGGGTCTTCAACCTGGTGATGCAGTTATCAAAATCAATGATTTCGATGTATACAATTTGCGCCATAAGGATGCTCAAGACATAGTTGTTCGCTCCGGCAACAACTTTGTTATAACAGTTCAGCGGTAAGATACTTCCCAGCTAGACATTTAACGGGTTTTACCCACATGGTAAAATGGTGTGCCAAGTTTTTATCAATGTAAAAGTGCTTTAATTTTTGGTATGAAAAACTTTGCGAATTGAAAAGTAAAAGGCAAAATGCAAGATTGTCGAACTTTGCATTAAAAAGCAAAAAAATTAAAATAGTTTGTCCATTATTTATTTAACTTTATTATGTATATAGAGCTCGTGATACCGAAATGGTCTATAAAAAACATGGTGAAAGTTAAAGTCGGCCGCGCCCCCGTTTGAAATTATTGTTCATGGAAGTAGTATTGTACCTCTTTGGGCCTCGCCCGGAATCTTTGGCCAGAGGTTGATTTTCGGTCCTCTGGACCACATGTAAATTTCTCCGGAAAGTGAAAATCATAGAGTTCAAAAAACATTTTCTGAAAAATATATCAAATTGCAGCCAAATTTTATTCTATTTTAAGCTCAAACTGTTTCATACATAAAAATTCCATCTAATTTTGATCGACTGTTAAATTTCTAACTCGATTAAAATCTGGAGCTTCTGTATCATTTTTTTGACACCGTTGACAAGCTAAACGCATAACTTTTTGAGATTGCAAAGAAGATACTGGAAACATCGAATAATCAAATTGGAATTGAACGAATCGAAAAGCAAAAATACGGTAGAGTTTCAAGTGCATATGTTGAGAGGTAAATCGATTGCGAGGACGTCAATGTGTTTTTGTTTATTAGGACTACATAAGGCTACTTAGAAAACTCGGCGAATCTCTGTTGTGTATATTTTATTTATTTTTGACAACAACATTTGTTGTATTTATTTCATTTTTGATACATACATATGTATATAGATGCATGCAACCAGTACACATATAGTTCTATCAGGTAAAATTATTAAAGAGCATAGCTACAAACTAATATCTCACTTCGTTTGGTAAGGACGAATTGGCAGGTCTAAAATTATGCGCCACGCCACCTTCTGCCGCCTATTACATAAATGCACAAATCTAGTATACCTTTAACAATTTGGGCGGAGAGTTTAAAAATATGAAGAAAACGAGAATAAAGATTTATTTTTTGAAACTATTTTTATTTTAATAATTATGGGGTGTTTAACAATCTTTTGATTTTATACGGCCTTTAAAAGCCTGTGAAAATGCATGGCGATTGCACAGATGGCGAAGAGCTTCACTAAATAAATGCATTTTTACAAGTAAATATCTCGATATGTAACCGCATCACTTAGTCCCTTATCGCTTTGTGCGTGGTCGAGTACTTAAAGCAGTGGTTGGCAAGAAATGCACTCACATTATAACTTGCGCTTGTGTGAGTGCGCAGCGACGCGTCGACATTAGCATCGACGTCGCTGTCGCGACTAATCCGTATATACGCGAGATCGGGCCGTGCCGACCACTGCCGCAAGATAAGTTAAGCGACATCAAGGCCCCAATAATACAAAGAATGTAGGTCTGTTATACAAAAGCATAAATTCAATCTGATTAAAGATGGCTCTCACATTTTTTCTTTGGTTGTGTGACACATAGCGACGTTGGTGCACTGCAGAACAAGAGCCAAAGCGACGCGCAATCAACTTCAGACAGAGAACAATTTTGTTGTTTTTTTTTGTAACGCAGTGTTACCTGTAAGCAGTGCAATTTCGAATATTTTTTGGAATTACTATATTTACAAATACGCGGCATTAGAAAAGAAGAAGTAGCAATTTTCTTTTCAAAATTTTAAAAATATTTTTATTATTAATCACACATTTTTTCCATTTGCCCCTGCCTTGAATATCATTGTAAAGCTCGCTCACACGTACATCTTTATATAGCTTTCATCTCGTACATGTGAAAATACTTTGGCACGCGTGCCTTTTAAGTTCCCACCGTTGATTTAGTAAATTGTTGCTGGCCGATCGATCACTAATTTAGACTGTTAAAACGATAGGAAAAATTATATAAGCTGATTTCAAAAAGTTGCTTTCTGTCACATTATCTTTTAAAGTTTTCACTCGATTTTAAAAATACCCTGTACCTACCTTATGATACAAAGGGTATATTAAGTTTGCGCGAGCCGAAAATGTATGTAATTGGCTACGATATCTTCATAAACATACGAAACAAAACGAATTTTGCACCAAACACGTTTTTTTGACAGATCGATCCTATGGGGGCTATATAGTGTGATATAGTCAATCGATTTTGATAAAATTTTGGAACATTAAAAAACTACTAAATATCAAATTTGGGTATGCTATCTTCATAAACAAACGAATTATTAATCTGAAACTTTTGTCTTTTCACACATACAACCTAAAGTTGTGTGTGTGTATTTTAGTGATATTTATACAGACGGAAAGATTCGTGATCAATTTTTTCTTGTCCTTACTACTACTGAGACCAAAAAAAAAAAAGGGACATTGAATTTATTTTGGAAAATCTTTAGTTACTCGTCCAAATCAATTTCATCGCCTTCAAAGTAATAATAACAAATAATGTTCGTTGTTGACTGTTTGGACTCGGCGGAAGGAAATCATAACGCACAACACCACGATAATCGAAGAAAACTGTCAACATGACCTTGATTTTTGAGCCACGTTTTGCCTCTCCTTTGGCACGATATTCGACGGATTGATCGGTTGTTTCTGGGTCGTAAGCATAGGTCTCATCTCCAGTTATTATGCATTTCGTCTTGTCAATGTAGTCAGAAAGCATTGTTTCAAACGCCTTTTTTCCAAAAATTGAATTCAGACATTGTGAAAATCGAAAAGTTCACTTTTAGCTGTTCACAAAAACGAAGCGGAGGCAATTCTCATAATCCGTTCTATATTAAAATGTCAAGGTCACTTGTTTGTACAGGGCAATGTGTCGATATGAATAAGCAAACCTTTTCTGATTCCGCCACAACCGCAGTGGTCCCAAATGTAAAACGAGAACGCATCCGAATTTTGGTGGTCTTAGAATTCTCAATAGATTTTTTCAGCTTTTAAATCTCTAGTAAATATATCACCCAACTTTGAGAAATTTTATTTTTCGTACAATTGTTTCCGAATGTTTTCGCTTTTACAAAAATGGCATAGAGTTGCTACCGTTCAGAAATAATTTTAGTACATGTTATTAATTAATTTAGTTAAATATTTTCAGTGAATTGATTACACTTATTTACAGCAAAATGTATCCTCAACATGTTTTGCACGTTGCTCGTTGTCCAAAAATTTTTTCATGGAACGGATTTCGACATATTTCGAAAAAAACACTTCGATTCTAAAAAAAAAGTGTGTACTTAAAAGCAAATATCTCTGGTTGTACTACACTGTTTTGATTATTTTTTACCAAAGTGTAGATAGTTGAATTATCTATCGATTAAACTTGGAACATATTTTTGTCCAGTTTACGGTTTGGTCGTTATTAATCCATTCATATGAAATTTTTCCTCATTTTTAGCAAATTTTTGAAAAAATTATATTTCGAACGTTTGATCGATTAATAAGAAAATGAGTGGCTGTTTATCAAAATCGGAGTAAAATTATGGAATTAACGGGAATTTGTGTGAAAAGTACATTAACTAAATTTTGCTGGAAACCTTAAGTTTTAGATGGATAATTCGTTTGTTTATAAAGATATCGTTACCAAATTTGGTATTTGAAAGTTTTTTAGAGTTCTTACTGTACCAAATTGAATCAAAATCGAATTTACACTTTTCACTTTTTACAAAAATACTTGATATATACACATTTTTTCTCCGATTTTCATAAACAACCACTCATTTTTTTCGTAATACGAGCCATGAAAAAAACTGTATGAAATATTTTTAAATATTTAAATTTACGTTTGAAATTGTATTTTTTTTTAAATTTTCTAAAAATTACGAAAAATTTCATATGAATGCATAAATAGAGTCCAAACCGTTTTGACAAAAATATGTTTCAAATATAATAGATAGGTACATCAATTATCTACATTGTTAAAATCGGTTTGGTAGAACCAGAGATATTTGCTTTTAAGCAGACACTTTTTTTTTAATTTCAAAAAATGTTTTTTTCGAAATATCTCGAAATCCGTTCCATGAAAAAATTGACTTCATTTTTAGATTAAGCGTGCAATTTTACTACGGAAATGACTAAAACATGTTGAGGATACCAACATTTTTTTAAATTTGTAAACTAGTGTTATTAGAAAATTTTGAACCAAAGTTTTTGAATCTAATTTCCTTGACTACACAACGACAATACTCTAAAAATTTTAATTCACAACTTTAAAAATATTCCTGTCTCAGCTGAAAAGATTTTTACATATAACTCTGTAAATTATAGTGGATAGCTTTAAGCAAAACAAATATTATAAAAATAAAGCAAATTGTTTAACTTAAACTTAATTATAAGATAATTTAGATATTATTTAATATTAGATATTTGTAGATGAATTATCATAAATTTGACTTATTTGTTACAGTGGAGGTTCTACATGGCGCCCGCATGTGACTCCAACCGGAAACTTGCCGCAGCCGAACTCACCTTATTTACATACTGTGACGAAGACTTCTCTGGCTCATCAACAGCAAGACAGCCAGCACATTGGATGTGGTTATAACAACTCTGCACGTCCATTTGTAAGTTGACTTAGTTGATATTTAGGTGTACACATCGGCGTGTGTAAACAAACCCCATCTAATACAAATTCTTGCATCGGGTATGTTGGAGTATGGTCGATCACGCTTGCTGAAAATTCAGTCTAACCCATGTGACGTTTTTTGATAATAATATTTATTAATATTCAAAATTATCATCTCCATTTTTTATGTATACGCGAAATAAACGCATAACTTAATAGCCGAAGAAACAATAGACAATGAAAATTGCGTACATTTGCAGGAGTCGAGCAAGAACCTAAAAAATAATATTTGGTTATTTTAAATTTTCTTTTATTAATTTGAAATAGTAGCATGATTTGCAGGGGCTACTGTTATATTTTAGTTATTTCACTCCGTAACCACTGTAGTGAAGGTATTGCAGTAGATTTGTTTAGTAAACAGTATGTCCTTAACAGTTGGTATAAAAATGTCAGACTGTTGGAGTAAACGAAATAAAAACACACAACAGATATTTAAATTGTTTTTGAAAAAAAAAGTTAAAGATTATTTTCCCACTACCACACTGATTCAAAACCATTTCCAATTCTTCTTTTTTATTGGCAGGCTAACGGCGGAAATGATGGCGTAAAAAGCATCGTCAATAAACAATACAATAGTCCAGTCGGCATTTACAGTGAAGAATCTATTGCAGAAACACTTTCAGCCCAAGCCGAGGTTCTTGCTGGAGGCGTGTTGGGGTAAGAGTTGGGCCATATATTTACATGAGATTTATATAAGTTAAGTTAAGTAAACAACCTTTTTGTTTCGTTGCATCCGAGGTGCTCTAAAATACCCCTACAGAAGCTACGTTCTACAACATCGGTATCAAAAAAATTAAATAAACTTATATCCCGTGACAAAATAAGGGATCTAATCGGAAACAGGACAGACGGACATAGGTCTCAGAAACCTCCTTCTGTATGTTACATTCTTTTTCGGCTTGCTCAAACTTAATATACCCTTTGTACCTTGGGGTATAGGGTATAACTAGGGTATAAACATGAACCCACTGGGCATTTTATTTATTTTTATTTATTTATTTCAAAAGATCAACATATTTTCAGTTGGTTAGTTAAAAATAAAAATAAAAAGAAACTTATCGGGGGTGCCACAGAAATCTTTAACGATTTTGGCAACGGTTTGAAAACAAAACTTTAGAAGGTGCCACAGAAATCTCGTAGATTCCATTTTTAGGACAACTGATTTCGAATGTTTACGCTTTTGTAACAATGGCAGCAATGGGTTGCTGCTTTCCAAAAATTATTTTAGAACATTTAGACACTTGTTTAAATAAATTTTTATTGACAGTGATCCAATAAAGTTTATTCTTTATTCCATTAAGCTATTATTTTCAGCATATTTGCATTCATTTTGCTCTCCATTTGTACAAAATAAATTTAAATTGAGTTTGAATATTTGTACCGCCCAATACAAGAGTTTGTATGACAACCCTACGGGTCAACAGCTGTCCTCAGCGTTGTGAATGGCAAAATTCGTTTGTTTACATTTACAAATTTGCACGAAAATAGAAAATAATTTTTAAAATGCCAATTGCGGGATTATTAGCCATTGAGGTCTTACAAAAGACACCCAAACAAAGAAAAAGTCGAGCGAAGAGGTCGAAGGACCTCTAGATTGCTTCAAGGCTGTCATACTGTCCAGCAAAGGTTGCAACAATTATGTATGTATGCTGTGCACTGCATATGTAGTTGCGATAAACAAATGAATGAAATTTTAATATAAAACACACACACTGATGAAAACAATAATGCAAATGGCTATGAAAATTGTAATTCTAATTGTTGTGCCCTTGTAGAAGTTGGATTTAGTATTTTCGATGTACTCGCCAATTATTTAAAACGAGGCCATATTCAATAAATATTACTTTATTTATTAAAATTATTTAATTTATTTTTTAAATTTCCATATGCTGTTGTGGCTTTTTTAGGTTGCGCTACCGATATTTTCATTTTGAACTTAAAACCTAAAACGCATTATTTATTTAACTATGCATTAAATTCGTAACACTTCATAATGGCAATTTAGTTAAAATAAAAAGGCAATTTTTTAACTTTCATTTAACATCGCAAACAACTATTAGATGCCAAAAAAATAACTTCGAAATGTTATTGTTTAGTACAGCAAATATTGCCACCTAGTCCTTACAACGAAAAGATTTTGCACGTTGACACAGATTGGCAAATGTATCAAAGGCAGAGCTCGCAAAATACGGTCAACACGTTCAGAGTGTCCGAAAAAAACCTCTCTCTTACGAACACTTTGAGAGAAGCGATTGACAAAACACATTCAATTGTGTTTTTGCTCAAAAGTGTTCGGCTCAGAGCAAGACCAATTTTTTCGCTTCCTTTTTGGTTGTGTTTTTCGGGGATTTTTTCGCTTGAGACTTTCGGCAAAAGTGTCTTTTGCGTATGTATGCGTGCATGTGCGAGTCGCCTGTGTTTTACTTCGTGCATATATACAGATACGAGGCCGGTTTGGCAAAGCACAGGCGACTTACACAAGTTCGCATACACACGCAAAATACACTTTTCGCGGACACTTTTTACAAAACGGTCTTTTGCTGAGGGTTATTAAGTGAGCGAACGCTCAAAGTGTCTCGAAATAAGTGTTATTGTGAGAGAGACACATTTGTTTTGCTTAGCCGTAAACACTGACCAGAACCGAAAAGCGAAACGAAAAAGTGTTTGAATCTGTTAGAGACCGTTTTCGTTTTATTTTTTCTGTTTTTTCTTGAGCCGACCGCATTGGATAAATGGGTTGACAGTTTTTTGCGTTCTCTGTCCAAAGGTTTTAATAAGGAATTCGAAAAAATGAAAACCATGAATTAAAACATTACATTTATCAAAAGATAAAGATGCAGATAAATCAGAAATTTAATAACCTTTTCAAATAAGTAACAGTGTCTTTGAATAAAATTGGTTTTATTGGTTAATTTAATCAAATCTCATGCAATTTTGTCGAAGATTTTGAAACCGTTGCAAATCATGTCTGTGCACTATGGGGCGAACGACCACTTTTAGTGCAATTAATTAATAACTTTAAAACAAAAAACCATATTTTGGTTTACTTTTTCTTATTGGTCTTATATAAACCAAATAAATGTAGATGTGGAAAAAATGGGCGTGGCAACGCCCCTTTTATATTAAAAAAAAAAAAGTCCTGAAATATCAAAAATTGTTAATTTTATTGTAAATAATAAGTCTGCTACACGCACCTATTGTTATTCCTCATGCTCTTCGTTGTCAAGCTCTATGTTGCATTGGAATTGAAGTTGATCCATATCAAGCTCACCATATTAATTGTAAGACATGCTGCCTGAACCATTCAAAGAGCTTGACAATAAATTTAAAACTTCAGAAGGAAAATACAGTCTTTTTTGTGTTTGGATACGTCTGTGTTGGTTATTTGATGATATAATGGGATCTGATGTGTCTACTGCTCTCAGGAATACGGTAGTAAAATTATTTAATCGACTACTTTTCCTTGCATGATGCAATCGATCAGACTTATATAATTTATTGCGAGACTCGGCACACTCTTCTCCAAAGGATTCTACTGGAAGACCAGTATTTTCTATAACATCACATGAATGCACGAAAATTTTGTGTACTGTTGCAGACATGGGCAACCAAGGATATTTGTCAACAATAATTTCTGCAGTACTAAAGCAGAAGCTTTGAAATCTTACCACATTGATTGGCAACTGACTTGACAGACATATTAAAATAGTCCTTAAATTTGTAAAAAGGCTTACGTCAATGCCAGTCATATCCGCAAAGATTTTGGGTTCACTAAAGGCACGACGCGCTGTTTGGATTAACAATTTTATATTGAAACGCTTGGATAATGCTAGATCGGCAGCTTCTTTTCTTTGAGTTCTACCACTTTTGGAAATATATGGCACTCTAGGCCGTCCATCTCGTCTCACCTTTTTTTTAAAGCAAATAATTGTTTCCGAATTTAGCCAATTTTTATGTTTTCTTTCAAATTGTTTCAATACTCTTTTGCAATTTGTCCAATTCGAAGACAACCCGGTAGCAAAAGCGTTTACTTTTACTAGCTAAAATTATCGTTTCGTCTTCAGAACAGGTTCAAGTTATTTCCGCTTGAAAGCAATTAAAAATGGCATCCTCTTTTGAGTTTTCGTCGTCATTGACTTTTACGTGGCAAACAACTTCACATTTTCGAACTTTAGGTGTTGACCTATAAAATGAAATTTGCGCCAAAAAGCGCCGAAAAGCGCTTTAATTTTACATGCATTTGAAAGATGATTGAACATTCTAACAAAAACAACAAACTTTATTGGTGACATGAGCTGGACTCATTTTGTAGCTCTTTTTAAAAACTCATTTTTGCTACAAATTTTTGCTTGTTGAATGGTTAGCAATAACACACAATTGGGATAACCGCATAATTAATTTTATTAATTCACATTCACAAACATATATTACAAACCATTAATTATTTTATTTGAGCAATTTAAAGTTGCATGCCAAAAATTGGCATTTCAAAACATATGCTTTTGTTTATTAACACCAGTGTTTAACAGCTGATAACTTAACAGCGGCGAGATCTGTTAAAATTTTTGGTACATAACATTACAGATTTATGTTTAAATGATGCATAGCGGTTAAAAAAAAATTATTTTAACGACTTTTTAAAAATGGGTTTTGGCCAGCTAAAGTGGTCTTTTGCCCCATAGTGCTGTGGCACCAAGAATAGGAATTGTCTCGAAATTGACAAGAAATGGTTTTCTGTGACAACCAAGTATATAACATTTTTGTAAACAATTAACAATAAGCTTATAAAATAATTAATATTAGGTAGTTTTCCATTGACCTGTTGTGGGCTTTTATTTGCCCGAGGGCCAGCTATGCCCCTACCCACAGCCAATTGTGGGGTCAATGGCAAAACAAGTTGAACCAGCAACAAAGAATAACAAACGGACTCCGACCCCTTGGGGGAATTTGTATTTGTGCGGAGCCAAGCTGTGCCCCTACCCACAGCAAGAGTGGTTGAAGATGTTAGTTTGAATTAAGTGGGTTTAAAACAGCTCTTATCAAACAGGAAGGAGAAAGTTCACTTGAGAATATAGGAGCCAAATGATTATAAGTCGAACATAATACTATAAATGGCTCATGCAAAGCATAATTGATCTCTTAAGAGATAAGGATACAAAATTTCTAGAGGAGCGTCTAGGAATGGTAAACCTAAGTTACCTGAGTAGAAAAGGGGAATCAATGTAACTCGTTATAAATTCATGCAAAAAAATAGGATTAAGGGCAATCCTTCGATTTTCCAATAAAGGAAAATCAATCAGGAGAAGTCTGCTGGCATAGGGAGGCAAACGAATGTTGGAATCTCAATTTAAGCTGCGCAAAGCAACAAGGAGACATTTTTTCTGTATAGATTCAATACGTATTTGATGTTTTTTGAATTGGGGGCACCAAAAACAGGAACAGTACTCAAGTCCTGGGTGAACGAGAGCAGAATAAAGAATCTTGGTCGTAACGGATCGTTAAATTCTTTTGAACAGCTTTTAATGTACCCTAAAACACACCTGGCTTTATTCACAACTGTAGAAACATGGGTGTTGAAGGTAATTTAAGGGTCAAAAGTAACACCTAGAACAGTAAACAAAGAAATATGCACCAAAAGAGAACCATTTATGAAGTAATTAACCAAGTGAGACTTATGTCGATGAATTGTCATAAACATACACTTAGAAAGGTTTAAGTCAAATGGTTAAGAGTACATTAGTTATGAAGAGAGTTTTAATCATCCTGAAGTAAAAAAGTGGAGTCGTTTAACGAAAAACAAAGTTTAACAACATCAGCAAACATCAGATCATTTATAAACAGTGTAAAAAACAGAGGACCTAGATGACAACCTTGCGGAACACCAGAAGATACATGAACAATTTTGGAAACAGTGGACCTAACCATTACTCTTTGGGTTCTCGCAAGGTAGGAAGAAATCCAATTAAGAAAATTGGTCGTAAATCCTAAAAGCCCAAGTTGAAAATAAGGAGCTTGTGAGCTTTTAGTAAGGGCTTAGACTCTGTTAACCCCTTACTAAAATCAGTATAAATGACATATGTTTGGAGTTTATTTGAAAATCCTTTAAAGGCTAATGATGTAAACTCAAGAAGGTTTGTAGAGGTAGAGCGACCTTTCATGAAACCATGCTGGCACGAAGAAATAAGCGCTTTACAATGATGCTGCAGATGAGCCACTTAAATTTGTTTAAAACAATTTAGGGATTGATGACAATTGCAATGATTCGACAATGCTTGATTCCAAGCATTTGTCGAAGGGACAAACGCATCAAATATAATCTGTAGAGTACCATAGGAAAAATGATGCAGCCTCATTTACGTCAGCACAACTTATCAAGCGGGATCAATCAGTGGAGGTTAAAATTTCGTTTAACAGAGAAAAAAAGGAAAGAGGAGAAGAAAATGTGGTAGAGGTGCACTAATAAGAAGTTCAATATCCAAAGTAGGGTGATATACATCCTTAGGAACTGATAGCGAAGAAGGTCTGGAGACTGACACAAAAACGGGATCATTCGCCAAAACCAAATGCTTGCAGTAATGGCAAATTAAGCAAGCTGTCCAAAAATTAATTAAAAGAGTACGAAATAAGAGTTAGAAGAAAGTGACGAAAACCAAGAAATGGTTGGAAGATTAAAATCATCTAAAGCTAAGAGATTACCGCGATTATGTAAAAGCGAATGAACATAATTAATTGCAGCCAAATAAATTGTAGTAGCAGATGAAGGAGGAATCTACGAACATGTTATAAAACATGAAGAGTTATGCAAACATAGTTTGACACAAATAAATTCAATGTCCAAGGAAGTATCTACTTTAACTAAGCTAGAGCAAAGTTTTGCATCAACCGCAATAAGGACACGGCGGACAGAGCGATCAAGCCTGTATACTACAAAGTTGGAAGACAAAATTTCGTGGTCAGAAACTAAACCAAACTAATTTTAACCACGTCTCTGTAAGGGCAAGAACATCTGAATCTAAAGAAAAACTTTTCGTAAACAGACCATTAAGTTTTGTCAAAAGTCCTCTAACATCATGATATTTAATAGAGAGATGTGAAATTAGTTTTTTGAAATACTAGTAGCGGGTACAAAAGATGGGACAGCTGAAGGCAAGGAAACAGGCGGAGGCCTAGTCTTTTGAATAGTTTTAAATTCTTTAACAATCATATGGATCACATAATCTATCAAAATCACATCAATCATCAATCATCATCAAATAGGGATGGAAATTTTGAACGACGAAATTTCAGAAGGATGTGAGAATTTAATTTTTTCTCAATGGATATGTTAGGCTTGTTGCTAATATCCATATAAGACACTAAGTCTTCACAAGTGGTGTCCGCTGCCAGACGAGACACAAAAATATGTTTAAACTTGAGAAACTCATTTCGCACGTTATTGTACATTCGAGAGGAGTTTCCTTGCATTTAAAAGCATGTAGTGCAAGAACACCTTAGTACCGTCACAGGTTGGTTTTGACCAGTCAGCCCGGCACACTTTAAATGAATTAGGAACCGTACCCAAATTATCCCCTCGGAGACCAACCCTAGTATATGGCAAGATTAATTTCTTTTTACCTCCTCATCTTATTGGTGGTATCTGTGATAAGTCTCCTTGTCATAGCATAACGTACCTCTTACCTTAAGAAACAGGGTATAAAAATGTTCACAAGAAGTACAAGTGTCAAGACTCATCTTTAACTCAACCCGCTCAAATCAACTATTTAAAAGTTGCTTCATGTCTAGGAGTAATTTATTCAATAATATATATAATAAACTTTTGTTTGTTTACAGAGTTAACTTCAAGAAAAACGAAAAGGAATACCAACCTGATCGCTCCGAGGTTTTGAAATTTCTTCGTGAGGAGGAGACTGGGCAATCTACTCCAGGTAAATTAATTTTCTTTAATTCATTGGCTCTATTAAGTTTGACAATTAAATTATAGCTTATGTAGTAAACTTGTAACTTTGTCCCTTATGACTCAAGCTTAGCCCCTTAATTTTAAAGGGATCTTTAATCAATTACTTTAGGAAATCCATACGGGTAAAAATTAGTGAAGAATATTTGCCAAGATTCTGCTTGTTATTAAGTGGAAAATCGGAATATTGTAAAAAAAATTAACTTGGTTAGGCATTTCTATTACATATGATGAAAACCCTATCCGCTTCATTTATTTTTAACCGTGACCCGGCTGAGTGTCTCTCAGTATTATTAATTGTATATGAAAACACCGAAATCTTTCTTTGCTCTATTTGGGGATTAATGAAAACCTTTTTCGCCGTTTTCAACAATTCGACACCCAAGGAAAAAAATTAATGGTCACGCTTTTCTTTTGTATGAAGGCTATATTTTTCATTCCATCGATTTTAAGTTCGGTTTGTGTACATAATATGGGTATTAAGGTTGCTATTGCCATGGTCTTTTCTTCTTTTATTATTTTTTCGAGTTGCAATATCTTTGCAGTTTATCGAAATACTTTTTTTCCGATTTTCCTTTGTGTGATAACTATTAAAAAAAAAAATATTTATTTGAAAAATGCGAAAATCACGCTCTGAAAACTATAAAACAAGAAAATATTTTCTTCTGAAATTGCTATATGCAAACTATTTATAGTACTTACGAAAGCCCAAAAATAACGTTCGCTGGAAAAAATATTAAGTTGGTGAAACTTTTAGGGATGCTTTGGGACCCTGTTAAAAGTCTAAAAATCGAGATTTCGTATTCGGTGGGCAGCGCCAAATTACCCTTCCCCCGCCAAAATGAGGTTGGTGTGGTTTTTCGAACTTAGACTCAAGTTTTTTAGATAAAAACTAGGGGGCTCCGCCAACCCACGAACGATCTTCTTTATTCAATTAAGATCATCCAGACCATAATATCCCCTGTACATTTCTTTATATCCATAATACATGCGTGCGTGAATGCTATAGTCGGTCCATCCCGACTTTAAAATACCCTGTACTTTAAAACTATAACTTTCATCCTGACAAATTAAGTTGTCAATTTCACTTTCATTAAGTGCTGTTCGAGCTGTTATGTCTTGACTTGGCACTATGCTTTCACAGGCATAAATGGTGGAAAAAAGCAACTCCTCTGAATCACAATCGCCGTCCTTCACCTCAAAAGCTACTCTTTGAACATCTATATTCTCTACTGGAATGTTATCTATTAAGTAACACCGTGTCTTCTGCTGCTGCAACGAAGGAAACAGATTCAGAAGAAAATTAAGAGATGAAGTCGTACAGACAATATATTATTAAAATCTCTTGAAAAGGAAGTTAGTACATTTGCAACTTTCATATCCTAGCGGCTTAACTATCAGAAACGGTTCGGTCAGCCCTAGCCCGTGACCAATTAATTCTATGTATTCCTCTTTCCAATATTCTAATTTCCATATTTTGTCTCACTGCTAATCTGTATAAAGTGTTGCGCACCTGTTGTAATCTTCTTATCAAGACATTCAATCTTAGCCTATGTCTACAAAAAGTATCATGTCCCTGCTCTGCAACCCAAGACTCTAAGTTTTCTCTGAGCTGTGTTCTATGCATAGTATAACTTACCTGATTTCTGCAACCTGTCTGCTCTGCGATACACGCCATGTATTTCTCTCTTGTTCTAAACTCTGCAGTTCTAAAATCGAAGTCTTATCCAAGCTGGGTTTTAAACGTAGTGTTCTTTTTTGCTCTTCTCGCCTAACTTCTGTATCCTGTCTGCTCTGTGATATACGCAATGTATCACTCTCCTGCTCTGCATTCCTAAGCCGAATACTTCTTCTACGATCTGAGTGCTGCCGACCATTTGCTACTTGTTTATTTATTCGGTGATCTCTTTTTGAGGCTTTCCCATTGTACATAATTTGCATTCTTCTATTGACCGGCTCATTTAGCCTACTACTTTCCATATGTCTTTGAAAACAGCTACTTCCTGACTGGGGGGACTCCCCCCGGGCCTGGTGTTTTCTCAGGGGCCCGGTGTAATTACTGTCGTACTGTCGTGCTTCAAGGTAAAGGTGTAATAGAGGGGCCGGTTCATTTTGCCCCCGGCCCCGGATTTTCTCTCTACAGCCCTGGGTACAGGGTATAATTGTTGACAGTAAAATTATCTATGTAATAAAACTAACATCAAGGTTATAGGTCATTTGGTTTAATGACTGTTTTAAGTAAAAAAAGTGGAAATGGGTTTTGGCGTTTTTCGCAAAATCTGCTTCTACCGCAAAATCCTTTTGGGTATTTTTTAATTTAAGAGGCTTATAAATAGCCGAAAGACCGATTATAACAGAATATTTGATTTATGGTTGGTGTGGTAACACAATCCATAACTTATAATTTTTGTAAATATTTAATAGCAATGTTTTTTTTTTTACTGTTGCCTAGTAGTGATTATAATTAAAAAAATAGTGATTTTTTTCCATTTCTTTTCCATACATACACATTTATTAGACTAGCCACAAGAAACGAATTCTAAACTGCAAAAAAATAATTTACGAAGTTCATCGTTTCGTTTTCTTTCAAAAATTAACTATCCATCTGGCCTAAAAATTTTGTTCAATAAAATCAATGAATTAATTATGTGAATTCTTTCAAATTGTT
The DNA here is from genome assembly GCA_018150985.1 of Chymomyza costata. Lineage (NCBI taxonomy): Eukaryota > Metazoa > Arthropoda > Insecta > Diptera > Drosophilidae > Chymomyza > Chymomyza costata. Next base: position 1,371,392 of record JAECWU010000190.1, on the reverse strand, counting down.
GAATTTATAATTTGATTATTTCCAACCTCGTCTTATAATTTCGATAATTATAAAAAATTATATTGCAATTATTTTTGAGCAATTGTGGGGTTTTTGAAAAACCAATATCATAGCTGGCGTACGTTAAAGTCGTGCGCAGATGACTTTTGGATACCCTTACCACCACACAAAGTACATTGCTTAAGAACTTAAGAACAGACAGACAGACGGTAATCTGTATATCGACTTCTCTAGTCACGCTGATCATACTTTAGAAAGCTTTGCGGGGTCTCCGACGACTCCTTCTATATGTTACATACACTTTCGGCTTGTGGTGTATGTTAAGGGCGAACGCGAACGACTTTGAGATACCCTGTACCACCACCATATTGCAATCAAATCCGGTATATTCAGCCGTGCTCCGGAAATCTTAAAATCCAAAACGAACAATTTCATTCGGATTCATTTTTGCGTGCACCGGAAAGCGAACGAATTTTGTTGATAACTTCCCTTCTTATTTTCGATAAATTCGAAAATTTCCCTAATTTTTTCGATAAATTCTCCTGTTGTGTTGGCGCGAAATTATTTTTGCTTGATACAAAACAGCTGACACGGTTGCCGCAGCTCTTTACCTTTATATTAGTACCTATATGCTTACATTTAAATTTCTTAAAAATATTGCTAGATCTCAATATTTATTAAAACTAGACACGACAGCTATTTTTGCTACAAGCGAAAAAACTGGGTTGCACCAGACACCTTATTTGGTAGTTTTGTTCAATGTGGCAATTTCTCTTCAATCGGCAAAATATAAAAATGAAATAAAAATTCTTACTCGCATGAAAAAAAAAGGCAATTAAGAATTAAAATCTGCAAGTATGCTTTAAATCTGAGAGTCTTATAACATAGGTAACATCAGCACAAATTTTTTTCCGCTAAATTCAGATATGGAGTATTAAGAATAGTCAGAGTTGAGTTTAAAAATGTTAAAATAATTCCCTTTTTAAAAATATTTTCTTCATTACTACATGATAAGTGTGACCAATGAAAAAGAAAAAAGATAAAGACACAATGGGGATCATCCCATGTTCTGTACAAACAATTGAATCCATTTTCTTTTTTTTGTATACCCTGTACCAAAGCTATAAAGGTATAGTGGGTCAACCCCTCCTTCCTTTAAAAACTACATAAGCTGCAATTGTAGCATTCTCAAATTTTAAGAAATGAAGGAAAGTGCTCGGGATGGCTTGAAATGAATATAAAACGCGGTAAGGTGAATGGCGAGCTAAGGAGCCGGAATGCCCTAGGTAATATTCCTATTGAATTTAGATACTGATACTGGCCACGATAATCTCGCCATATTTTGTGCCCCAATAGAGAGTTTTGTTTCACGGAAAACATGAATGGCAGTGTTATCCTGTTGAAAAACCCACAATCTTCAAGATTTTGCTCTCCCTATTTGAAAGGAACAACATAAAGTAAATTTATATTATCTCTAGATTTCATATTATACTTCTCGAAACATATAAGACTGGTTTCAATACCGACAAAAGCACCCTTACCATTAAAAAACTATCTTGAAAGATTAGAGACATTTTTACTTAATCTTCGGTCATTATGTTAGGACTGTAAAACAAATAATTATCTGAATCATCGATATTATATTTGTTTCGTTTCAAAAATAATATTTCGCCACACTTAGTCTCAAAATTTATGCATTTCTGCAAAGTGCAAACGTGCAGTCTTACAACGAGGAAGAAGTTGGTATTTTCGTCGATTTTTTTCTGTATGAGTCGAACTCCCTAGAATGCAAAATTATTTGCACACGCTTCTGTGACATTGAAAGACCCCATTCTGAACAAATTTCCGCTACCCATTTGTTTTCTCTGATCACCATATTTTTTATACAAGCAAGCTTCGAAAAATATTACCCTTCCATGGATGGATTTTATTAATGACCGAAGCTCGAATACTAACAATGTATTTATAAGAAACATAGGATACTTTTGAGGATACCATTCTACTCGTTCACTGTCCAACCTTTTCTTTTAGTATGTGTGAGGTCCTATTAAATTTAAATAAAAATTACTCAGGATAAGAAAGGCTATGCACCCAATTCTGTTTTTACACGGTCTTTTTCTACACGGTTTTGAAATAACACGGTCTAGAAAAAAAAAAACTAATTCCGTTTTTACACGATTTTATTCGATTTAGCACGATTGAAAATAAGTATGTATTTGTTTGAAATGATTGAGAAAAATATTTTTACTAATCGTAATCTTTCTCAATTAATTGCATAGCACTTTAAGTCTTTTGTTTAGTTTCAATAAAGTTGTATGTGTTGTTATATGAAATGAAGATGCTATTAGGAGATCTGGAACAAAACTATCTGCTAAGTTTTCATCTTATACTAGGGATTCTGTTAAAGAAAAGATGGAAAAAACACTGGTAATAGGGGTAGAGTAGCTCTTTTCCCAAGTCGCAAGACGGGCTGAAGGCAGACCCAGTGGAAACCTCCAGTGGCATGGTTCACGGGTGGGTCCAAAATTGAACAGGGTGTAGGTGCTGGAGTCGCTGGGCCCAACACCAGAATCTCTATTGCAATGGGTATTTGGCCTAGCGTCTTTCAATCAGAGATTCATGCCATAGAGATCTGCGTCCACAGTATCCTTCACATGGGAACTAGGGGATCAAACATTTTTATACCCTGTACCTATAGGTACAAAGGGTATACTAGATTTGTGCAATGTATGTAACGGCAAGAAGGAGGCGTGGCAGACCCCAAGTCCTTTATACCAAAATGCTTATCATAACCTCGGGTAGCGATTGAGCCATGTCCGTCTGTCCGTCCGTCTGTCCGTCTGTATGAACACCTAGATCTCGGAGACTATAAGAGCTAGAGATACGAAACTTTACCAGCTGATGCGCATATTTCCTCAGAAGATCAAGTTTGTTGAATCATGTCAATATCTTTCCCCGTTCCCCCGTAGCAGAGTTTCGCGGTTTTTAGCTTAACCGTTTAATATTTTAATCTAAAACTTAACAGAGCGATGTGTTGTGGTAACATGCATCTGTGTGTCAAAAATAAACAAAATCGAACAATTACAACAAAAGTTATAGTCTAAAATGTAAAAATTTCACCTCCCCTTGCCTATAAACTGCGTCAATATTTGACTCTACGTAATAATAGTAACAAATGACCTAGAACCACCAATTTTGGTAAGCTGATTCATGTGCCTCAAATGAACAAATCCACATCCAAATTTTATCAATGCAGCTCCCCCACCCCCCCCAATCTATTTACCGTGTTTTCTCCCACACCCCTCAACATATCCCCTTGAAACTTACCCCATATACTTTAAAGTACTCTTTTGACGTAAATTTCGATTTTCATCAAAATCGGTTAAAATTTGCGGAACTTAAAGGTATCAATATCGTTTTGCACCAACAAAAAAATGTTCCAATTGGAAATTCTTAGTAAGAATATGCAGGAATAAATCTTTTTTTGGGAAAAAAAAGGTACAGGGTATTACACTGTCGGGCGCCGCCTCGACTGTGTTACATTTTTATTTATTCAGATAGCTAAGTTGCTGGGTAGAGGACAATAATTGAAAAAGGATGCCAATTTGATTTTATATTTTCTGCAAGTACATCATCTAACAGGATTTCTCGAAAGGCACGCACTCCATTATATAAAGATCAAAAGGGCAAATTGCTTCTAGAGATGTAAAGGTGTAAATACACATTACACATATATGTGATTAAATAAAATAAACATGAATTCTTGTTCTTAAAAAATCCTTGTTTTTTTGACTAATTTTAATAGGTTTTAGAGATAAGGAACCAATCACATATTTTTGCATACGATCAATGTCTTTTTTTACACGGTTTTTTTTTACACGGTATTTTCTGGAACCAATCTACCGTGTAAAAACAGAATTAGGTGTAATTGTTTATAAACAATTACGTTTATTAATCATACATTGTATGTTTTTTCCTTTTGTTCATTTAATCTTTAAAAAAGTTTTAATTAACCCATGTCTATCTCATCTGTTTTTCATGTATCTATGTTTGAACTATAAAAACAACAAACACTCTTCTACAACATACTCGAAAATATGCAGTACCTCTAAATACCTATCAACAAGAAACACATCATAAACAACAACAACAACAACAATATCACCAGCAGCAACAACAACACTATCAGCAACAACAGTCAGCTACCAGACATGTTAGCGCTCCCATCAATTCCCCTAAACCGCCAAGCACAGGCGGGCTACCAACTGGTCAAAACATTTGCGCAGAGTGCGAACGTCTCATTACGTAAGTGTTAGAGTAATCTCTAAATCAATCTTGTGATAAGTAATACGTATTACTAACGCATATTTCTTTACTCTTATACACTGGCGATCACTTGAAAATTTAGCTCCATTTAAGTGTTTTTTTTTTCTGTTTTATAGCAACAATTATAGTATGATAATAGCAAGTTCTTCTTTGATAATAGATAGAAAACTCGACTGGAGTGAAAATTTACGGGATCGTTATAAGAAAACTCAACAAAATAGTGTGATCCGCTACTCAATGCTCGAAAACTTGATAATCGAGTTAAAAGTTGAGTAACAGAAAACAAGCCTTTCGTCTCCCGTAAAACTACAGTGTGTTTCAAACGAAAGTCCATGCCATAAACATGGCATTTTAAAACCTAAACGATTCCCATATAGAGTTGTCAACATAATAGTAACAGCTATGACAGATCTCTGCATGGCTCAGTAGTTCGAAAGTGACTTGATATGCGTGAAGAAAACAAAAACCCGACCTAAGATGGCAATAAGTAACAAAATGTCGTGAGCTCACAAACCAGGCCAATCATAAACATATCCAAAGACACTGACTCTAAGTTCCCGTCAATGACTTTTACAGCAACTGTGGAAAAAACGGTGGAGGATGTTTTCTGTCTCCTGGAGGTTCCATGCAGAGGAATGCCACTAGAATGTAGTTTGATAAGCTTTAAAATTTTGCATCGCTCGAGGGAGTTTCGTTCAGTCGCTTATCGTTCCAAAAAATCGAACAAAACATTTTTTAGACATGTTCTGAATCGTTTACCAAAACTGTTGATTTGCTTAATTTCATTAACTTGAGCTTTTGCTCTCCTCAAACCAAAAAAAAAAAAATTTATTGAACTTAAATGGACAAGGAAAATCTTTTGTAGATATTCAAGTGGTTGAAAGTGAGTGTAGCACATTCTTGCCTATGTAAGTTTGTGTATGGTTTTATTATTTAATATGTTGTACAGTCTCTTATAAAAAAAACTAACTATTACTAAAATTAAAAAAAGTAACGTATGGCTTATTTTGTAATTTTAAAATGTGCATATATAAATTTTTGACCATGAAGTGCAAAACTTAGCGGAAGGAAATATTAAACCAGGCAGCTAAAAAGTAGGAGTGTTTATGTGGGAAAATAATATTTACCCAAATGTATCAAAACCCTTGTATGCTTAAATAGTATGTATAAGCTTGCAAGACGCTTTTTAATTGATTTAACTTTCACACTGCTTACGACGAAAACGACCACCACGAACACAACAGAACCTCATAGTCCAGCAAACTTCTATTGGACGCATAGCCATGCCATTGGCGGGCATCAACGTCGAACTCCAGTGCCATTTCAGCAGCATCAGCGCGAGCAACAAGATGATAAGTGCATTGGCACCCACTTGCAGCAAAATATATTGGCGCCGGATGCAGCCCATAGGCCAAGTTTGCCGGTAACATCAGATAAGCCTGTTTTTACTGCAGACAGTTGCGAACAGCCGGATCCGCTCCTTATTATCAAACCCATTTGTCCGGCGCTGCAAAGTCTAGAATGCAAGGAGGCTTTAGATGCAGCCGCTGCTACATCGGACAACGATGATGGGGCAAAACTTTTGTCTGCCAACAACCACCCGTCATGTCTATTTTGTGGCATGTGCATTGTGTAAGAAAATGTTTAATATTAAACAAAATGAATGTGTCTTCTCTTTAGTATGTGATTTCTCGATTTTGTTCAAATTCCGTCCATTAAAATTGTAAACCTTTATGTCCATACGCAACTTACTGCTGGAATAAACAAACAAAAAAACCAACAACATTGGTTCTGCATACCACCTGCAACGTTTTTTTATATGAAGTCTGCATCTAGCCCTTATGTGTGGAAATTCTCATTTAAACTTCAAAACTAAAAAACAAAGGTTAAAATTCAATAAAGAAACCTTGTATTTTTTTAACTTCAATGTTTTAATTGAAGATATCGATTTAAAGAGTGACCGCTACACTTAATTTTTCAAATTAGGGTATTCACGCTTGCTGTTGAGCTGAGGAGTTGAAAAGTTGCGCAAAAATTCAATAGGCCAAAGCGTGAATCCCTTTTGGTAAGTGTATGATTTGAGTTGTTGGGTTTGCGCTTCTCTTTTCCTAACTTTGAAAATTTTAAATTTGGCACTTTAGGTCCCTACTTTATTTAGGTGTTAAGCCACTTACAAGTATTAATATATATACATAATACGCTTAATTTAGTACATAAAATGCCAAAGAATTACTTTTATTTCTGTAATATGTACCAATAAATTTTATTAAACTTTTACTTTGCTGCTCTTTATCAACGAGCATAGGGCGACTGGTTGCTTTTTACATGACAAAAAGTCTAGTTAAAATTTAGCCCTGTAAATTTTATTGCTGTAGAAGCCGTCAACTTTTCAACTCAGCAACAAGCGTGAATACCCTAAATATATTTTTTAAAAACAAGTGTTTTGGAAGTTCTTGCCACTTCACAGCCGAGTAACATATTCTATTTGTTTTCAAATCTGCACGTTTAAATAATTATATTAAATTTGAATAAAACTTACTTTAATAACTTCTATTTTGCCGCCCTTTATCAAAGAATATAGAGTAACTCGTTGCTTTTTGCATCACATAATGCCGAAAAAGTCTCCAATGACGCAGTGTTGCAAATGCTGCGAACAGCTTATTTTGCAACACTTTCTCAACAACTCTAATTCAGTTGAGAGCTTAAAGTCAACTCAGTACATCTCAATATAAATAATTGTATGAATGACACTTTAGATAATGGGCTTCCAAACATTTATTACAAAACTGTACAAATTCAATAGAGATTATATAATTTATTTGCGGCAAAAAATAAATAAAATTTAATCGAAATGGTTGCCAATTCGGATATTCTCAATGACAAAATATTGCATTCATATTGTTTTTAGGTCTCGTAGTACATAAGGTTTTCATGGGAAATTCAAATAAAATAAACCAAATTTAGATTTTTTGGCGATTTTTTTAAGAGGTTAAAATTTTTGTATGTAATTTGAAAATTTTAATGAATAATATCATGTATCAGTTAATTTAAGCATTGCATGCTAATAATTTTGATGTTTGATGGAAGTGTGTTGCAGTGTATTAAACGTGTATTAACTTATTAAATAAGTAACCTTTGCACTAAAACAATAACATTGTATAAAAACTAATAATTGATAAAACAATTTTGTATTCTTTAAACACATCGCAGTGTATTTACCGTAAATTAAAAAAAAAAAAAATTTTTATTTTTAAATTTTCAAATCAGTGGAGTTTTTGTGCGCATCAAGGATAAGAACATGCACGTGGAATGCTTCAAGTGCGCCACTTGTGGCACTTCTCTGAAGAACCAGGGATACTACAATTTCAACAATAAGCTGTATTGTGATATTCACGCAAAGCTTGCTGCACAGCAGAATCCACCCCTCGGCACTGAAGGCTATGTTCCTGTGCCTATTAAGCCGTAAGTTTACAAAAATATAAATGTATAATATTCTTATTAGATAGACCGCTCCAATAAGTCTTTAAAAATTTGGTGTGTAATATTCTTACAAATTTTTTTGTCTTTTTTAACAGAAACACCACGTTGAGCGCTAATACTATTTCATCGGCTCTGAGCTCTCACGGCTACGGCAGCAATGGCTTTGCAAATGGCAACTCAACACCAAAACCCTCGGTAAGTGCAAGAAGCCTCTCTTTATTATGTAACTGCTTGGCGTCTTACGATAGTTTTGCAAAATACACACTCATAGCCACACTTGCACGTTGATAAACCAATGCTCAAAAACGACGTCTGCTGGAAAAAATTATTCTTAGTTGATTAAACTTTCACGGATTGTTTGGGACCCTGTTTTAAGTCTAAAACTCCGTTTTTGTATTTGTAAAGGGAGCGTGTTACCTCCCCCTATATACGGTACGGCTTTTGAATAATATCTCTTAAAATTATCTATCAAATAAACCTTAAATCAAGGTTGTAGGCTTATTGGTTCAATTGCAATGACCGCTTACAGTTCAAAAATACGACTAATATAGGGTTTTCCAATAAGAGGTGTTATTTTGAATCGCCCGGTATTTTGGTAGCTGTCACTTTTGAAGCTCTTGACATTTGACAAGTAGAAACTACGCCATTACTAAAAATGGAACGATACACGCTTCAACAACGCATTGAAATTATTAAAATTCAATACAAAAATGGTGAAAATCTTCCATCGAAAAATCATTTGACTGATGAAGCCCATTTCCACCTCGGTGGCTACGTCAACAAGCAAAATTGTCGCACCTGGGGCTCGGAAAACCCAAGAGTTATTGTTGAGAAGCCTCTCCATCCTCAACGTGTGACTGTTTGGTGCGGTTTATGGTCCGGCGGGGTCATTGGACCTATCGGGGACATAGGGCAGCCACTTTGCGTGAAAAGGATATGGTCCTGTAGGCGTGGTCGTGATGGCCATTTGGCTGATGTTGTTTTTCATTATTAACAGCATACCTTCCTCTTTATTATGAAATAAACATCCGATCATTTATCTCAAAAAATGGCATTTTTCTTTGGATACACCTGCTATTGGAAATATCAATTTTAGTACAAAAGTGGCGCTTGTGACCAAAATTTTTGTTTGATTGCTCAAACTCTGTTTATCCTAGGACAGCTATACACACACACTTGTCTTGAAGAGTCAATAGGTTTGATGAAAATGTAGCTAAAATCGCCTTTAGGGGTTTGATTTGTACTTGTTTTAAGGAAAATAAAATGCAAGACCTTAAATCGTAGCTGACCAGCTTCTCGAAATATCGCGAAAATACATTTTTTAACATTTGTACCCGCATATGGTCATAGTATTGCTCGATAGATAATTTTATTGGCAACAATTTCGACCTGAAATCCATGACTCTAATTTTGACAGAAAAAAAGATATCATGTTAAAGCCGTACCAACTTGTATTGCCAAGGGGTGGTACCATTTGATCAAAATCGGTTGACTATATCATATAGTCCCCATAGGACCGATCGGTCAAAAAAATTGTTTGGTGCAAAATTCGACTGATTTCTTTTTTTTTATGAAAATATCGTAACCAAATTTGCCGAATAAAATATCTTTTGGAGGTTTTAAGAAATGTGTCGGACTTAATTGCAATGTGGTGGTACAGGGTATCCCAAAGTCGTCTGCGCCCGACTTTAACGTACGCCATCTTTTAACATGCTTTTATTAGGGTAATTTTCACCAATTTCAAAAGGGTTACCATCTTGAAAATTTGCACAGGGGTCAAGGACTGATGACAATACAATTATTTAATAACTTTGTTCTAATGGCCTGACTAGGATCATCAGGATTTAAAAAATAAAATGTATTTGTGTAAATTAATTAGTCGTAGTTAATTGTCGGAATTTCCTTTTGCTGTAATATAAACTCTAGATACTTGAAAATTATTTTCTTCTTTTTAGTTTTTTTAAACTATAATTCTTTTTACTGCTTCAGCTGGGAAAATATCAAAAAGGCCCCTATCCCGAAATCTATAATTTTTTTTGCTTTGGTTAGCAGTTTTCAGCCGTTTTATACCCTGTACCTATAGGTTCAAAGGCTATACTAGATTTGTTCAATGTATGTAACGGACAGAAGGAGGCGTGGCAGACTCCAAGTCCTTTATACCAAAATGCTTATCATAACCTCGGGTAGCGATTGAGCCATGTCCGTCCATCCATCCGGCGGTCCCTCCGTCCGAATGAGCAGATGAAGTTTGTTGAATCATATCGATATCTTACCCCGCGTCCCCCTTAGTGGAATTTTGCGCTTTTTAGCTACAGCGTTTAATGTTTTTATTTGAAACTTAATAGAGCTATGTGTCATGATTTTATGCATTTGTGTGTCAAAAACGAACAAAATCTGACAAATACAACAGAAGTTATAGTCAAAAATGCACTAATTTCACCTCCCATTGCCTATAAACTGCATCAATATTTGTCTTAGCGAACCCCCACCTCCGCAACGATTTACCGTGTTTTTTTCCACACCATCCAACATATCCGACTTACCCCATATACTTTAATGAACTTCTTTGATGTAACTTTCGATTTTCATCAAAATCAGAAAAAATTTACGGAACTTGTAGCTATAAATATCGTTCTGTGCCAACAAAAAAATAAATTCCAATTGGAAAGATCTTAGAAGGAATATGCAGGATTAAAATTTTTCGAGTAAAAAGGTACACTGTCGGGCACCGCCTCGACTGTATCACATATTTTTTATATGAAATTAGTTCTTGTACGATCGCGTTTTTCGCTGCTATAAATAAGTATAATAAGTATCTACCAAAAAACCTTAGGGGCCATTGAATTTTCTCGTATTGGCTATAGGGTTTGCAACCCCGGGATCCCGTTGCTTTTCCGAGTCCCGAAATCCCGGGATTGAAATAACTAAGCCCGGGATTTAGCTTTTGTCTGAATTATATTTTGAAATTTTCGAAATACTGAACAATACAAACAATTTTGTCTTTTGCGTTTTTTTATTTCTTCTTTACCTATACCAAAGTGCTAAGAAACAAAACTTTCATATGCTTTGTTGGTAGACATTCACGACAATTCTATTTAATTCAGATTTTATTGTTGTTTTATGTATGATTTTGTTAATAAATAGTTTGAAGCTGCGAATTGAGAAACACTTCGAAAAATTAGAAGCATTTGGACAAGCAAAAAAATAGGATGAGCAATGTGTATTTTGAAGCTTTAATATTATTGTCTACAACTGAAGTTGACATATATTTAGATAATTTGTTGAAAGGGTCGTGGTAAAATTAATTGAAATTTATATTCATATTTTTTTTTTTTCTTTTCATTAAACTTTAAAAAATTGAATCTGCTTTTTTTACAATCAGGGTATTCACGCTTTGTGTTGACTTGACTTGCGGAATTGAGGAATTTTACAAAAACAAAATGTATAGCAAAATACAACCCTGTGTTTCAACTCTCAACTCAACTTTTCCTCAACCCAGACCCTAGTCTACTTTTTGCTGTTGACTTGTTGAGAAAGTGTTGCACAATATGGTAATTCGCTGCCTTTTCAGCACTAATGCATTTGCCATTTTTTAGCCATTTCGTGGTATGAAAAGCAACGAGTTACCTTAAGGCTAGTACGCAGCAGTGTAAAACCGCGTGAAAGAAAAAGTACTACTTATTTTGTGCGCTAAAAAAATTGTATGGGCAGAGTTTGTGACCAAATATTCTGTGCAATTGACATGCAGATGGCGCTACAAACAATAGATGGCGCCAAAAAGTAAATATAAAAATCAGTTGTTTGTTCTTTTTGTTTACAAGTGCATAAAATAATAAAAAGTGAAAAAATGAAACGCCAAATGAAAAGAATGCTTAGTATTTATTTCGCAAATAACGCCATTATTGCCTATTTTTTTATTATTATTATTATTTTATTTTATTGGAGCTCCCGTGAAAATGATATTTATTTGTGAGGTCCCAAATAATTGGGTGGTCCTCCACTTCCTTTATTAGAGCAATTTTCTGCTCTTTAGTATAATTTGAACACCTGTTTTGCCTACGCGCCATTGCTCTTGCTATCAAAATAAGTTGCAGCACATTAATGTTTCGTTTTTAGCGCGCAAAGAGAACAGCTGATTTTTTTAGCGCCATCTACACGTCAATTCTTAAAATGTATATGCAGCCCTGCTGCTGCGTACCAATGATTTTGTTCTTGGCGCTAAGAATTTTGTACAGCGTTTTTTTTATATGAAGTTTTGTTTTCTTTCACGCGGTTTTACACTGCTGCGTACTAGGCTTTATACTTGGAAAAAAATAAGCGCCAAATTTAAAATAATCAAATTGTATTAACGCAAGTAAAAAAAGCGAAAAAAAAAAAATTAGACATAATTACTTGTTGTTGGAGTTAACGCAAGTAAATCAGTAAAAAAAAATGCGAATTGGAAAATGATGGAGGTGTGCTAGGCTTAATATATGCTGGAACTGTTGCTCTGGCGCCAGTCAATTGACTTCGGGATGTGGAAATGTATAATTGCATTCATGTCCTCATGATAATTATCTAGAACTTGATCAATTTGTGTGCCGCCACGCAAACCCATTGTCTCTGTATTATACAAAAGTTAGTTTTTCCACAATGAATTTGTTTTAGCAGACGAACCTTCAATAAAATTGATTTCATCCAAAGCCTTTTGAGCAACAGCTTCAATCAGCATAGACTTGACGCTCTATCTTGGCATTTTTAAATATAAATTTTAAATTTTCATGATAACTTGCAGCAATTTATAAAAGTAAACAAACACAGAGAAGAAGAAGCACAAACTCAAATACGGTTTTTCTACAATTGTTTCGTTTTTGCAGCAATAAAATAATAAAAATCTGTGTAGTCCATAGCTACTTTAGCTACAGGTTCTGTTAGTATAGATTTTACTCTTCCACTTGGCATTTTTAATTCAACTATGATAATGTATAGTGTTTTACATAAAAATTTCAATCCCGGGATCCCGGGATTTGGATAATGTAATCCCGAAATCCCGGGATTGAAAATATAACACGGGATTGCAAACCCTAATTGGCTATATATTTTTTGTGATTTTCCTATATTATATTTAGATAGAAAGGAATATTTTGGATCGGTTTTAATTTTTACGGATGTATCTATTTGAAGATAAAAAGGAAACTTTTTATACCCCACCACAACCCATATTCTATATATACATATAAACTATTTACGAAATATATCACTCCTGTAATTCATTTATAATCAATTATTCTGTTTTTTTTATCTCTTCTCTAAAAGGATTTTGGATTGACATCATCCCTGTTTTAGCTATTATAATAATACTTTGCACTTATTGGAAAATCCCGAAATTTCGGATTAAAGTAAAGATTAAATAAACTATAAGCTAAAATGCTTAATTAGCTTCAATTACACTTGGTTAACACAGATACGGCTGTATGTCCATCTGTTGTTCGTTTGAACAAAAGGATCTCGATCTATAAAGCCCAAATATAATGCGCATTATAGACAGGCAATACTTGTGTTAGATTAAGCCTTGCCGTACACTAACAGGTGGGTCTGTCTCCACTAACTACAGATCCAAATTTTGGCTATCCCTGATAGTTAAATCTTTCACCTTCTAGGTAGTTCATGGCAATTGATTGAAAGCCGAATTTGGAAGCTTTAAATAACATTCAAGAAATCAAATAAATAGCATAGTAGGGTAGGAAAGATATATTTACTTTGTGCAAGCCGAAAACGTGTGTAAAATAGAGAAAGAGACATGAAAGACCCCCAAAAGATGCCTAATATATGATAAGGGTGTCTAGTGAAATCCTTATACAGATTTCCGCCGCTCCGTTCCTATGAACGCCTATATCGCAGAGGTGGTAAGAGTCAGAGCAACCAAACTTTCGGACTAGATTTTTCCGATATTGTGGATATACGAGTATTATACTACAGACAACGAAATAGGGGTGTAAAAAAAATTCGTAGCTCGAAAGTTTTTGAAGTATCTAGGCACTACTACTTTTGGGTTTATCTATTTTTTTATTTCTACACTGCCATAGTAAGGCCCATACTTTTGTACGGGGTGTCTATCTGGTGGCTAGCCCTAACCACCAAGTCTAAACTTAAGGCACTAAATAGGGTGCAGAGAATGACACAATTATGCATCACTGGTGGCCTTAGAACGCTTCGAGTGAAGCGCCTAAAGCCATCAGTAATATTCCTCCCACCCTCGTAATGGCAAAAGAAATTGCCACCCTAACATCAATACGCCAAAAAGACGCAAAATGCTGGGCAGTCTTGGCGTATGGACACTCGTCCATTCTTAATAAAGATGCAAATGTCTCAATTACAGATTATTGTACACCCTAAGAACATTCATCAACGTTATTCACCACCAATATCCCCTCTAGGAAAGTGTGGATGGAAAGACAACCAGGTCAAAGCGGGTGGGGTTTTCTCGGAGCAACTAAATATTCGACAGTCTTTCCGACTTCCGGATCACTGTAGCGTCTCTCAAGCGAAGATCCTTGCCATTAATGAGGCTCTGATCTACTTACGTAACACCGGCCTGGAAACCGGTGCGATAAATATTTACTAAGTAGCCAAGCGGCCATAAAGTCACTTCGAGCACTATCTTCCAACTCGACAGTCAACAACTGCAACAAATCTATTCAAGAGATGGCACAGCAGTTTGTTATAAGCCTCATTTGGGTACCAGGGCACCAAAATATACAAGGCAACGAAATAGCAGACGAATTGGGCAGACATGGCACGACCAATGACCTCCTCCCGGATAAGGAGGATATTCGTATGCCGATGGCCACTTCCAAGGTACATACAAGGGAAAAAATTAGCTCTCAAGTACAAAGGTGGTGGAACAATATACCCCACTGTAGAATCAGCCGCCAAATATGGCCAATAATCGATCCAAAACGCTCCGCCAGGCTCTGTGAACTCAACCGTCAATTGTCAGAGCGATCACCGGTCGCTGGCTGGTCGGAGCACATGCGACCAGAATGAATGCTCCGAGCAATGATTTCTGCTGAATATGCAAAGACAAGGAATAGGTAGAATCAGTAGAGCACTTCTTCTGTTCTTGTGAGGCTCTATGTAGACGCAGGAAAGATCCCCTGGGAAATTATTGCTATCACAACACAGCGGAGCTAGAGTTTATCTGTCCGAGGAGGATTGCTAGTTATACCGCAGCAACAGGCTGGGATTCCTTTTAAGAATGTTTTCCTGGTGAAGGGATTAAATAAAGATCCGTGCGGTATCACAACGGGCCAGTCTAGGCCTAAGTGTGCTGGCTTTTTAAGCCAGCTGCCGCCCTAACCTAACCCTTAACCTGTGATGGTACAGGGTACTTACTTATTTTACTTACTGTGCTTTCATTTTGAATGTAGAATTTAGACTTTAAAATTTAGAATTAACTTTTTCTTTATAACTATATAAATAAATAAATAAATTTTCGTATAAATGATCTGCATCGTATTGCAAAGTACATATGTACACATGTATGTATATACATAGGTTGGTTTATTCTCTAGGTATTTCGTTTGCACATGATATATATTTTTGTTTTGTTTTATTTGTAGCTATAAAAAACGCTAGGTGCATATATAAAAAAATACAGCAACTAAATGCAATTTCTTATTTTTGTCGACTACTTACATACTTACTTACATACATATATAATATATTCGTGTAGTGACCGAATTTTTTGGCTAGCTAAGCGAAACTAAAGTTTAGTTCGTGTTAATACAGCGGGTTTGATTGGTGTCTGCACACCAAGAACAGCGCATCTTTGATCGTCACGTAGTTTTGCTTAAAAAATAGATGAATTTGTAAAAAATATATTTAGTTAATGTGAAATTTATTTACTCCCATTACTGGAAGTAATATAACATATAAATATGTAATCAGTGTCTCGTATTTTTTCAGTATATAAATGATAAATTTATTTCTTATTGCATAATGCTATGAGTGTGTGTTGAACTAGTGACCAATTAAAAAGGCTGTTTTTGAATGTAGTTTTAAGCGTTCAAAATCTAATCATTTATGCGATTAATAATAAAATATTTATTTTTATATATTTAAGTAAACCAGCTTTCTATTCACATTGTACATATGTATGTACATACGTGACCTTGACCTAATAGCTATTTGCAGTTTTTTATACATTGCTTATTTAACACCATAAGCTAAATTTTTAACTATTTCGTTTGCAATTTTATGCAAACGCCCACTAACACCTGCCTGTTAGCACCAGTAAGCTATTTCTGCCATCACGATTAGCCCCCGAACACAGCGGCTGCTTTTTGACCTTATTATAACATAACCACACATGACAAAGTTAGTCATCATCCCTGTATGCTGTTTGTATTATCACTTGTCACTGACTCTTAGCGGAGCCGAGCACCTTTCCAATCCGTGCCAGCGTTGGACTCTGGCTACGACTCTTTAATTCAAATCTTTGGCTAAGATTAAAACAAAGGACAGGGGCAAAATCAACTGTCTTTCCCACACCTGAATGGCTATTATAATACATATATGTATATGATTTTGAGCTTATTAAATTTTGAATTAAAAAATTCCTACAGCCAATAAAATCAACAGCTATATCAGTTTCATATGGGGAATTAACTATGTATTTGTACATAAAACTTAATATTTAATTCAAATCAGGTTGCAAGTCCAATAGAATCAACATCGTCAAAAGCAGAAATCGGTTTAAATCATTTAATCGTCAACGCAGAGCTTACAAATATGTCAGCCAGCTTGGTTGATGACCAATTTGTTATTGGCCAAATAAATACTAACGATACGGCGGCTTCCGCAGCGGCCACAACTCAGTCAACAGCCTTGACATCGGCAGCAATGACTGGCAATCAGCCATTCGAATATGTCACACTGACTGGGACTGTGATACGCAGCGTGCAGCCGCCTGGCAAAGGCGCAAACCTTAGCTATAGGGTAAGTATAGCTGTGGCTCCGATAGAGCCACAGCTTTTTTTGGCTTGATGCAGCATAGCGTCTGCATGTCAGTTGAAGACTTACGTATATTTGTATTCTTTTGTATATTTTTGATTTATTTGTTAAAACAATGCATTCATTGACTTTAAAACATATTCGTATACATTCAAAGGTTAATCAGGGTTACGTGCGTCCATATGGATCAGCTGGACCGAAATCGCCTGTATCCTATCCACCGGAGCAACCGCAATCACCCAGGCCCTCAGCCAATGCGTATGCTACTTTGCCAAGAACTAATGTTGGTCAACAAGGTAAGAGTCACGACACATATCTATAAAATGGTGAATGGGTTTAATTTAAGATGCCTAAAGTAAATAATCTATAAAACGTTGAGTAGTACTATAAACAGTATGGCCTTTGCCATTACACACACTCAATAGTACTTTTTTTTGCGTTTACCAACAATGAGACATAATGCCAGGCCACGTTTGTCTAATGTCAAGTACATTTAAACTTTATTCTATTTCAAAGCCCATACACAGTATGCAAAAATTTCGCACGCAATGACTAAACTTCATATAAAAAAAATCCCACTATTTATTGACAAAGCTTCATATAAAAATCCCACTATTTGTGATGTATGAAGTTTTGTCTTTCTTTGCGAAATTTTTGCATGCTGCGTATAGGCCTTTAGGGGTAACACCACTCAGAAAGCATATATTTTTAGAATTTATTATTTGTGCATTTAAATTTAAAAAACAAATTAAATAAAAAAAAGTTATTCATTCTCGGGGCATTTTTTCGTTTTTAAAGACCATACCTAAATATTAGTTCATACTTGAATTTATTTTTTAGGACATCCCGGCTATAATATGTATACTAATATTTTATATTGACGAGTTTTGAAACATATTTGCCTAGAATTTTCAATCTGAATTCAAGACTTGTGATGATCATGTTGAGCATCAACATTTAGATGTAACCGGGAAGGCAAATGTGGTGCAGTCCCGCTCTTTCCGAAACAGACATTAAGAATCCCGTCGCTGCGCATATGGGTACCGAAATAGTATCATGATAATATTGTTGGTAAACGTTCGAACAAAAAAAATTATTTTGCAAAGCCTCAGTTCAATGTTTGGGTTATTACATTGTGTAGTTTGTTTTTGGTCGCTATTAATAGAGATTAGTGACCACTATAGCAATTCAAAAATTCTACAAAGAGGCATTCGATAACCCGTCCGTGTTCGACTGCACGTGTTGAAACTTAAATTTTCATATATATTTTTTTTTTTTTTTGATTTAACTTTCAAACGATTTCAAAATTTATAAAAGAATATAGTGGTTAGGGGCTGTACCCAACAATTCCCAAGAAAAAGGAGTAAAAAACTAAAAAAACCCCTTATAGGTGTAAATATAATTTTGTCTTAATAATTTAATTTTCCTATTGGAAGCTGCATTCGTTTTTTTTTTTGATTCCAGGAATATAATTTTATTTGGGAAAAGTGGTATAGTATATGACACTGTTGAGAACAGCCTTGACTATTTTAAATTTGTACATTACTTTTATGCCAAATAAGTTTTCCGATCGTTGATTTAGATAGTTTTGGAAACCACAACACCTCGACTTCTTCGATTTTGATGAGTTTTACATATGTTATAGAGCTGCTACAGAACAGTAACATTTTCAAATTAAAAATTGTAGCTTTATTCTTTTAGGATATATGGCTTGTCAAAGACAAGTCTAAAAATGAAAAACCCAATATTTTGTATATATAACATATATAAAAATCATCAAAACTGAAGAGTCGACCACAAAAGTGGCCCGCTTCACTTGTTTTCGCCTTCTCAAAACTAAAGGACACCTTGATGTTTTATGTTCAATTGAAAATATCTCTTTTTTTGCGGGGTGATCCACCAAAGCTCTAAAGAAATTTCAAATGTAATTTTGTTGTCGGTTTATATGTTTATAGCCTGTACCTATAGGTACAATGTGCAATGTGTGTAACGGACACGAGGAGGCTTGGCAGACCCCAAGTCCTTCATACCAAAATGCATATCATAACCTCGGGTAGCGATTGAGCCATGTCCGTCTGTATGAACACCTAGATTTCGGAGACCAAAAGAGCTAGAGATACTTTACCAGCTGGTGCGCACATATCCTGAGAAGTTGAGGTTTGTTGAATCATGTCAATATCCTTCCATGTTTCCCCGTAGCAGAGTTTCGAGGTTTTCAGATACACCGTTTAATAGTTCGACCTGACACTTAACAGAGCGATGCGTCGTGGCAACATCTGTGTGCAAAAAATGGTGCAAAATCGGACAAATAAAACAAAAGTTATAGTCGAAAATGTACAAATTTCACCTCCCCTTGCACATGGCTCAATCGCTACCCGAGGTTATGATAAGCATTTTGGTGTAAAGGACTGGCATACATTGCAAAAATCTAGTATACGCTTTGTACCTATAGGTACAGGGTATAGAAATATACTTTAATGTACTAATTTCACCGCCATTTGTACAGCCTAAACGTTACCTAACCTTCGATTCACGTGAAAATCTTATGGTTATAAATTATACTACTTGTGTAGTTTGGAATTAAATACTTATGTTTCCATGATTAAGTAGAAATATTTTATTTTATTTTGCAAGAAAAAGGGATGTATCAATTTTCCGCAAGTTGGAAATGTTTAATAGACCTAAAGTTGCAATAAATTTTGTTTAAAACAAAGTGGTGTTACCCCTGGTTTTGAGCTTACGTGACGAGATACAGTGGCTGTAGTGAAAGTCCCTTTATATAGATTTTTGAAAGTAAATGCACACACAGCCAACCATTGAGCCGATTTATTTCATCCGACCCCAAAAAAAATACTGTTTAAATGGCTTGACAAAATCATCCAAAAATATATCAACTGGGCTATTCACGGTTGCTGTTGAGTTGAGTAGTTCAAAAGTTGAGGAATTTTGCAACAAAAAATTGGCAAATACGCTCTTTGCGTTAAATTCAAAATTACAATATTTTTTGAAAAGCGACAAAATAAAATTAAAAAAGGAACGATTAATAAATTTTACTGGACTAAACGCAATTAAACAAATGCGTCTTGTGCACTTTGCTTACTACATTTACTTAATTAAAGGCCCATACGCAGAATGCACAAATTTCGCACGAAATGTCAAAACTTCATATAAAAAAAAAATACCCACTATTTGAGACTTTTTTTATATGAAGTTTTGACATTTTGACGTTACCTTCATTTGCGTATGGACCTTAAGCAGTTGTAGGTAACGGAATAGTAACCGTGAACACCCCAAATATAAATAAAAATGGCCGTCTTGAATATCTGGCTTGTTAATAAAACAAAAAAAGTTGATATAAGAATTCCACTACTTAAAAAAGTTTTTTAGCTATAAATAATATGTGTTTTACATAAACACATGCCTAATTTATTTTGTTTTTATCAACTTGGTTCTTAAAATTGAAACTGAATGAAAAGCGCTCTGTTGTCAGACAATAATATACTGCATATGTACATGTACGCATGTATTTGGAGTTTTTTATGGTTTCATAAAATTTTTTTGGCTTCATCGCTAAAAACACTTCTTGTTTAGTCGATTTCAATAATAAAATTAATATTGAAATAATGTGGGCATAATAATTAATGGTGTAATCTGGTTGTACAATGTATGTGTATAGGTCGAAATGTACAAAGACATAACAACATCAACGTGAGGCAGCAGCAACAACAATACAGAAACTCATATTCCGGCGGGCCCATAAATTTTCCTTCTATTATGCCTGAGTATAGCACACTGTCCTATAAAAACAGCTGCAATTCTTACCCAAGCAACAACACCAACACTACTGTTTTCAATCGAGGTAAATTTTATAAAACTAACTTGCGTGCTGCTTAAGCTTTGCCTCATCCACGTTCCAAATTGCAATAAACGTTTCAAAATTCAAATTCTTCCAAAATCAATTAATATTATTTATTTTTGCCATTTCATACTGATTTTTTATGTTTTTGAGGATCCGCACGTTACAGCGTTGATAAAATGTTCTATAAAGTGGAAAATATAAAAAATGTGTGCAATAATATACATAACTGTAAAGAATTAACTAAACTAGCAACGGAAATTGAAATCGATCAAATGATGCTTTTTTATTTGAGAAAGTAATGGTTTTTTTTTATCGATAAGTCGATTGATATGTCAAGTTGAATTTAATAAAATACATGCACACAATTCCGTTTTTACACGGTTTTGAAATAACAAGGTGTAGAAAAAAAAATGTATTCCATTTTTACACGATTTCATTCGATTTAGTACGATTAAAAATAAGTATTTTTTTTTAAATGATTAAGAAAAAATATTTTTACTAATCGGAATCTTTCTAAATTATTTTCATAGCAGCTTAAGTTTTTTGTTTATTTTCAATAAAGTTGGATGTGTTCTTATATGAAATGAAGATGCTATTAGGAAATCTGGAACGAAACTAATTGCTAAGTCGTCATCTTACACTAGAAATTCTGTTAAAGAAAAAATGGAAAAAAACACTGGTAATATGGGTAGAGTCGGGAGACTTGGGCTGAAGGCAGACCCTGTGGAAACCTCCGGTAGCAACAATTGTTTACGGGTGGGTCCAAAACTGAACCGCTGGGCCCAGCACCAGAATCTCTATTGCAATGGGTATTTGGCCTAGCGTCTTTCAATCAGAGATTCATGCCATAGAGATCTGCTCCGACAGTATCCTTCATATGGGAACTAGGGGAGCAAACACTTTTATTTATTCAGATTGCTAAGCTGCTGGGTAGAGGACAGTAATTGAAAAAGGATGCCATTTGATTTTATATACACATATTTTTATATTTTCTGCAAGTACATCCTCTAACAGGATTTCTCGAAAGGCACGCACTCCATAATATAAAGATCAAAAGGGCAAATTGCTTCTAGAGATGTAAAGGTGTAAATACACATTATACATATATGTGATTTAATAAAATAAACATGAATACTTCCTTTTAAAAAATCCTTGTTTTTTCACAAATTTTAATAGGTTTTAGAGATAAGGAACCAATCACCTATTTTTGCATACGATCAATGTCTTTTTTTACACGGTTTTTTCTGGAACCAATCTACCGTGTAAAAACAGAATTAGGTGTATATGAAATGTCGTCGTCAGAAAAAATTGAAATAACACCGGAAAGTTGTGCCAATCAAATCGATAATAACCACAATCGAGGACTATTGATACTTTATGAAAAATATTGCGATAGTAATATTCAAATGAATGTGATGAAAGGTAACCTAGCTACGATGCCACAAAGCATGACAACTAGCTTAGAATTTATGAGGGAACACAATCGTAACCCCAGCTTAGTTGCAAAGTTACGGAGGAGGTTTTTAAATAATGCATACACTCACTTTATGCCTATATATCTTATGACTTTGCCTTTTGGTTAAACTTGGTAGGGATGGGAAAGAGTGTGGCCAAAACCCCAAAAAACACAACATTTTGGTGACTTTTTGCACGAATATCGCTATTTCTTTCAGAAAAACTCTTAGACTCTTGAAAAGTTAGCTATTTTATGTTATTGGTCATCATATGTAGATGCGATTTCTGTATAGTGTCGATTTTTTATGATACAAAATGACTGATTTATTAAATTTTTAGTAAAAATGAAAAAAATACAGTTTTTTTCGGTGGAATTTTTTTTTGTCACTTTCAACTGCATTTAAGATCTTGAAAGTGGTTGATTTTTCTATATTGGGAACTTTTACATAAAGTAGTAAGTAGTCATTACCTTTCAAATAAGTCCTTTTTCATGGAATTCGACACCATGAACACCAGCAGTTGAATAAATCACCAGAGTACACGAAACAGATTTCACCAAAAATATACGAATTTTTGTATATAATGGTCTCGTGACAATAATGACATATTGTTTGGATACATGGAATAATCACACACTCAATTATTATGATTCTTTTATAAAAACACAAACAAAACCTCAAATTAAAACTAAAATCCAACATAAAAGAAACGGCTTTGATCATAAATTTCTGGTTCAGTTTCTATGGCCCTTCTACATTTATTTCATATTGATCTTATTAAAAAACCTTATGCTTTAAAAAACAATAATACGATAATAATACTTTTATTATATATAAAGCTAAGAAATCAACCAACAATCTTACAAAAATTGTTACTAAAGTGAATTTTTTTTCTTTTGAGCTCCTATATGATTCTGGAACAAAAACCAGCGATATTCACCCAAAATTTTCTGTGGACAAGACCTCTAAGCGACCCCACAACTTAATGTCTCAATGAAATCTATTACCTTGTTGGTCGCTCATCGTACCCAAATTTTCAGAAAAATGAAAATGTGATTTTAAATGATGCATTTTAGACTCAATGTCGAGCCAATTTTCCATACCAATAAAGCGTTTCAATAATTTACTTAGCATTCGGGCTTTTCGTCTTTCTAAGAAATTTTCTGCAACTTCTTCAAAGGAATTCCACGCATAAGTTGATCAGGTGGTAACTTTCTTCAAAATTCGTTACTTTTCATTGCTTTACATATTTGAGGATCTACGAATATTCCTTTCTTAACTTACAGTTTGCCTTACTTGGGGTACCCATGTTCTAAGTGAGCGATTGCCATATCGTTTCCATTTTTTCCAA
The DNA here is from genome assembly GCA_018150985.1 of Chymomyza costata. Lineage (NCBI taxonomy): Eukaryota > Metazoa > Arthropoda > Insecta > Diptera > Drosophilidae > Chymomyza > Chymomyza costata. The sequence goes on along the minus strand of JAECWU010000190.1, from coordinate 1,347,928 downwards.
TTGCCTTAAGTCCGTTTGTTTCAAGGCAAGCACCATTATATACAAATAATTCGTATATTTTTGGTGAAATCATGAGATTTCGTGTACTCATGATGATTCCTTCAACTGCTGGTGTTTAATGGATAGTCAGAATTTCATGAAAAAGGACTTATTTGAAAGGTAATGACTACTTCTTTATGTAAAAGTTCCCAATATAGAAAAATCAACCACTTTCAAGAGCTTAAATGCAGTTGAAAGTGACAAAAAAAAATTCTATCGAAAAAAATTGTATTTTTTCATTTTTTACTCTTTCGGCTGTAGTTTTATCTGAAGATTTCCAATTTTTATGATTTGGGGCATTTTGGAAAGGTAGTGCTCTCTACTTTTGAAAAAAAATAATGAATAAATTCGAATTAGTACAGTTTTTATGACCTCATATGTACAACCGTATTTTGAAAAATGGCATTTTTCACTAAAATAGTCATAAAAAAAAACAAGCTATGGGAGGATAAAAAAAAAAAGGTTTTTTAACGCTGAAACATTACCCTAACATAAAATATAAGTCTCATCTCTGGAGATTTTTCATCGTCGACTAGTGTTATTTGTCAAGTTGCAAGTCAATGCCTTTTAAAATGTGAATGTGATCCTTAAAATTCTATTGGAGTAAAATACATTTTGGACAATCACCACATTAGACACAAAGTTATAATAAATTGCGATTATGACCGGAGCGCCAAGGTGCCGAAGGGTATATTACATAACCTAGCACGTCCTGTTTCTAGCTTTGGCCTGAGACTTGTCGCACTTACCTAAATGCATAAAGGCAAGAATACCCGATTAACGACGTGAACAACTAGGCATAAAAGAAAAAAAATACCAACTGACAACATGAAAAACAAAAACCAGCTGTGTATAAGTGTCATATGGTGTCCTTTGCTTTTGTTAAGAACATTTTTTGTAAGAAAAATTTCATTAAAAGGCATAAAATTTTTATATTTGTCAGTGAAATAAATATTCGCTGATCTTCTACCGTAAACAAATAAAAACTTCAATTATTAAAACAAAAACTAAGTTTACACACTTTTGCGATTATTTTCAAACAACTAAAAACGATTAGGGTTTTAATGCTTTCTGCTGAGTTGAGGAGTTGAAAATTTGAGGACTTTTACAAAAATAAAATGGGCGCTGAAAATCAACATTGTATTTCAACTCTCAATTCAACTTTTCCTCAACCCAGACCCTATTCTATTATTTACGCTTTGTGTTGAGTTGAGGAGTTGAAAAGTTGAGGACTTTTACAAAAACAAATAAATGCTGTAAATCAACCCTGCGTTTCAACTTTCAACTCAACTTTTCGTTGCTTTTCATTTCACGAAGAGGCTAAAAAATGACAAATGTTGTAGGGTTGAAAAGGACGCAATCACCGTATTATGCAACACTTTCTCAACAAGTCAATAGCGAAAACGTAGAATAGGTTGAGGAAAAAAAAAAAGTTGAGTTGAGAGTTAAAACACAGTTTAAACTTTAAGCGTGCATTTTGTTTTTGTAAAAGTCCTCAACTTTTCAATTCCTCAAGCCAACACAAAGCGTGAATACCTCAATTGTTTTTGTTAATTTCGATTCATTTGGATATTATGAATAATGGCTTAAATCCATAGCTCGCAATTATTTGCAAGCTCCGCTTTAATCTAACGGCAAGAAGAACAAGCATAAGAGGCAGAGTATGTCTTGCCTCTGTTGTTACGTACCCTTTTGATGTAATTATCAGTCCAAACTTGATATACAATGCAAGCATAAAATAAAATCCAAACAATTCTTATTAATAATAAATCAAGTCACACAATTCTTTTCAATAAATTTTCGATTTTTACTTTTTAGGTTACCAATAATCCTATATAACAAATCACTCCCAAAACAAAAACTATAAAAACAAATATATTTAAAAAAGGCAATGAAAATTGGATACGAACCTGCTAAGTTTTGCAAGACACGGTGAATAAATTTAAAAAAAATCAAATAACACAACATAAAACTTTTATTATCATGTTAATTAATTATATTTAGCTTATTTTGTTAATTAAAAAAATAAATGATCCTTCACGTGAGAAAAAAATCTTGTATATTCCTAGTAGCTGATTAATTAATGGATGTACTTTTTACTCATTATACCCTGTACCTTATGGAACAAAGGGTATATTAAGTTTGTGCAAGGCGAAAATGTATATAACATATAGAAGGAGTCGTTAGAAACCCCTCAAGGTTACCTAAAGTATGATCAGGGTGACTAGAAAAGACGATAGACCCATGTCCGTCTGTCCGTCTGTATAAACGCCTACATCTCAGATGTGGTAAAAAAAAGAGATCTCTTATTATCCTATGGGAGACAAGTTTATTTTATCTTTTCGATATCATTGCTACATTATATAGTTCCCATAGGGGTGTTTCATATGGATAATTCGTTTGTTTTCAAAAGATTATGTAACCAAATTTGGCATACGAAAGTTTTTTGGAGATCTTTAGCACTGTACCAAACTTGATCGAAATCGATAAAAAAAAAAAGGTGTTTGGTGCATAATTCCTTGTGCTTCGTTTATTTATGAAGATATTGCAACCAAATTTGGTGTAGTATTTTCTAGTTTCCCAGCACTGTACAAAATTTAATAAAATCGGCTAATTATATTATATAGCCCCATAGGACCGATCGGTAAAAAAAAAGTTTTTACGGCATAGCTTGGTTGTGTATAAAGATATCGTAACCAAATTTGGCATTCGAAAGTTTTTCAGAGATCCCCAGCACTATAAAAAAAAAATTGGATGTCTAGATTATATAGCCCCATACCGATCGGCCATATTAAAAAACTGTTTTTGGTGCAAAATTCGTATTTTTTATATTTGTTTAAGAAAATATCGTAACTAAATATGGCAATCAAATATCTTTTGGAGTTCTAAAGCAATACACCAAAGTTAATTGCAATGTGGTGGTACAGCGTATTCCAAAGTCGTCCGCGCCCGACTTTAAGGTACGCCATCTTTTTATTAGGGTTAAGTAAGGTTTTTTCTCTAAAGGCCCATACGCAATTCGAAAATTTTCGCACGGAATGACAAAACTTCATATAAAAAAAATCCCATTTGCAAAAAAGATTTTTCTAACAAAAACTGTTTTCAAGGTTTGTATGTCAGCAACTAGCAGCAGCATGCTGCAATGAACTAACATACAAATGTTCATTTACATTTGCTTATGCCTGGATCTGTCGTATAAATGACCATTTTTTCAGCTTGTTTGAGAATAGTTATTGTTAGAAAAACTTTTTTTTTTTTTTAAATATTGCAACCAAATTTATGTCAGTTTAATTTAGTGTGTCTTTCCATTTGTGTGAAGTTTGATCAAAACTGAACTGTACACAATAGTTTCGCGTAACGCAAAGGGATCAATTGCGACACTTCAGCAATATTGCCAACAAGGCGGATCCAAATGTGTTGCTTGTGTCCCATTCCCATTTTGTTCACACTATAGCAAAACGTTGAATTCTGGTCTTTGACCTATTTATTTATCATACAATCTACATATATGTACATACTTACTTATAATAAAAAACAAAACGTTAATTCATTAAAATGACGCTTAAAAATACAAACATAATAATTAGGTAAATCAAATTTAAAACAATAGGTTTATTGATTAATAAGTAGGAATAAAGTTAATAATAAAAATATACAAAATTACATTGTATTAATACTAATCATTGTATTTGTATTTTTTGGCTTCCTTCGCCTTCCTTATAGCAAAAAAATGATCTGCGGTTAGCCAAAACAATTACAACTCAATGTATTTCATTAATTGTGAATATTGTTGTTGTACTTACGTTTTTTTTTTAAATTTATATTTTATTGAACCCTTTTAGTTAACTTTTATGACAATTTTTTAACTTCGATGAGCGACGAGTGCACGCTGTTGCCGGTTATGTATATTAAGCTCTTGAAAATGCGTGTGAGTGAAAAAAGGTTGAATCTTCATATATAAACATAAGCATATGCTTAATTAAGTTGCCTGATAGAAAGATAGAATTTGAAGACAGCATCCCGGAAAGTTCAACACGATTTTGAATTAAAAGTCTTACAAAACTAAGTTGACTTTGTCCAAAGAAAACGATTTTTTGAAAATATGCCGACAAATAATTTTTGTACTTACTGCAATATTTCCGACATGTGAGCTAGTCCTTTGGATATAGGATATGTTGAAGTAATAATTGTAAATAGGGTATTCCATTATGTATTGCAAAGCCATATGTTAGACACAGCATGCTAGTAAACAACCCTTGGTACATGGAACTCTTGCTAGAACCAACGAGGCGTCAAGCTACGCTTAGTGAGAATGTGAAAATAGGGAGGAAATTGGGATCAATCTTTGGGGGTCATTTTTTTTAAATAAAATCGACTTGCAACTTGATGTACTTTTTTACCCTTAGCTTACTTTTTACCCTAACGAATTGGCACTCGGGTTGGGTGCTTAACATGAAAATTAATTAAAGGTCACATTCAAGTAAAAAAAATGAGCTCGAAAATCGCTTCTTCTAAGTGCGTTTGTGTGTAAATATAATTTTTTTTGACCATCTCTCCAATAAAATGCTACAGGTGAACAAGCCAAATACGCTTGCTGTCAGTATAAGAAAAAAAAAATTTCATTGGCGCTATGGACAAATAATAACAACACGCACAAGCAACCAAAATATGAATAATTTTTATTAACTAATTAAATATTATTGAAATAAAGCGCAGGATGGTTGCAGTTTATAAGGGAGAGATACGAATTTATAATTTTTCTTCTTCTTAATTTCGAAGTAACTTGCAAGATATGTACCTATATGGTTATTAATTGGATTAAATCTAATAACTATTTAAACAATCGCACACAACGCCCTTTTGCCGAAAATGCTTCTTTTTTTCTTTAAAAGCACTGTCAATCATAAAATACGAATGAACATAAATGAAATCAGTGGCTGAATTAAAAAAAAAATGTTTAAATTTCTAAAATAATAATTTTAGAAAATTAATTGCTTCATAAGAACCTTAAATTACGCAAAACATTGCTTTTCATTCAGCTATTGGCCTTTACTCTATGCTTTTTTATGGCTGCGTCCCATCCATCGAAAAAGACTACAATTTTCGGTGTCATCAATTAACAACTAATTTTTCATTCTGCTCTTATTTTTGCTTTTAACGATAACCGATCTCCCAAACAAACTATCCACTGTTTTTACACACGCTTTACAAACGATTAAATAATGTCTATCAAAAATCACTGCCGGTCCCTTCCATTTTTTGCTTCTCCATTAACCTGTTCCTGTAGAAACAAAGGAATTTGCAGATGATTACATACAAGACAATGAGTTCCGCTCGAATTTTACGTGGCCACCTCCAAAGGATGATTATAACGAAGTGCCAACTGCAGCCCCACTTTATATACCACCACCCGAAACTCAGCATATAATAGCGCGGCATGTGGAGCAAGTGCTGCCATTGACTTCAAGCAATGGGGCAACATTTCTTGACTCGAACACTGATGTTGGACAAGGGGGGTCTGATTCCGAAAATTACAATCTACTATCAAATACTAAGACGACAACTTCGATAAAATCTCAGAGCAACCATATTCAAGAGGCATTCGAGCAATCAAATTCTGAGTTCGATTATTCGTTGGACATTATAAGTGCTCAGGACACACATGATTTGGCTTCAGGACGGCGAAGTACCCAAGAATGCGTATACACGCTGGCCACTCCTTTAAACACTTACAAGCTTATAGATATGGTACGAGAAGTTACCCCCAGCCCTGTTCCTGCATCACCTTCAGCTTCAGCCCCGCCGCGCCGCGTTTTATTTAATGACAAGCCTGATATTAAAGAGCTGCTTTATGAATCAGACTCAGCACCGGGGGTAGTTTTAAATATAACAGCTGATAATGACATTCAGGAACCATCTGTTGAATGTAACTTACAACAGGACAAGTTAGTCGTAGAAAAACATCAAAAAATAGCTGAGAGTAAGCGAAAGTTCCAGCCTACCCAAGAGATTAAAATTGAAATTGCACCTGTACGACATATTCCTCCCACTAAAATACCCAATCCTGTACCAAAGGAATGGATTAATCCTATGGTGAAGGTATTAACCACTGCACCTGAAGTTCCTTTTCACTTGGTAGAGTGTCCGTTCCCTAAGCCATGTGAAGATAACTTTAGAGGAAAAGCGGAAGTCACAATAGCGCAGGAGGAAAATGTGGCTTATTCGGAGTCGGCAGTGCTAGATACATATCAGACGCCCCCATCCGTATCAATACCTGGAGATGCATTGCCTGAGTCTCGTACATTATGTCGGCTGAGTAGTCCTATAGCAACGAAGTCAGATTTTCAAATAAAATTCACGCCGTCTGCTGAACAAGACGTGGCCCTGCCTGAGGAATCAGAACCCTATATGCCACCACCCATCGATATGAAACCTTATCTGCGCGACGACTACCGTCCGAAATCACCATTTTTAAGTGCACTTACCACGGCACCAGAGACACCATTTGAATGTCATTTCGAACGGGATGTGCCTATTTATTTAATTGACTTACCTACACCCAAAGAGCATCTTAACATGTGTGATGCCTTGTGCACTGCTCCTGATCGAGGATACACGCCACTTAACTCAGAAAATGCTACCCATCGCTTTGACAAACAAAAAATTGAACAAGAAAAGAAAAAGTATGATTTCCAAGTTCTGGACCATGAAGCAGAGTTAGGTATCAAACCTATGTTACGACCTTCGGGACCTACAGCAGAAGAGCGTTGTGACTTTCAAAAGAAAACTTCAGCATTTGCGGCCGTTCAAGAATTCCAGCCGTCGTGTGAGCCACTTTTCGCAACTGCACCACGCTTGTCCGTTTCGTCTCTTTGCATGGTACAAACTGATTTAGACTTTCAAAAATACTCCAAGGCACACGATAGAAACCAAAAGCGACTCGATTACTTTAACAAAAAAGAAGAAGAGCTTCAGCATCAACAATGTACACAACAAGCACAACGTACCCAACAAACACTCTCAGATACTAACACCCCAAATGCTTCGCTATCGCCTTATAGTACCAACGCGATTGCTTCTTTTAACTGCTCTTCCACAGCTCCACAGTCGTCAAACAACGTCCTTTTTAATAACAACATCAGCACTTGCTCTAATTCTACTTCTCTAATGGCTACCACTTCATTGAATGTAATATCAAAAACCGATGCCCACGAAATAATTGAAGAGATCGCGAATGAACTTGAACACAGCGAAACTCCTTTTCCGCCACCATCCCCGCTTAGTCATCTAAAAGACAAGTTGGTCCACTCCGGCTTACATAAAGCCGATACTATTCCGAAATACCAACGAAATTGGACAGTCCTGCCTTCGCAAAGTCCTATTCGCACACCCGAGCCGCATGAACTGCGCGAAAATGTTCCGCTTGCTTTTGTAGATGCAGATAAAACGGCTAATAATTTTGTCGCCAGTAACTCTGCCAACATTGTACATAGACCAATAGCCCAAGGTTCGAAAAGGCAGCAGCCCATTAACCAGACTGTTTCTGCTGCAGCAGGGTCACAACTATTGCACACTGTGAAGCCAGCGCTGCAACAGTCTGTACCTTCAATAAGTAAGGAACGCTCGTGTCCAGTAACAATGGCTTTTCAATCATTAGATGAATTTGAATGCGGTGATCAATCGACAACTTCAACACGGCCATACACGCCGTCGCTAGTCAACAAACCGGCGCCAATTATTCCATTCTACCAAACTTCTGAGAAGCTTTGTTTTGATGAGTGCCCGGCTACGCATGCACGTTCGTATGACCAACACTGTTCCTCTCCTTTTTTGGACCGCGCTCGCTCACCAGCAGCAGGACCACCAGCAAATCCATTGTTAGGCATTCGTGCCCCACGCACGAAAGATGTCGAGTCGCAGTCCATAATAACACCTCGCCTGCAAACAGGCTCTATTACAACCGGACAAAGCTACATAGGTGCCCATCAACCTAAGACGAACATCAGCTACAAAGACGTAGCACAAAATCAGGAAACTTTGCACATCGATACTAAGCAGCAGGTACAAAGTCAGACCCAGATGCAATTTTCAACCATTCAAAACGTTGCTTTTCACGAAGTGCAAAGCACTAAGGAGATTGACATATGCACTGCAATGCAGTCCGAGTCCACAGATCGCCGTCAATCTTTTGGCCGCACTGGATATGTCGCAAATCAAGCTCGACGGTTGTCTGGGTTGGAACAAGAGATAAGCAACTTAACTTCTCAATCGCAGGCAATCACAGCAAGAGCGGCTGCAATGGGCGAAAGTACTTTTCCCCAATTGCATTCGCCAAATTTCGACAGCAAATTTCCGCTCAAACCAATTTATTCTATTGACAATGAGCAAACACCTCCTGCTACCACTTCTAAAAAGCTGGTTGGTCCACCTCCTGGCTTTCTTCAGCAACAACAACAAACTGAGAAGCAAAAGGATCAAAAAATTGTAGGCGTTTTTTCGAGTCATGCTCCATTACCGCTTTCGTCATCGTCATCATTAGCTCAAGCCAGTTTAACTAAAGCTTCTACTATTGCTACCACCACTAATAGCCAAACATTTTCTGCCTTTAAGGGTAGCTGCGGTCAGCAGCTATCTCAGTTGACACAGCGTCCAGATAATATGCAAAGCAATGGTAATAATAAATTGAATTTTGATAACAATATCCACACGCAAAACGCTTCTGCTTCAGGTGTAATGAGTGCTACGTCAGCTGCACCTACCACCACCATTCCGTTAAAATCAACTGCGGCCGCTGCGCAAATGCCTGTTGTTTTTCCGCCAAATATAAGCGACATAAGTTTAAATATTGATGGTTCAACAGGTGCTGGAGGCAAGGGTTGCAATTTTGGGGCAACATCGGCGCCCAAGCGCGGACGAGGCATACTTAATAATGCTGCTGGACCTGGTGTGCGTATACCGCTTTGTAATAGCTGCAGCGTGCAGATCAGGTGAACATAGTACCCCATTTGTAATTGTTGTTGTGTTTGTGTTCTTTATTTTAACCTTTTACCCACTAACTATCTAACAACTAATTTTGATTTTCGCATGAATAATTGTTTGTGAAATTTTAGTTACAGCTGTATCTAAACAAATAAACACTAACCAAATCCCTATGCTGCCTCAAGTACTTACCGCTGGTCGGGTATCTACGATCGTTGACGTGTCAGAAAAAGACATTCCTGGCGAAAAGATCAATCAAGCTAATGCATTAGATAATTTGGCCGATTCTTATGCAAAAATAAATACTGGCTGTAAATCTGGAGCCGGTATAGATGAGACCAGCAATATTATCTCTAAAATGCTGCAGTCTCGCTTAACAACAAAAGGCAGTACTCCTCCATTGGTTGAAGACATTACTAAGAGTCAAGAAAAATACAGTAACTTAAATTTGTCGAGAAATTCCATATCTGTGTGTGAAATTCCAGAATCTGATGATTCTAAAAATATTAATCCAACAAAGACAAACATTGCAAATATTTGCCATGACGAAGAAAGTCTTACACCAACTCAGAAAATCGCAAATGTTGTCGACGAACACGTTAACATTAAAAACAGAGAAATAAGCGAAGAAGATGGAAGCGCTGTTGCCACGCAATCTATACATGACTCGAATAGGCTCTCTTATATCGAATTGACCAGCGTCGGTGATCCAAAGAGCGAAAAACATATCGCCAATGTTATTATGATCCGGAAACAATTGTGTCCCCACACCGACCCCAATATGCCCATGTTAGCTACCAATGAACCATCACAGTCGCTCATATGCTGTCGCTGTAGTACAGAGATAATATCGTAAGTGTTTGCAACGTTTTTTATACGCATGCGATGTAAATTGTTTTTGTAGAACTGATATTTGCCGTTCATTTGTAATTTATGGTTAATGTTTTTCATTTATAGAGGACCCTTTATTACGGCTCTTGGGCGTATATGGTGCCCCGATCATTTTATTTGTGTTAACGGTAACTGCCGTCGTCCCTTGCAAGATATTGGGTTCGTTGAAGAGAAGGGTGACCTGTACTGCGAATACTGTTTCGAAAAGTACTTGGCTCCCACTTGCAGTAAGTGCGCCGCGAAAATCAAAGTAAGGTAAAGGCTTAAACACTTAAACAACGATTCCTAACAATACCTTTTTTAGGGCGATTGCTTAAACGCAATTGGGAAGCATTTTCATCCCGAGTGCTTTACTTGCGGTCAATGTGGTAAAATTTTTGGCAACACACCATTTTTCCTAGAAGATGGCAAAGCGTACTGCGAGGCCGATTGGAATGAACTCTTTACCACTAAATGTTTTGCATGCGGCTTTCCAGTTGAAGCCGGTGATAGATGGGTAGAAGCTCTTAACCACAATTATCATAGTCAATGCTTTAATTGCACTGTGAGTATTTGCGACCTTTTTTTTACGATAAGTCGATATTATTTAACCATTCGTTGACTTTGTTTTTTCAGTATTGCAAGCAAAACTTGGAAGGCCAGAGCTTCTATAACAAGGGTGGTCGCCCTTTTTGCAAGAACCATGCGCGTTAAGAGCTTCAAGTCAACCGTTCGTTTTTTTCAATTTCAGGGATTAAAAAATTAATTACATGATTTGACACGATACACTTGCCATCAACGCTGTATCGTACAGAAAGTGCTTACTGTTTTTTGTTCTATAAAGTAGGCAATGCCTTTCGCTGTTACTAACTTTAATACTTTTAATAGCACACAATTTTAAAATCTTTTTAAAGTTATACTATTTTTACTCAAAGTAAAAATCCCATGATAACGCTAACCTAAGAGCGAACTTTGCATTATTTAAAACAAGTATCGCGAAATATTACAACAGTTAACGAATCATTAAGCCATACAATACTACAACAATAAGCGACACAATCGAAAAAAAAAAAAACCTATTTCCGTAGCCCATATAATAATTTTGATGTATCTGTAAATCATTGAATCGCAATAAAAAAAATCTTTTCTCCAGCAATTCAAGAACTGCTTTAAGTTAATTATAACTTGCATTTATTTATGAAAATACATAAAAAACTGCTTGACCTGGCGATCACCGCAAATGGCATGTCAAAGTTTGTATTGGATAACTTTTTTTTATTAAATCGGCTTAAGACATATGCTGTTTAGGGGAATAAAGGAAACACTTTTCAGCATTTTGGATAATTCGGTCATTGGATGGACACAATTGGCGACTCAACTGGAGGAAGTGGCTAATCAAAGTCTGTATGGGGAGAATGGAAACCCCGTTTGACCTGACTTATTGACGATCAACAAACATGCCAAACTATAAGAGCTAGAGGGATAAGTTAGAGTGGAGTTTTGGAAGATATAGCGGGTAAAAGTTAGGTGCTCTGTTTTGGAGATTAAAGGTCGAGCCCAATTGGACGCGTTTTAGTCAAAAGATAATACGATTATCAAAGGGCAGTCTATTCAATTTGGAACTGCTTTGTTTTTGGTGCAGTTTATCTCAACGGGTTGTATATCTCCACTTCGTTTTTGTGACAATACTTTGGGCTTATATCTTTTATAAAGCGATTAATCCAGGCTGTAATGCGCAACAGTCTTTTTAATTCGTATTTCCAGAGACTGCACGCAATGCGTTGCAATGCTTTTTGCTAGTCGACATCTCATAACTGCAGCCAAAGCTTCCAACTTTGGTATGGAAATTTGTTTAAGAGAGGACACTGGCTTTGGGTATAGTCTTTGGGTGACACTTCATATTTGTCTTATAGTCTCGAGTCATAGATGGAGCTTACTGCTGCAAGTACTTTGCGTTTAGTTAGGGAATTTGTTCCGTTTAAGATGTCACTGCTTACGATATTCACAGAATGTATATTTTTCAGCATCCCACATAATTCCCAGAACTTTTTTAAAATCTATTTTTTTTACTCAATTGGATACTGGTCGTTTGACTGCGTAGATTTCTTGGAATTTGGTTCAATTCCTCTTTGTTGTTGGTGACAAAATTCGTTTCTGAATGGATTTTTTTGCCATTTTGATTATATTATTATTACTTATTAGAATTAAGTTCTGCCAATTGCAGTAAAACCCATAACTTGGGAGAACGTAGAACTTGACGATCCTCACGGATTTTGGCATTACCATTTGATATCAATATATCGATCTCCTTTCCGTGTGCCTGGTCCAAATATTTTTTTGAGCAACTTGCGTTCCACGTTGTCACTCTATCATGGTAAATTAATTTGGAAGTACCCGCTTATTCTTAAACCCTGTACCATATGGTACAAAGGGTATATTAAGTTTGTGCAAACCGAAAATGTATGTAACTTACGTCGGAGGCCCTCAAAGTTACCTTAAGTATGATCAGTGTGTCTTAAGAAGTCGATATACCCATGTCCGTCCGTCCGTATGAACGCCTATATCTCAGAGATGGTAAGAGCTAGAGCAACTAAACTTTCAGATTAGATCCCTTATTATTCCATAGCAGACAAGTTTACTTTATTTTTTTTTTTATATCGGGGTTACATTATATTATATAGCTCCCATAGGGGTGTTTCAGCGGACCTCGAAAAAAAAAAAACAACTTTTAGATGGATAATTCATTTGTTCACAAAGATATCGTAATCAAATTTGGCATTCAGAAGTTTTTTAGAGATGCCCAGCACTGCACCAAATTTGATCAAAATCGGTAGAGTATATCACATAGCTCCTATGGGACCGATCCGTCAAAAACCGTGTTTGGTTCAAATTTCGTTCTGTTTCGTTTGTTTAAAAAGATATCGTTAACAAATTTGGTTCTTGGAGGTTTCTTAGAGTTCCCCAGCACTGTACCAAATTTTATCAAAATCGGTTGACTATATCATATAGGATCATAGGACCGATCGGTCAAAATAGACGTTTTTGGTGCAAAATTGACTCTGCTACCACGGACTACGCCACTAACAGGGTGACTGATGCGCCGTCCTCTGTCACTCTGTCATAGTTTTGAGTGGAGTCCCATAACCCGCCGCCCCTCAACTGATGGCCATACGGATTCTTTGGTTGGAGTGGATGTTATTGCCTTTTCTGAAACCTGGCTTAATGCATCTGTCTATGATTTTGAGATTTTTGTTAACCGCTATGTAACCAACAGGCTTGACCGGTCTCCCGGTCGTGGTGATGGTGTTCTTATTGGTGTAAAATGCTCCTTAGAATCTCATTTACTATCTCTAAATTTTCGTATAGGCATTGAGTTCATTGCGGTAAAAGAACATTTTAATAATTCCTTTATTTATTTTACTTGTTCCTACATACCCCCCTGCACCGACCTTAGTGTATATCAGAATCATATCCCTTCCAATCATATGGTGGCTGATTCTATTGTTACTCGGGATCAACTTGTTGTCTAAGGCGACTTTAATCTGCCTTCATTCATCTTGGCTTAGTTCTTCCAATTCTAGTTTTCTTTTTCCTACCGGTTACCATGAGTTTGTTACAGGACTGATTGATATTTCTCTGAGCCAAATAAATTCTATACATAATTGCTCTAATAGAACGCTTGACCTTGTTTTCGTCAATGATAATTCTGATTTTGAAATCTCTAGGGTCTGTCCGCTCTCCTTACCTGAGGACCCGTACCATCCGACCTTGCAAATCACTTTAAAATTTAATGGTCTCTACCGAAATCAGCCTCATGCTCAAGCTCCTCGGTATCGCTGTTTTCGTATGTCCAATTTTCTCGGTCTTAATAAATTTTTATCCGAAGTTAACTGGTTGCTATTTGTCTACTGAGAACTTTGAGCTATCCGTGTCCAATTTCTATCGGATCATCTTATACGCTGCTTTTGATCTCCTTGTCCCTTATTTTGTCGTGACTCCTTCTTTAAAGCCGCCTTGGTTTAATACTACTCTGTCCCTTTAAAAATTCAAGTCTTCTTCTTACAAAAGATTTAAGAAATCTGGATCTCCTGTTGACTTTTATAAGTTTTCTATTATTCACAGCAAGTTCGTTCTTCTTAACAGAATTTGCTACAATAATTACCTTTCCCTTTGTCGGCTCAACTTTACCTCATTCAAATCGCATTGCTTATCCACAAACCTTTGAAACCGACGTGTTGCAATCCCTACTGTCCATTAATTAAATCATCCTTCTTCCCTGGCCCCGATGCCATTCCAAGTTGTTTCTTAAAGCATTGTGCTCGCGCTCTTTCTATGCCTCTATCTATTCTTTTCCGCACTTCATTAAAATACTCCTCTCTTCCGGCCATCTGGAATGAATTCTTCATTATCCCTACTCATAAAAAAGGTTCCAAGTCCAACATTGAGAACTACCGAGGTATTGCCAAGCTTTCATCAATTCCAAAAGTTTTTGAAACGAAATTCTAAATTGCAACATTACTGTCGTTCTTTAATGTCTAATTCCCAACATGGGTTCGTAAAACGTCGGTCCACTTCTACTACCTTTTAAAATTTGCGTCTTTTATCAATCTTGGTTTTACGAAAAAAAAAAACAAACCGATGTCATATATACTGACATTTGACTCGGTAAACCATAGTCTTCTCCTGTTAAACTGTCTCGTCTGGCGTTTCCGTCTCGTCTTGTAAATTGGATATCGTCCTATTTATCCAACCGAGTCCAAAAGGTAGTTTTTAAAGGCTGTGAATCTACTGAAATTAAGGTCACGTCTGGGGTACCTCAAGGTAGCCATCTAGGCCCACTTCTTTTTAACTTATTTTTAAATGACCTCCCTCAAGTAATCTCATCTTCTCGCATTCTTATGTATACGGATGATGTTAAACTCTATATGTCCTACTCCGATACTCATAAGTACTTACTTCTTTAGCCAGATTTTGATAGCATGCAAACTTGGTGCAATATCAACCAACTCTTTCTCAACAAGACAAAATGTAACGTCATGACATTTTATCGTTCTGCTCCTCACTTGGCTACTTACTCTTTAGAATCTTTTAGCTTAGAACGCACCGAGAGTGTGTCCGACCTTGGTGTTTTGTTTGATCATAATCTTAAAGTTAATAATCATATTTGCAACATCGTGAATAAAGCTAGAGGTTTTCTTGCTTTTATTAAGCGTTGGTCTAAAGAGTTTAACGACCCTTACACAACCAAACTTCTTTATGTTTCTCTCGTCCGTCCAATTTTGGAATATTGATTCTGCGTTTGGAGCCCTCAATACCGCCTTTATCAGGGCAGGATTGAGTCGCTTTAAAAGCAATTTCTCCTCTTCGCACTTCGCGGTTTAAATTGGGATCCACTTATTGGACTGCCTCCATATTCTGACAGACTTCGCCTTATAAAGCTGCCCTCCTTAAATAACCGTAGAACATACCTTTTTAGCCTTTTTAATTTATTTTCTTTTGAACGGTCTATTCCTTCTATCACGTCTTCTATTCTAAGTCATCTTGACTTGCCTCTTCGAGCATCCATGATCAATCCTGTATTATGAGGCACCTGTTTGGTCATTGATGCTCTTTTGGCTTTTTTTTATATATGTATGTAATGTTTAATTGTTCTTTGAACTTCCTTTTTCCACTTGATTATCGTAAATCCAAATCTCTGGCCAGATTTTTATGTGAGATGGTGCATATCGCTAAAAAGTTCACCAACCCAGCCCGGTGATGCGGATTAGTTTATATCTATCTTTTTTCCTCATTCTATTTATCAATATATCATTTAAATTTTTCTTATAATTTAAGGCCGACTGTACTTTGCTCTACCCCCTCTAAAATAAAAAAAATAAATAAATGTGTTCATCAATGACACAGATTAAAATCTATTTTGAATAAAAATTCTATTTGCATCCATTTATTGAGGCTTCTACTTTACTTATGTATAAATAAATAAATTACAACATAGTATTAACTTTAAATGGTCTGAATATGGTTGGTTTCCATTCGATGTGGTAGCCGCCGGTCGCTCGTGAGTTTCCATGTTATACAAGACAAAAGTGTTATAAAAAAGCCAATGCCTGCAAAAGTCAAAAAGTTATTGTACATGTTGAATGTAAAATTGATTTAAGACAGAGCCATCAAATCTTTACACATGTGCGTCAATAAACTCTTTTTTTTTAACGCACTTACAATTCACAACGTATTAATGGAAAACTTGTCGCAGATTTTTGGGCAATAGTAAATCATTTAGTTTTTTTTTTTTAAATTCCGAAACGACTATAAAACTTTTTTACTTAAAGGAGAGGTGTTGAAAATTGGATTGTAACTTCGAATAAAGGTAAAAAAGTTATTTTAAATAAGCCTTATCAACAGAATACTGTGGATGTTCTCTTTATACAGCTCAATGTTAGTTCCACTTACCTATTAAAAGTATCGCTTCTGAACATTCGTTTTGCAATGTCTGAGACACAACACATAAAAGTATTAACCCAGCAAGCAAACAAAACGAACCAGTCACTACCGCCAGTGTGATTAAAATAATCACCGGATCATTTATAGTATTTTCAACAAGTTTTTGGCCAAGATAACTTTTGTAAATGACACTGAAAATATTAATTATTATTGTTTACTAGTCTTTCTTATATTGACCAAAGATAATTTACCTGGGTCGAGGAGAGACTGATAGAGCAGGCGTGCATCTAGACTCCATGCTGTTGCTCAAGAAACTAAAAGTAATTGTACTGAATTAATTGGAGTTTTTCCTTTGCCTAATGGTGTTGGCACGGGGTTTCTAATTTTAAATGCGCCAGCTGTTGGAGCGTGTGCCTGTTTTCCGACTCTTCTCATGGAGCAGATGATGTTCTATTAATAGACAGTTTTACTTAAAGGAAGTGATTGCGTAGTGGAAATAAATAGCAACAACTTCAGGCAGACTGTGTACCATAAATTTTATATTTCAACACGTTTGATGTTTTTGTCTTTTGTTCTTGAAATAGAACATTATGTTCCTTTTTTCAGCATATGCTTTTCCTTAGAGAACATGCTTAACACATTTAGGCAATGCAAAATGTACGAAAGAAGGCGGGCCAGAATTTACTTGTAAGTAAGTTTAAAATTATACAAAATTACATTATACAAAAACTTACTCATACGTCCTGGTCCACAATATTGACCTAAAACGTAGAGCTATGCGCTCCATTAGTGTCAACAAAGTATTGATATTCGGACCATAAAATGTAGGCAGCTTATAAAATGACCATCGATTCGAGCAACTTCTAGCATATATTTATTTTACTTCGCTATCAAAAATGGACGCTCAATGTAGTTATAAGTTATAACTTATAACTTTTCAGCCGTGTGAAATCGACACGTAGTATCTTTGTGTCTGTCTACTGACAGAAATTTTCCTATTGGTATTTTACCGAAACTCTTATTCAATTCCTCCAACATTGACCCTTGGTATTCATTTAATTGACATACTATATAATGGGTCTTAAACCTTGAGGTTATTTTTTTAAATACAAAAAAAAACAAAAAATTTCAAATGATCGGAAAATCTTTATTATCAATAGAAATAACCATTCTTTAAAGATAATTCCTTTCAAATGTTGGCCGCAACTGCGCCGTAGCTCGTCCATGCGTAAGCACGCGAAAAATTTCTTTACAGACCGAATTTTCGTAATACAATTGTACGGTTTGTAAACGTTGTTCGGGTGTAAGTCTTTCCATGGAACTTGACAGTACTCACGCGTGATTTATCAAATTGAAAAAAAAAAATCTCAAGATTGATGACCCTTTATAAAGTCATACAAATAAACTCAAGGATGAAACTGATACTTGAGACTGAGTCAAAAAGTGCTTTGACGAAAAATTGTAGGAAGAGTAAGTCCGTCCCCTTACGAAGTAAGACGGTACTCGTGAGGTGTTGCCTCCATAAAAGTTTAAGTATTAGTTCTTTTATGTATGTGGTGGCGTCCAAGTTATTCGGACGTTTAACTTGATTTTCCAAGACTTCCTTCTCTGTTCTTTTTGATTTGGAAAGTAACCGCTTTCCTCGTGAATAGAAAAGTCGAGGTCGTCCCTGCTGTGTATAACACCAGCCATTTGTGACCTCGTTAACATTTTAACCTGGCTTCTTCCCTAATAAAAATAACACATGACACGCAAACAATTTATTGTAACCCAAAAATAATATTCAAGATTGATGCGTGTCTGCAACATAGTGAAATTCTAAAACTACTCGTATTATACTACAATAAACACAAGAACCAGAATACACATGATTTAGTATCAAATCAAATCCGAATTCGTTTTGTAACCGAATGCTTAGTGCTAACAATTTGTGGTTTGAAACCGAATGTTTTATTACAAGAGCAATTAAAACGAATTGACTGAAATAATTTTTAAAATATTCTTTAGATTTTTTTTACGTTAAAGACGAAATACGAAGACTAAGCACTAGTTACGTGGAAAGGCAACATAATCATTCGAATGGTTTGGCAATAGGCCTCTTGGATGATAGCAATACAACAAAAAGATTAAAACGCAATCATGTCCTAAATTTACCATTTTCAAATTGTGTTTACAGCATTAAAAAAAAAATATTATAGTTATGTAAATAAATTATTAAATTAAAATTCAACTACCGCGTGTTCTATTTCTACTCTGTACCTTATGGTACAAAGGGTGCATAAAGTTTGTGCGAGCCGAAAATGTATGTAACATACAGAAGGAGACGTCGGTGACCCCCGAAAGTTACCCAACGTTTGATCAGGGTGCCTAGATCTCAGAGACAGTAAGCTAGAGCAACCAAACTTTAAGATTAGATCCCTTATTATTCCATAGGAGACTAGTTTATTTTATTTTTTTGATATCGGGGCTGCATTATATAGCTCCCATAGGGGTGTTTCAGAGGACCACGAATAAAACCAAAATTTTTATATGGATAATTCTTTTGTTTATGAAGATATCGCACCAATTTTTTACCAATTTTGATCAATATCGGTTGACTATATCATATAGCTCGCATAGGACTGATCGGTCAAGAAACTGTGTTTGGTGCAAGCTTCGTTCTGTTTCGTTTCTTTACGGAGATATCGTTACTAAATTTTGTTCTTGTAAGATTTTTAGAGTTGCCCAGCACTGTACTTAATTTTACCAAAATCGGCATGGGGTGAGTTCCAAGGTCATAGGTTGAAGGGTGTGGGAGAAAAAACTGTAAATCGATTGCGGGCGGTGGGGGGATCGCATCCCTAAAATTTAGATGTGGGCTTGTTTATTAGGGCTACATGAATACTCATCAAAACTGGTGATTCCTGCCCATTTTTTACCGTTCCTATAGAGAGTCAACAATTAATGCAGTTTATCGGCAAGGGGTGGGGTGGTGAAATTAGTACATTTTTGGCTATAACGTTTGTTTCATTTGTCAGATTTAGTTCATTTTGACACACACATGCATGAAACCATCGACGCATCGCTCTGCTAAGTTTCAGATTAGAATATTAAACCGTGTAGCATAAAACTAGGGGGAACGGGGGAAGATATTGACATAATTCAACAAACTTAATATTCTGAGGAAATATGAGGTGGTAAAGTTTGGTATCTCTACAGACAGACGGACATGGCTCAATCGCTACCCGAGGTTATGATAAGCATTTTGGTAAAAACGATTTGGGGTCTGCCACGCCTCCTTCTGTCCGTTACATACATTGCAAAAATCTAGTATACCCTTTGTACCTATAGGTACACGGTATAATGAACAGAGCGCCCAAAACTTTTCGTTTTGTTTATTTTCTTACTCGGCTCCTGAATAAGTATAAAATTAACACTCAAACTCAAGCGTATGATGCGTGTTGAGTGAATAAATGCTATCAAAGCACATAGGATGGGACGATTAATACTCAACCGAACAACAATGGCTTTGCAGCATGATAAATTTAAGAATTTTTTTTTTAATGATGTAGATTTAATTCAACGCTCAGTGCGCTGAGTGATTACTTGTAAGTATAAATTTTTGTGTACATACATACATATGTATAATGAAATCATGAAAAAAGTGACTTGCAGGTTTCTTGTACGTAAGTATATAAGTAGGTATATATTGCATAGGGAGCATTTGCACACAGTGTTGTTGTTCTAGTTCCGGCTGTTCCGCTTTGTCGCTATTTTCATCTGTTCCGCTTTATGCTTTGCAACCGAGGCCTATTATTGACACTGTCTCCGCAATTTATTCATCATTGACGTATTTTGGTAGTGATAAACACAATGCCAACACAATGATGGTTATGGCAAAGGTGGACCATATAACTAAATCTAGGTTTGAGAGTCAGCTCGGCTATGATAGACTGCCGCCTTGGCAAGATTGCGCTAAGCAATTAAATAGGCGATACCAATACTTAGCGGCAGAAGAGTCAGTGGAGAAAAATCAAACCATAAATAGATGCTGGGAAGCATCATAGAAAAGCTTCTGTTGTATTTGTTAAAGGTAGTCAAAAATGCACTTATTATAAATCTAAAATTCCGGAAATGTCTAGTAGCGAAGTGTGGCGTCGGGTTCCAACAGACTGTTATCCCGCGGATTTGGTCTCAAGTGATACAGACATCAATGAAATTTTCAGCTCCTTATGGTTTAATGGACCTACGTTTCTTAAATCTGAGCTTAAAAGCTCTGACGATAAAAAGAGAGTAGCTGTTCACACCGCAATTTGCTCAGAAGCAGAGTTAAATTGTATTCTAGAACTTGTGAATCGTCTTTTCCGAAATTGATTTGAATTATGAAGTATATCCTCCGCTTTTGTTTCAAACAAGTTCAGAGTGCCTCGTTTTTAGTGGCGGCATCGAAGCGAAAGATGGCGTTTCTCAAATTGATTTCAGTGGTTCAGACTACCATATATAGTCGCGAATTCAATCTGTTAAGGAGGTCGCAGGTGCTTTCTCGACTTATACAGTGGCTTTACACCTTTATACACAATGTGGAAAAATCTATTAGGTGGAAGATTGATGCATGGTTCGATTCCCAACGACGCAAAATTCCCATTGCTGCTGCCTAGAGATGCACCTTTCGTAATTTTATTCATTCGCTATATGCACAGCAGACACTATCATGCAGGAGCAAAGGTCTTAATTGGACTACTAGGGCAACAAATTTGAGTAGTAATGCTGGAAATGCATGTTCGGCAATTTTACGAAATTGCGTACATTGTTTTGGCTATGAATCCAAGCTAGTAGGGCAAATATTGGGAAATTTGCCAGCTGATCGTCTTGAGGAGGTCGCGCAGAAGGTAGAGCAGAGATGCCCAGGCCCTTTGCTCATCTAGCTAGTTTGTAATTGTTCTTAGGCATACGCAAGCAAATCCTACAAAATGGCAATGCAAATTACAAAAAACAATTTCGTGCGTTCCCTCTTTTACTATCATTGCTTCCTGAGCTCATGAACACAGCAACAACCCTTGCGTATGTTTGTTGGTGGCCCACTGATTTTCACTGTAACTTTGTAATTGTTTTTCTTCTCTCTGATCCCTTGCACTTAAAAAAAAGGGTATGGGATTGATCGCGAACTCGAAATTTTTTTGCACCACCTGTTAAATGTGAGTATTAAGGCATAGCTTGCAAACGAAAAATAGTTACAATGAAAATCAAAGCATTTATAAGAGTATAGTATACTATTTTTTTCAGTGCACATAATAACATAAAAAAACGGTTTGCTTTAAAGGTGTTAGTGTTTTTCTTTTATATGTATTGGTTTTTGCTCTGCCATAAGCAGCGTTTGGGCACCCCTGCTTTAAACGCGCCTAATTTATACAACTTTAAATAATTATATTCCCTTATGTACATAAAATAAACTACTGCTTCTTTATCTCATTTACTTTTTTTTAATCACTAAAACTATAGTTATTTTTCATCTATTAAAAGCAAAAAGCATTTGTTGTTAACAAAAGTAAAAATGTTTAATAATTAAAATCCCAAAATAAAACAAAATAATGATGCCACGCATAGTCGAATTTAAATGTGAATAGTAAATATACTTACTTATAGTCTTACGAATAAGTAGTGTTATAATATAGTATTTACATATCTACATAAATGTACACAAATTAAAACTAAAATTTAATGGCTCTGGAATGTTGTTATTTCTCAATCTGCAGAGGTTTGTCAGGCGGCGCTGCTCTCAGAGTTGTATGCTTTATAAGGTCTGTGTCGCCGTTACGCTTTTCATTGTCGTCACTGTAAATGGCCGAATCTCGGAAGTCGTTCTCTAAACTATCTTCTACATCTTTTTCGTACTCAAAGTTCTTGAGCAATTTAACTGCCGAGCGTTTTCGGTGATGCTCACACATACTATCGCTTGAGGATGTCAAAGAGAACACAGAGTCGCGATGCAGTGAGACGTCTGAGCTAGCTGTTGCGCCGAAAAGCGCCTTGGGATCTGCGTAGTCAACATGCGCCATACGTTCTCCTACCGCTGCGCAACCTTGAAGATGTAAAACTCTCTGACGGTACATCCCACTCACATCACTAAGTCTTCGCTCTGGCGGGCGGTTGGAACGACCAAAAGCCACACTTAAGTTATCTATGGACCTAAGAGCTCGCGGTAGTAATGAAGTCTCTGAATTGATCATGCTACTACTATAGCTGGTGTTACTTATCAGTCGCTTAATAATGTTTTTTGGAATGGAACGCGAGGAAGTACACTCAGCTTCATGGCTGACAATTTCAGATAATACGGAATCTTGATAAGACCGCGAGCCATATTCCTTTGAAGAACTACAGTGACGCCCAGTAAGACTATCTTCGTTAGTCTGCATTAAAGGGCGAGTTTTTCCATCTTCTTCGGTACGTTGCTGCAAAGTCCCTGGTGAGTAAACTAACACTACATAATCCGACTCGGGACTTAATTTAGAGGATTTTAAAGAATCGTCCAAATTAGCTCGCCCTGGCAGAGGTGAAAATTTGTATGGAGCATGCACATTACGCAGCAATGTTTCATAAATAGGCTCAATATCGTCTGCTTTGTTTTGCTTCTCTTTGTTAAGAGAATTCTCTGGCTCCAAGGGTGGTGGGGAGCTAGATGGTGGCGTCGGTGGCAACTGCCTAGGGCTTAATGAATTATGCGTAATAGCTGGATTACTTTCGCGACGTTTTTGTGGCCGGTTGTAGATGCGCCCGAATTCCTTATTATTTTTAAGAAGATCCAAAATTACTTGAGCATCACGTTTCGACTTCTCTGTCACTGACAGCTTTTTATAATCTTGGATATTAAGCTTATAATAATGATCCACTTTATTTTCGTCTATATCCAGCCTTGCTTCCTTGACCTCCTCTGCTAACTCAACATCGATCTCAATCTGTGTTAATTCCTCCATGGATTCTGTAATTTTAAGCACCGTTTCGTTGCTACAGTCGAATTCACTAACATCCATATAGAATTTGGATGTCTCCTTTTTACTGTTGCGCTGTTTTTTTAAAGTGGCAATGCGTTTGGGCATAGTTTTGTGATTGTACTGTTTGACTTCATAGAAGCCTTTGCCTTTGTCCTTGCGTTCAGTGAGACCGAGCTTTGTCCCGCGTGTTAACGCAGATATTTCCTTAGGATTCTCGTCAACTATACAACCAGTACTTTTCGTAAGTTTGCTGCGCTCCTTAAGCTTATTATAGTGAGAAAGATGCGACTTCATGCTACTGCGATGATCCCGCACGATGCACATGAAATTCTCTTTCTCTAAATGTTCATGCTTACAGTCTTTGGTTTTAAAAGTCGAAACTTTCTCTTTTCCATTGTTGTTAACTTCCGTATCATTAGCTCTGCTGCTGCTGCTGGGAACAGCAGCAATTAATTTCTGAATTGCAGTATCATCAGCACTATTGAAATGATTTTCAAAATTACGCATAGTCTCCTGCTCAACTTCTCCATCTAAAGCAGATCTTCTTTTATACTTTGAATAACGTTTTCGGATTTCACTACGCCGGCAAGCATTTCTTCGCTCCAGATAGGTGGGTGTGGAAGAGTTAGAATGTAGACTCCACTTCCATGTGCTACGGTCAGGTGTTCGATCTGCATAAAGAAAAGAACGGTCTAAGATTAGTAAGGGAAAGCAAAATATGCTTAAGAATATTGCAATTGAAATAAATGCATGAAGGTATAATTTTAATAAGTACTTTTCATTAATCATGTAATTGATTGATATGCATTGGATGGTAAATCAGGTGGGGTATAAAGCATCTTGTTTTGGTGTATACTACCAAAACACGCAATGCAGTTTATTTGATAAAATGAAAATAATCTGTTTTTTTTTTATTTTCTTCTAATATATCTTTGTACAGACTATATTTTCTTTGTAACAAAATGCTACAAGACCACAAGAGCTAGACCAACAAAACTTTGCCAACAGAAACGTATAATCCCTTTTGTCACGTTTTTTGAATAAGATTGGGAAAATGAATTAAATAATTCGATCTGAAATCTGATAGAGCTACATGGCATTGTACGTTAAAGTCGGGCGCCTAATTAGTGGAATTAGGACTTAACAAATGTTTTGAGTGTGTATCTAAAAATTTTAGATCTCAAAAAAGTACATAAGACTGGTTTTTAAATCGTGTAAGTATCTCTAGGAGTTTCCAAGTTATAACGCTTTAAAGTCTTCCCGAGCCTTGAAAAGCAAGCAAGCGCTGCGCTACGACCAGCACTTTAGCGCCCCCTGCCGTTTCATATGTTTATAGAATGGCGCTGCGCCTTGAAAGTTTTTTTGAACAACTTACAGAATTAGAGATAAATGGGCCAACACAAATGTCAAAATAACGGTAGACCCTACGGGGGGAAGAGGTCACTATTTTGGTTTTAGACTTTTTGGATGGTCCTTAATTCATTAAGCAAGAGAAATTCCAGTGTGCAATTTTTTCCAGGTCAATTCTATTTTAGTCTATTTTTACTGTTCTATAAGTCGATTTTCAAAATACCTAAATTACTAGAATATATGTATGTATACATATATGTAGGTACTTTATTTTGCAAGAAACTACTTGAAATAAATAAATAATAACTAAAAACTAACTAATAACTAAATTACTAGAATACACATTAGAAAATACAAACAATGTACAAAAAAGTGATATCATAAGCAATTTTGTGGACGGAGAAATATTCAAGGTTGAAAAACAAAAGTTTAACATAGATTAAGTTATCCCTTATGTTCTTTATTTTGATGATTTCCAAATCAATAATGCACTTGGAAGCCACACTTCTTCAATTTGTGCATGATATTTAAATGTTCCAACAATGCCTCAGCACCTTTTATCAAAGCTAGATTATATATTTCCTGCTGCTTTTATTTCATCTAATACTTTTAAATGCAATGGTAATGAGAAAGCACTCTTTCATTTAGTTGAAGAATTGAAACGGTTGGAAAATGTCATTGAAATTGTGACAAACGGTGTGGTACGAAAAGTTTGTTTTGTTCTCGGCTTAGTTGTAGGCGATAATCTGGAAGTCGATTGTATAAGGGGGTTTTTTCAGTCATTTAAATCTAAAAGACATTGTCGCACATGAAGTAGAACTAGAAATCAAATGCAAGAAGATGAAGTAGAGTCTGAAGAGTTTTTAAGAAAAATAGAAAATTATAATATGGTTTCGACATAATGCACGATATTTTCGAAAGAGTTTACGTTTACGATCTTTGTAATATAACTATGGTAATAATTACTGAACATGTTTTAGCATTAATATATTTAACTAGCAGAAAGAAATTTTTCCTGTTGGAGAAACGGAGACTGGAAACGAATCCATGTTATTTAGTTTTGATCGGCTACAAAAATTTAATTTAAAAATGACAGCTAGTAATTGCTTGTTTTGTTCACTTTTTGCCTTTTACGATTGAAGATTTGATTTAAAAATGACAGCTAGTAATTGCTTGTTTTGTTCACTTTTTGCCTTTTACGATTGAAGATTCCCATAAATAATAATGAATACAATTTAAATGACTTTGATTATTTGGAAAAATTAATTTGTAACCACCATACATTTTATGTAAATCTTTTTGGGCCATTGAAGCCAAAATATAATTTTTTAGTTCATTATGTTACCGCAATTAAAAAGTGTGGGCCATGAGGTGGAACATGAGGTGGTAAAAAAAAAGGTAAGTAAAAGTAAGGGAGGTACAAGCATCATGAAGAATGGAGCTATTTAAAAAAGATTCCTGAGCCTGCGTGACAGTCGGCCGTTTTAGATACATAATTAACCATGCAGCATATCTTCAGCAAAGGGTATGACTGACCAAAGGACAATGATGTGGCCGGAGTGACAGATGGTTTGATGCTAAAGCTGGTGAGGTAAGAATGTTGTGGATGTGGAGATCCGCGGCCAACGAGCAGCTCGGACCATAATGAGAGCTAATCGGGCATCGATAAAACATGTCAACTAAACCAAGTGTCTCTGATAAAGTCAGAATGGAAAAGTCGCAGCAGAAATAAAGTGTAAATGCTCCAAATCAAACACGTGTTACTTATTTGCACACGACTCTAAAATATAGGTTGTTACAGTGGCAACTAGATCCCCGAGACATCGTTCTAAGTTTAGCACAGTACTTTCCTTTTGTTATTTGTGCTCAAACATTTGCCAACACTATCACGTTAGGTAGGTTAATTCTGGGATGGCTCTCGTAGGCTTGTGCTAAAGAATATCATACTTTTCGATGAGAGGGTCAGATTGCGTGTAGCCAAGGCGCAAAATATACTACAAGTAGGAACACTCGTGTTTAGTAGCATTAAGATGCCATCAAGTCTTAAAAAGTTAGTATTCATTATTAAATTCGCATGTGTCTACATACCAATTGTAGCTGATTGTAGCTTTCAGACGATTTGATTTTCGCTAAAGTTTTGCTTTTAACTGCAATTTTGGAAGGCAATCTTTTAAGGAAGCCTTATTAAAGCTATGTACTTTACTAGGAGACGTTGCCGTCAATATTTCAAAGGCGTAGTTATATCGACAACAAAAAGACACTTAAAAATGGCTTAATTAGAATCATTCGTCATGTAGATGATTTTAATCAGTTCTTTTTTGAAGGGGTTCTAACCATTATTTATTTTTTGCAGTTGAACTTAATGTATGAGTATGTCGTTGTGAATTAAAAGCCAATTAAAATACTTAACAAAATACTTACGAGTGTTTCGTTTTACTTCAGATGTGACAAAGTAATAGGTAAACTTTATAAGTTAAAGGTTATAGACTTAAAGGTTTTTTCCCCTTTTGGAATATATGTATTGTTTGACAACTGTATTGTAGAATGTTTTATAGTGGTATTTACATATACTGAAGGTTGTTAGCCGAAGTACGTCTTTGGAATTAATTAGATAAGTTTTCTTGTCTTTGTCTTGGTGTGTTTAGTTTTAGATTGCATCATTGGTTGTACTACAATAATAAATACATAGTGATTAAAAGATGTTATTTATAAAATTAGTAAATTTAACAAGAGCCGTTTTCTAAACTCTTTAATGTTCTTTTTGTCACCACGGTATTCACAATTATAACTTAATTTACTATGCAATTAATTTACAGAAGATGTCATTTGCATAGGGTTTTCCAACAAGAGGTGTTATTTTGAATCACCCGGTATTTCGGTAGCTGTCACTTTTGAAGCTTTTATTCTTTGACATTTGACAAGTAGAAACTACGCCATTACTAAAATTGGAACGATACACGCTTCAACAATTATTAAAATTCATTACAAAAATGGTGAAAATCTTCCATCGAAAAACCATCTTGACCCATTTCCACCTCGGTGGCTACGTTAACAAGCAAAATTGTCGCACCTGGGGCTCGGAAAACCCAAGAGTTATTGTTGAGAAGCCTCTCCATCCTCAACGTGTGACTGTTTGGTGCGGTTTATGGTCCGGCGGGGTCATTGGACCTATCGAGGACATAGGGCAGCCACTTTGCGATTTGGTTATGGAAAATTTCATGAAGGATATGGTCCTGTAAGCGTGGTCGTGGTGGCCATTTGGCTGATGTTGTTTTTCATTATTAACGGCATACCTTCCTTTTTATTATGAAATAAACACCCGATCATTTACCTCAAAAAATGGTATTTTTCTTTGAATACCAAAATAACACCTCTTATTGGAAAACCCTATACAATACAGAATGGTCCCACAGTGGCATAAATTTAAAAAATTCATAAAATTAGTTTTGCAAAAATAACTTTCGATTGATGGCAAGATTGTATCAAAGAATATAGAACTAGTAGTAGTGATGTAAAGTAATTATTATGGAGAATAAACGTCAAGGAATGAAAAAAAAAATTTCAAAAAATACAGTGTGTACTGCGCTGCATTAATATTTGTCCAGTAATTTGTGTATGTCTACTTCGTAGAAATATTTAACAAAGGTATACCCGTGCAAGAAACTAATAACATTCAGTTCTTTATGAATGTGTTACGATACATCTTCAATAAGTCTTTCTTGCTCGTTTTCTGTTATTTTTAGTCAGGTATAAGTTTATTCCGAGGAGTTATGACTATTAGCCAATATTTCAAGGTACTAAGTATTATTAGAGGTTCCATCACTAAAATTAGCATAACTTTCGCAATTACAGGAATTACCGATTTCTTATATTTTTTTCTTCGCGCTTAAAATGTGATCGATCATTCTTATTATTGAACAAAATTCTTATTATTTAATTTATAAATATATATAGGATTCGTTAAAATATATTTATTTGCTTATAAATTGTCAAAGAAAGGACTAAAGTTCAGGTCTGAAATATTTCGAAGTTCTTATTTTTTGCCATTACAATCAACTGTACCGAATTGGGAGTGTATATCATTATTTTTCGATTTTATGCCAAAAATACTCGCTTTGGGACCATTGTGCATTGATCCTTAGATAAACTCTCCAGAACAGATATGTTATGTCGTTTTTAGAATTGATATTATATTTTAATTTATTCCAAGGGTAAAATTCAGTTGACTTTACATTATAAAAACAGAATTTTTTTAAAAAATGCAACGATGAAAAACAGCTTTGAACCACTTGGATTTACAATTCAAAGATATCGGATAGTTTGTAACGATTATACGCGATGTTTTCTAAAATAGTATGTATTAGTGCTGGAGAAAATATCGATGATCGAAGTTTAAAATCTCTATATAACGATGTTGACCAACAGAGATGTTTCTCCAGCACTTCTACACTCATCAAATGGGTGTTTAGTAGTGCTGGAGAAACATCTCTGTTGGCCAAAATCTAGATGTAGAGATTTAAAACTTTGATCATCGATGTTTTCTCCAGCACTACTATGTATGTATAGTAAAAAAAAATTCAAGTCGGATCGTGGTGGAATAATAAGGTGATGTCATGCGAACGCTAACTCTTTCGTGTATAGCCCTTATCGTCAGTGCAAAACTTGCTGTGAACGAGTTATGATGGTCACGGACGAAAATTTAGCTGTGTGTCTTTTGTTTTCTAAACCCGAAACTTGCAGGACAAAACCAAAAGCATAAAATTATGGGCAATAGCAAACTTCTTAAAGTTAGACTAGAATAGAATTAATTATTATATCAACTATAAAAACTATCTGAATTGTTCTTTGTTATTTATCTAGAAATATCAACAAAATATATATCTATCTCATTCACTTTCACGAATCAATGCTAAGAGAGCTTTCCTAACAGAAAAGCTTTTGACCTCTCACTCGCAATCACACGCTTCATACAATAAGGGATAGCTTTTACTGACGATACCACCTTATATTATTCCACCATGAGTCGGATGAAAACTACAAAAGTTATATATATGTATTTATGGGAGTTGGAGTGGGAGCCCCTAGTTTTATTTAATAAATTATCTGCGTTAATAAAGCACGTAGCCAGAAAAATTTTTGTGGTGGGGTAGAGATGTCAAGACATAATATTATAGTTTGATGCTTCGAATATTGTATTCATGCTTGCTACGTTTATTTAGTGTTTGAATTAACCGGGGTTACGCTAAGAGCGAGAGCGAAGCCCAGAGAGCGAGCATAATGAGAGCCAAGTAGCCACACAAGAGCAAGAGTCAGTCGATCGCAGAGAACAGAACTATGAAGTCGTGTTTACAGTAAAGTGTAATTGAAGTATGCACTAAATAATTTGATTTGTAAAGTATATTTTGATTTATTTAATAATAAAGCTACACTTATAATTATCCGCTAAATAAATATTAAATTGTGATTAAAACCCACATACATCCGAGCTAAAACTTCAATTTTCGGGATTTCTTTGAACCTCATTGGGATCATCCCCCAAGTCCCAAAGAATTGACAATATGGAAAAACGTCCAAGACCTCAATCTCTTTCTTCACGTTTTTCTACACTATAATCCAGGGGTACCCAAGCGCTTCTTATGGAAGAGCAAAACCAATACATATGAAAGAAAAACACTAACACATCTAAAGCGAACCGTTTTTTCATGTTATTATGTGCACTAAAAAAAAAATATATTTGCTCTTATAAATGTTTCGATCTTCGTTGTAACTATTTTTTTGTTTGCAAGCAATGCCTTAACACTTACATTTAACACGTGGTGCACAAAAATTTCGTGTCCGCGATCAGGAGCACAAATGAAAAACAACAACAAAATGACAGTGAAAATCAGTGGGCCAACAACAAATATACGCAAGGGTTGCAAATTCAGAGAGAAGTATTTGCAATCTCTGAAGAATTTTTGCATTTTCATTGAGAAATTTGTTTGATCAACTTTGAATTAGCATATCGAGGCAAGGAATGAAAATAGCGTACTCATCACAAAAGTCAACTGTTTGCTTCGAAGTGAGTCTTGGAACTATGATTCTAATATCAAATAAATAACCGCGAGTTTTTCAGCTTCTTCAAAAAGTTCGGTGAATGGTATCTACAATTTTATGAGCATGCTTTACTATTTTTTGAACGAATAAGTGACGCTGATACTGGTCCGTGGGCTTCAATAAAAGTTAAATTGAATAAATTGTTTATTTTCTGAATCTCTGGAAAATTCTGAATCAGATGCATAAATTCATTTTACAAATTGTTTCCATCAACGTGGGAATAGTCGATATGGACATGTTGGCCTGTCCGAATGAAAAAATGGTTATCGGCTCTGCTCCCAAAAATGAAAACGAATTTTGGTTCTTTTTCGTTTTTGCATGCTACCAATGCCACATTTGTAGCTGTCGGAATTTTCTTATATTTCCCCTACTCTTTTTTAGCACAGTTCTACATACCTTTCGATTGAGATTAGGTCTAAGCTATTCTTATTACAAGGAAAATATTATGTCAAAAATTCGTTTTTAGTTGTGCATACTATAATATTTTTTGGATTGATTCAGAAAAATTAATAATTAAAATGATTACTGATAAATATCCAACTGGAAATTGACATAAATAGAAGAATATCAAAAAAAAAATTTTTATCCTCAAAATGTTTTAGTCATTTTCGTAGTAGAATGGCATGCAAAAACCGAAAATGGAGTCCAACAATTTTTGCATGGAACGGATTTCGAGATATTTCGAAAGAACTATTTTTCGAAATCAAAACAAAAGTGTCTTTACTTAAAATCAAATATCTCTGGTTGTACTAGACTGATTTTGATAATTGGTTTTACTAAACTATAGCAAATTGAATTACACATCTATTATACTTGAAACATATTTTAATCAATGGGTTTAGCAGGATAAGGTACTGGGAACTGCCCGCGATTTTTGAAAACTAATAATGCAGTCGATTCAAAGGGCAAACAAAAAATATTGCTTAAAATCACTGTTTGGTCCAGCAACTATAATTCATCGATACTACTTCTCTTTGTTTTGTAACTTGCTCTGCGCGGCAAAAGAACTCTCTTGTTAATCTCTCCTAAGCTAAGTAAGCTTTCGCGCAAACACATTGTGTACGTCGGCTGCTGCGCTGCCGACCACTCTATTTGTCGCTTCACATACCGGCGGCTAATCTGCCTTATGGTTTGCTAATGCAGATCAGTGCACTCTCGTTGCTTATCACACTAAATCGCATCTACGCATCTACCTTTTGCAATTCATACATCACAAAATAATCGCTTCTTACATACTTACTTATAGCGTTTATAAGTTGAACATTATAATAAATCGCATACAATTTAATTAATTCTATTATTTAATACACGGTTTAAATAGAAATAGAAATGCTAAAATATTGTTAGCTCAACAAACACCAAAAGACATTTGATTGGCAAATAATGTAACGATACTTTCATAAACAACCAAAAACAGACTAATTTTGAACCAAAAATGTTTTTTTGAACGATCTTTCCTATAGGAGCTATATAATATAGTCAGCCAATTTTGATCAAATTCAGAACGTGCTTGGGTATTTTAAAAAACTTCTGAATGCCAAATTTGGTTACAATATCTTCACAAACAAACGAAACACAACGAATTTTGTACAAAAAACATTTTTTGACCAATTGGTACAATCGGAGCTATATGATATAGTCAACCGATTTCGATCAAATTTGGTACAGTGCTTGGGAACTATAAAAAACTTCCGAATGCCAAATTTGGCTACGATATTTTCAAAAACAAACAAATTATCTAAAGCTTTTGATTTTTGTCGAGGTCCTCTGAAACACCCCTATGGGAGATATATAATAGAACACCGAATTCAAAAAATTAAATAAACTTGTCTCCCGTAGGATAATAACGGATCTAATAATATAACCTAACGCTTTAAGGCTTAATTTAAAAAAACGTATTTTCGTTTTTATTTAAGTTGGTAACAGAATTTTTTTTTAAACACGTGCTTTTATACGTTCTTTAGTTGGTGTGAATATGAATCAAATTTGCTTGAACAATGTTAAAAAAAAAACATATAAATAGAAAATTTGTTTGGATGGAACGACTAAAAATCTTCCAAAAGTTCGTGTTATTTTCATAATTTTTCCTCCGATTTTGATAAACAACCACTAATCGATCGAACTTTACGAGCCATAAATAAAAATGTATGAAAAAATAAATTTTAAATATCAACTTACGTTCAAAATATAATTTTTTTCAAAAATATGCTTAAATTTGTTCCACATATAATCTATGGGTAATTCAATTATCTACAGTTTGTTAAAAAAAATAATCAAAGTCAGTTTAGTACAACCAGAGATATTTGCTTTTAGGTAGATTTTTGATCTCGAAAAATGTTTTTTTCGAAATATCTCGCAATAAGTTCCATGCAAAAAATTTTTATTACATTATTATATATAGAATGGTTATAGTTCTGCTAAGAAAACGGCCCTTCCAATTTTTTGAATAAAACAACTAGTGCATCCATAAATCAAACGCGACACAATTATGAGCAAAATACATGCACAGCTTAACCAGACAACATAAAAAATATATTAAAAAAAAAAATATTGGCTTTGGTTTAACCCTCTCCCTATTGTATAAGGGGTACTAAAAGTTTATAATCAGCGGTGGGCACGCCATGGCTCTTTTTGCTCCGAGTGCTCTTTCCGTTATTTATTGCAAGTGGCGCCACCTAGACGCACGCGCAAAAAGTGCTCTTTTCGTTATTTTTCGTGCCCACCGCTGTATATAATAAATAGAGTGATACGGCCCCTGGTTGCTTCACACAACCCCCGTATGGTCTTCTTTATTCAATTCAGACCATCCAGACCATAATGTCCCCTGCACATTTCTTAATTTCCAAACAGTTCATTCCATCGCATGCATGAATGCTATTGTCGATCGTGCCCGACTATTAAATACCCTGAACTAACGCATGTAAGCTTATCGTAGCCATAACTTTCTTCTTCTCTGATTACCAATGGATTGGAGAAGGGCTTATGAATTTAAAACTCTATCTATATCTGTCCTCTATCGCCTCTACTCTTCAACATCGTGGTCGATGAGTTCATGAGAGAGATATGCAAGTCCAAGCGTGGCATCACGTGGAGCTTCACCAGACACCTTGAAGACTTGGACTACGCGGACGACATCTGTCTGACCTTTCATAGACTATGTGACATCTAGACCAAAGTAGATGACCTCGTGAAAATAGCCAGCAGAGTCGGGCTCAAGATAAACGCAGCAAAAACAAAAGCAATGCGCTTCAATCACACCAGCCAAGGAAACATCACCATAGAAGGGAACCCAATCGAATTCACCGACAGCTTCCCATACCTTGGCACCATTATCTCCAGTAGTGGTGGTGTTAATGAAGGCGTCTCAAGCCGACTCGCCAAAGCTCGATCAGCATTTGGGAGACTATACCGCATATGGAGAAACGGGCAGTTAAGCCGACGCACACAACTTCGAATCTACAATGCATGTGTTACGTCCATACTGCTATACGGTAGCGAGACGTGGTTGACCACAGGAAAAATTGTGCAACAGCTGCAGGCTTTCAGCATTCTCAAAAAGCGAATCTATTCATGAGCATTTCATTCACGATTTCGTCGGATCTATGCTTAACAATTTTCCCTAATGTTTCAATGTTGACTTACTCGCTGGGCTGAGTTCCTAAAAGCGTCACAAACTGCCATTGTTCCACTTCTCTTATTGATCGTATCTCGTGCCTGCACAACTAAATTACGTGTTGGGTCAGCCCTGGCCTGTGACCTATTCATTCATAACCGATGTTTTTTTGAAAAAAAAAAAGTTTGTTAAAAGCAAAAAATTCTTCATCTTCAATTTATTTTGGGTTAATTTGGACTTTTACAATTTGTTTAGTCACTTGTTTAGTCCACCTCCTGCAGCCACACACACATCGGCACGATTTTCGGCGTTTTTCATCAGCCGAAATAACCGCGACTTCGTTCCGAATGTTGGTCTTGAGCTGTGAGAGGGTTTGAGGTTTGTTGAAATAAACCGTGCTTTTCAAGTAACCCCACAAAAAAAGTCCCCTGGAGTCAAATCAGGTGATTGTGAAATCAATCGACCAGGGAACATTGCTTTCGCTAAATCCATTTTTTCGTGAGCCATCCAGTTGAAAATTAAAACGCTCCATGTCGGTTTCAAGCAATTCAAGCACTAAAAAATCGCGTAACATTGCCCGAGATCGCACTCCGATGACCTTTATCTTCCTCAAAAAAGTACGGCCCTATGATCATTTACGCGGATACACCGCTTTAATCGTAGGCGTTCACGTTGTAAAAGAACTTTCTTCTAATTTGGACACTAACTTACGTATTGTCTTCGGTGCTGGCACCTTTCGACCGCGATATTTACTTCTATACGCACGTTGTGTTGACGTAACTAAGGACTGATTTTGAAAATAAAGTTTAACAATTTCATTTCTTTCTTTAACTAAGATCGGTTACCACAAGATGGCGCACCCTATATTATAAACAAAAAAATATACAATTTGTATTATGAATAAGTTTTTAAAATCATACAAATTGTCTTCATACATCAATACGTCGCCCCCCTTGCGTACAAACAAACAAACAACAACTCAAACGACCGATCAGTGAATTAATATACAAACATATATTTGAAACTATTTTATTTTCGGCCCACCCCTTGATGAAGGTTCTTATCGATATTGTTTGCAATAATGTGATTCATTGTTATTGTTGTTGAGATTATTGGTTCTGCTGTTACTGATACTGATAATTGTTGTTGCTTCTCTCGGTCGCGTGTGCAGGTGCGTATTTACATACAGTTTGTCAAGAAAGTGTTTTTACAAGGGGAAAAAACATCAAATTTTATGTTTGGTCGCAAAAAAAAATATATTTTTTGATAATTTTTTAATAAAACAAAGTATGCAGTATGGTTTATTCAGCCGTGCTCCGGAAACCGAATCCACAAGTTTCATTCGGATTCGTTTTGAAACCGAATGTTTGGTGCTCCCATTTCCACCAAACCGAATTTTTCATGTGCTTTGAAACCGAATGGTATGTTGCATGTGGAATTAAAACGAATCGCCAAAATGGGATTAAAAAAGCACGCATTTTATATTGAAGTAATTTTTTATATATGCCTTGATATTCTTAGATTCTATTTATGCTAACTTTAATTTGCATATTAGCTGCTAACTATTTTTAATAATTTTTTTTCTGACACAACCCAAAAATAGCATACACAAGCCAAAACGAATTTTTGTTTTGTTTGTGCATGTGTGTGTATCAAACATGCACACATGGCCGATAAGTGCGACAGGGTTCCCGCGTTACACAAAAAAAATTTCCCTTTTCGCAAAAATAGCTAAGTCGTGTATAATTTCAATAAATATTGTGGCTTAAGAAATGTTTTTGTGTTATTTTATTTAATATTCAACATAAGAAGGAACTAGCAATATTTTAATGAAAATTAAATGTAACAACATATACAAATAAAAAGGTGCAAAACTGCGGCAGCCATGTCAGCTGTTTTGTATCACACAAAAAACATTTCGCGCCAACAAAAACAATGTAACTACATATTTAATCAAAAGAATTTAATGCTAAAAAATATATTTATTGCATGGGAAAACACAAAGCACCGAGTAGGACATGATTCTTTACGCTTTCTTTTAGCTTCAAAACAAGCGATTGAGAAAATAAATGAAATTTTTGCAATGTTTACAGTTTTTAACAAAAGGCAGTCAGCTGGTTACACCACAACATATGTGAATTTATCGATAAAAACGAGGGAAATATACAAATGTATCGAAAATAAAAAAGGAAATTATCGACAAAAAATTCGGATTCCGGAGCATTGAAAACCGAATCCGAACAAAATTGTTCGGTTTGGATTTGTCGGTTTCCGGAGCATGGCTGATTAATTAATTTTAAACAATATAAAAACAAAAAAATGTCACCAAGACCAACAGTTGAACAAACCATTGCTATCTCCACCTATTTTGCCAACGAGCTACCTGGTTCATTTACACAATTTCAAACGCATCTCACATTTGCAAATACGAAGGAGCAGACAAGATATAAAAACAAAAACACTTCAGCCAACAGCTGATGACACACGTTTTCTTTCATTCTATTCGTTTTACACACGCACACAACAGCAATTTAAGTGTAAACCCTGTTTAACAGAATAACTATTAAAATACCGGGAAAATTCACATAAAAAGAAGTAGAGGAAGAAGTGTGTGACTATTATGCGAATCATTTGGTAAAATTGGAGCTCCATAGCTCTTATAGTCTCTAAGACGGAGAGACAGACATGGCTATATCGACTCTATTACTATTACACTATTTTGTTAAGTGCCGTTTTGTAAATAAAACAGTCGACCACGTTTTCTTCATTATAATCAGCGGTGGGCACGCCTTAGCTCTTTTTGCTCCGAGTGCTCTTTCCGTTATTTCTTGCAAGTGGCGCCAGCCAGACGCACACGCAAAAAGCCGAGAATTTTACAAAAACAAAATACACACAGTATGCACTTTTATGGATCTACTCGAGGATGCTTGGGCGACCGTAACGGTAGTTTAAACAAAATACACACAGTGTATGCCATCGCTCGACTCGCAGAATTTTACAAAAATTTAAGTTTAATGGCTCTACTCGAGAATCGCTTGTGGGACCGTAACAGGACTTTTTTTCTTGATGCTGTTGTACGGCTCTTTCCGTTATTTTTCGTGCCCACCGCTAATTATAATTAATAACGTTTCAACAGATGAAGTTTTTTTTTAGGATTCACGCCACGCTTTGCCATAAATTCTCTTGGGATTTTAGCAACCCAAACGAGGATTTGCTTGTTGGTACGTAACCAGCCGAGACGAAAGTGTGCTTCATCAGTAAACATGTTTTATTTTGTTTGAATTATGTGAATAGCTTGGACGCGTTTTTTTAATATCCCATGATTAATTTCAAATAAATTATGTCTCGTTCAAAGTCTAAACGTTACTAGCTGTCGTTCCCAATTTAAGTATAAGTTGTGCATGTATTTTGATCACCGTAAATACTGATCAAAAAATTTCCCAAATATGTAAAATAATTCAAATTGGACCTACCTTCATCGTTGCCGAGCTGATAAACCAATTCCTTGGCGCGCGTTGGTATATCCAGTTTTTCAAGCATGACACCCTTAATATGCTGCGTCCATACTCGTTTTTGGTCCCGATTTCTTGCTGTGAACTTAATTTGGTTTCGCGGCTCATCAAAGGGTATGACATAAAAACTAGTAGGTTCACCAGACAAATGCTCGCTGAGCATTAAGTTGTTCTGCTGCATTAGCGAAATAATACAAAAATGTAAATTAAAAAAAGTAATACTTATATAAAATAGTGGAGGGATGGTACAAAATGTTTTGTGAGCAAAGTTTGAAGCAGTAAGTGATATATGGTTGTAAAACAAAAAATAGACTTTGGAAATCGGGGATAATTGTGATTATCAATGAAATTTGGTTGTCAGATATATTCTCTGCTCTGTTAGTCCCCTATATCAAACTGGACTGGAACCAGAATACAGAAGATCGAAGGAAAAAGGCCACGATCGCCCTATATACATGCAGGAAAGCCACCGCCATTGTCAGACCGATCATTCTTTATAGAGTCTCAATTTGGTGGCCAACAATATACAAGAAGCCGACCTAAAAAAGCTGAGTAAGGTTCAGCGGACCGCAGAAATTACCATAAGCGGAGCGCTATGCTCAACCCCAAACTAAGCACTAGATGCTATACCAAACCTCCTGCCTCTGGACAAGGTGGGTAAACATTCAGCCGTTCTATAAGCTATACGCATGAGAGAGGCGAAAAAATGAAATGATCGTGATTTCGGTTACTCAAAGATTCTCAAGGTAAACCCCCTTATTCCCGAGAGTACGGACTAATGTACTCCGAAGGAACACTTCACAACCAAATTCAAAACCCATATTCCAGAAAGGAGTGGAGTATAGGTGTACCAGGTCCAGCTGGCTCGATAAAGATATTCACGGATGGTTCCAAGCTGGACGGCCGTGTAGGTGGAGGCGTCTACATTGACGAACTCAACGTCAGAACACCTTTCCGACTCCCGGATCATTGCAGTCTCTTTCAGGCAGAGGTCATTGCAATCCAGGAGGCTCTGACAACAATAAAAAACTTACAAGTACATAATAAGAACATCTTTATCTACTCGGACAGCCAAGCGGCTATTAACGGGATACTGTGGGACACTGTATTGCGGAACTACCAGCATCCTCCTTCTGGATAAGGAGGCCTGGGTATACCCATGACCAGCTGTAAACCATGCATCCGGGCTTAACGCTCCCCACCATGACATCTGTAGAAGCTGTGGCGATGAGGAGGAGCTGGAGACAGTGGAGCACCTTTTCTGTCACTGCCCTGGACGGTGCAGGACAAGGTTTCGCTTTCTTAAGTCGCACTTTCTGGATGATTTATCTCAGCTCTCAGAACAGAGTCCAAAATGCCTCTTAAGGTTTATTCAGGTCGCCGGATGGCTGTGACTCATCTCATATAGGACCCCTCTTGAGTGGGGAAGAGTGGTGAAAGGTCCACCGTAGCGGTATCACAACGGGCCTATTCTTGGCCTAAGTAAGTTGGGACGCTAAGTACCAACTGCCCTCCTAGCCTAACCTACTGCTCTGAGTGGCTTTAATAGAGGGTTTAAACGGAAGAAATACTGTCAAATATTTTGTACTTACGTGAATATAGGTCTTGAACTGCAGCCGACCATCTTCCTTTTGTTTGGTGATGATAAGCATGGTGGCAAAAAGCAGCACCAGTCGTGGTTTGTTGTGTTCCATAAGCAAGCCCTCCTGTCGCAGTTCTCCTAACACAGTTAGTTCTAGCAAAATAAAATGTTAAGAGTTTTACTGAAATTATTTTATTTTTTTTTACCTGGACCCAGCCATCCATCTAATATGCCACACAATTCTTTAACTCGACTTTGTTGCTCCTGTTTGCGTTTAACCTGGTCAATATTATGCGCAACTTGGCGCATAATTTCTAGGGCATCTACAACTTCCCTCACGTCGCAGTGCTTCCGCAGGTTCTTAAGACATAATATGCATACAATCATCAATCATATGGATTTTTCGGATAACATAATATCCAACAGTAAAGATAATGGTATGAGTTATCAATTTTTGTGGCTCCGAAGATTGCATACTCTAGCAATTAGCTTTTCCTTTATCGGTCAAACATTTTTTTCCGCTCTCCTTTCAAGTTCTTTTAGGTATGAAGTCGTTAACAGGTTAATCTTTGTGCACAAAAAATGCTACCCCTTCAAAATAAGGTGTCAGGAACTGTTTCAATGCATAACAACAACAATCATAACGGAACAATCTCAGAAATTCTAAGTGACTTTTGTATATTTAATTGGGGGTTAGTGTTAGACCCCGTTTTGACATTTAACTATTATTTTCTAATGCCCAGTTGTGCCTTGAGACACTTATTGTATTTTTGCAAAAAATTAAAAAGGTACAAGCTTTTACATCATTTGAACTATAAAATATTTTAAAGCTCTTCAAAGCTTTTAAATGTACTTTTTTTATAAGCACAGCACATGCGCTTTTTTGCGGTTTCGATTTGTCAGCAAAAATTTGTTTTTTAAATACCATAACAAAAAATAAGATCAGAATCGTTTAATACTATAAAAGCTGTTCATAAATAAATTAAATCAAAGTCCAATAATTTCATAAGCGACTTATTTATGACTTAAATCCCTAAGGACCTTTTTCAGGCTTTTTCACCTTACAGGTAAACGAACAATCTTACATATGTAAGTGTTAAGGTCATTTTTGAATTCAGGAGCCGAAAAGTATCTGAGAAAAAATTCGACCATTGTTAAACAAATACGTATTTTCATATTGGGCATTAGAGGGTTAAAGGTGATTTAGTAATGCCAATAAAATGTAAATCAAGTCCTTCGTGGGGATTTAAAAAAAGGAGCCCAAGATACATAGACGCTTATTACATAACCATGATCAAAATATTTAGCATAATAGCTGAACCATAATAGCTAACCACGAAATTCTGCTAGAATGATAGTTGACCCAACAAACATCACCTTACGAAATCTAAGTGATACAAACTAGTTGTATATTGGTAATTGAAACAGCTTGGAGCTTATTCGTATTTCTGTTCTAGTCATTCCTGACTACTTTAATATTTTGACATTGACATATGTAGCTTTCCACGATTTTGCGTCTATTCTATCTTTTCTTATCTAGTTACCATGGATTTGATAGTTTCCCGTTACTTTCTTCCCAAAAATGCAAAAGTGTTTTTTCGGTGTAACTGTTTTACATAGAGTTGTTGAGCGTCTAAATAGCATTTGTGGAAACAATTGATTAAAGTAATTCTTGCAACTTTATCTTAGTTCCACAGAGGGTGAAAATATAAACCAAACAATAGACCGAATTTGTTATTTTCAGGCAAAAAGTCGATATGAGCTATCTTTGACCAGTTCCAGAGCATCGTTATTGTGTTTCTTGGTCTGGCTTTGGTACTATGTCTAATGTGTACCTAGTCTTGCACAAAATACAACTAAATAAAAACGTAACATAGTCGAGGCGGTGCCCGACAGTGTAATACAATCTACTTTTTTTCCTGAAAAAAAAAAATTGATTGCTTCTAAGAACTTATACTTATATGTACCTACAAGCTCCGAAAATTTTTTCCGATTTTGATGACAATCGAATGTTACGTCAAAGAAGTTTATTTAAGTAGTTTATGGGCAAGAGGAGGTGAAATGAGTACATTTTCGACTATAACTTTTGTTGTATTTGTCCGATTTTGTTCGTTTTTGACACACAGATGCATAAAATCATGACGCACAGCTCTGTTTAGTTTCAAATAAAAATATTAAACGGCGTAGCTAAAAAGTTAAAATTATACTGAGGGGGGATAAGATATCGATATGATTCAACAAACTTCATCTGCTCAGGAAATATGCGCACCAGCTGGTAAAGTTTCGTGTCTCTAGCTCTTATAGTCTCCGAAATCTAGGTCTTCATATTGACGGACATGGCTAATCGCTACCCGAGGTTATGATAAGCATTTAGGTATAAAGGACTTGAGGACTTATACTAGATTGTACAAATTTAGTATACCCTTTGTACCTATAGGTACAGGGTCTTAAAATTATTCAAAAATTATTTTAAATGATCAGCTCATAACTTTCGAGTATACAACCTACGGAGCCTAGAATCTTGACGATCATAAACTTGTAATGTTTAATATAGCGTAATATCTTTTTCGGTTGTTCATCTATAAAATTTATTATAAATATTGACTACTTACGTCCAAAAGCAAGTGATATTTTAATATACGTTGCACAGGCTTTAATAGGTACGATCCTAGGGGAAGACGATGGTGAAGCATTTTCTGCGTAGAGGCTAGGAGGGCATTTGTGTGAGTTGCCTGCAGTAGTTTAGTTAGCAAAAAAATAGCTGCCGGGTAACTTGTGCTGCAACAAAAAAAAATATTAAGATTGGCTCGAGCGTAAAACCATTAAAGACGGTTAAAAAAGATGGTGTACGTTAAAGTCGGGCGCTGACGACTTTGGGATACCCTGTACCACCACATTGCCATCACATCCGGAATATTGCTTCAGAACACTAAAATTTATTAAATGTCAAATACAGTTACGATAAACACACGAAACAAAACGAATTTTGCACTAAACTCATTTTTTTGACTGATCGGTCCTATTGGGGCTATATGATAAAGTCAACCGATTTTGATCAAATTTGGTGCAGTGTTTGGGAACTATAAAATACTTTCGAGTGTGAGGTTTGACTACGATTTCTTCATAAACAAACGAAATACAACGAATTTTGTACGAAGAACATTTTTTTGCCGATTGGTCCTATTGAAGC
Source organism: Chymomyza costata (assembly GCA_018150985.1). Taxonomy (NCBI): domain Eukaryota; kingdom Metazoa; phylum Arthropoda; class Insecta; order Diptera; family Drosophilidae; genus Chymomyza; species Chymomyza costata. The sequence goes on along the minus strand of JAECWU010000190.1, from coordinate 1,305,288 downwards.
TATATATATATAGTCATCCGATTTTGATAAAATTTGGTAAAATGTTGAAGATCTCTAAAAAACTTCCAAATGTCAAATTTCGTTACGATATCTTTATATACAAACGAATTATCCGTCTAAAATTTTTGTTTTTTTTCGGGGTCCTCTGAAACACCCCTATGGGAGCTATATAAGCAACCCCGATATCAAACAAATAAAATAAACTTGTTTCCTATGAAATAATTAGGGATCTAATCTGAAAGTTTGGTTGCTCTAGCTCTTACCATCTCTGAGATATAGGCGTTCATACGGACAGACGGACATGGGCATATCCATTTCTCTAGTCACCCTGATCATACTTTGGGTAACTTTGAGGGGTCACCGACCACTCCTTTTGTATGTAACATACATTTTCGGCTTGCACAAACTTAATATGAATACCCTTTGTACTAGTGCTGGAGAAAACATCGATGTTATATCGATGCATTGATGTATCGAAGTTTAAAATCTCTCGATATCGATGTTGGCCAACAGAGATGGTACTCCAGCACATCTGCACTCATCAAATGGGTGTTTAGCACTGCTGGAGAAACATCTCTGCTGGCCAACATCGATATATAGAGATTTTAAACTTCGATACATCGATGCATCGATGTAATATCGATGTTTTCTCCAGCACTACTTTGTACCATGCGGTACAGGGTATAAAAAAAACTGCTAAAACCAACTAAATAAGATTAAAATAATTATACCCTGTACCGTATGGTACAAAGGGTATATTGTGTTTGTGCAAGCCGAAAATGTATGTAACGTACAGAAGGAGACGTCGGAGACCCCCCAAAGTTACTTAAAGTATGATCAGTGTGACTCGAGAAGTCGATATACCCATGTCCGTCTGTCCGTCTGACCGTCTGTCCGTCTGTCCGTATGAACGCCTAGATCTCAGAGATGGTAAGAGCTAGAGCAACCAAACTTTCAGATAAGATCCCTTATTAATCCATAGGAGACAAGTTTATTTTTTTTTTTTGATATCGGGGTTACATTATATAGCTCCCATAGGGGTGTTTCAGAGGACCTCGAAAAAAGCAAAAGTTTTAGATGGATAATTCGTTTGTTTATGAAGATATCATAACCAAAGCTGGCAATCGGAAGTTTTTTAGAGACCCCCAGCACCGTACCAAATTTTATCAAAATCGGTTGACTATATCATATAGCTCCCATAGGATCGATCGGTCGAAAAAATGTTTTTTGTACAAAATTCGTTGTGTTTCGTTTGTTTGTGAAGATACCGTAACCAAATTTGGCATTAAGAAGTTTTTTAGAGTATCCAAGCACTGCACTAAGTTTGATCAAAGTCGGTTGACTATATCATATAGCTCCCATAGGAACGATCGGTCAAAAAAACGCTGTTTTTACAAAATTCGTTGTGTTTCGTTCGGTTTTGAAGATATCGGAACCAAATTTGGCAGTCGGAAGTCTTTTATAGTTCCCAAACAGTGCACTAAATTTGATCATAATCAATTGACTATATCATATAGTCCCCATAGGACCGATCGGTTAAAAAAAATTTGTTGGTGCAAAATTGGACTGATTTCTTATTTTTTTTATGAAAACATCGTAACCAAATTTGCCGAATATAATATCTTTTGGAGGTTTTAAGCAATTTGTCGGAATTAATTGCAATGTGGTGGTACAGGGTATCCCAAAGTCGTCTGCGCCCGACTTTAACGTACGCCATCTTTTTGAAAAGGTGATGATGCATATCGATTTATTGGCAAAAAAAAAACCTCTTTGATCTCAAAAACTTTATTTCAATAGACCATTTTGAGTTTTCCTGTACCATGGCAAAATTTGGTATATTGCTTTATTACACCAAACAACTTTTGATTGCCAAAATGGTAACAATATTTTCATAAACAAACGATAACGTTTTTTAAAACTTTTATTTTGATTTTGTTAAAATTTGGTACAGTGTTTAAGAACTCTAAATACTTTCGTTTGCTAAAAGCACACGCATTATTCATCTAAACGTTTTGGTTTATTGGTTTTTTTTTTTGTGGTGCTTTTCAAGTTAAGTCAAACTAGTAGGTTTAGCTGTCCTAGCTCTTACCATCTCTGAGACGGAGAGTTTTTTTTAATTTTTATTTTTTTTCTTTTTTTTTTTTTTTTTTTTTTTTTTTTTTATAATTTTTTTTTTTTTAAAAAAATTTCTTTCTTTCAACTATTTAGTGATCGTATGTACATGTCTTCAAAATAAAATCGGCATTCGAACTAGCCTTGCTTCAGCCTGAGATCAAGTTACTCTTCGCCTAAAGTGATTTTCTTTTCGCATATTTTACCCTTACTGTATGGTTCACAAGCTATATTAAGTTTGTAAGAAATTATTAAATAAAGGACGACGGTTTATTTAATTTTTTGATATCGGGGTTCTAAACTGCCATACCGAATTTCAGATCCACGAAATACGAAAAGTTTGACTATAATTAGATTTTTAAGCTATCGTAACCCAATTTGGCACGATTTTTTATAGTTCCAAAAACGTTTTTGCCCAAAATTCGTAGTGTTTCGTTTGTTTATGAAGTTATCGGTACCAAATTCGGCACTCAGAAGTTTTTTATAGTTACAGTTCCCAAACACTGTACCAAATTTTATGAAAATCGGTTGACTTTATCATGTAGCTCCCATAGGACCGATCGGTCGCAAAAATGTTTTTTTAACAAAATCCGTTGTGTTTCGTGTGTTTTTGAAGATACCGTGACCAAATTTGGTGTTCCAAAATTTTTTATTTTATCAAAATCGGATGGCTCCCATAGGACCAATCGGTCACGTTTTTTGCTCAAAATTCTTTGTATTTCGTTTGTTTGTGAATTTGTACCCAAATTTGGCAATCAATTGTCTTTTAGAGTGCTTAATCAATATTTCTGACTTAATTGCAATTAATGGTACAGGGTATACCAAAGTTGTCCGCGCGCGACTTTAACGTAGGCCATCTTTTTTACTATCAAACTTAGATTCATGTGACGTTGATTTTAGTTTTATTTGAAAGATAATTTTATTTATTCATATTTATAATTTTTATATTAAGAGAATTCAAACCCTATTTCCGTCTAAAGAATTTAATATTTTTGTGATATTTTACCTGTAAATTCATTTTTTGTAGAACAGAAATACACCCCATGTACTACATCTACTTTCGCGAAAGTTTAAGTCAAGTTCAATATACTAAGATATAAATGAATGGGTAGCTCTAGGAAGACGCTTCAACATAAATGTTGATATTGCAAGCAGTGCTATAGGACATACGTACCAATATGTGGTGTATACATCAAAATGGTCCTTGAGATCTATAAAGCATTTGGCGATTTTACATGGATCCATTCCAGAGTTGATCAGCCGATTTAGCAGTGTCTCATTGAATTCATATATATCTTCAATATTTGAAAAAAGAATTTGCAATTCACTTAAGCGCAGGCAGGCCCTTTCTCTCCAATCGTGCAGATACCTAAAGAAAACATTTCTTTATTTATAAATCGGTATCCCATCTTTATACCACTAATTACCCCTTAATAACTTGACCCAGATCTTCCACATAGCTGCGCTCCGAGTCAACAATTTCTAGGCAGGCTCGCTCAAACATTCGGGGACCAGTATGCGGAGTACAGAGATCATTTTCACTCTCGGCAAGACTTTCAACACTTGCTAAATACAAATTGGATATTTTTCCATTCAAGTGGTCTGAGCTAGAGCTAGAACTAGATGACGTTGAGCATATAGAAGATGAGGACAAGGGTCGATTTTTTAGCGCAATATCCGCCAGCATAGATCCCCGCCCAGCAACTTTTTGGGAAATCTTTTGCTTGGTGTTTGTCGGTCGGTTCAAACTCTCTGGCGATAGCTTGGCCTCCGCAGGCTGAGGCGCTTTCTCGATATTTGGCAACGCAAGCAAATTGTCTCTGCTACCTATATGAGCACCAGTGTTCCCAGATTTCGTGCGGGAGCAGGCTTGCAACGAAGGGGTTGCTATATCAGAACAGCCGCCTGCCAACTTTCGTAGGAAGGGCTTAGAAATCAAGGTCACATTTATTGCCTCAATAAGCTTAGTATTTGATTCGCCATTGTCTTTTAAGTCGCAAAATGATAATCGATTGAAATTCGCCGCAATTAAATCAAAGTTTATATTCGCGTTGTCTTCTTCCAGGTCGCTAGGAATAATCGGCTCTGAGACAGCAAAGGATCCATTGGCTTGCGATGACAACATTGCGCAATCTCCTTCCCAATCGCTGGTATTGCTTCGTCTGGTAATGTTTTTGGCTACACTTATTGACTGTTGGAGATTGGGATGCCGTAGCTGCGTGTTTGCCGCTGCCAATTGCTCCACATCTACCAGTGGGACGTTTTGATGAGTTTTGCATGTCTTTTGACAAACTGCTCTGTTCGATTTAAATGGATAGGCTACAATTTTACTGTTTGGAGTTATATTTTCTATCTTTTCAAGCTCTACGAATTTGGGGCTTGAATCAAACGTCTGAACAAGCTCGTTTCCTGACTGTATTGACAGCTTTTCAGTGATCTTAGACAATGGTATATGTGAAAGTTTCAGCTTCGGTGTAGTTGACGGTGTCAGCGAGTATGTCATGCAAGCATAGCTTTTGGAACACTTGCCCTTATCTTGTGCAGTTTCTAAATGTTGTGGACGAAGTGCTACATCACTGCTCTCCACATGGTCTTTATCTACATGTGTTATAATTCGCTTCACATTAGGTGAGAGCTCACGAATGTTGCTGCTGTTAGACGTTAAACTAAGATTGCTACTACGGAAGTTTGATGGCTTTTGCGAGGCATTGAACCAACGCTGATTTGTCAACACCAGCGGTTCCGTGTGCCGTGGGGTTGTTTCTTTGGCATTATCATTTCCTAAAAGGGATCCTTCCAACGTGTAGAAATCACTAGACTGGCAGTTACCATATTTTGACACCTCTTGTCCAACGTTGAGGTCAGCTTTACACAAATTTTTTGTTAATTTGTCGTAAATACCTAACAGCGACGGTGTCAATTCTGTAGAGCTTCCTATAAAAAGACAAGCACAGAAATCTAATAAATCAAGTGTGTGGGTTGTGGTTCAGTTGCAATGTACATATGTAACAGGTAAAAGTAGATTTGATGGTTTAATCATTTCCAGAGCTTAGCTTAGATTCTTATTTTTCAGCGGTGTGGTTGTTCTTAAAGATTATTAAAGTTTCGTTTTTTTACCCATATCTTTCGAAGTTTATACATATCATTATTTTAATCATTTTACGGTACACTGCCGCTACGGCCGGGTAGCTTAAAATTGTTATACAGAGAAACGAAAATTTATATCGACAAGGCTATAACTTCCTATACAAATGGACAAGCGCATCTTTTCGTAAATTATGAGTTTTCAGCTTTGATCGTTACTAAGATTTATCATAGTCAACAGACACTGATATTTGTATAGTAAGCGCACGAAAAAAAATTCGTACATAGCTCAATCCATTTTTTGGTTTTATTAACTTTTCAAAAATTTCCAGAGACTATAATCGCTAGTAGGGATTGTCGTAAATCGGTCACTGGCTGCCGCAGAAGTTTAAGAACCAAGATGGATCCACAGGAAACAGCTTATAGTTATTTTAAATTAATTAATAAATTCAATACTTTACATATCCGAAAAGTAAATGAACTAAACTGTAACTATCGACGAAAAGAGCTGACCACTCCAGAAACGGATGACATAAAAAAAAAAACAAAACCGTCACGCACCTTTCTGATCTCGAAATTTTCCGTCAATATGCGGTGTTTATCCATTTTTGGAATTCCTAAACATTCAGCTAACTTACGAACTTTTAGTTGACGGGCATCAAATACCATTTACCAACACTAGTACTTTAGGTCGTCTAATTCTGTGAATGCCCTGGTAATAATTCTTTTAATTTGGGCAATATTAGGATAAACGTTTAATATTGTCAATATGTACCTTTTTAGAAATTTACTTACCAAAAAAATCCTCCCACTGCTCCGAAATATCTGAATCCGACTCTAATTCCATCTTACGCCTTTCTAAATTGTATTTAATTTTGACAGATACTTATGTCTTTATGATTTTTATTAAAATTTAGATGCTATGTCTAGTGAGTGGTACCGTCATCGTACCTTGGCGTCATGACTTTCGCATGTAGCTATGACTTTACCTTATCGAAGCAAAACAAAACACATTGTCCAGCATGATAAGATAAACAAAACAAAAAACCGTTTCCTTTATTAGAAAATGGATAAGTTGCTCATTTCAAGTACATAAATACACATACATGCATATGTATGTATGTATTTGTAAATGGGGTTTATTTAGTTAATTGGTTTTATTATTACTGCTTCGTGTTAACCATATTATTACAACAACGAATAATATAAACGAACACCTGCATACTAAAAGGCATAATTTTAATACATATTCATGTACACATTTAGATACATTCATTACAGTGTGCATGTAAATATCTAAAAGCTATGACGTTTTTATTAATCACAATTCTTGGAAAAAATCATGTATTGTGGGCACAACAATACAATGTTCTATAAAAAAAAAAAAAAACAGCTTGATTTGATTTTCTGCTTGTTTCCTTTTTGTACGTACATACATACATACATATGTACATTCTTATATATAAATTTAATTGGTTATACCTAACATTCGTGGTTAACTATTTCAAATCATTGTTTGTTACGCAAACATTGCACCAAACAATCCAAATTAATGTATTTTTTAAATAAGTTATTGCTTGCAGAACATTCGCGTAGCCGTTTTATTATTAAAGTTTCCAATTGTACAAAAAAGAGATCACAAAAAAAAAGGTCTTTACGCGACAACCGATATCCACTCTTAAAGCATTTCAACGCCAACTAGCTCTAAAAGAAAAGTACACGAAGCGTCGTTAAACGATCGAGCCAAGAAATGTATCTATGTGCATATGTGTATACATATGTATGTATGTATAAAGTGCACTGCAAAGAATCTCACGGCTCACGGTTTTGTTTAAGTTGGATTCTGTAATTGCTATACAACAAGTTAATATTGTATTGTGGCGTTTGTTGCGATCAAAATTGCATATGATCTCTTTTATCCCTGCCTTTTAATAAACGAATTATATGTACATACATTCAAATTAAAAGTACGAAGCATATACATATGCAGATATAGAATTTTCAATTTCCTTTGTCGGGTCTTTTAATAATAATACTTTGTGGGAAGACTATATAATGTAATATAACTAATAAATAATAACAACTAGTTATGATATATAATTTTATAATATTAATTAACAAAAAATCGTCCCCGTCATCTAACAAAATATAGTACATCGCAGTCGATAAATCATCGATAACACTGTTAGCAGCTCGCTGTTCAAGTTGTCACTGAAAAAATATGGAAAATTCTGAAGCGCCAGCAGCCAAGCGTCTAAAAACCAAAATAGACGATGAAGTCAGCATTCGTGCCATTTTATCCAACGAGTACAATGAGGATATCTCTTTCATTAAGGTACATTGCTGCCAACTGGAAAAGAAACAAGAGTTGCAAATGGTTATACAAGAACTATCGCAAAAGCTGCCACATTTCCAGCATTTAAAACGTGTTAATGGTAGACATGTGCTGATATGTCCCTCGGCCGACATTAATGATACACTTAAGCAGCACCTAGAACGTCACTCATTCTCTGAACATGTAGTAAAAGTGCTTTGCCAAAATGTTAAAATTATAGAAGTGCCGGCCAATATGGCCAAGCTTCGTGTGCAATACAATGAAATGATTAAATATTGGCCTTGTAAATTTCGTCCTGACAAATACTTTGAGTCTTTGCTAAAAGGCAACAATTTTAATTTAAACCAACGTATTTTTCATAAACGAATGGCACAACTATTACAAGCGCTGTCCCGAGATTTATGTGCGGAAAACCCGGTAGGCATCTGTGTGGATCCAAGGTATTCAAGTATTGTTGCGATAGCCAGCAGCAATGGAAATTCTTACAAGCACTGCGCTATGTTGTTGATAGATTTTGTGGCACGCAGTCAGCAAGGTGGAACACAGCAAATGCAGCAGATCTTCATAAAAGACACACAAAGCGAATGTTTAATAACAATGCGAGGCATACCCCAGATTTACCATGACTACATACAAAATAATGAACTGTTTAAGGACTTGCAGTTCGGTGCTGAATGTAAACCGAGCCAAATCAACGCTGTTTTACGCGATTGTACCATGGATAATCTTAAAAAATATGGTCCCTATCTGTGTACAGGCTATGACGTTTATCTCCTGCGCGAACCTTGTCTCATGTGTTCCATGGCCTTGGTTCACAGTCGTGCTAAACGTATATTTGTACTGGAAGCATCTGACAATGGCGCTTTGTTCTCTAGATTCAAACTACACGGCGTCAAGGAACTAAATCATCATTATGAAGTGTTTCAATTAAAAACGAATATAAAGAATACATAACTTTTAAGTATTTATGGCTAAACTATTTTTATTGTGGCGTTTCTTTTGTAGAACCTTGGCGTGTTGGTGACGATATCAAGCCGAGTAACTGACAATCTGCCTCCAAGATTGTTATGTCTTTAGAGGAACCCAGGAATTTAGTGGATAGCTCCAAATCTTTGATCCGAAGGCGTACTCTAGCGCCGCGTACATACTCGCTATGGAGAGATAAATCTTAGTTTATTAAAAATACATCTTGAGTGCACATTTATGTACCTGCCATTATGCGTAGGCCGCGTGCAAACGCAGTGGAACTTCCAGCCAAAGTCTATGTATAAGTCATCGCCGACCACATGAAAGATTTTGCCATTTACTACTTTCCCAAAAGCATTTCCGAACTGCAATGAGGGGCAGTTCTTAAAATATATATTAAATTTTTAGTACATTTATACTTACATCGATAAACTTTGAATTACGCAACAATGAAGCAAATGTTTCACTGTCCACTGGATGTTGATTTGGTTTTGGAACTGCTGTATAATTTTCTAGAGCTTGTGCAAATCCCTTCGGTCGAACGTTTTCCGATTGGATGTGTTGCGTATTAATAAAGTCATTGTTGCTAGCACTAAATACACGTTTTGTTTTAAACAAATGCCCATTAATATTTGGTTTTCCTATGACATTTAAGTGAATACTTATTTTATACATCAGAGACATATTTATTTATTTTTTTGTTCTACTAAAATTATCACTTTCAATCTTTGGTGCTGGAGGATTCGAAACAATAACCAATATTATCGATAACCACTTTTTCTCATAGCTTATTCACAATGTGGCACATCTAAATCTTTTGTCGATGATGTTATAGCCTATTCACACTGAGCACATCTAATATCTTTTGTCGAAGATGTTACGTATGAATTTGCCGTTCCGAAAATTTCTACATCATTCCAACATCTTGTGGAAATGTGTCCTATTTTATTGCGTCCCGATGAGAAATTCGATTATTTTTCTGTGCACCTCTTTTTTTTGTCATTCGCTGGGAAAATGTTAACACTGTCAACGAAAAAGACTGGCAATTTTTAATTCCAAACAAGGCGCCAAAACCTCATATGAATTTATGTTGAAACCATCAATTAATTGGGAGTATCAATGCGGACGACGTGCTCGTGCTGACTTAGGCATACACACATACATATATACATATGTATATGTATGCAAGCGCCACGAACTGTTTGTATGTTTGTTGGTGTTGTGCTGAAGTGCTTCGAGTAAATTCATGATTTAAAAGCTATTTGTCAAATTAGATGGGTGCTTCATTAAAATAAAGTCACCAGCAGCAGAAGTTCTTGACCACCGTAATTATTAAGTTAGTTTTTTAAGAAAATTAAACGGACCTACAAATCATATGTTAATCACCGTCGAATCATAGCCGGTGCTGGAGTAGAAGTCAAAGCCAACATGCTGATTTCTTAATGAGCCGCAATTTGCCTTTGTTTATTAGAATGTAATAAATAAGAGTACAAAATAAATCTATAAAATTGGTTTCTATTATACTTTTTTCCCTCATCAAACTTGTAGTGCCGACTGGAATGCCTGCTGGCTCACCTTTTTAGCCATATATTGCCGCACAATTTAAATTGTAAATAATTAATAATAATAATAAAATAGGAACATTTCCACAAAATGTTGGTATGATGTAGAAACGGCAACTACATACGTAACATCTTCGATAAGAGATTTTAGATGTGCCCTAGTGTGAATAGGCTATAACATATTTTCTCTCATTCTATTCGTTTCACAGACGCACAAAAAAAATGTAAGCCCTGAAAACGTCACGATTTTTTGCGCCGCCGAGTACTTTTTGTTCGAGTGCTCAGACTAATATACCAGACCGTGAAAAATCGTGAAAAATTATTGTACCTACATAAATCGATAGGTCGTCGTTTCTTTCCTTCCCTTTGTTTTTGTTAATAAAATTTTACATCTTTTCATAATCTTGAGTTTGAATAGAATCTTAAACAAAAAAATAAACAAACGAAATTGGGAGCCTCATCAGTCAAAATTTACTTTTAGGAATAGTTTAGACGAACTACACCATTAAGTACTTATCAGTATATCGGTAGACACCAAATATTCACGTGTTGCTGAACGTGGTGTGGTGTGCCGGTATTGTTTTTATGTAATATACATCCAAGCATATACATATATCTCTATGCACATTAGTAGAATTAATTGAGAATATTGAAATAATAAAACATGATACAACAACAACGCAATCGAATTGAATCGGCTGTCACCGAATTGATTGACGATATGGATAAGACACATTTACGGAAAATGCAGGTTGGCAATTGGATTATACAACGTTGATGCTTAATTTTTACATATTAATGTGTACACTTAATACATAAAGACAGAAATGCACCTGTGTGCAGCCAAATGCTGTCAAGATGACACCTCCAGTGTGGATGGAGTCCAGCGATGCGTCGATCGTTGCTCAGCACCTGTGGCACGGGCACAAAGCTATGTGCAACACGAACTAGCCGAATTTCAGGGTAGGCTACAGCGTTGCGTCATGGTAGGAGTGCTTAAAAAAATTACTTACATATGTTTGACTGTATGCTATTTGTATTCATTTTTTTAAGCAATGTAACGATGACATTAAGGTGAAAATGCCAGCGAGTCCCAGCGAGGATCAAATTGCAAAATATACAGAGCAATTTGAACGTTGTGCAATACAGTGTGTTGATAAACACATTGGACTTATCCCAAGTATGATGAAAACTATGAAATCTGTTTTATCGAAAGGTCCTGAAAGTATACCCAACGTTTAACTTAATATTTTGTTGCTTACCATAATAATAACTTAAAAATGGTCATATAAATTTTAATAATAATCAAGTTTTATTAATTATGCATGTTCTAGACTTTGGTTCCGACAAAACTTGTCTGAATCGAATTAAAAGGTGTTCTAGATTTCGATTCCGGCAAAAGTGGAATCGTTTTGAAAAGTTCTGATCGCAGCTATTGGAATAAAGAGTAATTGGCTTTATTTTGATCCCAAATTTTTATTTTTTTTTGAAAAAAATATATTTTTGTGTTAATATACATAGCTTAAAAAAAGTACAAAATTAGCATCCACAAAAATTGTGGAGAATGTCCGATGTTGCCGAAACGAACGTTTCCAGTCGGCAAATAAGTTTTTGTAATGAAATGCCTATTTTCTTTGGTATTCGGTGATGTCATTGCGTTTAGGGAGGGCAGAATAGGCACACAGTGTAGGCATAAACCTGTGCTCGAAAATTAGGAAGCTGATATTCGCAATCATTGGCGTCAGGCTCCAATCAATCGAGCTACATACATATGTCGAGCAAATGCAGGAATAATCGGTTTGTGTACTTGTTGGCCCTCAGAGGAATGTAGTGGCTTCCAATAAGTCCATCCATGAGATTAAGGTCCTCAATATTGCTATTAAATGTTAGTCAATAATCTTGCAGATTTTCTAAATCGTAAAATTTTGGTCTTATCACATAACCCGTTTCCAAAAGATTTTTTGCCTAAGTAGGTTGATGAAATAAGGACATTTTTGACCATAACTTTCTTTGAATTTGCCCGATTTTCTTCATTTTTGACACAGATGCGTGTAATAACGACGCATAGCTCTGTCAAGATCAAAATATGAAACGGTGTAGACAAAAACCACGAAAATCTACTACGGGTGAACGGGGAAAGATATTAACATGATTCAACAAGTTTCATCTTCTCTAGCTCTTATAGTCTCCGAAATCTAGGCGTTCAGACGGACAGACAGTCGCTACCCGACGCTATGATAAGCCTTTTGGTACAAAGGACTTAGAGTCTGCCACGCCTCCTTTTGCCCGTTACATACGTTCAAAAGATCTTTTATTTGCCAAATTCGGTTACGATATTTTCATAAACAAACAAATATAAAGTCGTGAGAAAAACGGATGAATTTTGCACTTAAAACGATTCGTCCCATGGGGGCTATATGTACAGTCAACCGATTTTGATCAAAATTGGTACAGTGCTTTGGAACTATAAAAAATTTTCGAATGTGAGGTTTGATTATGATATCTACGTACGCAAACGAAATACAACGAATTTTATACAAAAAACATTTTTTTTTGCCGATTGGAAGCTATATAATATAGTCAACCGATTTTGATAAAATTTGGTACAGTGCTTGGGAACTGTAAAAAACTTCCGAGTGCCACATTTGGTTACGATATCTTCATACACAAATCCATTTAAAACCTTTTGCTTTTTTCGAGGTCCTCTTAGACCCCTATGGTAGCTATATAATATAACCCCGGTATCGAAAAAATAAAATAAACTTGTCTCCCGTACGATAATAAAGGATCTTATCTGAAAATTTGGTTGCTCTAGCTCATTCGATTGACCTGTTCGATCGTTCCATGTTTTTCTCTAAAGCCAAATTGGTGCGATGGTATTATGTTGCGCACTTCGATATATGGGCTAATGCGCAACAGGACGACTTTTTCAAACAGTTTGGACAGACAGGTTAGGAGGCTGATTGATCTGTTTGATGAAGGCTGCGTTTTATCTTTTCCCGGCTTGGCAATCATTACTATGATCGCCATGACGAGCCAATCGAAGCGCAAGGGCACTACCTACCTTTTCTCGAAGCGCTTCGTCGGTTTTTGAACCCTTATAACCTGGGTTTGGATTATGCTAGATCAACAAAATTTTCGGGATATCCTGTCAATAGCGGACTTATTAAACATATAAAGTTTTGATTGCATAGCTCCTATACTTTAGATTTTATTGATATCTAAAAACGTTGATTTCGTCACTGACTCCACTGATGATCATCAAAATTCTTAGGGTATTTTCTAATGTCCTAGAAAGCTGAAATTTTGTATGTAAGCTAGCATTGGCACACAAACAACAAAAAAATTATAAAACTTGTAACTTTCAACCCCCAACCCCTTAAACTAGGGGATGGGAGTTTTTATGAGACCTGCAATTATAAATTTTTATGCTAGAGGTCTAATCTGATCTGAAACTTGATGCCCCCAAGATATATATATACTCCTTGTTATTATAAATTAATATAAAAAAAATAAAAATAAAATAAAAATTTAATCTTAATCGACATATATCCAGACATATACTTCATATCATATAAATATAAATAGTAGTAGGCGAACGTTTCCTGCCTATAAAAAAACGCTAACTTCACAAACTTTACACCTTAGTCAAAATATGTGGCTTGACCATTTCGCTACATTCACATAGGGCATAAGGTGAAAAATTAATTCACTGTTCATTACTTTTCTGTTATACAATAGTTCTTGTAGTAACGAACGGCCAAGCGACATATTTTGACTAAGGTGTAGAGTTTGTGAAGTTAGGCCTTGTAGAGTTAGGGCGTGTAGAGTTAGAAGCTTGGCTCTACATGAGATCTGATAACTTTTTGACAGTGCGAGTCATATAGTCTCGTCTTGGCAACATTTAACATGAAAATGTTTTTGGTGGGATCTTCTTTTTCCATTTATTAGGGAAATACCCAAGTCTTGTTATTGCATTCCAATTATAGTAACAGGGCATATCGCGGAGTCGTGAGATTCGCTACGAACGACGCAGACAGACCTTAGAGTGCAGTAATGTAGGATGTAGGAAGGAAATCCTTGGAAATTGGTGCACTGCACTGGATTTTTACGCTTGTGCGGCTCTTCAACAGTAGGAACTGCAGGTTGTAGATGGGGTGGACTTTTTTTCTCTTTAAAGTTTTGCTCTGACTTCAACTGTGAAAAGTGGTTGTGGTTTTTTATTTTTGTTTAAGATATTAATAAACGGTTTTGCATTAAAAGTTATTATCTTTTAGGGCTGTTATGATTTCGTCAGGTTTCACTGCTGACTCAATTCCTTTAAAGACTACTTAAAGACCCTTGCAACTTTTAAGCTGATAAGTGTAATAGTTTTTACCTGCTTTTGCAAGGTATTTGGTCCACCTCTGTTTGGATCTGCACTTTTGTTTCATGTATATTTCATTTATTAAGAGGTTCATATGAAAGATGTATGTATCTCCTATTAGTGGAACTAGTTTGTTGACTAGTTCACTTGAGCTTTATTCGCGAATGTATATTGGTGGACGCTTGATTTTTTTGGGTTTCCTGTTCGTTTGCTCATTTTGTTGATCAGTTTCAGAGTCTGCCAAAAGGGCATATTTGTTAGAGTAGGGTGCCCCGGATTGTTGCCTACCATCATTACCATGGTTATTATTACCATTTCATTTATTACCAGCCTTTGAATTTTGTGGGCTTGATTTGGATGTAGCGATCCAACCAGTCTGATCAGCCGAACCCGATTTTTTAGTTTGTTTTGATACTTGGTGCTTGCGTTGAAGATTCTGCAAACGCAGTCGAAATCGCATTTCGGTTGATAGATACCGTTGCAGTTGTTGTTGCTGCTGCGATTGCGGTAGTTACTGAGTTTATTGCGCCCGTTGATGACGCAGCGTGTGTCGAAATTATTGCGTTCAGCGTTGGCGAGCTGCACTGAGAGCTCCATGACATTGCCGTTGGCAGGGCGGGAGAGCAAGAATGTGCTCTCTGACTGTCGATGGACAAGAGGGCTGAATTGCACTGTTTTGCTGCTCTTTCCGCTTCGGTGTCACGCGTAGAAAAATATGAGTAGAACCCATATCTGTGCTCTAACGAATTTCTACGCTCTTTCAGCTGAGCGTTGCTCATTTTGCGCGATTTGTTCGTCGCACTTAATATGTTTTTACTAATTATGTACTTGTTTTTGACATTTAATAGATTTTTTATCACTGTAGCGTCCTTTTGCTATATTAACTCCAATGCACTATGAACTTTGTTTGGCTATCGGATTCGCCCACATTTCAAAGTGTTGCGGAGCGCGCGCGAAAGACGTCCATTCACCACGATAGTGAAACAATGAATGTAATAAATGCCTACATAGTGCTTTTTCTGATGATTTGTTGGTAAAGGCGTTTGTGGTGATAAATTATCTGGATACAAGAAATGTATCGAAATGAAACTCCCGCATGGGCTCTTAAGTATGTCAGACTCCTAAGCTGACTAAGAATAATTTACAGCTCCATTAATTAGCTCATTAGCAACGTCATTTATCTCCAAATTTGACTGGCAATGTGTAATTTCAACAAAATCCTCCACTCCACTCTTTTCTAATCAGTGATTTCTTCAGAACTCTTTGGTTCTAAAAATTGGCGAATTCCACCATATAATAGGTAATTTTAGGTGTTTTTGACTATCCATGACTGTTTTGGAAAAGTTTTTGCTTAAAAAAACTATTCATACAAAAAAATATATTTGGTTTTTACCGAGACAAACTTTATTTCATTAGTTGTTGTGGGAAGCAAACAAAAAGTTGTTTTTTTCACAACTAATATTTTTTAAGGAAAACAGCACTTGTAGTAATAACAGGTCAGCTCAAAAGTTCGTATCGTTTCTATCTGAGGGCGCCACTAGAATGTTATCCTTAACATTGTTAGTTAGTACTAACCTCCAAAAGATACGTCTATAAATTTGACAGCTGATACATACATATACCTATAGCATTTTGAGTAAAGCAGCTTTTGTTAATTTGGAAAAAAAAAAAGGATAAAAAGGAATTTCGAGTGCTTATAAAATGTACGTAATGTAATATTTTTTGATGAACAAAAATGCTTCTGATACCAAGAAGTGGCTTGATGAGTGTTTTCTGGAATCTACGGCGAGAAAACAATTTGTAAGTGTCTTTCTAAATTCCGTACAGGCCATATGAGCACTGAGGACGATGAACGCAGTGGCCGTCCAAACATGGCTGTCACGGACGAAAGCTTCAAAATAATCCACAAAATGATTCTGGATGACCGTTAAGTTAAGTTGATCGAGATTGCTGATACTCAAAAGATATCAAAAGAACGTGTTGCACATATCGTTCATGAATATTTGGGTATGTAAAAGCTCCGTGCAAAGACGGTTCCGTGCGAGCTGACAATCGACCAAAAACACCGTGTCACAAATAAATAAAAGCGGTGACTAAATTGCATCAATTGAGCTTTGAACTACTTACGCATCCAACGTATTCTCCAGATCTGGGACCCAGCGACTTTTTGCTGCCCTCAGACGTCAAGAGAATGCTCGCTGCAAAGAATTTTAGCGCCGATGAAGAGGTAGTCGCCGAGACTAAGGGCTATTTGGAAGCATAACACAAATCGTACTAGAAAGGTGGCGTACGTTAAAGTCGGGCGCAGACGACTTTGGGATACCCTGTACCACCACATTGCAATTAAGTCCGACACATTTCTTAAAACCTCCAAAAGATATTTTATTCGGCAAATTTGGTTACGATATTTTCATAAAAAAAAAGAAATCAGTCGAATTTTGCACCAAACAATTTTTTTGACCGATCGGTCCTATGGGGACTATATGATATAGTCAACCGATTTTGATCAAATTTAGTACACTGATTGGGAACTATAAAAAACTCCCGACAGCCAAATTTGGTTCCGATATCTTCAAAACCAAACGAAACACAACGAATTTTGTAAAAAAAGCGTTTTTTTGACCGATTGTTCCTATGGGAGCTATATGATATAGTCAACCGATTTTGTTCAAACTTGGTGCAGTGCTTGGGTACTCTAAAAAACTTCTTAATGCCAAATTTGCTAACAATATCTTTACAAACAAACGAAACGCAACGAATTTTGTAGAAAAAACGATTTTTTGACCGATTGGTCCTATGGCAGCTATATGATATAGTCAACCGATTTTGATCAAATTTGTAACATTGCTTGGGAACTCTAAAAAACTTCCTCTTGCCGAATTTGGTTCCGATATCTTCAAAACCAAACGAAACACAACGAATTTTGTAAAAAAAAACATTTTTTCGACCGATCGATCCTATGGGAGCTATATGATATAGTCAACCGATTTTGATAAAATTTGCTACAGTGTTGGGGATCTCTAAAAAACTTCCGACTGCCAGATTTTGTTATGATATCTTCATAAACAAACGAATTATCCATCTAAAACTTTTGCTTTTTTTCGAGGTCCTCTGAAACACCCCTATGGGAGCTATATTATGTAATCCCGATATCAAAAAAATAAAATAAGCTTGTCTCCTATGGATTAACAAGGGATCTTATCTGAAAGTTTGGTTGCTCTAGCTCTTACCATCTCTGAGATCTAGGCGTTCATACGGACAGACGGACATGGGTATATCGACTTCTCGAGTCACACTGATCATACTTTAGGTAACTTTGGGGGGTCTCCGACGACTCCTTCTGTACGTTACATACATTTTCGGCTTGCACAAACACAATATACCCTTTGTACCATACGGTACAGGGTATAAAAATGGTTTTGAAAAGTTAGAAGGTCGCTACAATCAATGTTTCGCTCTCGATTGCAACTATATTGAATAATCAAATTGAATTTTGCATAAAAAATATGATTTTCTTAAAAACGATACGAACTTTTCAGCTGAACTGTTACAATATAACATTTTTTTCTCATCTATGAAAAAGGACTTTTATTTTTTTTTTGTTCACGACTTTTTAAGAAACAAATTTTCAACTTCCAATGACTGCAACGACTCCACCAGTGCAAAAACGGAACTCCCCAAAATAAATGAAATATAAAAATATTAAAAAGGGAAGCTACACGAATTAAAAGCGTGAAATGCCTTAAGGCAAGAGATAAAGGTGCACAGTCTCTGTATTATTAAAATATCTTGGAAAGGACATTTGCAACTGGAATAAGAACGCTAACAACGGCTCCTTTGATGCTCTTCTGTCTTTCATATCCTATTAACTTAACTAGCCTAAACGGTTCGGTCAGCCCTAGCCTGTGACCAATTAATTCTATCTATTTCTCTTTCTAACATTCTAATTCCCATAATTTGTCTCCTTGCTAGTCTGTATAAAGTGTTGCGCACCTGTTGTAATCTACTTAACAAGACATTCAATCTAAGCCTACGTCTACGAAGAGTTTCACGCTCCTGCTCTGCGACCGCAAACTCTAATTTTTGTCTGAGCTTTGTTGCATGCAAAGTGTTACTTACTTGTTCTTCTCGCCTAACATCTTCATTGTGTGTTCCTACTCTGCAATTCTAAACTGTATGACTTCTCTGTGCTGCGTGCTAAGTATAGTGTTCAAAACTTGCTCTTGCCGCAAAACGTTTAAGTGTTGGCTTCAAAGCCGTCCACGCGTTATATTCCTCTCCTGATCTGCATTTCTAATCTGAAAGTCATCTCTGAGATGCGATTTTTGCAGAATATTAACGACTTGCTCTTGTAGCCTGACTTCTGCAACTTGTTTGCTCTGTGATCTAAGCCATGTATCTCTCTATTGTTCTAAACTTGAAGTCTTCTCTAAGCTGAGTTCTAAGCATAGTATTCCTTTCTTGCTCTTCTTGCGTAACTTCTGTATCCTGTCTGCTCTGTGATCTACGCAATGTATCACGCTCCTGCTCTGCATTCCTAAGCCGAATACTTATATTACGATCTGAATGCTGCCGACTATTGGCTACTTGTTCATTTATTTGGTGATTGCTGTCCGCCTTAAGCTCTCTTTGAGACTTTTGCTCGCTACATAATCTGCATTCTGCCTATTTAGCCTATTAATTTCCCAATCTTTTTGAGAACAAGTACTACCTGATTGCCTTTTCATGGCATTGTGGTATATTTAGGCGCTGAAGCCAATTGGCGCAAATCCCGAAACCTAAACACACGTCAAACACTTATGAAGTGCGCGAGTGATTTATTATTATTTATTGTTTAAACTTAGTCTTAGACAATTGAAAAGTTAGTTGACTGATTTATTGAACCAAGTAAAATTTAAAATTTTATTGTTTTTTTTTTTTTTAAATAAGGGCTAACTTATTTATTTTTTTGTTTTGCTTTAATTTGTGTTTGCCACTTATCTAGAGTAGTGATTATAAAGTACTAAGGAGGATCTTCCAACGATTACACTAGTTTACAAATTTAAAAAAATTTTGGTATATTCAACATGTTATAGTCATTTCCGAAGTAACACACACTAAAACCGAAAATGAAGTCAAAAAAATTTTTGATGGGACGGATTTCGAGATATTTCGAAAAAAAAACATTTTTCGTCCAAGCCGGATGCTATTTATGCATTCATATGAAATTTTTCGTAATTTTCAGCAAATTTTTGATAAAACGTAAATTTTTTTGTACAGTTTTTTTCATCGTAAAGTTCGATCGATTACGAAAATAATCGATAATCAAAATAAATCATGTCAATTTGTTTAAAAAAACAAAAGTTTTAGATAAATAATTTATAATTTTAATAATTTATAAAGATAGCACCCATAGGATCGGTCTGTCAAAAAAACGTGTTTGGTGTAAAATCCGGTTTATTGCTCAAAAACTCTTATAGATAGGGGAAGTTGTCCGGTTGTGGACATTACCCAGTTGTGGACACCCCTCCATAACTTTTGAACGTGAGGAGATGGAGCTGATCTTTAAATTGCCGTTTGTGCGTAATGTCAGCACCATGTTTTATTGCTTATGTCAAAGCAAACGACGCATGCGCTTAGCAGCTACAGGGATCACATTTTTTCATGTGCAAAAATCGAAAGTGATCTATTTTTTGTTTGTGTTTAAAGTGCGATAAATTAAAGAGAATAGTTTTAAAAAGGTTAGTATAATATATATTTATGCAGGAAATTCAATATATTTTGTGATTTTATAAAGGTTTGATCAAAATGTTCGCGGAAAAAAATTTGCGGGTAGTTTTTTGACAACTCTACATTTCCCAGTTGTGGACACTAAATTTTACCAGTTGTGGACACTTAATTTTTTTCACCTAAATCGTTTTAGTTTTATATATTTTTAGGAATGTCAAGTCCAAAAATGAATTTTAATGCCTACATTGAAGTCTTTAACACATTAGTGTCCTGCTTGGTTAAAAAAACTCATCATATTCGTAAGGGAAAGGCTTGTAAGTTGAGACACCATAGCTTTTTTAGCTATATCTCGACATTGAATACACATAGGCATCAATGAAAATATACCGTTGGAAAGAGAAAAGAAAGAACTATAATCCACAATAAGCAAATCATTTGAAATTGATAAAAATAAGCATTTTACAGACAATTTTCAAAAGAGATTGAAAACGACCACAAAAAAAGATTTAAGAAAATTTAAATAAAAACGCATGATTGCTAAAAGTTATGAAAATTTATTGATTTTAAATTTTAGTGAGCATTAAATTGAATTTAAAAAACAACAAAATTAACTTTCCAGAGAAGTCACAATTGGGGTTTTTGTGATCGGTCAACGTGCAGCCATACTAAAAATGCATTGTTATTGAAAATATTGAAAAAATATATCCGAAAATCGCAGAAAAATTAACTAAAAACAGTTCAAATTAGTTTCAATGACAATTTAACACAATAAAAAAGTCATGTAAATAAAACAGCAATGAAAAAAAAAGAAAGTAGATGTGTGCCAACTTACAAGCTAAAAAGTGTCCCAACTTGCATTTTTGAAGCCATTTTGGAATGCATTGAAAAAAAATTGTCTATGTACTGTATGTCCGAAATCCTTTTTTGATTATGAAAGTACCAGCACATATATTTTCCTTCATTTTTTATTTTGATTTGATCACTTTTTTATTTTCCGATTTCTTTAAAAACAATTTTTGTATTTTGTTCACATCAAGAACACATTAAATTTATTTACGTCGTATTTCGAAGACAGGGTGGATTTTGGTGTTTTCATTGCTGGAACATCAAAATCGACCAGGAGTCCCTTACCACTGAACTTTCGAGTATAAATTTAATTTTTACACAATGTCCTTAATATAAGATTGTTATGCCATTGAAATGCATATGAAAGCATAAAAATATCAACCTTTTATAACTCCAGGCGTAAAATGTAGCCAGTTTCTATATTGAGAACCAAGCGAAAATGGCAGTGGGCTTGGGAGAAAAGAAACCGATTGTAGTTTTCGAAACTTTATTTGATAGCAAACTAGGCTGTAAGCATTTCAGGAAGAAGAAAGGTAAAGGTTCTGATAATGATACTTTCAGAGGAATTTTGCTAAATTGGAAACATACATGAGAAGCTGTAATATTATATCAAGTGTTCATCGAAGTAATTTAAAGGACAAAAAAACTTAAAAATATTATACGGACTTATATCTGGAAACAGTTCTAATTAAGTAGATTGTCATCGCATTGTTCTTCTTCATAATTCAGACTTCGATGCCATACAAGCGCTCAGCGTTTTCGATCATAGCTATCTTTGCTGGAAACCGTTTCCAAAGAAAAAAAAATCTTCTAAGCTAATTTAAATTAATTTCAATAATTAAACAAAACAAAAAATCTCCTTGATTTGAAATTTTAAAGAGTGTCGGATATTAATGGGTTAAAGGTGCAAAATTGACAACGCAAATGGCGATCCTCGGAAAAGCTTAGAACGTTACCTCAAGAAAGTTAATAAGCAGGCCTGCGCATTTCGAATGTTGAAGATGGTGTTATGTTCGGTTTTATCCGTAAATGTACCTAACATGTGCCATTGGGCACGTTGAAAAAGTTACCACCATATCCGAGCAATAGACATCGGGAGCTGACTCGATGAGTTGCTTCTAGATTTTAGATGCAATAGGTCCTTTAAAAATAGCTAAACCTAGGAAGCCTTCAGAGCAGTCAACAAATCAGCTAAAGCGACACAAATAAAACAAACCGCAGCTTCAGCAAGAACAGTGACTCTGTCAGCTAAACGTGCCAAGCTGAAACCATCGGCTTGACGCGTCAATGCAAAGAAGGCTCCATCATCATCGTCTGAGGACGGGGATCACGATTTTTGCATTATTTGTAAGAAGCTTTTGCCCATTCAACGACCGCCGAAAACTCCATCGAATGCAACACGTGCCACCGGCCGGTGCATTTGAGATGCGCTGACTTGCGAAACTGATACGGACGATGAATAACTAAATTTTAATTCTTATTTTTACTTTTATTTCATTATTACTGCTTTGAAGACAAAATAAATTTCGTTCTTTTTGAATAAAGTGATGTTTTACTCCATATTTTTCTATTTTAAGGGCACTTTCCAGAAGTGTCCACAACCGGTTAAATTTTTTTTCTTTTTCGTAAAAATTGACTACTCCAGAAAAAGTTTAATAATTTTTTTCTTTTTCATGGAATCAAGTCAATTCTTTTTTCAGTAGTTAGCTAATGTCTGTAATATTGACTTGGTCAAAAGTTATGGCTGAAATAGCAAACTATGTCCACAACCGGACTACTTCCCTTACATGTATATTAGGGCGGGTCAATTTTTATACCCTGTACCGTATAGAACAAAGGGTATATTAAGTTTGTGCAAGCCGAAAATGAATGTTACATACAGAAGGAGACGCGTCGGTTTATTTAATTTTTTTGATATCGGCGTTCTATTATATAGCTCCCATAGGGGTGTTTCAGAGGACCTCGAAAAAAACCAAAAGTTTTAGATGGATTCGTTTGTTTTTGAATTTATCGTAACCAAATTTGGCACTCGGAAGTTTTTTATAGTTCCCAAGCACTGTACCAAATTTGATCAAAATCGGTTGACTATATTATATAGCTCCCATAGGGCAGATCGGTCAAAAAAAGTTTTTTGCCCAAAATTCGTTGTGTTTCGTTTGTTTATGAAGTCATCGGTACCAAATTCGGCACTCGGAAGTATTTTATAGTTACAGTTCCCAAACAGTGTACCAAATTTGATCAAAATCGGTTGACTATATCATGTAGCTAACGATAATAATGACATTCCGCTAGATCGTGAAGTCTACACTGCTGAAAATATTATGGAGAGTCCCTCGCTCCAAGATACCATTGAAGCAATAAATAAGCTAAAAAGCTATAAAAGCTGCGGTAATGATGCAATTAACTCTGAACTAATAAAATACGAATGAACAAAGCTTCATAAAGATATACATCGGCTGATGATACAAATATGGTCTACCGAACGGATGCCAACTGGATGGGAAGAGTGTCTAATCGCACAAGAAAGGTGACGAAGCCAATTGTAAAAACTACAAAGGTATTTCCCTACCAAGTACCAGCTACAAAATGCTTTCGAGCATCCTGTATAAAAAACTTAATGTCTACACAGAAAAGATTCTCGGAGACTACCCATGCGGGTTTAGATCAGGGAGATCAACAATTGACCACTGTTTTACAATATCGCAAATTTTTGAGAAATGCCACGAATTCAACAGCGCCCTACGTTGTCTCTTTACAGATTTCAAACAAGCGTTTGACAAGGTTAGCAGAAAGCATATTGAATACCACCTGAAAATGTTAGGTATCCCCTTGAAGCTAGTGAGACTTATTAGCATGACATTGGCAAACACACGTGCAAAAATAATGGTCCACGAAAACACTACAGAAACCTTTGAAGTAGTCTCAGCCGTAAAGCAAGGGGATGCGCTATCTTCTTAACTCTTTAATCTGGTGCTGCATTCTATTATCACTGAAATAGATCAAGAAGGTACAATCTTTTACAAATCCACGCAAATTTGCGCCTATGCGGACGACGTTGCTATAATAGCTAGAAACAACCAAGCCTTACAAGATACTTTTACACGCTTCGACGAATCAGCAAGAGCCTCATCATCAATGCTGAGAAAACAATATACATGGGAATCGAAGCGCATAATGCGAGACAGTAAATACAAATCGGTAGTTACAGTTTTGAAAAAGTACACGAATTCAAGTACCTCGGGGTTGTGCTAAGCACTATATAAGACAGAATTAAAGCAGCAATTAAAACGTATTTTGCACACATGAAGCTGATGAAATCGAGGCTTCTTACTAGAAATCAAAAACTTCGGTTGTACAAAACTGTCATAAGACCTTCACTTACATATGGATGGGAAGTATGGGTGCTGAAATCAAAGGAAGCTGCCCAACTACTACGTTTTGAAAGAAAAATTCTTAGAAAAATATATGGCCCTATAAAACAAGGTGACGGCGCGTATCGTGTCCGCTATAATGATGAGCTAGACACTCTCATCAATGGTGCAAACACTATAAAATTTTTAAAGACACAAAGAATACGATGATATGGCCATGTCCTTCGTATGAGCAACACAATGGTTCACCCCGAACTGTGATGCTAGTATGATGATGATGATATCATGTAGCTCCTATAGGACCGATCGGTCGCAAAAATGTTTTTTTTTTTCGTGTGTTTTCGAAAATACCGTGACCAAATTTGGTGTTCCAAAATTTTTTATTTTATCAAAATCGGATGACTATATCATATGGCTCCCATAGGACCAATCGGTCACGTTTTTTGCTCAAAATTCTTTTAATTTCGTTTGTTTGTGAATTTGTACCCAAATTTGGCAATCAATTGTCTTTTAGAGTGCTTAATCAATATTTCTGACTTAATTGCAATTAATGGTACAGGGTATACCAAAATCGTCCGCGCGAGACTTCAACGTAGGCCATCTTTTTTACTATCAAACTTAGATTCATGTGACGTTGATTTTAGTTTTATTTGAAAGATAATTTTATTTATTCATATTTATAATTTTTATATTAAGAGAATTCAAACCCTATTTCCGTCTAAAGAATTTAATATTTTTGTGATATTTTACCTGTAAATTCATTTTTTGTAGAACAGAAATACACCCCATGTACTACATCTACTTTCGCGAAAGTTTAAGTCAAGTTCAATATACTAAGATATAAATGAATGGGTAGCTCTAGGAAGACGCTTCAACATAAATGTTGATATTGCAAGCAGTGCTATAGGACATACGTACCAATATGTGGTGTATACATCAAAATGGTCCTTGAGATCTATAAAGCATTTGGCGATTTTACATGGATCCATTCCAGAGTTGATCAGCCGATTTAGCAGTGTCTCATTGAACTCATATATATCTTCAATATTTGAAAAAAGAATTTGCAATTCACTTAAGCGCAGGCAGGCCCTTTCTCTCCAATCGTGCAGATACCTAAAGAAAACATTTCTTTATTTATAAATCGGTATCCCATCTTTATACCACTAATTACCCCTTAATAACTTGACCCAGATCTTCCACATAGCTGCGCTCCGAGTCAACAATTTCTAGGCAGGCTCGCTCAAACATTCGGGGCAAGACTTTCAACACTTGCTAAATACAAATTGGATATTTTTCCATTCAAGTGGTCTGAGCTAGAGCTAGAACTAGATGACGTTGAGCATATAGAAGATGAGGACAAGGGTCGATTTTTTAGCGCAATATCCGCCAGCATAGATCCCCGCCCAGCAACTTTTTGGGAAATCTTTTGCTTGGTGTTTGTCGGTCGGTTCAAACTCTCTGGCGATAGCTTGGCCTCCGCAGGCTGAGGCGCTTTCTCGATATTTGGCAACGCAAGCAAATTGTCTCTGCTACCTATATGAGCACCAGTGTTCCCAGATTTCGTGCGGGAGCAGGCTTGCAACGAAGGGGTTGCTATATCAGAACAGCCGCCTGCCAACTTTCGTAGGAAGGGCTTAGAAATCAAGGTCACATTTATTGCCTCAATAAGCTTAGTATTTGATTCGCCATTGTCTTTTAAGTCGCAAAATGATAATCGATTGAAATTCGCCGCAATTAAATCAAAGTTTATATTCGCGTTGTCTTCTTCCAGGTCGCTAGGAATAATCGGCTCTGAGACAGCAAAGGATCCATTGGCTTGCGATGACAACATTGCGCAATCTCCTTCCCAATCGCTGGTATTGCTTCGTCTGGTAATGTTTTTGGCTACACTTATTGACTGTTGGAGATTGGGATGCCGTAGCTGCGTGTTTGCCGCTGCCAATTGCTCCACATCTACCAGTGGGACGTTTTGATGAGTTTTGCATGTCTTTTGACAAACTGCTCTGTTCGATTTAAATGGATAGGCTACAATTTTACTGTTTGGAGTTATATTTTCTATCTTTTCAAGCTCTACGAATTTGGGGCTTGAATCAAACGTCTGAACAAGCTCGTTTCCTGACTGTATTGACAGCTTTTCAGTGATCTTAGACAATGGTATATGTGAAAGTTTCAGCTTCGGTGTAGTTGACGGTGTCAGCGAGTATGTCATGCAAGCATAGCTTTTGGAACACTTGCCCTTATCTTGTGCAGTTTCTAAATGTTGTGGATGAAGTGCTACATCCCTGCTATCCACATGGTCTTTATCTACATGTGTTATAATTCGCTTCACATTAGGTGAGAGCTCACGAATGTTGCTGCTGTTAGACGTTAAACTAAGATTGCTACTACGGAAGTTTGATGGCTTTTGCGAGGCATTGAACCAACGCTGATTTGTCAACACCAGCGGTTCCGTGTGCCGTGGGGTTGTTTCTTTGGCATTATCATTTCCTAAAAGGGATCCTTCCAACGTGTAGAAATCACTAGACTGGCAGTTACCATATTTTGACACCTCTTGTCCAACGTTGAGGTCAGCTTTACACAAATTTTTTGTTAATTTGTCGTAAATACCTAACAGCGACGGTGTCAATTCCGTAGAGCTTCCTGTAAAAAGACAAGCACAGAAATCTAATTAATCAAGTGTGTGGGTTGTGGTTCAGTTGCAATGTACATAGGTAACAGGTAAAAGTAGATTTGATGGCTTAATCATTTCCAGAGCTTAGCTTAGATAGAATAAAGATTATTATAGTTTCGTTGTTTACATATTTTACCCATATCTTTCGAAGTTTATATATGTATATCATTATTTTAATCATTTTGCGGTACACTGCCGCTACGACTAGGTAGCTTTAAATTGTTATACAGAGAAACGAAAAATTATATCGACAAGGCTATAACTTCCTATACAAATGGACATGCGCATCTTTTCGTAAAATTATGCGTTTTTAGCTCTGATGGTCACTGATATTTATCATACAGGCGTGCTCCGGAATCAGAAAAATTTAATTCGAACAATTTTATTCGGATTCGGTTTTGCGTGCTCCGGAATCAGAATTTTTTGTCGATAATTTCCATTTTTATTTTCGATACATTTGTATATTTCCCCCATTTTTATCGATAAATTCACATATGTGTGGTGTAACCAGCTGACTGCCTTTTGTTAAAAATTGTAAACATTGCAAAAATTCCATTTATTTTCTCAATGGCTAGTTTTGAAGCTAAAACAAGGCGTAAGATAGTGGAAGAATCATGTCCTACTCGCTGCTTTTTGTTTTCCCCTGCAATAAATATATTTTTTAGCATTAAATTCTTTTGATTATACGTATGTACATATATGTAGTTACATTGTAATGTTTTTTGTTTGATACAAAACAGCTGACATGGCTGCCGTAGTTTTGCACCTATTTATTAGTACATGTTGTTTACATTTAATTTTCATTAATAAATAGCTAGTTCTTTATTATTTTATTTTTTAAATAAAATTACACAAAAATATTCATTTAGCAACAATGTTTATTAAATTTAAACACGAATTAACTAATTTTGTTAAAAGGGAAATTTTATTTGTGTAACGCGGCAACCCTGTCTCATTTACCGGCCATGTGTGCATGTTTGTTACACACACATGCACAAACAAAACGAAAATTCGTTTTGGCTTGTGTATGCTATTTTTGGGTTGTGTCAGGAAAAAAATTATTAAAAATAGTTAGCAGCTAATATGCAAATTAAAGTTGGCATAAATAGAATCTAAGAATATCAAGGCATATATAAAAAATTACTTCAATATAAAATTTGTGCTTTTTTAATACTATTTTGACGATTCGGTTTCATTCCACTTGCAACAAAGCAGTCGGTTTCAAAGCACATAAAAAATTCGGATTGGTGGAAATGGGAGCATCAAACATTCGGATTCAAAACGAATCCGCATAAATTATTCTGATTCGGATACCGGAGCACGCCTGATAGTCAGCGGTGGGCACGAAAAATAACGGAAAGAGCACTTTTTGCGTGTGCGTCTAGCTTTCGCCACTTACAAGACATAATGGAAAGAGCACTCGGTGCAAAAAAAACCAAGCCACACGCAAAAAACCGAGAATCTTACAAAAACAAAATACACACAGTGTGCGCTTTTATGGCCCTACTCGAGGATGCATGGGCTACCGTAACGGTAGTTTTTATTAGTGCTCGCGGACGAAAAATTCGCACAAGTACACTGAGCACAGAAATATAGTTAATTTGGCAAGTGTAACACCCAGTAATTTTTTTGGTAAATTAAAATTGTCATATAAACTCATATGACTTTTCTGTTTCTTTGAATGTGTTGCAAAATTTCGTTCAGTGTACACGCACAAGCAGATTGCTGGCGAAGCGCCGAGTTTACAAAAACAAAGTACACACAATGTGTGGCTTCGCTCGACTCGCAACAACTTACAAAAACAAAATACACACAGTGTGCGATTTTTATGGCCCTACTCGAGCATCCTTTTTGGGACCGTAACCGTACTTTTTCTTGATGTTGTAGTGCTGTTTATGTTATTTTTCGTGCCCACCGCTGATCATAGTCAACAGACACTGATATTTATATATTAAGCACACGAAAAAAAATTCGTATATCACTCAATCCATTTTTTTGGTTTTATTAACTTTTAAAAAATTTCCAGAGACTATAATCGCTAGTAAGATGAAGCCCCAAAATGCCACTAATTTGGTAAAAATTTTTTAAAAAAACTTTTTTATCCAAGAAAATTTTAAATTTTGTTAAAAGTTTCGATTAATTGTTATGCAGTAAAAAAAATCCACCAAAAAAAAACATCAAAAATGTAAATTTTGGTGTTTAGTGTCCTCGTATCTAGAAAAATGCACTGTAACAAAAAGATGTGATATATATACCAAAGTCTCTCTGAAAGTTAATTTGTAGTTTCGTGTTAATAAATGTTCACTACATCTATCTTAAAAAATTATCAATATAACATAGGGCAATCGGTAGATTTTCTTATGAAGCTTGTGTTGGTTAGAGTATGTATAAAGTACGGTGCACCGTCTGGAAAGATTTATGAAGATGCACGAAATTATACTCAAGATCCCGTCTTTTGATACAAAACTACGTACAGAATCATTTACAATCAATAGAATAACAATGTATTGGAAAAACTTTGGACATATTTTTCGCGGGATTTCGGGTTAGGTCCAACAGTTGTTTTGAGTTATGTTTTTAGTACAGCTGAAATTTACTTTGACTAGCAAAAAATCGGGCATTGGAATTTCCCTTGCCTTATGCTTGCAGGATCATCCAAAAAGATTTTATCACCCCTCCTTTAATATAGAACGACATTTTGAAAAATTGTTTTGCCAATATTCAATAAATATTATTAGGTAGGTTTAAAATGAAGATTAAATGATTCCAAATTTTATACCCTGTACCGTATGGTACAAAGGGTATATTGTGTTTGCGCAAGCCGAAAATGTATGTAACGTACAGAAGGAGACGTCGGAGACCCCCCCAAAGTTATCTAAAGTATGATCAGAGTGACTAGAGAAGTCGATATACCCATGTCCGTCTGTCCGTCTGACCGTCTGTCCGTCCGTATGAACGCCTAGATCTCAGAGATGGTAAGAGCTAGAGCAACCAAACTTTCAGATAAGATCCCTTATTAATCCATAGGAGACAAGTTTATTTTTTTTTTTTGATATCGGGGTTACATTATATAGCTCCCATAGGGGTGTTTCAGAGGACCTCGAAAAAAAGCAAAAGTTTTAGATGGATAATTCGTTTTTTTATGAAGATATCATAACCAAAGCTGGCAATCGGAAGTTTTTTAGAGACCCCCAGCACTGTACCAAATTTTATCAAAAACGGTTGACTATATCATATAGCTCCCATAGGATCGATCGGTCGAAAAAATGTTTTTTGTACAAAATTCGTTGCGTTTCGTTTGTTTGTTATAAATCCCAAGCACTGTAACAAATTTGATCAAAATCGGTTGACTATATCATATAGCTCCCATAGGAACGATCGGTCAAAAAAAACTTTTTTTACAAAATTCGTTGTGTTTCGTTTGTTTGTAAAGAAATTGTAACCAAATTTAGCAGTCGGAAGTTTTTTATAGTTCCCAATCAGTGTACTAAATTTGATCAAAATCGGTTGACTATATCATATAGTACATATATATATCCCCATAGGACCGATCGGTCAAAACAAATTTTTTGGTGCAAAATTCGACTGATTTCTGTTTCTTTATGAAAGTATCGTAGCCAAATTTGCCGAATAAAATATCTTTTGGCGGTCTTAAGCAATATGTCGGACTTAATTGCAATGTGGTTGTACAGGGTATTCCAAAGTCGTCTGCGCCCGACTTTAACGTACGCCAGCTTTTTCGGTATAAAGCCTCAAAGCGATTTTGATTCTTTGGGTCATTCTAAGCAATTTTGCCTAAAAAACTATGGATCAAAAATTAATATCGAGTCGCTCACTTTTTCAAAATAGGTTTTTATCAAAATATTCAAAAATCGACTTAGATCATCCAATTACAAGGGACAAAAAACGTTATTTTTCCACTAACCAAATGTGTATTTACGGGTTTTTGGGGTCGAAGAATCCATTTTTGACATATATTTTTAATTTCGAGCGCCGCCAGAGGGCGCTATTGTGTATGTTTTTTAGTTTTTTAATCTTTTTTTTTTTAAATTGACAAAAAGTTGCGAAAATCGACGAATATCTTACATTTTCATAGTTCTCAAACACTGTAACAAATTTTATGAAAATCGGTATACTATATCACACCTATCTTGAAGAGTCAATAGGTTTGACGAAAATGTAGCTAAAATCGGTTTTCGGGGCAATCGTAGCTGATCATCTTCTCGAAATATCGCGAAAATACATTTTTTTTATCATTCGCACCGGTATGTGGTCACAATACTGGCGTTTATCACGTAGCAAAATACCTATTGGGTATTTTGTGGTGTGTGTGAGCACGTATAAACCACATTCAGCTTTCCCAGGAAAAATACGGGTGCGTCGGGTAGTGACATGAAAAAAATAACAAATTTCTTAAAATGTAATGCTGGAAGAAAATCTGTATTACGCTCAACATGCTTCCCAAAATTCAAAAGCCTTACAGAATGAATATAACGATGGCATTTTTGAATTCGATTGTGAAAATTCAACGACGAAACAAAATAGGCCTGTTGTTTGGGCAGATGCTGAAAAAATAGAAGAAGCGATAGTTAGTAAGCGAAACATAATCGGCAATCCTGTTCAATGACAATACTTCCAGACAATTATCCTTCGGAATTCAATACTGCTGGAGATGAATCTAATCAGGATTGTAATGTGATGATAAAAAGCGACGATTATATTCAGAGGGAGGTACTGTAGGCAATAAAAGCAAATTAACAATTGTCCATAGGTTAATACTTTTGTGCATTGTACCTTGCGTTAAAGAAACCTATGAAAATATGGAACTTCTATTCAATTTACCTAAACTCAATAATATCTCTTTTAAGTTTGTTTCGGATTTCCAATTTGTTATTAATAATCAATAGTCAGCAAACTGCAACATCCATGCTATGGGAAAAGGTAAAAACAAACATTCTCAGCAATGTCGAAGTACAATTCATGCGCCTCTTCTGATTGAAACAGATCAAACTTATGTTCTTGAAAAGTTCCTGAATTACATATTTTACAAGGATTTGTTAATTATCTCTTCTGGAAAGGGTTAGTTCCTCTTGTGAGTCGGGAAAGAGCATTGATCTGGCCAAAAAATTGAATGCTATTCCCAAACATTACCACGGTGAAATTTTTGGGGGGAACGCGTGAAGAAAAATGCTGAAAGTAGCAGACAAATTATTAGAGTCACGACATTTTTGTCAACGTCGAATATTTCAGATTGGTGCCCTTTGTTACAACTTTGAAGGCTATGAATAAAATTATTAACTGCTGCTTTACAACAAATACTGTTGGCCCTGAGTTAGATAAACATATTTCTAAATTGCTGAAAGCTTTGGGGAGCCTTGAGGATGTCTCTGAAACATTAAAAACACACGTATCGCTAAAGCACATAAAAGATTGTGTGCAATTTTTAAATAACAATGGATTAGGACTGAGGTCTGAATAAGCCGGGGAATCTATTCATAGAGACTTTTTGACATTCTGGAATCGATATAAAATAAAAAACCTAGAAGATTATTCGTAAGGATAAAGACTTAAAAAGGCAGTTGGTGCCTTCTCGTCGTTTCATTTTCAAACAAATTAAGTTCATTTCATTTTTTAAATCGTTGCTAAAACACCAAAATATATAAAAATAAAATTTTTTTAAATCAAAATAGAAAAAAAAACCATAAAAATTAATTACAAAAAAAAAAAATTTATAAAAAAATAGAATAGAATTTGGCAACAATATTTTCATAAACAAACAGAATATCAGTCGAATTTTACACCAAAAAATTTTTTTTGACCGATCGGTCCTATGGGGACAATACGATACAGTCAACCGATTTTGATCAAATTTGGTACAGTGCTTGGGTACTCTAAAAAACGTCTTAATGACAAATTTGGTTACAATATCTTTACAAACAAACGAAACACAACGAATTTTGTACAAAAAATGTTTTTTTGACCGATCGTTCCTATGGGAGCTATGTGATATAGTCAACCGATTTTGATCAGTGCTTGGTACAGTGATTCGGTACAGTGCTTGGGTACTCTAAAAGCCAAATTTGGTTATGATACCTTCATTAACAAACGAATTATCCATCTAAAACTTTTGATTTTTTTTCGAGGTCCTCTGAAACACCCCCATGGGAGCTATATAATATAACCCCGATATCGAAAAAATAAAATAAACTTGTCTCCCCTGACGTAATTACGCATCTTATCTGAAAACTTGGTCGCTCTAGTTTATATCATCTCTGAGATCTAGGCGTTCATACAGACAGACGGACATGGATTTATCGACTTTTCTTGTCACCCTGATCATACTTTAGGTAACTTTGGGGGGTCTCCGACGTCTCTTTCTGTATGTCAGGGATGTCCAGGCCCATTGCTCCTTAGGCTCTTTTTGTTTTTGTAATGGCTCTTAGGCATAGGCAGCGATGCGCGTGTACATGCACGGCCCTAACTGTATATCACCCAGTGCCAATGCAAATTACAAAAACCATTTCGAGCGTTCTCTCACTTACTCTCTGTTACTCTCTTTGCTCTCTGATCTCGTGTGCACAAAAACAACCCTTGCGTATATTTGTTGTTGGCCCACAGATTTTCAATGTAATTTGTTGTTGCTTTTCGTTTGAGCATGCACTCACAAAAATCGGTATGAGATTCTTTCGCTATTCTTTGGGAAACTTGTTAAATGGGACTTTTAAGGCACTGCTGGCAAACCAAAACTAGTTATGGTTCTGTACCTTTCGGTACAAAGGGAATACTAGATTTATGCAATGTATATAACAGACAGATGGTGGCTATTATGAATAAAATATATATTTTTTGTAAAATCCGGTAGTAAATATATATTTTTCGGGAAATCCCTTGCGAATTTTATATATTTTTGGAAGCACATATATTTGTGAATGAGCGTTTTCAAGCTTAAAATTAATATAAAAAATATTGAGAAGTTGATTAACAAACGAACATTTAGAGGCATTATTAAAACTATCATTAACTAAAATAAATATTGATATTGACCAATTTTTAAGTTCTTTATAAATATATGTACCATAACTTTTTTTCGTTATTTTTTACCACTCTTATAAGAATGCACATACAATTTCTTTCAGTGCACTTAATAAACCGTAATAACTGTGTACTTTAAATGTGTTAGTGTTTTTCTTTACAATACATATAAAGAAAAACACTTTTTGCTCTTCCATAAGCAGTGTTTGGACATCCCTGCTGTATGTTAAAAACATTTTCGGCTTGCACAAACCTAATATACCCTTTGTACCATACGGTACAGGGTATAAAAAACGATTGTCTTAAATTGAATATAATTTATGTACGTCGTCAAAGAGTACACCCCAAACCCCACCCCTTCCATTTTTCAACAGTGAATATTTTGGGAGATTTGAAATTTGAAAAAGTGAAATATTCGACTATTCATTTTTCAAAAAAAAGATGGCATACGTTAAAGTCGGTTGTAGATGACTGTACCACCACATTGCAATAATTCCAATATATTGCTTAAGACCTCCAAAAGATATTTTTTTTGCCAAATTTGGCTATGATATTTTCAAAAACACAGAAATCAGTCGAATTTTTCACCCAAACATTTTTTTTGACCGATCGGTCCTGTAGGGGCTATATATATAGTCAACCGATTTTGATCAAATTTGGTACAGTGATTGCGAACTATAAAAAACTTCCGAGTGCCAAATTTGGTTACGATAACTTCATAAACAAACGAATTATCCATCTAAAACTTTTCGTTTTATTCGAGGTCCTCTGAAACACCCCTATGGGAGCTATATAATATTGCTCCGATATCATAAAATAAAATAAACCTGACTCCCGTAGGATAATAACGGATCCAATCTGAAAGTTTGGTTGATCTGGCTCTTACCATTTCTGAGATCTAGGCGTTCATACAGACGGACAGAGGGACAGACGGAAATGGGTATATCGACTTCTCTAATCACGCTGACCATACTTTGGGTAACTTTTGGAGGTCTACGATGTCCATACGGTACAGGGTATAAAAAAGGAAAAAAATCAAAAAAATATACTAAAGCGCCCTCTGGCGGCGCCCAAAATTAAAATAGATGTCAAAAATGGATTCCTCGACCCCAAGTACACATTAGGCTAGAGAAAAAATAGCGTTGTTGGGCCTTTTCAATGCAATGTCTTAGTCGATTTTTGAATATTCCGAAAAAAAAAACTATTTTGAAATAGTCGGCGACTCGAAATTCAATCTAGACCCATAGTTTTTTGGGCAAAGTTGCTTAGAATGACCCAAGGAATCAAAATCGCTGTGAGCCCCAGAACGTTTTTTTGGCCCCATACAAATTGACCCGCCCTAACGTAGTATATATTAGAGGTGGGATACTATCGATGGCACTATCGATGGCACTATCGATAGTATCGATAGTTTAATTTTAAAGACACTATCGATGGTTTTTTTCGATATATCGATAGTATACTTTTGTATGTAAAAAGTTTTTTTGACAAATCAACGGACAGAAAATTGGCAGCATGTCAAAAAGAATACAAAAACAATGGTAACACGTCGAACCTTTTTAACCATCCGACGCTTTAAGAGTCACCAAATACGATGGGGACCATAAAAAATTATTTAAGTAAGTAACATTTTTATACAAATTCTTATTGATTGTCACAGACGTAAACGACTTTGGCTTCCGAAATTTCGAATTTC
This sequence comes from Chymomyza costata, assembly GCA_018150985.1. NCBI lineage: Eukaryota > Metazoa > Arthropoda > Insecta > Diptera > Drosophilidae > Chymomyza > Chymomyza costata. The sequence goes on along the minus strand of JAECWU010000190.1, from coordinate 1,269,538 downwards.
ATAAAATTCGTGTTGCAAAAAACAGAAAAAAAGATCTATAAAAATTAGGTATCAGCAGTATTTGACATTCCACATTATTTGGACAGTATAAGAATCTTCCCCACTTGCTCTATAGTACATATTTAAAGAATGTGCCCTTGTTTGTGTGCCATATTTCACTTTGTTCGATAGTACTATCGATTCAACTATCGAAGTCTAAACTATCGAGTGGTGGCACTATCGATAGTATCCCACCTCTAGTATAAATATATATAAATATATACAAATTTGGCTACGATATTTTCAGAAACAAGGTGCTAGTTACACCATTTATAACTCGAGAAGGACAGTATCAAAGGAGCCATTGTAAACATTTTGATTTCAATTGTGAGACCCAGCAGCGACCGGTATTGATTCAGGGTATTTTAAAGACGGGCTGATGATCATTATGGGAATAGAGAGTTGCACAGGGTATATAATAACACTAGATTACAGCCGAATGTATCCTGAACTTGTTTTGCTCGTTTCCGTAGTAAAATGGCACGCTAAATCCGAAAATGAAGTCCAAAAATTTTTTCATGCAACGTATTTCGAGATATTTCGAAAAAAACACTTTTCGAAGTTAAAAAAAAGTGTTATATACAACTGATTTTGTTCAAATGGTATAGAGCTTAAGAACTCTAAAATTTTGAGTGCCAAATTTGGTTACGATATCTTCAAAAACACGCGAAATACAACGAATTTCGTAGAAAAAACGATTTTTTTACTGATCTGTACTATGGGAGCGAGTGGTGGGGGACTCTAAAAAATTGCCAAACACAAAATTTTGGTTATGATATTTTCATACACAAAAGAAACGCAACGAAATTTTCACCAAACATGTTATTTTGGCCGATCGGTCCTAATAAAATCGATCTTAATAAAATTTAGTACAGTCCTTTGGAACTCCAAAAAACTATCAAACCCCAAATTTGCATACGATATCTTCATAAACAAACGAATTATCCATCTGAAACTTCAGGTTTTGAGAAAAATTTACCTATTGTACTTTTTATAAAAATTCCGGTTATTTCCATAATTTTTCTCCGATTTTGATAAACAACCACTCATTTTCTTCGTAGATTTTTAAATTTACGTTCGAAATGGAATTTTTCTCAAAAATTTGGCGAAAATGACGAAAAATTTTATATGACTTGATAAAAAACGACCAAACTTTAAATTTGACGAAAATATTTTCCAGATGTAATCGATGTGTAATTTCATTATCTACAGTTTGGTAAAAAATTATTAAAAACAGTTAAGTTCAACCAGAGATATTTGCTTTTAAGTAAAGACCCTTTTTTTTTTTAATTTCGGAAAATGGTTTTTTGAAGTATCTGGAAATCCGATCCATAAAAAAATTTTTCTTTTTTGGTTTTAGCGTGCCATTTTACTTCGGAAACGAGTAAAACATGTTGAGAATACATTTTGCTTTTAACTAGTGTTATTAGTTTTATTGATTCGTGATTAAGCGCTAATTAATACTAATATAACTTTTTCTATTTCTCTTAAGTGAAATTAAGACACTCGGTCATGCTCCGGAAACCACATGTTTAGCGCTCTCAATTTCACCAAAATGAACTTTTTATTGTGGTTTGAAACCGAATGCTTTGTTACACGAATTGGCAAAATAGAATTAAAAGTGTATACATTTTAAACTGAAATAATTTATTAAATATTCGTTAAAATTCTTAGATTATGGTAGGTAGGTAGTGGTGGTTGTCTTTCGACACACCAAGGCCTATAAAAGGCCCGTTGTGATGCCACTTGAGCTGCTCATCACTCTCCCGTGTCCTCTCTAAACCAACCTGTCGATTTGATGAACGAATTAATCTTATTTATTCGGATTCCTGCGAATTCTGTAATATTCCCAATAGTTTCGGAACCCAGTGCATTCAGTCTCCTCCTGCATAGTGCCATGCATCCACACAGGAGGTGCTCCACTGTTTCCTCTTCCTCTACCTCCTGACAGCTTCTACAGTAGTCGAAACAGGGCACTCCCAATCTATTGGCGTGCCTACCAATAAGACAGTGACCAGTAAGAGCCCCTATCGTAGCTCTTATGTCAAGTCTATTAAGCTTTAAAAGTTGCTTGGTTCTATTCAAGCTCCATTGCGGCCAAGTCTTCCTACTATCAAGACAGGTTCCAGTTTGCTCCCATCTATAGTTCGCATCATTAATGATATTCTTATCTATTAATAATTTACACGTTGCTAGCGGCATAGGTATCAGAGCCATGTTTGGCTGAAGTGGTACCATTGTACCCCGTCTAGCTAGCTCATCTGCTTTGCAATTGCCCACGATATCTCGGTGCCCCGGTACCCAAAGCAGCTTAATAGTAAAGAAGTTTGTAGCATCCAGTAAAAGCTCATAACATTCCATCACTGTTTTGGATGTGAGCCTTACTGATTGTAGTGCTTTTAAAGCAGCCTGACTGTCAGAACAGATTTGTATTTCCCTTACGGTTAAAACACGATTCCTAATGACACGAATACTTTCCATAATAGCCATAACTTCTGCTTGGAAGACACTACAATGATCAGGTAAACGGAAGGATTCGTTAATGCCCAACGATTCCGAATAGACACCCCCTCCCACCTGATCATTTAGTTTCGATCCGTCCGTAAAAATGGTAATCTTGCTATTGCAGTCTATTATACCATTGTCCCAATCTTCACGAGATGGGAAATTGACACTGAACGGTTTGCCTAAGGATAACCCCATTGAGTTAACAAAGTCAGTAGTTCTAGGAATTTGCGGAAATTGTCGCAGAATAGCCGAGTGTCCTCTAGAGCTAATGGCTAGATTCGAAGATTCTCTTAGCCTAAGGGCCGATTTCACCGCTATCTGCTTACTATAAAGATCTATCGGCAATAGATGCAGCATAACGTTTAATGCTGCTGTGGGGGTCGTTCTAAGGGCGCCGCTGATGCTTAAGCTTGCCGCCCTCTGAATTGAGTTCATACATTTTAGTACACTATTTTTGTTTACTGTCGGCCACCACACCAGAACTCCGTAGGTTAGGATTGGCCTTGCTATCGCTGTGTAAATCCAGTGAACAACATGGTGTTTCAGACCCCATTTTGCTCCTACTGCTCTTTTGCATGAGTAAAGGGCTATCGCCGCTTTTCTCACTCTATCTTCAACATTTAAGTTCCAAAGCAGCTTCCTGTCTAAGATCAGTCCTAGGTAGCGTGCTTTTTCGCTGAAAGTCAAGGTAATACCATTTAAATTCGGAGGTCTAACATCCGGTAGTTTATGCTTTCTTGTGAACATAATAAGTTCCGTTTTGCTGGCGTTTACACCTAGCCCACATGAGTTAGACCACCGATCAACCTCATTCAGCAGTCGTTGCATGATCTCACAGAGGGTATTCGGAAATTTCCCCCTCACAACCAAGGCAACGTCATCCGCATAGGCCACAACTTTATGTCTACTCTCTTCTAGGTTCCGCAAGAACTTGTTCATCGCTAGAACCCACAAGAGAGGAGATAGGACCCCTCCTTGAGGGGTGCCCCTTATGACCGATCTGCGTACCTTTAAATCTCCTAACGTTGAATTCACGAATCTGCTAACCAGCATGTGTTCGATGAAGTTCACCAGAAATTCAGAGATGCCAGATCTGTCAACGCATTCGTTATCGCTTTAGGCTGGATATTATTGAAAGCGCCCTCAATATCAAGAAACGCTACTAAGGCAAATTCCTTGTTCTCTAATGATTTTTCAATTCCTGTGACAAGTGTATTTAAAGCTGTTTCAGTCGATTTCCCTTTGCTGTAAGCATGTTGTGAATTCGCTAGCTGCGATGGCAGAATAGTACTTCTGATGCTCAACTCTATAATACGTTCGAACGTTTTCAGAAGAAAAGATGATAAACTGATAGGCCTGAAGTCTTTGGGACTAACATGAGATATTTTACCCGCTTTGGGTATAAAAACAACTTTAACTTCCTTCCATAAGGCAGGAATGTATCTCAGTGTAAGTACACTTTTATAGATAGTTACTAGCCATTTTGCAATATAATCTATCGAACATTGAAGTTGACCTGGGAAGATTCCATCAGGCCCTGGTGATTTATAGGGTTTGAATGTCTTTACTGCCCATTCAACATTGGGTTCTGTAATTAGGTCTAAGATACCCTTGTCAGGCTCTATGATGTTACTAATTATCCCAGCCTCGACCGTGTGGCCACTGGTAGAGCCTGGGAAGTGCGTATCTAGTAGTACGTTTAAGGTTTCCTCACTAGATTCTGTCCAGCTCATATCAGGTTTCTGAATGTATCCAGTAGTCTGATTAGAGCTTGAAATAATTTTTCTAAGCCGAGAAGCTTCGGTAACATTTTCAATATCACCACAAAAGGTCCTCCACGAGATCCTTTTAGCTTTCCTCAGCTCCTTTTTGTATATCCTAAGATTATCATAGTAGCAGGTCCAATCACTATCCTCTCGTGAGGATTTCGCTTTATTGAACTGCCTTCTGCACTGTAGTCGCAACTGATTTAGCCCTGCTGTCCACCAGGGTGGTTTCTTTTTCCCTCTGTATATTTTCAAGGGACAGGCTTTATTCAGTGCTTGTTTACACGCTCTCGTGAATGACTCAACGAGGCTATCTAGCTCCTCACTATCTTTAGGATGAAAGGAAGGGGTTTCAGGAATATTACCTTCTAGTTCATGCAAATACTTTTGCCAATTTGTCCTTTTCAGGTTTCTGTTTTTGACAGTTTTCTGTGAAACTTCTCGGAGCCCGAATTCTATATATCGATGATCAGAGAATGAATGTTCTTTCGATACCATCCAGTGATCTATCTTATCAAACAGAGAGTCTGAGACTAAAGTTATATCTAAAACCTCTTGTCGATTACGAATCACAAAGGTGGGCTCCCTACCTCGATTGCATAACAGAAGTTTCTTATTAATAATGTAGTTAAAGAGAGACTCACCCCTTTCGTTGGTATCTGAGCTGCCCCATATAGTGTGGTGTGCGTTCGCATCACCGCCAAGGATAAGTTGGTATTTACTTCTTTCGCTGTCCATTACCAGCTCTCTTAGCAGTTGTGGTGGTAATGGCCCCGCATCGTCATGAGCCAGATAGAAGGAGACAAGCCGATATGTGCTCTTGCCTATCTCCCAGCTAGCTGTCGTCATGTCTTCATTACTGTAACTATGAATCAAGAAAATATTCAGATTTGATTTCGCCATTATGCACGCCCTGATTTTACCTGTACAAGCAGCAGCATAAATTTTATAGGATGGTGTCCTCAGGCCGCAAATTCGACCTCCATTTAACCACGGCTCCTGAATGAGGACAATGTCTGGCGATGTCTCTGCCAGACGATTCAGGAGTGCAGCCGAAGCTGCTTTACTGTGGTGGAGGTTTATTTGTAGGAGACGGACCATCTATCAGCGTTACGTCCGCTTCATCCTGCGACTCGCTTAGCAGCTCTTTTTCTCCTAGAAGCTCGCCCTCCGTGTACATGAAGTCAAAGATCGATGCGAGATTCGATCCAGTAGATCCAATGCTCTCTACATCGCTTGTCATGTCCACGTCGGGCTCACCCGGAGCAGGATCGCTAACAGTGGCTATCTGTTCAACAGCGTCTGCATCCGTTTTGTAGGTTTTGATGATTACCTTACCAAAACCATTATTCACTAAGCCACCGCATTTCGCTAGCGGCTCAATTGAGTCGTCAGATAGTAACAGAAGCACCTGCATTGTCGCTTTCTGTTTAACTACTTCACAGTCGGCATTGTTATTACCGCCTTCTATCTTAGCAAAAACCCACTTGTCCACCGGCAGATTTGGATTGCATGCTTTGAATAGCTGCATAATCTTGTCCGGTTCTGACGGGGCAGTTGGAATCCACACTCTCGCTCTGGGCCTGGAGGGGATGTCTTTTTTATCCACCGCTACCAGCTTCGCTCCAGGGTAGACTTCTCCAACTCTTGACTCTTGGCATCCTTATACAGTGACACCGATCTCTCATCGTCACAAGCTATGACCTTAATCTGCCCTTGGTACCAGCCCGCGTCTATGCACGATGGCGGTGGTCCTGGGTTGCTGCAGATTACGTCCATAGCTACACTAGATAGGGCCCGTTGTACCCATTTCCATTGAACCCAAAGAATTCTTCCTTCTGGGTCATTTTGATCCAGCACGCCAATTATAATGCGGTCGCGCGTAACATCAGCGAAGGATTTGTATGGGTTTGTCCCCTGTGTCTTCGCTTTTTTGGCATTTGCTTTCGGTTCCTCCAAGGGCCTTTGTCTTTTTTGAGCCACCTGCACCTTGGGTGCTGCTGCTTTGAGTTTTTCGAGGGAGAAACCTGGAATTACTGCATTCGCCCATTCAATGGCTGCAACCAGGTCCTTCGTTCTCTCCTCTTCCGTTGGCGGTTCACTATGCACTCTTTTCAGTAGTCTGCATGCGATGCGTTTTTCAGCCCACAGCACCCTCTTTGGCAGTACCATCCACATCGCGCTGGGTAGCCGCATTACGCTGACTGCCTGCGTTATTGGTTCCGGCTGCCTTAGAGGTTGCTGTTGTACTAGACACCGGCTTGGCCGTATGTCTAGCGGAAGCCCTGCTGGGTGTCGAACCACTTTGACTACTAAGAGTCATTGTGGAGGCGGAAGTGGATGCCCCTACTCCCAATTGTTCTGGCTGCATTGAGGAGGAGCCAGTCTCCTTAAAGTTTTTTCTTTTAGTGTTAAGTTCATTCATTTTTGGACCCACGAGTGTGGGAGAGAGGATGTCCGCCTGCGCATAGCTCCCGTTACGCAGGTAAGGCTACATATTACGGAGGGCGCCAGGTATCCGTAAGCTCACGTTCACGACTGGGCTATTTAGGGGCCCCCCGCCAGGCTGATCATCGGCACGGGTCGCATAACACCTTGATCCAGCCCCTTAGTTAGTCTCCACCATGATAAAAATGCAAACTACTTTGCTGTACTATTGAAGAGTAACGAACATAATAGATTGCATTTTTAACTTAGCTAGGTGCCTTCTGCCTATAAAAATAGACTGAAAGCTGTGGCACCTATTACCGGGCGGCACCCTCGGGGAGGGTTCAGTGGGAGATTTTGCCGCCCCTAGATTATATTTTTGCCAATTTTAATTTCGATTTTTATTGATAATTAATTTTTTTATTTTTATTTTTTTTTATTTATTGCAAAACTCAAAAATTCATATATGTATTTTTATATTTTGCATTTGTCTCACGTTGGGTTGTCGCCAATCCAGGGTGTAGCTGGAGCCATCATTTGTCATGCCATAAGGCCACATCAGGCCGTTATATTAATGATGAGTTAAATTTTTTAATGATCGTCTTTTCAGTCTTTTGATTGGGTTTTCATTTAGCCAGTTTTTTGCCAGCTTGTTTTTGTGTCTGGCTAGACGCTCATTATATCGGCTAACGTGTTCGTTTATTTGAAGGTCCACAGTATCCAGATTGAGGTCGTGGTGCAAGGTCCAATTCCTTACGTACCAATCGCAACCAGTAATGAGACGCAATGCCTTATTTTGGAACGTCTGTATACGAAAATGATTTGAGCGAGCCGCCATACCCGCAGATCTGGATAGCGTACCTCCAAGTAGGTGCCACTATTGTGTTATAAAGCGCTCTTTTACAGCGTAGAGGAAGAGGCCTTTTTTTTATTTAACAGCCAATACATTTTGGTCATTTTAAAGCGACTTGTAAGACGCTTGTAAGTATCATCCCAAGATATTTCGCTTCAATTTGTATGATGAGGGGCTGGCTATCTAGCCATACTGCGGGTGGAGTCTTCCTCTTTAAAGTATATAAAACCGACTGACATTTGGCCGGATTTAAGGTAACATTCCACCATCGAGCCCAGCTCTCAAGCAGGTGGATGTACTCTTGTATCCCGTCAGCTGCTTCACACACACAGGATGATGTGTAAAATACTGCCAGGTCATCAGCGTATGAACCGATTAGCATTTTTTCGTTCACTACAGCCTGTATTAACTCCGTTGGGGTAGGGATGTCGGCGGTGTACAGGTTGTAGAGAAGCTGCGCAAGAAAGCTTCCTTGAGGTACTCCATCTCCCATCAGCCTGGCAGTGGAAAGTGTGCTTTTGAATTTGACTTGGAATCTTCTGTCCTCGAGGTATGTTCGCAATATGCCAAAGTACGGAGCAGGAAGCAAGGTCTTTATTTTAGCCAGAAGACCGATCAGCCAAACTCTGTCAAACACCTGTTTGACGTCAAAATATACCCCAAAACAGTATTCTCTGTCGTCGAACGCTTTAAGGATATGATTAGCCACGCTATTTACCTGCTCGACGGTGCCGTGTCCTTCCCTAAATCCAAATTGATGGTCAGGTAAAAAATTGTTGTGCTCATTGATCCTCTTAGCCATCAATGTCTTCCAAACTTTGGCAAGAGTGGGGAGGAGGCTGATTGGACGGTATGATTTAGGGTCCGACTCTTCTTTTCCAGTTATAATTAATTTTAATTTTATTTTCTGTATCAACTACATATGCATAACTCAAAACGAATTTTTGTTATACCTTCACATACACAAACTGATACATGGCTTAGATAAAATATGGTTCATGTGTTGCATAAAAAAAAGTTCTTTGTAATAAGGAGAGAATAGTTGCGGTTAACTTCAATCGAAAGTTGTACAGCTGTGTTAACAAAAAGTAAGGGAAATATGTATGAGTAGGTAGCGACAGCAAAAAATTCGGATTTGGGAGCACGCAAAAACGAATCCGAATCAAATTTTTGGTTTTGTTTTTTCTTGCGTTGTATCTTCTGCCGGAGTGTCAAAAACTGAAAAGAACCTTTTCGTGTTGCAATCCCCACAAACCAGTACCAAAACCAAAGGATTTGCTCGAGACATGTCTTATGGCAGATCCATCGCCTGCTGTGGCAAGTGCCACAAGTAATTACACCTCGTAGTAGCGAAAGGCCAGAACCATTTTTGGCGAGTAGGCGATTTGTGAATACCATATTTAACAACAAATTCATACTGTGCTCGGGCTATGAATAAAATCAAGAGCGAAGCAATTATTGCAATCGTAAAAAAGAGAGAGCAAAAATAGAGCATAATAATCGGCTCCTTATATAGCATTTGCTATATATTCTATAATAACTCTAATCTCAATATAAGGAAATGACAAGAAACATCTAGTTTAACTTTTGTTTTTATTGTTAACCCTAAAAGATTAATATTAAGCATAGTCGTGCGGCATTATTTTACTTTGGTTATTTGTTTAAAAAAAATCGAATTGTTGTCTTCAATAAAATTGGACTTATAAATATTGCCTTGTCTTAAATTGAATGTTTTTATTTTAATCGTAATTTTAATTATGATTCAGCGTAAAATAAGAAATAGAAATGCGAGCCAAACACAATCAAATCAAGAACTAAATATATATTATATATTACCTGAAGTATACCAACCTCCTGAACTAAAACATAAAATGTGGCGTCTCATACCTGATCCAACACAAACATGACCAGAGAATATTAGACTGAAACCGCATTTCCGGCATACATTATATGATTACCCATTGAGTAAAGTCCTTTTCGAAGCGACATATTTGTTTATGGAAATCTTAGGTGCATACATATTGTTTTCTGTCATTTAATTATTTTGAACAGGAACTAAAATTTATTTATTTGTCAGTATTATTTTTAAACGATTCAAATGGAACAACAAAAAAGACGTTTGGAGATAGCCGTGGGTGACATGATAGAAGATATGTACAAAACGCACCTAAAACGTATGCAGGTAATATAACACACATTCATAAGACTTAGTACATGGTATGTCAATAAATAATTTATTAAATCAATTGGGCCAATACAGTCAATAATGCATCGATGTGCAGCACAATGCTGCGATGACGAGAGGGGTACCCTGGAAAGTGTTCAAAGGTGCATTGAGAAGTGTGCTACGCCATTGATGGATGCTCAGGATTATTTACAGAATGAGCTCGAACAATTCCAGAATCGGTTGCAGAGCTGTGTCAGGGTAAACTGTAATCATTTAATGCATGGAATACCTTTAGTTTATTTTATGTTTACAAATAGGATTGCAATCAGAGTGTTCGCTCAAAATTACCCGAAAACCCTAACGAACAAGATATGTCACGTTCGAAGCACTTATTTGAACGATGCAGTGGCGATTGCGTGGATAAACAAATTAGCTTGATACCAAGTCTGATGAAATCGGTTAAGAAAGTTTTGGAAAAAAATCAGGCCGTAAAATCTTAATGCAGACATACGTGTTACAATTGTTTTTAAACTTAAAAGTTATTCCCGTCACATGCAAAAATTTTGGGATCTATTAAAATTGGGTTGAAAAGTCGGTATAATGAATTTCTTTATTTATTAGCTATGGTTGCTTATTAACGGAGCTACTTGCTGATAAGCTTAGAAAGCAACAAACAAGCTGGGTCACAGCGAATTGATAATAATTTTTATAGAATTCTTCGTATTGTATTTAAATGTGATGAGCACAACAAAAACATACAGTACATAAAATATTACTACAGCTAAATGTATGTATAAATTATATAAGAAATTATATTTAGTTTCAATTTAAACAGCTAAACAAGTCATTTACTTAAATATTATATAACAAATTATGTGCTATTAACTGGGTTAGTGACTAATGGTTGTCCAAAGGCGTTCTTTTTCCATATTTGCTCCAGAAGGTTACTTTTGCTGTGGTCTTCTTAGATTTATTCTGAAACACCGAGCAGGTGTCAAAAGGCGGACAGTACAAGTGCAAAGAAACAGATGTGTCTGAGTGACTGGGATTTTCGACACGATGTAAGCCTAAGTTATCTATAAAGTAAAATCATCAAATCAAAAAGTACATAAAAAATTTGTAAAATAAAATTATTACCATTTATATAAGCCACATCGTTCAAGCCAATTAGTTTCTCACCAATCTCCACCAAGTCTCGATCATCAATTTCCTCATCATCTTGTTGCTGTCGCTGTATATTTTCTTGCGTGAACGAACGATTTGGGTACTCGTAGCGTATTTCACGGAGATCCCCTTTAAGCATTTTCATAAAGCAATGGGAATCAGAATGATCATGTACCGAGGAACTATGTCCTTCACCCCAGCATAGAATAAGTAAATTAAATTTTCCGTTTCCAGCGTCTACTAAATTCCGTGTATATATATTACGATCAAATTTTGCATACTTTCGCCATTCCTTGGGACTTGATTTATATGACAGTAATAAATGATTAACCATCTCAATATTGACATAATTTGTCTTAAATTCATGATAGAGGGCAGCTATTAAGTCCTGCATTGTTTCAATAACAGGACCATACTTGAGTGGTTTCTCAATACCACGAAAGTGTTGCGTTGCTTGACGTAGATATTTTTCCTGATCGAGTTGGTCTATTTCACTATCGACTTTGGATAATGCCATTTTCGTTTTACTTTGATTTACCTATAAGACAACAGTTGCAAAAAAAAAAAATTAATTTTTGATTTCAAATAGAATTTAATAAAATTTTCCATTTTTGTTAATTACTTTATTTTATGGAATCAAGATTTATTTTTTCACTGATAACTATATTTTCACAGTATTTATTACGCAGATTATAATCCTTGTTCTATGGCAGTTTTTCGCTTCAAATTCAAAGTCGCGTAACCGTGCGCACTCAAGCCACAATCTCAACTTAATGATGAATGTTAAAGCGAATGGAACCATTTTTTTTCTCAATATTTTGCATCCACTTGGTAAATATAAAAGAATACTATATAGTATTTATATTGTACGTAAGCATTTGTACAGGCACAAGCAAAACAAAAACAATATTCTCACGGCATTATCAGTAACAGCAGATAGGTTCACTTAAGTAAGCTATTTAAATATGTACTACGTAATTGAACTTATGTACATATGTATTTATGTTGTTAGGAGGGATGACTTCGGCATTATCTAGAAATTTCCTAAAATGCTCTTGAATTCCCCAGATCGTCAAAAACCGAATAGTAATTTCAAATTTTTTTTTTATTAATTTTAGTGATAGTATGATTTACTCGAGAACGCAATACTAACCTAACGGTATAACTAATATGTATGTATGTATGTTTAAACGTATGTTCGTTGCATTCATTAAAACATATTTATATGTACATACATATGTATGTATGTATATACAATATGTACATACATCGACACGTTCAAAACAAATATTATCAGATTGTGTTTTTATTTTGACAAAAAAAATGTATTTGAATTGTACACAAAAAAAAAAAAAATGTTTATTAAACGAAATGCTTCAGTTTTGGCCTTTTTATATCCTGTACTAAAAAGTACCAATAAGCAAATGCATGTAACGGGCAGAAGGAGGCGTGGTAGTCCCCATAAAGTGTATATATTCTTGATCAGCATCAACAGCTTTATTATAAGTTATGTTGAGTTGTCTACGATTTTGTAACATTTCTTCTTTTTTTATAAATGTTTTACTTTGTCTTTTCTATTAATGCAAAGAAACTTGAAAAACTATTGATTGCCGAAATTGGTCAAGATAAATTTATAAACAAACAAATTATGCTCGACCTCTCATCTCTTTGGTATGCCTCTTTTGCGAAGACCAAGAAACTATGTACTATATGCGGTTTAAGGCCCATACGTAGCATGCAAAAATTTCGCACGGAATGACAAAACTTCATATAAAAAAAAAAAAATCCCACTATTTGGGATACGCACTACTTGTTTTTCAATTCGTCTAACTACTGTCGAATGCTCAAACAGAAATGCTAGAAATGACACGCCTGCGATAGTTTCTTATTCGAAATTATATCAAAAGTGTTGAAGTGATTATAAACCAAAGGATACATACATATGTACATACATATGTACATACAAACATATTTCGTTGTGCTGCTACGATTAATTGAATTTTCTATCCTTAGCCAAACTTACCATTTTAATTTTATAATTTAGTAGCTTTCCTTATACACTGTTCACTCACAAATACATACATACATACATATGTATATGTTTAGCAATTTCTTAATTTGAAGCGAATACTAAACTGTTTCTTCGAGAGGTATGTATTTTCTACCATTTGGATTCGCGTTTACTTATTCAATGTACCCAAAATTCAAATCTTTCACCAATTTATGAAATGGTCTTCATGCAAAAAGGCATTCGACTCAAAACGCAATTTGAGTGGCATTTCAATGAGGTAGCCACCAAGCGTTCCCCCGGGGTGCGCTCGAATAGCATTTTGAGTCTTATTTCATTTTCGAGTTTGGCCGCTATCTCACCAAGATAAACATAAACAATAAACAGCATCAACCGTTTCTGCTTGCCTGCACACACACACACACACACGCACACACACACACACATATCCATATCCATAGATATCATTTTGTCAAGTTGAGTCGTTTTCGATCTTGTTGTTTTAGGTTGTTTCTTCAGCATACGACGCGTGGTATTCCATATGTGCCTATGCTTCACTTTTTTTTGGTATATGTGTGTGTATGTTTGTACATTCACTGTAACCAACATTTATGGATCTGAAATGCAAATTGATTTTTTTGTTTTTGTTATGGTAAATATTTGCAGAAGAGAAATGTCTGCCTTTGTGGTAAGAAACATGAATAAACATGTGGTGAACCTACTTAAATGAAATTTACATCTTATATTTGCATCCATTTGTATATACATACATACATATGTACATACATAGATTAAAAGATGAATTTTTTTGTTTATGTACATTTGTATGTGTAGGGTTCAAACTTTTTGATTTGGGTTAACATGAAATTTAGCCAAGAGTTCTTAGGCATCGCTAGCTAAAAGAGTCATAACCAATGAAGATGATAAGCCGGGAATTTACGACTGGAAAATTTCCCACTGGTAGGTACTTTTAGCATCAGATTTTGTTGTGAATAGTATTAAAAAAATATATATACATATACAGTTTTAAAATTTACTGTGTTTTAATTTACAGTGAATTCCATTGATATTAAGTTCAAAACACAAAATAATTAATATAAAGAATAAACATAGTAGAAAAACAAAGCCTGTTCATTCGTATTTTAAAGTCGGGAACGGACGTCTTTGGGATGCCTTGCACCACCAAGTTGCAATCAAATTCGGTGTATTGCTTAAACACTTCAAAAAACATTTGGTTACCAAACAAACAAAAAACCCACGAATTATTATTTTTTTGACCGATCGGTCGTATAGGGGCTATTTGATATAGTCAACCAATTTTCAAAATTGGTACTGTAAAAACCTTCCAAACACCGAATTCGGCTACGATATCTTTAATAACAAACGAAACAACGAATTTTACACCAAACACGGCTTTTTGACCAATCGGTCCTATGGAGGCTATATGATATAGGGGCCGTAGAGAGGGCCCCTCTATTACACCTTTGGCTATAATCACGACAGTAATTACACCGGGTTCCTGAGAAAACTCCCCGTGTATTTATATCCACTACTTTTTAATTTAAATCGTTACCATATTGGCAGCAAGCCAGCAGCAGCAAAAGTTGATTGAACTGTTTGCCTTAGTTGATAACCCGTGTTAATATAAAGGGTGTTGTTTTTAGAGTTACACAAGTTTAAATGATAATAAAACAAAGATATATAATTTAAATATCAATGAAACGGGCTTTATTGTATAGAAAATTTTATGACATTAATGTTTAAATATGATTTCGGTCATGTGGCAACGACAGCTGGCGCGTACAGGGCGCAATCTGGAACACCTATTTTCACAAACTTTCCGCAGCATTTGCGGCCGTATTTCGCCAATACCTCTTCGAACGTTGATTTCCAGGTGTTCAATTGTCTCTGGTTTATCGACGTAGACAAGTGACAGTAATTTTCTGTGGATGTATTTGGTGTTTCGATAAAAGCTTGCGGATTACCCTCACTCCAAATGCGACAATTCTGCTTATTTACGTACCCATTCAACCAAAAATGGCCTTCATCGGAGAACAAAATTTTGAATAAGTTTGACGAACGGAACCTTAATATTGAAAAAAAATTTCAACAATTTGCAAGCGTTGCTCTGGTCTATCCATAATGAAATTTTAAACCAAACTCAACAAAAAAGCAACTATCAGCTGTTAAATGGGTTGTCAGATAAAGCAGTGTTGCCAACTCAAAGTTGTGAACCCCTAAAAAAAACACGCTGTAAATCGTCAATTCATGATCTAATTTAGTATTTTTTAATTAATTTACTTATTGCATCATCATTTTTTATTCCAATCTACTTTACAATTAAACGGTCCTGAAAATATGTCGCTGAGCTGGATGGTCGTTGCGCTGTAGTCGATTGTGGCAGCAAACTCGGGTAGAAGTCTTTAACTGTGCTCGGTATGTAATGTCGATGTTGGTTCTGCATGCGTTGTCCCTAAACTCGGAGCCATAGATCCAGAAAGATTTCAACACAGAGAAACTTTGTAGTCCAGGCTACGGGGAGAACGAGCGTATATAAGCCGTCTTCTTGGCTTCTATGTACTTGCGCCATAAGATCCGCTTTCTAGGTGAGCGGTAAGGTAATTTACTTCGTGCGTTATTCAGGACAAAAGGAGAGCAGCTTTATTTGTTGAGAGTAAACGTAACTTGCTTGCATATTTGTTCGTTCACTCTAATGCGCAAATCTACAATCACACCAAAGCTATTAAGTGGCGAGCTAATTGAGTTGACACAGAATCGCAATTACTTTCTCTCACGCTACGATTACAGCAGTTATTGAGGAGCAGATAAAATAACAAATTACTTCTTATTAAAATGTTGCCCAGTGTGAATAGATTATAAAGGTCTCTGCTATTTCCAAGAACACAAGGGAGTTGTTCTAACGACTTTTTTTTAATTTAAAGTTGCTATACTTATTCGTTGATGTTTTGTTCATATTCGCAGACGCACCGAAAAATTACCGAGTAAATTATCATCGAGACGCAAGATGCTGAAATTTTGAAACGAAACATACGGCATACGGCTATATTTGACATGAGCTTGCAGTTTTGAGTTGATCATTTTGGAAAAACGTTCTTGGCCCCATGAATAATTGATTTTAAGGAACTGTAAAGATTAAATCCTACATCCAAAATTAGTCCTTGATAAATAAACTCTGTTGAAAATCGGTTTCTCCTTGCGCATCATTTAGCGGAGCTTCGTTGGCAGTAGCAGCCGTTTGTTTTTGTCACTTAAAACCTTTTCACATTTTTCTTAAGCAAATGTGAGGCAAAGCCGGAGCCCTGAGACATTAGCTGCAGGCATAGTATTGAAAAATTATCAGTCTTCAATGACGAACACTACCTGAGCAAGAGCAGTTTCACCTAAAGGTTTGAATGATGTTACTGTTAGTAGAAAGCTTTATCTAATTATTTATTTTGAAGTATTAGAGTAATAGCCACTAGCCTACGACTACTTTATCTGCTTGATATAGTGTTCAAAAACAATGGCTGGTGAGTTTTATGGTTTATGAGATCCAAAAAATACTTAAGTTGTAAGAAATTCAGTATCCTCTATTGCGTTCGTATCTATTTGTTGAGCCAGTAAGATGCAACGAACAGCAAAAATCACACCACCTACACCTCAAGCAAATTTGATCTTAGCCATTGTAAGAGATCTAAAGTCTTTCTGTTTTGTTTTTTTAAATTAATAATTATTTTTTTAAATTTTAAAAATAATACAAAAATTAATTAAAAACAAAAATTGATTCAAAAGTTGGGTAAAAAACAAAAATCCTTTATCGACACAAAAAATAGGTTGGAGCCAAGGGGGCGATAGTAATCGGCTCCGCTTATCTTGCAGGAGAAGAGGAAACACCGACAGAAAAAGATAACAAAGAATGCAAAATAATGTTTTATTCAAAATTTGACTCAAATCTATTTAATCTTGATGTTTGGGAATTTACACTATTTAATCATTGCGTACATTGAAAATTTCACTCTCTATAGTGCAATAAATAGCCAAGTCTAGGGAGTTTCAAGAATTTCACTGAGTCAGTACCTATCACGAATGTTGCCGCCGGACTTTACAAAGTCATGGCAAATACGGCATCGGAGTGAAGCATCTTCCTGAACAGTAATAACACGGTAGACATTTTGAAGCTCCTGATACTGCCACTACAATTGACGCAACGTGCTCTCAGCAGAGCAATTGAAAATATGGAAGTCGCACTGTATTGGCTTTCTTTGTTGTTTCGTAACCGGCAACACAACTCGTACAAAAAGAAACTGTTACATGCGACTGGTCCCGGAATGCGGGCATAAGTCCAGGTAAAACCATAGTTGCGTCAATGATAACAAACGATAATTATGTTATGCTATTTACCTGAAAGCACAAATTACCTTCTGCCTCAAATGTCTGCCCTATTGGAATATTGTTCCTGCGTTTGGAGCCCTCAATACCACCTTTATCAGGACATGATTGAGTCTGTACAAAAGCAATTTCTCCTTTTTGCACTTCGTGGCTTAAACTGGGACCCAAATATCCGACTCCCGCCAAAGTTACCTTTGTCATACCGTCTAGAGTAACTCGTAATTTTAGACCTTTAGCCTTACAATTTTGTAGATCTAATTATGCTTTGCACTTTTTCACTTTCCATTTCCTCTGTTTCGAGCGGTATATTCAATCTATCACTTTTTCTATCTTAAGTCATCTTGACTTGCCACTACGAGCATCCTTGACCAACCCTATATGTTGAGTCACCCACATGGTCAACGGTGATCTATTGGCTCCTTTTGTGATATAATGTTTAATTTTTTATCTTGTTTCCTTGTTTCCTCTATAATATTGTAAATCCGAGTGTCTGGCCAGTTCTTGATGTGAGTTGGTGCATATCGTTAAAAAGTTCACCCACCGGGCTAGAGACGCGCATTAGTAATATAGTACATTCCCTCTATCTTCTTTTTAATAATAATTTATACTTTTTTTTTTTATATAATACATATAAGGTCACCTGTACTTAGTTGTACTCCTTTAATTAAAATAAATAAAATAAACCGCAGATGTCAAGTATTAGCGAATTCAGCAGACTCAAGTGCAATAAAATCGTACGTCTCAGTGTAGCTGGTTCAAAACTTGTAAAAATTGGGTCACGTAATTTGGGTACGGTCCCTAAGAGTATATACTACTTTGTTCAGTGCACATAATAACATGAAAAAACGGTTTGCGATAGATGTGTTAGTGTGTTTCTTTCATATGTATTGGTTTTTGCTCTACCATCAGCAGCGTTTGGGCACCCCTGATCATGGTGGAATAATATTATTCCACCTTGCCCCTGCTCTATAGGGTCTGCCACTCTCTCTTTCGCCCGTTGCACAAATTTGCATAAATTTATTAAACGTTTGTACTTTTAGTACAGTTTATCGAAATACACTGTATTTGTTTTCCCCAACTAGCAAATAACACTAGTTTACAAATTTTAAAAAATTTTGGTATCCTCAACATGATTTAGTCATTTCCGTAGTAAAATGGCACGCTTAATCCGAAAATGAAGTCCAAAAATTTTTTCACATCGAGATATTTCGAAAAAAAACACTTTTCGAAACTAAAATAAAAGTGTGTCTACTTAAAAGCAAATATCTCTGGTTATACCAAACCGATTTTGACAAAACTGTTGATAATTGAACTACCTACCCATTATACATTGACCTTATTTTTGTCAAATTTACGGTTTGGACGCTATTTATGCATTCATATGAAATTTTTCGTAATTTTTAGCAAATTTTTGAAAAAATTCTATTTCGAACGTAAATTTAAAAATTTTAAAAAATTTTTTCATACTGTTTTTTTCATGGCTCGTTAAGTTTGATCGATTACGAAAACAAAGAGTTGTTTATCAAAATCGGAGAAAAAACGAGGAAATAACAAGTATTTTTGTAAAAAAAGAAAAGTGTATATTAGTTTGAAAAACCAAAAGTTTTAAATGAATAATTCATTTATTTATAAAGATATCGTTACCAAATTTGGCATTCGAAAGTTTTTTAGATTTCTCAAGCTCGAAATCCGTTCCATGAAAAAATGTTTGGACTTCATTTTCGGATTAAGCGTGCCTTTTACTACGGAAACAAGTAAAACATGTTGAGGATACATTTTGCTCTAAACTAGTATAATTAAAAAAAAATATGATTTGGTGGGTGGCCAGAGGACTTAATGCCAGAAAAATGTCAGGACCCGTCTAATATAAATATTATTATTATTATAGAAGAATATGCACACAATTACAAATTGTGGGCTACTTAGGGTGGTTAAGATATAGCAGCAGCGGCCTTCAGCTTTTCTTATAGTAGGTGCTTATTTAAAAATATCTTTAGGTACATTATTTGCATATTTACATGTTTAATTTACAATTATATATATTATATACTATATTAAGTTGTATTTTAGTGGCTTTAAGGAATGCGATTGTTTGTGCAAAATTTGTAGGGGAATAAATATTATTTTTTTAACTTTCATTTGTCATGTTCTTACTTTCTACAGACATATAATTCCCTGACTTGACTATTTTTTATCCAGTCACCACCAGGTGGAGCATGGGTATCTATATATATGTATATTACACAAAGCCGTTTTTTGTGAAATCAAAGGCTCCTAGACTGATCGCGCGATTTCAACAAATGAGGTATCAATCGAAAGCTATTTACACCGGGATGTGCAATAAGGTGTTATTTTTTCGATTAAATCTATATTTTGGCGGATATCGCTAAAATAAAATTTCAATCAAAGATGATCCAATTTCAACAAATGAGGTATCAATCGAAAGCTATTCACTCGCAGAGTTCTCCATTATGGCCTTGCGTCACTTTATTGTATTTGAAAATAAATATGCGCGTAAATGAAGGTGAGGAAGAGTTTGCCAACTATTTGCTTCAAGTTGGAGGAGATTCGTTACCAAAAGATGATTCTGGGCAGTCTATATTATGCGCACGGCTTTTAGGATGCGGCTCACCTATTGACATTATATACGACAACTTACCAAATGATATTTCCACTGGCTTGATTCATGACAAAGCTATACTTGCACCTACAAACGATGTTTGCGCCAAAATTAATTCAACTGTTTTGGAGCGAATTCCTGGTGAAGAAGTCTTATATTAAAGCATTGATTCAGTCATCTCCACAGAATGAAGGTTTCACAACTTCAAATATTGTTTATAACGAAATTTAATAATTTTACACTTTTCATTATATTGGCTTTTTTGAATAAAGACAATGTATTATTTTCTGCAAAGCTATTTGTATATTATGCAATGCATTATCTGGCGATTCTCGCCGCCGGGTTCACTAGTCTCTATCATTAACTGTTCGAAGAGAACAGGGACCTACAGCTTATAGCCAAATCCGAGAGGCGGTGTCTTGAATTATTAGAGAATTTCTTGGGCAAATAGCGTCCATCGAGTTACAAAGCGGGTATAATAAGATAACAAGCTTAAAATGTACCAAAGAAAACCTATTTTAAATTTTACCTAAATTTAGGGACTGAGCAAATAAAAAGCCGTAATAATTCCCAATAACCAGTTTCACGTAAAAGCAATTAATAACGCTGTGTATAAAATCAAAACGAAAAAAAAAATATCATAAAAAAATAAAAGAGGGAAAATCCTGGTATGCCTTGTAACCATAGCGACTAAGCTATTTGTATTATGTTCTTGGTGTCAGAAAGCGACACAACTTAATAATAAAAGAATTAAATTTTAAATTCACGAGAATGAGCATTATGTATTTATTTATGTTTATAATTTATTTAATATTACACAATTCTTTAAACTACATTTAATCTGTTTTCATTTCATATTTTGAACACCAAATGGTTTTACGGGTGTATGCCGTTGAAGTTCTGGCGTAATGACAATTTAGCAAACGGACTAACGCCAGAAACGATCTATGGCGTTAAGTCCCTTTCCGAAATGTTCATTACTTCAGATATCGTTTCTGGCGCTAACTCTTCAATTATCATGTTATCACTATAAAGCTGAAAGAGTGGTAACGAATGTCCACAAATCGTAAAAATTAAATAATAGACACACCGAAACGATGACAATAGGAAGAGAAATAAGTAGACGGTACACTTCATAAAAGACAATTTGTCACGGAGTTTAGTACATTTTAAATGATGGATTTATATTTTTTAGCTCATTTTGCAGTAAAGTGTCTTTTAGCTCCACCCATTTCTGTAAAGCACAAGGGTTTTCAATTGGATTTGGTTCCGAACTTTTTGCTGGCCACGATAATCTCGCTTTTGTTTCACGAAAGACATGAATGGGAGCGTTGTTATCCTGTTGAGAAACTCAGAGTCATCAAAGTTTTACTCTCCAAATTCAATAGGAACATCGTAAACTAAATTCATACAATTTCCAAACTTAATACTATATGTCTTGGAACACATAGGACTCTTTTACAACACCGTCAAAAGCGCCCCTACCATCAACGAACCTACTTGACACTTTCGAAACAGTTTTCCTTGTTACGATAGTAATACAGGTAATCATCTAGACCATAAAGATACAATTTTTTTTGTCACTAAAAATAACGAAGCATGTTCTAGATTTCGACTCGTCTTGAAAAGTCATAATTTAGTCTAGATTTAGACTGACTTCGAATCTTTTTCATGGCACAAAATTTAAATGGCAACGACATCATGCAGCAGCCTTCTTTTAAAAATGAAAAAGTAGTAAAATGATTGCTGTAGTTCGCAAGTGTGAAGGATTAACTTTTTTTCAAATTATTTATTTGTTTATTGAATCTCCACTTTTTTTTACAATTTATTGTAAATTGTATTAAGGGGCCATACCCAAATTACGTACCCGATTTGTACTATTTTTTCAACCCCTTGAATTATAAGTATTTTGGCGGTAAATTTTGAGTTTATTTCTTTTCCTGGTGGTCTCAGACGAAAAATCTATTTTTCGATAAATAACATCGTTTGTTACATGTCAGACATCTCGCTTAAGGACCCTGGCGTTTCTAGCTACTATTTCCAGAACCTTAAAAGGTTTTGGAAAAAACTTGAATGATGAAATGCTCGCAGCATCTTGACTGTATTATAATTTTATTTATATGTATATGTATGTATATAAGTTTAATATGAAGAAAAATGAGTTATTCATCAAAATAGTATGGATCCATTCCATCAAAACCGAGCTTCACTATTTGAATGCTTAGCTCCGTCCAGCTCCCTGTAAAGTGCAACCGTGTTTATATTTCAACGAGAAGCTCTAGAGCTATTCGTCACTATCGTCGCTCAGTACTAATTCATCAAAATCGATAGCCTGAAATTAAAAAGAAAATTTCCGCTTTAAATTTAAGTACTTTTCGTTTCCACTAACATTTTTTTAGCTGATTATCATTAAATAAAATCAAGTTTAAACTTTGAACTCACTTCATTACACTTAAGTTGTTTTAGCTCCGAAATTCCAGTCAAATCCTCCAAAAACTTCGATGATTCAAATGATTTGAATAAAAATGCATGCCCTTTACTACGATAGGCTTCTAATATTTGCTATTATTAAAGCATAAATCGTTAACTCATTAACATGAAGGGTAAAATGGAGTCATGTTGTTTAAACAAACCTGCGAACAGCCAATACATTGATCAAACTTTTCCGTAACTAATAAAACGTTTTCAAAATTGTACAACATTCCACGAATAGAGTGCGGTAAAATGCCTAGCAAACCTTCTGGTATCATCGCCTTATTAGAATCTGCGTTCTGTTTGTTCTTGGTAACATAATAAGCAGGTGCCTGGTCCCGCTTTGGATGTTGCAGAAGCGAGACCAACATTTCCACGGCATAGCTACTTGCGATATTAGAGACGCCGGGACGAGTCACTGTGCATTGCTGATCAAGTGTGCGATCTTTTAGTGACTGCAAAAAAAAAAAAAACAATAAAAAGTTAGGTTAATTACGTATTTATAATTTTATTTACTTTTAAAAGTTTGATAACTGCTTGCGGTTTAAAAAAGCTTTAGGTAAAGCTCTGTTTGTTGCTTCGCATTTTAAGTTTTCACACAGTTCACGTTTCCACAATATAATTTAAATAAAATAAATATGCATAATATGTGTTATTACTTAATAATTAAAAAAAAAAATCATGATTACGTTGTTTTAAATAATTAATGCCATTACGAAATTTGTTTACTTGTGCTATTGGGGCCCTGGCTCAACCCTTCATTGCGTGACTGGTGAATGTTGTTTGTATGTGCATATGTATGTATTTATTTTTTTGATTAGATAAAACTCTTTTAAGTTCCAGTGGTAAGATAGTGTCGCAGTGCTAAACAATTGATCGAACTACTGCCATTGAACACTACAGATTCAGCTAGCTATTTTATTTTATTATTTGTTTTAAAAAGTATTACTTAATTTATAATTGTAAACAAATTAAAAATGTTAACAGAGTTTGCAGGCAATTTATCTCATCCATTAGAATTTGGACATGTGCTCGAAATTGTTGCCAAAACAATTGATGGTGCAGCCAGGTAAGAAATTTACAAATGACTAACAAACCAAATATATGAAATTGAATAGCTTTTACTATAAAAAAGGCTTTTTCGGTGGATATTAACTTAGCAACATTTGTTCCGCATAGGAATAGAATAACACATTTTGTTATTTAGACAAGAAAATTAAGAGCCAAGTCAACATAGAAAGGGAACACCGTTTTTTATTTATATTGATAATAGCGTTAGACTTGTCGAAATCGTCTAGTAAATATTCGGTATATCAGGTTTGAAAAAATCCAACGATGTTTGTTTTAAACAATAATAATGACAAACAAAAAAGAAGCCGAGTTTGATCAAATTTGTTACAGTGCTTGGCAACTTCATAATTCCAAATTTGGTTCCGAATTCTTTATAAACATACAAATTATGCCCTAATAGCGTTTTTAACCGATCGGATCTTTGGGGGGCTTTATAATATAGTTAACCGATTTTGATCAAATTTGTTACAGTAATGAAATTAGGTAGCCAAACGTTTTTGGAGCAACATTCCGATTTTCACTGAAATCGGTTTTTTATTTATTAGCTTTTTTTTTGTGATGGTCAATTTTTTTTTAATCCTGAATAGCTGCTAAAACACTAAAAAACTTGAATATTTCTTTACAGATTTCATATGAACCTATCCTCTGCAAAATTGAGCATAAATCCTAATGCTGATATTGGCTTACGTTTCTCTTGCTACTTTCGCAACGATATGATCGTGAGAAATGCGCGAGTAAATGGTATTTGGGGCGAGGAAGAAACTAAAGTTATGGACAACGTTTCGCTTCCCAATCCGATCATAAGCGGTGAATTTTTTATGATTTATATATTGGCGTGTGAGGATCGATTTCATATTTCGATCAATAGTCGTGAGTTTTGCACGTTTGTATACCGTGTACCATTAAACTCAATTCGGTCCTTTGAGATTCGTGATCAAATACAGGTGATCAAGCAAGTTGATCACCGTACAATTTTTCCCAATCCATGGCCTGCAATACACGCTTCTGATTATTTTAAGTCGTTTAGCAATGATCAGCCTATATTATTCAGCCCTGGTCATTTAATTGTTTTAACGGCTCGTTGCTTCGAAAATAAACGAGGTCAGTTTATCATAAAATTTATGGACTCGGACACGAAGCGCGAAGAGTTGCATTTTAGTGTACGCTTTGATGAAAAAGTCGTTGTGCGCAATACTATGAACAAAAATTTTGAGTAAGTTTGACGACATAGCTCTCGGATCATTTTGTTTTGATTATTTATGCTGTTACAGATTTGGGCACGAGGAACGTCATGGGGGATTCCCATTTGTATTTAATCAGCAATTTAAACTAGCGATAGCGTTTACCGAAAGAGAAGTGCTTACTGCAGTTGATGGTTTTAACTACTTTAGCTTTGCTTGGCGTTCGCCTAACGCCATGATTAATTTAGTGGGTTTTAAGATAACCTCTATTAACGGGCTGAACGTACAAATTACAGGCGTTGATCATGTTCAAACAGGCGATCCCTCGTGTGCGGGTTTTGAAAAATATGCGCGACATGATTACGAATGTGCCTAAGAGACCAATGTGCTAAAGTTTTACTATTAATAATACTGGCATATTGATGATCTTATTATCATTATAGCTAATCAAAGGAATGAATTAAATTTTCAACTTACATTGCCCGGAGCAGTGACATCACTGCAAAAGTAGCAACCCAGGTTTCTACCACTTATACATCTAAGTCCATCAATTTCTTTATCATTATCGTCTATTAGTTTGCTTCGACTGCCGTGACGCATAACCAAATAGCTATCGAAGCCTAGAGCAGCATTTATAACGATCTATAATATCAATAAATAACAATAAATAATAAGTTTTTTTTTTGGTCGCCTTATATGCAAACCTTTCCAAACGCTGCACCCAATATGGTTGGAAGCCAACGACTTTCTCTTGAATCGGTTAATAAGAAAACAACATCATGTGCCTGTACCTGTTGCTCAATTACTAATACATCTTCAGTGGCTTGAGAACGTAGAGCGTCACTTATTGTGTGTCCGGGCATAGGAATTTGTAAGACAATGCCTTTAGTTTCCTAATTAAATTATACGTTGTGATATGTCTTTAAATTATCCACACAGACTACATACCGCGCTTGGGTTGATATCACGTAATCGATTAGCAGCCGTAGTTGCCTTCAATTTGTTACCATCAGCAGCATCGGCGTGTGTGAAAAGATTTTGGCGAACGGGATTTGAGTATCCCACTTTTCCATTATCCACTAGCGTTATATACTTGAATCCCCAGGACTGGAAATAGAAACAATTTCTGTAATTTATATTATGTACATATGCTTACCTTAACGCACCAGTAAATTGCGTGCGACAGCACAGCCAAGAGTTCCTGCACCAAATATTAGACACTTTGTTTGTGTTATTATATTCAGATTCAAGTCTGGCACAAGGCGCCATTTCATAAGTTTTAAATTTAAATTTACTGAATTTTCAGCCAGTCTAGACAAACGCAGTACTTAAAAAAATGAAGTGAACTTTTTGGTATAGCATACCTAGACGGATCCATGCTATCGCGCATGGAAACCATTCGTGGACCCACTTTTCCTTTAAGATTAAGCTCCCAGCCAACAAACTTTACAGAGCCTGTATTTTGACGAAAGTCGAGTGTTTCGTTTTGTTTTACGTGCCATATTAAGCTATCGTTCACCTTCAGTTCCTTATCGTAGCGTAGCCCCAGAAATTTAAGTGGTCTGCCAATAAGTGTGGGGCTAAAAAAACAGTTGTACAATATATGTAAGGCTTCAGATGTTTAATCTTACCATTTTTGTAACAAGAAAGCCACATAGTTTCGCATAATCCATGCTGGATGCTTATACTGACTTGGATCAGCAAAACAGTAATAATAATTATCCACCGCCGATTCATCCAACGGAGCCAACACTGAACCAAGGCCTAACAACTCCACAACCTTTGACTGATTGTTGACATTGAGTACAAAGAAATTTTGTGATTCTATGGGCGCTGCTCGCAACACATATTCGTATAGTTTAAAATTTTCTACATCTTTTAGCTTCGTAGCTTTTCCCAATAGTGTTAATGTCGGTGTGAGCGGGCAAGGGAAAGCAAACCAATAATAAAAGCTATGGCTCTTCAAGTCAGCAAATGATAGGACAAAAAATCGCGCCAAGAAGCTGCAATCGTTTAATATGTCGCCGCTGCACATATCATCAACAAGTTTTTTACCCTCTGTAGTAAGCAGCGCTGTTTTGTCCAGCGTCTTAAACTCCTCCATTGTGTTTTTGTTGTATATAGTGCCAATGGCAATGTGACTATATTTTGGTGGGTGGGCCTTGCTGTCAGATGACGAATATAAAACAAATCAATTTTCTTGGATAATGGTATTATTACCTATTAAAAGCGCTATAGTCCAATTCAAGGAGGCAGCCTGCAGCGTTACAATTACTGTAATGACCTGAAATGGTTCGCGGACAGTCCGACAAGCGATCTTGGTCCAATTTTAATTCGGACAATTTATGCCAAAATGAGGGACTCACAAAAGACTCAAAAGGCGCAAATTGTAATATACTCTCTGGACTTTTTGCCATTTTATTGTACAAATAAATAACCGCACAAAAGTAAATGCTTAAACAAATGTATAACAATTCACTTAACAGATGTGATTGTACTAACACAGTTTTACAGTGTTGCGTATTTTAGTATTCAAAACATCGCTATATGTTTTCGATAATTTTATTGCAAACTTGTTTAACTATCGATATTTCTATCGAAGTTCAAACCAACTTTGCCATTAAGATCAATAAAGAGAGCCGGACGAAATTCTTAGGTGCTGGAAGTTTTTTGGATATGTGATCCTGTTGTAAGTCTTAAACGTAGTTTAAGTTTCGGGGTGGAGCTGCAAGTTACCGTCCCTGTCAATATGTGGTTGATGGAATCTTCATTGCTATCAATTGTAGCATCATCACTTTTTGGCAATAAAATTACCTATTATTATCCAGTAAAAAACAATTAGCAGGCATGTTTTAGATTTCGATTCCGACAAAAACTGTCGGAATCGAAATGAAAGGTGTTCTGGATTTCGATTCCGACAAGAGTTGACTCGTTTTGAAAAGTTTGGCTCTCAGCAGTCGAAATGAAAAGTTCTTTGCTTTGCTTAGTTAAATAAACGCATTAATGTCACAAAAATTATTTTTGTAATATTTTTTAATGTTTTAAGAAAATTTGGATCTGCTCAGTTGAACGAATCAAGGTTAATTTTCATTATATATTTTTATTACAAAAAATGTCTATGACAATTGTGTGTACATGCAAAACCACAACGAGTGGAATGAAAGTAAGGTGTTCTGGATTTAGACCAAACAGAACTTCAAAAAGTTTTGTGTTGTCATGTTGCACAAGTAAATTCGAAGATAATTTTATTAATGGATGGCTTAAAATATGTATATTAAATGAATTGTGCAAAATCGGTAAATAAATTTAAAATAATTGTCTCACAGAAAGATGTTGGGAGAAATAAAAAATAAATTAATAAAGTGGATGTTCGAAAATTTTTGGCAACTCTACAAGTGAACTTATCGATAGGTGGCCAGTTGGTCAGCTGTTTGAGCCGATGTGATTTTGGCGCAAATTTGTAGTAAACAGCAATATGTAAGTAATAATTAAATGGTTTATTTGCATTTTAAAATAATTATTCTTTCTTGAAGGGACAAAAACGCAACGCAAAGCAAAAAAGCATAATGGTCGCGTTTATGCACAACAACCCAAGCTTTGCAAAGGGTTTCCCTAAAGGTGATAGGGTGGAGTTGGATGCGAAATGGACGTCATTGACGCAGAGAAAAACAAAATGCTTTGCTGTATCTCCTCAACACTGCAGGAAATGCCTAAGGAGAAAAAAAAACACTATGTAAAAATGGAGGAAATTGCACAAATGCAATTAGAGGCGACGATGAAGCTGCCTTAAAAATAATTATAGTTAAACGTATTTAAAAAAAAAAAAAGGGTTCCTTATGAAATGAAGACTGAATTGGACTGAATTATATTCCATTTTTATTATAATTAAATAAATTTTATTGAAATAATATAGATCTTTACACGTTCAAATGAGTTGCGACTTCGTTTCTAACAGTATTCGCAGCTTCGCATGGCGGCTGCATGCTTACAAAATCATCCTCATCGCTGACATCGTTATTGGCGTCATCGCTGCCATCAACGTTTCTGACTTCCAGTATTGCGTTTCGCATGACTGTTGTTCCAAACTAACGAGTCATGCGAAGAGCCTGGGTGGCTCGCATCCACTGCCATGATTTCCATATTAAAATTGCAAATCTGTGAATAATCGAAATTCATATTTTTAATGTGAAGATAGGGTTTCGTAACTTACCAACATTGTATTAATACTGAAATATCCTTTTCTATTAAAGAATCGGTGTTCCTCCCGTACGGGCTTTGCAATTTTTATATGTGTGCCGTCAACGCAACCAATAACGCCCGGAATATTGTATTGACCATAAAAATGTGCCTTAGACAAAATAACGTCTTCATTCGACATTGTTTGGCGGATAAAGTCTTTAAATAAGCACTTTTCCATCTCATCCATGACATCGTGAAGCACTTGGAAAAAGTGCTTCTGCCCATGTTGATGTCATGGTCTTTTGCTACCCCTATCTGGAATGAACCAGTGGCAAGGAACCGCAATGTTGCTGCAACTTGCGTGTGTGGGGATAAAAAGCGATGCTTCTCTGCTAGTTGATTTTCCACAACAATCATTTTGAATGTGCCTCTGTCCACTCGATAGGACTCTATAAGCCTAAAAAAATACGGCTTAAAAAGTCAAACTGATATACATTTTTATATATTACAAACATATGTATGTGGAACTTAACTGTTTTGTTAAACTTGCTTTTGCTCGCAACTCACGATTTTGCTACTTCGCTGTAGCAACGGCACGCCTTTTTGCCTCCGCACATCCAATTATTGTGGCCGCTGGCATTTTTCAGTTTTAATTGTATATATTTTCTTGGATGATAGCGATACAGCACGAAGATTAAAACGCAATCATGTCCTAGATTTACCATTTTCAAATTGAGTTTACAGCATTTAAAAAAAAAAAATAGTTATTACTCATTGGAGTTTAACTATTACCTCTGCTAAATTATAACTTCCAAAACATTTACTTATTGTCTTAGGGATAGATTGTAAATAAACTATATTTAAAAAAAAAAAAAAAAAAAAAAAAAAATTGTATATATTTATTTAAAATTTGAATTAAAAAATCAAAAAGATAAACAAACTTCACACAGCTGTTCTATACAAATGGTTATCGATAGCACTCGAAATGAAAACGATTCGAAGTCGATTCGAACTCAGTCGAAATATCGGAATGCACTCGTTATGACTTTTCAAAATGAGTCGAAATCTAGAACAGGCCTGTAGAATATTCACGCTTTGTGTTGAGTTGAGGAAAAATTCAACAGACCAAAGCGTGAACAGCCCTTTTGAGTTTTATGAGTTGAGTTGTTGAGTTTTCTTCTTCTTTCCAGAGTTTGTTTACATTTGTAAATTGTTACAAATTACATTAAAATTCAAAAACTTGAATTAAAAATGCCGAGTCAAAGCATAAAATCTATTTTATTTAAGCCTGTAGTATGTATCGATGTATTACATCGATTGTTATTATTTTATTGCTGCAAAAATGAAATAATTGCAGAAAAACCGTATTGATTATTAAAATTAAACATTTTTATTTAAAAATGCCGAAACTAAGATTAAAGTGTGTTTTGACTAAAGTTGTTGCTACAGTGGCTTTGCAAGAAATAGGTTTTATTGAAGGTTCGTCTGCTAAAACAAATTCATCGTATAAAAACTAAGTTTTGTTTGTATGATGAAGTTCTAGATAATTATTTAGAAGAAATGAATGCAATAATACTCGGGGCGACTACTTCCACAGTCTGGGCTGAGGAAAAGTTGAGTTAAAAGTTGAAACGCAGAGTTGACTTACAGCATGTATTTGTTTTTGAAAAAGTCCTGAAAGTCAAGTCAACACAAAGCGTGAATACCTAAAATATCTGGTCTTATTTTACTAGTAAAAACGTTAACAATTGAAAATATTGATTAACAAATGGACATTTTTAAAGCAATTTTAAAACTGTTCTTATGAAAAAGCGCAACCTAAGTTAAACATCGTTGGGTTGCGTTGTTTACGGATTACTAGACGCAAATATAAATTGTAGACCATCAGATTATTCCTTTCATTTTAAGGACAATGTTGACCAATCAAATCACAAAGAGGACTTAAGTGTTTTACATGATTTGGTCAAATTATATTGGGCTATAGAAAACGAAATGGCTACTCCGAAAGACAATCCAGTATCATTAGATGACAAAAAATGTTTCTACATTATTGAAACTACTTTGAAAAGGATAGTTAATAGATTTGAATGTGGACTATTTTGGAAAAATAAAAATATTCAACTAGCTGATAGTTGCCAAAATGCATATACATAGATAGCTATATTTGGAACCGAAATTTGACAAGGACAAAATATATGGACAGAAATACCAAGAAATTATAGATTCTTACGTAGCCGAAAGGTATTTACGAAAATTAAACCAAAGCGAGGTACTAATTAAGACTAACTTGACATGTTACTTACCGCATTTAGGCGAAGTGAACGCCAATAAACCAGATAAACTTAGAATAGTTTTTGATGCAACATCAAAAAATAAGGGATATTGTTTAAATGACTTTCTATTACAAGGACCCGATCTTTACAATCAGTTAATTACAGTACTAATGAACTTTCGAGAGCATAAAATAGCGTTTGTCGAAAATATCAAAGAAATGTTTCTGCAGGCACATAGGATTTCTGACAAACCTGTTGATTGCAAACTTACCCGACGAGAGAGGGGGGAAAGGGGTGATTTTCTCCCCAGGCCCGGGATTTCTCTCTACGGCCCTGATTGCAAACAAAATTCTTTTTCAAGCAATTTGGGAAAGCGGAATTGGTTGGGATGAATTATTAACGGACGAAAACTATGAAATGTGGAAAAACTTGTGCATTGGAATAACTAAACTAAATGAGCTTTAAGTCCCAACAATGATGACAAGATTTTCGCTTGAGGAATGGGATCAGTTGCATATGTCTTGTGACGCCAACAAAAATTTCAAGAATAGATTTTACTTTAACTGAAATCTGACTAAAAGGTCCGCCATTCCTATACAAGTCTAGCCAATACTGGCCAGTAGGAAGGCATAATAATGGTATTATGGAAAATAATGAAGAAATTGAAAATTAATTTGTGCATACTATTGTAGTATTTTATTTCAAAATAAAATAATTCTACCGGAAGTTTCAATATTTTCGAATTGGATGAGATTTGTACGCACAGCGGCTTGGGATCTTAACTATGTAAAAAATTTAAGGACATAGAAGAATCAAAAACAGAACAGTAAACTGACAGTTGACGTGTTAGATATGACGGAACTAAAAAAAACTGGAACACCAAATTTGGACGGTATCACGAAACACAACGAATTTTGTATAAAATACAATCCTATGGGAGCTACATGATATAGTAAGCCGATTTGAATCAAATTCGGTACAGTGTTTGAGAACTATAAAAAAATTTGGAACATCGAGTTTGGTTACGATATCTTAATCAAACAAAACCCAATGAATTTTGTACAAAAAAGGTTTTTTTAACCGATTTGTCCTATAGGAGCTATATGATATAGTCAACCGATTTTAATAAAATTTGCTACATTACTTGGGATTTATATAATACTATCGACTGCCAAATATGGTTACAATATCTTCACAAACAAACGAAATAAAACGAATATCGTGCAAAAAACGTTTTTTTGACCGATCTGTTCTATGGCAGATATATGATATAGTCAATACTTTTCAATCAAATTTAGTACACTGATTGGGAACTATAAAAAACTTCCGACTGCCAAATTTCGTTCCGATATCTTCAAAACAAAACGAATTTTGTAAAAAAAGCGTTTTTTTGACCGATCGTTCCTATGGGAGCTATATGATATAGTCAACCGATTTTGATCAAACTTGGTGCAGTGCTTGGGTACTCTAAAAAATCTATCTCTATCTTTACAAACAAACGAAAAGCAACGGATTTTGTAGAAAAAACTATTTTTTGACCGATTGGTCCTATGGGAGCTATATAATACAGTCAACCGATTTTGATCATATTTGGAACAGTGCTTGGGAACTCTAAAAAACTTCTTAATGCCAAATTTTATTACGGTATCTTCTCAAAAAAACGAATCGCAACGAATTTTGCACAAAACACGTTTTTTCGACCGATCGATCCTACTGATTTTGATAAAATTTGGTACAGTGCTGGTCTCTAAAAAACTTCCGATTGCCAAATTTGGTTATGATATCTTCATAAACAAACGAATTATCCATCTAAAACTTTTGCTTTTTCGAGGTCCTCTGAAACACCCCTATGGGAGCTATATAATGTAATCCCGATATCAAAAAAATAAAATAAACTTGTCTCCTATGCATTAATCAGGGATATAATCTGAAAGTTTGGTTGCTCTAGCTCTTACCATCTCTGAGATCTAGGCGTTCATACGGACGGACGGACAGACTGACATGGGTATATCGACTTCTCTAGTCACTCTGATCATACTTTAGGTAACTTTTGGGGGTCTGCGACGTCTCCTTCTGTACGTTACATACATTTTCGGCTTGCACAAACACAATATACCCTTTGTACCATACGGTACAGGGTATAATAAGAAAAAGGCCACATACTTAAGTATCCGGGATATCCGGGTTTGAAAGTCCTTGGGCAGGTGTGTGAAACCTGCGTCGATCCGGTACGGTGAACCGACTGTCGTGGGAGTCGTCGATGTGTCTGTTGTTGATGTTGCTACTGGAACAACTCTTGCTGCTCGCACTGCTGTTGCTGCTGCTGAAGCGATTTTCACAATGTCTAAATTAAATTTTTTGGAAAAAAGGCGTCGCGTTGAAGTGTGTGAAACAATGCTTTCTGACTACATTGACAAGACGAAATGCATAATAGCTGGAGATGAGACTTGGATCTATGCTTACGACCCCGAAACAACCGATCAATCAAGCGAATATCGGCCAAAGGTGAGGCACGACCAAAAAAACCGCGCCAAATACGCTCAAAATGTTGTCTGTTGTCTTCGATTTCAGAGATCTGCAATAGTGCCTGTTTTGCGGCAATAATCGTACTGGCGTAAAATTATGGTGTGGCACAGCACGCACTCTTAGCCATAAGAGTGTGAGCAGTAATAGTGCACCATTCACTATATTGTCATTATTAAAGTCTTGTGCACCATTGGCACCATAGTGCTAAGAGTGGAAGAAAGCAAGAGTGCAATGCACACTAAGGTATTTATATATGGTGCCTTAGCACACTCGAGTGTGAACAGTACTCGGAAATATGTGGTTGTCGTATTATATAATACACTGCCACTGCTGCAGTTCTCTGTTGTGTATATGTATATGTACGCAGGCCCGACGAGAGAGGGGGAAAGTTTTCTCAAGGGCCCGGTGTAATTACTGTCGTAATAAAATTAACTGAAATATTTTTTTTTAGTTGGATCATTTTTTTTACGCTATTTCCTGGATTGTGGAGAAGATTTTTTTCTTTTCAAATATATAAAGAAACTTACAATTTCAAGAAATATTCAAAAATATGCGACCAACAATCAAGCGGTAAAGAATAATAACACTAGTCGACAATGAAAAATCTCCAGCGATGAGATTTATATCTTATGTTAGGGCAATGTTTCAGCATTCAAAAAATGACTTTTAATTTATCCCTCCCATGGTTTTTTTTTATGTCCATATATATATGTATGTAAGAAGTAGAGTTGGCAGTTGTCACCTTAAGTTGCCTAGGGACGAGTTGGCAGCTCTGAGGCAGCAGCAACGAGCGTCAGCGAGAAGAAGAAGTCAGTCACGAGAAGCCGTCGTAAGCAGCAGTCATAAGCAGCAGTCGTCAAAAGTCGTTTATATAAAGTAGTTGTCAGTTGCTCGCCTAAACTTAGGATCTTACTTATAATAAATCATTACCATTATAATAAACAATCTTACATTTGGGGGCTCGTCCAGTTTGATCCTTATGTTTGTGTGAATTTAAGTTGTGCGTAAAAGTCGAAAAAGTCGTACGGCCTGTTTTTGTGACTCAAAGTTGATATCAAAAGTCGGTAAAATCAGTCGCGTCTCTGCATAAACAAATTAAAGTTGATGAGCTATATGGTTTTAAGTTGCTTTAAGTTGTTTGCCATATAGTTTAAAGTTGAACAGTTGTGTTAGCAGTTGACCTGCGGCTGAAAAATTTACAAAAGTTGTGAAATTCGCGTTGAACTAAGGCGCCTGAGCGTCGCGTAGTTAGAAGCCGTTACCTTTTCAAGGAAAAATAAGCCGGTAGCAAGAACGAGTGCGAGCGAGAGCGCGAGCACATAGAAGCGTGTGCAATTGTTTGAGAGTCCGTTTTCGTTGATTTTGTACGTGTGTTTGTCGTAGCGATGTCGCATCGTTGGGTTGCGGGTAGCGCAGCGCGCGGTAAGAGCGAAAGTGCGTCGCAAAATTTGAGCGACAAAGAGAACAAGAAAAAGGCGAACGAAAAAAACAGTGGCGCGCAGCAAAAAGTTGAAATGGAAGAGGCACCGTCGCGATCGTTCTCACAAGAGAGGCAGACCGTAATTGAAAGTACGCCTGGCAATGCCGTTGAGTTAAAAGTTGAACAAATGTTGCAATTATTAACATTAAAGTTGCAAGTCGAAGAGCAAAGGGAAAATAAAGTTGAAATAAACGTTGATAATTTTGAAAAGATAGTGGGTGAATGTGATGGCAAATCGATGCCTATAATGAAATGGTTTGAAATTTTCGAAAAAAATGCAGACGCGTATGGCTTAACAGAGAAGCAAAAGTATGTGCAAGCCAGAGGCAAAATGTGTGGGCCCGCTAAATTGTTTTTGGACAGCGAAAGTGTGTGTGAATACGAAGAACTAAAACATGCATTACTTGGCGAGTTCGGACGTTGCTTTAACAGTGCTGATATTCACAAACAGTTGCAAGACAGAAAAAAGAAAATGGATGAGTCGTTGCATGAGTATATGTTGCATATGAAAAAAATAGCAGTGTTAGGTGAAGTAGAAGACGCTGCCGTGATTTCGTATATAGTAAATGGCCTTGACATTAAAAACGAGTACAAATACGCTATGTTACGTTGCAAGTCGTTTAAAGAGTTAAAAGATGAGTTTGATATTTACGAGCGTTTAAATATTAACGAGAAAAAACAGGAGCAGCAGAGGCCAAAGCGCGTATTTGAAAACAGTAAAAAAGAACGTTGCTTTAATTGTGGCTCAGTGGAACATAAGCGCAATGAGTGTCAAGCTGCAACAAAATGTTTCGGTTGTAATCAGAATGGACATATTTCGCGTAATTGCCCCAATAAAGTTGAAAACATTCGCGTTGTGGCTAAAAGAAGGCGTACTAAGTTGATCAAAGTGAATGAAGTCTCAGTTGATTGCCTTGTCGATTCGGGAGCTGATGTTACATTAATCAGAGACAGTTTTCTAAAGCATTTAAAAGACATTAAAGTTGAAAAAGTAGTAACAATGCTGCGTGGTTTTGGTAGAAACTTAACAAAATCCGATGGGCGTTTTAATGCTCAAGTGGTGGTCGATCAGCTGGAGACTACACAAGAATTTTTGGTTGTTCCGAGTAAGGCAATAGATTACGATGTCATGTTGGGCGATGATTTTATTGCAAAATTTCGAGTGATATCTAATAAACGTGGGCATACGTTCTTGAAGGATGAAGAAGACGACGTTGCTGTGCAGGAGTATGCTTCCGTGTACAATGTTTCTGTTGATTCGGTTTATGAAGTACCAACAAAATATCAGAAGTCCGTTGAGCGGTTGATCGAATGTAGCTATGCAGCACGTCCTAAAGCTGTTAAAAGTTGTCCCATAGAGTTGAAAATAGTGCCAGAGGGAGTGATTCGGCCGTTTCGTCACTCGCCCGCACGATTATCCGTAGATGAAGCAGAAGCAGTAAAGAAGCAAGTTGAAGAGTGGCTCGAGCAAGAAGTCGCGCGCAAATCGACTTCAAATGTTGCAAGCAGAGTGACAGTGGCCAGAAAGAAGGATGATACACGTCGAATTTGTGTTGACTACAGAAGACTCAATAGAATGGTGTTGATGGATTGCTTTCCGGTGCCGCTGATGGAAGAAGTCGTTGATAAGTTGCAAGCCGCAAAGTGGTTTACCATAATGGATCTGGAAAATGGGTTTTTTCACGTACCAATTGAAGAAAATAGCAAGTCGTTAACAGCGTTCATTACAAAAGAAGGGTTGTTTGAGTTCAACCGTGCTCCGTTTGGTTTTAAAAATTCTCCAGCTGCTTTTATTAGGTTTGTACATCATATTTTCCAAGAGCTAATCAATTCAGATGTGATGCAGTTGTACATGGACGATATAATTATTTATGCTGAAACACCCGAGCAATGCATGCAGAAGACAAAGGCCGTTTTGGAGACAGCAGCCGATTATGACCTTAAGATCAAGTGGAAAAAATGCAAATTTCTTCAGACTCGTATTGATTTTCTTGGTCTTACTATCGAAGGTGGTAAAGTGTGGCCAGGTAAAGAGAAAATTACAGCTGTCAGTCATTTTGCCACACCGAAGAACATAAAGGCAGTGCAAGCATTTTTGGGTCTAACAGGCTTTTTCAGAAAGTTTATCTCAGGATATGCGGTGATCGCGAGGCCGTTAACCAATCTGTTAAAAAAAGACGCTGTGTTCGAAATTGGTTATGCAGAACAACAGTCGCTGCAGCACCTAAAGGAACTCCTTACTGCCGGGCCTGTATTGCAGATTTATATGAGGGGTGCACCGACGGAACTCCATACAGATGCTTCTAAGGACGGATTTGGAGCCGTGCTGTTGCAGACGTTTGATGGCGGTTTGCATCCAGTTGGCTATTGGAGCAAGAAGACATCCGAAGCAGAGTCCAAGCGTCATAGTTATTACTTGGAGGTTAAAGCGGCTTATTTGGCAATGAAAAAATTTCGGCACTACCTATTAGGGATACAATTCAAGTTGATAACAGACTGCGCCGCTTTCAAGCAGACTACGAGCAAACAAGATATGCCAAGAGAAGTTGGTCCGTGGATACTGTACATGCAGGACTTCACATTTCATGTTGAACACCGTAAGGGAGAGAGAATGAAGCACGTCGATTGTCTTAGTCGCTATCCGCAGTGTATGAGAGTAACAACAGAGCTATCAGCCCGTATGAAGAAAGCCCAACAGGATGACGACTATATCAAAGCGGTCATAGAAATCCTTGCAGAACGCCAGTATCAAGACTTCAAATTGAAAGGTGGTCTTCTCTTCAAAGTCGTAGAGGGAAATGATTTGCTGGTGGTGCCAAAGCTAATGGAGCGAGAAGTAATACAGAGCTCGCACGAAGTTGGTCATCTATCTACCAAAAAGACGATTCACTCCATACAGCAGCAGTTTTGGATTCCGCATTTGGAGAATAAGGTATCAAAGTTGATTGCTAACTGTATAAAGTGTATTATTTTCAGTAAGAAGCTGGGCAAGCAGGAAGGTTTTTTAAGTTGTATCGAGAAAGGGGACACGCCACTACACACGCTGCACGTTGATCATTTGGGTCCCATGGATGCGTCATCAAAGCAGTACAAGTACATCCTAGCAGCCGTTGATGGGTTTTCCAAGTTTGTATGGCTGTTTCCTACCAAATCAAATGGTCATGATGAAGTGGTCAAGAGGCTGAAAGACTGGTCCAATATGTTTGGCTTTCCCAAACGCATTATAAGCGATAGAGGTTCAGCATTTACCTGCGCAGCGTTTAAAGAGTTTACAGAAGAGAACAAAGTCGATCATGTGTGGACAACAACAGGAGTAGCCAGAGGTAATGGTCAAATTGAGCGTGTGAACCGTTCGATTGTGGCTATCATATCGAAGTTGTCAGCAGACGAACCAACCAAGTGGTTTAAATATGTGCCAGAAGTCCGGAAGATCATCAATTGTCACGTACATGCAGCCGTAAAGATGTCGCCATTCGAGGTTTTATTTGGCACCAAAATGCATACTCAAGCTAAAGACCGCATTTTGGAATTGCTAAACGACGAACTGGTTGTTCAGTTCAATGATGAGCGTCAGAAGTTGCGTGAGCTTGCGAAGCAGAATATTGAGCACACGCAAAAGGTATACAAGCGCAATTTTGACAAGAAACGCCGAGCAGAGCTGGAGTACAGGTTGGGTGACCTAGTCGCTATTAAGAGGACGCAATTTGTGGCAGGTCGGAAACTGGCAAGCGGATATCTGGGTCCGTATGAGGTGGTAAAAGTTAAGCGAAACGGAAGATATGACGTCCGAAAAGCAGCAACCGTCGAAGGCCCAAATATCACTACAACTAGCTGTGACAATATGAAGTTGTTTAGGTTCATAGCAGAAAACGAAGAGCTTTTGTCATCTGGGTCAGATGACTATGATCAGGAGGGCCGAATGTAAGAAGTAGAGTTGGCAGTTGTCACCTTAAGTTGCCTAGGGACGAGTTGGCAGCTCTGAGGCAGCAGCAACGAGCGTCAGCGAGAAGAAGAAGTCAGTCTAGAGAAGCCGTCGTAAGCAGCAGTCATAAGCAGCAGTCGTCAAAAGTAGTTTATATAAAGTAGTTGTCAGTTGCTCGCCTAAACTTAGGATCTTACTTATAATAAATCATTACCATTATAATAAACAATCTTACATGTATGTATATTGGAATCAATTGCAACACATCAGCGAACATGCTCATATATGGTCATGTTGAACGGGCTCTGTTGCTATATGGACAACTAGCAAAAGTCCCATTGATTCATGAAGGAGTAAAAGAGATGGCAAGCATGCACACTATTCCAGTACATTCCTTTGTAGTTTTGCACTAGTTGCTTTGAGCCTTTGTTCACATGTCAGTCAGTCAGTTTTGGATAGTCGCCGAGTGTGCGCGCATATATAGAACAAGAATATTAAACAAACATTTAATATTGAATATAATACCAAGTCTTTTATTTAACTGGTGATCTGAATAAACAATAGCTATTTTGTAAAAAAAGGACATTTTCCAAAATACGGTTCCACATATATTTTTTTCCCAAAATTAGGGTAGACTACCTTTCCAAAATGCCCCCAATCACAAAATTGGTAAGCCCACGCTTTTTTTAGTATAATTGAATTATTTTATTAATAATTTAATTTCTTATTTAACCTTATTCCAAATTAATCAGTCGTAATTGATTGTCGGAAGTTTCTATCGCTTTAATACAAACTCTGGATACTTCAAAATTACTTTCCATTTTTTAATTCGGTTTGTTATTAAAGCGTTTTTTTAGTTTTTTTGAAATATAATTTTTTTTTATGATACAAAATGACCGATTTATTGAATTTTTAGTAAAAATGAAAAAAATATAATTTTTTCGAACGAATTTTTTTTTGTGACTTTCAACTGAATTTAAGCTTTGAAAAGTGGTTCACTCTTCTATATTTGAATTTCTTATAAAAATAAAATAAAAAAAAAATATATATATAGGTATATATATATTCGCTGAGACTCTGTACTACTTCAAGCCGTTCAATTACTCTCAACTCTTTCGCAATTTTTACCTCAATTTGATTTGGCAATTCGATGTCCAACGATTTGTCATTTCAATTAACACAATGTCGATCGTTTCGTAAAATGCATACATCAGAATCATAAAGCAATGTCGATTGACGTCGATTTCGAATTGGACGACTTGACACTAGACTTTCCTGAAGAGTCAATAGGTTTGATAAAAATGTAGCTATAATCGCCTTTCGGGGTTTGATTTGTACTTGTACACTACTTCGACGTAGTGGTATATCGATCCCATATTTTTATTGTGTTTTTTTATTAATCATTTTGTTTTTTTTTCAGTATTTTTTTTCTTTTTTTTAGATTTTAATTTTTATTTTTTTTATTTTGGTGTTTTAGCAACGATTTAAGAAATGAAACGAAAAAGTAACTTAAGTAACGACTAGAAGGCACCAACTGCCTTTTTAAGTCTTAATCTGAACGAAGAATCTTCTAGGTTTTTTATTTCATATCGATTCGAATGTCAAGAAGTCTCTATGAATAGATTCCCCGGCTTGTTCAGACCACAGCCCTAACCCATTGTTATTTAAAAATTGCACACAATCTTTTATGTGCTTCAGAGACATCCTAAAGGCTTCCCAAAGCTTTCCGCAATTCAGAGATATGTTTATCTATTATAACTCAGGGCCAACAGTATTTGTTGTAAAGCAGCAGTAAAAAACTTTATTCATAGCCTTCAAAGTTGTAAGAATGGGCACCAATCTGAAATATCCGACGTTAACAGAACTGTCTAGATCCAATTATTTGTCTGCCTCTTTAAGCATTTTTCTGCACGCGTTCCCCTCAAAAATTTCACCGTGGTAATGTTTGGGAATAGCATTCAAATTTTTTTTGGCCAGATCAATTCTGTTTCCGACCCACAAGAGGAACTAACCCTTTCCAGAAGAGATGATTAACAAATCCTTGTAAAATATGTAATTCGGAAACGATGCACTTTTCAAGAACATAAGTTTGATCTGTTTCAACCAGAAGAGGAGCATGAATTGTACTTCGACATTGCTGAGAATGTTTCTTTTTATCTAAATGTTATTTGTTATTTGTTGAAGTACTTTCAAATGGGTTATCGTCCTTCAAATCTATACGATTCTTTAAATCTTTTGCTGTTATAAAACAGAACAGACATGGATACATGGATGTTGCAGTTTGCTGACCAATGATTATTAATAGCAATTTGATGCTTTCATGGATGATGTTTCACAATTTATTTTGATACAGATAAAGGATTAAAACAGGGATATAATAAAAACAAGTACATTAGTTTAATTTAATCTATTCAAATATAACTTAGTTTCGTAGAGCAAAACCTGAAGTTAATTTTCGATTGCAAACAATAAATGCGTCCATTAAAGATTCGATATGAAGCGTATCAACCAAATTCGGATATGTATGTAAAATGGCCAAGTGATTGAGTCGATCCTGAGCCATGGTAGATCTTAAATAATTTTTAATTCAGCGTAACACAGAAAAACTTTTTTCATTGGAACATGAAGAGCCTGGTATCGTCAGAACTAATGTAAGAAAACGAACGAATTCGGGAACGATTTTCAGATAATTTTCCGTTTCTCTAAGAAACTTAACAATTATGCTCAAATCTAAAGCTTTTTTACCCTCACGCGCCATTATCTCCAATAAGAAGTCTCTATCTTTGGCCAAACGGAATTCATTGAAATCTCCTCTGTAAAATTTTATGATTGCGTCAGTATTTTTTGATTCGCCAATCGCAAGTCTCTAGAGATTTGAAAAATCGGGCATTGATGGAATCAAATCTTTCTTTGAGAGAAAAATTTATCTGATCGAAAATCTCACAAAATATTTTTTTGTAATAATCTTTTGGGGAATCAAAAATATGGTTTTCTGTTACGCCATCTTCCAGTCGTTTTGGAATTTAGGGTTTGTCCGATAATTCCGAGTGGGTACCCCTACCCATACTACCCATGTCAACCGCAGGCCCTGACAACAACTATAACAGGGATGTCCAGGCCCATTGCTCCCATGGCTCTTTTTGTTTTTGTAATGGCTCTTAGGCATAGGCAGCGATGCGCGTGTACATGCACAAAAACAATTTCTAGCGTTCTCTCACTTACTCTCTGTTACTCTTTTGCTCTCTGATCTCGTGTGCACAAAAACAACCCTTGCGTATATTTGTTGTTGGCCCACAGATTTTCAATGTAATTTGTTGTTGCTTTTCGTTTGAGCATGCACTCACAAAAATCGGTATGAGATTCTTTCGCTATTTTTTGGGAAACTTGTTAAATGGGACTTTTAAGGCATTGCTTGCAAACAAAAAGTAGTTATGGCGCTGTACCTTTAGGTATAAAGGGTATACTAGATTTATGCAATGTACATAACAGTCAGAAGGTGGCTATTGGTAAAAACATATGAATGAAATATATATTTTTGTAAAATCTGGTGGTAAATAGATATATTTTTTTTTTATATTTGGTAAATAGATATCCCTTGCGAATTGTATCTATTTTTGGAAGCACATATACTTGTAAATATGCGTTTTCAAGCTTAAAATTAATTTAAAAAAAAATTGAGAAGTCGATTAACAAACAAACACTTAGAGGCATTATTAAAACTCTCATTAACTAAAATAAATATTGATATTGACAAATTTTTAAGTTCTTTATAAATATATGTACCATAACTTTTTTTCATTATTTTTTACCACTCTTATAAGAATGCACATACAATTTCTTTCAGTGCACTCAATAAACCGTAATTACTGTTAACTTTAAATGTGTTAGTGTTTTTATTTATATGTATTGGTTTTGCTCTTCCATAAGCAGTGTTTGGACATCCCTGATCTAATTTATAAATTATCTCTCAACTCTACAAAAATTATAAGGATTGATAACTTCATTATTGATCTTATCAGAAAACACATCGTTCGAAGCTTTGACTGTATAAATAACAATCATATTTTGGCTCCTTATTATACCTGCGATGAATATCTGGAAAAATGT
Organism: Chymomyza costata; assembly: GCA_018150985.1. Lineage (NCBI taxonomy): Eukaryota > Metazoa > Arthropoda > Insecta > Diptera > Drosophilidae > Chymomyza > Chymomyza costata. Next base: position 1,226,386 of record JAECWU010000190.1, on the reverse strand, counting down.
TTACTATCCGGCTATGTTCCTCCTGAAGCCTTTTTGTATTTGGACAAAATGGGATACATTCAGAACTCCGAAGGGATCCCCTACTTCTATCATGTCTACAGAAGAGCAAACAAGAAATCCGTAAATATAACAGATATTGTAAGCTGTACCAACTTGAGATTTGACACAAGTATGTCTCGTAAAGACTTGTCTTACATTTTAAACAATTTTATCAAAAAACGCTTTTGGTGGCAACATATGTAAATCTGATAATATTATTATTTTTATATATATATATATTTTTTTTTTTTTTTCTCACACCTTTTATAAATAACTCTTATTTAATGTAATGTTTTTATATTATCTTTTCATTACAATCTATATCTTTTTTTCTTTTACTATATACTATGTACATAGTCAATATAGTTTTAATATTTGTATTTTTAATTTTAAAATGTTAATTTGATATGCCAAAGTTTGAGTACCCATCCGGGGTCAGTGCTTTAAATAATAAAATTTTTTTTTCAACTAATGTTTATAATAGTAATTAAATAATATTGTATGAAATAAATAAACATCTTTAAAAAAAAAAAAAAAAAAAAATAAATATAGATATTGACCAATTTTTAATTTCTTTATAAATATATGTACCATAACTTTTTTTCATTATTTTTTACCACTCTTATAAGAATGCACATACAATTTCTTTCAGTGCACTCAATAAACCGTAATAACTGTTTACTTAAAATGTGTTAGTGTTTTTCTTTATATGTATTGGTTTTTGCTCTTCCATAAGCAGTGTTTGGACATCCCTGAACTATAACAATAATAACATGCAAAATGAAGAAGCAAAACAAACAAAAAAAGCAGGTTCGGCTGTGCAGACTGGTATAGATCGCAACATCCAAATCAAGCGCAAACTCAGCCCACAAAACTTAAAGGCTGGTAATAAATCAAAAATTAACCGTGGTAACGATGGTAGGCAAACACCCGATGCAGCCTACTCTAACAAATATGCCCTTTTGGCAGACTCTGAAACTGATCAACAAACTGAGCAAACGGAAAGGGAACCCAAAAAAGTTTAGCCTCAGGTGAACTAGTCAACAAACTAGTTGCACTAATTGGAGATACATCATTCCATACAATTCCTCTTAAAAAAGGAAATATACGTGAAACAAAACTCCAGATCCAAACAGAGGCGGACCATCGTACTGTTAGCAAATACCTTGCAGAAGCAGGTAAAAACTATTACACTTGTCAGCTTTAAAGTTGCAAAGGTCTACAAGTAGTCCTTAAAGGAATTGAGTCAACAGTGTCACCTGACGAAATCATAACGGTCCTAAAAGATAATAACTTTAAGGCCAAAACTGTTATAAATATCTTAAATAAAAATAAAGAAGCGCAACCACTCTTCAAAGTTGAGCTCGAACCAGAGAGCAAAACTTTAAAGAGAAATGAAGTCCACCCCATCTACAAGCTACAGTTCCTATTGCACAGGAGGATCACTGTTGAAGAGCCGCACAAGCGTAAAAATCCAGTGCAGTGCACCAATTGCCAAGAATTGGGCCATACCAAAGCTAATGCACTCTAAGGTCTGTCTGCGTCGTTTGTAGCGAATCTCACAACTCCGCCAAATCCAAGAAAAGCAAGGATGACAGGTCAGTGAAAAAGTGCAGCAATTGTGGAGATACAAACTCTGCGAACTGGAGAGGCTGCGTAGTTTACAAGCCGCCTAAACAAACGTATTGGCTCAATGCAACCCCATACCAATACGAACTTCTACCCACCCGCGCAACTGAGAACTCCTATGCCTTCATCTTCAGTTCCTATTAGTATTACTCCTGGTATTTCCTTTGCAAACGCTGTAAGAATGGGAAATAATACACCCGTTCCAATGAAAAAACTTTCACATCCCGCACAGACAAAGCAAACACTGCCGAATTTGTGCCATAATGATCAGCAACAACAAAGCGGCATTGAAGCAGCTATGCTTTCGCTACAAAAAAGTATTTAGTTTATTTATTAATAAGAGGAGTACAACTAAGTACAGTTGACCTTATATTATAAAAAAAAGTATAATTTATTTTTAAAAAGAAGATAGAGGGAATATATATTAACTTATCCGCGTCTCTAGCCCGGTGGGTGAACTTTTTAACGATATGCACCAACTCACATCAAGAGCTGGCCAGACACTCGGATTTACAATATTAAAGAGGAAACAAGATAAAAATCAAACATCATACCACAAAAAGAGCCAATAGATCACCGTTGACCATGTGGGTGACTCATCATATAGGGTTGGTCAAGGATGCTCGAAGTGGCAAGTCAAGATGACTTAAGATAGAAGTAGAAGTGATAGAAAGGTCTACCGTTCGAAAGAGAGGAAGTTGTAAAAGTTATTATATTTAGAGCATAAGACACGGAAAGGATCGTGCAAAGCATAATTAGATCTACAAAATTTTAAGGCTAAAGGTCTAAAATTACGAGTTACTCTAGACGGTATGACAAAGGAAACTTTGCTAAGAATCGATAAGACCGAGTAAAAGCTTATGCAAGAATAACACGCCGTGGCATGTACTGCGATGACTTAAGGAAGGCAACTTTATAAGGCGAAGTCTATCGGAATATGGCGGGAGTCGGATATTTGGGTCCCAGTTTAAGCCACGAAGTGCAAAAAGGAGAAATTGCTTTTGTACAGACTCAATAATGTCTTGATAAAGGTGGTATTGAGGGCTCCAAACGCAGGAACAATATTCCAAAATAGGACGGACGAGAGAAATATAGAAAGTTTGGTTGTGTAAGGGTCGTTAAACTCTTTAGACCAACGCTTAATCAATATTACTGAATATTATGACGTTTATGCAAACCACTATGCAAGAACTCATGTGAAACCAAAGTATGCTGATGCAATTAATTTTGTCATCAAAATCAACTTAATGACTTCGCTACGGATATCTCTGTGGAACGCAAATGGCATTTCACAGCACAAACTTGAACTTACACAGTTCCTAAATAACAAACATGTCAACGTAATGCTACTTGCAGAGACGCACCTGACAAACAAATACAACTTCCAAATACCAGGGTATCTCTTTTATGCAACGAACCACCCAGACGGCAAAGCTCATGGTGGCACTGGCATATTAATTCAAAATCGCATCAAACATCACTTTTTGCACAGATTTGAAACGAACTACATACAATCTACGTCTATTAATTTAAAAACCAATATGAGCCTGGCCGCAGTCTAATGCCCACCGCGCTTCTCGATCTCTGATGATTAATTCACGGGGTTCTTTAACACGCTGGGGGAGCGATTTATTGCAGCTGGTGACTACAATGCCAAGCATACGCATTGGGGCTCTCGTCTTGTAAGCCCAAAGGAAAAGCAGCTATACAACGCGATCATGAAATCCCGTAACAAATTCGACTATGTATCTCTGGGTAAGCCTACCTACTGGCCTACTGATCCTAAAAAACTCCGTGATCTTATTGAAATCGAAATCTTCAGAAAGATTCCACGAAGCATGGTTACAGCTGAGGCACTACCAGACTTATCGTTTGACCACTCTCCGATCTTTCTTAATCTCCTGCACCACCCGGAGATTGTCAAACGGCCATATAGGATGACAAACAACAGAACAAGCTGGCTAAAGTATTAAAAATACATTTGTTCACACATCGAACCAACTCCTGACATCGATCGTTCATCAGACACACGTCTGTATTAGTATCAGCAGCTAAGGCCTCAACACCGCAAGACAAATATGTTGTATCGCACCACAGTAGCACAAAGCGAGAATTCGAACAGCTGGTGCTGGAAAAGCGACGACTGCGACGGGAATGGCAGTCAAATAGATCACCAACTGCAATGCACAGACTGAAAGTAGCTACACACATGCTCACCAAGGCATTAAAAATGGAGGAAGCAAAGGCCCAACTTCAGTATATCGAGGAACTTTCTCCCACTGGCACAAAGCACCCTCTGGAGAGCCCACCGAAATATATCCGCGCCAATCGAAACAATCATTCCATTAAGGAGTCCCATCGGAATCTCTGAGCGAGTGCATTTGCTGTCCATCTAAAACAAGTGTACCAGCCAAACCCTGCCACCAATTCTTATGTGCTCCCATCTTTGTCAAGTTGCAATCCAGTAGAGCCATTAAAACCAATCGAATTCAGGCCGAACGAAATTGAAAGTCATCTAAAAGCAACTAAAGCTCGGGAAAATCTCCTGGGTTTGATTTGATAAGTCCGAAAATAATCACCGAGCTCCCTAGGTGTGCGGTTTTACACATTTGTCGCATTTTTAATGCAATAACAAGACTTGGGTATTACCCTGACAAATGGAAGAAGTCGATCATAGTAATGATTCCTAAGCCGGGAAAAGATAAAACGCAGCCATCGTCATACAGACCAATTAGTCTCCTAACTTGTCTTTCGAAACTGTTTGAAAAAGTCATTCTGCTGCGCATCAGCCCACACCTCAAAGCCCGCAGCATTATACCATCACACCAATTCGGTTTTCGAGAAAAACATAGAACGATCGAAGAGGTCAATCGCATAACATCAGAAATTCGCACTGCATTCGAGCTACGGGAATATTGCACGGCAATTTTGCTCAATGTCGCACAAGCATTTGACCGAGTCTGGCTGGACGGACTTATGTACAAAATAACAAAGCTGCTGCCACAAAATACGCACAAACTGCTTGAGTCGTATCTCTCTCTCTTTGCAGTGAGATGTATTACATGCACGTCTCAGGATCACGTCATCGAAGCTGGAGTTCCCCAAGGCAGTGTTCTTGGACCAGTCCTCTACATCATATACACGGTGGACATCCCCACAGACTACCAGCTAACTACTTCTACGTTTGCTGATGATACGACGATTCTTAGTCGCTCCAGATGCCCAGCAAAGGCAACTGCTCAACTGGCTCTTAATAACTGTGGAGAGATGGCTTGCAGACTGGCGCATACAAATAAACGAACATAAATGCAAGCAAGTTACGTTTACGCTCAACGAAAAAAGGTACCCTCCTGGGCGTTCACCTAGACAGGCGGCTCACCTGTCGAAAGCACATAGAAGCCAAAAAGACGCATCTGAAACTCAAGGCAAGTAGCCTTCACTGGCTTATAAACGCTCGTTCTCCCCTTAGCTTGGGCAATAAAATCCTTCTATATAACTCCGTTCTTAAACCAATCTGAACCTATGGTTCCGAGTTATGGGGCAACGCTAGTAGATCCAATATTGACATTATTCAGCGAGCAAAGTCCAAAATTCTAAGGTTAATCACAGGGGTACCGAGGAATTTTCGGAACGAGGATATTCATAGAGACCTGCATATCAGTCTCGTAAAAGAGGCGATCTTAGAAAAACATCAAATCAAGCTCGCCTCACATACAAACCCACTTGCCGGATCTTTGATACGAGTTTGCAGCCACAGTCGACTGCAGCGCAACGACCATCCAGCCCAGCGCCATCTTTTTTAGGGCCGTTTATGCAAAAGCAATTAAATAATTAATTGTAAATTAAATTAAAAGATTTGATTAATTATTGTTAGTCCCTTAGAAAAAAGCGGAGATACAATAAATAAATGAATAATTGAAAAAAAAAACCAAGTACAAATCAAACCCCGAAAGGCGATTTTAGCTACATTTTCATCAAACTTATTGACTCTTCAAGACAAGTGTCTTAACCATAATTGCTAAGGCACTGCGATGCCGCAGAATCTTTAGGCACGGATAGGATGGCGAGATGCCCAAGACGCTAAACCGGGATACTTCTTAACCACCGCATCACAAAATTCTTTCAGTGTTTCAGTCCTCACTGTGTAAATCGAAAAATAATTGAACATTTTAAGAACAAGTGAATCTACATCAAAAATTCCAAACTGATCCATCCCATGATGTACTGAATTATGCAAATAATGTGAGGAACAACCGATGCCAATTAGATGAGAGTTGTTCAACTTTTCCTTCAGAACCAACGCCCGAACCATAAACAACAATTCCTCAACTATATTCCCCCCGAACCATAAACTACAATTATTTCGTTATTTTTAAATGTATTGCTCTGTGTCTAAAGTTGTTACTACAATCCCTTAACTACATATCTGCCGAACTATAAATTGCAATAATTTTTTTCTGCATAAAGATCATTCTGTATTTATTGTGTTCTGTAATGTTACTCCAAGCGGTAGAAAGGTAGCCAATAGTGATCACATTATTTGATTAGCATTGGTGAACTCTTTGATAACTATTTCATTCAAATACTTATAAAAGAATATAAATAATAATAAGAAAGCAAACGGGCAAAGGCAGTGTGCATTGCCTAATACCAACCACTATGTGCCACTGATATTTAGGTCTACTGATATCTACTGTCATTTTCAAATCAAAGTTAAAAAGATGGCGAACGTTAAAGTCGGGCGCTGACGACTTTGGGATACCCTGTACCACCACATTGCAATAAATTCCGACAAATGGCTAAAAACCTCCAAAAGATATTATATTCGGCAAATTTGGTTACGATGTTTTCATAAAAAAAAAAGAAATCAATCGAATTTTGCACCAAAAAATTTGTTTGACCGATCGGTCCTATGGGGACTATATGATATAGTCAACCGATTATGATCAAATTTAGAAAACTTATTGGGAACTATAAAAGACTTCCGACTGCCAAATTTGGTTCCGATATCTTCAAAACCAAACGAAACACAACGAATTTTGTAAAAACAGCGTTTTTTTTGACCGATCGTTCCTATGGGAGCTATATGATATAGTCAACCGATTTCGATCAAACTTAGTACAGTGCTTGGATACTCTAAAAAACTTCTTAATGCCAAATTTGCTAACAATATCTTTACAAACAAACGAAAGGCAACGAATTTTGTACAAAAAACGATTTTTTGACCGATTGGTCCTATGGGAGCTATATGATATAGTCAACCGATTTTGATCAAATTTGGAACAGTGCTTGGCAACTCTAAAAAACTTCTTAATGCCAAATTTGGTTACGGTATCTTCACAAATAAACAAATCACAACGAATTTCGCACAAAACACGTTTTTTTGACCGATTGGTCCTATGGGAGCTATATGATATAGTCAACCGATTTTGATCAAATTTGGAACAGTGCTTGGGTACTCTAAAAAACTTCTTCATGCCAAATTTGGTTACGGTATCTTCACAAACAAACGAAACACAACGAATTTTGTACAAAAAACATTTTTTCGACCGATCGATCCTATGGGAGCTATATGATATAGTCAACCGATTTTGATAAAATTTGGTACAGTGCTGGGGGTCTCTAAAAAACTTCCGATTGCCAGCTTTGGTTATGATATCTTCATAAACAAACGAATTATCCATCTAAAACTTTTGCTTTTTTTCGAGGTCCTCTGAAACACCCCTATGGGAGCTATATAATGTAACCCCGATATCAAAAAAATAAAATAAACTTGTCTCCTATGGATTAATAAGGGATCTTATCTGAAAGTTTGGTTGCTCTAGCTCTTACCATCTCTGAGATCTAGGCGTTCATACGGACAGACGGACAGACGGACAGACAGACAGACGGACAGACGGACAGACGGACATGGGTATATCGACTTCTCGAGTCACACTGATCATACTTTAGGTAACTTTGGGGGGTCTCCGACGTCTCCTTCTGTACGTTACATACATTTTCGGCTTGCACAAACACAATATACCCTTTGTACCATACGGTACAGGGTATAAAAACGATGAAAAATGAATTAGGGTAGGAAGAGTCCAGTAGTTTATTTATATACGAGCCCCGACCACTATTAATTCGTACGGCAAGCTTTTTTACCCGTATGCAATGTTTAACAGACGATATTTTCAATACCAAAGCAGATAACACATGCAAACCTAATTTTTTCTGAAAGATCATTTTATTCTCTTAATTTTAGAAAAACAAATTTTTGTTGTACTTCAACAACAGCAACAACAACAATAATTTCTTCGAATGCTTAGCTTAACTGATAAGAAAAATTTGACCAGTATTAATTCGTACGGTGCGTCAAATATTTACTATTTGATAAAACATGTTATTTTTTTTAAATATTTATATTGGGTAACATCGTCTTTTGCCTTTACAACACATTTACAACGCTTTGGCATAGATTTTAATAAATTCTGGCGTTGTCCTGTTGAAATAGAGTCTCACATCTCTTTCAATTTTGTTTTTAAATCAGAAAGGGTTCTTTGAGGCTAATTTTTTAGGTTTCTTTTTATTATTCCCCATATATTCTCGATTGGGATTAGGTCCGGACTATTTGATGGCCAATCTAAGACCCAAATTTCCTTATACTGCAGCCATGATTTGGTTCGTTTAGCAATATGAGATGATGCTCCATCTGGTTGAAACGTGTATTCACCACAGACAGCCAGTTGTGGTATTGATGGCAGCAAACTTTCTTCTCGTATGTTAATGTATTTTTCAACGTTGACCATCCCATCAATAAAGTGCGGTTGTCCTACCCCTTTGGCAGACATACAACCCCACACCATTATGCTTGCTGGGAACTTAACTGTCCTTTTAAGGCAGTCTTTATGGTACGCTTCAGTTTTGTTACGGATAACTCTCCTTCGCACATCACCGATATTCACATCAAATTTAGCTTCATCGTTAAATATGATGGAGTTCCATTGCCTTTGAGTCCAAGACATCCGTTCCCGAGACCATTGTAAACGCTTCTTCTTTTGGCGAAGCGTAAGCAATGTGTTTTCCTTGGCCTAAGAGTAAGATATTGAGTATGTAACATAGATAGTCCCTATACATACTTTATAGAACTTATATCCAATATCTCGCAACTGCAGGCGCGTCCGATTTTATCAGACCATTCTGATGAAAAATTTTTTAAACTTTGGCGACGATCAGCCTTCACAATTGTGGCCAGGGCTCTTTTATCACGATCTGTTATTGCCGATGTTCGGCCCGTATTTGCGATATTATTTTCAATATTACAATTATTCTTAAAATTTTTTACTATCCCTGAACGGACGGCTTAGCCAGATTTAATTGCTTGGCTATTTCACCAAAAGTGTTCCCAGATTTATAATAATCTTGAACTAAGCTTCTTATTTCTTTTAAAATCGGCTTACCACGTGCCATCGTTGCTAAACTTTGAATAATTTGAAGCAATAACACATTTCTTATATTCTGCATTGCATAACTGTTTCCAGATTATGACTAGATAATGATTATGTTACATAGTTTGCTTTTGATTTGATCTTCTTTCAAATCTAAGCTAAGCTAACGCACCGTACGAATTAATACTGGTCAAATTTTTCTTATCAGTTAAGCTAAGCATTCGAAGAAATTATTGTTGTTGTTGCTGTTGTTGAAGTACAACAAAAGTTTGTTTTTCTAAAATTAAGAGAATAAAATGATCTTTCAGAAAAAAATAGGTTTGCATGTGTTATCTACTTTGGTATTGAAAATATCGTCTGTTAAACACTGCATACGGGTAAAAAAGCTTGCCGTACGAATTAATAGTGGTCGGGGCTCGTATATGTATATAGAAAATTAAAATAAGAGATAACTTTTAGACTTCACGTCTATAGCTAATAAATGAAAACACAGAAAACGAAAGCGATATCAATTAGCTTTTTAAAGCACATAGTTTGTAAGTTTTTTCCTTTTAAATACCATTAGTACAGTAAACGAAGGCTCAAAAAGGCGTTTATTGGAAAAAAAAAAATACTTAAGGATGAATTAAATATTTTTTTCCAGATGAAACTCTAGATTTACTGTACTACATATCAAAATACATGTGTATCCTGCTACACGGTTTTTATACGAAATCGGGTTGAGTGCAACATTTCAATTTAATTTGTTTTTTTTGAAAAGTAAAAAAAAAATACAAATACTAAGATTTGCCAACAAACGTTATTTTCTAGACCAAAACACAGGTAATAGTCCTTTTGAAACTTACAACATCCTCAGGTATTTAATAAATACTAAAGTGTGTACAGTTAATTTAAGTACATTACAAGACTATCTTAATTTTAGAAGTTCAGTATTTTTCTTTATCTGCTTTAAAATTTCTGGCCTTATGGTTGTCATCAGGTCGCAGTTGGGCTTGCGCTGTGCTGTCATATAGTCACACTCTCTAGTTGCGCTGCATGACGCCCACTCCTGCGTATCGTCCTCATACTGAAGACGAAAGTATGCGAATCGCGGTGCTGTCTCAATAAAAGTATGCAGGACTCTCAAACGTAAGTCCTCCATCTTATCCATGGACACATTTTCGCGAAACTTGTAGTGAAACTCGCACAAATCTTGCATCAACCATTCCAAATCATTAAAGACGCATCGCTTACAATAAGGAAACAGAGCTTTTAATAACGAACCATATACATTACAGCGTCGTCCCATTTCCACTATAGTTCCTTGCTGATATGTCTGCCCAAGCGCATTGCTCGTGATGCCATATTTACTAATGAGTAGAGGCGTAAGGAAATCTATATAAAGATATTTCTCTAATTTTCGAAAAACGACATTTTTTGACAATTTTGACCTCGTCGTTAAACTACAGATCTTATTTGTAAAAGATGTATCATCATTTACCTTACGTGTGGGAACAAGTGGTGTGTCTATTACAGTCTGCAGCTCCGATGAGTTAAAAAGCGTGTTTTCTCCAGCCAAAGCTTGCGACGCCGTGATGGTGATCGGCTGGTCAATCATTGGTGAAGTCTTTTGATGATGTAGTTGGGTTTCTTGTTTTTGTTCCTGCAATTCCTGCTGTCCATTTACCAGATTCGTTTGGCGTTGCATTATTTGGATTGGAAAATTAGTTTGTACAATTTTTGGGGCACCATGCTCAAGTCGGACAACAGCGTGAATAGGTAAGGAGCGAAATCCGTGTTTTAACTGAACACATTTCGGCATCGCTCGTGTCATTTTTACTTCGTTTTCTTTTGGTTCCAGCATTTTGGGATCGCAGACAGTCAAATTTGTATTGAAAGTTCTCCTCCCCTCATTAGATTCTTCTATTGGATTTGTTGCTGTCTCCACTTTTTCATGATTATCTAAAATCAAAGTTTCAGTTATATCTGAGTTGTCGAGCACAGGACTGCGCTTATAAACCTTTATTTGCGACTGTTTCTGATTTATAGCTGTTGTGGATAACTCGAAACATTTCAATTCTGAGTCATTCTGACTCTCTTCTTTATCTACATTTATTATTAGTTCTTCGGTAGATATTACTTCACATTTAAATTCATCACTTTGATTGCCGTCTAAAGTAAAACGTAATTTGTCGAGAAAATTAATTGGTTGCTCGCACTTTATTTCCCTTAGTTTTTCCTCTGGCTGTATATTGACTAATATAGTATGCATAAGTGGATCGTTTTGGGTCTGTTGAGTACATGAAGAAGGGCACACATCATCAATGTCAACAAAACTGACTTGTGTCGGTGAATAAGTTGGCAAATCCAAAACATCACACTGTGTAACTGGCGGTGATTGAGAAGCAACGTTAACTGGACTCCAATAACTTCCGATCGCCACTAAAATTTTTAAATGTAAAAAAGTTTACCAAAATGATTAAAAATGTTGCAATTAAATAAAGTACTTATACCCTATAACTACGGGGACAAGGGTATTGTAGATTTGTAGGAGTGAAATGTTCGCAATATGGGTTACAGATCATAAAAGCCAGAGATATCAACAGATCACGTATTACAAATTAGTTCATATAATACTTTGTTCCTCATCTTTTTAGCAAGCTAATGCACATTAAATGTTATAGTTATTTTATTTAATTTTTAATGTAACCAATAATGTCAATAGAGACGGAAAATAAAAGTTAAGAAGAAATTTTAAAACGTCGATCTGCAAATGATATTTAAAAACATTATGTATGTACATTTATGTTCGTGTTGGTTATGACGTCATCTATCGTGCGTACATACATAGCTGCAAATCGTTGCCAAGATTTTTTTCAAATTTCTTAAATTATTTTAGAACATTTTTACAACGGAGAAAAGCACGCGGGCAAAGCTTTAAAAATTTTCAATCATAAATTACCTATAGGGTCTTGCTCGCCTGCTTTTGGACTTTGGCATTCATTAAGATTGTCTAAAATATTTTTATGACCTTCAATATCATCAGCTTTATTTATTGGATTGAAACATGTTAAAAAAAAAAAAAAACAGAAAATCAAAAATTACTCCTTTGTGATTACGAATATCAATGTTGTTACTTACATGGAGTTTGCCCCGTGTCTTCTGGTTTTTCTTCAACCACCACAGACTCATTATAATTATCTTAAAAGAATCCAGTTAAATTATTTTAAATTGCATAACATTTCATATATATACCTGGAATACGCAAGATTTCCTCAGTAATGATTGGCACTTGGTATATCCATTTATTGTACAACCAACACCGGTTATATAAATTCCGACTTTCCATATGCAAGGTTGTAACATCAGTGATTTCTCTATTTTTCCGTTTGTAAAAAATCGATTTCACAATTTTATCAAAGTTAGTGTAAATTATTAGATCACTCCAATGAAACAATTTTGGTGACAAAATTTGCAGATCAAAAACTTTACATTCAATGTTTTTACGTTGCAGGATTTGCCGAAAATTTTGTATTTTTATGTAACAGTTTAACGGCCAAGTTCCTTCTCCAATTGTGTAACGATAGCAGTGAGCCAATAAACTGTCGTGCTTATAGAGCTCTTCTGCATTATATATGCCCGTGTTGAGTTTAAAATCAGCGTAACTCATTTTAGAAAGCATAGTCCATATATTTTGATTTAAACATAAAGATTTACAAATCAATTCATCAAAACGGTCCCTCTGTGAATTGAGGTATAATTAGGACAAATATATAAAAAAAATATTCAATGATTACCAAACGCATGTTGAAAAAAAATGAATTGACGTGTTCTATCAGTTTGACTTCGTTTGATGCAGACGTTATGTGCTGTTTGAAAGGAAAGCTCAGAAAACGCTGCTCCACAAGGGCCCGCTTTTTTGGGCAACTAACATTAGAAGAAATGTATTTATACAAGTCACTCGGGGAGTAAATTTTAAGGTTCTTTTTGGGCATTCTAAAAAACATGTATTTTAGTAGATATTGTAAAATAGATATTGTTGTTACGTACCTTTTAACAGAAGCCCTTCGGGCACTATATAACTCAGCCACTTCTTTGGTAGTTCTATCAACTTGTTGCCGGATTATCGTCGAAACTTGTTCAGCAATTTCTATAGAAGTTTTTAAATCAAATAATGCGGGTGTATCTTCTTTATTGATAGAAACGCTACCCAATTGAAGCACTTTTTCACGCAAACCAAGTGGGCATGGCTTCATTCTATATATATATCTTTCGCGAATCTGAGGCATTTTGTAAAAAGCTTCGTAATAGAAAAGTGCGCACTGTTGTTCGGTTAACTGCGTATACTCTGGGTCCTCTTGCATTTGTCTGATAATATCATCTAAATAAAATAACTTCGAGAAAGTATTAAATGATATGGGTGGTTCAACATTTGTTGCTATTGAATATGAAACTTTTTTTGGCTTCTCTAATACATTAGCATTAACTACAGCCGTCTCTGTAGTTGTGCCAAACTCCAAATCACTTATTGGTGGCTTTTTTGTAAGTGGCTCATCATTTTTTTGTTTTCTTATTAAAAAAACAGATTCTTTTATGACTTTTTGCGGATGAATCTCTTTAATGGGATGCGTGTTTGTTGGTTTGAAAATTGGCTTGGCAAACTGCAAAAGCTTTTCCTCCAAATCCAATGGCGCTTTATTAAAGTTAAAATTAAACTTTTTACGAAACTTCTCATCGGTATAGAACGTATAATAAAAGCGTCGCAAAAGTCGGTCGTTGCTTATCGTTTCTTTAGACTTTTTCATTTTCCAAGCATGAAGAAGCTCATCCAGCAATTCTTCATAGTTAATGTAGCGTGCAAAAGTTTGAAAGGAAATAGGAAATTCGTAATATGTGCCATTCAATGGTATAAAAATTTTTTGACTCTCGACAAGCATGTTTCTTTCGTTATCATTATTATTCTGACAAATTCCCGCAACTTCAGATTGGGTTGATTCTGTTTCGTCGTTGCTAATAGTATCTGGTACAGACATTATTTTTTTGCGCATGCTGGCAGGTCCTGGCTTAAGCTCAAATGCAAAATTTTCGCGTATCTCAGGCGTTAAATAAAATCCTTCATAATATGCTCTAGCACAAGCTTCTGGACTTTTCCCTTTGAATTTTTCAGACCGTAGCATTTCGCTAACAATATTAGGTAAATTAATTATATAACGTTTGAAAGTATTGAAACTCACTGGTAGTGTGCTAAAATTAAAGTTTTTTTCTTAATAAACGTAGTATTCAAATTTATTAAATTATTAAATTTATATACCTTTGTTTTGTAGCAACATCTTCTTTTGATATAGAAGCAACAGCATTTAATTGAAGCGTACACATCTTTTGTTTGGCAATTTCATCTAGTGGCTCAGCAAAACTTATCAACTTTTCGACTAACTCTGCTTTTGTAGCCTTAAAGAAATATGGAAATTTTTGACGAACATCCGCAACAACATAAAACGAATGGTAATAGCGCTTAAATATTGTTCGACATTTTTTCGGATTTTTCAGTATGTCATCTATTTCCATTTCATTTAGCGTGGTTGCTGCTACAATCGGTCGTATTAGCTCGTCATAGTTAATGTGGAATTTGAAAACATCGAATGATACTGGAAACTTGTATCGGCCATCCCTGTAAATAAATGTAAAGTAATAAAATAAATAAAAGTGAATCTATCAAATTCATAATTTCCCGAACTTACTTGCCCACGTTCTCAATAACTTCAACAAATTCGCTTGCTTCTTGAATTTCACCAAATTCGCGGAATTTGGATATTTGCACACATGACTTCTTTAAAATCACATCTTCATTATTGGACTCTTGTCCAGTGTCTCTTACAATCGCATCAGATGAGCCTGTCTCTCCAATAAATTCTGGCAAAGCTAGTATCTTGTTGCGCATTATCTTAGAACAAGGTCTCAATTGATAATTATATTTTTTGCGTACATTTGTGTTGGTATAGAAATCTTTGTAATACTCCTTAGCACATATTTCTTTACTTTTGCCTTTGTTTTCGTCAGAACACAACATTTGTTCAACGATATCAGATAAATTGCTTATGTATCGCTTGAAAACACTGTAATTAATGGGAAAGCTACTGAAATTGACTTTAATTAAAAGAAAATTCTTAATTTTTTAGAACATTATCATACCACTGTTGATCTGAAGCTAACGTTGCTAATGAGTCGTTTTCCCTGTTGACTTTATCAACAATCGTATCAAGACGCATCTTTTGTTTGGCAATTTCATCCAACGGCTCTGCATATTTTGTTAATTTATCCATAAGAATTTTGTTTGTGGTATTAAATCGGTAGCCAAATTTTTTGCGAACATCGTTTATTACGTAAAAAGAATGATAGTAACGTTTAAATATTTTCCGACGTTTCTCTGGATCAAGCGCAATTTTGGATCGTTCTAAATCATCGTGAGTAACTGATTGAATAATTGAACAAATGAGTTCGTCGTAATTTATGTACTGTTTAAATATTTCAAAGGATACAGGAAATCTATAAGTGCCTTCCCTGCAAATTAGCATATGTATTTATTACTATTTAAGCTTGGAGGATGTATCAACGCACCTGCCAATATTTTCTACAACTTCCTCAATGTTTTCAAACATCATCGCGTCACTATTTGGGTCAAGCTCCTTCCGATAGCGCTGTAAGCACTGTTCCAAGAACACCTCTTTACTTGGGACTGCAAGAATATTTTCTTTCATTTTTGACGGACACAAAGACCTTATTTTAAAGGAATATTTGTTGCGAATTTCGGGGCTAACAAAGAACGCCTTGTAATACTCAAATGCGCAATCTTCAAATCCTCTACACGAATAATAGGGATCATCAAGCTTAAGTCGCCAAACAATATCATAAAGATTAACAACATTTTTTTCAAAATCTTCGAAAGAAACAAATGAACCACTAAAAGATAAATTGACAATAATTATTTCTAATGTTTTTAATTCTTTCCAGCTTTTCGGAAACATACTTATTATCCAGTTGTTCTACGGGCGTTTTTTGTGGTGCTTCGGTTTCTGAAAGACGGTGCCCCGTAACTAAGCTCTCCGTTTTATTGGATTCCACGGTTGATACACTGCAAAAATCACAACCAAAAATACGTGAATCAGCGGCGGCAGTGCTTGAAGTGGTATGAGTTTAGTAACTAGTCGGGTGCGGACGACCTTGAGATACCCTCTACCACATTGCAATCAAATACGGTATTTGCCAAATTTGGATACGATATCTTCATAAACACACGAAACAAAAAAAATGTATGATATAGTCAACCGATTTTGATCAAATTTGGTTCATGCTGGGAAACTCCAAAAGACTTCCCAATGCCAAATTTGATTTCGATTTCTTTTTAAATAAGTCCTACGATTTTGATCAAATTTGCAGTGCTTGGGAACTCTAAAAAATTTCCGAACGCCGAATTTGGATATGATATTTTTATAAACAAACGAGTTATCCATCTAAAACCTTTGGTTTTTTTCGAGGTCGTCTGAAACACCCCTATGCGAGTGTTCATATCAAAAAAATTGAATAAACTTTTCTCCCATGGAATAATAAGGGATCTAATATGAAAGTTTGGTTGCTCTAGCTCTTAGATCTAGGCGTTCATACGAACGGACAGACGGACAAACAGACAGACGGACATGGGGATTTTACTTCATGCTCTTGAGCAGTTCAATACTGAAGGAAATCGCTTTTATAAAAAGTTCCGACAAATTACTTTGAAAAAAACCCATTAATCCCATTAAATCAATTTTTTTTAAAATATACAAATCAAAATGTCCGTAGTCTTACTTACTTTTGCTTGGTGGAAACATTTGAGGCTTTCTCAACGACTGAAGCATGATCGGATTGTGCCTTACACTGTTTGTTTGCAGAAACTTGAGGTAGATGCATTATTTTACCCCTAATCGCCAAAGGGCATGGATTTAGTTTATATTCGTACCGGGAGCGTATGCTTAGAGCGTCTGGTCCATAAAAGGCCTTGTAATACCACTGTGCACACTCGTCCAAAGTTTTAGCAGAAGATCCAGCTATTCCGTCGTGTTGTACTGCAAACGCAATGTCAGGTAGATTTTGTATAACTCTGCTGAACAGAGCAAACGATACCGATGATGAACTGCTGCTAATAAAAACGCTTATTTAAAAAATATTTGGTTAAAACAATTGTTTCCCATACTTGTAGGACAATCGTCTCGACGCGCCTTTTTTTTTTGGCGACATGCCAATAAAGTTGCTTTATAGAATGAGAGTTAACAATAACAGTGCGACGCACAAAAAAGCGCGAAATGTTGATATCTCTAAGAATGTAAATGATAATTATTTACACTAAATGGTAGCTACGGATAAGTGATATGAACTGGTGATTTAAAAATACAATACTTTTTTTAATAAATAAAAAAAAATTATTTCAGAGCAATTGTCCTTTTAAAACAAATTCATTGACCAGATTTATCGACTTTTACAAAATAGATTTCGATACATTTAGAACATAAGAATCGGGTTTTTCGGCAGAGATTATCAGTTGTTGGTTTATCGTTAAAAAGGCAGTACATATTAAAAAATTAAATTACTTCCATTGAAAGGAATTTTTAAAAAATTCTCATCAACTGTTACATGTTTGTAGCAGGAATTATGACTAAAAAATCAACGCTCACGCTGAACTTGTTAAAAAAAATATCGATACTAACCCAAGCTATCACAATTTAATTATCGATATTATTTATTGATATTATTTCAGCTCTAGTCTGAAGTGTATGCAAAACAGCTGTGGTTAAAACAAAAGTGTTCAACTATTTCATAAAATAACATTAATAATAATTATTAAATTCAAGTAAGCGAAAGCGCTTTAGAACTTTCAAGGACAATATGACCAGGTAGGTACTTTAAGGCTGGCAGCGGGCATTTAAAATTCATAACCTTAAACAATGTACATACATATGTACGTGCATTGGTGCATGTTTGCGCGTGTGTAAACTTTGCTGTGTTCCAAATTACAGATCAAGTATTGAATTAGGCGACGTTACGCCGCATAACATAAAACAATTGAAAAAACTCAATACGGTTGTTTTCCCCGTTTCGTACAATGACAAATTCTATGTTGACGTGCTTGAAGCCGGCGAACTGGCGAAATTAGCTTATTACAATGACATTGTGGTCGGCGCAGTGTGCTGTCGGATTGATACGACTGAAAATCAACGTCGCCTGTACATCATGACTTTGGGCTGTTTGTCCCCATACCGTCGTCTTGGTATTGGTACTGTCATGTTCGAACATATTCTGAACTATGCAGAGAAGGACGGATATTTTGATAGCATTTTTTTGTGAGTAATGTTTAACTTAATCGCTAAATTAAAATGATCAATGCTATTTGATGGTCTCTTTTTCTTTAATAGGCATGTTCAAATAAACAACGACGGTGCTATTGAGTTCTACAAAAAATTTGGCTTTGAGATCGTCGACACCAAAGAACAATACTACAAACGAATTGAACCAGCGGATGCACATGTTCTTCAAAAGAAACTGCGACGTAAAAAGGTTGAGCATCAGCAACACAACCATAACCATCATGCTTATACTAACGGAGGTGCTACAAATGAAAAAAAGGAGCGCCGATCTTGAAAAGAATCAAAGCCTATGCCTTTTACAAACTATAAAAAAATTTAAGTTAAAACATCGAATTGTTTGCAAGCAGACGCCGATTTAATGTTCGTACGTTTTACTTAAGTAGTTACAATTAACAACTTTAAATGCAAATAAAAAATCAAGATGTGGCAAAATCAAACAGAATATCAACCTCAAACTTACACACATTAAAGCGAAATTCAACAAAGAACGACATTCCTGACAAACGATTTAAAACGATTAATGAACGTGCATACATTGAACACGCATACAAAATTACTTGTTTTAAGCTCGATGGGTATCTGTCTTACAATCAGTAATTAATATCAGCTCCACTTTATTGCCTTTGACATAAAAATGCTTCAAAATTCTATTCAACTTGAATAACCGTTTGTGCAGTTAAAGGGAACTACAAACTATTTGAATAATGGAAGAAGGAATTTTATTTTGTTACAATTATCTGTACAAAATGTTTTTTTATTGGGGTGTCATTACTTTCCGTCTTCATAACATGGACGATGGTGGACCTAAGTCAACATCAACAAGCGTCGCCGTTGCTCTGATTTCTCGCATTTTTTGTATATGTGGTTTCTTAGCGGGAGTGGTTACCAAACTAAGTAACGATGAAATGTCACTGGCTATGTTCGCCCATCTCACACCTGTTGTGAAAGTAATTTTTGCATGGGAGTGCATCTCGTGCACTGTAACCTACACTGAGTATTGCATTACGATGGACCTGCGGCGTCGACGCCATATAGCACTATTACGTAGCATGCAACGTTTGGATTACGACATATCGGTACAATTTCCAAATGTAAACTGGCATTACCAGAAACTGCGTCGCAAATACGCCTATGGAAGTGTTTTATTGACAATTGCGTACCTCACGGTTTCCTTTATTTTTATTTTTAATACCGCCCACTGCAAATGTGGCTTTGTGTCATCCCTGCTTTTAGCGATTACATACAGCATACTTACAGCGACACTTGGCGTAGTTGGGTTCATGTACATCGCACTAATTGATTACCTACGCTTGCGATATCGTTTGATTATCAAGCTGTTAAATCAGCTCTCTATGCAAAATGTTCAGATGTCATTTGCTGAACAACACCTGCGACTTTACAAATTATTTGGCTTTACCAAGAGATGCACTCGCATTCTTTTTGAGATGAATGCAGTATTTGGTTTTGTAAGCGCCGCTGGTTTTTTTTATGACTTTACCATAATGACATGTTACGTATACGTCGTTTGTCAAAAGATGCTCGAAACCGTGCATTCGGCCAAAGAATATGTTTTCATTACTATGCTGCTGATCATTCATGCTTACAAAGTAATCATAACTTGTTCCTATGGCCACATGCTCCACCGGGAGGTAAGTTCTTACTGCTTATTTACGATACATGGTAAGTTTCAACTTTATGTATTTACATAGAAACGAAATTGTCACAATTTATTAAGCAAGTTCGAAAAACATTTTTTTCATCAACCAAGAGTGCGCTATCAAATCCAACAGTTTCATCATTGGAGTTTGCACAACAATATAACTGCAAGTATTGGGGCCGGCAGACGTTGCAATACATTCCTGATATACTTGGTAGGTTTTATTTTGTCTTTAATATATAAGTTTGTTTGTGCATTGTCCTACATTTGGTTATTATAATTCTTTTGTCTTTTAGGTATTTAATGGAATAGCAAATTATGTCATTATACTGGTGCAATTGCTGTTCCAACAAATTCAGCTCAGAAATAATTTTAAGGATGTGGAAACATTTGGCACATGAATATTGTTTGGTCCAGCAGCTATTATGCTTAAATAGTACTTCTCTTTGTTTTGTAACTTGCCCTGTGCGGCAAGAGAACTCTATTCTTAACCTCTCTTAAACTATGTAAGCTTTTGCGCAAGCGCATTGCATGCGTCGGCTGCAACGCCGACCTCTCTCTGATTTGCCGCGTTACATATCGGCGGCTAATCTGCCTAATGGTTTGCTAATGCAGATCAGTAATCTCACGACGCTGATCTTACCTACACGCACCTACGCACCTTCTTTCGAAACTATACATAATAATTTATATACATAACCTTAACACAATACATTATATCGCGGTATAAACATTGAAACTTGTAATAAATCGCACCTAAATCAACTAACTACGCTTATCCTTTAATACACTGTTTAAGTTCTGATAATAACCCGATTTTAAAACAAATGCTAGCAAAAAATATTGTTAGCTCAACATTTTGGTGACCCCGACGTGATTAAATTATATCAAACTATATTAAAATAAGTAAAAATCGTGATAATTTAAACTATACTAAATTATTTCATATCATAATATTACAAATTCATAAAGTTTTTAAATCGGTATTAAACTCTTGCAGTGTCAAAGTGCAAGTTAAAATACATAATCAGACATACATAAGCGCATAGCAGTTCAATAGCTACATAACATATATACGCGCAAAAACATATAAACGTATATACACAAAAGTTTTGCTCATATACTTTCGCGGTCTTTTGTTTTTGCGATCTAGCGGTTATTGCGTTTTACATATTCTTTAACTATGCCTTCTGAAAGTGAAATTGCATCAGCCGATCAAAATGCAAATAGGGTGTTATTTTTGAAGCGCAAAGTGAGTGCAGTGTGCAATAGCTTACAGGCCTTAAGCAATACCCTATCGAGTGAGTTTTTAAACGCTTTGGACATACAAGCGCTAAATGTACGTTTAAAACAAATTGAAAAGCTACAGTCTACATTTGACTTAGCGCATAATAGTCTTGAAGAAATGGATTTTAATGAAATCGGTAGTCAACTACGTGAAGATTTTGACGAATTATGCGTGGCAGTCGAAACGTCAATTCGGGTACTAATCGCGAAAAACGGTTCTCAAATGCCATTGTGCTCAACTTTACAAGACTCAACAGCCGTTCCTGTATATAAGCCACGATCTGCGCCAACACTGCCAACCATTAAATTGCCTACGTTTAGCGGCGGCTACACCAGCTGGGCAGATTTCTACTCCATGTTCACCACTATTATAGAAAACAACCCGGATATCACAAATATTGAAAAAATGCAGCATCTGCGTTCCTGTTTGCAAGGTTCCGCGCTGGATGCAGTGCGATCGCTGGAAATTTCTGAGGCTAACTATACCGTCGCATTAGATATTTTACAAAAACGATTTGATAACCGCCGTTTAGTTTTTCAGGCACACGTTACAGAAATTTTGAGGCTCAAGGAGGTATCAGATGGTTCTGCTAGTATGCTGAGAGAACTGTCTGACAAATTCAATGCACATATTCGAGCACTCAGAAGTTTGGGTAACATTGAGCAAATCGCTGGATGCATAATCACACAGGTGCTTCTACAGAAATTGGATCACGCATCACAAGCTAAGTGGGAAGAAAGACTGGAGGAGCCAACGTTTGCAAACCAAATACCTTCTTGGGAACAGTTTGCCAATTTTTTAGAACAGCGATGCAGAACTCTGGAGACTGTGGACTTTTCTATGGCTAATTACTCATCTAGTGCTCATATCCAAAAAACTGTAAAAACAAGAAGGCAGTCCTCTTCCGTTATTTCTAACTCTGCTGACGCCGAATGCACATTTTGTGAGGAAGATGGCCACACCATTAACTATTGCCCACAATTTGGGAATTTATCCCCTGCTTTACGCCTTGAGGAGGCAAAATTGCGGTCATTATGCCTCAACTGTTTAAGAAAAGGCCATTGTCCTTCAGCATGCAACTCTGGAAGTTGCCGCAAATGTGGATCTAAGCATCACACTTTGCTCCATTTACGTAACAATGATATACATCAACACCATGATTCATCTTTAATGCAGCCACCTACTCAAACACTTGGTTCAGCTCAAAACGCATCTCAGCACACTGTTACCTCTCTTGTTGCTCAAAATTACAATAGTAACGATGTGTTGTTGGCTACTGCTATCGTACTTATAAAAGATCACTCAGGAAAACTTGTACCATGTCGTGCCTTATTGGATTCTGGGTCTCAGCTGCATTTGATGACATCACGCTTCGCCAACAAGCTGAACTTGAAGAAATCTAAGTCCTCCACAATCGTCTCAGGCTTGGGAGATTCACAATTTCCTACTGAGAGTACTTCAGTAACAGTTTCCTTACATTCACAGGTATCCAGATACTCTAACAGCATCACAGCTATTATTGCACCAACATTAGCAGACCGGCAGCCAAGGCGCGCTGTGAACATTACAACCTGGAACATTCCTGCCAACGTGCGTCTAGCCGATCCATCGTTCTTCAAACCTCAACCTTTTGACTTGCTAATTGGGGCAAGCTTATTCTACGAGTTGCTCTGCGTTGGCCAAATTAAACTGCGCCCCGGTCTGCCACTTCTACAGAACACGCGTCTTGGATGGGTTGTGTCTGGTGTTCGTCCTAGTTCTACTAGGTTCTCTAGCGCATCCTTAATCAATCCTGGTGGACATCGCATGGCAACAAATCAACAGAAAACTTATCATCGGAGGCGAAAGGAATGTCCATATCCCCTGCAGCGGTGTAGCAAATGTCACACTCCAAGGCCAGCTCAGCCCGTCTGCAACGTCTTTACAACTAGTACTGGACTTAGCCAAAGATCCTTTAACCAAATACCTACATCTGCTTTCCCAAATGGATTTTGTTGAAAGCTACGCTTCCAACGGGGGGAGTATGTTTGGTCCAGCAGCTATTATGCTTAAATAGTACTTCTCTTTGTTTTGTAACTTGCCCTGTGCGGCAAGAGAACTCTATTCTTAACCTCTCTTAAACTATGTAAGCTTTTGCGCAAGCGCATTGCATGCGTCGGCTGCAACGCCGACCTCTCTCTGATTTGCCGCGTTACATATCGGCGGCTAATCTGCCTAATGGTTTGCTAATGCAGATCAGTAATCTCACGACGCTGATCTTACCTACACGCACCTACGCACCTTCTTTCGAAACTATACATAATAATTTATATACATAACCTTAACACAATACATTATATCGCGGTATAAACATTGAAACTTGTAATAAATCGCACCTAAATCAACTAACTACGCTTATCCTTTAATACACTGTTTAAGTTCTGATAATAACCCGATTTTAAAACAAATGCTAGCAAAAAATATTGTTAGCTCAACAAATATAATGTTATCTACTACTAGAAAAGGGAACGGATAATAACATTCCATCGCGTTTCATCTGACCCGGAGACGAGGTTTTTTAATTTATTTATTACTATTTAATCTTTCAATATTAATAAAGAAAAAAAACTAGTAAAATTGTAAACTTAATTTATTTAGGAGCAACTCCTTATTACCCAAAATCGTTCCCAAGTGCTCTATTACGCCAAAAAATTAATCTCTGCCTTTACCGCAAATCCGCAAATACAAATTTTTCCCGCCATTATCGCCACTTTGTGGTGAAACCTTCCAAATGAGCAACGCCGTTACTCTTGACCAGCAAAAACAACCGAGTCGATATAGTCATGTCTGTTTGTGCGTCCGTCCGCCTATTGTAAACAAAAGGTTTTCAGTGACTGTAAGATAGAAATTCCAGATTTTACCAATAGTTGTGCTTTAGGAGGGTCTATATTTATATTTTATTATATTATATTATATTTTATCAATGTTGATTACTGCTCAAAGAGGCCTAAGGACCTTGCTTTATCATTTCGCGCACGGTATCTCTGAAATAGCATTCGCTTCTGACCTACCTTCATTTTCGTCGGTAAGCCAGCGTTTTAAAGTGGTGTATTGTTGGGCTTTTATACCAAATGAAACCAAAGAAAATTAATCGTTGCACTCTCGATAGCCCACGTCGTGAATCATATGATCACAGTTCAACTTCATTTCTTGGATAAAGTGGAATTTTCAAAGTTGAGGAAAAAGTCAACAGGCCAAAGCGTGAACAGCCCTGTTGAGTTTTATGAGTTGAGTTGTTGAGTTTTTTTCTCCTTTCCAGAGTTTGTTTACATTTGTAAATTGGTACAATTTACATTAAAATTCAAAAACTTTAATTAAAGATGGCGTACGTTAAAGTCGGGCGCAGACGACTTTTGGATACCCTGTACCACCACATTGCAATTAATTCCGACACATTGCTTAAAACCTCCAAAAGATATTTTGTTCGGCAAAGGTTACGATGTTTTCATAAACAAACAGAAATCAGTCGAATTTTGCACCAAAAAATTTTTTTGACCGATCGGTCCTATGGGGACTATATGATATAGTCAACCGATTTTGATCAAATTTAATACACTGATTGGGAACTATAAAAAACTCCCGACTGCCAAATTTGGTTCCGATATCTTTACAAACAAACGAAACGCAAAGAATTTTGTAAAAAAAAGCGTTTTTTTGAACGATCGTTCCTATGGGAGCTATATGATATAGTCAACCGATTTTGATCAAACTTGGTGCAGTGCTTGGGTACTTTAAAAAATTTCTTAATGCCAAATTTGCTAACAATATCTTTACAAACAAACGCAACGAATTTTGTAGAAAAAACGATTTTTTGACCGATTGGTCCTATGGGAGCTATATGATATAGTCAACCGATTTTGATAAAATTTGGTACAGTGCTGGGGGTCTCTAATAAACTTTCGATTGCCAAATTTGGTCATGATATCTTCATAAAAATGCCGAGTCGAAGTATAAAATCTATTCTAATTAAACCTGTAGCTAAAGTAGCTATGTATTACATCGATTTGCATTGTTTTATTGCTGCGAAAATGAAATAATTGCAGAAAACCCATATTTGAGTTTGTGCTTCTTCTTCTTGCGTGTGTTTGTTTACATTTGCGAAATGCTGCAAATTATTTAAATTAAAAATTTTGATTCAATAATGCCGAGACAAAGCGAAAAGTGTGTTTTGACTGACGCTGGTGCTAAAGTGGCTTTGGATGAAATTGATTTTATTGAAGGTTCGTCTGCTAAAACAAATTCATCGTATAAAAACTAAATTTTATTTAATACAGAGACTATGGGGCTGCGTGGCGATTCACAAATTGATGAAGTTCTATATAATTATCTAGAGGACATGAATGCAATGACACTCTCGCGTCGGGGCGACCACTACCGCATCCCTATTATGCCTAATACAGCCCCAGCATTTTCCCATTCGCATTTATTTTTATACCCTGTACCGTATGGTACAAAGGGTATATTGTGTTTGTGCAAGCCGAAAATGTATGTAACGTACAGATGGAGACGTCGGAGACCCCCCAAAGTTACCTAAAGTATGATCAGAGTGACTAGAGAAGTCGATATACCCATGTCCGTCTGTCCGTATGAACGCCTAGATCTCAGAGATGGTAAGAGCTAGAGCAACCAAACTTTCAGATTAGATCCCTAATAAATCCATAGGAGACAAGTTTATTTTATTTTTTTGATATCGGGATTACTTTATATAGCTCCCATAGGGGTGTTTCAGAGGACCTCGAAAAAAAGCAAAAGTTTTAGACGGATAATTCGTTTGTTTATGAAGATATCATAACCAAATTTGGCGATCGGAAGTTTTTTAGAGACCCCCATCACTGTACCAAATGTGATCAAAATCGGTTGACTATATCATATAGTCCCCATAGGACCGAACGGTCAAAAAAATTGTTTGGTGCAAAATTCGACTGATTTCTGTTTGTTTATAAAAATATCGTAGCCAAATTTGCCGAATAAAATATCTCTTGGAGGTCTTAGCAATATGTCGGACTTAATTGCAATGTTGTGGTACAGGGTATCCCAAAGTCGTCTGCGCCCGACTTTAACGTACGCCATCTTTTTACTTGCGTTAATACAATTTGATTATTTTAAATTTGGCGCTCTGCTTTTATTAGCGAGTATAAGGTAACTCGTAAACTTAATATTATCTATGTATCATACGGTACAGGGTATAAAACTTTTCCCATTGGTTTTTGAACATTTTTCGCTTTTTTTGGTAAGTGATAAATATTTTGTTATTTAAAATATTTAAAACAATATATTGTTAAACACAACAGTAGGTTTTAATGGAAACTTTCTGTTTTACTTATAATTTTTTTTTTATTATTATTTAGTACATTTACTTATTGTCCAGCAAAGACAGATTGTAAATAAAATATGAAGAAAAAAATAATAATATTTTGTTAGACTAATTAAATATTAACAAGTTACCTATAATTATACCTTGTACGGTATGGTACAAAGGGTATATTATGTTTGTGCAAGCCGAAAACATACAGAAGAGACGTCGGAGACCCCCCAAAGTTACCTAAAGTATAATTAGGGTGAGAAGAGAAGTCGATATACGTCTGTCCGTCTGTCTGTATGAACGCCTAGATCTCAGAGATGGTAAGAGCTAGAATGACCAAGTTTTCAGATTAGATGCGTAATTATGTCAGGGGAGACAAGTTTATTTTATTTTTTCGATATCGGGTTATATTATATAGCTCCCATGCGGGTGTTTCAGAGGACCTCGAAAAAAATAAAAGTTTTAGATGGATAATTCGTTTGTTTATAAAGATACCGTAACCAAATTTACCAAATAAATATCTTTTAGAGTGCAATATTCCGGATTTGACTGCAATGTGGTGGTACAGGGTATCCCAAAGTCGTCCGCGCCCGACTTTATCGTACGCCATCATTTGTACAAAATTTGTTGTGCATCGTTTGGAAGTTTTTTAGAGTACCCAAGCACTGTACCAAGTTTGATCAAAATCGGTTGACTATATCATATAGCTCCCACAGGAACGATCGGTCAAAAAACATTTTTGGTTAAAAATTCGTCGTTGTTTATTAAGGTATCGTAACCAAACTTGGCAAAAAAATATCTTTTGGTTTTCTTCAGCAATATACCGGATTTTATTACAACCTAGTGGTACAGGCAGGGCCGTAGAGAGAAAATCCGCCCCCGGGGTAAAATGTACCGGCCCCTCTATTACACCTTTAGCTTGACTCACGACTGTACGACAGTAATTACACCGGGCCCCTGAAAAAACTACGGGTCCGGAGGGTTACTGGCCTTTAGCTTTAGGTGTGTTCTTTTGGCTTCAGTGTCTGCGCCACGTGAGACGTCTGTCGAGGTGTATGCCCAGGTACGTTACTTCTTTTGCTTTCAGAAGTGCAGTATTATTTAATGTAAGCGGGAGTCAGTCTTTCCTTTTCAGGGTAAACGTGATGTGTTTACATATTTGTTCATTTACTTTAATTCGCCATTCTGATACCCAATTCTCCACGGTTACAAGATGAAGGGCAAGCTACGTTGTCGCTGTAGGGCGCATCTAGAGCGACTGAGAATAGCTGTATCATCAACAAACCTGGATCTTATTAATTGTCTGTTAGTGGGGATGTCCGCTGTGTAGAGAAGATATAGAGTTGGGCCAAGTACGCTGCCTTGGGGGACTTCGGCTTCGGTGATATGGTCGTCAGACATGGCGGTGTTGCATCTCAAAGAAAATATTCTGTTATAGAGGCATGATTTCAGAAGACTGTGCGTGTTGGTAGGAAGTTTTAATTTCATACATTAGACCATTTAGCCAAGCTCTGTCGAATGCTTGAGAGACATCCAGAATTATTGCAGAGCAGTACTCCCGATGTTCAAACGCGGCTCAAATTTCTGATGTTACACGATTGACCTGCTCAATGGTTCCATGTTTTGCACGAAAACCGATTTGATGCGCTGGATATGGGATGATGTTGGTCAAAAGGCACTTTTCAAAAAGTTTAGATAGGGTTATGGGTCTGTATGATGAAGGAACGGGGTGATCTTTACCAGGCTTGAGTATCATTATGACGATCGGCTTTTTCCATCATCGCGTTAAACAGCTGACAGATGGTGCAAACGGCACAATGAGCAAGTAAAATAAGCATCTTTGGTGTAATTAAATCGCATCCTGGGGACTTCTTCGGCTTGAGTTGCTCTTTTATAATTTTAGCAAGCTCTTCCGGTCGGAATTGAATAGGTTCGGGCGATAGTCGAATTTCTTCTGATGGTGGTGGCAGTGCAGAAGTGTTCGTCGCTGGGTTTGGCTGGAGCACGTTTTGAAGGTGAGCGGCGACGCACAGTGGCACGGAGGCCGAAAAAGCGTTGCAAAAATCATATTTTCTAAACCAATAGACATATTTTAATGAAATAAATTGTAGTTGAAAGACAAATGTTCAGGCTTTAAAATAAGTTCTCATTCATGGTACGACGATATCTGAAAGCTGCGCAATATGTTGTGGAAGTTGGATATTGTTGCCTTTACAGTATTTACCATTGAAAAATATATACAGTTTTTTTTCATTTTTTCTAAACCAATTGAGATATTTTTATGAATTAAATTAAATTGAAAGAAAAATGTTCAGGCTTTAAAATAAGTACCCATGCACCGTGACACGATATCTGAGAGCTGGGCAATATGTTGTGGAAGTTGGATTTTGTTGCCTGTGCAACATTTGCCATTGAAAAATATGTACCTAAATATTTTTTTTTGTTCATTTATAAAGAAATTTTGCTGTTAAATTTTTTTGTTCATTATTTTATATTTCAGTCAATAAATTGAATTTAACAATGCTTTTTTATTATAATATGTTATATAATAATATAATAATATATAATTTGTCTTATCAGTAATTTTTTTGTAAAATAATCATCCACATTTACATTTGAAGGAATATCTAAAAGACTTTGAATAACTACTTGTTAATTCTGTATTGGATCTTACTTGTCTAAGGGATGCAACTAGTGGATCTGAAGAGGCTGCTAACATAATAAAAAGATCCTCGTTTTCCCTTGATCGTGATATTTTACAGTATTCATAGCTCTGAATTTTTTATTATATAATCCTTGTTTCTCGATTCCTGGGCTTCTTCTGATATCTCCCCAATGGGTAGGCAACGATATTCAATTATAGTTTGGTCATGTGCTAAAATTTTGTGAAGCGTGGGAGTCAGTTTCTTTCCTGGATATTTTTCCATTAACAGCTCTGCAGTCTTGGTGGCATATCCATTATTTTCTGCCGTTAATGTTTTCCTTGCAGTTCATAATATTCAAAATAACACCCAATCTTTTGATAATTTCATCATCTACTCCAGTTTTTTCTGATGTCATTTTTTTCCTGCAAAGAATTTTCGTGATGAGTTTCCATCGTTTGAGTTACCATATCCATATTTGGGGCGGTCGACCATCAGCCCAAGTCGATTAAAGAAATCGTCTTGAATTTTGCTTTACCTGATATTTTGTTTTTCTTTGTCTGGTGTTTTGTCTTCAAAGGATTCGTTAAATTGCGGAAAAGTGTATGCAAGCTTCAAAATAAACTCCATGCATCTAATTCTGGCATGCAATGGTGAAATACCAAATTCCAGATTTCCCTCTTCAATTAAGGAATTATCCAAATTTTGGAAATATTCAGGCAAATATATACAAGGTTTAATCCTAAATTCACAAAACGCGTAACAGGTAAAAATGTAGTTACATTAAATGTTTTTTAGTTGGTACCTAGCATTATAAAGGGAAAGGTTACATCCCTATCCGTATGTTTTCGGTTCAACTACGTAAACATGCAAAGAATTTGCATTTCTCTTAATAATAAATAATCTAGCTTTTTTGAAATGTTACAGGTAGGTGCTTTTTTATTGTCAAGTACAAATATAAGCAAACATCTCTTAATTTAGTGGATGCATCTACTGCGTGTTCTTCTTCTTCTTCTACCTGCGGTAGCATTTTTTTGAGTTGGGTTTCTGCACTTCTAGTGGCCTTACAGCCACAGCTGGATTAAGGCGGAGACAAAATTTGTAGAGTAAGTAAATAAATTGATAACAAACGTATTTATGTTGAAACAAAAAATATAAAAAAATATAATATAAAATATTTTCTTTTAAAGTTGAAAAAGTGGTTCAAATATAGTGGTTCAGGCAAACGGAAATATTGAAAAAACCAGAAAATTTACGAAGTCATTTTTTTCTCTTTTATGTTTAAATTTCATATACCTTTTCATAGAATCCAAGAAAATAGGGATTGGTCGCGTAGTTTTTTTACAAAACGATCTTAAACAGGCACTTTTTATTCAAAAAATTCAGATTTTTTCAAAGTTGAAAATATACTTCACTTTGAGAGGTTGTAGCAACTAAACTATTTATCCGAGCTGAATAAAATTTTTATTTTCTTGATCCCTGGGAAATTCTAAATCAGATGCATGTATTACTTTTACAAAATTTTTTCATCGCAAAATCGATTTTTGAGAGGCTTTTGCGGCTGCCGTGCCACTGTGCGACGGTGCTGGCTCGATCATTATCGCTTCGGGCCCATGCACCTGCGGAGTTCTTTATTGGCATTACAGTTTCTTTTGATGAGCTTAGTGTTGGGTGTGCTTTTCAGAAAGGATGTTTTGTGCTAGACGGTGAAAGTTTCTCTATATAGCGGCGTTGCAAGAGTTGGTGCTGCTGTGGCAGAAAAAAGAAAATCACTTGGTGTCGTGCTGGAAAAACATCGATGTTAGCCAACATCGATGTTTACTATATTTTTAAATCAGCGTGACAAAATCCATAAGGGTAGCCCTACCACATGTAAAGTTTACACCACTTTGAAAATAAAAATATTTTTATTATTAATATGTGATAAGAAGCCGTGATTCAGCAATGTTGTTTTAGACTGTATTTGGCATACGTCTCCTGAACTTCTTTGAATATTTTTTTTAAAAATCAAAAGGTTGCGCATTGCTATCTTATTTTGTAGTCAACTAAACACCAAGGTACCGCAAAGGAAAGGGACGCGCAACTAGACGATTGATCCGCAAGGAAATTATATCCCACACCTCTCTGTTTCAATCTCTACGTTACGCCTTCTCGTGGTGGTACTGTTAACCCTGATTGGAGACCAGGCAAAGCCACACACACGTAGAAACCCTAGTGGAAAAAAGGAAACAAAATGTGTCGTAGTGATCTGGTCCTTCTAGAGGTGGTTGACGAAGGACCGACAATCCCTCTCATAAAACTTGTTCATCAGAAAACCTCAAAGTAAGCCTCGGATGATGGAACGGAAACAACGGCAACGACCCCAGCTAACGAAAAAGGACTATGATTTAAAAATTGCAACTTGGAATGTACTATCTCTTTATAGATTAAATGCCACCAATACACTGACAGAATGCCTCAAAAAATATAAAATCGCCATCGCAGCTATATAGGAAATGGGATGGATTGGCACCATACATGGCAGAGAACGGGACATTTATTAGAGCTGTCATGACAAGTACCATCGCTTCGGTACAGGATTCGTAATTAACAAGTCGCTTAAACATCTTGTGATGAAATTCAATGCAAAAAATTAGCGTATCTGTACAATAAGAATTAAAGGAAAATGGCAAAATATATCAATTATCACCGCGCATCCACCGACTGAAGAAAAAGCTGATGTAGAAAAGGAGGATTTTTACTCTGTGTTAGAACACACATTCGACAAATGCCCTTTGAATGATATAAAACTGTTATTGGGGGGACTTTAACGCGAAGGTAGGACGACAGAGCATATACCATTGAATCAGATAGCACCGTAACTAACAGCTCCATTAACAATAAATGGAAACAATGCAAACAAATTCTAACTAGCGCAGCTGAAAATATCCTCGGATATACAAGGCTCGAAAACAAAAAAGAGTGGTTCGACGAAGAGTGTAGACTGGCTACGGCAGATAAAAATGAAGCATAGAGAATACATATTGCTACAAAAAAGACATGGCAAGCTATCGAGCATTACAGAAGAGTGCGCAAAGAAGAGCAAAAAAATATACAGGAGAAAAAAGCGAGCCTACAAAAACGAGAAAATGCATGATATAGAAAATTTAAGAAATATATCCGAAACGAAACAGGTGTACAAAAAACTTAAAGATGCAAGGAAGCAATTTAAACCAAGAACAACAAGTAGCGCCGATTAAGAAGGAAACCTACTGCCACAGAAATCTTTAACCATTTTTTCAACGCTTTCAAACCAATCCGTTGAAAGGTGCCACAGAAACCTCAAACATTTAATTTTTCGAACAATTAACTTCGAATGTTTTTGCTTTTGCAAGAATGGCAGCAGAGGGTTGCTACTTTGCACAAATTATTTGAGAACATTTAGACACTCATTTAAATAAATGTTTATTAACAGTGATCCCAAAAAAGATTATTCTTTATTACATTAAGCGATAATTTTTAGCATATTTTGCATAATTTTGCTTTCCATTTGTACAAAATAAATTTAAATTAAGTTTAAATATTTGTGCCGCCCAACACAAGAGTTTGTATGGCAACGCTACGGCTCAAAAGCTGTTCACAGCGTTGTGAATGACAAATTTCGTTTGTTTACATTTGCAAATTTGCACGAAAATCTAAAATAATTTTTAAAATGCCAATTGCGGGATCGTTAGCCATTGAGGCCTAAAAAAAGACACTCAAACATATAAACCGTCGAGCGAAGAGGTCGAAGAACCTCTAGATCGCTTCAAGGCTGTCATACAGTCCAGCAAAGGTTGCAACAATTATGTATGATGTGCACTGCATCAGTACCAAACAAATGAAATGAAATTTTAATATAAAACACACACACTGATGAAAACAATAATGCAAATGGTTATGAAAATTGTAATTCTAATTGTTGTGCCCTTGTAGAAGTTAGATTTAGTATTTTCGATGCACTCGCCAATTATAATATTTAAAACGACGCCATATTCAATAAATATTACTTCATTTATTAAAATCATTTAATTAATTTTTAAAATTTCCATATGCTGTTGTGGCTTCTTTCTCCTTAGGTGGAGTTTCTGATATTTTCATTTTGAACTTAAACTGCTGAGCTATTGATATTCACACGAAAAACGCCGTACATTGCCACCTTGAGAGAAAAAGCTGTACTGCACTTATTTATTTAATTATGCATTAAATTCGGCGCACTTCATAATGAAAAATTAGTTAAAATAAAAAAAGCAATTTTTTAACTTGCATTTAACATCAAAAACATCTATTAATATGCCAAAATAATAACTTGGAATTATTATTATTTAGTACAGAAACTAGGTGGCAACTCCTTAGCTCGAAAAGGTTTTGCATGTTGATACAGAATGGCAAAAGTACCAACCATTTTAATAATCATTTCGCAAAAATGAAAATCTTCGATTAAAACATTAAAATTGTCAAAGCATAAAGATACAGAAAACTCAGAAATTAAATACACTTTCCAAATATGTAACAGTTTCTTTGAATAAAAAAGGTTTTGTTGGTGAATTTAATCAAATCTCATGCAATTTTGTCAAAGATTTTGAAACCGTTGAAAATCATGTCTGTGGCACCAAGAAAAGGAATTGCAACGAAATTGACAAGAAACGGTTTTCTGTGGCACCCCAGATACTTAACAGATGGGCAGAGCATTACGACAACCACTTCAATAATGATCAAGTGAGCACGCATCAATTCACCATACCTGAACATGATCAGACGGAACATGCAGCGCAAACGCCTACAATCGAAGAAACGATGGCAGCACTGGGAAGGCAAAAAAATTGTAAATCGCCTGGAGAAGATGGATCCCGTAGAATTAATTAAAAACGCCGGCCCAAAATTTCTCGAAGGCTTTCATGCCCTAATTGCCGAAATTTGGGAACAGGAACGCATACCAAAAGAATGGACAACTGGTGTTATCTGTCCAAATCACAAAAAGGGGGACTCATCCAATGCGAAAATTACAGAGCAATCTGTCTTTTAAATTCGGCATATAAAATAACAACAACAATATTATATGAAAGGCTTCAAAATATCAAAGCAAACATCATCGGGCAATACCAATGCGGATTTTCGAAGAACAAATCAACTACGGACCATATTTTTTAAATACGGCAGATACTTGAAAAGATGACCCACTACAACATAAAAATGTCTATTGTATGTTCATTGACTTTCGAGCCGCCTATGACATACGGGAGAAACATGTGAATGACCTAACTGAACTTGGCATACCGACCAAGTTAATCAAACTGATAACAATGACTATGACGGAGGTAAAATGTTAAGTTAAAATTCAAGGTGAACTCTCTGGAGAATTTTCAATGCATAGAAGGCTAAGACAGGGTGACGCCTTGTCCTGTCTTATTTTTAACCACTCACTAGAAAGAGCAAGACGTGAGGCTCGTATGGAAACAAAAGGAACAGTTTTCTGTATTGATAAAACCAAAATACTACCTTTTGCTTCTGAAAGGAGAATCCAATTAATGGGTACCACTCTGTGTTTAGCAGATAAGCAGTTTGAAATTGTTAAAAGCTTCAAATACCTTGGTGCAATTGTTGACAGCGAAAATGATATAACGGAAGAAATAAGTGCACGGATATTTGCTGCGCAGGGCTCTTACTATTGATTAATGCCTTATTTTAAGAGTAAACTACTTACCCGAAAAACAAAGACTAAAATTTACAAAACATTGGTAAGACCCGTGCTGACTTATGCTTCGGAAACATGTACGATGTCAAGAACGAATGAAAATGCGCTTAAAACGTTTAAGAGGAAAATTCTGCAAAAAATATTTGGCCCTGTATTCGAACAAGAAAGTTGGCGCATTCGTTATAACCGCGAACTGTACCAGCAGTACAACGAGTCGACGAGGACGCTACGAAGATTGGAGTTCGTAACTGGAGAGCAGTAGCCAAAGACCATGATCATTGGAGACAAAAACTTGAGGCGGTTCTGGCCCGACCTGGGCTGTTAAAACCTCTGATAATGAAACACCAAGCGGTTTTATTTTTTCTGCCACAGCAGCACCGATTTGGTGCAACAATGTTAAATAAAAGAAGATGGCGTACGTTAAAGTTGGGCGCGGACGACTTTGGGATAGCCTGTACCACTAATTGCAATTAAGTCCGAAATATTGCTTAAGCACTCTAAAAGACAGTTGATTGCCAAATTTGGGTACGATATTTTCACAAACAAACGAAATACAACGAATTTTGAGCAAAAAACGGGTTTTTGATCGATCGGCCCTACGGAAGCTATATGATATAGTCGACCTATTTTGATAAAATACGGTACAGTGCTTGAGTACTCTAAAAAACTTCCAAATCCTGAATTTGGTTACGATATCTTCATAATCAAACGAAGCACAACAAATTTTGTACAAAAAACGGGTTTTTGTTCGATCGGCCCTACGGAAGCTACATGATATAGTAAACCGATTTTGATCAAATTTGGTACAATGATTGGGTACCCTAAAAAACTTCTTAATGCCAAATTTGGTCACAATATCTTCACAAGCAAACGAAACACAACGAATTTTGTACAAAAAACTTTTTTTTTTAACAATTGGTCCTATGGGAGCTATATGATATAGTCAACCGATTTCGATAAAATTTGGTACAGTGCTGGGGGTCTCTAAAAAACTTCCGATTGCTAACTTTGGGGGGTCTCCGTCGTCTCCTTCTGTATGTTACATACATTTTCGGCTTGCAC
Organism: Chymomyza costata; assembly: GCA_018150985.1. Lineage (NCBI taxonomy): Eukaryota > Metazoa > Arthropoda > Insecta > Diptera > Drosophilidae > Chymomyza > Chymomyza costata. The sequence continues at coordinate 1,190,211 of JAECWU010000190.1, read as the reverse complement.
AAACACAATATACCCTTTGTACCATACGGTACAGGGTATAAAAACAAAAAGATGGCGTACGTTAAAGTCGGGCGCAGACGACCACCACATTGTAATTAAATGCGAAATATTGCTTAAGACCTCCAAAAGATATTTTATTCGGCAAATTTGGCTACGATATTTTCATAAACAAACAGAAATCAGTCGAATTTTGCACCAAACAATTTTTTTGACCGTTCGGTCCTATGGGGACTATATGATACAGTCAACCGATTTTGATCACATTTGATACAGTGCTGGGGGTCTCTAAAAAACTTCCGATTGCCAAATTTGGTTATGATATCTTCATAAACAAACGGATTATCCATCGTAAACTTTTGCTTTTTTTTGAGGTCCTCTGAAACACCCCTATGGGAGCTATATAATGTAATCCCGATATCAAACAAATAAAATAAACTTGTCGCCTATGGATTAATAAGGGATCTAATCTGAAAGTTTGGTTGCTCTAGCTCTTACCATATCTGAGATCTAGGCGTTCATACGGACGGACGGACAGACGGACATAGGTATATCGTCTTCTCTAGTCACTCTGATCATACTTTAGGGAACTTTGGGGGGGTCTCCGACTTCTCCTTCAGTACGTTACATACATTTTCGACTTGCACAAACACAATGTACCCTTTGTACCATACGGTACAGGGTATAAAAATGTATTCTTATGTATATATAAAAAAAAACTAGTAAGTACTTTTTAACAAAATAAAGTGTAAAAGAAAGCTTTAATATTTCACATTTGTTAAAAATTAATTGCTTTTAAATATCTTTCATTATTTCGAAGATTCTTACATTTTTGTAGATGCAGTCGAAAACGACTTCTATTTTTGTCACGTACTAAATCGCAGGTTTATGGACAATACATATATTGGAAACGTTTAATTAGCAGATCCTACTTTTTGAACTACATACACGGCTACAAAAAGAGTAGGTACTTATCAAAAAATAAAAACAAGAAAAAAATTTTTATTTTTTCTTTACTTTTTTGCACTTTAAAGGCGTACGAATGTCGCGTACTGCGATCCTGGAAATGCCCATACATATGGGCATATCATACATATGGACATATATGTATGTATGTATGTATACAGTAATATTAAATGCTTTTCTAGTTATAACCTCTATGTATGTAAATACATATGTATGTTCATACATATGTACATACATATGTACATACATATGTGTGTGTATGTATTTATGATGGATCCTCTATTTCTTGCATATACATACATACAAACATGCATAAGTACATACATATGTATAATATGTATGTATATATTTATATAATACATACTATGCGTGTGAATATTTCCCTATATACTGCAAAGGCAGGACATTGTTTATCGATTTGTAAAATGGTAACAACAACAACAACAGAAGCAGCAGCAACGGTGACTGCATCATTGGGGGCGTTGGTGGGCGATGCGTTTCGCAGTTGCTTTTTAGGCCGCTATTCGCATTGACAGCGACCCAGCAGCGCAGTAGCAGAAGCAGAAACAACAACAATAACAAACAGCTCATATACATACATACATACAATCACACACAGATGAACTACGTGTGTACATGTACATACGTACATATGTATGTGTGCATGCTCCACGTTGCCTCCGGCTTCAAGTTACTCTCAGCGAACTCAACCAAACTGTGGTGTTTGCACTGCTGATGACGGTTGGGTAGGTGGGATGGTAGCTTGGTGGACTAGTTGGGTACAGAGGTTTGAATGAGATTCTGCGCTAGCGCTGGGTTTTTTTGATAAAAATGAGGGTAGGACGACACAAGAGCGCGGCGGGCAAGAGCAGAACCTTGTCAGCTGTCACATTGCCGCTTGCTGTTCCCGTTGCTGCGTTTGTCGTTGCTGAAACTTGGCTAAAACAACACAAACGTAGTGGGAAAGGAACAAAAATCATTCGCTCTAGAGGTACATACATATGTACATACATAATTGTGTACATAAATGCATCCACATACATACACAGGTAAGGTACATAAGTATGTACATACATACATACATATGCACAAATATATGTACTTACATGTAAGTATGTACATAGAAGGCCTTCGTTGCCAGCGTTTCATAATGTTATCTTTAGTTTTTAAGCTAAATTATAGCTATTTATATATGTACATATGTATGTATGTACATACTACATATAAATAATTACATGTACATATGCATAAATACATATACATAAGTATATACAAACATACTATGAACAAAAATACACACGTCTGATATGCCACCTTATAACTTTGGAGCATGCCATTCTACACGAGTATGTATGCATGTATGTACATATGTACAATTGTATATATGTACAATTGTATATATGTATGTACAATTGTATATACATATGTATGTGCACGGGCAATACATACATTTCTACACTTATTCACGCATGCATAAGTATGTACATATGTATATACATTGAATGTACCAATTTATATGTACATATGTATATAAACGTATGTATATGCTGTATTTTAAATAAATACATACACACATACATAAATACGTTTGCATGTATGAATGTTAATGCATATGTATGTATGTATGTACATACACACGAACATAGCAGCGGCTACACCAGTGTAATGGTGGGGGCGACGACATGCGGACTAGCTCCTGTAAAGGCGTTACTGTTGCTAGGGAACTGGTCCGTCGTAGTCTCGCTACAGTCTTAAGTACAATAACAAAAACAGCAACATCGACCTAGACTCGCTCGACGATGAACGCTCCTACCCAACGTTGGACTTTGCTGCTCAGTGGGCTGAAAGCACTAAGCAATACCAAAAGCTACGTCTATGGTAAAATTGTTCTTGGCAAACAAGGAAATTTCAGTCACAACTATATACATACATATGTTTATACATACAGATATACATATGTACATTTGCACAAGCCATGAGCGTACGACTACGCAACGTGATGTTGCTTAGGCTCTTGCCTGTCGCTTGAGGGGCAACTGCGGGTGTACTTGTGTGTAAAGTTGTACGATTGTTTTGTGGCCCGCTGGTGTCGTGGATCGATGGACTTCTGGACATATGTATGTGCATACATATGTATGTTTGTATGCATGTATGTGTGTATGTATGTATGTATGTATACATTTTATAAAGATGCTGCTGCAGCAAATTTCCGCGGGTGAAGCCAAAGGTTTGTTCGGCCGGTCCCTGCTAAAAAAAAAGAATTCAAAGATGTTCACAATGACGCGTCTGTGGGCAACATAACCTAGAACACAGAGGAAACCCCTCGCTGTGATAATAGACGACTTCACGTTCAAAATAAAAAAGTAGCGAAAGTTAGCTCCGAAGATGGATGATTGGCTAATCGTTCAACCGAATATGTTATCACTAATAAGAGAGAAGAAATGTATAAAGAATTCGCATGTCCTTTTTTATATGTACATACATATAATTTTAAATACAACATATTTAGGAGTTCTTTGTTAAATTTTTCCCTAAATTTTTGATTTGTTTTTAATTTGGCTTGTATATTACGTTGTCTAAGCAGAAAAGGCAAAGCCTGTAACTCTTAATTTATTTTAAATGTAAAGATCTCACACATTACACTACCAAATTAAAGTGAATAAAATTAAATAAATACATATGTACATAAATAAATGCAACATATCTATATCTATATATGTATTACAACTCAACTAAGTTGACTCTATATAAGACTCAACTACTCACCTAGAATATCATTTTTATCGATGAATTAATTTAAAGTGTGTTTGATTATCATGACGTAGTAAATGTATGGGGCCAGTCCTTGAACCATAGGTTATATAGACGACAAAAACTTTATCGTAGCATGGGACATTGCTTGAAATCCTAAGCACAAAGGCAGCCATATTAAAACAAAAAGTAAACAAAAAAAATATATATATTTATTTTTGACTAAATACCTTATTTTGAAACAAGTCTGCGAAGAATTGTGATTTTTTTTATTTTTATTAGATATGTTCAAGCTTGGATGTTTATGAAACTTTTGAACTTGAAAAACAGTGGCGTACGCGTACAATGTGTGACTACTGTATTTATGTTTATATTTAATTAAGAATATACATATGTGTGTATGTACGCATTTACATATGTAGGATATACGAATATGCGTTGGGAGTTTGAAACATATGTACATTATGTATACATAACTTATACATACAAACTTATATATGCATACAGTCATATATATAAGATATATACTTACATCCATACATACAAACAATACATATGTACATACATACATACATATAAATTTTTGTTGATCAGACTTAACCAATAACCTTGAACTTGAAATTAAAATTGACCTGAAATGTGAAGCCTGTTGTACATGTGTATACATAAATACATTAGCAAGTACATATGCATGTATGTACATACATACATAAGTGTTTAGTTATTTGCTTTCATGTGCACATATCCAGCGGGAAAGAAAGGCTGTAAGTGCAACAGATAAGTATAAGAAGGATAATAAGCTGGAACTGCTTGGTTTCAATGTACATACATAGTGGCAAATGCAAGAGGAATGTAGCGGTCTGATACATATGTACATATACATATATACACATATATGTATATACTTACGTGCATATAAACATACACATTTACAAACATATATATGTATGTATGTACATATGTATATAACAGAAGCGCTCGCAGCTAGCGTTTGTGCATAGTGTCAAGGGGAGACGGTGGGGTGGCGGACGAACAGCAGCCGCGAACGTAAAGCGTAAAGCGCACAAATAACAGCGACGACCCGATGATGGTGGCGGCAGCAGCAGCAGCAGCAACTTCATACTTTTGCCAGTTTTGTTTTGAGTCAACGGCGAACGGTGGCGAGGACGGCAACGGTACGGTGATGGCAACAGCGACAGCCGCAACGAGACGACGGACGACTATGGCGACGAGCATATATATATATGTATATATGTGTATGTATGTATAAACATATATGTATACATATATATGTAGCGCAGTCGTGAAATTGAGTTTAGTAATTGTTTTTGTTGTTGTTGGTGGTGGGACTGGGCTGCCAACTGCTTGCTGCCATTTGGCTCCGTACAGCGGAGAGCGGGCGGACTATGTGGGCGGCTAACATACATACAAACATATATATGTACAATATATGTACATGGTGTGCGGTGCAGGCGGTGTGGCGTGGCGCAGGCATTGCGCGTTTATTGCGAGCGCCAAGCTGCGCTGTTTTGTGTGTGTGTGCAACTGTATGTTAGTATGCGTGTATGCTGCCTGCCGGTGATGTTTTTGTTGTGCAGCGACAACAACGATGGCGATGATGATGATGATGAGGTTGGTTCGTTCTTGTTCTTCTTTGCACGTCCTCCAACAGCAACGACGACGATAACGACGACAACGACGGACGAGTCGGTAGGTCGGTAGCCGCGGTGCTGTTGGGGCCGCTTTTTGTTGTTGCGTTAACTGGTGCTTCTCTGCCCGCCAGCCCGCCAGCCAGCCTGCTGCTGTTGCTGCTGTGGCGACGTCGTTTGCTGGCGCCGCTGTTGGCTGCCGTTGCTGCTGTTGTTGGGCTGTGTGCATGCAGGCTTATGTACGCTCGTCTCATTCAAGTGTCCAACTTTTGTCGGAGCGGTCATATAAAACGGGGATAGTACGGTTGCGTCGCTAGCTCGCTCGCTCGATTGTTCATTGGTATGATGATGGGCTGTGTGTATGCACCGACATTAGTTTGTATGTAACTAGTGTCGTTGTTCGCTTGAAAACCCTGCCGTTGCTTTTTAAGGTACCTAAGGGGTGCGTAGTATGAACGGCAATGGTCAAGAGTGAGGTTCATTCGGTAAAATCTATGTACATTTGAATAAATGTGTATTTTTTAACATATGAAAATATGTATACATATGTAAATACATACAAAAAATTCATGAATTGAAAAAAGTAACATAAACAAATACTACTATGAAAGAGCTAAAAGTGGCACGCGCTATAAGTGAATCATCTACTACATCTGATAACACATCCGACTTTATTGAGATTGTCAAAAAGTACGATGTAGTCTATAACAATCACAATCCCGACTATAAAAATGTTGAGGTAAAAATGAAAGTCTGGACACAAATTGCTGATGAAATTGGATTATCAGTAGGTAAGCTATGTCGGTTAAAAAAATCAAACAAAAATCCTTTTAACCACTGTCAAGATTAAAAGGAAGTTGCTTTATTTATAACGTATACGTTCATGCTAAATATACATTTGCATGTACATACATATGTATGTGTGTACAGAAAAAGCGTACCCCTATCGGTAGTTGTCCCTGTTTTCATACACGGAGCCGATAGTACAAAGGTATAATTATATAAATGTATCGTCTCCGAGCCCTTAAAGCGCATACTATGTCTGCATACATACATTTATTGCCATGACTGTCTGCCCGTCTGTCGGTCCATATAAAGGATCTCGAGACTATTAGTGAGAATTATTTGCAGATCAAGTTTTCGATGTTTCTCAAAGTTTCACCAACAATGTAAAACCCAGTCGGTCAAAATTTAGCAAAAGATTACAACTTATTGCTGATAAGTATGCTGCATAAATTATTAAAATTAAATGAAATCTTCAAAGGATACAGGTAAAAATGTATCACCTATAAGCGCCCTCGCCTATAAACACTACTGCTTGTGTAGAGGGTACAATCACCGAAATCGGTATGTATACTGTCGAAGGCTAAAACAATGTGTTCTTAATCATTAGACTTTGCCTAATCGGAATCGAATTCGAGCGGCAACCTGAATTGGTACAGAATATTTTAGTGTCGGGTAGGCACGAGTGCAGCATTCTTATTCGGGTAAACACTTTAGCAAATTTAGTGCGTATTATATGCATGTAAGTGGGATTTCCCGTAGTCGGGAGGACGTTTGGTGACTTAAGTCCCTGTTTTCTTTATATATTGACCCTCATGTATTTGCGAAAATAATACCTTTGCTTTGCTGTAACTATTAGTCGTTTAAGATAAATTTTACAAATTACGTCTTTTTCTATGTACAAATAATCATTTTTTATACCATGTTTATTAACTTTGTGCAATCCAAAATTGTTTATAATAACCAAATTATGATCAGGGTGGCTAGAGCAGTTTATATAGTCATGTCTATAGGCAGACCTGACGAGAGAGGGACTCCCCCGGGCTCGGAGTTTCTCAGGGACCCGGTGTTATTTATGTCGTACTTACAGAACACAATGAATCATGCTAAAGGTGCAATAGAGGGACCGGTACATTCAGCCCCCCCCGGATTTTCTCTCTACGGCCCTGTCTATGGGAAATGATTATCTGAACTAAGAATTGCGCGCAGTTTCTATTAGAGTTCTACGAACATTCTGTTCACATAGACATCGATCTGTAATTAAATTTAACAGTTTCGATTTAGGACTCTAAGCTCGTGCAAGACTTTCCATCTAAGTGTGTCTAGGAAATGGACGCTTATCATAACCTTGACATTTAAATATGTAGTTATTTTCTTATATGTAGGCTTTTAATTTGCACAAAAGCCAGTGGACCCCGTATGCATTTTCCTGCCTGCTAGGTTTTTCCGGTATTCGAATTTTGAGTAAACCAGACTTCCATCGAGCAAATGCGTTGAGATAAAGGTTTGGCGTGGTACATTAAATTATTTGCATAGTGTATGCCCAAAGCCACCTCAGGCACTTTATTCTCCGATTGTCCATTTCTGGCGATCATTAGCAACCGAAATTATCTTTCTTCCAAACTTGTTTTCAAACTTTTTTCCAAACTAAATTAAATTTAACAAGATTCTTAAATTTAACAAGATTCTATTAGCAGATGGTACGAGTACGCGGGAAACTTAGAAGTTCCATTTTCAAACTCAACTAAAGGCGTATACGAAGAATGCTAAAAAATTTCCCAAGCGGGGTTTTTTTAAATATGGTTTTGTCATTCCGTGCGAATTTTTTTTGCATTCTGCGTATGTAGTTGAGTTTAAAAAGGGAAAAAATTTGAAAAAAAAATTATATTTAAAACGGTCGAGCCATTGTAACTTTAACTAAGGCGTATATTAAGGAGTCGCCGGACACCACCTATAGTTCCTTTCCTTTTTTATTTTTAAGAAGCTACAATCACCAAATTTGTATGTAGACCCATGTGGAGTATAATACATAGTATATGTATGTATATAAAATATTTTCGAAACTTTATAATAAATAAAAACAAAAATTTATAATAATAATAACAAAACAAGAAGCATATCAAAACAGTAACTTTGCAGCATGGATCTTATAAAAATTATTAAATTTGTATACCGTGCACCCAAAGGGTAAACGATGTATGTACCAGATTCGTGCAATGTATGTAACAGTCAGAAGGAGGCGTGGGCATATGTTCTGTTTAAAAAAATGCTTACATATATAAAATAAATTGCTTGACACTTTTCAAAGTTGACGGCGATATAATAATAAAATATAAATAAATAAAAATACGTACGAATACCTCCAGTTCAAACTTTTTTTAAACAACTTAGCTGTGACAGGCCGGAATGAAAACGATTCGAAATCGATTCGGATCGAGCTGTTTTTACGTTTCAAAACGGGTCGGATTGTCCCCCCAAATAATTCGATTGACAAACTTATTTAGATAATCTGAAGCCTTTTAGTAAAGTATAGTTCCATAATTAGCCGAAAATAAAAATTAGAAAGAGGAAGTAGCTTTAATTAGAAAATCAAGTGTGCGGAAAATGGTTGCCATGTTTGATGACCATGGAACAAATACAGCCAACGTGCGTTTCAAAATACGGACATTCCATTTTTATCATTTGTTTAATCATTAACCATCACTTGTATGTTACATGTGGCGGCCCTCATGTAAATCATAAGTCCATCAATCGGAAAATTGTCAATTCTTCTTTTCTATGATTCAACAACTTTAATTTGTGCTAATTAATCTAATTTTCAAAACTGATTTTACCTGACTACAGTTGTACATGTATTTATGTACATAAGTTTGCATTTCAATACCTATTCTTTCTTTTTACTCCCTAATAGAAGCATCAAAAAGAAAATGGAAAAACTTGCGGGACAGTTACACAAAATATTTGCGCTCGTTCCGAGTTGGAACCAAAACTTCGAAGAAATATCAGTATTGGGCACATGCCGATCATATGGAGTTTCTTAAGCCCTACCAAGGACCGGGCAGGTGAGTGGAAACTATCTTAAGTGACTCAATAAAGCCAACAAGATTTTGCTTCTTCTACAATAGAAACTCTTTGAATGCCAACGGGAAATCTAACGACGAAGATGACACCGAATGCGACTTTGGCTATCAAGTGCTGGCCAAAGCTGTAAATAATGGCGGAGACGATGATTTGAAAATAACGACAGCCGCAACTACGAACATATCACCAGGTTGTACCCACACAGTTAGCACTTGCACGACTGCTATCGCAAGCACGAGCACCACATCCTCAGCGCTGAATATGATCTCACCTGGTGGCAATGGTTCCCTCTGTCACAACGCTAACAGCAATGGAAGCGGCAGCTTCGCCAATAGCAACTGTGCAGCAGTTGCTCCACTAAGTGCACAGACGCCGCCGGCTGCAAGTAGTGCCAATAACAGCGCAGTAGTCCTGCCGTTGCCCACTATGCCGCTTGGTGCTGTTAACAAAGAAAATGTCGCTGCATTAGCCACATTGGCTAATTTACCCATGGCTGGTTTGCCTTTAACAGGTGCTGGAAGTGCTGCCGCAGCGGCTCAACAAATGTTTCCATTAGCTACATTAAAGGCAGCTGCTGCAGCTGTTGGTTTGCCACTACCTCCTATATGCAGTACTGCTAACAACGTGGGTTGTCTTATTATCGAGCCACATTTATTTGCTGCCGCCGATAACTTCAAAAAAGAGCTAAGTGCGGCCGCTGCAGCTGCAGCCACAACTCCACTTGGATTTTTCCAAAATTTGACAAATCAGGGCTATAGCCTCAACTGTGTGAACGGTAATGGCAATACCTCGAGTCGACTTCACGGATTAAATAATAACGGTGTAGCAAGCAATGTTGCCATCAATACGCAGTCGCCTCCTAGCTCAAAGGTTAGGCGTGTGCAACCATCTCCACAGACGGCCGCCATCAATCTAAGCTGCTCAGCTACTGTGGGCAGCAATGCTGGAACAGGTGGAAATATACAGCCGCCGGCACCAAAGGCGCGCAAAACAAGTGATCTGTCGCGCCCATCTTTGGACTGGGACGTGGCCGCTGTGCTGCAGGCCAATCGTGATCTGGATGCCAATACTCTTTTTTTTTTGAGCTTGGCACGTCAGGTTCGAGCTATGCCCATGAAATTTCAATCATTAGCAAAAATGCGTTGCATGCGCATTGTTAGTGACATCGAGCTCGAGCTGGAAAATGTCGATTGTAATGGTGCGCAACATAATGAGGATGGAACTGGAGCTGGTAATATGAAATATTGCAGCATTGACACACCTCCGCCTCCCTCTCATGATGGCTCTTCCATGATTCCACCACCACCGATTTCGATGGCAACCGATGGCTCAACAGAGCATTTTGTATATGTAATGTCGCCTTCACGAGTGGAAAGCATGATTGATATATCATCCGATGAGGAATCCAACACGAATAGCTTGGCTGTGGCTGCTGTTGGGCATTGAACATACGGTTGTCATTTGGCATTACACCAAAATGAAATAATAAAATTAAAAACAAAATTTTTAATATGTACATTTTTTTCCGTTTAGTTATTTTAGATTTATTTTTATTACTATATCTTTGTTTCAATCTGAAACTTAATTGTAACAATGTTGAAAAAATTTGAAAAGTTTTAACACATCCGATTGATTGATTATTTTTGTATGTAAAAAAATGGGCTAAAATCGCTTACGAAAACTTGAAAATGTTTGCTGGTATGGTACATGCACACATGCATATGTAAATTTATATGATGAATGAATTTCTTTTATGAGCAGGTCAATTTGACTATCCACACTCTAGGTATTGTAGACCTTATGCCTGCACTTTACTCTTGGTGGTAAATGCAAAATAAGCAACGCCGCCAATAAGAAAAGCAGCTAACAGCTCGGCTTTGATCCATGGTCCCTTATACGCACTTTTTGCGGGCACTAAAACGTCTAACAATGATTTAACTGAAGAGACTTTGTCGCCATCGCGCTGTGCCTTCCGCACATTTGCATAGCCATCCTCGTCAAAAAGACGTACTTGTACATTGCCGCTGGAGCCTCGTTTAATATCCTCTACCCAGCTTACCTGTGAACGTAAGATGGAATGTGTAGAATTGTGATGAACAAGAATTGAAATTATTTACCTGATACTTATTCTCGCCAACTTTGGCAACAGGAACCACTTTTCCGCAAGGAAACTCGGCAAAAAGGCTTGGCTGAGCCGAATTCCCACATTGTAGGGTAAATTCAGCAACATGCGCTAGCTGTGTCAAGATTGTGGCATCTTGAGTGCTAAAGGCAGTAACAACTGCTTTTGGGCTGCTGCAACTGCTAGCGTAGGAGTTAACAGAAAAAAGAGCCACTAGGCAAATTGTGAGCAGTTGATGGTTCATTTTTGTTTTGATTGTAGTTAATTTTTTAAGTATTTATATTTTGTTTCCTTCACCGGTTGCTGCAGCAGATAACTTTTACCAGAAGCCACGACATCAGCTAATTAAGAGTGACCAGCTTGCTTAAAACAACAACTTAAAATGACAACAAAAAATTTGTAGATCTGGCAAGGCTATATTTGCACGTCACCATGTCAATTTTGACAGCCGAAACGAACTCGTTTTGCCATATGTATGTATGGAACTATGTATACATACATACATACATGCACAAATATGCATTTATAATAAATTTGTAGGGATATGTTATTTTATTTTTGTGGGTTTTATTAAATGGGAGAGAATGGGAGTAAAGCTATGTTAATTAAGCCACAAATAGCTCCTTGTAAAGGTAGTGTAGCATTGAGCTTATTAGTGCTATCAACTTGTGTAAGGTAATGGCTCAGCTTTTCGGCATTCTCATTGAAATCCGCTTATAAGCTGTGTGCCATAAGATTGTGAATATCGACTCCGTGTCTTCTCTATTGGTACAAAAAAATCGATAGTTTTCACTAACGATACTCTAAGAAAAATGGCGATAGTTTTTCTAATCAGACGAGCTACTTACAAGTCCATACCAGAAAATGTATTGCAATTGGCAAATTGGCGCTTAAGTAGGACATCCCTGAAAAGCACTCTCATCCTAAATCCATCTACTTAGGGTATTCACGCTTTGTGTTGAGTTGAGGAGTTAAAAAGTTGAGGAAAAAGTCAACGGCCATTTGTTCGACGCCAGGCAACCCCATTGTCTCTGTACTAAAATGAAATTTAGTTTTTTTAAAATGAATTTGTTTGAGCAGACGCCATTTTAGCTACAGCCTTAACTAAAATTGATTTTGCGCTCTATCTCCCCATTTTTAATTCAAGATTTTTAATTTTAAAGTTAATTTGCATCAATTTACAAATATAAACAAACACAGGAAAGAAAAAGCACAAAATCAAATTTAGTTTTTCTATAATTGCTTCGTTTTTGCAGCAATAAAATATTACAAGTCTGTGTAATTCATACCTACTTGAGCTACAGCTTCAATTAAAGTAAGTTTTATGTTCTTTCTCAGCATTTTTAATTAAAGTTTTTGAATTTTAATGCAATTTGTACCAATTTACAAATGTAAACAAACACCGGAAGGAAAAAGTCATCAAGTCAACTCATAAACTCAACAGGAGGGATTCACGCTTTGGCCTGTTGAAAACATTAAAAAATAATAATCCAAAATTAGTTTTAATGACACTAAGTGCATTTATTTAAGTAAGTTAAGTTTGAAGCCACCACTTTTGAATTTGTTTATACTCATTCAGGTTGGCGAACTTACAATACCAACTGTCAAGCACCAATTGGCACTTTTCGTTTAATTAAAATTTGTTTACTCAATATCCTGCAATTGGTACGGCTTGGCATCGCTCGACTCTGAATATTTACAGCAATGCTTTTGGAACCACTTTCCTCTTTGGCACTTTGTAAGCCCTAAACATTCCGCTAAGGGGTTAGGAGCTTAGAGTAAAAGTTAGACGCGTGGCCTTTGGGATATCCTGTACCCAGCGCTGGAATTGCACTAAGTGCTTTCGGTGCCCAGTCTCAGGGCGGTAGAAAATTAAATGAGTTTTTTTTTAAGATACCACACCCCTCCTCAAGGGTCGGCAGGTTTTATGGACTTGGCCCTCGGAAAACGGATTGTAGGGTTGTTCTATATAACCCCCAGATTCAAAATTGTCAAACCTCTAAATCGAACCTGCTTCGTTTCTCTAGAAATCGACATATATCTATACATAGGTTCTCTCATTTTCTCATAATTTGATTCAGAATATGCACATTTATATATTTCTAGAGAACCCGGCGGCGAAATTCGCCAGATATTGCATTGCATAATATACAAATAGCTTTGCAGAAAATAATACATTGTCTTTATTCAAAAAAGCCAATATAATGAAAAGTGTAAAATTAATAAATTTCGTTATAAACAATATTTGAAGTTGTGAAACCCTCATTCTGTGGAAGGACTTTTTAGTTTTATAAAAAAGCAAGCCTAATAACATATCTGCGCGTGAATAGCTTTCGATTGATACCTCATTTGTTGAAATTGGACCATCTTTGACGGAAATTTTATTTTAGCGATATCCGCCAAAATATAGATTTAATCGAAAAAATAACACCTTATTGCACATCTAGGTGTAAATAGCTTTCGATTGATACCTCATTTGTTGAAATCGCGCGATCCGTCTAGGAACCTTTGATGTCACAAAAAACGGCCTTGTGTGTAATTTATATATAGATAAACGTAATGAACATGTATATATTTTATTATATAATACATATACATACATATATAGGGTTTTCCAACAAGAGGTGTTATTTTGAATCATCCGGTATTTCGGTATCTGTCACTTTTGAAGCACCTTGTCGGACCGCAATACAGAAAATATGGAAAAATTCGAGCTGTTGGGACAAGTTTTTGTTGAGAAGCTTCTCCATCCTCAACGTGTGACTGTTTGGTGCGGTTTATGGTCCGGCGAATGTCATTGGACCTTACTTTTTCGAAAATGAGATTGGATTTTTTATGGGCGGAGTTGGATGACATTGATCTGGACAACGTTTACTTTCAACAAGACGGCGCTACGTGCCACACAAGCAACGAAACCATTGCTCTTTTACGGGAAAAGTTTCCGGACCGTGTTATCTCTCGAAGAGGTGATCACAATTGGCCACCAAGCTCTTGTGATTTAAAACCTTGCGACTTCTTCCTTTGGGGCCACGTGAAAGATAAGGTCTACGCCAACAGCCCAGCGTCGATTCAAGACCTCAAAGATAGAATTCGTGAGGCTATCAAGGACATAGGGCAGCCACTTCGCGATTTGGTTATGGAAAATTTCATGAAAAGGATATGGTCCTGTAAGCGTGGTCGTGGTGGCCATTTGGCTGGTGTTGTTTTTCATTATTAACGGCATACCTTCCTCTTTATTATGAAATAAACATCCGATCATTTATATCAAAAAATGACATTTTTCTTTGAATACCAAAATAACACTTCTTATTGGAAAACCCTGTATTATGGAGGAATACCTATATATAATTTATACAGTGTACACACAATTTATTCGGACACCTATAAATTTCTTGTTTCAAGCGCTGTAACTTTGCACATAGGTACCATAATGGAACTTATATTGGAATAAAAATTTCTTTAAAATCTTTAAGGTACTTCATGAACATTACAGCGAACTTATTGACACTTTAATTAACATTGCATTGCAAGATTTCGAATCTTGTAGAGTCAAGAATATCAGACAACTGCTTTCAGAAAAAGAAAAAAAAGTTACAGGCTCAGGAATCACGGAATGGAAAAGTTTAAAATCCGAGTTGACTCTCGACTGTGAGGCAAACATTCTGTTAACGAGCTATCCTTATATGGGCATTTCCCAGGTTGCGTACGTTACATTCGTACGCATATTTTTTAAAACCATCGGCGCTGTGAATAAGCAAATCAGCAAAAAAAGGTTTTGAGAGTTTTGCAAATGAATTTTAAACCTTTACTTAACTTTTTTTAAGAAAAAAATTTATTAGTGTCTAAAGTGCCGTTGCGTACGTTACAAAAAACGGAAGTAGTTTTGGAGGTTAACGTGTATTTGTGCCATTTTCAGCGAATTTTGCTTAATAACCAAAAGACATTAAATTTCGAAAAAGAAAGAAAAATAATTGAGAATTTAAAATGGGTCAGTTGAAGACTATATATGTTTAGGTTCATCCAAAATTGAAAAAACGATCGTTGCGCACGTTACGTTGCGGACGTAACATTTTTTTTCCAGCTATAAAACAAAGATGGAGTACGTTTAAGTCGGGCGGAGACGACTTAAAGATAACGTGTACAATCACATTGCAATCAAGTCCGGTTCATTGCTTAAGTACTCGAAAATAAATTTTGTACCAACTTGGCTACGATATCTTTATAAACAAAATCATAAAAGTAAATTTTGACCAAAAATGTTTTTTTACTTATCATTGCGACTATCTGATATAGGCGAGCGATTTTGGTAAAATTTGGTACAGTGCTTATGCACTGTAAAAATTTACCAAACGCCAAATTTGGTGACGACAACTTTATAAACAAATGAAATACATTGAATTTAGCACCAAAAATAAAATTTGCTACTACCACTTTTTTTTCTGCCATGATGGTAAAAATAAAAATTTCTTACGGAGTTTTCGTTTGTTTATGAAGATATCGCATCCAAATTTAGCATTCGCAGGTTTTTTTTCAGTTCCCAAGCACTGTACCGAATTTGACCAAAATTGGTCGAGTATATCATATAGCTCCCATAGGACTGATCGGTGAAAAAAACGTGTTTAATGCAAAATTCGTCTTGTTTTTGTTTGTTTATGAATATACCGCAACCAAATTTGGCAATCAAACATTTTTTTTGTAGTATTTAAGCAATAAACCGAATTTGATTGCAACATGATGGTACATGTTATCTCAAATTCTTCTGTACCCAAATTTAACGTAGGCCTTTTTTTTGAGGAATTTTATGCCGTTGCGTACGTTACATACTTTATGATACATATTTCTTTTAAACTGCTTTACAAACCCATACTTCTTTTTTTATTTTCTTAAACCAACTTGCCTTAAAAAGCTCGTTCGATCAAAAAATAAAAATCCAAGCATTCGTAACTTTTTTTTTTATACAGATTACATCGCGTACATTCAAATAAAAAACCAAGTAAGTCTGCTCTATATAACCAAAAATCGTTCGATTAAGAAAATACATAATCGAAACATAAATATCGTACGTAAGGATAGCTGAGTTGGTAAAATGTTGGTATTAAACGTTAAACTTAGCTCGAGGTTCCGCAATGATTCCCAGTCGAGCCAATTTTTTCTTTATCTTATCTTAAATGTTGTTTTTATGCAACTTTTGACATGAAGTCCAATAACTTATGGCATTGAAATGATCCAAAATTATGCATTTAGTAAATAAGAGGGATGTTATTTTTCCACTTATATTTTTGTAAAATACTCTAATAGCTTCAACAGATTTTTACTCGTGGGTTAATGGAAAATGTGACCCTGAAATCGACTTGACATCCTTTGAAATTGTTGTCATTTTTATGTATTCGTTATTTTTTGATTGCCAATGCTCACGAAACTTTTATACATATTTGCATGTTTTTTTTTTGTCAGTCGGGAACGGCTGACTTTGAGGTACCCTATATCAAAGACAATATAAATACTGTGCTTACGTTGCATTGGCGAGCACACACACTTATTCTTATACTTAATCTAATTTTCTTAAAAAATAGTAAAAATCGGGTCACGTAATTTGGGTATTACCCCTAAGACAGTGAATATAGACGTTCATTGTAGAGTCTTAAGGCAGGACTTACAAAGAAACAGCATTCCTACGAGCGCAGTTTGACAAGTCAATGAATTTTTGAATAAAAGGATTTTATTCCACAAAAAGTAGGTATATTTTGTTCTTTGATATCAAAACATAGAGTCGCGCTTTTTTTAAAATTGTTGATTCGGCTGAAATGCCTAAAGACTCTGCCAACTCTCGCATTTGCATTCTCCAATCGCTTCTCTCTTTTGGGAGATCTTAACGAGTGTACCCCTCTTCTGCGTACATAGAATATCGATGCTTGATGTCATCCAACTGGAACGAAAAATCATTCAATTTGAGCATGTATCCCAATAGCATTAATAACTTTTTTAACACGTCTTTAAATTAAAACTAAGGAAAATTCAATTGAAAACCCAGTTAAGAACTTTGTTTTGAAGTTCCATCGATGTCGTCGCTAATGGGCAACTCGGGAAATATTCAACCTGGATTACCGTCACGACGGTAATCGCTGGAGGCTTGAAATTTTTTCCATACATGGTTTTGGTGAAGAGCTTTAAACGTCGGTAAGCCACATATGTGGGCTACAACATAGTGCCTTCTGAAGATCCCCTCAGCCCTTTGGCTGCCACAAAAATGCAATAATATCAAAAGTTGCGCATTTTGCCCCACTCTCCCCTATACTTCAACGACTGATGTTGTTTTTTCATTTTGGATGGTGGCTGGATGATTGACGTACACTTTGCTTTTCCAAAAACCTCATAAAAAGAAATTTAGTTGTGTAAAATCGCATGATCTTTTCGGACAATTGAAATTATCAGGACGCGATATTAAACGATTTACGAAGAACGCTTTCAATACATCCAAATTGACTTAGTAAGGAAAATTGCACCGTCATGTTGGAAATAAATATCATCCAAGTCAGTTCCATCCAATAATCAGTTATTATCGAGTGGTACCGGTCCGAATCGATGGTAACGGGTCCGATGATGCCTTTTAGCCAAAATGCACCCCGCACAGTCACTTTTTAGGATACACCGGCTTCTTTTAATATTAGTCAGGATGACATTTAATGGGACCAATGAAAAATTCGCTTTATTGGTAAAGATGGTTTTTGACAAATATCCTGGATCAATTTCACGAATAAGGCACCATTTTTGTAGTGTTTTTTATTATCTATGTATAATGCGGTCTTCAATCAAATAGGAAAAAAAAATAAATAGAAATCCAAGATGCCGTACTTACAATAATAAAGTTGAGTTTCCTGCGCCATATGGAGAGGGAGACGGCGGACATTCCCAAAAGTCAGCTCCAATATGAGATCGTAAAATTTAGCGTTACAAAACTTAAGATTGCGACCTCTTATATGTTCTTTTGTCACACCCTCTTCAACTCCCAAATAATTTTAAAGAGCAACATTTTGTACAATTTTAATGTTCAAGCTTTGACATTATTTGTATGTGACAAAAGCATGAAATAAAATATAATATAAAATATATAATAATAAAAATAAAAAAGAAACTCAAAAATCTTCCAAACTCTATCTAATCATTTTTCTAGGCTCACTTAATAAGTCATAGACAAAACCAAAAAATTAGATCTACCTGGCAGACAGCCTTAGCCCCTTCATTTTCGATTATTTCTTTTACTATATTGTTTTGAAATAAAAGCAAAAGTTTTTGCGAGTTCATTGAGTTTACAAGTTTTGAGAACGTGAAAGCTTGAGCTGGCAGGTTGCCAACGGTGGCAGTTGGCATGACACTTGGAATTATAATACATACCTAACTGTGTGTTTCTGTGGGTGAAGCCGAAAGGATAAATGGAACAAACAAATTTGCAAGAGCGGAACAGAACAGATATTGGCCACGTTGGCAACAAGGTGGCATGCTTGTTTTTATTTTCGTCATCGAAGTACTATGGACATTCCGGCGTTTTGATAGCAAAAAAAAAATGCATATATATACTAAGAAAGCTATTTGCTCACAAAAATAAAAAAGGTACTGCATAGTTCTATAGGTCTAGCAATGTTCTATCTGGATCTATCTTACATGTCTATATATTTCTGTATACAATAGGGTGGGTAACATTTTTTCGGTACTTCTCTCTCTTCCCGATATGTTGTCGAGAAGGCTTACAACAGAAGTATGGACACCTTTCGATAGGTGGCGCTGAGTACTGAGCATAGTTTTCAAATGCTACGAAAAAACACAGTGTTCACTCAGTTTCCATTCAATTCAAACTTGACAGACGAACATTTTGAATTGGAAGCTCGTTGCTAATGATATTGCATTGGCAATTGCTTCTTCTGGTATTGCAGCCAGTTTATTGGATGAAAACCATCTGACTTATACGTATATGCTCCAGATGGAACAACTAAAAACATTGTGTATCCAAATGCACTTCAATAAATAGCATTCAATTGCAAACTTGAATTGTCAGACTTTTCTCGATAAAACGAATTAAAATACACAATTATCCAAAATAAAAATTGAATATTGTTGTAACGATATTAGTATTTCTTTAAATTTAGTAAACGGCACGGCAACAATGAACATTTTGGAATACTTCAAATTTGGGATTGCACCATAAGAAATTGAAATTTAAAAAAAAAAGGAAAAAATCAAAGAAATACAAAAAAAGCGACCTCTGGCGGTGCTCAAAAATAAAAATAAATTTCAAAAATGGATTCGAATGGATTTGGCTAGGAAAAAAATAACGTTTTTTTGCCTTATGAATGCAATGTCTGATTCGATTTTTTAATTCTTTTAAAAAGTAGGCGACTTGAAATTCGTTTTAGACCTATAGTTTCTTGGGCAAAGTAAGGCCTTGATTTTTTTTTGTTTTGGCCCCCTACAAATTGACCCACCCTTATATACATACCCGTGGCCGTCGGTAGCGTAGTGGTAGCGTACTCGCTTTATAAACCGAAGGTCGGTGGTTCGAATCCCCGCAGTAGCACCTTTACATTTGCCCAAGAAAATCTCTATTAATTGAAGACACCGCCGTTCGGATTCGGCTATAAACTGTAGGTCCCTGTTCTCTTCGAACAGTTACTAATAAAGATATATACCCTTTGTATCATAAGGTACAGGGTATAACTATTAACTCCTCTTTGTCAAGGAACTATATTTTCAATCTTCAATTGTTTAATTTTTCAATGCTTGTTTTCCAAAAGACCCACTGTGCTACGCGGTGAGACTTAAATCGCCTCAACATAACAAACAGGAACCTCGCCTTCCATTAGGTTCGTAAACAAAACCCAGTCAATTCTCGGCAAGCAATCGAGTTGCACACGAGCGGCACAACTGTGAACAACTACACGGACACTTTACAGAACCGACAGAAGTAAACAAATGGAGTCGAACGGAGCGATATATCAAATACATTTGGAACCCACCAAAAAGCACTAAAAGTGAAAGTCAAACAAGTCAAGTAAAGTGCGACCCAGGTCGGAAATTTCGTGACTGCAGGAATTTAGACTTAGACACATTTGATGACAAAGTTATTGCCTAGACCTGATGATACTGTAATTGATTTGCATTAAATCGAATGCCTGTATATATATGTATGTATGTATGTATGTTGAAAGAGGCAGTCACTCAAGTGAAGTTGGGTCAAAACAAAAAAAAATCAAGTTAGTTAGTCGTTAGTCGATTGGCAAACAGCCTGCCACATAGCTGGGGTACCTAATCTTTTTGGAACTCAATAGTAATGGCGCTTTCTATAGCGAGGCGTCATCGGTCGCAGTCTACGCTGACACATGGACAGTTTTCTGAGCCGCCAATCCATGCTGCTGGCGCTGGCCTTGCCAGCAAGTGCTTGCCGAAGCAACGTCTTTATCTGACGCGAGGACTTTCGGTCGGTCGGTCCATCGAAAATATTCGTCAAAAGGGTTATGCCCCAGGTGTGGGGCAATGGGGCCGGCAGTTATCAATTGAAAGTGCTTCTAAATTTGCAGTCAAAGCTACTAATGGAAAGTCCAACACTGGCGCACCTTCAATAGGTGCAACTTTGGTAGCCTGGTCGTCGACATCAACGCTGTTGGATAACGAAGAGCACTTAAATGAAAATATGTAAGCGTAAAGAGTGATCGCTTTATTTCTTTGTTTTTTAAATATACGTTTCTAGGGGTAGGGGAGAGTGGGGCAAAATGCGCAACTTTTGATATCGCATTTTTGTGGTAGCCAAGGGGCTGAGAGGATCTTCAGTAGGCACTATGTTGTAGCCCACATATGTGGGTTACCGACGTTTAGAGCTCTCCACCAAAGCCATGAATGGAAAAAATTTAGAGCCTCCAGCGATTACCGTCGTGACGGTAACCCAGGTTGAATATTTCCCGAGTTGCGCATTTTGCACCAGTCTCCCCTACATTACAACTTTTTTAGCGACCAGTCAAGAGTCAATTTTGTTGTATATGCTGGTGTTAAATCTAGCAGAGACCTGCAATGGTATACCGGAACTACTTAAGCACTAGTTTGAAACCAACTCTTTTTCATAAATGCTCATTTTAAAGCACATCAAATAATGAAGTGCTTTGTTTTTGCAGTAGTTTCATTTTGATGTGTGTATATATATAAACACAGTATTATTTACAAAAGTTTAAGATAGATAATTCGGTTTTTTATGAAGATTTCGTACCAAATTTTTCCTTCAGAAGTTATTTCCAAGCATGTGAAACATATACATATACATAACAAGTCGTTATGTTTCGCTTGTTTATAAAGATATCGTTACCAAATTTGGCAATCAACAGATTTTTTGAGTACTTACTAATTACTAAGCAACATAACTAATTTAATTGCGATTGTCGTCCGTGTCGCCATCTTTTATATTGCTTTTGGTAGAATATTGTTGCAGTTTATAAAGAAAATGGTTTGAAAACCAACCAATTTTACTTATACTTATCTTTAGAATTTTACAAGCAGTTAACTTTTATTTGGTGCGTAATCCACGATAGTCTAATTTTGTCTTTTGCATACATTGTTCAAATGTAGATCACAATGGGTACCTATAGTATATGTTAATAAAATATCGCAATATTTTGATGTTTTTCTTATGTCATATATTAGAGAATAATTGATAAAGATTACATATTATTAATTAGCTTAAGCCACCAAATTTGAAATGAATTTGTTAGGAAAGCAACGAAATGTTGAGTGTACCCCCTTGGGCACTATCCCTGCGTTGAGTTCGTCCTAAACTCTCAAGAATAATTCATATTTTTGGCATCTCCCATACAATCACAGTAAAGATTTTGTGTCTTCTTCACATAAAAGAATATAGATCTAGACAAGAGAACTAAATCTAGGCACCTTGTATACGGCGAGGCTTCAATCTGTTATATCCAGAGGTGGGCACGAAAAATAACGGAAAGAGCACTACACAACATCAAGAAAAAAAGTACGGTTACGGTCGCAAATGCATCCTCGAGTAGGGCCATAAAAATCGCACACTGTGTGTATTTTGTTTTTGTAATTTTCTGCGAGTCGAGCGAAGGCACACATTGTGTGTATTTTGTTTTTGTAAACTCGGCGCGTCGCCGTCGATCTGCTTGTGCGTGTACACTGAACGAAATTTTGGGACACATTCAAAGAAACAGAAAAGTCATATGAGTTTATACGACAATTTTAATTTACCAAAAAAATTACTGGGTCTTACAGTTGCCAAATTAACTATGTTTCTGTGCTCAGTGTACTTGTGCGAATTTTTCGTCCGCGAGCACCAATAAAAACTACCGCTACGGTCTAAAAAGGGATGCTCGAGTAAGGCCATAAAATCGCACACTGTGTGTATTTTGTTTTTGTAACATTCTCGGTTTTTCGCTTGTGCGTCTGGCTGGCGCCACTTACAAGACATAACGGAAAGAGCACTCGGTGCAAAAGGAGCCAAGGCGTTTTTTGTACCAAGTGCTCTTTCCGTTATGTCTTGTCAGTGGCGAAAGATAGGCGCACAAGCAAAAAGTGCTCTTTCCGTTATTTTTCGTGCCCATCACTGGTTATATCAATATAATCTATATAATCGCTCAGTTTCTTGACCAATTCGCTCTTCTCATTCTTGTAAAAGTTTGCCACAATGTGCTACTTACAAAATTTCATATTTAATATTTAAAATGAAATAAAATTATAACGGATGTTTTACATATACTTACATATACACTTAAAACATTCGGACACCAATAAACTTCAAGTTTAACGCGCTATAACTTTGTACATAGATATAATAACGTAACAAATTTTTTTTATACCCTTTACCGTATGGTACAAAGGTTATATTTTGTTTGTTTGTATGTAAGGGGCTGTACCCAAACTACGTGACCCACTTTTTAAGAAAGTGGTTTTCTCAAAGAAAACCGAGTAAAAAAAAAAAGAGCATTCGACTACGTGACAAAAACCTAGACCTGTAGTTCCCAAGCACTGTACCAAATTTGGTCAAAATCGGTTGACTATATCATATGTTTGCTATAGGGCCGATCGGTAAAATAAAACGTGTTTTGCACAAAATTCGTTGAGTTTCGTTTGTTTATGAGAATATTGCAACCAAATTTTGCACTCAGACGTCTTTTGCAGTTCTTAAGCAATATACCGGGTTTAAATGCACTGTGGTGGCATGGGTATCCTAAAGTCGTCTGCGGCCGACTTTAACGTACGCCATCTTTTAATATTGAAGAATTACATTTTAGGCATATCTATATAAAAGTTTTAATTGTGGCAGATAAAAACTTAACAGAACCAAAAAAGTTATTTCTTTGCGCACGTAAATTATCCAAAAACGTGTTACCAAATAAGGAATTTTGTTAAATAAGGTTGCCTTTGGGTTTTATAAAGGCTTTCAAGAAATGTAAGTGTCCACTGTTTGTTTTGTCCATTTGCAAGAAATCAGTTGAAAAGTAATTGCTAATGTTAACAAAGGTAGTCAATCTAGTTCAGAAGGGGTTGTTTTGGATGATTGAAAGCGAGGGAAATCAAATTAAGGAATATAATTTTAGACGTTCAATAAACTTTTACCAAAGTTGCAAAGATTCACTTTCGGCTTGTGCGCTTGAAGGACTAAGACCCGCTCGCTGATTTGGCCGGAATTGGTAAAAGTATAACTGACATGGTTTCATTTTAAAAAAACAATTACATTCGCATACTATAAACACATGCACATATACTCGTACATACGTATAAGATCTAGTGTGAGTTCTGCATTTGTTGAAATTAATTTCTTTTTTCTTTTGATTTTTGGGGTTCGTCGGTGCCTGGTGGTGCCCCATGTTTCAAATTGCATGTTGCATGCTCAAATGCCAAAGTGTTCAATTGGGCACAACATAATTTGGCAATTGGAAAGCAACTTGATTCATATTTAACATAGTGAATTTTTCGATTTGAGAAGTGGAACGTAAAAACAGTCGTTTAATTTTCAAATAATACTTTTCACTTTTTGTAGCCACAACACCAACGCCGATCCAGACAATTTTGCGGAGGGCAGCAAAAAGGCCGATAAAAATCGGATCAATTTGAATATTGTGCTGTCTCGCCCAAATAACGAGCTGGAAGCAATTCATAGTGACATCGAAAGTTCTACAGAGTGGGAGGACTCGCAATCGACAAAGACGCAGTCGACGCGTCCACCAGTAAAAGGTGGCGACACAACAAACTGCAGCAATAACAACGAAATACCTTTGAATAAAACAGAGGATCTGCGCATTTCACCTGCTCTGACAATACAACCACGTCCACCTTTGGTAAGAGCTATGTCCGCCCCAGTGCGTAGTTTGGATGGGAACGCTAAAATCGGAAGCAATGGGGCTAATAAGCGTCAGTCCAAGTTTAGGCGACGGAAACTCCTTACACGCAATATGAGTTGTGAAAAGCCAATGTCTTTGTCGGCAGTACCAGTGCCTGGCACATGTGCATCATCTTTGATAGATGAGAACGTCAGCAGTGGCAGTATGTTGTTAACTGGAGACTCTAGTTTAAACAAGAAGGTTCTGTCACGTGTGCGCAAAGCTGTGGCGCCTGATGTGATTACTCTCGTTTCGCTGCTAAGCTCAGAGGGCAGTGATTCAGATCACGAGGATAGTTCGACAGCCTCAACGCCCAAAAGAGGGGATAGGGAAAGTAGCAAGCAGAAAGATCATCTGCAGGAACATGTGCAACGTAGTGAAACGAGGCGTGCACCTTTGTTGCACAAGACGGGAAAATCAGGTAAGTACCCAGATATGTGTGCAGCTCTGTTAACGCCAGCCCGCTTCTTGTAGTCTCCTTTCAAGACAGCTACCCGCCCACATTTCAACTAGCTTCTAAAGAGTATTCACATATAATTCGACGTGGCTCACTGGCGCCACTTGCGGCACGCATTCGTTCAAATCGGCCACCCACAGCGCCTCCCGTTTCAGTTTTCCTCAACGAATCTCGAAAACACAGCGAGGTTGTGGCTGCAACTAGCCAAGCAGATGATGCAGCGAAATCCTGTGGTGAAGGGTTAAAGCTTCGTATTACTGAAAAGGAGAACCAATCGGTCAACAGCAATGTGCACCAATCAAAGGGTCAGCTGAACTATCCAGTGTATGTCCGAAGTATTAAGGAGCGAGAGTGCTGGAAACTGTACCAAAAAATGTGTACTAAGGGCGTATCTGTAAGCTACGATACAGTGCTTCGAGGTATGCTGACGCCTACAGAATTTCGCCTCTTTCAAAGGCAGCGGGAACTTGTGGAGGCTAAGGCTCAAGAGGACGCTGATGCAGCTGCCGGTGCAACTGGTGAAGGTTGCATAGAAAAGGACCGGCAAGAATCGGTGTCTTAAGTTGTTTCTGAACAACAAGTAATCGAAACATGCATTTGCTAATCTTAAATTTTAAAATGCTAATTCACAACTGTGGGATTCAAGTATGTAGTCGTAGTTCACTTGTTATATGCATAAAACTTCAAATTTAACTACAAAACGGTAGTTTTTGTAAAACACAAAAATAAAATGCAAGACCCAGAATTTGTAAATTATGTCATAACTAATGACTTTTTTAAGTGTGAAAATCGCGGCGAAGTAAAACAAAAACAAAGGGCCTCGACCACAACACAAACAAAACCCCCACGCAGAATATAAAAAAAGGGTTTTTTTTTTTTGCCGAAAAATGCAACCACAAAATAAGTTAATTTGGAACTGTAAGACCCAGTTTTTTTGGTAAATTAAAATTGTCATATAAACTCATATGACTTTCTGTTCTTTGAATGTGTTGCAAAATTTTGTCAGTGTACACGCACAAGCAGTCGGCGACGCGCCGAGTTACAAAACAAATACACACAATGTGTCCTTCGCTCGACTCGCAGCAACTTACAAAAACAAAATACACACAATGTGTGCCTTCGCTCGACTCGCAGAATATTACAAAAACAAAATACACACAGTGTGCGATTTTTATGGCCCTACTCGAGCATCCTTTTTTCGACCTTTTTTCTTGATGTTGTTGTAGTGCTCTTTCCGTTATTTTTCGTGCCCACCTCTGGTTATATGCAATAGAGTTTCTGTAAGCAAAAAATAAATGGTAACCGTAAGTAGTTGCTTATACTTTTGTACGTTTTTTTTTTTTTGAATATCTCCTAAATTTCCCCCACTGTGCGATGGACACCACTCTTTGGAATGCCAAAAAATTCTGCTAGCTCACGAATTTTTAGTCGACGATCATCCAATAATATTTCGTGGATTGCCTTTTTCTTCATTTCTGGAGTGCTTACCAGTTTTCATTGTGGCAGGTCAATCGACCTCGTTTAAACTCTGCCTCCCAATATTTTTCTGTTAGCAGGATCCTTTAGAGAAGTATCCAACTCGGATTATGTATTAGTTGGACTAAGACCTTTCAAATAAAAGTAACTGCATCACATACCAATTTTTCCCATTACGGCAAATTGGGGGTCATTTTTACAATAGGGTTATTTTAGAGCTCTTATGCGTCAACTGTCCCAAATCAGTGCTCAGTTGAGAATTGTTACAAAGCTCTTCGGCCACATTTTGTTTGTTAATGTCTGAACTGAACGCACAATTCGTGATGCAGCTTCAAGTTGATTCTTGTGTTTAGCCGATGATCATTTTTGGTTAAACGGCTGCGTTAACAAACAAAATTGCCGTATTTGATGATGAACAGCCAGAAGTAATTCCAGCTGCCAATGCAACCCAAAAAATGTTATGGAATGCCCGACAGTGTAATACCCTGTACCTTTTTACTCGAAAAACATTGTTTTACTTCATATTCCTTCTAAGAACTTTCCAATTGGACGATTATTTTTTTGGTGTAAAAGAATATTTATACAGCGTGTTTTTTTAGAGGTCCCCAAATATAAGTTGGAAACACTGCTTTATCTGATAATCCATTTAAAAGCTGATAGTTGCTTTTTGTTGAGTTTGGATTGCAATTTCATTATGGATAAACTCTCTGCTCTGGTTTAGCAGCGCTTGCAAATTGTTAAAATTTTTTATCAAAATAATGGTTCCGTTCGTCAAACGTATTCAAAATTTTGTTCTCCAATGAAGCCCATTTTTGGTTGATTGGGTACGTAAATAAGCAAAATTGTCGCATTTGGAGTGAGGATAAACCAAAAGTCGAAACGCCATTACAACCACAGACAATGACTGTCACTTGTCTACGTCGATAAACCAGAGACAATTGAACACCTGGAAATCAACATTCGAAGAGGTATTGGCGAAATACGGCTGCAAATGCTGCGGAAAGTTTGTGAAAATTGGTGTTCCAGATTGCGGCCGTGGCGGCCACATGGCTGAAAACATATTTAAACATAAATGTCATAAAATTTGCTATCCAATAAAGCCCGTTTCACTGATATTAAAAATATGTATATTTCTTTGTTTTATTATTATTTAAACTTGTGTAACTCTAAAAATAGCACCCTTTACCTACAAGTTTAAAAAACTTGTACCAAGAAGTTATTTTAAGGTTATGGGTAAGTTTCAAGTCGGTATTTTGAGAGGTGTGGGAAAAAACACGGAAAATCGATTGTGGGGGGTGGGTGGCCGCATCGATAAAATTTGGATGTGGATCTTTTTATTAGAGCCACATTAATCAGCTTACCAAAATTGGTCACTTGTCACCATAATTACGTAGAGTCACATATTGACGGAGTTTATTGGCAACGGGAGATGAAATTTGTACATTTTTGTCCGATTTTGTTCATGATTTACACACAGATGCATATAACTCCAACGCATCGCTCTGTTAAGTTTCAGATACTGAATGGGTGTAGCTAAAAACAGTGAAAATCTATTATACTACGGGGGAACAGGGGAAGATATTGACATAATTCAAAAAACTTTACCTTCTTAGGAAATATGCGCACCAGCTGGTAAAGGTCTCCGTAATCTAGGTGTTTACAATCGTTACCCGAGGTTATGATAACCATTTTGTTATAAAAAAAAAATCTTTCGCTCTTTCTCTTGTTGGTCGTGTTTATACCGCGCTCCGCTTAATTTTGTATTTTTTATAATAAAACCTAAAAATTTTAATTCAATCTTTGTTCCAAAGCGTCGAATAACTTATTGGTCCAATTAAATACAGTGATAAACCTGATACAACTGCAACAGTGTTAATTTATTTGTAAAAAACATTTTACTTAAATTCTATACAGTGCAATTTTTTGTTGCTGCTTAATATTTGATTACATTTCAAGCTCCGCCAATCCGCTCAGCTTAGTTCTTGTTGTTGTTGTTGCTTGTTTCTCAGTGCGGGTTTATTTCGTGCGTCGCTTTGCGTATTCCTCTTTGTGCTGCGCTCACCAACGATTTCTTGTTGTTGCGTGCATCTCTTCTCTGCTTTGAGCACAAGTATTTGTTATTGCTTAATAACTGCTGTGTTTTATAAGCTTTGGGACGCTTATACACCGTCAGTCCAGCTGCTGTTTCGTTTTTGTTTTTGACTTTTGCATTTGCGTAGTAAAATAATGAGTGACCATAAAATATGCTGCTATCCATCATGCAAATGGAGTGGTATCCAAACGGAGACCTACGTTGCATGCTGGATGTGCGATAACATGGCACACCTTAAATGTGCGGGTCTTACTGGCCGCGTGCATGATTTTATACGTGAAAGCAAAGGTTTAAATTGGACCTGCATAGCCTGCCGCGCTGCTGAAGTTGAAATGCGCCAAACTAGGCTCGGATTCAATGATCTGTACAAAGATTTTAGATCATTGCAGGATAAGTTTTCATCCATTGCAAGTATGTTTGCAAATTTACAGCTAATGAGAGTTTCTCCCAAGCGTAAAAAGGCAAACATACTTGCCACCGAGGCTAGTCTAATTGTTTCTTCCAACTCAGCAGGGTTGGATTCTCCCCTAACTCCAAATCCGACGCAACTTATTACATTTACAACTCCGGTTCCAATCTCGCCCGCCGTTGCTGAGGATCCCACTGATGTCGTTGCTGTCGGCTCTGGCGAAATCTTACCCGTCACTGCACTGAAAGATTACAGCACTGCCAGCCCTGCTGCGATTTCTATCGCAGTCCCTATGGATGGTATTATTACTGAAGCATCTACCTCGGCCACTGTTCTGAGTGCTGTTCCTCCTTCAGTTGCTCCTCCTATTGTGAGTAACTTTTCTTCTTCGGTGCCTTGGCTGATGTTATTGGCGTAGCACCAAGAAAATCGGTGTTCGTCTCTAGACTAATGCCCTCCACCTCTGAAGACGTTGTCAAGCACTTCATTTGCGAGAAGCTTAACTTAACTTCTCCAAATGACATCGAAGTAACTAAATTTAGTTTTAAGTATAAGCGTGATATTTCTTCTTTTAAAATAAGCGTTCCTGATTCTATCTTTTCTTCTATACTTAATCCTTCTCTTTGGCCTACTCATACCATAGTGCATGAGTTTACTAAAAAACCTAAAAAAACTTTAGCCTCCAATGCTGCACCATCCGTTTCCGTAGATAACTCTATTCCAAAAAACTAATTACTAACCTTACCATTCATTACCAGAATGTTCGTGGGCTTCTTTCTAAGCTTAGTAGACTTTTTGCCAATAGCGTAGACTTTGATTCGCATGTTATTGCCTTTTTTGAAACCTGGCTTAATTCTTTTGTCTCTGATTTTGAAATTTTTGTTAATTCCTACATAACTTATAGACCGGCCGTCCGGTCGTGGTGGTGGTGTTCTCATTGCTTTAAATGCCGACCTTGAATCTCATTTACCTTCTCTTAATTTTCCCTCAGGAATTGAGTTTATTGCGGTAAAAGTGTTTACCAATAATTGTTTTACTTATTTTACATGTTCCTATATACCCCCATGTTCTGACTTAAGCGTATATGTGAACCATCTCTCTGCCATTCGTATGGTGGCCGATACTATTGGTATTAGGGATCAACTTTGTCCTGGACTCGCTCGGTTGATTCTAATTCTCTCTTTTCTTCTGATCAGCATGACTTTGTAACTGGACTAATTGATATCTCTCTGAGCCAAATTAACTTCATACATAATTGCTCTAACAGAATGCTTGATCTTGTATTCGTAAGTGATTCTTCGGACTTCGAAATTTCAAGAGTCTGTCCGATTTCCTTACCTGAGGATCCGTATATCCCAACCTTGCAAATCACACTAACACTTAATGTTCGTGCTTTGCCCCATGCTCGTGCTCCTCGGTATCGGTGCTTTCGTAAGGCTAATTTTGTCGGTCTTAACCAATTTTTGGCTGAGAACTTTGAGATATCTATTAATAATTTCTATCGGATATTATACACCGCTTTTGATCTCTTTGTTCCCTACTCTGTCCTGAGTCCTTCCTCTAAACCGCCTTGGTTTACGCCAAGTCTGTCTAATTTAAAAAATCGTAAGTCTTCTTATAAAAGATACAGTCGACTTCTATAAGTTTTCTATATTACGCAGCAAATTTATTCTCTTTAATAGAACTTGCTACAATAATTATCTTGCCCGTTGTAGGCTTAACTTCAGTAGTGATCCTAAGACATTTTTCTCTTTTGTTAATTCTAAACGTAAGTCTTCCATTTTTCCTGCTTCGCTATTCTATAAAAATGCATGTTCTTCTAACAACTCTGAAATCGCAGACTTGTTTGCGGACTTTTTTCAAACTACTTACTCTGTCAACCCTAATAGCATTAACCTCAACTATCCTTTTAATCTTTCTAGCTCAAACCTTATTGCTTTTCCTCAGATCTTAGAATCCGACGTTTTACAAACTCTTATGTCCATAAAATCTTCCTTCTCTCCTGGCCCTGATGCCATTCCTAGCTGTGTTCTAAAGCATTGTGCTGGCTCCCTTTCCATGCCACTATCTGTCCTTTTCCGCACTTCTTTAAAATTTTCTTATCTTCCTGCCATCTGGAATGAATCCTTCATTATCCCTTTTCACAAAAAAGGTTCCAAGTCTAATATTGAGAACTACCGAGGTATTGCCAAGCTTTCATCAATCCCAAAAGTTTTTGAAAGGATTGTCACAGCACAATTGCAACACTACTGTCGTTCTTTAATATCGGACTCCCAACATGGGTTTGTAAAATGTCGGTCCACCACTACTAATCTTTTAGAACTTGCTTGCCTTATTAACAATGGCTTTAGTAGTAAAATGCAAACCGATGTCATTTATACTGATTTCAGTAAGGCATTTGACTCAGTAAACCATAGCCTTCTTTTAGTCAAACTGTCGCGTTTAGGATTCCCGCCTTGTCTTTTAAAATGGATCTCTTCCTATTTATCTTATCGTATGCAGAAGGTAGTTTTTAAAGGCTGCGAATCTAAAGTAATTTATGTCACGTCAGGGGTACCCCAAGGCAGCCATCTTGGTCCTCTACTTTTTGTCTTATTCATTAATGATCTTCCACAAGTTATCCGGTCATCTCGCTTTC
This sequence comes from Chymomyza costata, assembly GCA_018150985.1. Lineage (NCBI taxonomy): Eukaryota > Metazoa > Arthropoda > Insecta > Diptera > Drosophilidae > Chymomyza > Chymomyza costata. Next base: position 1,158,411 of record JAECWU010000190.1, on the reverse strand, counting down.
TTATGCATGCGGATGATGTAAAACTTTGTTTGTCCTACTCCTACAATGATAATGATATGCATTCTCTTCTTCAGCATGATTTTGATAGCATGCAATATTGGTGTTATGTCAACCAACTCTTCCTAAACAAAACGAAATGTAAAATTATGACATTTTACCGTTCTGTTCCTCATCTGGCTGATTACTCTATAGACTCCTCTACCCTGGAACGTATCGTGAGTGTTTTAGACCTTGGCATACTGTTTGACCATAAACTCAAATTTAACGATCATATTTGCAATTTTATAAAGCGTTGGTCTAAAGAGTTTAACGACCCTTACACAACCAAACTTCTTTATATTTCTCTCGTCCGTCCTATTTTGGAATATTGTTCCTGCGTTTGGAGCCCTCAATACCACCTTTATCAGGACATGATTGAGTCTGTACAAAAGCAATTTCTCCTTTTTGCACTTCGTGGCTTAAACTGGGACCCAAATATCCGACTCCCGCCATATTCCGATAGACTTCGCCTTATAAAGTTGCCTTCCTTAATTCAACGCAGAACATGCCACGGCGTGTTATTCTTGCATAAGCTGTTACTCGGTCTTATCGATTCCAACGTACTTCTAAGCAAAGTTACCTTTGTCATACCGTCTAGAGTAACTCGTAATTTTAGACATTTAGCCTTACAATTTTGTAGATCTAATTATGCTTTGCATGATCCTTTCCATGTCTTATGCTCTAACTATAACAACCTTTACAATTTCCTCTCTTTCGAGCGGTCTATTCAATCTATCACTTTTTCTATCTTAAGTCATCTTGACTTGCCACTACGAGCATCCTTGACCAACCCTATATGATGAGTCACCCACATGGTCAACGGTGATCTATTGGCTCCTTTTGTGATATAATGTTTAATTTTTTATCTTGTTTCCTTGTTTCCTCTATAATATTGTAAATCCAAGTGTCTGGCCAGTTCTTGATTTGAGTTGGTGCATATCGTTAAAAAGTTCACCCACCGGGCTAGAGACGCGGATTAGTAATATATATTCCCTCTATTTTCTTTTTAATAATAATTTATACTTTTTTTTTTTTTTATAATACATATAAGGTCAACTGTACTTAGTTGTACTCCTTTAATTAAATAAATAAATAAATAAAGGACTTGGGATCTGCCACGCCTTCTTCTGTACGTTACATACATTGCACAAATATAGTATATGCTTTGTACCTATAGGGTAGCTGCCTTGTGTTTATTGAGGGAAAAGTTCGATAAAAACGTCATCTTCAGAATAGAACCTATTAATTGGCCAACGAGATCTTGCGATTTGACATCCTTAGATTACTTCCTGTGGGGACAAATCATTTCTCTTGTTTATGTAGATAACACCGATTAGAATAAGCGTTGGAAGCAAACATAACCCGTGCTTGTTATTTTTTTGAGAATATTTTCTGGAATGGTAACATATATGTAGCTGCTGTACTTGTTTTGGTTTGATTTTTATCTATGTAAAAATTAATTATTAGTATACTGAATATGACAAAAACAAGTTCACTCGATAAAAAACGTTTCTAAATGCTTATATTTTTGTTGCCAATAAGGTGCAATATTAAGAGTAAGTAAATGGACCTACTATTCATTTTGAATTTAAATGTGAAATATTTAATTCTCATATAAAACATATTATTTGTTGTTGCGTTTCGGTTTGTTTTATTAAATACATAGTTAAATATTCTTGAGCATGTTAATTTGTATCTATAGTTTTCTATTAAATTAATCAAGAGGTGTAACAGACATACATAGTATACATACATAAACATATATGCATACATAAATATTTCAAATGGATTTTTACGTTCCCTGCCATTGATAATAGAGGGGAATACCCCATAACAAACATTTATTTATTTACCACGCTCGTGCCGGATAGAGCTAGCCAGATAACAAGCTAATACAATCCCCAATATTTGTATAAACGCAATGCCAATGCCCACTCCAATAAGTATAACAGCATTTTTATCGATCCGGTCTTTTAACTTGCCCACGCAACCATCCTGAAAATATTTATCTATACCAAAAGCGGGCGAGTCGGTGCAATGTCCAATACTGGCATCCACATACTGTGGACGACAGCAGCTGGCTGGTAATGATTTATTTGCGCTAAGGGTCCGCCAATCGGAAGGATTGTCTACGCCGCAGCACATTAGTTTCCGTTGTATGTCGTCCCAGGCTGTAATATCCGCATTGTTCGATCTTTTAATGGATTCCTGCAGCGAATTCTTAAGCATCATTTCGAGATCTTGCTTAAAAACACTGGCGGCAATTCCTACTGCCAGCTCAATGATGAATATAGCGGCGAGGAGTACGGCATACTTTTAAAGTATACAAAAATAAATTTGTATATAGTAGGTATATATGTATATAAAATTGCAATATGGAGCCCTTCTACCTACCGTCAATAGTAGTGTAGGCGATTCTTTTATAGCCCCGAAGCATCCCAGCGATGCAATAAGAAATATAATTATTCCGGTCACAATAAGCACTATTGGTGGAGCGATAACACGGCCTTCAACGAAGTGACTGAACTCGTTGACATCCGAAAGAACAATTGCTCCGGCAATAAGTATGCCCAAACCAGAAAGCTATACAAAAGAAAATATTTACATATTTAATACGTGTAAAGCATCTATGTATGAATATAAATGACATGCCTTTATCTCGTAGGGATTTCAATTTTTATCTTAAAATACATATGTATATACACAAATATACTTGGGCGCGTCCGACTGTTAGATTTCGTGTGACCCATTACATTAGAAGGTTACTTCATAATGGCCTAATCAAACAAGTTTGATTTATATAGGATTCTAGGGGGCTCTGCCCCCTGCGTGCTTCGCACGCCAACCCACGTACAGTCTTCTTTATTCAATTCAGATCATCCCGACTATTATATACCCGCTGCAATTCTTTATTTCAATAATGTTCATTGTTCCTTTGATACTGTTCTATTTTTTATATCCTAATGCGGTGACAGTAATCTTTCCTCTAATGATCTTAAGCTTTTTAAACATTCTGGTAAAGCTGTTAAAACTAAGCCATTTGAAATGCAAGTTTTACAAAATATGAGTATGCCGTTAATAAAAGGAAGCAGATCTGCCAGAGAATGATATCTGGGCTAAACATATGAGTTTCTATATATTCCCTACTTATGCTTTCTATTTGATGAGGGGAAAAGCGAATCTTGTTCGTGCCAGTTGCGTTCTCTCCTAAACAAATTTTCCTATTGCTGCTATTTTGACTTACTCGCTTGGCTTAACGTGTTTCTACCTGCCTGTTGTGCTATCTACGCAGTGTTTCACGATCCAGCTCTTTAATGGTGAAATCTAAATACTCCCCGAGCTGCCTTTTTTGCATAGTATTCCTTACTTGCTCTTCTTGACTAACATCTTTAACCTGTCTGCTCTGCTATCTACGCAATAATAATTTCTGCAAACACTTTGTGAAAACTTTGTTTTTTTTTATCACTTTTTTTTTTAAATGCAAAAAAATACAAAAATTTAAAGTGGATCGGAAAATCTTTATTATCAATAGAAAGAACCAATCTTCTAATCCCTTTCAAATGTTGGTCGCAACTCGCCGTAGCTCGTCCGTGCAGAGGTTCCAATTTTCGATGAAGCGTTCGAGCGTAATCAGCGGTATCTCGCGAATAACACGAGTAATGCTTCAATCGTAGCTGGCTTATCCACAAACACTTTAAACTTCACGTAGCCCCAAAGGAGTAAGTTAAAAAAAAATCATTTCAAACTTTCATTTCAGCTGGGGCCCAATTATCCAAAACTTATGAAAGTTTTTTTTAATCCTTCATACACACGGGAACCCGCCATTTCCTCCACTTGTAGGCCATTATCCACAATCTTTCCTCATTGCTCACCTCCACCATATAACGAAACTCCGTGCACTCCCTCTAGCTCTAGAATTTTCCAAAGCGATAAAAAATGTGCCAAGCTGCCTTGAGGCAAAATATTCCAAACCCTAGGACATCCTACACCGTAAGACTCTACTCTCTGCAAAATTTACCTAGTACCGTTTGTGTCCCTCCGATTTTTTAAAAGAGTTATCTTTATTAAATTAAAATAAGAATTATTTACCAAAAAGTATTTATTATCATTATCATTTCGTTTCATGATGCAATTTTTTCATTTTTCGACAATTTCACTCTAAGCTCCGTTAGCGAATTTCATTCTTAAAAACTTGTCAGCGGAATTTCCCGAAAGTCTTTTTTGAGGAAAAGTGTCACCGTTTCAGCTTGTACCGTTTTGGCCTATTAGTGAGTCAGTTGTGTCAAACTGTTTTATATATGGGTAAGTATATATTTAGATGACATTATGAATAATACTTTTGATAACTTTAAAAAATTGTTTCACACATGCAAAAAATAAAAAAGCCGTGCATTGCCTCTGCCAAGTTTAACATCGACAGATGTAATACTTTTAGCTTTGCTGTAAGCCTCGTTTTAACAAACCCCCGAGATCAAGATATCTAGATGACAACAGGTGTATGGCTCGCGGTCAAAAACCAAGTTCCCTAATCTCAATTGTAATCATTTTGTTATACACAACTTGTGATGATGCGCTTATTATAAAAATTGCGCAAATTCGTAGCTCCCTTGATCCTATCTATGATACTATAAACGATATAGTGCTGACATGTTTTTGGTTACCAACTAACAAGTATTTAAATAAGGATAGACGTAATAAAGTTTTGAATAAACACTTGTTCACTTGATTTAAGGTTGCCATTGACTCACCGCAAAGAGCACATTGAAGGCAAATAAGAAGTATTTAATCGTGCTAGGTCCGCAGGAACGCATCTTAATCTTCATTCGCTTACAAACCAGTTTTTGCACAAAACTTAATTTTATAGAAATTGTAGGAGCACGCGCTTCGGTCTGCACAAAATGGCGTTATGAATAGAATTGACTTAAGCTGTAGACGACTTGACCGAGCAAAGCTAGCGATAATGACGGTGACGACTTTCTGGAATGTTATGTTGTGGTCACAATTCTGGTAACTGGCAACCGGCTTCCGAGCCCATATACCACCAAAGTCAAGTCACAACCCCTAAGTGGAATTTTTTTTTTTTTTTTACTGTGCCTATGACCTAAGAGCAACAATCGAAGCAACCCATACTGAAAGCAAGTAGATTTTCATAAAAAACCAATATAAATTTAGGTAAACGAACTGGCCCACTACCACAACTTAAATGGTTATATTTGTGAGTATATGTGTGTACTTTGTATGGTATACATATACTCACTAGTTGGCTAGGTTTTATGTTATTTTAGTGCTCCATTCTTTGTAACCCAATTCGCTGATTTGAGGAACCGGTGAGACGGAGAACTTATGTTTAGGAATGGCCGGTACAGCCAACACTTTGACCGAGTTTGTACACGTTATTTATTGCACATTGGGACCAAAGTAGTTTTATTGGCAGATATTAAAAAATTACTACATATTTAAAAAAATTTTTTTTTGCGCCAAATTATATTGCATAAATTGAATTTTGGCCAAAATTTGTATTATTTTTAAATAAAATGTATTTTATTGATTTATCAGGATTATCAACTTCTATATTTAAGTATTATAATTTAATTTTTTATTATTCCTTCGGAGTTGCTTTTTAAATTAACACTTTTGTATCTTTATTGCTGTATGTAAAGCTTTGTAGAAAAGAAAATATGGCATTTGACTCACCCAGATATGCCCAATGTCCTACATATAGGACACCTCGTTAATGATCGATATTTGGGTCCAGAAGAGACAGGACAAGCATGCGGAAAAATTTTTTTTAATAATTGTGTTGTCAAAGAGAGTTTTCGCGAAAACTCGAAATTTCGATATTTTGGAAATGGAAAATTGCACAATACTCGGTGAAAGATGAGTTTCTAAAATATATATTTTTTAAAAAAATATAAGTTTTGTGTATGAAAAGTTATTGAGAAATAAATGATTTCTGATACCGTTATATTAGTTTAAATGATTTTGTATAATTTAAGGGTTTTATTTTACATTGAAAATTGATGTCCTATATTCAGGTCCTTGCGCAAATTTTTGTTTTGAAGTATACAGATGTTTAATTTAACCGACTTTTTAAAAGAATAGGCCAAAAAAATTATTGCATAAATATATTTTTCCGGATCCTATGGCAACCTCACACACAGAATGCAGTGACCAATAATTCCATTAATTTTAGAAAGCGATTGCTCCTAACCGTCTGAAGAGTACTAACAGAACTGTGAATTTTTTAGAATTCGTCAATACTATAAAAAGCACTCGGCTGGCATCAAAAATAAGATGTTTATCAGATAAGGCATGGTCTTGTTCTTAAGAAATCTATCCATCTCAGTTTGCCAATGTAATACGTACGTTCCAATCCGAGGCAAGCCTAAGCATTCCGAATTTGGTGATAATTACTGTTTAAAGATCAATCCAAGTCTGCAAGCCAAAAATGTTTGTTACGTAGAGAAGGAGACGTTGGAGACGCCCCAAAGTTACCCTAAGTATGATCATGGTGACTAGAGAAAGTCAATCTTTTAAGTTACATACCTAAGTTTATTCTTTTTTTTTTGTTTATATACGTAGCTCCTATAGGGGTTATACAGACACACTAAAGGCCTCCTAACTAAATTCAGAAGTTTACATAATACTCGTATATGTGTACATCGACTTCTCTATCACCCTGCTTATACTTTAGAAAACTTTACATTTTTGACTTGCACAAACCTGTTAAACCTATTTATTTATTCGTTTTTTGTTGGTTGACTTTGAATTCAGTGTGCAGTATAAAAGGTCTTTTTGGGTCATACCTTGCACAGACCATGTGGGTAAATTCAAGTCATTGCACTCATTATTATTAAGGTATGCTCCTGCGATTCGTTCTTCTACTTTCATAGTTTGTTCGAGCATATTCTAATTTAAACTGGAATATAGCGCAAACTGATGAAAGCATTGGTCACAACCTTCTCATAGGACTTTTTCGAAAATAGAACGTAGCAATTTGTGCCCCCTCAAGTAACTTTAATCATCTTGGCTTTGAAGAGCAAGCAAGCAATAAATGGATAATTGCCTTGTTCCTTATAAATTTGCGTGGTGAAAAAAATGGGAAAAGTACAACACTATGGGTTAATAATATATTAGATTCTAGAGAGTGAGGAGTTCTTTGAATAAGTGAATCACTATGTTTTTAATCGTAACTAAGTTAGCTCAAAGTGTTTGCATACATATAACAAAAAAAAAATATGACTATACTCCTATATATTATAGTTGGATCAATATTATTATATTTTGGTTATACCAAATCTCTAAGGATGTCTGTAGAGAAATTTTGCTTAGGAGAAATAAAAAAAAATGTAATTTAATTATGCAAAGCATTGCAAACTGTAGTTTTTTACACCATACAGAGCACATATAGTATGTACGGACAAATACTGCGTAGCGGACGTACGCTTATTTATACCCTTAAGGTACAAAGGGTATATTAAATTTGTGCAAGCCGAAAACGTATGTAACATACAGTAAGAAACGAAAGGTTCTCCTTTCGATATACATACATATGTCCGTCAGTCCGTTCGTACGAACGCCTAGATCTCAGAGACGGTAACATCTAGAGCAATCAAACTTAGTTTAGATCCTTTATTATGTCACGAGTCAAGTTTATTTTATTTTTTTTTGTCTTCGATAGCATTGTTTCAGAGCACCTCTAAAAAATAAAAGTTTTAGATGGATAATGCTGTTTTTTTTATGTGCTTAAGCAAGCAATGCACCAAATTTTATAGCAATGTGATGGTACGGGGTACATCAACGGTGTCCGTGCCAGAATTTGACCTACTAAATTTATTAATACCATTGGAGTTGAAATACAACCTTCAGTAAAAACCGATCTTTGGGAGTTGTTTCAAACGAATTTAATTTTTTACTTAACTTTTGCTTGGGAAAGAAGTTATTCTAGTCGAAAGTGACGTTGCGGGCGTTACAAAAACCAGAAGCAGATTTGGATGTCATCGTTATTTGCGTAATTTTCAAACAATTTTGCATAGGAATAATCTAAAATATGTACTCCATTGCTATCAAATTATGTATATTGCTGAAAAACTCCAAAAGATATTCAGGTCTCAAATTTGGTAACAATATTTTCATAAAAAACGTTTTTTGACCGATCGGTCCTATAGGGGCTATATACTATACTCAAGCCCGACGAGAGAGGAGGGGAAAGAGGAGGGGGGACTTCCCCCGGGCCTGGAGATTTCTCAGGGGCCCGGTGTAATTACTGTCGTACTGTCGTGATTCAAAAAAGGTGTAACACAGGGGCCGGTACATTTTTCGCCCCGGGCCCGGATTTTCTCTCTACGGCCCTGACTATGCTTAAATTTGGCCCAGTGCTGGACCTCTAAAAAACCACCAACACCAAATTTGACTACGATATCTTCATAACGCACGAAACACATTGAATTTTGCACCAAAAACGTTTTTTTGACCAATCGGTCCTATGAGTTCTTTATGATATAGTCAACCAATGATAATTGATAAAATTTGATACAGTAGAGGGGAACTCTAAAATCTGCCAACCACCAAATTTGGTTACGATATATTCATAAACAAACGAATTATCGATCTAAGACTTTTGTTTATTTCGTAGTCGTCTGAAACACCCCTACTGGAGCTATATAATATAACCACGATATCGAAAAAATTAAATTAACTTGTCTCCTATGGAAAATAGGGGATCTAATCTGAAAGTTTGGTTGCTCTAGCTCTTACCATCCCTGAGATCTAGGCATTTATACGGACGGACAGACAGACAGACGGACATGGGCATATCGACTTCTCTAGTCACCCTGATCATACTTTATATCATATGGGTACTCGGGTCTCCGACGTCTCCTCTTTATGTTACATACATTTTCGGCTTGCGCAAACTTAGTATACCGTTTGTACCATACGGTGCACGGTATAAAAACAAAATGTGAAAGAAAGAGAAACAACTGAGGATTTAAAATTGGGTCTATTGCAGACAAAAAGTGTTCAGGTTCTAAAAACTTAAAATTCGTTTTCTGCATCGTTTCAATATTTCCTACTTTCTTTTTAATTGAAATAAAATACATTTATTTATTTTCTCTATTTTATTTGATTCCTTATTATACTTTTTTTTATTTACCTAAAAAAAATTAAAAAATTTAAGCAGCTTATTTAAAAAAACTTTTGCTTTGTCAACTTCACAATTCTGCCCTTGGTATCAGAGAATCACGCAACCGTATGTTGAAATAGATGATTAACAGCAACTGATCTTGGAACGTGAGGACAAAGCAAGGGCCGCTGCGCTGCCAGGACTCGTATCGTCGTTGGTATCTACGATTTGCATACATTACCGTCTTAATTTTTCCGTTTTACTCTGCTATTAAATGGTGTACAAGTCAGTGTTAGTTGAGACGGTTTTTTTTATTAATTTTATTAAGTTCAATCTGCGAGAAAATCAATTCCCAAAAAGCATAGCTACCGAGATAACTATTATTTTGGTTATCGTACTGGGGATGACCATCCAAATCAAACAATAATATTTGCCAAAGTAAATATAATAGATGTTCAGTCAAATCTCTGAAGCCCAGCAAGAAAGTTTTTGTATATTACGCATATGTATGTTCATGCTTTTTTTATTAATCATTCGTTTTATGGAAAATTTTTAGCATTTACTATGATTCTAGTAAGTTAGTTGAGTAATCTAGTAGGTGGCAAATGAAGTATTTAATAGGCACACATATGTACAACAAATCGTTTCATCCGTTTCTTAGAAGCCTTGAGAAACAAAGAAAGCAGTGATGAGTACCACAATGGACATGGATAAATTAAGCATGCTAGCGCCACCATCCCTGCAGGGCCATTCGTTGAAATCCCAGCTGTAAATAGATTTCAGCATGAAAGTAATACTTTAAATAGATTAGAATAAATGAGGCCCATTTAAAGAACAAAGCAATGACATACAATTTACATGTTAATAATAATATCAAAAGCAACTGATACGAGCATTTTGTGTAGGGTGGGCCATCTGTTGGTTTGGTTGTTAAACACGCATAATTCGGAACATACCTGTCCAAAGTGGATGCTCTTCGACATGTGTCAAGTTTAAAACTGTTCAATTTTGGTCATGGTTCGTTTAAATAGTCGTTTTGTGAAAAAACAAACAGAGTTGAGGCCAGTGTGGACGAGTCACAGTTTGCAAGAATTACACCTTGCTAGGAACACTTTGCGTCCATTATCAACGTATATTTGCTAATTTTGTTGAAAATATACAAATAAATCGCAATTAACAAACAAACCCACGGATGGCCCACCCTATATTTGTACATACCAAATGTTTATAACATACATACATAAAACCATGTAGTAACGAAGAAACTGAGTTCTTTCGGCTTATTTTAAATCACAATAAATACTTACGTACATATTTTACTGTCTAGGTAGACTAGGTACAAAGTGAAGTCCATCAAGATTTTATGTGTATGTGTGTATGTACTAACATTCGAGTACATATACTATCAAACATTTGAGTACCTACCTTTATAGGAATAGTTAGATTTGGCTTACAAAAATATCGATGACTCATTAGGAGAAACATAAAGAGTCTTACATACTTCTATATATGTATATGTGTGTGTATACATACATACTACATAACTTGGATTCGTATAGTGCGGATTTTTATTATACGAAAAAAAAACAAATCAAAGCGTAAGCGTAAGCGGACTTAAGCATACACTAACAAATACAGAACAGAGTTAAGCACAACAACATTTATCAGGAGATTGTACATACATATTTATATATATAAATACATACATACATACATACTGTGCGTGTTTATAGCAATTATTGTTACTATGACATTTGCATTGTTTGGTAGAATTTTTGTTAATACCACAAAACACATAAAAGAATTTCGGAAAAATATTTACTTAACACCAATCACACCGCAGGCAACACGGCCGCCGGCATTGCCTGTCTTTTTTGAATCGGTATGATTGCCCAGACCCTCGTCGTCCTCATTTTCGTGGACGACACATCCACGTCCAATAATAGAGTTCTTTCCGGCCAAATTAATTACTGAATCGCTAATAGTGGTATTCACTATACCCCGACTGTCTGCTACAATATTGCCCAGATCACCGACATGGCGTATTTCGTGGTGCTGGCCACCGTGATCCATCTATAAATGTAAAAAGTAAAAGGCAGTTATTGAAAAGTACAATCTGTAGTTTTAATGGGGACAACAACCTTATCGGGATTGTAGTGTGCGGCCATGCTGGCGCAACCATTGCTTAAATCACCCTTTTCATGGATGTGAAAACCATGTTTGCCTTCCTTCAAACCCTCCATTACAATAGTGACGTGCACATTCTCACCGCAGGCGTTCTGTGTAAAGGTAACATTTCCCTTTGCTTGGCTACCATCTTCCTGAACGGGTCCAGTGAGATGAGCAATTGCCTCCATTGGCGTTGCACGCTGACGCAATTAGATTAATATTGTAAAATTATAACAAAACTTGGTCAAAATTTCATCCTTACGTTTTGTGCGGCTGAGCAGAGAGTGGTACAAAGTACCACAACAATCAGTGATTTGAGCATCATTTCCAACTGCAATAGATATTAATAAGATGTTTAATTTTTAAATAATTCGAGAACTGCATATCTAAAAAAATTGGCGTATGTTAAAGTCAGTGGCGGACGCCTTTGAGACACCCTGTACCATAACATCACACAAATAAATGATATAAAATAACAATAAAAAAATTATGCCCTAGAACAGGGATGTCCAGGCCCATTGCTCCCATGGCTCTTTTTGTTTTTGTAATGGCTCTTAGGCATAGGCAGCGATGCGCGTGTACATGCACGGCCCTCACTGTATATCACCCAGTGCCAATGCAAATTACAAAAACAATTTCGAGCGTTCTCTCACTTACTCTCTTTGCTCTCTGATCTCGTGTGCACAAAAACAACCCTTGCGTATATTTGTTGTTGGCCCACAGATTTTCAATGTAATTTGTTGTTGCTTTTCGTTTGAGCATGCACTCACAAAAATCGGTATGAGATTCTTTCGCTATTTTTTGGGTAACTTGTAAAATGTGACTTTTAAGGCATTGCTTGCAAACAAAAACTAGTTATGGCCCTGTACCTTTCGGTACAAAGGGTATACTAGATTTATGCAATGTATATAACAGACAGATGGTGGCTATAGGTAAAAACATAGGAATAAAATATATATTTTTTGTAAAATCCGGTGGTAAATAGATATTTTTCAGGAAATCCCTTGCGAATTTTATCTATTTTTGAAGCACATATATTTGTGAATGTGCGTTTACAAGCTTAAAATTAATTTTTTTTAAATGGAGAAGTTGATTAACAAAAGTACATTTAGAGGCATTATTAATACTATCATTAACTAAAATCAATATTGATATTGACCAAGTTCTTTATAAATATATGTACCATAATTTTTTTCATTATTTTTTACCACTCTTATAAGAATGCACATACAATTTCTTTCAGTGCACTCAATAAACCGTAATAACTGTTTACTTTAAATGTGTTAGTGTTTTTCGTCATATGTATTGGTTTTCGCTCTTTCATAAGCAGTGTTTGGACATCCCTGCCCTAGAAACTTTCGGCTGCTCATGTTCACCATGAATATACATATATACTTTATAGGGTCGGAGATCGATAGCGTAGTGGTGGTTCGATTCCCCGCAGAGACACTGGTATCTCATCGCTAGCAAAAATACGCTATATGCCCAAGAAAATCTCTATTAATTCAAGACACCGCCGTTCGGATTTGGCTATAAACTGTAGGTCTCCGTTCTCTTCGAACAGTTTTTATAGAGACCCCAAGCTCCACCTAGGGGCGACTGACAAAATAGTCAAATCAGAGAAATAGTTATTGTAAGGTCGGAGATCTTTTGGCCGTTTCAAAAATTTGCTTCTAAACAGGGTATACAAATTTTGACAACTCGACTGGAGCCTTATTAATAAATCCAAATTCCGAAACGACACCCCCGTAATTGATTAAGGTACCGTGTTTTCTCCTTTTCTACTTTCTATTAAATTACATTTTTTACCTAACTTCTGAAAGACATCGAAATAGGTTTTAATGGACGGAGGCTACAGCTATAAATATTGTTTAGCTCCAAAAAAATAGTTTTTCTAATTGCAAACTGCTTGCATACTGCATGCATGCAGGTTTGACTTAAATATTAAAGTATGAAGGAATTTATATTTAATGGTTTTTCACTGTCAGCCACCGCCTCGGCCGGATCATATATATGCCCTGTACCATAAGTTTGGGTATGTTAAGTTTGTGAGCTTCCCAAAGTTACCTCGGATATGGTAAGGTATGTCCGAATCGTATCCGAATTTTGTGATCGGAAGAAGTCACACTCACTATACGTAATTTTCTGAAAATTCGAAATCGGACCGTCTATCAAAAAAGTTTTATCAAAATCGATTTACTATACCGCATTGCCCTGTCCTATCATTTGTTAACCTTCATAAACCTTCGTAACCAAAACAAAGGTTTTTTAAAGTACCTGAGCAATATACTGAATTTGAAAGTCAAAATAATGCGCGCCCGACTTAACGTACGCCACATCTTTACCCTGTACCCTAAATCTTTTGTACCTAAATGCTTATCATAACCTGCAGTAGATGCGCCTAATAACTCTATTAAATCGAACAGCAAAAGTTTTAGGAAATTTATTTTTGTCATTAATGAAATTATATTCATTCGCGGCATAACGTCACCAAATTTCGTATGTAGCATCATTTAAGTCTAAGCCTAACAAAGCTACGTCGTCTTTTTTCCGATGTGACCCATCTATCTCACACAATTGATTTGATTTCTACCACATCTCTCAACATAAGCACTTGGAACTTACCACAGTAATTTAAAGTAGCTTTTTCGATCCACAGCAGAATCAGTTGAAATTTATGGAACTTATAGATATATATATATATATCAAAAGAATTAATTTTCTCATTGGAAACTGCTGCATAAAAGCAGTTTGACTTATCCGAAATCTGTATGCAGATAATTGTCTCCAAGGAGACTCTATTGCGGCATTATAGTTCTACTTTATAAAACAATCCCCATGCTTGGACATCAGGCAAGAAGATGTTTAAGATCAAGATAAATTTTTTGCAAAAACAATGCAAATAAGTATTTTGTAGAGGTTCAATTTGTCATAGCAGTAGCAGGAGACGTAGGGGGGTCGGGGGGTCCCGACGTGACTAGAGTAGTCGATGTACCCTTGCACGTCTGTCCGTCCATAAAAACGCCTAGATCTCAAAGATAGTAGGAGCTACACCAACCAAACTTTTAGATTATATGTAAGATAATCCACATGAATAAACATACTTGATCAACTTGCAGATAATGAGCATATTTTCATATAGTCTCTGCCATTCTTTTGGTCATACGGATACACCGACGAACATAAAGACATGACTATATCGCATCGACTGTTGACGCTGATCAATTATATATTTTGGATTTGTGCAATGTATGTAAAGGACAGAAGGAGGCGTGCCAGACACAAAGTATAAATATAAATGCTTATCATAACCTCGGGTAGTGATTAAGCCATGTCCGTCTGTCCGTCCGTCTGTCTGTACGAACCGCTAGATTTCGGAGTCTATAAAAGCCGGAGACACCAAACTTTACCACCTGATGCGTATATTTCCTTAGAAGATAATGTCTGTTGAATTATGTCAATATCTTAAACTGTTTTTCTGTAGAATAATTTCCGGTTTTTGGCTACACCGTTTAATATTTTCATGTGAAACTTAGTAGAGCGATGTGTCGGAGTTACTTACATCTGTGTGTCATCTTTTGCTAAAATTTCAGCTCCATAGCTCTTATAGTCTCTGAGATTCTTACCATCTTCTTATTTTACTCATAGGGACAGACGGACAAACAGACATGGCTAAATCGACGCAGCTGGTGAGGCTGATGAAGAATATTGTTGCATAACTTTGCACGAACTTATTTTACCCTTTGACCTAGATTTACTAATTTTGGTAAGAATATTCATGTGACCCCAATAAACAAACCCACATCCACATTTTATACGATCCCCAACCTTCCCGCAATTTATTTACCGTGTTTTCCACCACAACATATGCACTTGAAACTTACTCCATACACTTTAAATAACTTCTTTGATGTGACTTTTGAGTATCATCAAAATCGGTAAAAATGTTCGAAACTTATATATTTTTAAACATTATCATTGTGCAAATATTCTGCTTCCCTTATGACAAATTGCAAGTTCGTTATGCATTTTTTTCGTTGAAATTTGAATAAAATTTTTAGGCTAATTGGATGGGACATGCATTTGGATTAATCGTTTTGGCTCAACCGCAACCAAATGATATTATAAGCATTTTGGTATTAGGGACTTGGGGTCTGCCACGCCTCCTTTTGTCCGTTACATACATTGCACAAATGAGTTGAGCAAAAGCCTTACCGGAGGCGGAAATTGGACAAATCAAAACTTGGAAAGAATGGTTGTTGGTGAGATGGTGTCATTCATATTACGGAACCAGTATAATAGAATTTTTTTAAGAAGTGAAGAGAAAAGGCATTTCACAGGATATGAAAATCTCCTAGAATGTTTAGGAATGGTTCAAGTATCGCCATCGAATTGACTTGGAACTCTATTTCGATACATTATTTGGCCAATTCGTAGGTTAAACATACTATTCAACTTATTATACCCTGTACCGTATGGTAAAAAGGGTATATTAAGTTTGTGCAAGCCGAAAACGTATGTAATATTCAGAAGGAGACATCGGAGACCCCCCAAAGCTACCTAAAGTATGATCAGGGAGACTAGAGAAGTCGACATACTCATGTCCGTCTGTCTGTCTGTCTGGTAAGAGCTAGAGCAAGCAAATTTTCAGATAGCATGCCACAAGTTTGTTTTATATTTTTGATTTCGGGGATATATTTTATAGCTCCCATAGGGGTGTTTCAGATGACCTCGAAAAACCCCAAAAGTTTTAGATGGATAATTCGTTTGTTTATGAAAATATCGTAACCAAATTTTGCACTCGGAAGTTCACCTTTTTGGTTTTTGACTTTTTGGAAGGTCCTTAGAACATTACAAAGCATGAGAAATTCCAGTGTGCAATTTTTTCCAAGTCAAAACTGACTTTTGCTGTACTAATACCTTAAATTTACATTGTGAATTGGACAAAATATTCCTTCCACTCTAACTGCCATACTTTGGGAGCAGTGGGCAATATAAAACAGACTAAAGGGGTGTTCTATTCTAGTTTCCCGCAACTTATCCCTTGTATTACCTCGTTTAAAATGCTTTAGTCTAATATAATGTTGAACAAATTATAATTATTATCGAGCTTTGTTCTTTCCTGTATAGCGACTCACAAAATAATTGAAACCATGATTTCTGTACATCATTTTAACTTGTAGGCAATTTAAAGTAGATAAGCTTTTGTTTTTTAATTCATAAAGATTTATATTTTCTTAATGCGTAAAAAAATAAAGTGCAATTTGTTTTGTTTCCTTTTTTATTTAACACTTCATAGTATGTACACACAAATGTACATATATCTAGAATTATGCATACACATGTACCTACTTAAATATATGCATCTGTATATTGAAAGAAAGGTAAACTGAAGCAAGCAACAAGTTGTAAGAACCATAAAATATAAAATTATAAAAAAAAATATGTATGTACACATGCATACTCATACAAGGTCTTTAAGTACCCTGCAGTACTGCGCACTAGTTCGGAAGTGCTGAAATGGGCACCCACCAGCAGACCACCACTACCCACCTTACAACCCCCCACCAATGTAATGCTTCATTTCGTTTTTTGCACAGAATGTCCTAGGACATGGGTACCGGCGACACCACATCGTTTACCTCATGGGTAGTCCAAATGGGTACCCATGTGGTGGTTAGTGCAAATGGGGACCCATGTGGTGCATAGAGCAAAGGTTACCCATTTTTTTAATTCGCTCCCTATGCTGTTAATTTGAGCCACACAAAATATAAACAGTTTAAAATACTTTTATTTTTTTGAATAATTTATTTTATAAATAACTTAAATTATGCATTATTTATTATTATGGGTGTTACATTTTTTACGCCGGGTTTTGATTTTACATATCCAGTGCATCTAGAAAATAATATTTAAATATATTAAAGCAAATGTTGATAAATACAAAATTAAAAAAAAAAAAAACTTACCAAGTGATTCGACATAAAAATGTATTCAATTTTTACAAGTGCTTTTAGGTGCTGGAGTATAAAACATAAACAATTATTAAATGTATTTATTTTTTTTAAGAAATCCTTTCTGATACTTACAGCTGATAGGTAATGCAGTACGCTTAGTATTCTGTGTATTCATCTTACGAACATGCCTTTTGCCATTAATTTTTATATACATTATATTGTTAACTTGTTTTTTATTTTATTTATTTGGTATTTCACATTTTAATTTTATATCTTTGCTTACACACTTTTAAATATGTGCACTTTTTATTTTGTCTGCTATTTAATTGTAAATTGTTGCAATTTTCGCCGCGGCGTTACCAGCAGTTGTCACTAACAAGAGTCAGAACCAAAACTAAAGAATATTCCAGCAATACAAAACACGCGAGCTTGCTGGACAAGACAAAACATGTTCTCCTTTGTCTTCCCAGCCGAAAAACAACAAAAATCTATTTTACTTCGGTCTTTCTCTCTAACAAAAGTAAGCGGAGCAAATCTATTTTTGTCCGGTGGTTCGGCGTTCGCTTACCTGCGAACTAGTACATTGGGTGGTGGGCATAGGGTTACAAAAGTAGACGGGACTAAGTTAAATTTTTCTGTTTTGCTATCTCGACGTTCGTTCTTCGAAGGACTAGTTCGTTGGATACCCATACGCGGACCATCCAAGTAGGTAGTTCGAACCTTGCAATCGCCACCATCAGTACTGCAGGGTAGTGTTATGTACTCACATGCATGCCAAAACCAGTTAATATTTCGTTGTTATTATTTTAATATGAATGATACGTATAAACTTCAATCGAAGTACTTGAAATTTCGATTAATTTATTATACTAAATAAAAAGCTGTAGCCGACAACGAATTAATTTATGTGCAAGGCCTAGCTATATTAATACAAGCATGTACATACATTCATATCTACATAGTTTGTGCTCAAGTTTGAAGTATTATGTTTGTAGTAAATACAATATACAAATTCATATATAAGTATATGCATGTATACGGATTTATATATGTATATTTAACTTGTTTGCTTATTGAGATTTTTAAAAAACTCACCTTGTTTTCGATCAATTGTATATGTATATGAACTTATATACTATATTTCTTTTATGTTTATATTGCACTGGCGTATATTGAATTGTTCACCGCGTTTCAAATCAGGGAACTTTCGCGATCAAGCACTGTAACGAAACTGTTTAAGCAATTGCCGTTTCCCGGCACAAATCGACTTCTCACTGTGCACTGTGCACTACTACTTATATGGCAGCAGCGCACGGTCACACAGGCCCGAGAGAACGAGCACGCACGCACCTGAGATTATGACAACGATGCTGAGCGAGTAGGTGGAATGAGCAGAGACTTGGCATTGTATATTATAATAGTTGTTTTTTTTACTGGGTATAATCGGGTTCTCAGCTCAAAAGTTTTTATTTGTGTGCTTATCTGGTTTTGAAGTGCGTAGCTCTTAACAGCTGCATGAATTTATGTGCTTTTTCCTATGAAAGTGAGATGTGCGTGCCCTGAACTTGAGACAGTTTAGTGTTTAATTTATTTCCTTTCAAGTTAAAAACTTGTACTTAAAGCAGAGGGACTCGAAGCTAATAACATCATAGAATTTGTAAAAAAAAGAACACATATACATACATACCTTAAAAGATAATGCACATGCATTAGGGGATTACTTCTCAAAACCAAAAACACAAAAAAAAAATCAAATTATGCCATATGCCATTCTGATTATATGCACATCGTTGTGAGACATTCTTTGGGGCTGGTTTGATTGAGCAAACGTGCCCTTTAATTTGACCAAGATAGTCACGTAGTAGTTATGCACATATGTACATATGTACTGTATATGCTTACATTTGTGTGATGCACTCGTGTGTTTGTACATTTATTGTTAGTTATAGATAAAAAACAAATGGTTGCGTAAATGGCGGTTATGTTTTTAAGGATCTTCGACCCGAAAGAGACAGTTTTTACAACTCTTTTTGTAGTTGTGGGCACTGGGCACAGGGAGGAGTGTATTGAAAAAATTGCAGCTTTTCGTTGTTTAGATTCTATATGCAAAATGTATTGGCTCTGGCTTAGGTTATGTGCATGTACATATGCACATACATACCTATGTACATACATACATATGTACATACATACCTATGTACATACATACATATGTACATACCAGAGACCTGCAGCCTGGAAGTTGTGGCATTTCTAGTTACTAGCATTAACTGTGGATGTTAGGGTAACCAGATGGTCCGAGTGAAAAAAGCGGACTCTTTATCGTTGCTTGACTGATCAAAACGTCCAAAATCCTCTTTTTTAGAGCTCAAAAACGCATTCAAATTCATGATATGATCGAAAAGTAGAGATTTATCGATGATGACATTTTTATACCCTGTACCGTATGGTACAAAGGGTATATTGTGTTTGTGCAAGCCGAAAATGTATGTAACGTACAGAAGGAGACGTCGGAGACCCCCCAAAGTTACCTAAAGTATGATCAGTGTGACTCGAGAAGTCGATATACCCATGTCCGTCTGTCCGTCTGTCCGTCTGTCTGTCTGTCCGTCTGTCCGTATGAACGCCTAGATCTCAGAGATGGTAAGAGCTAGAGCAACCAAACTTTCAGATAAGATCCCTTGTTAATCCATAGGAGACAAGTTTATTTTATTTTTTTCATATCGGGATTACATAATATACCTCCCATAGGGGTGTTTCAGAGGACCTCGAAAAAAAGCAAAAGTTTTAGATGGATAATTCGTTTGTTTATGAAGATATCATAACCAAATCTAGCAGTCGGAAGTTTTTTAGAGATCCCCAGCACTGTAGCAAATTTTATCAAAATCGGTTGACTATATCATATAGCTCCCATAGGACCAATCGGTCAAAAAAGTTTTTCTACAAAATTCGTGCGTTGTTGTTTGTAAAGATATTGTAGCAAATTGGCATTAAGAAGTTTTAAGTACCCAACCAAGTTGACAAAAGGTTGACTATATCATATAGCTCCTATAGGAACGATCGGTCAAAAAAACGCTTTTTTTTACAAAATTCGTTGTGTTTCGTTTGGTTTTGAAGATATCGGAACCAAATTTGGCAGTCTTAAGTTTTTTATAGTTCCCAATTAGTGTACTAAATTCGATCAAAATCGGTTGACTATATCATATAGTCCCCATAGGACCGATCGGTCAAAAAAATTTTGTGGTGCAAAATTCGACTGATTCTTTTTTTTTATGAAAATATCGTAACCAAATTTGCCGAATAAAATATCTTTTGGAGGTTTTAAGCAATGTGTCGGACTGAATTGCAATGTGGTGGTACAGGGTATCCCAAAGTCGTCTGCGCCCGACTTTAACGTACGCCATCTTTTGTCGTTAAATACAAAAGAAAGAAATTGCAATTTGATCTCCTTGCTTGAAATTAAGCCATTGAAACACGTGAAATTCTTTAAGTGAATGGGCCCATTTCTCCAAGTATGTTAGTGCCTTATCATAAACGTTGAAAGCTTGTTGATCACATTTAGCATCTTTGCCTTCACTTGAGAACAAAATCAATCACCTCCAAAGTTTTCAAGATGCTGTTAGATTCTTTTTCTAACGCTAACAGTTTGTCATGGAAAATTGACATATAAGAGAGGACGAAATACAAAAAACATTCAGAAAAATCGCTCAGAAATAATTTTTTTAATGATTTTATGGCTGAAAATATGATTTTAAACCTTCAAAATGCGCCCAGTTATCGAATCCACATCAAACTGATCCAAACCATGCTGAGCACTATTATGCAGAATGCGAGCATCAACTTTTCATTCACTTCATTTTTCAAAATCGCAAACACATTATTTTTCCCCTTTACCTAGCAACTAATTCTCAAAATAAGTATGAAATCAACAAATAGGTCAGGATCATAGAACTCGATAAGTTAATCATAATATGTAATTGTAAATACTAATAAATATGATAGAATGTGGAAAAAATGGAACAACAAATGGGAAAAAAATGGAAGAAAAAAGTTCTGTGCAGTTGCGATTTGTTTAAAATCAAGACGATTTGATTAAATAAAAAACACGACACGAGACGCGACACAACAGTCTGCAATTACAATCGATCATCATGATTTCTGCAGAAGTTGTGGTGATGACGAAGAGCTGGAGACGGCGGAGCACCTAGTTTGTCACTGCCCGGGACTATGTAGAACAAGGTTCCCCTTCCTCAAGTCATACTTCCTAAATGACTTATCCCAGCTCTCAGAAAATAGTCTGAAATGCCTTTCGAGGTTTATTATAGAGTATTTTGAGGACCTCTTTAGTTGGGTAGGGTGCAGTAAAGCCCACCTGCGGTATCACAACGGGCCAATTTTTATCTGGCCTAAGTGAGTTGGGACGTCTACGTCCTAACTGCCGCCTTAACCTAACCTAACCTAACCTACAATCGATCATAATCAGAGTATAAAAAAACGAAACGAGGAAAAACAAAAATAAAGTTCTTTGGTTTTGTTTGTGTATTGTTTACGCTCAGCAGTGAGAACTTAAACTGGAAACGTTTCGCAAACGTTTGCTGGTCGTCTTGCTCAATTTTTATGTGTTTGTAGAGTAAGTCTGCTGCGGCGCAGCTACTACTTAATACGTATTAAATATATGTAAATAATACATAAACAAAGAAAACAAAACTCGTTGCTGACGTACACATGTGTGTCACACACGCACAAAACTTGGTCGTGAGCCATCGTTTCCCTAATGTTTCTTGCAAACGTTTCCATAATGTTTCGTTCGCATTTCGTAGCGTAGTGTACAAAAGACTAATAAAAATAGTGGAGTCCCTGCAGGAAAAAAAACTAGTCCCGAACTGGTTCCGAACCACCCCGACGGTGAAACTGTGTGTCCCAAACCTAGTATGATTGCATGCGGCTAACTAGTATATTTAACATGGGCTTGTCATAGGAAGCAACCAGAATTTTTGGGTAGGATGTTCAACTGGTAGCAAACTGGTTCGCCTGCATATGGAACAAAACTAGTTGCTTCCGTACTAGAATATGATAATTCGTTTGGGTATGCTCTCGTTCTAGTACATTTAACCCAAATATTGAACTAGTTAATATTGTTGTATTAGTTTATTTTATTTAATTTGTAAACATTTTATTCACTTATAAGTAACTTATTATCAAACATTTACAATTCTTAAATTATAGGCTTAGATTGAAAATTTAAAATTTTTTTAAATATATACATGTGCTTAACTTAAATGTTCATTAAAAAGTAATGTTAGGAAACTACGTTTTTTATTTATTTGTATAAAAATAAATGACAACTAATTTCTTATATTTAAGAAGCTGAAAAAAAGGCTAGTTATGAGTTACATGTACTTATAGAACTAAAAAAAAATAAAAACAATTATTTGTTATAAGTACATATTAAGCTGAAAAAAACAGGTTATTTAGTGTACATACATATGTACATACATAAAATGGAAAACAAAAAAAAACAAGTTATCTGTTTTATATATAAGCTGAAAATAAAAAATCATAGGTAACTTGCTAATATTAAATTACTCCTACAAAATAATGTTTTAAATATACTAAATAACATAATATTTATCACTTACCAAATTCGCGCTTGCTTACACATGTCAGTGCAAAACTAAAAACTATTTTGTGGAGCAGCATTTTTCGTTGTTATACATTTTTATGTATACCCAAAATTCATCTCTTTTCACAAAAAACAACAGAATCACTCTCTGAGAGAGCGTGAGCATTGAGCGGTACAAATTTGACAGAGAGAGCGCTCTCTTTTACCATTTTATCCCGTACCGCGGCAGTTCTTTTTTTAACCATTCAAAAACTAGATACGTTCAGAGTAGTTGAGGCCACTTATATGACACCGAATTCCTGCAGGGGTAGTCAAAAAAGGAAAAATTGACTAGTGTCGCTTTGCAGTTTGTTCTTTTGGGATAATCTGACACTGAAATGGTAATATGTGTGTACAATTTTTTTCAGGTCAATTGTAAGTTAACACGTGTTGAAGAAAAATCCATACACAACGCGTTAGAGCCCATTTTGTACTATGCTAGACAACTGTCTCGAGATCAATAACACTAGTTTACAAATTTAAGGGTCATCGAGTGATCCTTTTTAAAAAAGTCTTTTTATACCCTGTATGGTACAGTGTATGGTAAAGGGTATCTAAGAAGGAGACGTCGGAGACCCCCCAAAGTTACCTAAAGTATGATCAGTGTGACTCGAGAAGTCGATATACCCATGTCCGTCTGTCCGTATGAACGCCTAGATCTCAGAGATGGTAAGAGCTGGAGCGACCAAATTTTCAGATTAGATGCGGTAATTATGTCAGGGGAGACAAGTTTATTTTTCTTTGTCGATATCGGGGTTATATTATATAGCTCCCATAGGGGTGTTTCAGAGGACCTCGAAAAAAACCAAAAGTTTTAGATGGATAACTCGTTTGTTTATGAAGATATCATAACCAATAACCAAGCACTGTAGCAAATTTGATCAAAATCGATTGACTGTATCATATGGCTCCCATAGGAACAATCGGTCAAAAAAACATTTTTGGTTCAAAATTCGTCTGTTTTTGGTTGTTAATGAAGGTATCGTAATCTAGTTTGGCAATCAAATGTCTTTTGGTGTTCTTAAGCAATATACCGGATTTTATTGCAAGCAGTGGTTCAGGGTATCCTAAAGTCGTACGCCATCTTTTTAGGGTAATTTTGGATCAAGAAACACGAATATGACAACCTTTTTTTTTCTTAAGCACCGTTTTCGTCAATATCTGTTTTGACATGAAAGACAATTAGATCGAAAGGTATTGATGTGCTCTTTGCTGAAAAGAATTCTTTTACGAACATTTCGAGTCTAAGATCTTTAAAAACGGGTAAAAACTGTAGATGCTATCGAACCATGAACGAAAAATCACGACTAAAGCTGCATACGAATTCGTGAAAACGTAACTGAACGCAAATAAAAACTTTGAGTGCAAAAAGTTTCCATTCAATTTGCAACATGTGTGCTATAATTATGGTCAAAAAGCATCATCTGGCCTTAGTTTTTCGAGAATAACGTTGGCGACACCGTTACCATCAATTCGAACCGATATCATTCGATATTACCTGACTATGAACAAACTTTTTTCTTCTTGACCACACTATATAAAATCTTAGGAACGAGGTAACTAAAATTGGTGGTACTTATAAACAGCAAAACTCACAAACTGCGTTTATTTTGTTTTTGTGAATTCGGCTGCGTTGCCGGCGAT
Organism: Chymomyza costata; assembly: GCA_018150985.1. Lineage (NCBI taxonomy): Eukaryota > Metazoa > Arthropoda > Insecta > Diptera > Drosophilidae > Chymomyza > Chymomyza costata. The sequence goes on along the minus strand of JAECWU010000190.1, from coordinate 1,133,816 downwards.
CCGCATCTGCATGGCGCCTCTTGAAAACAATAACCGCTGCTTATAAAAACTTAATAATGCGGTCCACAGTCGTAGGATCTGGCCGATACAATGCAACGGAGTTTTGTGCCAAAAAACTATGCTATCATCCGAGGTCCCCATTTTAAATTAATTTCCGAACGACATCAAAATCAATTGAAATTTTCGGAAGTTATTTAATTTTGTACCAATTTGGAAACTGCTTGTTTAATGAATATTAGCGTATGTGTAGTACTAAAGATTTCATATTAAAGTATGTAGAAATATTAAAAGGAAACAGGGTACCAATATAGGGTACCGCCACGACTGAATCGATTTATTTTAATCGACTCATTTTCTCATAGGAACTTGTTAAGTTACTTACCGATCAGATGGCTTCAATAGTCTGGCGAAACCCTCCCAGGAAGAACAAAGTCAGATATCAGCGTGAGCCCAAAACTTTATCATCGAATACACGGGTTCATCCGCACTTTCTGGGGGCTTGCGACATCTAAAAGTTCATGTGAGCAGCCGAACTTTGTTAGCCAACATATTAAGACTTTTATTACATAAAACCCTAGTAACCGCTAATTATTTTCTAATATTATGGCTCTTATCAATAGTTTTGAATACTTGCTTAAGTCAGATATTGACAATGGGCCACACTTTGACTAAATTCTGAAATTTGAATTTTTTAAGTTTTATGCCAAAAACAACAGTAGATATCCTATTTTTGATTTTTAACTGAAGGGCTACGCGCGATATTTTTTTAGATCCCTTCAAGACTGTTTTTGAGTTTTGGTCGTAAGCCTAAATGAAAATTATTTAATGTCTGCAGTCACATTTAAAAAAACTACTGACATGACATGGGGGCTCCGCCCCCTGCGTGCTGACCCCGCTCTTCCTTATTCAGTTTGATTATACAGACAATAATATCCCCTGTACATTTTTTTATGTCCATAATACATGCATGCATGCATGCTAGTCGGTCCAGCTCGACTTGAAAACTCTGCGATCTGCGTGTAATGTTTACATCTTACTCTTCTCATCCAACATCTGCAACCTGTCACCTCTGCGATCTACGCCAGGGGGATACATACATCCTGCTTAGCACTTCTAAACTCGAAGTTTTCTCTGCGCTGCGTTCTGTGCATAGTGTTTACATCTTGTTCTTCTCGCCTATCTTCTGCAACCTTACTCCTCTGAAATTATCAATCGTACTACTTTAATTATGATTAACTAAGATATTTTATAGTGTCGAAAAACTTAATCTGCCTGACTACTATGAGCATCTTTCGGTCAAATTTCAGCTCCATAGCTCTTATAGTCTCTGAGATCCTTTAACTCATACGGACAGACATACGTGGCTATATCGACTCAGCGGTTGATGCTGATTAAGAATATGTATACCTAATATACTTTATGGGGTCTACCATGCCTCCCTCTGCCCGTTACATACATTTGCGCGAACTTATTATACCCTCTTTTTAGCGAGTGTTAAAGTCAGGCTCAACCGACCTTAAGATGCTATGTGATGTCAAACAAATACCATCAGTAAATGGTAGTTGTATTTTAGAAGATATTAAGATCAACGCAAGAAACCCCCCGGGGACAGTGATATTAGTAGACTGCCATCTTGAATTTCCATTGTCTATTGTTCTGCTTAACCGACTGTATGTGCATTCCTTGTTTGACTTATGAAAATAACGGAAAGAGCCCTACAACAACATCAAGAAAAAAATACGGTTACGGTTCCACAAGCGATTTTCGACGCGCCGAGCTTACAAAAGCAAAATACACACAGTGTGGGCCTTCGCTCGTCTCGCAGAATTTTACAAAAACAAAATACACACAGTGTGCGAATTTTATGGCCCTACTCGAGGATGCATGGGCGACCGTAACCGTACTTTTTTTCTTGACGTTATTGTAGTGCTCTTTCCGTTATTTTTCGTGCCAACCGCTGTCCATACACAAAGAAAAAAAAATGATAACTTCCAAAAAATCCTCTCCTTAAATGACTTATTGAGATTATATCACAGCCCTGAAGCCCCAACAAATACATTGTGTAAACACGATCTGACCTCCGAACCTGAAAGTCGGTTTTTTTTTTTGTTACTGTGTAATCAATTGAACCAAATATTCGTTACTATTCAACCAATTGGCTTCATCTGCGAATTGGAAATCGGCTGTCATATAGTATGAGGATAAGTAGCATATATCAGGTTGAATTTCAATAGAAATACAAGTCACGAACATTTATAAGATATATCCCGAATCTTATTTCTGGGAGCAATACGATCCCAAAAAAAACCATTGACATAGTAATACTTGCTTACAGTACCTACCGTTATATAACATTTCGAACAAAAAAAAAAAAACTTTAGTACTTACGTCTATGCCTCTTAACAAGTCAAAACTTTTTGTTTAAATAAATTTAATGAAAAAAATGTAGTATAGCCCAGGTGGTCCGATGCCCAGTATCCATTTTCACGAAAAAATATATTCCCACTTTCTTCATTATTGCAACTTCATTATTTAAGTATTTAATTTCCAGCAATTTAGATGTTTATCGAAAGTCAAGTCAAAAAGTCTATTTAACGTATGGTCGGTGAGTAGGGTGGGGGCATAAAAAAGTCGATGAGTAGGGTGGGGGCATAAAAAAGTCGATGCGATTTTGGTTATTTATTTATTCAGATCACATTAATAAGCAGCTTATCTCAAAACTGAGAAATTTTCCTACGGTTTAACGAGGCAAGATATCGATAAATTCACAAACTTGGTCTGAAGAGGTTCTGTTGGTAAAATTTTGTGTCTCTAGCTTTTATGAACAGTGATATTTCCACCGCTCCCCGAGGTTACGATAAGCATTTTGGTATAAAGAACATATGGTCTTCCACGCCTCCTTCTGCCTATTAGATACATTGCAAAAATCTAGTATACTTTGACTCTTTGTGTACAGGGTATAGTCTGTTGAGTTATATGCAAAACTTACTTAATTTTAACACCTTTTTCCAAGAAGCCTTACTAAAAATAGCCCCTATTCAAAATAGTGGTAGAAATTGATGGAAATATGTGAAAATTTCTATGTATATGTGTTTGCCTCTAAGTTTTATGAAATTTGGAAAAGATTCGTTTTAAAAATAGAGTTAAGTAATTTGTCATCAGACTTTAATGTACTTAATATACAACTATCTGTTATGGTGCAATTAAAACCCGAACCTTACCCGATAACATATGTATATTTATACATATGACAAAATTAACAAAAAATTACTATTGAGCTTATATTAACTTGTGCCTTCCCAGAGAGGCCGTATGAAGAGTTCTACAGCTATCGATGTTTGAACCCTCATCTCTGCCAGTGCTTGTAGGTGTGGAGGAGCATATGTCATTGTTGTGCATGCGTTTTAGTGGTCTTTTCCGTTCCAAATCGTTGCATGTATGCAACTCTACTGTTTGCAGACTCTGCGCGCGTTGAAGCGACAGACGCAGTGGCTTCTTGGGTGGTGTAGGTCGTCCGGTGCGTATTTCGCTTGCTGATTTAGCTTCGCTTTCACTATCGAAATCAAGTGATTTGACGCTTCTCCTATCGGAGGGCAAGCGAACGCCTAGTGATTTATCCTCACTTTTGCGTGGCTTGCCGCGACGCCTATCCAGTCTGCGGGAAGAAGGAAAGACGTTTTGTTTACTTGAGAAAAAGTCGAGCTATTGTGGCTTACCCATAACAGCTGTTGAGATGTTCTACACTACGTGCATGTGTGCTTGTCAGGTTTTCACTATGTGGAAGCTTCTCTGGTTGATGATTGGCAGATCTTTCACGTTCGTAGTGGTCCCGTTCTCGATCCCGCTCACGATTACGCTCCTTTTCGCGTTTGTAAATATTATGATATTGCTGAATATAAGCCGAGTCGCTATTAATTGAGATTTTGGATGCGGATAATGATTTGCTGGGCATTGTGTATGAATTTGGAGTATGATCGCGTAAATCAATATGCGTGTTTTCCTTGATTAGGGTCTTGGTAATGTGGGAATGTGCAGAATTTATTACAGCTTGCTTTTCCTCGCCCAGTAGCTCTATGGGTCTACCACCTACTAAAGTTGTTATATAATTCCCGCGTTGAAAGATAAGTGGCTTTTCGGGTGGTGTGGAGGGTGGCGAGGAAATGCTTATGCTAGTTACATGGGCACTATTAGCCTGGGCTTGATGTTGCGTCTTGCACTGCTGTTGCTGCTCCTTGACTGCCTGCAGCTCGCGCACCTGGTCCTCCAGGTATGAGATGCGATGCTGCAAACGAATATTGTTCTCCTTTTCTTGATCAAGCTGCTTTTGTGGTATTGGTGACGATTTTTTACGTAGTACCACCATTCGACACTTGCCAGAATTTCCCACAAGCTTTTGCAGCTCATCTTTTGTTTTGCTTGTGACCAAGCTACCATTAATTTCAAGTATTCGGTCACCCTTGTAAAGGCCGTCGCCTTCTAGCGCCCAGTCAATAAAGAAACCAGACTGCTCAGCCTTTAATTGGGCGGCCCAGCGTCCGGTGGTTGCATGAACTGCATGCAGACTTAAGGCTACTCCAGAACTGATGAAGCTGTAAAGCGTCTGGGACTCTGGCTTAGATTTCTCTAAACGTGCTTGTAGAGCTCGAGCCTCCTCCACAATTGAAAGCGTTTGAAGCTCCTCACGGCCGAGAGCGTACTCCAACTCCGCTTGGCGTATTCGAATGTCAATGTTGCTGTATGTGGTAAAAATGGAAACCCATCGTTATTCTACATTAAATAGTGCTAAACATATTTGTACATACTCAGTTATGTCAAGTTTCTCCAATGCGCTCTTCAAATTCCTTATTTTTATATGTTTATTTTCAGCTTCAGCTTTTAGTTTATTAAGTTTTTGTTCAGCCGCAGGCAATTCCGACGCTTCCAGAGGTGGACCAGTTGGACGAGGCAGCTTGCCAAGACAAAGTTGGATACGCAAGTTCTGTATGACAGCCTCACGATCCTGCAAGGCGGAACGAAGCTCTTTGGATTCGCTACGTGTAGATCGTGATGAAAGTGTACCACCTAGAGAGGTTCCTTTGCGCCGACGTCCTGCTGTGCCACATTGCGTCGTTTTGCTATTTACATGGGTATCATTATTTTCCGCATGCAAAATATACTTGGCTGAGCTAGCACAACTCTTTGGGTTGAGTATTGTCTGATGATGAATAGAAAGCATGATGAAGTATAAGAATAAACAAAAAAAAGTAGGTACTTATACTTTAAACGAGGTAATTTAATATAAAAAAGTCTTGTACGCTTTTTTAAGAATATTTTTGCTTATATTTGCATAAAAAAAGATACATATTTATTTAATTTTCACTGGGAATATCGTAAACACCACACTCTCGATTTGCAGGCAGCGATGCATCTGCAATAAATTTTTGATTTTGAATAATATAAGTTGTAACAAAAACTTGCATTGGTATTACCAATTTTCTTGGGATACGGCAAATTCAAATTGTCCATTATATTTATGAACTCTTCTAGGGATTTAGTTAAACGTGGATTGTATTGTTTTTCCTCCCACACACTGCTCTCCACTTGCCCTCTGTAAGTAAAAATTACTTAGTTCTATAAGCAGCTAAACTATGCTGTCTTCTCAATTACTTGTAGTCATGTGCCGGATAAATTCTAAAGTTCTCAGGCAAAGTAAAAATTTTCTGGTGTACATTTTCATACAAAGTCTTTGAACTTCCCTCCTGAAAATCAGTGCGGCCACAACCCCGTATAAGTAAAGTGTCACCCGTAAAGATACAACCCTGGTCCCGTATCACATATGTCATGCAGCCATTGGTATGACCAGGTGTAGCTAATACATCGATACAATGGCGCCCAAACATAATTTGGTCGCCTTCGTGTAGTTTTCGGTCAGCCTTGGCACCGCTGGCAGCCGCTATGACAGATTGGCATCCAGGCATCAACTGTTTAAGCCAACCACTACCCGTTATGTGATCCGCATGCATGTGGGTATTAACTAGAGATTAAGATTTGTTATGCATGAGATATAAAAATAAAAAATTACTCACTAGCATATTTTAAGGAGAAGCCCAATTCTTTCAGCAGCTGAGCATCACGTTTGGCTTGCTCGAGAACGGGATCAATAATGACAGCCTCATGGTTGTTGATATCCCCTACAACGTAAGTGTACGTGCTACTTTCTGCATCGAACAACTGTATGTATTGTAAAGTTTATATGTACATATGTGCATACAAACAGACAAACATGCATACATATGTTTTTGGAAATATCATTTAAAAAAATGAAATGCTATGGATATTTACTACGCACTTGACGGAAAAAGAAATCCTGTGTAAACGGTATTCGAGGTGGCAGAGTCATATTTTTAATTGGACTGTAATGACAAAGACGTTGTTGCGACTTTGATAATATTGTAGATTCCACATGTATTTGATGCAGCACCGATCGTACTAGTTTTGCGACTATATTTCTCATCTTACTTGGTTCGAAATAGTTTGCTTTTCACCTATGACACCGTGCTTTTGATTCTCTCTGTTGTGAAATTGTCTGACTATTTAACCTTTTTTTTTGTATGTATTTTACTTGGATACTAACTCCTTTTGTTAAATGTGTTGTTATCACTTTAGTAATACGAGTGTATCGCACACAAATTAAAATAAAGCAACAATTTGTTGTAGAAATCAACAGCGTCAGCTGATCCAGTACAGCGCAATGTGAAAAGAAATAATCACGCCACATCGCGAAAGCTTAAAGCTCATGCAGCTTTTTATGCCTTTTCAGAGAGTCTATTTATTTTGTTACCGTATTTGCAGTGCATAAAGTAAATCCCTATAAAGTTCATCATAATTAAGGTTTTTTCTTGCCAATTTTATTTAAATAAATATTCGAGTTCAACTCCATTGATTTTTTGTAAATTTGTTCATTTATTGACTGACTATGCAATATTTTTAATTTATTACGGCAATTAAAGCAAGTTGTAAAATGAAACTAGTATATAGCTGCTCCACTGTTTTGAACCATGGAAGCATCGTCTTACTAAGAATATTACATTCTGGGTACTATTTGAATAAAAAAAGGTGGCGTACGTTAAAGTGGGGCGCAGACGACTTTGGGATACCCTGTAACACCACATTGCAAAAAGATATTTAGTTGTCGAATTCGTGTACAATTATATTTTCATAAGCAGACGAATTTTGCACCAAAAATTTTTTTTGACCGATCCGTCCTATGGGGCTATATGATATAGTCAGTCGATTTTGATACAATTTGGTACAATGCTTGAGAACTCTAAAAAACTTCCGAGTGCAAAATTTGGTTACGAGATCTTCATAAACAAACGAATTATCCGTCTAAAATTTTTTGTTTTTTTCGAGGTCCTCTGAAACACCCATATGGCAGCTGTATTATATTATAAACCCGAAATCGAAAAAATAAAATAAGCTTGTCTCCTGTAAGATAATAAGGGATCTTATCTGAAAGTTTCGTTGCTCTACCTCTTACCATCTCTGAGATCTAGGCGTTCATACGGACGGACGGACAGACGGACATGGGTAAATCAACTTCTCTAGTCTCCCTGATCATACTTTAGATAGCTTTGGGGGGTCTCCGACGTTTCCTTCTGTATGTTACATACATTTTCGGCTTGCACAAACTTAATATACCCTTTGTACCATACGGTACAGGGTATCAAAATGTGATACAGTCGAGGCGTGGCCCGACAGTGTGATACCCTGTACCCTGTAAAAATCTACTCCTTCTAAGAACTTTCCAATTGGAAAAATGTATGATAACTTTCCAATTGGAAAATGTAATGATGTATTGTAATATAATTGACATTGTACTTTAGCAAAAGTATTTCATTAGAAACGTACTAATTTATGACGTTGTACATTCCAATCGGAATTTATACTTCGACGTTTTCATTTTAATACTTTGGCATGGGTGCTCATAAAAGCTTTCGGGCTGTTAAAAAAGCTTCTTGGTGACTACGTGCAGAGAGTACCAAATAGACAGAGAGGAAAATTCTCTCCGAGCTTTTTTTCCCGTTGAAACTTTATCCAACGACTTGGGCTCGTCTGGGGTAAAAGCAAAATCAAACACAAAATGTGCTTTTTTTTTGATGGTTTAGCACTGACTTGGGCTCGGTAAAAGCAAAAGCAAAGGCAGGCATTGGTTCGTTTTGTGTTGTGTTGCGTTGTTGACGTGGACCTAGGCTCGATCAAAGTGCTTCTGGTTGCGTTTGTTGTGACGTTTTTTCATGGACTTGGGCTCGGTCAAAGCAAAGCGATATGAATGAAGCATTGGCTCTGGCTGCGTTTGCCATTTACTTAGAAATATAAACATTTTAGTTCAATTGCTACCATAGGTTATGATAAGCGTTTAATTATAAAAATCTATTATGTATCTCCTTGACCCTGACTACTAAATAAATAAAAAGAAGCCTTCTATTATTAACCTTATAATTTTTGATTAAATCAGGATATCTTAAAATAATTTTAAGGTAAAAACTACCCAATACAAATAATTATATGTATATAAAAAAAGGAAATAATACAATGTGGCTAAATATTATTTTGCTTTCATAACTGAAAGTATTGTTACTTAATAGGCTTGTTTTAGATTAGTTTTTTACGACGCCAAATTAAATTTTGACTCCAATCGCCTACAATCTCACAAAGCAAAGGAGCCGATATTTTGCCGGCGGCTGTTCGCATGTAGGTGACTTAGAACAAAAGTGGCGCTTGCAAGCAACCTATTCGTACGATTCCTGTAAACTATTAAATGTAGAAAAGTGATAAAAGACTCATTTTTTCTTAACAATAAAAAAAATAATTTCTAAAAGGAAAGAATAAAAATTAATTTAATATTCAAAATTAAAAAAAAAATAATAATATCCCACATGGGGGGGGGAATCGAACTCGGTTTCACTGGATTGGGAGTCAATCACACATTCAACTAACCCATGGCCGCTTCGGTGTTACATGTGCAAATATGCATATACAAGCAAAAGCTTCAGTGAACAACAATAACTAAGCAAAAGCAAACATTGGTTCGGTCTGTGTTGTGTTGAGACGTTTCTGCATGGACTTGGGCTCGATCAAACCAAAAAGACAAGCATTGGCGTTTGTTGTGACGTTTTTGTGTAAACTTGGGCTCTGCTTCTTCCTGCTTTTGTTTTGATGTTTATGCACAGGCCTAGGAACTTTTTTGTTCAATCGGTACCCTATGTTATGATAAGTATTTTATATAAATCTAGAATGTAACGCCTAGTCCCTGACTGCAAAATAAATAAAAAGAAGCCTAAATTATTTGCTTTATAATTTTTAATTAAATCATCAGCAAGACAAACAGTTATATTTGCATTGCTGCAACTAAATCTTTTCCTTAATGCAAAGCTGTTTACGACATTAGTTTACTATTAAAAAAATACAAATTTATTTTTTTATTTGCATTCTTCAAAGAAAATAGTATGTGCCTAAACTGTCATGTGTTTTCATAAGTTACTTCATATACTTAGTTTAGTTAAGATTTTTGAACGGAAAATTTAATTTTGACAGAGGAAAGGATATTTTGCCGGCGGCTATTTGCTTTGCCACGCAAGTAGGCGGCGTAGAACAAAAGTGGCGTTTGCATGCGGCTTATTTGTTCGATTGCTGGAAAACTATTAATCCTAAAAAAGTGATAGAGGACTCATTTTGTAGACAATATTTTCCAATTTTATTAGGATTTTTGTGATCTTTTAACATAAAGAAAAACATTTTTCATTTTATTTTTTAGATATTGTTGCATCAAATCAGTTTACATAATTAACTTTATTTTATAATTAACTAAATTAAAAAAAAAAATCTAGATATGTTTACATATTTACATTTGTTTTCCCTAAAACTGTCATGTAAAATGATTAGTTGTTGTTTTTTTTAAATTACAAAAAATAAATTGCATTCTAATTGAAATAGAGAAGAAAGAAGTCAAAAATGATGGTTAAGTAATGCATTTAATTTGAATCTCGAGCAAATTCAGTTCAGCGCTTGTTAGCCAAGGCCGGCAGCCCAATGACATTATAAACTCTAAGAAGTGTAACGCAAAACGCAAATACCATGGTGCGGGCGAGCAGAGAGAGTTAAAAAGGAAAATCTAAAAATAGCACATACAATTCTCGTGTTCTTACAATTGAACTCGGCTCTAAGCTTCGTTGTTGGCTTTCGGCTATGTTCACAAATTCAGCCGCAGTCAAATTTGTAAATTTTTCGTTTCAGAGCATTCCATACACTTTTCTATGTGGCTGCTATGACACTTTGCTATTGCGTTTGCTTTTACACTAACAAATGCATGCATAAGAAGCGAAAAATACGAAGAAGAGTATTTAGCTATCATTATGCTGAACGGTTTCGCAAGTGGCGCACACAACAAGACATTTTTGGCCGAAACAAAACCAACAGAGTTTTGGTCATTGCGTTATTATTAACTGCAAGTTATAAGGCCACTGTTTCTAGTACTCTAGTTCTTAAGTAATTTTATTATTTAATATATATTTAAATCAATTAAATATATAAATAATAATGAATTCACGAATGCCTTGAAACTCTTGCTACCTTTTTATTACACCCTGCAAAAATAAGCCTGTTGGTACGCGATCAAATGCACGTAACGCAATCTTTTTGTTTGAGCAGATCAAAACCTCAAAGTTTGTGCTGAAAAATACAACTTTTTCTTGACAAAAAAAAGGAAAATTTAAAAAAATATCAAAAATGATAAAAAAAAAAACATTGGAATTTGATCTCTGTTTCATTGGATTGGGAGACAAACTCTCATTCCTCTCATCCATAGCCACTACCGTATCACATTTGCAAATATGCGTATACAAGCAAAAGCTGCAGTGAACAACAATAACCAAGCAAAAGCAAGCATTGGCTCTGGCTGCGTTTATGTTGATGTTCATGGATTGAGTTAAGAACGGCATTTCTTTTATATGAATGTTCCTTTTAAATTAAAAAATTACAAGTTCCTTAACGAATATTAAAAATGTTTTTTGTTTTACAAATTTGGTTTTAGTTTTTACTAAGCTTAAAACAATAATGTGACAATAATTTGTAATGACAGCCTGAAGGTCTACGTTGCTCTGGCTACAAACCCTTTATAACTTAGAATTAACTTCTTCTTTATAATTATATAAATAAAAAATAATAATAATAATCCTTTTTATTTATATAAAATAAAATTTTAATTCCATTTTCGTACAGGATTTGTATATTGATATATGTACAAAATTTTATTAAAGTATACTAAGCAAAAGCAAGAGTTCGATCGAGCTGTGTTGTGACGTTTTTGCGTTCACTTAGGTTCGGTTCGACCAAACCAAAAGCAAGGATCTGTGTTGTGTTGTGTTCGAGCAAAGCAAAGCAATATGAAGCAATTTCGAATTTCGTTTGTTTTTGCTTTGCATTGTGTTTGCGAGCCCTCGTCAGGGCTAAACTTTTAACATTTTCGAACTCGGAGAGAATTTTCGCCTCTGTCTATTTGGTACTCTCTGCTACGTGCAACTTAACATAAACTGGTTTTGTAAAAGCGTCACGCACTCCGGTTTCATAACATGTCTTTAACATAGTACATATTTAGAATTTTGTGTTGATTTTTTGTTGTTTGTTTCTTGTTTTGTACTCGGCGGAGTAAAATGTTCAAAAGCAATTATTTGGAGGATTGCAGGCAAAATGCTGGGTTGGGGTTTACAGCGATAGGGCGAACAGGGGAACAGGAAAACGTCAAAGTTTCGCTGTGGAACAGGCTTAAATGAGTCTACATATAAGCCTTTTGACAACTCTAGATTGATTATTGATGAAACGTAAAAGAATATTAGTTCACTTTATAAACGCCAAAAAAAATGAGGTAAGGGTTTCATTAAGTTTGTGCAAATGTATTGAAAATAGAGAAAGTAACGCCAGAGACCCCCAAAGTTATATCCAACAAAATGGCGAGGAGAACAAATGAAACTGTTGTACACAACACTGTCCATCTGTCTATCTTGCCTGGAGACTATAAGAACAAACATTACATTTGCACTTCTTATGAGATGAAGTTTTTTTTCCCCTAAATAATTTATGGTCTCAGATTGAAAGGGTAGCTGAATTAGTAGAGTGTTGGCCTCTGAACTGAACGTTGCGACGTCTAGAGACCAAAGAGACCCTGATGTTTCTGAAAAGCATCCAACTTCTGCTTAACTTCCTCACGGCAATGTTCTTGTTTCATTTCTCTACATTATTTCCACTGCTGACATGACCTCCTCAGGGCAATATATATGGATTATATGAAATTAAGGGGGTGTGTGGTATATTTTTCAACGCATCTTCTAAAGTTTTTAATGGGAAATCATTTTGTGGTGAATACTAAAAAAGGATTTACAAACGGTGGGAGCTAGGGAACTGCATTTTTTATGAATGGGAGTCAATGTTTGTATGACGAGAAACACTTATAGCTTGGAAAATGTGCTGTGGGGGAGCATAGGGTGAATTTACTTAATCCACTTGAGACTTGGGATTAAAGAAAACTCTATTCATCGTTTTGAATAATTCGTCTCCCCTAACTCCGCCAGCAGAATCGGCATGATCCATAAAACTAGTACAATCACGATTTTACTCTTCCCATTTGTGTCCCTAGAGATCGCATCAAAAAAGGCTTTTCAGTTAGGAAATCCCAATGTATTCTGACAAAAATGTAGACCATTTTAGTCTAAATTCTTTGTCGTGCTTATCATTTTGATTAATTATTTTATGGTCCTTACTTTGATTTAATCTAGGTTATTTGATTAAAAATAACATTCTACTTAAGCCTGGGTGGGGACAAGCGAATCTTATAAATATATAAATAATTCAATTGGACTTAGGTAACTCACTAAGGCAAATGCCAGTTAGACTCACCATTGACGCGGATTTTTGTTTCGAAAAGACGCGATGATGCGCAGATATTGGCTCACTAACCATACTTCCGCTGTCCATGATGGTAAGGTAGTTATCTGCAAAATAATAATGGAAAAACTTTTATCAACGAAGTTCAGAACAATTGAAAACAGCCAAGTCTGTGGCAAGATTTAACTTTGTTAATTAAAAAATGCGGGAGTAAACCGTAAAATTCTATAGGGGGAAAAGGAGAACTAGACCATAAGACGCACCTTGTGGTAAAATTTCATGCTCTTTCACTTACAAAAATACGCAATTCGGACAGACAAACGGAAGTCTGTATATACAATCTTTTACGATTGTGGTTTGCTGAGGTTCTAGGTGATCGGAGAAATCATTTACAATTATGTATAATATCATGTACTATAGTATGCATTTATCTAGAGATTAAAAAAGTGTTGGCAATGCTTAGTATAATATATAATATATTTATAAACAAAAGCGTAAATAAAATCGCTTTTTTTGCAGGGCTAGGAATTCAATTTGTGCCCAATTTAATATTAGTGCACTGTATATTGCAGTGCTGCTCAGTATTACAAGTACATAGACATACCTACTTTTATATTAACGTCGTGCTCGGTTGCGCAAAAACAATGGAAGAATGTTTGTCGCAAACCGGTTTGAAGTCTTGAATTTGATCGTTTTTATTATTATGACATTAACTCTTTGGAGTAGGCAAGAATTTCAACTAGTCTCTTAGAACTTCGTAGACTCTTAGATAGCATTCTAAGTTCTCGGTACATAGGTGTGGGTACCCTCCAGAGTGTCAAGGGTATTATACATTTCTGCAACGTATGTATGTACTAACGGACAAGTACAAACTTGGTGGAGCTCAAGTTGTTTTAACGAAAAAAGTGGGGAGATTCCTAGGTCGTTACGACATTTTCATAAACAACGAGTCCCTCCTATGGGGGCTATATGATGCAGCCAACCGATGTTGTTCAAATTTGGTACAGTGCTAGAGAACTCTGAAAAACTTTCGAATTTCAAATTTGGTCACTATATCATCATAAGCAAACGAAATATCCGATTAGTACTTAGCCTACAAACGGTCAAAACAAAACTACCAGTCCGATTCGACTGAAATTTCGACAGTAGCCGTCTACGAGAATGTACTACACGATAATAAATTTCTCTTGTGATAGTAGCGCCATCGGGCGGCGAGGCTAGGTACTTATCCGACCAACCTCGTAATATAACGTCGATATAAAAAAATAAAAAAATAAAATAAACTTGTTTCCCGTGACATAATAAGTGATCTAATCTGAAAGTCTTCTTCCTCTATCTCTTTACATCTCTGCGATCACGGCAATCATACGGACAGACGATCTCACTAACATGGGTATCGACTTCTTAGTCACACTGGGGGTCTCCGCTGTCGCCTTCTGTATGTCACATACATTTACGGCTTACACAAACTCTTTTATGTATAAAAGATGGCGTACGTTAAAGTCGGGCGCGGACGACTTTGGGATACCTTGTACCACTAGCTTGCAATAAAATTCGGTATATTGCTTAAGAACATCAAAAGACATTTGATTACCAAATTAGGTTACGATACCTTTATCAGCCAATTTAGATCAAATTTGGTTCAGTGCTTCTAAAAAACTTCTGAATGCTACCTATAGGTACAAAGGGTATACATACTAGATTTGTGCAATGCATGTAACGGACAGAAGGAGGCGTGGCAGACCCCAAGTACTTTATACCAAAATGCTACAACAAAAAAAAATTTTGGTAAACTGATTCATGTGGCTCTAATGAACAATAAATATATAAATTATAAATTTTTTTGTAAACTGTTTGTGGGGAAGCCCTGTTTGAGGGCACTACCGGAATATGTGTTCTACTAAAAAAACGTTTAAACATTTGAAGTCATCTCATAGTTGGAATGTAAGCCCAAAATGATCATGACGACAAAAGAAATCGATAAGCAGACTAATTCAACAAGGCGCCTCAAAATCGGATGAACTCTGTAAAAATTAAGGAAAGTATAGGATATATCATAGTCAGAATTTGCCGACTTCAGCCGTCCGTTTTGAATTGTTAAAAGCCTAAAAAAACAAAGGCTCACTTAGTTTTTTAACCCACAAATGCACTGATTTTGTCGGACGGCAGTTAATAATGTCATAAGATCAACGGAGGATGTGAGATACAAAAGTAAAATAAAAATAAAATGCCATGACATACGTCATATACAATATATGATTTCAGCTTTAAAATAAATCCATCGGTAAAGACTCTAAGACGGCAGAGTTCTCGATGGAGTGATTCATCTTTGCACATTGATAATTTGCTTGAAACCCACAGTTGCTCGCTTCCATTTGGGTATATGCGGGGCTTGGTGTTAAATCGCAACCTTGAAATTTTTCTGCTTTTAGTCTTCTCGAATTTGGTTATTATTGTGACTTTTAAGTAAATTATAAAACAAAAATCTTTGAAAACTCATCTATTTAATATAAACTAAGTTTCATACGACAATTTTTGCTGCTCTTAACTTTAGACGCTAGACCACTGTCCATGTATGGAATACGTCGTAAAGATAAGTGGGAATGGTGGTTGCATTTGGCACAGTGTGGCATAATTGTGACAACAAAGCTTACATGACATACAAAGTTGAGAGTTTCCTAGCCGACTGAAATTACTCTGTTTTGCCTCCCAAAAAAAATACTATATTTTTGCCGTGAAACCTCGAGATAAACATTTAATACCTTGGTGTAGCATTGGATAAAAAACGAGGCAGAATAGGCAAAAACAATAGAACTATATTGATTTGTTAACCAAAAATCTCAAATTTCAACAAAGAATAAACTTCTCTTTTTATATTTTTGTTATCTTTTATATGTGCATATTTGAAATAAATGTAAACTGTAAAATATCAAAAGCAGAAAGTCAAAAAAGAAAAGAATAAAATCAAATTGCCTTCAAATTGGCAAAAAATGCACAAATAAAAAACAAAAGTCAGGTGAGTGGTACCAGTGGCGGACTCAGGATTTCACCATGGGGGTTTTGGATTTTTGATTTTATTCACTTTTTAATTTAAATATCATGTACGTAGTAAGTATAAAATGTATCAAAATAAAAACATTTTTAACTATGTACATATGTATTACTTTTGAAGTTTTCAACTGATTTTACAAATTTTTTTGGCAAACTATTGTTATCTGACCGATATTCTTACAGTGTGGATGTAAAACGCGAAACTCCCCAACACTCTTTCAACTCAACTACCCTAAGTATAAACGCTTTCCTCTGTGGCGATTCTACCTCTACTATCTCCAATAATAATTAATGATATTTTTACTCATATAGACAAAAGATTTAAATTTAAAATAAATAGAAAATAAATCGCTCAAAAAAAATAAACTTGATTTAACTAATTTCAATACCCTGTATACAGTTAAAAGAATGCAAATATGGATATGTGGGCGGTATCATGGACACTGAAAGCACGATGTGACATGATACTACTAAACGGAAACAGATTCGTCATAGGTCGTACTTCTATGTGCGAATTATGCAACACCAATGAAGCCGAAGACCTACGCCACTTTCTAGGGAGGTGTCCAATTTTCAGAGAGCACAGGGTATTATGCTTTAGAAGACCTGTGTTAAGCCCTCACGAAATTCTTTAAATTCTAAATGACACAAACAATACTAGCTGGATGGAACTTTTAGAATTTTTGAAAATGGCCACAAAGTAAAGAAAGCAAATTATCACTGAATACTTTTGATAAAAAATTAAATATTCTGTAATACCCACAACTAATAAAATACTACATGTGGACTCCAGTTTTTCAGGAAACTTGTCCCAACGATCCTGTATCTCGCGACGAGCGGGGAAGCAGGGTGTATTAAGACATTTTGACTGGCATTCTGGGAACCCACTAATAAACTAAGGATAACAACAAAAAGTACTGCATCCCAACTCCCCGACGGACATATTCGCGTATATTATTTTTAAAACCATTGTATCATATGTATTTGTGTTTAAAAATCTTTTCTATTTAAATACTTCTCTAAAGAATGGCTTTAAAAATAAATTTAATCACTTAATATATAAATGTAAATTTCTTAGCCGAAGGCCTAAGATGCCAGGGCTTGAACAAAGTTACCTTTAGTTTTTAAGCTAATTTGTAACTATCAAAAAATAAAATAAAAATAAAAAAAAATAAAATTTATTATTATTATTATAACCCTGTATATGTATTTAACATACAGACTTACAAGAGAACGGAGACCCCCAATGTTACCAATGGCATGATCGAGGTGACTATAGCCTGATGGTAGCGGCTATCCTAAAATCGTTTGTGGAAATTAGCCAAACTACACTGCACCGTATCATTAGCTGCATAAAGAATACACATATTTTACATACCCGTGCTTTTATTTAGCCAAGTTTTGAACTGGTTATTTAATTGCTTTAGCTTCGTAAGTAAATGTAAAACAACTTGGCCATCAACCCTTCCGACATGGTATGCATGTATGTTTGTGCAAGTCTGAAAAATGCACTTAAAATGTTCACACAAGTACATACATATCTATTCTTACATAAAAACGTAAGCCATATGTACATATGTATGCATGTACTTGTACATGGTCTTCACGGTTGCCTGAGCAGCGGAAACTATCTAGGTGCAGCTTTTGAAGCAAAAATGTGGGGGCGCTTCTCACGCTTCTTTGCATGTAACCGACACTGACACATGACTGTTGCAAAAACCATGATAAGGCACAGAGATGGGCAATTCACTTAATTTTGCTCCAAATATTGCTCGCTAAGCTTCAGGTTTAAAATGCTCTTACGCTCTTATAGGCGTTTGTACATGGCAGTATGTATAGTATGTATCACCAATCTAACGCAAGGACTCGGACATACTTTCTACGTTTTTGCAAACAAAGTAAGTAATTTTCTTAAATGATCCTGTCTTTGCTTCTTGAAAATGTTTAATGTAAATATCTGTTCCCGCTCTTCGGACTCTTAGATTTGAAATTGTATAAAAAAAGGACGCCACAGAGTAAATATTTTCCGCAATTGTCAAGTCAGTCTGTGTGCACTTCTGCATTAACATTTTGTAAATGCTAAAACCAAGTAAAACAAGATCTACAATCTGTGCATCACGATTATAAATTTCTTAGTTTTTGTATCATCTGATTTGGACGCGAATACGTTGAAAAGTATTATTTCATTGCTCGCATTCAAGTTCAACTTTATTCGAAGAAATGTCCGAACCCAAATAGTGAAATGCGATTACGGGCAACTGAGAGACAGTCTTCTTAAATTAAAAAGAATTTGAACGTGCAAAGGGTATCACGCAGGGATAGAGCCCACTAGTCTTATAACAATTTATGTAAATACATTTTGTTAGTTAGAAAAATATCAAACAGACCATCAAAAATAAAGAAAGAATACTAAAGATGGCGTACTTCAAAGTCGGGCGCAGACGACTTTGGGATACCCTGTACCACCACATTGCAAAAAGATATTTATTTGTCAAATATGGTTACGATATCATCTAAAACAAACGAATTATCCATCTAAAACTTTTTGTTTTTTTCGAGGTCCTCTGAAACACCCATATGGCAGCTGTATTATATTATAAACCCGAAATCGAAAAAATAAAATAAACTTGTCTCCTGTAAGATAATAAGGGATCTTATCTGAAAGTTTCGTTGCTCTACCTCTTACCATCTCTGAGATCTAGGCGTTCATACAGACGGACATGGGACATATCATACTTTGGGTAACTGTGGGGGGTCTCCGACGTCTCCCTCTGTATGTTACATACATTTTTGGCTTGCACAAACTTAAGATACCCTTTGTACCATACGGTACAGGATATAAAAACTATCTAGCTTATTAAAGAAATCCTTAAATTTTAGGTTTCAATATTTCTTAATAACTTCACAGCGGTGAGCCAATATTCCATAGCCAAACCACGATTTTCAGGCATGCATTTTCCATAGCCAAGCCATGAATCGTATGCGTGAATATGATGCATTTCATGTGACAAACGCCGAAGTAGAAAAAACTGTAGGGCGCAAACTGAAAAATTCACTCATGGCGAAACCGGGCAAAATAGTATTATGAATCGGCTTAGCTTGAACTACGTGAAATATGAGCATATTTTAGCTAGCTATTTTGGAATGCCAAGCCTTCTTCTGCGTTCCTTGTTGTTATCGGGTTATCGTTTAGTATGGAGTGGGCTACCCTAAAGAATATATATCTATGTATCTATGTATGAAGTAAAGAGAAGGGGATGTTGTAGAGCACCCAAAGTTACTTCACCAGCGCTGCAGTTGAGGACAGGCAGAGTATCTCACAGAGTTGAGTCCAGTAATGATTGTTCTGGGTTCTTGCATGGTGGTGATCAATTTTTATGTTGATTTCACAAAACGTATGCGCAACAACCACACTGGATTTCGTGCCTTCCATCTGCAACCACATTTTCACCTTTCTAGAAAACAAATGACTAGCCTATATGTACGATTAAAATTTTTTGAGTTTGTTGGTCCCTTATGCGCTTGCGTGTCAGGTCTTATTTTTCTGGAGCAAGTTGCAGTTTACAAGATACCAGATAATACCTGAGTATCCAAAACAAAACAAAACCAAACAAAACAAATACAAGTTGTCCCATAAACGTGTTGGACGTTTACTGTTACTGCTTTTAGCCAAAAGCTGCTCAACTCTTTATCCAAAACGACAGTGTTGGTAATCTCTTTCAGTTGACGTCGCAATCAAAACTTGTTCTATTCCGTTATTTTAGTTGACTCTTTTCGTTTGATTTTTTAAATGTGCTTAAGAAATTTTTTATTTTTTAGTACGAAAGCGTCAGATTTGATTTGTCTCTTTTACCTTGACAAGTCAATGTGCCAGTTAAAAAATTACCTACAAAGAGTTTAGCTATAGTTTCCAAAACTTACGAGCTGATGTCGTGTTGAACTTGTTAAAGGTGTGAAGGTGAAGGTTAATAAACACTAACTAGTATTCTTGTCAAATAAAGTTTTAGTTATTTAAACCTATTTAAAACGTGAGTTGTAATAGAGCACGTACATTTTTGGACTCATTAGTACGTGTGCTTTCGTAATGAACGATAAACAAAATTTATTAATTTTAAATTAGCTTTTAATGTAACTAGAATAAAAAAGATGGCGTACGTTAAAGTCGGGCGCAGACGACTTTGGGATACCCTGTACCACCACGTTGCAATTAAGTCCGACACATTGCTTAAAACCTCCAAAAGATATTTTATTCGGCAAATTTGGTTACGATATTTTCATAAAAAAAAAGAAATCAGTCGAAATTTGCACCAAAAAATTTTTTTGACCGATCGGTCCTATGGGGACTATATGATATAGTCAACCGATTTTGATCGAATTTAGTACACTGATTGGGAACTATAAAAAACTTAAGACTGCCAAATTTGGTTCCGATATCTTCAAAACCAAACGAAACACAACGAATTTTGTAAAAAAATTCGTTTTTTTTTACCGATCGTTCCTATAGGAGCTATATGATACAGTCAACCGATTTTGATCAAACTTGGTGCAGTGCTTGGGTACTCTAAAAAACTTCTTAATGCCAAATTTGTCAACAATGTCTTTACAAACAAACGAAACGCAACGAATTTTGTACAAAAAACGATTTTTTGACCGATTGGTCCTATGGGAGCTATATGATATAGTCAACCGATTTTGATCAAATTTGTAACAGTGCTTGGGAACTCTAAAAAACTTCCTCTTGCCGAATTTGGTTCCGATATCTTCAAAACCAAACGAAACACAACGAATTTTGTAAAAAAAACATTTTTTCGACCGATCGATCCTATGGGAGCTATATGATATAGTCAACCGATTTTGATAAAATTTGCTACAGTACTGAGGATCTCTAAAAAACTTCCGACTGCCAGATTTGGTTATGATATCTTCATAAACAAACGAATTATGCATCCCGATATGAAAAAAATAAAATAAACTTGTCTCCTATGGATTAACAAGGGATCTTATCTGAAAGTTTGGTTGCTCTAGCTCTTACCATCTCTGAGATCTAGGCGTTCATACGGACAGACGGACAGACAGACAGACGGACAGACGGACATGGGTATATCGACTTCTCGAGTCACACTGATCATACTTTAGGTAACTTTGGGGGGTCTCCGACGTCTCCTTCTGTACGTTACATACATTTTCGGCTTGCACAAACACAATATACCCTTTGTACCATACGGTACAGGGTATAAAGATGGCGTACGTTAAAGTCGGGCGCAGACGACTTTGAGATACCCTTTACCACCACATTGCAATTATGTCCGACATATTGCTAAGACCTCCAAAAGATATTTTATTCGGCAAATTTGGCTACGATATTTTCATAAACAATCAGAAATCGGTCGAATTTTGCACCAAAAATTTGTTTGACCGATCGGGCCTATGGGGACTGTTTGGTATAGTCAACCAATTTTGATTGGGAACTCTAAAAAACTTCCGAGTGTCAAATTTGGTAACGATAACTTCATGAACAAACGAAACATAACGAATTTTGTATAAAAATCGTTTTTTTTTACCGATTGGTCCTATGGGAGCTATATGATATAGTCAACCGATTTTGATCAAATTTGGTTCAGTGCTTAGGTATTCTAAAGCGCATCTTAATGCCAAATTTGGTTACAATATCTTCACAAACAAACAAAACACAACGAATTTTGTACAAAAACGTTTTTTTGACCGATTGGTCCTATGGGAGCTATATGATATAGTCAACCGATTTTGATAATTTCATAATTTGGTACAGTGCTGGGGGTCTCTAAAAAACTTTCGATCGCCAAATTTGGTTATGATATCTTCATAAAAAAACGAATTATCCATCTAAAACTTTTGCTCGAGGTCCTCTGAAACACTCCTATGGGAGCTATATAATGTAATCCCGATATCAAAAAAATAAAATAACCTTGTCTCCTATGGACTAATAAGGGATCTAATCTAAAAGTTTTGTTGCTCTAGCTCTTACCATCTCTGAGATCTAGGCGTTCATACGGACGGACGGACAGACGGACATGGGTATATCGACTTCTCGAGTCACACTGATCATACTTTAGGTAACTTTGGGGGGTCTCCGACGTCTCCTTCTGTATGTTACATACATTTTCGGCTTGCACAAACACAATTTACCCTTTGTACCATACGGTACAGGGTGTAATGATAAAAAAAATTGTTCCTAGCCAAATAAATATTTCCGTTCATTTATTTATAAAATAAATTTTTTTATGTTGACCTTGGATTGTATAATATGAAAACAATTAATAATATTTTTAATAGATCAGCCACTAAATATGGGGGTTATGCTTATTTTGTATGCCATCAATTAGTCAAAATGGTTAAAACGGATTAAATATTTAATGGGAGGGAAACGCATTTTAGACACCGCACCAAATCTGCAACCTCTACAAAAAAAAAAAATGTAATACAGTCGAGGCGGTGCCCGACAGTGTAATACCCTGTACCTTTTTTCCAAAAAAAGATTTATTCCTGCCTATTCTTACTAAGAATTTCCAATTGGAATATTTTTTTGTTGGTGCAAAACGATATTGATACCTATAAGTTCCGCAAATTTTAACCGATTTTGATGAAAATCGAAATTTACGTCAAAGGAGTTATTTAAAGTATATGGGGTAAGTTTCAAGGGGATATGTTGAAGGGTGTGGGAGAAAACACGGTAAATCGATTGCGGGGGGTGGGGGGCTGCATTGATAAAATTTGGATGTGGATTTGTTCATAAGAGGCACATGAATCAGCTTACCAAAATTGGTGGTTCTAGGTCATTTGTTACTATTATTACGTAGAGTATATATTGACGCAGTTTATTGGCAAGGTGAGGTGAAATTTTTACATTTTAGACTATAAATTTTGTTGTAATTGTCCGATTTTGTTTATTTTTGACACACAGATGCATGTAGCCACAACGCATCGCTTTGTTAAGTTTCAGATTAAAATATTAAACGGTTTAGCTAAAAACCGCGAAACTCTGCTACGGGGGAACGGGGAAATATATTGACATGATTCAACAAACTTGATCTTCTCAGGAAATTTGCGCATCAGCTTATGATAAGCATTTTGGTATAAAGGATCTGGGGTCTGCCACGCCTCCTTCTTACCGTTACATACATTGCACAAATCTAGTATACCCTTTGTACCTATAGGTACAGGGTATAAAGAAGAAAATTTTAACACTTAGAATACTTGGTATGCTTAACTTTTCTTATTTTTATTGCTCAAACCGACAAAACGATCGAAAACTATTTTACTGTTTTCACTTTATTACAAATATCTCCAGTTGTAAGGAATGTAGCCCGGTTGTGGGCACAGTTAGCTATTTCAGCCATAACTTTGCACCAAGTTATTATTTTACATATGCATATCTATGGGAAGCTAGAGACATTAGCTAACTACTGAAAAAAGAAATGACTTGATCCCATGAAAAAGAAAAAAAGTATCAAACTTTTTAAGAAGTAGTTAATTTTTACGAAAAACATTTTTTTAACTGTTATGAACAAGCACAATGCTTGCCAATGTATTATAATAGCCGGCATGCAAGTCAGCGCATCTCTAATGCACCTACCGGTGGCACGTGTTGCATTCGATAGAGCTTTGGGCGGTCATCCGAATAGGCAACAGTATCTTGCATATGATGCAAAAATCGCGATCCTTGTTTTCATCATCATCATCTGATGATGTTGGAGCCTGCTTTGCATTGAAACGATTAGCTGACCGTTTCCTGATATTGCTGAAGCTGCTCGATTAGCGGATCCATTGGCTGGTGTCGCCTTGGCTGCTTGGTTGACAGCTCCTATTGCAGCTTTCTCCTCAGCCAACAAATTGGCAAAATTTCTTTAAAAGCATCATTATCAGGACTTTTACCTTTCTTCTTCCCGAAATGCTACTATTTTCGTTCGATTCTCAGCATAGAAACTGGCTACACTTTATGCCTCGAGTTATGAAAGGTTGATACTTTTAAGCTTTCATATGCATTTCAATTGCAATAACATTCTTGAAAAAATGTGCCCCTAGGATGCCGTTGTACCCAAGCTAGTACACTGCATTTTGAACGCACTTAGTGATCCCAAAATAGTTATATATTTGCTTCACATGCAATTATATTCAAACTGACACGCTAAGAATCAGGAAGTTTTTCAAAGAAGTAGTAAAACAAAAAAAATATCAGAATACCATTATTGAAAGTCTCCATATTGCCTACATGTCTAAATATCAAAGTTCTGCTCGAAAGTACAGTGGTACGAAAATAATCCATTTTCTGTAACCAAGCAGGAAAAGTGATGCGGACTACAAAATTAAGTTTTAGACTGGACATAGCTAAAAAAGCACAAAAAAACGTCTTAAGTGAAAAATGTTAGTTGCCCACAACTGGGAAATTCAGAGTTGTCAAAAAATTACCAGCAAATTTTTTTTCCCCGCACATTTTGTTCAAACCTTGCCCGATATAGTCAACCGATTTCGATCAAATTTGGTACAGTACTTGGGAACTATAAAAAACTTCCGAATGCCAAATTTGGTTACGATATTTTCAAAAACAAACGAATTATCTTAAACTTTTGATTTTTTTCAAGGTCCTCTGAAATACCCCTATGGGAGCTCTATAATAAAACCACGATAAATACAATAAAATAAACTTGTCTCCCGTAGGGATAATAACGGATCTAATCTGTTTGGTTGCTCTAGATCTTACCATCTCTGAGATCTAGGCGTTCATAGGGACAGACGGTCATGGGTATATCGACTTCTCTAGTCTCCCTGATCATACTTTAGGTAGCTTTGGGGGTCTCCGACGTTTCCTTCTGTATGTTACATACATTTTCGGCTTGCACAAACTTAATATACCTGTTTGAGGAGAACAATAATATAATGATTTCTGTTGTTAATTTAAATTCAAGTTGTAAATAACTGCCAACTAATTTAGTTGCAGTGTGGTAACGCTATATTTGCGCTCTTTCTGTTCTTCCTTAACATCCATTCTTGACTTAGACGAAGTTTATGCAGTCACTATGCACTGAGGAGGCATTCGAGACATATGCACATATAAGAAATATCAAATAAAAAACATTAAACTAAAAACGCACACAGCAAACATTTAACAATTTAAATGAACACACAAGCAAACGGAGCTCCAAAATAATCAATTTTACCTGGCCACAAAAAGTTTGTACCATACGGTACAGGGTATAAAATTTAAAACCGTAAAAGCATAAATTTTAAATCGAAACCATAATACTTATGTACTTTTTTCTTGAATTTTGCTTAAGAGTTTTTTTTGCCCTTATATTAAGTGCTTGTGTTTAATATGTATGTTTGTGTCACTGTATGATTAAACTTATTAAGAATGTTTGCAAAAAATGCATTCTTGATGCATGTTTTTACATAGAAAACATGCGTACATAATACATACATACCTACATAAATACGTATAAAGCCTAGTTCCACAAATAAAAAGTAACGAGTATATAATAGATTTGTATACTCGTCGATACAAAGTATCTGTCTGCTTTCATGTATATACATTTATACAACATACATACATATGTAGAAAACTCTCTTTTTTTTATTTCTTTCCTATTGATGCTTACAAGCCAAAGTAGTTCATAACGCTTTTGCGTTCAGCATTCACTCTTTTTTTTACTGATGCTTAAGGCTGACCCAGTAAAATTTTTAATAATCTATTCTTTAAATTCGTTTAAAACCTATGGCAATAATATTTTAATAATGATAAGTTGTAACTTACCTGGCATTAAACGCTTTTTGTTTGCATCACTTTTTAGGTAGTAATATTTTAAATGCTTTGGAAAAATATATAAAGGTGGCTACAGACAACTGAATAAATGAAACTGTAGCTAGCTGTGTAATTTATGTTTTTGGTATCAAGAGTTTACGTAAAGAAAGAGCACAGCCACTTCATCAAATAATCGTTTTCTATGAAAAGTTTTGTGAGGCACATCGAATAATATGAATATACTACATACATATGTACATACATATGAATGTATAGCATTGTAGTTTTTCTTTCTCAGGCCGAACCGGAAATTTGCACTTTAAATAAAAAGCATAGACAGCAAGGAAATAGATATGTGTATTTACTACATAAATACATACACATGTACATACATATGTATATATAAAACAGCGGCCTTTAAACAAAATGTTGCGCATAACCAACTTGAAACCGACTCGACTCGAGAAATTAAGCGATGTGCGACGTGTTGTTACCTGCGCGAACTTATCTGAACAACTACCCACCGCGTGAAACCAAACGATGGCAACTACTCTCGTTCAACAGAGACTATGGCTTGTTCATTCTCTTTGATGATTTGAGCGTAGTTTTTCAGTGTTGTTGGTGGTGTGTTGTGTGTTCGTGTTACAGAAAGAGAGTGTTTGGCTAAGCCATCCCATAAGTATTCCCTCTATCCCTGATCCATCCGTCTATAAGAAGATTAGGCAATGCGCAGGATCATTTTTTGAATTTCCCTGAGCGCGTTATGAAATTAGGAATGACGACGACGACACTGGTTCACATTGTATACATACGAGCAAGGCTTTCAAATCGGTTACTAAAAGTGTTCAGGTACAAATTATTGGGAAATGACATTCCTGTCTCAAAGGAATACGAACATTGGCATTCATGAATTTGATTATAACCAGAAGTGGGCACGAAAAATAACGGAAAGAACACTTTTTGCGTGTGCGTCCAGCTGGCGCCACTTGCGAGAAGTAACGGAAGGAGCACTCGGAGCAAAAAGAGCCAAGACGTGCCCACCGCTGGTTATGAGAATAGTAATATTATCTAAAACTGAAATTTAATAGAAAATAGAAAAGACTTATACAGACTCTTAAACAATGTTACCGCTGCTGCGCCATCGTCTGTTTGCACTGGAATTTCTAGATCATTATACATGTGTAACTTTATTATCTATATTGTATCGTACAATATTTAATTCTGTAGGCATTGCGAGTTCGTGAGAAAAGTCATTTTAAATGAACGGAACAAGCATAACAAATGAAATCATTTGACCAAGTTCAAACCTTTTCTAGTAATAGGGGATGATTGTTGACGACCCATGGAACTCTTGAAATAATCAACTTTTACATAGCACAGGAAAATAAATCAAGTACAGTAGGGAAAGCCTGACTACAATATGTTAGGTTATGTGACCTGGTACTCCAGCAACTGACTATTCTTCAATAAATAAAATGATTCTCCCTTTTTGCACCTTACATTAAATGGTAAAAAGGGTTAAAAATGTGCCAACTCGATTTGATAAGAAAAAATACATAAAATGTGATTTCTTTTCCATATGGAGCTGCCTCCTGTGAGGATTGAACTCACGACCCCTGGTTTACAAGACCAGTGCTCTACCACTGAGCTAAAGAGGCGCACTTTTCACGGGAAATATAAAAGTAAACTTAAGCTGATAATTTTTTTTTTTTAAATTAAAAAAAAAAGTACAGCATCCAGTTTGTAGAGAATCTTTTATAGCCAATGGAGAGGGATATATTTGGTCTGTGCCAAAAAAAATTTTGGGCTGAAATTGTAAAAGAAAACATAACCTTTATACCAAGGTAAGAAGGGCGACAAAAAAATCCATTAAGCCATCGCTCCATCTGTATTGCCAGTTCCTCGATGATCAAAGGTGCTTTGCCACTGGTTCTTATGGTCTAGTTCAATACTTGTATTCAGTTTTTACACCCTGTACTGAAGATATTGTTTTTACGTGCAAATATACGTAGAGCCGTAGAGCCGTCTCCGGGCCCGGTGGGAATCCGCCCCCCCCACCCTTTCGCTGCTCGATGGGCCTGCGTATAGGGTATATATGTATATTTTTAATAACGATGTATAGCCACGGCGATGTAGCCATGTCTGTCTATCCGTCCGTATGAACAAAAGCATCTATTATCTATCTAAACCCACACTATAAAAACTATAAAAATAGTATTTCGCAAAATTTTTAAAATTGGATGATTTTTGGAAAGTTCTATGTGAAAAGGCCATTTTTATTAGAACCCCTCTCCTTTAAACTCCCCTTGAAAGTGTAAAGATTTAAAAAAAAAAAAAAAACAAAACAAAAATGCTGTAGAACACTGAACCATGATTTTCGAAATAAATTTGTTTAATCATAATCAAACCGATTCCAATTAACAATCAACGTTATCAGATTTGACCAATTCACTTTCGGAAAATGAATCATCTAAAAAATCACCCTAACAACACCTCATCTCACAGACTGCACTATATCATATCAAACTTTTCCGCCCGTAAATAGTTACTCAGCTTATCTCAGTTTGCAACATAAATCTCTTTTTTAGATTTTACTAAATTTAGTTGAGCCGTTGACTTCAGTCCAGCCTGCTTTCTGGTCCTGCGTCACAGGTACGGCGCACCGCGCTCATGGCAGCTGTCGTGCACAGCGCCTAAAGTCTGCCGCCTGCGCCACCACCACCGTCACCGGCACTACCATCAAAACCATCCACTCGAAACGCCATGAAACCATTCAACCCCCTTAAAATAAATTCCATAGATGAAGTACACGCACATGGATACAGTGCTCACACTAACGTGCGCACTGCTGGCCTTGCGTGGAAATGCGTTCGTCACTGACTCAAAGTTTTTGTTTTCCACATGAGAGGTAAAAGACTTTCCATTGTTGTATGATTATGCCATTTTATATTGCTTTGTTGTTATTGGCTTGTTGCGGCTCTTAATTAACTTAAAAATAAAATATTCAAAAATATAATTTCATTTCTTTGTTATGATTTCCAAAACAATTAGGTGTAGTTATACGTTAGCTAAATAACCTTTAAATTAAGTATGTAATGTAGCTTGCAGTTTTTAAAATGAGAATAAACTAACAGAAGTGAAACTTGAAGATGTCATACAGTCGAGGCGGTGTAATACCCTGTTCCTTTTTTTATCGAAAACAATTTTATTCCTGCATATTCTTTCTAAGAACTTTTTTTTGTGCAGAACGAAATCTAAATTTAACTGCGGATTTTTTCATTGGAGCCACATGAATCAGCTTAACAAAATCGGTGATTCAAGGTCACTTATTACCATTATTATGTAGAGTCAAATATTGATGCAGTTTATTGGCAAGGCGGGATAAAATTAGTATTTTTTTGACTATAACTTTTGTTATATTTGTCCGATTTTTCGTTTTTGATACACAGATGCATGTAACCACGACGCATCGCTCTGTTAAGTTTCAGATAAGAATATCAAATGCTGGAGCTAAAAACCACGAAATTCTTCTACGGGGGAACGGGGAATGATATTGACATGATTCAACGAAATTTATCTTCTGAGGAAATATGCGCACTAACTGGTAAAGCTTCGAACCTCTATCTCTTATAGAGTCTGAAATCTAGGTATTCATACAGATGGACAGGCGGACGGACATGGCTCAATCGCTACCCGAGGCTATGATTTTTTTATAATGGACTTGGGTTCTGCCACGCCTCCTTCATTCCGTTACATACATTGCACAAATCTAATATAGAGGTACCCTGTACCATCGCATTGCAATCAAATTCGGTATATTACGTAGGTTAGGTTAGGATAGGGCGCCAGCTGGCTTAGGCCTACTGGCCCGTTGTATAACCGCACGGATCTCTATTTTTACCCTTCTCCTAAACAGCAATCTTAAAAGGAGTCCCAGCCTGTTGCTGCGACATCGATTGAAATCCTACTCGGATAGACAGACTCTAGCTCCGCCAGATTGTAAAGGAAGTAATTTCCCACCTATTTTCTCCTGCGTCGACTTAGAGCTTCACAGGAACAGAAGAAGTGCTACTCTTCCTTATCTTTGCAGCTTCTACAAAAGTTATTGTTCAGAGCATTCATTCTGATCGCGTGTGCTCCGACAAGCCACTGTCCGGTTATCGCCCTGACCACTGCCGAACAAAGTGTACGGTTAAGTTCACAGAGTCCGGTTGAGCGTTTTGGCCCATATTCGGCGGCTGATTCTACAATGGGGTGTATTGTTCCACAGCTTTTGTGCGTGGGAACTAAATTTTTCCACTAATAGTGACCATCGGCATGCGGATATCCTTCTTATCTGGATGGAGTGTAGTGGTCGTGCCGTGTCTGGCCAATTCGTCTGCAATTTCATTGCCTGTTGTATTTTGGTGCCCTGGCACCCAAACATGGCTTATAACAAACTGCTGTGCCATCTCTAGAATAGATTTGCGGCAGTTGTTGACTGTCAACGAGTTGGAGGACAATGCTCGTAGTGACTTCATGGCTGCCTGGCTATCAAAGTTTATCGCATCGCCCATATCCCAAGACTGCCCACTAAAAACATATTTTTTACCTATTACTTTTGAAGTTTCCATATAATATGAAAAATTTTTGCGGCATACTAGTCTAAGAATAAGAAGTAATAGTGATAAATTTTGAACGGTAGCTATTGCAGTGCGAGTCTAAGCCGCGAACTCTCCTACCATCTCTAGCTCTGAAAGGCTATTCATTCTGATCAAGAACATACATATATAGATATTTATATAATTTATGGCGTTCACCACGCCTCCTCTTAGCTTTACATATATGGGCTGCAAAATAAAATGTTAAGAAACAATTTTTTTTTTCCAGCATTCATTTTGTTTAGGTTTTACTCTTTTGTTTAAAACAGCTCTTTAATTATCACTTTTTGTACACGTACATATTTATATTTTCTTATTATTAAATATGTATTATTAAAAAATTACTTGAAACAATTCATATAAATTATGAGATGGAAAAATATGTCGCGTACTATGGACTTCTTGGAAACGCCAAATAGACAGGTCCTACATTTAGCACTACAAAAACGCTATCAAAAAATAAAAACAAGCAAAAAATTTGTTTTTTTCTTTACCTTTAAAGGGGCACGAATGTCGCGGCGTACACAATCGTGGAAATGCTCATATTTATTATTTTTTATATCTAATCATCTTCGGTAGAGAGTATAAAAATGAGTCGAAAACATTATATGTATAAATGAAGTCTCAATTTTATTTTTTTTTTAATTTAAATTTCTTTATTTCAAAACCAATTTTTTTTGTAATATAAAGGGTATGACCTGCTAAAGAAATTGTACCTAAACATTCAGCTATCATTAACTCCATTGATAAATAATAGGAACTTTACGGAAACAAAATTAAGAGTTCTGATTGACAAATCTCATATCTTTAACACCACTAATGTAAAAATCGCTTATTTCCGCACATATAAATGTCGTTAATACAATAAATTTTTTAGCTTGGTTCGGTGAGCAAAGAGAGCATGTCGAAGACCCCAAATATTACAAACAAATAGCATATTGAACCGTTTTATGTGCAGATTAAAAAATTTTTAAGGTTTTTTTTTTTCCAAAAAATCGTTGTATCTGTATATTAAATCGAATATTCTAAATTAATACAAAATTAAAAAAATTTTTATTATAATATAATATTTTGTTTATTAACTTAATATTAAGGTGAATGTGAATTAATTTGAATCATTGGCAATTTGTTTGTTTAAATGTCGTATGCTATTAAATTTAAAATTTGTACCAAATATACAACCATTTTTTATGACGCAAATATACTATACAAACAAGGTTTTTCGCTGTTAAAAAAGAAACTTAGTAATTTTTCATTAAAAATAAGTTTGCAACTCAGCAACACTTAATATCGTCATGCCAAAATAAATAAACATAAAAAAGTTTTAAAGCAAAATAAACTGTTTGCCTCCTGTGAGGGTTGAACTCACGACCCCTGGTTTACGAGACCAGTGCTCTACCACTGAGCTAAAGAGGCTATAGGCGGCGCTGCGCCAAACTTTACTTTAGAGCAAAATCATACAATCACAAATTTTTTTTTTCGTGTTTTGTCAAGTTCTCTTTTCTTGTTTGAGTTCAGCAATCGACAAAAATATATTTTTTTAAATAACGTCAATCCACTTTTTTTCTTTTTGCTTAACATGGTAAGTGAGAATTTTGATTTGCGTGCTACGCTGCCTTTTTAAATTTATAAATAGATTAAAATTGAAGTCACATGATAACTTCCGCGCATAAATAATAATACAATTATAAAGTTGTAAAAAAACATTTGATTAAATAAAAAAATAGAAAAGAAACAATTTTCAAATTGCCTCCTGTGAGGATTGAACTCACGACCCCTGGTTTACAAGACCAGTGCTCTGCCACTGAGCTAAAGAGGCACATGACAGCAGCGAAACAAACGGCGTAGTAGTGTTAACACAAACAACCAGCTGATAATAAATGAATTGCTTGTGAAGATAATAAGGTGAATAGTCACATTGTCAATATAATTTTACTAGAATATTAATTAAAAAATGTACCTACATTTTGATTGTTAAAGTTAAGTACCCAACAAGGTCCGTACTTTATGTAATGTAATATATACTAGTGTTTATAATAGTAGGGGAAAGGCTTGTAAGTTGCCATATCATAGCTTTTTTTGCTATATCTCGGCATTTAATACACATAGGCATCAATGTAAATACCGTTGAAAAGAGAATAGAAAGAGCTATAGTCCACAATAAGCAGATCATTTGAATTATGTTAATTATTAGCAAAGAATATAGAACTACATAGAATGCGCATCTCGCCCAAATTCATTTTAGCGCTTTTTGGTACGGGCGGGCGGCAGCAAATGAAACGAAATGTTGGTTCTATTTTTAGAACAGTCACCGCTTGTGGGTACGGGCGGGCCGCACCAAACGAAGCGATATGTCGCTTCTATTTTTAGAACATGCAGACTCCGTTAATTTGCAAAGTTATTGTCCTTCCAAAATGTACAAGAGACTTATTTTAACATAGGTTGCAAGTTGGTGTTGATGGGTCAGTGGTATGCGGTAGGCGTAAGGTTATTTTGAGTTCAACTCTAGGGTTCGGATTTGTTAATATTTTTTGCTTTTATTTTTAATATTTTTTGATCGGTTTCACATTTTTAATTTTTGATTTTATAGGCTTTATTTTTTATTATGTAGAAGAAATTTTTATTTTGCGTTGGCTGGTGCTGCCCTTTTCTACCGTCCATTTTCAGTGCATATTAATTAAAAATTATATTTTATTTTTGTGGTCTCTACAATCAACAAAGAACAATTCGGGAATCGTAGATTGGCAAAGGTGAACGATGATATGTATGTATGTTGATTTATTTGGTATTCCTCTGGTTATTTCTTAAAGCAATTGTGAAAAATAATATTATAATATGTCTTTTTAATGCTTCGACTAAAGAATAGGAAGTTGGAAAGAGCCTACCGAAATCAGATTTAGAGCAATCATTTTTATAAAATAAAGGGCCCTATGCTTACTCTCTCTATCATTAACTGCATCAGTTGTGCACACACAAGAATACATGTAAATTCAAGTATTAGTGTTTGTGTATGCATGCGGTAAAACCCTTGAACAAATTGGAAGTCGATAGCAAAATACCCTTTTTCGCATTTTTCTCCTTTTTCACATGCATTTGTTAGTGTGAAGCCAAACGTGGTAAGGAAGTGTCATAGCAGACACATTCCCCGAAAGGGCATGGATGCTTAGAAACTAAAAATTTACAATTTTGGCTGAGGTTGAAAATATGAACATTGCCGACAGCCAAAAACGAAGTTCAGAGCCGAGATCAGTGAAATGCCAGCGCTCGTGAAATGCCTGTGCTATTTTTAGATTTTCGCGTTCGCTCTGCCTGCCGGGGAGCTGTAAAAATTTTGCGCACGGAATGAGAATGCAGTTTGTGGGTATACGCCGTAAAACTGTTCAACAGTATGAGAACCGATAGCAAAATACTCTTTTCCAATTTTTCTCCTTTTTTACATGCATTTGTAAGGGTGAAGGCAAACGTGGTTATGAAGTGTCATACCAGTCACTATGAAGGCTCAAAAACTAAAAATTTACAAATTTGGCGGAGGCTGAAAATATGAACATTGCTGGCAGACGTTTGTTCTCTGCCCGCCCGCACCATAGAGCTCTAAAAATTTTGCATACACACCTTAGTATGTATACTGTCATTGGGAAAACAGTTGCAAGAAATATGTACACACTCATTTCGTCTTGTCGCTACCTCCTTATTATACCTCATAAAAGTGCGTATTTTACTATGAAATTAAATGCATAGAAAGCGTACTGTACCTGCGAGGATATCAAAATACGAAAATGAAACATTAATTTTCTTACGACAATAAAAAAAAATAAAAATATTTAATAGAAAAAGAACAGAAATTATGGAAAATTAACAAAAAAAAAACAAGTTGAATCTAACCATCTTCTTGAGAATCGAACCTCGACACATTAGACTATGAGTCGAACACGCATTCCACTAGGCCATTGCCACTGCGCGCGTTTCATTTTCAAAATTTCATATTCAAGCAAATGTACAAATGCAAGCAATCAGTACCCCACATCGTAAATTTTTTTTGTATGAGATGCGCATTCTTTGTAGTTCTATATTCTTTGTTATTAGTTTATAACTTTAATTATCATTATAAATAAATAAATAAATAAACATTTTACAGACAATTTTCAAAAGAGCTTGAAAACGACCACCAAAAAAAAAAGGCTTGTAAGTTGCCATACCTGCTGAAAATTGGAGAAAACTGAAATAAAAACGCATGATTGATAAAATTTATAAACATTTATTATATATTAAAAATATAACATTAAAAAAAATGTAACTTTCCAGAGAAGTCAAAATTGTGGTTTTTTGGGATCGGTTTTTTTTGATCGCCAACTAAAAATGAATTGTTATAGAAAATATTGAAAAAATATATCCGAAAATGGTAGAA
The DNA here is from genome assembly GCA_018150985.1 of Chymomyza costata. Lineage (NCBI taxonomy): Eukaryota > Metazoa > Arthropoda > Insecta > Diptera > Drosophilidae > Chymomyza > Chymomyza costata. The sequence goes on along the minus strand of JAECWU010000190.1, from coordinate 1,099,027 downwards.
AAAGCACTAAAAACAATTCAAATTAGTTTCAATGACTATTCCTCACAATTAAAAAAATCATACAAATAACATAGCAATGGAAAAAATTGAAAATAGATTTATGGCAACTTACATTTTCGAAGCCATTTTGGAATGCATTGAAAAACATTTGTCAATGTATCTTTTGTATGTCCGAAAACCATTTTTGATTATTTTGATTCAGGCCCAGTACATATATTTTCCTTGATTTTTCATTTTGATTTGATCACTTTTTGACCGCAATCAAAAATAATGTTTTTTATTTTCCGATTTCTTTAAAGTTTGAGTTTGTTCGCAACAAAAACACATTAAAATTGTTTACGGCGTATTTACCATCGAAGACAGGTGGAATTTTGTTGTTTTCAATGCTGGAATATAAAAATTGACCGGGCAAGCAAACTTACAAGTTGCGTTCACTTGCGTTTTCAGAGACTTTGTACTTTATAGCATGTGGGATACAAAGAGTATAATAAGTATGAGTATCAAAGTTACCCAAAGTGTGATCAGACTGACTAGAGATGTCGATATAGACATGTCCGTCTGTCCGTCCATGAAATCCCAGACATGGTAAAAGCTAGAGGAGCTAAACTTTCTAATTAGTTGCTTTATTATATCAAAAAGATATCGAAACCGAAATTGGCGTTTGGAAGCTTTTTAAAGTTCCCGAGTACTGCAACAAATTTTTTTTTTACTGTATCACTAGCCCCATAGTATCGATCGGCCAAAAAAAAAACGTTTCGGGCATAATTTGCTTGTATTTTGATTGATTTTTTAGAGATATCGTAAACAAATTTGACATTTGAGTGTATTTTAGAGTTCTCAAGCACTATATAAAATTTACTACAATTGGTTGCCTATTTCATATAGCCCCTATTGGGCCGATCGGTCAAAAAAAAGTTATCTGGCCATAATTCGTTCAGTTATGAAGATATGGTAACCAAATTTGGCAATCGAAATTTTTTAAGAGTCCTAAGCAATATACCGCAGTTAATTGCAATGAGTTGATTTTTATACCCTGTGCCCAGATGGTCAAGGGAATACTAGCTTTGTGCAATGCAGGTATGTAACAGGCGTGGCAGACCCTAAGTTCTCTATACAAAAATGCTTATCATAACCTCGAGTAGCAATTGAGCCATGTCTGTCTGTCCGACCGTATGAATATCTTGATTTCCGGGACTACAAGAGCTACAGACCCAATAATTTACCAGTAGATCTGTATAATTCCTCTTTAGATAAACTTTGTTGAGTAAAGCTGATATCTTGCCCCGTTCCCCAAAGAAGAATTTTGCGTAGATAAGTTGTTAAATAGACTTGACTTAAAACTTAATAGTGATATGCTTCTTGTTTTTAAGCATCTGTGCGTCAAAAATGAACAAAACCGTACAAATTCCAACCCACCCTTTGCCTATTAGCTGCATCGAAATTCGACTATATTGTAATACATGAAATAGGCTCACCAAATTTAGTATGTAGCACCATATAGGCCAAAGAAACAAAGTCTCGTCATTTTTTGTTTAATGCAATCTGTCAATGATGGGGTCATCATGCATCCGTTATTACAGTAATGCATTCGAAAAAAGCCGCCTTTTAGTGAATATTTGGATGGTGCTCAGACAGTGTCTCGAAATCAAGCAGAGCCAATATTTGAGAAATTTGCAAAAATCTATATAAGTATATTAAAATAGTACGTATATTAGCTTTTTTACTGACAAATAGTTTTTTTGTTACAATGGGTTAAGTGTATCCCGATATCACGCAAAATTAATCAATTTAAAAAATGGAGAAAAAAAATATGTTTTATTATTCGCGTTAAATGCATGCGTTCGTTAAAAGATAAGTTAATGGTTAAGTTGTAACAGCTGACGTATTAAAATACAAGTGATATTTTATTTTTAGAAAAGCATCGTTGCTCGCTGTCATTAATAAATAGCTTGAGGCCGCCGCTTCGCTCAGGCCTCTTTAGCTCAGTGGCAGAGCACTGGTCTTGTAAACCAGGGGTCGTGAGTTCAATCCTCACAGGAGGCAGAAAACATCTTAATATTTTTTATCATTAATTAACAGAATTTTTTTTTTTTAATTTTAGGCACTAATAAAAAAATAATTTTTAAAGTAAATTGTTTTTAGAAAAGAAGTTTGTTCTAAAAATAAAAGAGTTTGTTTGCTAAAATTAGAAAATATTTGAGCTGGTTGTTAGGTGCAAAGTAAATTTCCAGTGGATACAGCCATAACACCATGTCCTGTGACGAATTTATGGAACGATATGTGTTCTAGTACCATCATTGGCTAGAAAAAAAATGAGCCCTCTACTTGGAACTAAATGATTTCGATCTTTGTTATTTACGTATGTGTTATATCCAGAAATTCAAAGAGCGTTGGCGATATTTTAAGCGCAGCCTTTTACTACCGCAATCATAGAACGATTAAAAATTTAATTTTGATGAGCGTTTGAATTTAATACAATCGTTAGAAAATAGTGAATAGTTTGTTTTGTGCTGGGTGACCGCTGTCCGCTCTTATGATGTGGCCCGCAAGTCTTAATCTTTCGATTTGTATTTTGGTTGCAATATCTGAGTTTTTATACATCGCCATTAACTCGTCATTGTACCTATTTCGCCAAGACCCCATTTCTTTGACTGCTCTATATATTCTGCGTAGCTTTCCTGTAAATCTGTCACCGATCTGGCAATCAGGTCGATGTCATCTGCGTATGCAAGCAATTGAACCGACTTGTTGAGGATGTTACCTCTGGTGTTTATACCAGATTCCCGGATAGCGCTTTCGAGTGCTAAGTTGAATAGGGCGCAAGATAGCCCATCGCCTTGTCGTGAGCCCTTTCGAGCTTCAAAATCGTCGGTGAGCACCGCGTATGCGTACTTTATTTCTTATTCGCTTCATGCTGCACTTCACGAGATTTAGTAGTTTTGTGGGAATATCAAACTTTCGCATAGTTTCGTACAATGCATTCCTATCTATACTGTCATATGCCGCCTTGAAGTCGATAAATAGATGGAATGTTGTGATGTTATGTTCCCATGTTTTCTATAGTATCTGCCGCACCGCAAAAATTTGGTCAAGTGTTGATTTTCCTTGTTGAAAGCCCGCCTGATAGTTGCCTATGCTGGATTCTACATATGGAGTTAGTTTTTTAGTTAGAATGCTGGAGAATACCTTATAAATGTAGTGCAGTAAAATTCCCCGATAGTTGTTGCAGTTGAGGCGGTCTCCCTTCTTGTGAATGGGGATGATTATTCCCGATTCCCATTGTTCAGGAATGGTCTCTTCCTACCAAATCTTGCATATTAGATTATGCAAGCGGGCTATAGCCCCATTCGACAGAATTTTTATCACTTCCGCGGGTATCTCATCGCTGCCAGCCGATTTATTGTTTTTATACCCTGTACCGTATGGTACAAAGGGTATATTGTGATTGTGCAAGCCGAAAATGTATGTAACGTACAGAAGGAGACGTCGGAGACCCCCCAAAGTTACCTAAAGTATGATCAGTGTGACTCGAGAAGTCGATATACCCATGTCCGTCTGTCCGTCTGACCGTCTGTCCGTCTGTCCGTATGAACGCCTAGATCTCAGAGATGGTAAGAGCTAGAGCAACCAAACTTTCAGATAAGATCCCTTATTAATCCATAGGAGACAAGTTTATTTTATTTTTTTGATATCGGGATTACATTATATAGCTCCCATAGGGGTGTTTCAGAGGACCTCGAAAAAAAGCAAACGTTTTAGATGGATAATTCGTTTGTTTATGAAGATATCATAACCAAATCTGGCAATCGGAAGTTTTTTAGAGACCCCCAGCACTGAACCAAATTTTATCAAAATCGGTTGACTATATCATATAGCTCCCATAGGATGGATCGGTCGAAAAAATGTTTTTTGTTTAAAATTCGTTGTGTTTCGTTTGTTTGTGAAGATACCGTAACCAAATTTGGCAAAAGGAAGTTTTTTAGAGCTCCCAAGCACTGCACGAAGTTTGATCAAAATCGGTTGACTATATCATATAGCTCCCATAGGAACGATCGGTCAAAAAAACGCTTTTTTTTACAAAATTCGTTGTGTTTCGTTTGGTCTTGAAGATATCGGAACCAAATTTGGCATTAAGAAGTTTTTTAGAGTACCCAAGCACTGTTTCAAATTTGATCAAAATCGGTTGACTATATCATATAGCTCCCATAGGACCAATCGGTCAAAAAATCGTTTTTTGTAAAAAATTCGTTGCGTTTCGTTTGTTTGTAAAGATATTGTTAGCAAATTTGGCATTAAGAAGTTTTTTAGAGTACCCAAGCACTGCACCAAGTTTGATCAAAATCGGTTGACTATATCATATAGCTCCTATAGGAACGATCGGTTAAAAAAACGCTTTTTTAAACAAAATTCGTTGTGTTACGTTTGGTTTTGAAGATATCGGAACCAAATTTGGCAGTCTTAAGTTTTTTATAGTTCCCAATCAGTGTAATAAATTCGATCAAAATCGGTTGACTATGTCATATAGTCCCCATAGGACCGATCGGTCAAAAACATTTTTTGGTGCAAAATTCGACTGATTTCTGTTTTTTTATGAAAATATCGTAACCAAATTTGCCGAATAAAATATATTTTGGAGGTTTTAAGCAATGTGTCGGACTTAATTGCAATGTGGTGGTACAGGGTATCCCAAAGTCGTCTGCGCCCGACTTAAACGTACGTCATCTTTTAATTTCCCGATTGCCTCATTTACATCGTCTAATGTGGGTGAGTCAATGTATCCTTCCGCTAATTCGTCTGCTTCAATTTGGGGCGCGCCGTTACCATCCTCCAACCCTTCATACAGCATTGCATCAAAATTGCGTTTATAAAAATTTCAGGCTTTGTTGTGGTTGTGTAGCTCTTGTATTTCTTCAAACTTTTGTTCCATATAGTCTTTTTTCTCTCTCCTGTGCAGCTTCTTTTCTAATTTTCTTGCTTGTTTATATTTTTCTACAGATGCTCTAGTTCGGTTCTTACTTATCATCGGCCGGTATGCTTCGTTTTTTGTATCAGTGACTTCTTTACATTCTTCGTCGAACCAGTCCTCTCTTCTTTTCTAAGGTTCAAACACCCTAGCCGCGATAATGGGGGTATATCGTGTCCGCTTGGTATTTCCACTCCTCTGTGATTGCGTCTTTTAGTGGTATGCGATTCATCTCTTCATCTAGTCGCTGCTTAAACTCTGTTTGTTTAAAGATGTCAGCAAATGCCGCTATGCTTAACTTTCGTTTCCTTTCCTCATTTTGGTTTCGAGTGAACATTGTGGAGATTCTCGCTCTTATTTTTGACCCCACTAAGAAGTGGTCAGAGTCCATATTCGCCCCTCTTAACGTTCTAACTTGCATGATATCAGATGCATGTTGCGAGTCAATCAATATATGGTCAATATGATTTTGAGTCAAGCCATCAGGAGATTTCCATGTTATTTTGTGGATGTTTTTCCTTTGTAGCATTGTACTGGCTACAATCAAGCCCTTAGATGCGGCGAAATTCACCAGCCTCTTGCCATTTTCGTTGCTAATTTCATGCAGGCTATGCTTTCCTGCTATGCGGTGGTGTAGTTCTTCTTTCCCCACTTTCGCATTCGCGTTGCCGATTATAATCATTATATCGTGTTTAGGGCATTCGTCGTAGGTTTTTTCAAGCAGGTCGTAGAAGTCGTCTTTATCTTGGTCACTTTTGTCTTCTGTTGGGGCATGTATGTTAATGTAGCTTATATTAAACAATTTTCCCCTGGTTCTGAGGGTGCATAATCTGTTATTAACAGCTTCGAAGTCCATTACAAGGTTTTTCATTTTCTCCCTCACTAGGAAGTCTCTACCAAGCGCATGTTGTTTCTAGTCGCAGCTGTAGTAGAAGTCTAATTTTCGTTTTCCGAATAACACCTTTTCCTGTTCACCAAATTTTTTTGTACCGCTGTTATATCTGCTCTGTACTCTTCCAGCACTTCTGCGAGTTGTTGAAGAGCCTTGCCTTTATATAGAGTTTGTACATTCCAGGTAAATAGTCGTAAATCGTGAGTCTTGATACGTTTCCGAGTCCGTCGCCGATTTCCAGTCCTTACCCAAGGCATGTACTCTGCTTCCGTGACACGATTTGTTTTCCAGGAGGAGGTTGGCAACCTCCTGCCCAACCAACATTTTGGAGGACCAATATCTCTTTGTCGTTTGTTTCCCTGACCCGGTTTCCCACTGGGGCTGGTTACCCAATCTTCTTCCGGGCTGCTCAAGGGTACAGGGCTCACCGCGTGTAGGTGGCAATAGGAATTAAGTAAGAGTGGCTATGTGATGCCTTGGCCTTATAACTTGCGCGTTCACTACTTCTTTGAACTCCAATCAATTAATAAATTAAAATTTATAAACTACAAAAACACTTTCCGACTTCATTAAAACCTAAACGATATAGCTTTTTAACAGGTTTTACAATTTACTGTATTTTTACCCAACGAATATTTTACTTTATTCGGATTCGTTAATAACCACATTCAATAAAACCTAAACGATATAGCTTTTTAACAGGTTTTACAATTTACTGTATTTTTACCCAACGAATATTTTACTTTATTCGGATTCGTTAATAACCACATCTTTGGTGCTTCTAATTTCACCAAAACGTGGTTTGAAACCGACTATTTTGTTGCAAAACAAAAATAATTAAAACGAATTGACAAAATATGCCAAAAGTTTACACGTTTTAAAGTGAAAAAATTTTTTAAATTTATTTTTATATTCCTAGGTAATATTTATGTCAATTTCAAATTAGATATTTATTGATAATTGTTTTTAGTTATTTTTTGTTTGGAATCAACCGAAAAAAGAGAACACACAACTCGAAACAAATTTAAGCTATTCGTTCACATACACAAACACGGTGCATGTCTTGCATGAAAAAAATTTCCTTTGTAATAAGAATAGCATAGCCGTGTTTAATTTCAATCGAAAGGTTTAGATCTGTGTTTACAAAGAATAAGGGAAATATGTGTAGATAGCGAAAGCGAAAACGAACAAAATTTATTCGTTATGGATTTTCGTTTCCCCAGGCACGGCCGATAGATTCTGAATCGAAATTTTAATACCTTAACAGAGGTATACAGTTGAGTTGAGGACTTGAAAAGTTGCTCAGAAACTTAACTGGCTAAAGTGTGGGTACCCTTTTTGTTAGTTCATGTGTTGGGTTTTTGCTTCTTTCTGGTTTTCGTCTACATAAGTAGGGAAGGGGTCCGATTGTGGGTATTACCCGGCTGTGGGCACCCCAGCATAACTTTTAACCGTGAGGAGATGGAGCTGATCTTTAAATTGTCGTTTGTGCTTAATGTCAGCACCATATTTTAGTGCTGGTGTCAAAGGCAACGAAGCATATGCTGAGCGGCTACAGCCGATCACATTTTTTTCATGTGTAAAAATTAAAAGTGATAAGATTTTTGATTTTGTTTAAACTTTAAAGTGCGATAAATTAAAGTGGATTGTTGCAAAAAGGTAAGTGTAATATAAATTTATGCAAGAAATTCCATATGTTTTTTGATTTTCGATCAAAATGTGCACGAAAAAAAAATTTTGACAACTCGGAGTTTCCCAGTTTTTTTCACTTGAATTGTTTTTGTTTTGTGTATTGTTTGTCATGTCAAGTCTATAAATTAATTTTGATGCCTACATTGAAGCCATTAACCCATTAGTGGCCACTTTTCCTGCTTGGTTACAAAAAATTTATCATATTCGTACCACTGAAGTTTCGAGCATAAATTTTATTTTTACACAATTTCCTAAATAGAGACATATGTATAAGCAATATAGAAATTTTAATAATAACAATAATAGTGTTCTGTTTTTTATTTCTTTTGTTATGTTACTTCTTCGAAAGACTTTCTGATCTTCAGCGTGTCAGTTTGAATTTAATTGCATGTGAAGCAGATCGATCTTCTTCTTTTATTCCTTTAACTCCTTGAGGAGCATAGGGCTTCAGTAAAACATCTAAATCGTATCCGGTTTTTTGACAATTGCTTCACTTCGCTCCGTCCTGCTCCATCGTTGGAGCAGCTCAAACTTTGCTGATCGTGTTTGGCCACCAGATTTGCAGAATGTGTCGAAGACCTCTCGCAACAAAAGCTTGTAGTTTGCTAAGAGTAGCTTCTGTTATTAGCCAAGACTCACTCCAATAAATCAAATGGGATAGCACATTGGATTTGTATATCTGGATTTTCGTGTTTGTCAAAAGAAAATTGGAATTCCAAATCTTTCGGAACTGCGCAAAGGCAGCTGTGGCTTTAGCCACTCTGGCTTCTATGTCTGCCTTTGCATCACTGTCTGCGGCTATGACACTGCCAAGGTAGGTGCACAGTGCTTAGTAGAAGAGCCACACCTTCCGTATGTGAATCGCTCACCGCTCTCCCAAAAAATAAAGAGTTTTTATACCCTGTACCGTATGCCGAAAATGTATGTAACGTACAGAAGGAAACGTCGGAGACCCCCCAAAGTTACCTAAAGTATGATCAGTGTGACTAGACAAGTCGATATACCCATGTCCGTCTGTCCGTCTGACCGTCTGTCCGTATGAACGCCTAGATCTCAGAGATGGTAAGAGCTAGAGCAACCAAACTTTCAATCGGAAGTTTTTTAGAGACCCCCAGCACTGTACCAAATTTTATAAAAATCGGTTGACTATATCATATAGCTCCCATAGGATCGATCGGTCGAAAAATTGTTTTTTGTACAATATTCGTTGTGTTTCGTTTGTTTGTGAAGATATTGTAACCAAATTTGGCATTAAGAAGTTTTTTAGAGATCCCAAGCACTGTAGCAAATTTGATCAAAATCGGTTGACTATATCATATAGCTCCCATAGGCCCAATCGGTCAAAAAAACGTTTTTTGTACAAAATTCGTTGTGTTTCGTTTGTTAATGAAGTTATCGTTACCAAATTTGGCACAAGGAAGTTTTTTAGAGTTCCCAAGCACTGTACTAAATGTGATCAAAATCGGTTGACTATATAATATAGTCCCCATAGGACCGATCGGTCAAAAAAATTGTTTGGTGCAAAATTCGACTGATTTCTGTTTGTTTATGAAAATATCGTAGCCAAATTTGCCGAATTGAATATCTCTTGGAGGTCTTAGCAATATGTCGGACTTAATTGCATTGTGGTGGTGCAGGGTATCCCAAAGTCGTCTGCGCCCGACTTTAACGTACGCCATCTTTCTTTTTTTGTTTGATTGTGAAGGTGGTATTTGTACGATTCGGATGTGTTACCAAGGTTACAGCTGTAAAGGAATCAGTTGAATTTAAATTAAGCACCCCCAAAATCCGTGTGCCAGCCGCCGAAGTGGGGGATTAACCGCAACGGGGGTACCCCTTGGGATATACATTACCGAAGCGTTATAATTCATGTTATTTTTCAAGCATTTTGTTTGTGGAATCCAGCAATGGCTATATATTTTTTTTTTGCATAGTCAAAGGTGTGAGTTTTACAAATTTGTAAGAGTTTACTAAAATACAATAATTTTGGGAACACTAAGTGTGCTCAAAATGCAGTTTAATCGCATGGGTACCACAGAAACGTAGGGGCACCTTTTTACAAGAATGTTATTGCCATTGAAATGCATATGAAAACATAAAAATATCAACCTCTTATAACTCGAGGCATGAAATGTAGCCAGTTTCTATATTGAGAACCAAAGGAAAATGGTAGTGGGCTTGAAAGGAAAACAACCGATTGTAGTTTTCGAAACTTTATTTGATAGGTGAGATTAGACTGTTTTTGCAGACTGCATTTTAGGAAGAAAAAAGGTACGGATTCTGATAATGATGCTTTCAAAGAAATTTTACCAGTTTGGAAACATACATGAGAAGCTGTAATGTTAGGACAGGCAGGGCCGTAGAGAGAAAATCCGGGCCCGAGGGTGAAAATGTACCGGCCCCTTTATTACACCTTTAGCTTGAATCAATGTGTTTGTTCTGTAAGTACAACAGTAACTATACCGGGTCCCTGAGAAAACTCCGGGCCCGGGGCGAATCCCCCCAACCCCTTTCCCCTCCTCTCTCGTCAGTCCCGATGGCAGGTGTTCATCGAACAATTCATAGGACGAAAAGGCTTATGGTTTCGACTTCAGTGAGAAAAAAAGCCTTTAAGCTAATTTCAATTAAACAAACCAAAAAAACTCCACGATTTTAAATTCTAAAATGTCGGATCTTAATGGGTAAAACGGTGAAAAATTGACAATAAGCCCGTAAAACCGATTGTCAAAGCATATGATCCTCGGTGTAGCTTACAGCGCGTCCTCAAGAAAGTCGATGAGCAGCTGGGCGACATTTCGAATGTCGAAGATGGTGTTTTGTTGTGTGTGCCATTGGGCATGTTAAGAAAGTGGTCACCACACCCGAGCCATCGACATCGGGAGCTATCTCGATGAGTAGCCTCTAGATTGTATATGCAATAGGTCGTTTGCAAAGAGCTTAATCACGGAAGTCTTCAAATCATCATCTGAGGACGAGGATCGCGATTTTTGCATTATTTTCAAGAAGCTGTTGCCCATTTGGATGACCGCCCAAAACTCTATCAAATGCAACACGTGCCGCCGGCCAGTGCATTTGAAATGCGCTGCCTTGCAAGCCGGCTTTCGTTGTTATTGCACTGAAATTTCGTTTTTATCTATAAAGTGACGTGTCACTCCATATTTTTCTATTTTAAGGGCACTTTCCAGAGGCGTAAAAATTGAGTACTCCATAAAAAGTTGAGCAATTGTTTTCTTTTTCATGGAATCAAGTCAATTCTTTTTACACTTTTCTATACGCATATAGTACTACTGTGACCAAAAAATAAGGTGATATTGCATTTATTTTGAAAAAATCTTTTTTTATTCGTTCAAATCAATTTCATCGCCATCAAGGTAATCAATTTGCGGATGGCCTTCAGCTCTTTCTTCGACGCGGCTTGAATCTCTTCTATCGACCCAAAACGGTGTCACCGGAGCGGTCTCTTGAGTTTGTTGAATAGCCAGAAGTCGCACGGTGCCATATCAGGTGAATACGGTGGTTTTTTTTTTGTTTTTTTTCGTTTATTAAATTCAAATTAATATCTCTTTATTACTAAAATAAACACTAGTACGTACATTTGTTGTTTGTTACTCTACTAGTCCCTAATGGGCGCTCAAGAATTTGAATAGCTTAGAAGCAAGTTTTAATTTTATTTTTATGGATATTGTATTGAAAGGGTACAAAAACAATACTAATAATAAAAAAGGGTGGTCAAGGGGAAAAAGGAATACGGTGGTTGGGCAACGATATGCGATGAGTTTCTGGCGAAATGGTCACGAAGAATCAATGCAGTGTGAGGCGTTGCATTGTCATGGTGCAAAATCCATGAGTTGTCTCGCTACAATCCCGGCCTCTTTTGGCGAATAGCTTCACGCAAACGTCGCATAGCGCTCACATAATATTCCTTGTTGACTGATTGAACCGGCGCGCCGCACGGAAGGAACTCACAATGCACAACACCACGATAATCGAAAAAAACAGTCAACATGACCTTGATTTTTGTGCGCCTTTGGCACGTTTTTTTTGGTCTAGCCTCACCTTTGGCACGATATTCGCTCGATTGGTCGGTTGTTTCGGGGTCGCTCCGGGTAAGCTCCTAGATCCAAGTCTTCTCTCCAGTTATAATGCATTTCGTCTTGTCAATGTAGTCAGAAAGAATTGTTTCAAGCACTTCAACGCGAAAAAATTCACTTTTAGCAACTCACAAAACCGAAGCGTACTCAAACAAAAATGAATATTTTGACGTGTTACTTGGCATGGATGACAAAGGCAGTCCTACCAACCTGAAAAAACATTTCTCTAAATCCAATTTCGGCTCGCGCAGCTTAAATTCAAATGTCACCTTACTTTTTGGACACAGTAATTTGTCTGCAAAATATTGACTTGGTCGAAAGTTATGGCTGAATTAGCTAACTATGCTTATACTTTAATTTTTCTGATTGTCATTGACAACGTGTTGCAATCATGTATTAACGACAAGCGAAGAGGTCTCCCCTGGAACCTCCATGAGCACCTTAAAGGTCCTGCCTATGCTGATGACGTCTGCCTGCTATCAGTCAGACACTCCGATATGCAGTCAAAAATAAACGATCTGTATACGGCAGCCGATGGAGTTGGACTTAGGATAAATACAAGTAAAACCAAAGCGCTTAAGATAAACAACACAAGTAACACAGACTATTCATTAAGAAACGACATGATCGAAACTGTGGAGTCTTTTTCTTATCTGGGTAGTATTATACCCGGAGAGGATAGCGCCAAAAAGGATATACTTGCCCGCATAAACAAAGCGAAGGGCGTATACGCTCAGCTTGGAAAAGTCTGAAATACAACAAAACAAACGTCATCCCAGTTCTTCTATATGGATGTGAAACATGGCTCACAACTAAAACAATAATACAGAAAATACAAAACTTCGTAAACAGATGCCTGAGACGAATTCTAAGAGTTTGGTGGCCAAATGTTATAACCAATGAAGAACTCTACCAGAAATGCAACATCGAACCGTGGAGCGAATTAAAAGTAATCGCAAACAACCGGACTCACTGAGGCCCTATGCTCCTCAAGGAGAGGAGGAGCTAACAACAACATACTTTAATTCGTTTTGGTGTTATCTCAACCATCTAATAGCGAAATTTGTTCAATTTAGTAAAAAAAATGCATAACACTTGTTTAATTATTAAAATTTACTCAGTTTATTTTTTTGGAAATGACTTAACAAAAAATCGGAATGATTGAAGTGTTGAAATTGCTGCAAGCAGTGTATCTTCTCATCTTAAGAGATAAAAACTAGAATAGGATTTGGGTTGAGAAAAAGTTGTGTTGTTGTTGAAAAAGTCGTTAAGTGTAGTATAAGTAAACACGAGTATAAACTATGGACATACATATGTATGTATATTGTGAACTGCCGTTCCCAATGATACTACTCTTTGTTGCTACTCTTTGCAGCTGTGAAATAGAATATTTGGGACCACTGTCTACATTAGATTTTACTCTTCTGCCGTGCTCATTCCATTTCTGTTCTAAAAGACCGGCTGTTGAAACAAAAAATGTGAACTCGCTCTGTGGGAATCTAACCATGTGGTCCCTCCTCTCTTGCTCTCTTACTATTTCTGGGTTTGGTGCTTTTAAATCTAAAAATAATAAAGAAAAAGTAAAAGCATATTGTGAATGAAATTTGTAATTTTCAATTTTAGTATTTTAGCAGCTTTGAAAGAAGGCAGAAAAGTTTTCTTAAACAATTGCGAAAAGAAAAATTAAAATTGCTAAATGACAACTCCAGATGGCGAACCCACGGGCTTTTTTGCCGAATATTATCTTAAGCTTAAGCATGCTGCAGGCGCTAGGTACGATGCAGATGTGGAAAAACTTTCAACATGTCGCAATGATGATGAGCGCGTGGCCTATGTGGATCAGTTGGAGTGGGTGCGAGCAGGTGACGCAGATCTGAAGGTAAAACGTGATTTTGGTAGCAAGAATCTTACAAGAGCTGCGGAGTTAAAGGATCAGGCAACAGCGGCTTTCAAGTCGAAAAATTGGATGGCGGCCATGATGCTTTATACTAGAAGTTATATTGCGATTCCAGCGGAAAACGGTTCGTATAATCAAGATTACAAACTTGAAAGTTAAGTTTAAAGTTTTATTCTTGGTAGTTGCTGAAATAGCCATTGGTTTAGCCAATCGCTCGGCCACACTATATCATTTGGAGAAACACAGCGAGTGTATTATTGACACTAAACGAGCAATAAACTTAGGATACCCGAAAGAATTGGTCTACAAGCTCTACGAGCGACAAGCGCGCTGCTATATGGCTCTTAAGAAATATCCGCAAACCATTGAAGCTTTCAAGTTAGTAAAAAGGTCTTAGAACAATTTCAAATAGTAAACATAATTATTAAACATTTAGAAAATGTATAACCGCAATTGATGACTCCTCTCTAGTTGGGGATAAAAAGTCAAAAATGCATCTTGATGCCATGACAATGATTAAGATGATGGAGCGTGATCCACGTACTGCTAAACAGATGGCTCAACAGCAAAAAAAGAAGGGTCCAATCGAAGAACTGGTTCATGCTCTGCCAGATGAGAAAGAGTTTGTCAGTTCACTCATACGTATTGATCGAAATGAACAGGAAGGTCGGTTTGCGCGTGCTGCTGCCGATATTAATGTTGGTACCGAGATACTGGTACAGAAACCTTATGTGGCTGTGCTGCTAGAGAAATTCTCAAAAACACATTGCGAATTTTGTTTTATCCGGTAACATATTTGTATTATATATAATTTTTATCTGCCAAAACACATCTTGACTCTTGCAGTACGGCTATTCCGGTAGCCTGTCCAACGTGTGCTGATGTCATCTACTGCTCGGAGATGTGCCTGAATCGTGCAGCCGTCTTATATCATAAAAATGAGTGCGGCATTTTGCCCCTAATTTGGGGTTCTGGTGCATCCATTAATGCACATATGGCACTGCGCATTATTGCTAGCAAGTCAGGCGACTATTTTCTTAAAATGAAGCCGATAGTAAATGAGCAAATGTCCATCCAGGAGCTACTGTGGTTTGATATTTAAAAATGAAATTATTAGATAAAGATTGGAATCATTTTAAAATTTATTTAAATTCCCCCCCACAGCTTACCAAACGATGATTACAGACGCGTGGCACATTTGGAGCGCCACCATGAAAAGCGCAGCTCTTCCAACTTCTTTCAACATGCACTTATGGCTCGTTTTCTGACCAGATGTCTTCTGGAGGTTGGCTACTTGGGCAGTGAAGCAGAAAGGAATCATGAGCAAGTGCTGGGTATTACAGCGCTCTTGTTGCGTAATTTGCAGTTCATTCAGTTTAATACACATGAGGTGGCTGAGCTGCATAAATTTGCCTCCTCGGGTACTGAGCGTTCCGTATTTATTGGTGGTGCTATTTATCCTACGCTGGCACTGTTTAATCACTCCTGCGATCCGAGCCTAGTCAGGTAAGTTAAGGGGGCTTACAAGAAAGTCAAGTGCAGATATACAGTGTAGTATATGCTATATGGGTACTTTCTCTTAGATATTTCCGTGGCACTACTATACATATTAATACTGTGCGACCTATTGAAGCAGGCCTGCCTATCAATGAGAATTATGGTCCCATTTATACTCAAAATGCCCGAGAGGCACGCCAGGCCAATCTTAGAGAACTGTTCTGGTTCGACTGCTGTTGCGATGCTTGTCTGGAGAACTGGCCATTGTTTGAGGATTTGCCTAGGGATGTAATACGCTTTCGGTGTGATGCGCCCAACAATTGTGCTGCAATCATTCAAGTCCCGCCTACTTGCAATGATTTCATGATTAAGTGCGTTACTTGTGGTGAGACTACGAACATACTGAAGGGACTTAAGGTAATGCAGGATACGGAAATGATGACACGAACCGCTAAGCGATTGTATGAACTATCTGATTATCCGAAAGCCCTTACCAAATTTATTGATTTGATTAAAATCATGTATGAAGTATTGGCTCCACCATTTCCCGACTTTTGTGAGTGTCAGCAACACCTAAAGGATTGTTTTCTAAGTCTGGGTAACGTTTACAACTTGTAGGAACTATATCTTTGATTTTATTGATATACGGTCCACATGGTTAATAAGCGACTTTAAATGACAATACAACCGTGCGCATTTTTTTTTTTCAAATTGTGTCCTGTATTCTCATATCATCGTTAATAAAAATAGCCACAATATCCTGCATGTAGTTTGTAGCAACCAGCAAAGCAATTGTACTTATAATAGCAACAGCGATAGCAGCTTATCATCGGGATCCAGCTGGCTACTGGGATTAATTAAAATATAATTATTAAAATTTTTGTTTTTTTTACTTATCCATATCGAATTTTAATAAAGGCAAAAGTTTTTACTCACATCCACAGCTTAAAGTCGAAAGAATCTGCTCGTATTGATTTTTCAAGTAACAATACTCTTCCTGCTGTCCGTTGCAAGGTCCAGGTTTCAAAGTATTGTATAATGGTGGAGATTCACTAGTGCTATGAATTGGTGGAGCTTTAGATGGATCTGTTGTACCAGCTGTTTCATACTGTGTTGATGGAATTTCTGTTGTATCCTCGTCTATATTTTGCTCAGTTGTTGTTGGCGTTCTTCTCGTTGTCGTCGTCGTTGTAGTCGTTGTTGATGATGAGGAATAATCGTCTGGGAATTCTGGCTCTATATCTTGTCCAATGGTTTGCCTTAACAAAAGTAAAACTACAAATGGTGAAAGCTTTAACACAACCTTCATATTTTCTTTTTGGTTATTGTTGGGTTCTCGTGTCTTGCTCTTGTTTAAAACTGAAAAACACTTGCTCTTTACTTTGAGCATTAAGCGACTTTTGCTGCTTAAAATCGATCTTTCGTTTTCACATCACGGCGAGCAGTCGCTGATAAGAACTGTTTTTGTAGTTTACAGTGTCGACTTTGAAAATACATAACAATGACCAGGGATGGATCAAGAAAATAATTGTGATACAGTTCCAATTGGAATATTGATCAAAATCGGTTGGGCAATTCATATACCCCCCATAGGACTGATCGGTCAAAAAAGCGTATTTGGAGCAAAAATCTTTGTGTTTTTGAAAACATCGTAACCAATTTTGGTATTTGACAGTTTTTTAGAGTTTGATTAAAATCTGAGGACTATATATGTTATATAGCCCCCAAAGGACCGATCGGTCGGTACCACGTTTTTGTGGCAAAATTCAACTGTATTTTGATTGTGTATGAAAATATTGTAACAAAATTTGGTGACTAAATATATTTTTGAGTTTTTTTAAGCAATATACCGGATTTGATTATAATGTGGTGGTACAGGGTATCCCAAAGTCGTCCGCGCCCGGACAATGCTTACAATGCTTACTAATTACAACAGGTATCACCCTCATAATAATAAAATTTGGGTCAGTCGGAATGATACCAAATAAAGTGATACCCTGTAACCATTGTCTTCGAAAGTTTTTTTTTTTTTTGAGAAAGAGTAGGTAAATAAGGCTCACATTGCAAGGTTTCGCACACGTGATTTTGAAAGGCTGGAGACCAGGGAGGTCGGAAACAAACTTCAACAGCACACTGACAATTCTTATTATTTCTTACAACTCAGTTTCCGTAGCTTTTATGTTTTTAGTTCGACAGATATACATTTTCTAAGGGCGTCCGATACATACATACACATAATTTTTGTTCATCAGAGAATTAATTAAATTAAGTCTATGACAAAGAACGACATATTATTATTTATTCATTAGAGGTTCTTTTTGTAAGAGCATTAGCTGTACCGCGTTGAAAACGAATACTAGTACAATGAAAACGAGTACAGGTGCAAAGCAACAAGCTAATTTCTTGAATTTGTTTCGCAACCCGCATTAAATATTCTGTTTTCACCACATATCGCTAACAAACACTAAAAATATTATAATTAGTTTGGATAATAGTGGTATAAACGTGAGAAAAATGAAAAACCTGACGAGGATTATGTATGTTCTTCAATAATAAGCTACAACTAAGACCATAGGTAAAGACATGAACCTAAAAGTGTTAACTTTATGTCTCGAGAATATTCAAATATTCTTTGAAAAATTAGTTGGTTGAACCTCCTGATCGAGATGTCGATTAGTAGAGTGGGAGGTTCAGCATGATTTTAAGAATTTTATTTTGATTTCATAACTGGCTGCGCAGTGGTTCCAAATTTCGAAGCACCATAGCGAAATACCTTCTGTACCCGGAATTTGTAGGAAAATCGCATACATTCTTATTTAATCATCCAAATTTATTTTGTCTCCTTCAAATGTAGTCTCCATTGCTTGCAATACAACTACGATATCGGCGAACCCACTCTTCCATACACTTTTCGAAGGCCGAAGATTGTATCGCCTTCAGTTCACGCTACGAATTTTGTTTGATGTCTTCAATGGACTCAAAACGTTTTCCACGGAGTGGCAATTTGAGTTTAGGGAAGAGGAAAAAGTCACACGGGGCCAAATCAGGCGAATACGGTGGTTGTTCGATGGTATTCATTGAGTTTTCTTGATTTGGTCGATGTTATCTTCGGTTGTTGGCGTTGAAGGCCGACCGGAACGAGGCAAATCTTCGACCACTTCACGACCGTCTTTGAATGATTTGTACCATTCGAATACCTGTGTTTTAGACATAAAAGAATCACCATAGGCCTTATTTAACATTTTCAGTGATTCGACACAAGTAATTCAATTATTTTTTGATAAAATTCGCAGAGCACTTTTGAGGTCGACTGATTCGGTCAGCTGTTGTGAATACTAGATGGCGCACAAATTTGGCTTGGTGACGGAGGAAGCATCCTTCCGGATGGTACCAACATAAGAAAAAAGATTTAACAGGTTCCTTTTACGCAATTTTTTTAAATTACAAATTCCGGGTACTTTTTGTACAGAAGGTATACCATATAAGAGTTTATTATTTGTGGAGAGCTAAGGTTTTCGGTTGATAAATCGAAACAAGAAACAGACAATTCTTTTGCATTTTTTCCATTGTGTTATTTGTGGCGTTGCTTAGGGTAAGTCTTTATACATTGGACACTAAGATATGAAGGGTATATTAACTTTGCGCAAGTGAATCTGTAAGTTTTGAAATCGGAGCTATATGGCTCCCAAGAACTCAAGCGCTGTACTTTAAATTAAATCGGTTTAAATCTGATAACATTTATGTTATAGAAGCAATCGCGCAAAACCCTGTTTTAAGGACATATTTCATTGGTTTTTCGTTTGTTTATGAAGACATCTTAAACAAATTCGGCATTGATTTGGTACAATTCTAAAGAGCACCATTAATTTGTTTATAAAGATATCATAACCGAATTCGGCATCCAAAAATTTTTCGAAGTACCCAAACATATGCCGAATTCGATCGAAATCGATTCATCTATTAGTTTAAGAATAACTGCAGGTGTTTGGTCAGAAGCAGGGCTTTTGCTTTCGCCAGGAGAATGCTTAGTTTGTTTAATATATTGACCTTTATATCATTGGACACATACAAAAAATGTTTTATTCATATTGATCCAGAATATATATACTATATATTATATTCTCTCTATTATATCCCTAATTGAACAACATGAAAATTGGTTCAAATTTACGAAATTTATGGGTTTATAGGGTGGGTCATCGTTGGTTTGGTTGTTAAATACTCATAATTCGGAGAATACCAGTCCAAAGTGAACGCTCGTCGACATACGTCAAGTTCAAAACAACTTAATTTTAGTCATGTATCGTTTAACAACCGAACAACGCGTAAAAGTTATACTGGCGTACTATGAAATGGTCATTCTGTGAAAAAAAACCATAGTTGAGGCCTGTGTTGACAAGTCGCCGGGAACATCGACGCGCCATCGCATGAATTACACCTTGTTAGGACCACTTTGCGTCGAATTTTGCAGGCGAATCTGCATTTACGCGCCTACGGATTATTTTCGGGTTCGCTTATTCATTCAATGGATTGGAGAACAGCCAGAAGAGTTTTCGTCAAAAAAAAAATTTATCGAAAATTACGATGCTCGCATAGGGGCCTGTAGAGCCAGCTGCGGCGGCCATTTGGGCAATATTTTGTTTTCATACATAAATAAGTAGTTGGAAACTTGCATTTGGTATATACATTAACCCAATGTTTTGTTAAATATAGAAATAAAATGTAATTAACAATCAAACCAACAGAGGGCACAACCTATATACTTATATCACTTTGATCAAAAGTTCAAAGCCGATTAAAATTCAGCTAGCACATTCAAGGTCATTATTCCAATTTTTAGTAGTGGGTGGATACAATTAATGTAAGTTCTGAAGCCGCGCACAAATGTCGTTGATCAATGAGATAATTCTTTCATTGATTGTTCGCTCTAAGGCTTGGGAAACTTTACATAAGAGTCCCATTAGTCTGATATCTTTCTGCCCAGTTTGGGAATGTCAATTTTATCAAACAAATCATATGAAATAATTTGTACTTATTCTAGTATCGACTACACAAGGTAACAACATTAATTACTCAAAGAAAATATTCATTTTTGGTATTTCTCAGCTCAACATTGTTTTATTCATTAGGTGCACTTAAAAATGCCTACCAAAGGTGACAATATCTGTTTACCATTTCGTATATCCGTTTCCTTTCCCTGATTTTCGGTGGGCTGGCTTCCTTTCCCAAGTTACAATGTTAAAGCTATAACGTGAATACTCCAAAACATGAACACCCCGAAACGAGAACAAATTTTATTTTGTGCATTGAATATTCCAATGTTTGCATGTAAATCTCATTGAGCTCAAATAATTCTGATCTTGGGGATTCCCCTAATAGTGTGTTATGTTTTTTATTTGGCTTAGCGTGCTTAGCGAAAAAATACAATGTTGCTAAATCAACAATTTGTGACATTAAAAAAAAAAAAGAAAAAATTATTTTTAAAAGCGTAAATGACACATTTTCTAGGCCTGGAAAAAGAAAAACTTTGCGTTCTTCAGAGCTGCCCAAAATGGAGCAAGCTCTTTGTCGTTGGTTTATTCGTATGCGAAGTAAGAATTGGCCAGTACGTGCTTTGAAAATGCTGAAGGAAAACGCAAAAACTCTACATTCAAAGTTAAAGGAACGCGAATGTGATTTCCACGGTAGTGATAGATGGCTTCAAGGATTTAAAAAAAGGTACGGCGTTCGACTTCTTCAAATATCAGGCGAAAAACTATCTTCGCAGCCTCAGCTAGTGGAACCGTTTAAAGAAATACTTAAAGCTAAAATGGCTGAATTTGAGTTGTGCAACGATCAGCTTTATAATGCTGATGAGTCCGTCTTATTCTGGAAACTTCTGCCAGAAAAAACGGAGGAGGAGGACATATCTAACGACGCATCCAATGACGATGACTACGTACGTTAAAGTCGAGCGCAGACGACTTTGAGAAACCCTGTACCACCACGTTGCAATTAAGTCCGACATATTGCTTACGACCTCCAAAAGATATTTTATTCGGCAAATTTGGCTACGATATTTTCATAAACAAACAGAAATCCGTCGAATTTCGCACAACAATTTTAATTTGGTACACTGATTGGGAACTACAAAAAACTTCAGATTTTTGGTAACGATATCTTCAAAAACGAGCGAAACACAACGAATTTTGTACAAAAATCTTCTTTTTGACCGATTGTTCCCATGGGAGCTATATGATGTAGTCAACCGATTTTGATTAAATTTGGTACAGTGCTTGGGTACTCTTTAAAACTTCTTAATATAGTTAATTTGGCAACTATAAGACCGAGTGATTTTTTTGGGTTATTAAAATTGTCATATAAACTCATATGGTGTTTGTCTTTGAATGTGTTGCAAAATTTTGTTCAAAGTACACGCACAAGCAGATCGCCGTCGACGCGCCGAGCTTACAAAAACAAAATACACACAATGTGTGCCATCGCTCGACTCGCAGCAACTTACAAAAACAAAATACACACAGTGTGCGAGTTTTATGGCCCTACTCGAGAATTGCTTGTGGGACCGTAACTGGACTTTTTTTTTTTTTGTTGATGTTGTTGTAGGGCTCTTTCCGTTATTTTTCGTGCCCACCGCTGGAAATAACAATAAAAAAAGCCAAACTTCGTGCAATCAGCACGCGCTGCAAGTACACTGCTATGACGCCTGAGTCTGTCACTGTATCTACAAGTGTGCCTTCAAATCTGCTCTACTACTGTGTGCAGATTAAGGACACAGTGCAGCGTCGAGTTGCGCACGTACCAGGGGCAATTTGTTATTTCCCTTAAAGATTCGATTTTACAGTACCTGAATACTTTGACAGCTTGTCTTTGCTACGATACTCAAAAGCTGCAACGCGTAAAGCCAGACCGGGGCGACACACACACTGCTCTAGACTAAAAAAATTCCAATGCATACTTTTAAGCATTAAAAAAAAACTCGTTGCAACAAGTTTTACTACAAGTACTACTTACTAGTTTTCTTGTAGCCTAACTACAGGGGCAATTTTATATTCAACGTTACTTGAAAAAATTATAAAAACTCTTGTATTAAAGATATAATACGCTGCTTCAGCACTGCCACTGGCAGTTGTTGAGTAGATTAAAAAAAGCGCCGGGATTGGAAAGAACAAAATATATAATGCGATGATGCGTACGGCAAATTACCTGAAAGAGTGGACATGTTTTGAAAGCCCTGGCAGACACATACATCCATTGCGTCTTATCGCTCTTTTAGTCTGCTGTTCCTGTATTCGCCAAAATATTCGAAACATTTTTTTTGCGCAGAGTAGTTGGCAAGAGCCAATATAGCAAGTAAGGGAACACGGCACTCCGGAATAGTTTCACAGAGTGGTAGAGCACATTCTCTCAGGGGTGGGTACCCCCGGCCCGGTGTAATTACTGTCGTACTGTCGGTATTTTACCCCCCGGGCCCGGATTTTCTCTCTGTGGCCCTGGGTAAAAGAATTAGGTATTCCGTAAAAAAATTAGGGGTATTGTACATTTTAAGCCATGGAATAAGTAATATCTGTGGATGCCAAATGTTTTGGAAACCTTTCATATAAACAAATGTAAATTTTAGCTATTATTTTTTATTAAAATGTTTTTATGTACAATATAATCAGCAAAAAATCGTACTTTTTACGAAACTAATTTTGAAGAGCTGCCTCGAACTTAAGTTTTATTTCGCTACAAATTGCTTGCGACTTTGAATGAAACTCTAATGGTAGAAGATGCTCCAAAAAAATATTTTCACATAAAAGAATATGAAAACTGGTTATGAAAATTCGAAAAAATTCAGATGAATGAAATCTGTTGGTAAATGTATATAAGCTATTTCAGAGTTACTTTAATACCTGTACCTGTTAGTTGCAAAGGGTATATAAAGTCTATGTAAGCCAAAAATATATGTGAAACAGAGAAGGAGACTTTGGAGATCTCATTACATACATTATGATCAGGGCATGTCTGTCTGCCTGTATGAAAGCCTAGATCGCTGAGATGACAAGATCTTCTTTATTACTTCACGGGGAAAAGTTTATTTTATTTTTTTGATATCGTTGTTGTTTTGTATAAAAAAATAAAAGTTTCATATTTTTATGAACATATCGTTACCAAATTAGGCGTTATATATTTTTTTACAGTACCTCAGCACTGCAGAATATGATCGAAACTGGCTCTATTCTTTATTTGTTTGTTGTGATGGTACAGGATATCTCAAAGTCGTCCGCACCCGACTTAAAGTTCCGCTAAAATATATACTGAGTAAAATATAGAAAAATATTATTTGAATAGATGATATGGTTTTTTTTTTGTATTTCGGTCAAAGGTAGACTTAGTCTGTATTGGTGCACCAAATAAGGTCGAGCAATTTTTAAAAAACACAGCCACACAAAAAAAGTTTTTTTGATAAATTGAAGTATGTTTAAATGTGTTGCTGTTCATATACTTATGTACCCCAATAAAAAACACCTTCGGAATTTAAGATTTTTGGCCATAAAATCGTGACCAAATGGGGTCGAAAGTGTTAGTTAAAGTTCGCAGTTCTTGATTTAAAATTTTTTTAAATAAGCCCGAAAAATCTTGATATCGTTAAAGAACAAAAATAAAGCCTTTTGATCCTTTTCAAATTATATACTTTGGCTGTAATAACTTTTTAATAACACAAATTTTTTAAATTCTTACTTACGAAATGTTTTAAAGTTAATGTGAACCCGAAAAGGAGTAGCTAGAAGAAACATCTATTTTTGATATTTTCACAATTAAAAACATTAAAATAAAACAGGAAAAATGTACTAGAAAAATCTTGAAATAAGATTTTCCTGTCTCATTTTATACAACAAATTTAAAGAGATAATAATTTTGTAAGTTTACAATAAAAGTGAAAATGACTCAAGTCGTGATCATTTATAGCAATCTGGTTTTCCGAGTTTCCGAACTGTCGTTTTATTTAAAGAATGATTATTTTAAGAATTAAAATCAAGATTGACAAATGCTTAAAGTTTTTCTGAAATTATCATCGTTTCAAATTGATGTTCCTGAAACAGTCTGTTAATGATAAGAACATAAAGACGAAAAAAAATTGTATCATACGTCCAGGTAATACTGATGATAAGGATTCTTTTATCAAGCTTTTTAAAATTCCTGATAATAAGTCTGTCCCAAACATTTAATAAATAAAAAACACATTACAGACTAAAATATCTTTATACCAAAATAGATAATAATAATCCATAATGAAATCGATATTAATAATATTTATTATTAACACTTAATTTTCCCATAAAAAAGGGTTGAAATCGAAGAAGCTACTTACCTTATGAAGGGATTTAAATTAATTTTTACGTCATGAGTCCTGCATACTGCAACTGGCACATCTATTTATTAATTTATTTCATCTTATGCTTTAAATACAAAGAAAGTACGCCTACAATATTTTCATGTAATTGGATATTTTAGAGATACTTTTTATTACACACAAAATAAACATTTAGACAAAATACGTTTTTGCTATTCAATTGTACGTTTCACTTAAAAATTAATATTTCCTTTTATTCCATTAACCGGAATTCAGGTTCGAGGTATGAAAAATATTCATATATTTTAAATTAAGCTTAAAAAACAACTTTAATAATTAGTTTGCATTCTTCAACAAAGTTATGTATTTTCAACAAACTTAGCATTGTTAAAAATATAACATTATAATGCATCTATAAAACTAATTTAGGTGGTGCATCAATTTCAAAGAATGTTATCCACTTAGAAATCATACGAATTAGCTTCATCATCACCCTTGCGTACTTTGAAGACAAACTTATAGATAACAGCAGCGACAATGCCGCCCACGATTGGTCCCACCCAGTAGACCCAGTGATCCATCCATATGCCCTGAACAACAGCCGGTCCAAAGGAGCGAGCTGGGTTCATGCTGGCGCCAGTTAGCTTTATCTACAACCAAAATACATAATTAGTACTATAAGTGTTTTATTTTTTGATTATTCGATTTAGTTCGACTTACTGCGCACAAGTGACCAGCTGTAATAGACAAGCCCACAGCCAAGGGAGCAGATCCCTTAATATCCTGCCGTCCTGGATCGGAGACTGCTTTGACAACAAACACCAAAATAAAGGTTATCAAAGCTTCAATTAGGATCACTTGTGACACGGTCAATGAAGGTGAATACGAGGAGACACCAAGCCCAAAACCTGCTGACTCAGACACTGCCACGCGTATAACTGCAGCTCCAGCGATAGCTCCCACACATTGAACGACAATGTAGAAGGCACTCTTCAGTATGCTCATCTCGCCCACAATGAGAAATCCAATGGTAACAGCGGGGTTAATGTGGCAGCCGCTAATATGCCCAAGGCCCTGAAAGAAATAAGATCGAAAAAAATAGTAGGTACTTATTTCATCACAGCATCACTCCATCTACAAATGTACACCTGCGTCTGCAGAACACCTAAAACACATCAACATCTACTTCATGTACTATTAAATGTCAAGATGCCGGAGCACTCGACCCAATTTTTGGCATGTTGCAACGCTCAGGGTTGGGTAAGTTATTTATTTATTTTGATCGGTGCGCAACTTTTGGTTTTTCGCCAACTTAACCTAAGGTTCGTTCAAGACTTGAATGGCTGTCAGCTGTGTGGTATTAAGAATTCCAACTGAAAGCACTTTAAAGTTTAAGTGAATCGATTTCTTCAGAATGCAAATGATATGAACTAAAAAAGTTAATATGTGTGTAATTATAATCTGTTACAAATAATTTTATCAAGATCTACGCTTTTTCATTATATACCAAAAGAATAGGGGTACGTTTGTATGAACATAAAATCTGGAAGAAAAAAAAAAAAAAAAACAACGCACAATGGGCCCGCGGAGCCAGATTTTGGCCAAAAGTCCCCCATAAGAAAGTCAAAATTTGGACAAAATGACAATTAAATATGATTTTAAATATATTAAGGTATCCTGTGAAATAAATTATTAAATTTTAATAAGTTGTTTTTAAGTAATTGGCAATCAATATTGACATTTTGTATTTTATGAGCTTTCGCGATAATTAACAGAAAAAAAAAACCTTCATTTACCATGATACATGTAGCTACGAAATCTTCATTCTCTTTATTATTTAAAAATATTACTTCAGAGAAAAAATTAAATTGAGCTTAAAAACTTTTTGATTTTAAATATATTCGAGTAGTTCTAAAGATTTTGTTGGTTTTTTTATCGTTTGGCTACTTTGCTTTAAGAGTACCTCCGACTACCACTCGATATTTGATAGAAAATTTGTTTATAAATTTCTTCACATATTTTACAACAAAATGTAATTCCTCCCGATTTTCGGAAATTGAATTTTGAATCAAAAAGTTGAATTTTAAGAACTCACACCCAGGAAATTTTGCTATTTTTTAATAACCATTTTTTCAAAAGTTGTAGCAAAATTTATAAAAATGATAATTTGAAATTATCAATTTTGACAAAAAAAAACATTAAAATTAAATATGGATTTTTGATTTTTTTTTTCTAAAATTAAAAAATTATAACTTTTCAAAACCAGATTGATTGGTGGTTTCGTCTTTTTGTAATTTGCTTAGAAAGCTGAAACTGTTTGGGGCTATAACTCCAAATCAATTCAATTCAATTCAATTTTGGGTATAGGCTATTTTTTCAATATATGTGGAGCTCATATCTACCTCTGTGTGAAATATGGTCCACTTCCAATTAAATTTTTTTTTTTTTTTTAATTAAATTTAATTTTTTTGTTGGTTTTTTTTAATTTTTTCCAATTTTGGTCTTGGTTCAATCTTTTACGAACACGTGTGTAAAATTTCATTACTCTAAAAAAATTATTTTGGTTCAATAGACGTGTTAGCAAGTAAGCGAGTTGGCAGGTTAAAATAGTAAGACGCAGTGGTGGGCAGTCTCTCATTGGAGTAAATTAATTTACATAACTCGCGAGGATAGGGCGCCAAAATCTGCCGCAGAGCAGTCGAGACATTCACGATCCAAGTGTGTGAAATCTCTCTCTCGTTTTTGCTTTATTTCGGTTCTATCTCTTGAAATGTTTGTTTGTATGAGTTTTGCCCACCACTGGTGTAGAGTTTGGAAGCGTAAGCGACGGATGTGTGTTGTGCGAGTTTTTGAATTTTAATGTAATTTGTACCAATTTACAAATGTTAACAAACTCTGGGAAGAAGAAACTGAACAACTCAACTCATAAAACTCAACAGGGCTGTTCTCGCTTTGGCCTGTTGACTTTTTCCTCAACTTTTCAACTCCTCAACTCAACACAAAGCGTGAATACCCTGAATTTTTCACCAACATTTTTTTTTTAACCGATCGCTACTAAGGCGGTACATGACATAGTCAACGGACGTTACATACTTTATGATAGGTACATATTTTTCTTAAACTTCTATACAACTAGAAACTTTTTTTGTCTTAAATTGCACAATAAACTTACTTTACAAAGCTATTTCGATAAAAAAAAAAAAAATCCAAGCAGCTAAATTAAAAAAAAACTTGTTTTCCGTTGCGGACGTTATATACAGTGTACCTAACTTTATTTAACATTATTTATATTTTTCGAATGTTCATTTAAAAATTTTTTTACATCTATAAATAAAAAATTAAATAGATTTTACGTTCCAAACAAAATGGAATTTGTTTTTTTGCCATTTTTATGATTATCTAAAAAAAGTCTATTTTCGGAACAAAAATAAAATATCGAGGTTCCTGTAGGTGATGACCTACCATTCATAAATAGATTACTGAAAAGCTTTACCCTTTATATATTATATAAATATATTATATTATTGTATATAGCCTATTATTCCAATAACAAATATATAATAACAAATGTTGCCAATAAGTCCAAGTAAAAAAAATAACTTTATTCACTTAAAACTTGGTGCACAATATGTGAACTGATTTCTTATGATAGTCTTTAATAAAACCTCGGTGTTTACTTTATTGGTGGCAGCTGCGTCGATTCTGTTTGTCGGGATTGTCATTTGATGATCTGTGCAGCTATGAAGTTCTTTGTTCTTTGGGTAATGATTAGGCTGAACATGATTCTCCTAGGCGTCAGCATAGGCGGCTTCTTGGGTGTAGTCATGAACTGATTAGAGCTTTCATCATAATGGCACGTACTTGGGCTTTTCATCAGACCGAATATGATCTTTGTTTATTTGATAATGTGGCCTAGTCGATACGAGCTTTGATTTGTCACCAGCATTAATTTGTGCTTATGCTGCAATATTACGAGATTGCTTCTGGTGTGATTCCTTATCAGATAGAGTGTACAAATGTGTGTGTGTGTGTGTGTGTTAGTGGAAGTTCGGTTTGGTGCGGATATGTTACTATATGTTTGTAGAAGCCGCTATGCTGGCCCTACAAGAGGGCGGTGGGAAGGGGGGCGTTCCCCCCGGGCACGGAATTTTTTCAGGGGCCCGGTGTAAATACTGTCGTACTGTCGTGATTCAAAAAGGTGTAGTAGAGGAGGGGCCGTTTTATTTTCTCCCCGCGCCCGGATTGTCTCCCTACGGCCCTGTTTTATAGCTGATCTAGCAAATTGCAAAATTGAAATACCTAAAAATTTTTCGAAATGCTAATGGCTATAAATCTAGCATTTTTCAAATTACATTCAGCTTGTTATATCTTTAAACGCATACATATATCGTTTTATGGAAGTTTTAAAGCAAAACCATACAGTCCTTACTCAAGGAAAAGATTATACTACTGGATATATAAATTGACACTCTTAAAGATGATTTCCTCAAACATACACTTGAGTTCTGCCTTTCATTTCAGCAACATGCTCCAGAAATTTGGGAGAGTTGCAATAATTCAATAAAATATCTTTAAACTGCAATAATAAGGAAAAAAAAGTGAAATATGAAAATATCTTTTTTCGGTAGAATATGAGAGAATATGAATATGCGTTTCGAAAGCTGGACAAAAACTGGCGATCGTATGAGCTCACTCTAAAGACCAAAATAGAAGTCTTCAATGCGAGCGTAAAGCCAGTTCTCTTACACGGCTCAGAGACGTGGATGGTCTCCAACTGCATCTTCATAAACAAATGCTTTCGGTTTATTTGCCGCATCTTATCGCCACGGACACTAACGTACGACAGGTTGTGGCAACTAACAAACACTGAGCTTATAAATAACGAAATAAAAAGACGAAAATGGAACTGGATTGGACATACTCTCCGCAGAGAAGACGGCAATATCGCAAAGATGGCTTGCAATGGAACCCACAAGGTACGTGGCAAAGAGGCCGCCCAAAACAAACGTGGATTCGCACCGTCCACTCTGAACTTGGCTCCAGGGCGTCGTGGAATGCACCCAGAGCTATAGTGAATGATAGAAGTCGTTGGAAGGCGTTTGCTTTCGCCCTATGCTCCGATTAAAAAAACAATAAAGTAATAGACGAAAAGCAAAATATAATTTATGGTGAGAGTGATGATTTTGAAGAGAGTTGGCAAGTTCAAAGGAAAGAGAATAAGTAACGTTAAGAGCTAAAAGTTGGATGCTGGACCGAAGAGATATCGTAACCGAATTGGGCGTTAGTTTTTTTTAAGTTTTTCAGACTTCCCTAGCACTCCATGAATTTTTATCAAAATTGGTCGACTATATCACTATATAGCCCCCATAGGGATCTACCCGTCAAAAACACGTTTTCAGGACAGAACGCGTTTCCGTTTACCAAGTTTTATTGCAATATTCGTCCGCGCTCGACTTGAACCATCTTAATGTGTTTTTGTGTTGCTTTTTAGGTAACTCTTTTGTTATGTCTCTCGTGTAGCATAAGTTGACAGCTACTTCTTCCTATTTGCATTAAATTATCGAATTCTGTTCTTTAAAATATACATAATATGATGCAATTAATTGCCTTTCTTTGACAAAGAGTTATTCTAAGTATATGGAGTGAGTTTCAAGTGCATATGTTGAGGTCTATGGGAGAAAATACGGTAAATCGATTGCGGGGGGTGGGGAGATTTGTTTATTAGGGCCACATGAACCGTCTTACCGAAATTTGTAATTCTAGGTAATTTACCATGATTGCTCAGATAGCCAAGCTGCTATTAGGGCATTATCATCATGGAGCATCTCCTCCAGGATGGTTAAAGAATGCCATAATTCCGTGTCCTCCCGGAACAAAGTCGCGCTATGTTGGGTACCTGGACAGTCAGGAGTGGATGGTAACACGAACGCTGACGATCTAGCACGACAGGGTGCCACCACCCTGACCACTGCCCCTGCGCCCTTCTGTGGTATTGGTTGGTCCGCAATCAAACCCATGGTAAACAAATGGGCTGCAGAAGAACATAGGAGATACTGGTTCTCCTTACCGGGCCTGCGTCAATAAAAAGCGCTTGTCAACCTCTGGATATGATCAAGATAAAAGGTCTATCTGGCCACCACACTGTTAGATACCATCATACATCTTTTGCCTTTTATGGGTATGGTACAAAAGATCTTCTGGTCCTCTTTGTGAGGAACCCATACGGGGGGAAAAAAAAATACCATGATAGCGTATAGTCAAATATTAATGTTGTTTTTTATACGCAAGGGGAATGGACGTGGTCGGATTGGTTTAACACTTTGTCAACATTTTCTATATCCCTGGTACTGACATTACTAGGTTATGCAAAAAGAAGGAGACACAAATTGTCTAACACCATAATCATATTCGATTACACCAGTTTACAAATTTAAGGGTCATCGAGTGAACCTTCGCTAAAAAGTGTTTTTTAGGGTAATTTGGGGTGGAAAAACCTGAAAATGGCAACCTTTTTTTTCTTAAGTACCGTTTTCGAGATATTTTCGAAAAACATGTTTTTGGACACTTATTTCAGTTATTCGTCAATATCTCGTGCACAAAATTATTTCGACATGAAAGACAATTAGATCGAAAGGTATTGATGTGCTCTTTACAGTGATATACAATTATGTACAGATTAAGTAAAAGTTATTGAAGTTACAAGCAACCAAAGTCGAAAAAAGTAATTTTCGAACATTTTTCAAAATTAAAAAATTGCGGTTTGCTTTTTATAAGCAAAAACGAAGTGTATCTCAAACATTAATGAATATTTTGACGTGAAATTTCGCACAGCTGTTACAGGGAACAAAATTATCGATTGGAAAAACCCTGTAAGTTTAAATTAAAAATTTCCTTTCCACCTTTCAATTTAATCACAGTGGTAGGAATCATAATTAATCATAATTTTTAAGCATTTCATAATGAATCGGTTGACTTATAATTTTTTTTTACTACATTTCGCTTGGCTTAATTTTTCTAATTTATGCTTAAAATCGTAAAAGTTTTTCTTATTAAAGCTCTATTTTTTACCCTGCGTAAGGTAAGGTAACATAGAGAAGGAGATGCCGCAGAACACAACATTGCCACATCAAATGTACTTTCCAATTTGATCAGCATACTACTAAATTAGATGGAGAAGAAAATACCATCCAGCTGTCTGTCCGTCTGTATGAACGCCTAGATCTTGTAGATTATAGTACTGTAGAGTACAGTGCAGTTGTAAATGAATGCAGTCATGCAGACTTCTAACACATACATACATATGTATGCACATAAATAGTAATATGGTAGTAGGAGCTCGTTCATTGAATGATTTGGTTTTTGTTTTGATCTGCAGCAGCCGCATTGCTCAAGGCCGCCATGCAAACTTACGCACATACTTATATGCATGCAAATATACATACATATATTTACCATTCACTATCGTTATTCTCCCCTTTTGAATTGCTTTCACAATATTATGTGTAGATACATATACATATACAATATGTATATATGTACATATTCATGTATAAAGTGCGTTGAAGTGCGCACATGGCCAATGTCGTGCTCAAATTGTTTTAATTAATAAATGCGCAAAAACTTTTGCTCGCTCGATCGCGCTATAGCGCTAATTACACAGCAACGAGCTAACGTTATACATACATACATATGTATGTATTCAGAGGGGATTCTGGGGGTACACACCCCTTTGGCATATGAGAATTTTTAAATAATTTTTTTAATGTTTTACCAAGTACCAAAGAAATTCAATTTGGGGTATTCCCGGTACCTGTTGAGTTGAGAAATTGAAAAGTTGAAAAGTTGAGCAGGGCTGAGTTTCAACTCTTAATTCAACTTTTCCATGACCCAGACCCTTAAATTGTCAACACTCCAATATATCGGTATTTTTTAGCCATTTTGCCATCAAATTTAACTTTATTTATTTAGACCCACTGTTTTCGAAATTTTGTTTGTTTGTTTTTGGGATCCGCCCCTGGTTAGAGTCGTAAGTGCGTCTAACACGTTTTGCTGGTAGGTTTAAATCAGCTCAATAAGCGACTGGCCACCAGCAGCAGTAACCAAAACGTACGGCATAGCGCAAAAAATAAAAAATGTCTTTATGTACTACATACTTATGTATGTATGCATCATACATACATACGAGGTTTGTTCAAAAAGTATTGCGAATTTTGAATCTTCGCGGGCTACGGATGTTCGATTTTCGATCTTTTTGTGGCGTTATGTTGGTACCCTTGACCCGCACTTATGTTGACAATCTCGGTCATTTTGAATGTTCAGTCCGTTTTTGACAGCTATTGTGCGTGAACGTGTTTTAGCTTGTCTTCGATTTTTGTCTTGGCTCATGCGGCAGCTTCCATTGGGATGATTATGCTTTGGTTTCTACGTCATAACCACAGACCCATGATTCGTCACCAGTTATGACTCTCTGCAGCAAATTTGGGTCGTCACGGACAGAATCCAACAGCTCCTAAGCAATGTTAATGCGATGCAGTTTTTGGTGGAAATTGAGTTATTTTGGTACGAATTTTGCGGCGACCCACCTCATGCCCAAACTTTTGGTGATAATCGAATGACACGAGCCAATCGATATATTTAGGTCCTCAGCAACTTCTCTGACAGTGATTCGACGATTGGCCAATACTAGTTTCTTTACTTCATCAATTTTTTCGTCTGTTATTGACGTGCTCGGGCGTCCGGAACGCTCTTCGTCGCTCACATCTTCTCGGTCCTCTGAAAACATTTTGTACCACCGATAAACGTTGCTTTTGTCCAAAGTAGCTTCGCCGTATGCAACAGTCAACAGTCGGAATACTTCCGCGCACTTTATTTTGTTTTTCACACAAAATTTGATACAAATTCTTTGAAACACTTTTCGGGATAGACAAAAATCGAAGACAAGCTAAAACACGACCACGCCCAATAGCTGTCAAAAACTGACTGAACATTCAAAATGACCGAGATTGTCAACATAAGTGAGGGTCATGAGTACCAACATAACGCCACAAAAAGATCGAAAATCGAACATCCGTAGCCCGCGAAAATTCAAAATCCGCGATACTTTTTGAACAATCCTCGTATATACTATGTTATATTCATATGTTTGTATGTGTATGTATACAGGTTTCATTTTGATGGTTGCTTGACATTTTGCGTATTTACGCACACATTCACAATATACAGTACAATTTTTTAATTCTGATTTTCCAAACACAACATTTTATATCTCTACGCTTACAGATATTTTGTATGATACATATATTCAAGTATGCACATATGTACGTATGTATGTATGTACATATGAATGATTTAAGTTTTGGATAAGCTAGCCTCCAGGACGGTGACGCTGTAAAAAAAACTTTGCTGGTCATGATCACATGCCCATACATACATACCTTCGTATGTACATACATATACATGCATTCATACATAATTGAATAATATGCGTGTAGACAAGTTCAAGTAACCGAGGATAGATGATAAGCGCACTTGAACATGACTTAAAAATTAACAAACCTATTACACTTTTGGCTTGTATACCCTTTAACAGGCAATATTGATATCGCACTCATGTTTATGAATGACACACAAGGTCTTAGCCGCCTTCTCAAAAAAGAAGGCCGAATAAAGTTTTTGGACAATCATATACCGTTTATATGTACATGAATCTAGTATAATAAGAGGTTAGGAACATTGGTGGGTGTTGACACATAAATGTTGACTTCATACAAAAATTGGTTGCACCTTTCTGTACGGCATCGTAAAATTTATTCATATGAGCGTGGGTTGAAAAGTAATTCACGTTTACTTTTATTCTCCCTCCCAACTCCCAACAAAAAAGAGAAAAAAACAGGTAACCCTCGCAGAAAATAAAATTGGATTGAATAAGGCCATACATCAGCCAAACTGAGACTATAGACTACAGGAAGTACTTGCTAGCTTCCTTTATGATTCCCAACCTATTATTTTTATTAAGCTATAAGTAACGAGAATAGCTGTTTTTCTATAGCCCAATTTGCTTATCGCCCAATATTTGAAAAATTACAATTAAAAACTAACCGACAATTTTGTATTAACAAAGGCGTGCGGCAGGGTTACGCCCTGTCACCGCTGTTGTTCAATACAGTTCTTGACGATTACTTGGCGTTCCTTTCAAAAACTGCTTGATTTGGATTATTCCGACGACATCTGTCTCTTTTCTCACACCTTATAAGGCATTAAAGGTAAACTTGAGCTCCTAGCAAAATACGCAAAAAAATTGGTTTAAAAATCAACTTCAACAAAACCATGTTAATGCGTCTGGAGACTATCAACACCTCGCCGCTCGTTTTAGAAATAGTCAACAGTTCAAGAACGATCGATGACGTTGAAAGTTTCTGCTATGTCGGAAGCATCGTCACAAAGGAGGGAGGGGCCGAAGAGGATGTTTTAGCTCTCATTGGCAAAGCCCGTCATGCATTTTACAAAATGAGGAAAATCTGGATTTCGCGCCGCACCAAGCTAAGCAATTCTTCTATATGGCTCAGAGACGTAGAAGGTTCGGAACGCATTCGACAGAAACTAAAAGTATTTATTAATAAATGTCTTTGACGTATACTTAAAATTTTCTGGCCACGATTAATTTCAAATGCCGATCTTCTCACCATATCCGAAAATGTAGGGGAAGTTGTCCGGTTGTGGACATTATTTGTTTTATTGGTATTGTTAAAGCAAACGACGCATGCGCTAAGCAGCTAGAGTGGATCACATTTTTTCATGTGCAAAAATAAAAAGTGATCTAATTTTTGTTTGTGTTCAAACTGCGATAAATTAAAGTGAAAAGTTGCAAAAGGTTGGTATAAAATATATTTATGCAGGAATTTCAATATATTTTGTGATTTTATAAAGGTTTGATCAAAATGTTCGCGGAAAAAAATTTGCGGGTAGTTTTTTGACAACTCTACATTTCCCAGTTGTGGACACATAATTTTTTTCACTTAAATCGTTTTTGTTTTTATATTTTTAGGAATGTCAAGTCCAAAAACTAATTTTGATGCCTACATTGAAGTCCTTAACACATTTGTGTCCTGCTTGGTTCAAAAAAATTAATCATATTCGTAAGGGAAAGGAGACACCATAGCATTTTTAGCTATATCTCGACATTGAATAAACATGGGCATCAATGTAAATATACCGTTGGAAAGAGAAAAGAAAGAGCTTTAATCCACAATAAGCAAATCATTTGAAATTTATAAAAATAAGCATTTTACAGACAATTTTCAAAAGAACTTGAAACCACAAAACCACAAAAAAAAAAAGGCTTGTAAGTTGGGACACCTGCAAAAATCGCTGAAAATTTAAGAAAACTGAAATAAAAACGCATGATTGCTAAAATTTATTAATTTTAAATTTGACTGTGAATTAAAAAAAAAAACAAGAAAAATTTAAATTTCCAGAGAAGTGAAAATTGTGGTTTTTTGTGATCGGTTTTTCTTGGTCGCCATACTAAAAATGAATTGAAATGGAAAATATTGAAAAAAATATATACGAAAATGGTAGAAAAATTCACTAAAATAAAAAAGTCATGTAAATAACATAGCAATGTAAAAAAATGAAAATAGATGTGTACCAACTTACAAGCTAAAAAGTGTCCCAACTTACATTGTTGAAGCCATTTTGGAATGCATCGAAAGAAATTTGTGTATTCACTGTATGTCCGAAAACCTTTTTTGATTATGAAAGTTCATTGAATTTCATTTCCAGCACATATATTTTCCTTGATTTTTAATTTTAATTTGATCAGTTTTTAAGCTCAATAAAATTTTTATATTTTGTTCACATCAAGAAAACATTTAATTTGTTTACGGCGTATTTGCCATCTAATTTTGGAGTTTTCTTTGCTGGAACATCAAAATCGAACAGGTGTCCCAACTTACAAGACGTCCCAACTTACAAGACGCCCCAACTTACAAGCCTTTCCCTTACTACTGTACTTTCGAGTATAAATTTAATTTTTACACAATGACCTTAATAAAGACATGTAGGCAATATAGAAATTTTCATTAACAGTATTCTGATTTTTGTTTCCTTCACTACTTCTTCCAAAGACTTCGTGTCAGTTTGCATTTAATCGCATGTGAAGCAGATCGATCAGAAAAATAAAACCTATTGAGTTTGCATAGTAAAATGTGTGAATTTAAACAATTTTTAAGAGCTTACTTAAATAAAAAATAATTTGGGATCACTAAGTGTGTTCAAATTGCAGTTTACTTGGGCACATTTTTGCAGGAATGTTATGCCACTGAAATGCATATGAATGCATAAAAATATCAACCTTTTATAACTCCAGGCATAAGATGTAGCCAGTTTCTATATTGAGAACCAAACGAAAATGGCAGTGGGCTTGGGAGGAAAGAAACCGATTGTAGTTTTCGAAACTTTATTTGATAGGTGAGCAAACTAGACTGTAAGCGTGCTAGGAAGAAGAAAGTTAAGGGTTCTGATAATGATACTTTCAGAGGAATTTTGCCAGATTGGAAACATACATGAGAAGCTGTAATATTATAGCAGGTGTTCGTCGAAGCAATTTATAGGACAAAAAAACTTAAAAATACGAACATATATCTGGAAACAGTTCCAATGTAGTAGACTGTCATCGCATTCTTCTTCTTCATAATTCAGACTTCGATATCATATAAGCGCTCAACAATTTCGATCATAGCTATCTTTGCTGGAAACCGTTTCCAAAGAAAAAAAATCTTCTAAGCTAATTTAAATTAATTTCAATAATAAAACAAAACAAAAAATCTCCTTGATTTGAAATTTTAAGGAGTGTCGGATATTAATGGGTTAAACGGTGCAAAATTGACAATGAGCCCGTAAAACCGACTGCCAACGCAAATGGCGATCCTCGGAATAGCTTAGAGAGTTACCTCAAGAAAGTTAATAAGCAGCTGGGCGCATTTCGAATGTTGAAGATGGTGTTATGTTCGGTTTTATCCGTAAATGTACCTAACGTGTGCCATTGGGCATTTTGAAAAAGTGACCACCATATCCGAGCAATAGACATCGGGAGCTGACTCGATGAATTGCTTCTAGATTTTAGATGCAATAGGTCCTTTGCAAAGAGCTAATCCGTGGTTTAGCCTTCAAACCGTTGCCGAAATTTAATGATAAAGCCGCTAAAAGAGCAGTTAACAAAGCAGCTGAAGCGACACAAATAAAACAAACCGCAGCTTCAGCAAGATCAGTGACTCTGACAGCTAAACGTGCCAAGATGAAACCGTCGGCTAGACTCGTCAATGCAAAGAAGGCTCCATCATCATCATCTGAGGACGTGGATCGCAATTTTTGCATTATTTGCAAAGAGCTGTTGCCCATTCAAGCGACCGCCGAAAACTCCTTCGAATGCAACACGTGCCACCGGCCGGTGCATTTGAGATGCGCTGACTTACGAAACTGATACGGACGATGAATAACTGAATTTTAATTTTTATTTTTATTTCATCATTACTGCCTTGGAGGCAAAATAAATTTCGTTTTTTTTGTTTAAAGCTATGTTTTACTCCATATTTTTCTATTTTAAGCGCACTTTCCAGAAGTGTCCACAACCGGTTAAATTTTTTTTTTTTCGTAAAAATTGACTACTCCAGAAAAAGTTTAATAATATTTTTCTTTTTCATGGAATCAAGTCAATTATTTTTTCAGTAGTTAGCCAATGTCTGTAGCTAATGTAATATTGCGGATACCTAGGAATAATCAAATCAGTGGATTCTACCTTACGACTCGAATGTCAATGCGGGTCTACTTTCAATTCAACATTTTCTCAACCAAGACCTTATTCTAATTTCCAGCTGTTGAACTGAGGAGTTAGTTTTGTTAAGTACGCCCTTTTCACCATTTTTTAACACTCCGATATTTGAAAAAATAACTAATGAAAGTGTAATAAAAAGCTTGAAACTCGGCACATATATTCCCCTCCATATGCCCCTCAAAGTTACCTAAAGTATGATCAGGGTGACTAGAGAAGTCGATATATTCATGTTCGTCTGTCCGTCCGTATGAACGCCTAGATCTCAGAGATGGTAAGAACTAAAGGAACCAAACTTTCAGATTAGATCCCTTATTATTCCATAGAGACAAGTTTATTTTATTTTTTTGATATCGGGGATACACTATATAGACGACCTTGAAAAAATCCAAAATTTTAGATGGATAATTCGTTTGTTTATAAAGACATCGCATCAGCATTCTGAAGATTTTTAGAAAACCCTAGCACTGCACTGTGGGCCCAGATTTTTATATTTTGGCCAAAGCCCTGTCATTTCTATAATAATTTTTTTAGAGTGATGAAATCTTACACACGTGTTCCCAAATGATTAAACTATTTTTCTGGGAAGTTTGAGCCTCCTCCGATCTTTTTGAGATATAGATAATCCAGATCAAAATTGAAAAAAATTTAAAAAAACCCAAAAAAAATTTTAACTTAATTAAAAAAAAAAAAACCGTTAATTGACATTGGACCACATTTCACACAGTGGTAAATATGAGCTCCTCATTTATTGAAAAATAGCTATACCCAAAATATTGAATGGTTTTGGAGTTACAGCCCCAAATAGTTTCAGCTTTCCAAGCAAATTACAGGAAGATGACATCACCAATCCATCTGGTTTCTAACTGGTATAATTTTTTTTTGCATGCTTTCTTAATTTTAGAAAGAAAAAAAACTATATTTCATTTTTACGTTTTTTCGTCAAAATTGATCATTTTTACATTTTCTGATTTGCATCGTTGTAAGTATTCTATAAAATTTTCCAATTGTACTTTTTTTGTACATTTTAGTACAACCTTTGAAAAAATGGCTATTGAAGCATACTTATAGGCAGCTAAGAAATTCAAAAAATAGTAAAATTTCCTGGGGGTAAATTTTTAAAATTCAACTTTTAGTTACAAAATTCAATTTCCGAAAATCGGGAGGAATTACATTTTTTTTTTTAAACATGTGCAGAAATTTTTAAAAAAATTTTCGATCAAATATCGAGTGGTAGTCGGAGGTACCCTTAAAGCAAAGCAGCCAAATGATACAAAAACCAAAAAAATCTTTTTAACTACTCGAATATATTTAAAACCTAAAAGCTTTTAAGTTCAGTTTTATTTTTTTTCTGAAGTAATACTTATAAATAATAAAGTGAATGAAATTTCGTAACTACATGTATCATGGTAAATGCAGGGTTTTTTTTTCTGAAAATGTTCGCGAAAGCTCATAAAATACAAAATGTCAACTTTGATTGCCAATAACTTAAAAACCACTAATTATAATTTAAAATTATATTAAATACCTTAATATGTGTAAAATAATATTAAATTGTCATTTTGTCCAAATTATGATTTTCATCAGGAGGGCTTTTGGCCAAAATCTAGCCACGCGGGCCCATTGTGCACTGTACCAAATTTTATCAAAATCGGTTGGCTATATCATATAGCTCCCGTAAGGCCGATCGATAAAAAAAGTTTTTAGGGCATAACCAAATTTGGCTTTCGAAAGTCTTTTGGAGTATCCTATCACTATAAATAATAAACTTTATCTCTAATGGATTTTGCGTATCTTTCTATCATCAACTTATCATGAATTAAAAAGGTAAAAGGAGGCTTAGTAGATTATGAGCTCTTAATGCCAAAAAGGTTATCATAGCCTTGGGTAACATCCGTGCGTATAGATATAGGGTGGGCCTTCTTTAGCGTGTTTGGTAATTGAATTTTATTCGTATATTTTCCAACAACATTTGGCAAATGTTTATATCAAATGCAAGTTTGTAACTACTTATTTATGTATGAAAATAATATCGCCCAAATGGCCACGGCGGCTAGCTCTACAGCCAAGAAGACGAAAACTTTTTCCATTCATTGAACGAATAAGCGACGTCAATAATGGTCCGTGGGCTTTAATTGTTGCGTCTTTTGAATTTTGTAAGCGTGAAAATGCAGATCCGCATGCAAAATTCAATGCAAAATGGTTTTAGCAAGGTGTAATTCTTGCGAACGATGCCGCGCCGATGTTCCCGGCAACCCTGGCCTCAACTATGTTTTTTTCACAAAACGACCATTTTCATAGTACGCCAGAACCACTTTTACGCGTTGTTGGGATTTTACACGATCCATGACTAAAATTGGGTAGTTTTGAACTTGACATATGTCGAAGAGCATTCACTTTGGACGGGTATGTTCCGAATTATGAGTGTTTAACAAACAAACCAACAGATGGCCCACCCTATACCTAGATCTCAAAGATCAAAAGAGCTACACAATAGGGTGGTCCAAAAAATTTTTTTTTTATTTTTCATTCTCCACAAGGCTATTTCTGTAATTTTAGGCATTAAACGATTCTATACAAAATTTCAGCTCAATTGAACAATAATTAGAGGTCGCTATGATTTGTCGATTTTTTTGATTTTTGTGATATCAGTAAAAAGTAATTTTAATGAACATAAATGACCTTACAAGTTAAAATGTGAGAAAAAATAAAGTAAATGCTGTGATAACTTATAGTTATGTAACTGATTCCTCATTTTCAGTTATCATTTTCAGGATATTAGATTTATTATTATTGTTCTTCGTTTTTCGTGATACTCGAATTAAATTTTCGTATCAAAGCTATACCTCGCTCTGCACAGTCATTCACTATTTTCATTTGGCGAGCCTTTTGCTGTGTTTCAATATAAATTTCATCAGTGGGCCACTGTGAAGGATCTTTTATTAAAAATGCTTCTGATTTTTCTTGACCATCAAAGACAAGAAGGTCAAAAAGAACTTTAGTTCGTTGAGTGAAGAAATTCTGTAAAGAATCGAATAACGATAGACCAATTAAGTGTTCGGAAAAGTACCAAAGATGACGGCAGAATGCTTTTAGGGCGCTCGACCTTATCTTCTCATTCGGATAGCTTTTGACCTGTTCTAGAAAATTAGCATCATTTAAAGGAGCTCGCACTGCCAGGGGAGCTTCGTTCCAATGTCGCCCGTAAATCAAACTGATTCGTTTTTCAACTGCAGTTAGATGAAACTGATCTTGTAATAAATACATTTTTAGGCAATAGATAGCTTTTGCCATCCAACGAGCTTGGTGTAAGGCTCCAGGTGTACGAAACTTGACTTCTTCAGTTATTTCGGAACTTCTTAGGAATATACGGCACAAGTTCAGTAATTCGACATAATCATCTCTGGGCTGTTAAGTTTTTATTGCTTCGTTGTAATATTTTACCATTTCTTTACGAAGTGTCACAAGTTCTGGCGTTTTGTACAAATTATCACTGCTAACTGTAAATTCCTGTTGATTTATATTCGGCCATTCCTTCTGAAATCGCTTGAAAAGACTGACATCTGATCCACTGCTGGATCCAAACAAGGTCTGGAAAACATCGGACAGGATAATTTCGAAAATGTGATGTCGGCAAGAAATCCAAACAAGTTCTTTATCTAAAGCCTTCTGAATCAAAGAGCATGCACCCAGATTCAAACCCGTATTAGAAGCGGTCGTGTCAAAGCAGAGGCCACGCAATTGGGATTTTAGCTGCCAATCGTCAAGGGTTTTCACGCAGCCGATGCTGCTTGCGCTTGCCGGCTAAATCACTCCAAACAGATCACGCAATAAATACGCACGTTTATATTAATTGGATCGACTTTATTATTTAAATCAAATATTTTTTATAATTTGGCCAAAGGTGACGCAAAATAGTGTCTTCTCTAAACGACGACTTTGCAATAGGTTATTCGATCAATCATAACGACCTCTAAACGTGTTAGTAAAGGGCTAAATTTTTGTATATATCCGATTTATAAGCAATCGAACAAAATTAGACTTGTGGAGCACGAAAAAAAAAACCTCTTTTTTTTGTACTGGCTTGGACCAGTCTACTACACAAACACAAAAATGTAAGCAAAAGATGTGCCTATTGTGCCGTCCCCCGTAGGAGGAATTTGTAGCTTACGCCTAAGAATAGTAATACAAATCGGAGAAAAAATTCAAAAGATATCGACAAAAGTGTATCCCATGAACAAGCTAGAACTATCAATGTATGTATGGTATGTGGAGACTCACATGAGCATATTCAAAAGACCTATTGTAGTATCTTATTCAATATTATTCCGTAATTAAGCGTAACTGGATACTTCGTATATGCCTTTACTATGCACTTGTAGTTGTACACATTCAGATTAAAATTTCTAGATTAAATCTGCTGTTGATGTGCTCGACATTTACTCGTAACTCATATTTAATGGCTTTTCAGTTTTCAGTAAATTGAATGCTAACATGTTTTCTTCGTTTCGTATTCGGTTTATACGGCTTTTAACTTGGTTTGTCTAATTCAAGTTCGATGAACGCTGTAAAAATTGTGTTTGGCTTGAGTTTCTCTGTATGGTTGTACCGGTGATGTTTATAGGCGAGTAACAATCAACTTGCCTGAATGGATAATCCATGACTGAAAACGTAAATTGTGCACGCACACTTTAATTGTTGCAAATAATTTTAGTTATAAAAACCAGTTCTATTATTTACCCTACTATTGGAAGATAGGTCAGTCACTATTCATCCCCAAGCCTTTCTGTGTAGAAGTTTAACACGCGAAACAGACCTTCCATTTTACAGTGCTTATAAAAAACAAAAAAAATTTATTTTTTTTAAATCGGTTGGGAACTTTGGGATTTGTAGCTTAAATGGAGACGCACTAAAAACAACTTGTGAGTAAAAGTGCTTCTAAAGAAAAGGTATATCCGTTGCGTATACTCATTCGGACGAGTCATGTACCTGGTTGTCTCGACTGTAAACGCCCCCTGGAGGTTGGTAGTTAGTATAATAGTAGTAATTATATATAACAGTTAATTATAAATTTATTAAACAAACGCCATCCAGAAATGTGATGAAAAATTTAAGGAAGTGCAGCAGACTGTGACATCTTAAATAGCTGCCATACTGAAAGTCACGCAACCGCGTCTACAGATTCATCTCAATGAACGAGAGGCAAGTCACTATCCACGTCAAAACAAAATTCGTCAAGATAAGCTTGAATTACGAACAACAGGCTCTTTGGCTCAGCCATGGCGCTATTTAAGAAGATTTTACCTACGTATCTCGCGATAATTCTACTCGTAGCCTTATTGATCATGTAATCGATAATTATATGTGCTTGATGTGCGTAAGTTTCGTTAAAGTGAAACCAACACGAAATCTGACAACCACCTTGTTGCAGCCAAGGTTTGACACAGCGATAACTTTACCTCGCAAAACTGCAACAGCGGTATGACGAGACCTTCTCCGCTCAACTCTGGACTAAATAAGGTTATGAAGGGAACAGCACTGATGTCGGATATAATGACGACACTGTTAAAGAAAATAATATATTTATATAATATAATATATCGCCTACAAGATATTAACTAGAGGGTTGTTTGACTAAAAGCTATTAAAAGAGACGCTTTCAGGCCTCTAAATTTAATGATTGATTATTATGCAGATCGTTATACCAGCAAAGTTTGGAATTCTGTAGAATCATCGTCAAGTTAGAAATTACATAACAATGCATCAAGCATCTTGTTGGGCGATTGAGATTTCGAGACCGTAAAATGCAAAAGTGAACAAAAAGCAATATAAGTTATTTGGTGGCATTTTTAAAGTTCATCTGGATTTAAATATATGAGAACATGAAGATTTCTTGTATTCTTTCAGACTGGTCTATATATTCTCCCATTCTATAGACAGCGTTGAAAAAATTATTGAATTTTAAATATTACAAGACATTTTATTTCGCTCGCTTATATCCTTTTTTGGTTCCAAAAAATAATATCTTAAAAATGCATGATCGCTCTTCTTCACCCGTACTTTTTTGTTTCTTTGCTATCTTCGAAAAATAGACTAAACAACTTATCGAAACGTATCCGTATTTAAATAAAGATTTAAAGAAAATCTCACACAAAAATTTAATAATAATTCATATCTGAGTGTATCTTCCCCCCAATGAGCACAGTAATAGGGACCGCCTAAGCAAGCAAAGATCACTCAACAATGTACCAGCTGGTAGACATTATCTCCGGAACACATGTATGCAAAAAAACAGAGAGTAACAACAAGGCATCCACCATTTAACGACTCTCACTGCTATCTGTTGATTTATATTTCTTTAAGCTGGTTTTTTTACATGGCAGTTGTTGCTGCAAATTTTTTTGTTTGTTACACGTTAATACATAGGCAGTTCGTTTATCATGGTACTTAAGCACTTTACCAATATTTCGTGCTTTGTTCTTATACCTTTTATTTATTTTTTTGTTGTGGTGTTACATTATACCTCTAGGTGATCCGCGCCCGACTTTAACGTCTGGCATTTCGTTTTTTATATCGCGTTTGGGAATAATAATATCCCATAAATGATATAAGTTTTTATATTTACCAAAACTAAAGTTGAAAAAGCGATTCGTATGAAGCTTCAAAGTGAACTGGGCTTCAAAGCAATTGCACTTGTTTGAGTATACTCATACATATGTATATTTTGTATGTATGTATATGTACTGTGTATATTCACCTGGGCTATAGT
Organism: Chymomyza costata; assembly: GCA_018150985.1. Lineage (NCBI taxonomy): Eukaryota > Metazoa > Arthropoda > Insecta > Diptera > Drosophilidae > Chymomyza > Chymomyza costata. The sequence continues at coordinate 1,054,064 of JAECWU010000190.1, read as the reverse complement.
GGCGACAGTCAAGCCAAAAGTTAGTGCAATCTGGGGCACTGATGGTGAAAAGTCACTTCCGCCCGTCGTGCTTCCAACGCCAACAAATACTAAGAAGAATGTACCCACTAGCTCGCCTAGCAGCATACGCCAGATTTTCTTGTTGTCGGTTATATCGGCAATTCCAACGAATTTCGACATTTCTGGAAAAAAAAGATGCAAAACCAATTTAAAGGAAAAGTAATATGCCATGTATAGCTAACATAGGAATACATATATTAAATTTTACATCATATATAGAAAGTATTCGATTACAAATTTTTTTCGAAGAGCAAATCAAAAATTTTTTCAATTCACATCATTGCCTCCTTCTAGGGGTAAAATTTAATGTTTAATTTGAAGCATAATATAATATGTATACATTTTTGTAAATATTATTTACATATAATCTAACGTATGATGCAATGTATATATGCAGCATATGTATAATGTATTATGTTATGCATCAAGAAATGTTTAATGCTAAGACTCTACCAGATCAGCTCAACAACCAAAAATATTTTAAATAAAAAAGAAAAACTAGGCATATTGGTTGGTCTAGCTCCTAGCATGTTTGAGTTCTAGGCGTTCAAACGGAAGGATAGCCGAGACGGACAGACTGACAGATGGACATATCTATATCACACCATTTGCAGTATCTTATAGATGGCAAAAGAAAAAATGGCAAAAACAAAAAAGAACGTATACAAACATTTTAGCTCTTAGTTTCCAACATCGGTGGAGCGTACATGTTTCTATTTCTATTGTTCCGTTGACCGTTTTGGAGGTTTCTTTTGGTGGTCTTTTGTATCTCTTTATCTATATTATACACTTGCATAAAATTGATATTCCCTTAGTCCTAAATACAGGATACCTACCTATACTTAAGACTGAATTGTCTATTAATGTGTAGAGCATGCATACAATATTTATTGACTCTTTAAGGACAAACCGATCTATATCGATTTATTGCACTAATCTAGAAATATTATTATTTGTAAGGTTAGGAGCAGCTCTCCAGACTATTTACTTTGCCGATAGGACCTAAACTTGAAAAGATGCTATCTTTTGAGGGAAATCGGTAAATTGGCTGCTGCCATCAGATCTCTAACCGCTCACAACATTTTTTTTTACTACCGCCTCTTAAAACAATGGATCCACTTGAGCACACAAGAATTTATGTTATATTGATCCGCAATTAATTTTTATCTCTTACGTGGTATTTGCGTAGCTTACTTTTGTTATGCAAGCTACTTGTTTAATTAATAGTTCCGCCAGTTGTTGGCAGATAAAATAAAAAAAAAAAACAACTGTTTTGCTTTATTACTTAATCCGAAAAAAGAATTAAGCAAATAAACTGCTTAACAAGCAGTTGACATGAACTCATTTACTAAATACGAGTATCATTAAAAGCTGTTGTTCTACGACAAAAAAAAAAAATTGGTGTAATTTTGCCTTTGAATCCAAAAATTAATTTCCTTTTTGTTTTACGAGTACTTGCTATATACCTGAACATTTGCAATTAATTGCGATTTCTGAATATTAACGATAATAATTAGCATTTTTGTATAAATAACCCTTTGGGTATTAAAAGCTTGAGTGCTGACAGGTTTTGTTTGCTGATCAGAAGTGGCACCTTAATGATTATATTTTTCACAACATTGCATTGAATTTGAAATTCTTTGAAACCTCCAAAAGTGAGAAACGATGTGCACGATACTAATAATTATGTAGTTACCTTAAATAGTACTAATAAGTCTCAAGAGGGGTATAACCTTACTCATACCTTCACGTTGTTTTCGTGCAGCTTAATTTTGACTTTTAAATTATCTATTTAAATAATATTGTTAGTTTTATCATTCTCAGCCTATCAGCAGCTCAACGAGTAAGACATAAAATAAATAAGATATGTCCGCCTCTCCGTCCGTCTGTTCGTCCTTATAAACACTTAGATTTCGGAAACTTAAGAGCTGGAATCTCAAATTTCGGTAAAAATGTTCATGTGTACCTGATAAACAAATTCACATCGAAGTTTTGTCGTTGCGACCCCCGAGAAAAAAGGTACAGGGTAACTGTATCACATTAATTGAGCCTTTACAGGTAAACCAGCAACAAATGGTCCTATGAGCTACATATCAGGGCCTTGCAACCGGTATGAACAAGTCAGCTTAAACTGCTCTCCAAGTCGGTTGCGGGTAAGACAGGTTTCAGTTTTTTCAAGTTCAGGCCTCCATTTTTCATCTATTTTCTTCTCTAAAATAACTTTATTATCGCAATTTCCTTGTAAGAACTTTCCAATTGAGAACATTCGCGTCGATAAAATTTGTTGCGGATTTGTTCATTAGAGCCACATGAATCAGCTTACCAAAGTTGATGATTCTCAGTGACTTTTTACCATAATTACGTAGTCAAATGTTGACGCAGTTTATAGGCAAGAGGATGTGAAATTCGTACATTTTTTTACAATAATTTTTGTTGTATTTGTCCGATACAGATCATTTTTGACGCACAGATGCTTGTAACCGCGACGGATAACTCTATTTGATTTAAGATAAAAATAAAAAGAGCGAAACTTACTAGGTAAGATATTGGCAGAATTCGACAAACTTCATCATCTGAGAAAATATGCGCACCAGCAGGTAAAGTTACGTGACTCTAGCTCTTTCAGTCACCGAAATCTAGGTGTTCATACAGACGGGCTCAATCGATACCTGAGGTTATGATAAGGATTTTGGCATAAAGGACTTGGGTTCTGGCTGGAATCTCGAATTCTGTCCGTTACATACATTGCACAAATTTAGTATACCCTTTGTACCTGTAGGCAGGCCCGTCGAGAGAGGGTGAAATGGGAGGGATTCCCGGAGTTTTCTTTGCGGGCCGGTATAATTACTGTCGTAATAAAATATTCTGAATTTTTTTCCACGAATAATTTTTTTTCGCGCTATTTCCTGGATTGTGGGAAAGATTTTTTTCTAATGAAATATATAAACTAACTTACAATTTCAGAAAATATTTGAAAATATGCTACCAACAATCAAGCGATAAAGAATAATTATCAGATCAAAATAATGACGAAAATTACATCGCAAATTTTGCGCACGACTTCAATACAAATGGTCATATATGAGCGCGCATGTGACTTGATGAAAAAGCTGATGCTTGTTTCTCGTTTACTTCTCTTTTATCAGGTGTTTGTGTTGATCCGTTTGAGTATTTTTTGTCCGACTTTGGGATCATGGACTCTATCATTGCTGGAATAACTGACCGATTTCCTGCGATTAGAGACATCAACGCCACATTTTTTGTGTTTTTTGGCAGTTCTTGAGTATGTCAGTAGAGGACGTCGAAAAAGCTGCTTTTGAATTTATCAAAAAATATCCCAAAGATGTGTCTCAAGATTGATCAGTTGAAATAATTCATTGAAAAAACGTATATGGAGCGAATCTGGCACCCGATTGTACAGTTTGTCTGTCTCCGTTTGATTTGTTAAATGTCATAACTTCAAGAAAGGAAACAATTTTTCCAAACATTTATATTGCTTTAAAGATATTTTGAACTTTGCCAGTGTCAGTTGCCAGTGCTGAGCGTTCATTCAGCGTCCTTTCAAGTCGCGAGTTTCAGAACTTGCTACTTTATGCCTAGAATCTAAATTAGCAAGAAAACAGGATTTTGGTGTCATTATCGAGAAATTCGCTTGGACCAAAGCAAGGAAAGTAAACTTGTAACTTATCTCTTGATAGTGTTAAAAATTTCGTTTAAATATTGAGAACCAGTAAAATTGTTATACATATTGTATTTCTCAATTATTTTCCTTGTACGCTTGAAATTAAAAATTGTATCCATGTAAAACTCGTAGCGAAGTAACAATACAAACAGCATAATGAATAAAATTATGACTGCGTTACTGCTAAAAAAAATGCTCGTACTTACAGAAGACAATGGATTTAAGCTAAAGATGAATAGAGGTACCGGTACATTTTCGCCCCCGGGCCCGGATTTACTCTCCACGGCCCTGCCTATAGGCACAGGGTATAAAAACTAAACATCGCCTAAAAGTTACTATGTTATATTAAAATTAATTTTAAAGTAATTTGCAGTCGCCATTACATTATTTTTTATAGGGTTCAAGCCTCGGGGACTCGACATCTCCATCCACAATTTCTTCCCCTTTTGTGTGTTTTCAACGTGCTGGTACAAAAACTAGCGCACACGATTTGGGCCTATAAATATTTGAGAATTTCCCAGTGGACGTATTCTAGGGACAAGGTTTACGGGAGAATAACAAAGATATCGATAGAAATCGAGAAACTTGTTCGAAATGTGGCACACTTTTACGCCTTGTTACTTTAATAGTACCCCTCAAAAATAGCTAAAATCGAATGAAAGTTTTCAAAAGAAGAAGAATTAAGTAAAGTATAGGATATCAATAATAGTACGGGAGTCTTGAAATGAATAAAAGAGTCAAGACGTGGTTTATACAAATCTTTGCAATATAGAGAAGTAGACATCGTTTACCCAGTAAAGCTACCTTCAACATAGTCTGTTTATTTAGTTATTTGTCTCTATATTTATGTATTTAAAATAAAATAAATTGATCTTGAAGACTATAGCTAGGAAAACCAAACTCGATATTTTTTATAGTTTTAGTTTTATAGGTAAAATGCAAAAAAAAAAAGCTTTCGATTAGTATCCAGGATCGGACCCCAAATGTAGGAGTTAATCGCAATATGGCATAATATCTTAGAGGCAAGAGCTCGAATGGTCTCAGAGAGACCTGGTAGAGTGTTGTCCTTGCATCGTTAAGCCGCGAATATTTTTAGTTTGTTTATTTATTAGTGTAATTCAGTAACAATCTTATGTTTAACAAACAAAATAATTAGTATCTAACAATAGCATTACACACTGCCTCTTTAGAGAGTTCTCAAGTGTTTAAAAAAAATATATATCTTAGTTTCATACGTGTATTACATGTCCTTGTTATGTTACAAATGAATATAGGGTGATTGTAACCAAACAATTTTAAGTCGCGAAGTCTAAAGGACAAGGTTCGATTCCCATTCAAGGTAATTTTTTCTAATTTCATTTATTTATTATTATAATTATTGTTATAATATTATTTATTACATACATACGTATATACCTATATGCAGAAATTGAGGGAGTTATAGCCAAAAATGGCAGAACTTAGACCTTTTTCCTAAATAATCCTTTATTGGTTTTTAAACTTTTTATATATGTATAAAATATTTTCGGTGTTTTTTTAAATAATTAAAGAAACGTTTAAACACCTATAGTCGACATGCGGAGCTCCCTGGTTTTTAAAGCTGTTTTGACTACTCCTCCTTTTCCAAAACAAATGCTAAGAATCCCGCTTAGGATTTTTTAGTTAGCTAGTAGATATTTATTTTGACTACATATAAGCACATACGAGTACTTTTTTTAATGTTCCATTCAATATAATTCTTTCGGTTTGAATTGAATTCCTCAGAGTCGCACATTACATAACTTTGATTACGATTAAGTTGTGGGTCAACACCTTGGTGTTGTTATCCTTCACAAGACTTGAGCCGAATAACTTAAACAAATAAATATACATACTATATTAATGAAAATAAAATTAAAATGATTTATTTTGTGCCCTTTCAACACAACCACTTGCTTGTTATTACTCGCAAATTAAGCAAGATGATTTGTTTCCGTTTTACTAATTTGGTCTTTGATCAAATTTGATCAAAGTAAGAGTAAGAGTAATACAATATTATAATATTAAGACATAACGAAATGAAATGAACTTATACTAGGGTGCCACAGAAAACCGTTTCTTGTCAATTTCGATGCAATTCCTATTCTTGGTGCCACAGACATGATTTTCAACGGTTTCAAAATCTTTGACAAAATTGCATGAGATTTGATTAAATTCACCAACAAAACCTATTTTATTCAAAGAAACTGCTACATATTTGGAAAGTGTATTTAATTTCTGAGTTTTCTGTACCTTTATGTTTTGACAATTTTAATGTTTTAATTCATGATTTTCATTTTGGCGAAGTCCTTATTAAAATGGTTGGTACATTTGCAATTCTGTTTCAACATGCAAAACCTTTTCAAGCTAAGGAATTGCCACCTAGTTGCTGTACTAAATAATAATAATTCGAAGTTATTATTTTGGCATATTACTAGATGTTTTTGATTTTAAATGAAAGAGAAAAAATTGCTTTATTTTTTTAAAATAATTTTTCGTTATGAAGTGCGCCGAATTTAGTGCATAATTAAATAAATAAGTGCAGTGCACCTTTTTCTCTCAAGGTGGCAATGTACGGCGTTTTACGTGTGAATATCAATAGCTCAGCAGTTTAAGTTCAAAATGAAAATATCAGTAGCGCAACCTAAGGAGAAAGAAGCCACAACAGCATATGGAAATTTAAAAAATTAATTTAATGATTTTAATAAATGAAGTAATAGTGCATCGAAAATACTAAATCTAACTTCTACAAGGGCACAACAATTAGAATTACAATTTTCATAACCATTTGCATTATTGTTTTCTTCAGTGTGTGTGTTTTATATTAAAATTTCATTTCCTTTGTTTGGCGCAGTTATGCAGTGCACAGCATACATAATTGTTGCAACCTTTGCTGGACTGTATGACAGCCTTGAAGCGATCTAGAGGTTCTTCGACCTCTTCGCTCGACGGTTTCTATGTTTGTGTGTCTTTTTTAAGGCCTCAATGGCTAACAATACCGCAATTGGCATTTTAAAAATTATTTTCGATTTTCGTGCAAATTTGCAAATGTAAACAAACGAAATTTGCCATTCACAACGCTGTGAACAGCTGTTGAGCCGTAGCGTTGCCATACAAACTCTTGTATTGGGCTGCACAAATATTTAAACTTAATTTAAATTTATTTTGTACAGATGGAAAGCAAAATGATGCAAAATATGCTGAAAATTATCGCTTAATGTAATAAAGAATAACCTTTTTTGGATCACTGTTAATAAACATTAATTTAAATGAGTGTCTAAATGTTCTAAAATAATTTGTGCAAAGTTGCAACCCTCTGCTGCCATTCTTGCAAAAGCAAAAACATTCGAAGTTAATTGTTCGAAAAATGAAATCTTTGAGGTTTCTGTGGCACCTTTCAACGGATTGGTTTGAAAGCGTTGAAAAAATGGTTAAAGATTTCTGTGGCACCCCCGATAGACATAAAAGATCCGTAGCTGGCAATACGCTAATTAACCTTGGATGTTTGAATACCTTTTTTATTCCGTACTGCTTGTTTAACTAATTGGACAGGGGAAGATAACAGAGCAAACTACAAATTTACGTTATGCGTGTATCTTTGTGCTTTTGTACCCCTATAGGTACTATCTCCGTTCCTATAAAGTAATGACATTCTTGATCAACAAAAAAAAAAAATGTTTTGGGGGTAACTCCTGCTTTTATTGATCTTATTGTTAAAGTTATAGCAATTGGGGTGCTAAGTCTTTTGGTTATTTCAACACGTCCCAACACGGTATCTTAACGTGAGGCCGCGATCAAGATGTTCATTTGGATATTCGAACACTCGGACATGGTTCTATCAATCTAGCTATCTATTGACGCGTCGACCTTTCTTTTCGAGTACAATTAGTTCTATCTTTGAAAAGCTCAAAGCAGATAATACCTTGTTTAATTATGGTTAATTTGTTAAGGTATTGTCTTTAAAAATATGCAAAAACAATTTAATGCAAATATTATATTTATGTTAATTGATTTTTAATATTTACTATTAATTTGCAATGTCATTTAAATAAATATTAATTTAATTAGAACATTTGTAACAATTTGTTTTCTATAATTTAATTAGAGTGAACACTACAAGTAGAATCAGTAAGTTATTATTAATTTAACCTAATGTCAAAATAATAATTTAATAAAATATCAATTTGTGCATTTAGCAAGTGGTAATTAAATTATTATAGCATATCCAAAAATAATGCTGAGTTAATCAAAATAAGATGAAATAAAACTTTATAAGCTAATGTGCTACGTATGTGTTTTATGGAATTGACTTCGAACATCTTTGATCGTGTTCTAAGCTTTTATTACTTTGTTTATCTATTAGTGTAGTTTTTATTAATTTTATTTTCTTTATTTTCAGCTGTTGAGCATTTAAGGAATTCCTGAATGATTCCCTAATTGAGGCAAATGAAGAGGAGAATTTTAAAATTAATCATAAATGTTTCAATAATACGTATATAAAATTATTGCAAACTTTTATAATTTTAATTAATGCAATCAGTCAAGTCCGTCTGTCCGTCCGTCTGTATAAACATCTAGATTTCGTGGACTATAAGAGCTAGAGTTACTAAACTTTACCAGCCGGTGCGCATAATTCCTCAGATGATAAAGTTTGTTGAATAAAGCTAAGGTTTTATAAACAGTAACTTTACTTAATAAAGGCTTGTAAGTTGCCATACCACAGCTTTTTTGGCTATATCTCGACATTGAATGCACATAGGCATCGATGTAAATATATCGTTGGAAGGAGAAAAGAAAGAGCTACAATCCACAATACGCAGATCATTTGATTTGTATAAAAATAAGAATTTTACAGACAATTTTCCAAAGAGCTTGAAAACGACCACAAAAAAAAGGCTTGTAAGTTGCCATGCCTAAAAAAAATCATCTGAAAATTGGAAAAAAGTGAAATAAAACGCATGATGGCTAAAATGTATGAAAATTTAATGATTTTAAATTTAACTGAGCATTAAATTGAATTAAAAAAAAAAAAAAGAAAAATTTAACTTTCCAGAGAAGTCAAAATTGTGGTATTTTGTGATCAGTTTTTCTTGGTCGCCATACTAAAAATGAGTTGTTATGGAAAATATTGAAAAAATATATCCGAAAATGGTAGAAAAATGCACTAAAAACAATTCAAATTAGTTTCAATGACAATTCCTCACAATAAAAAAATCATACAAATAACAAAGCAATGGAAAAAATTGCAAATAGATTTATGGCATTTTTTGAAGCCATTTTGGAATGCATTGAAAAAAAGTTGTCTATGTATCTTTTGTATGCCCGAAAACCATTTTTGATTATGAAAGTTCATTGAATTTCAGCTCCAGCATATATATTTGCTTTGATTTTTCACTGTGATTTGATCACTTTTTGAGCGCAATCAAAAATAATGTTTTATATTTTCCGATTTCTTTAAAAACAATTTTTATAATTTGTCACACACACTGCGCTTTTGAGTCTGTTCGCATCAAAAACACATTTTAATTGTCTACGGAGCATTTACCATCAAAGGCAGGTAAAATTTTGTTGTTTTCATTGCTGGAACATCAAAATCGACCAGTTAAGGCAACTTACAAGCCCTGGCAACTAACAAGCCTTTCCTCTACTATTAAAATCCGAAATGCTTCAAAATTTTCATTAAACCAATAAACCCTTATGATAGAAGTAATTGCAAATAAAGCGAATGTGGAACACTTTTAAAAATAGTTAAAAAGAATAATTTTTGAACTCTCAATCAAAAGCTTATTATAAATTTATGCAATATATGTATGATATAAAAACGATTAGCGAAAAAACGGAGTCGATATGAACGTCTTCGCGTGGGAAAACCTATGTCTCGGAAACGCTAAGCGGTAGGAAAGCCCAAGACGAAATATGGCACAGTAAAGGGAACCTTACCTGTAGTGTGAACATAAACATCGAAAGAAAAAGATGAAGATATTAATGTACCAAAACACCTGCTCTTTAAAGATGCAAGGAAAGATATCTAAATATAACAAAACCTTGTAAACAATAATATGCTGCCATATTGTTGATGCACGACCTATTTTTTCTTGGACCATTTTGTAACTTTTAACGCATAAAGTATGTGACATTCATTTCGCGTCGAAAAAAACAACAACCAAAAATTAATTAGTAGAATCGCGTCAAAAAGTTTTTATCATGAAGTTCTACATTACAATTTTCGATTAAGAAACGTCAACCAAATACTATGGTAGTAAGTACTAAAGTTGCGAAGCGCAACGCTGTACAATGTACTATGCCACTTATAGATACATAGGCTAGATTCAGGCAGCATTTAATTTATTACTATTCAGTTAATAATAATAACAAAGCCCAAAAATCTTATATAAAGAAAGAGTGAGAGAGAGAGGGTGACAGTGAGAGTGAAAGACAAAGTTTTTACCTTTTTCAGCAATTACATCTTCCGCAAAAAACGAATTTTGTGACTAAATAATTATAAATATTATATAATCTCATCGGTAATGCAACTATTCTTATGTCCAAAGACAAAACTTTTTGCATACTAGTTTGCAAAACGACTTGCTTCTAAAGGATCTTAGAGGCAAAGGGTTTCAAATTTTTTTCGTTTTTGCCTATAACCCTTGAAATAAGACAAAAGGGGTCGGAATTCTTACAAGCTAAAAAAGATTTTTTATACTTTAGCACACATGCGTCCACACATCGATTTTACCTTCTTCACAAACAGTTTTAGAAATAGCTTCAATCTAGTGCAGTTTATAGGCAAGGGGTTCTAAAAAAAATTACATTTTTAACTATAACTTTTAAAGTTTTCATTCGATTTGAAAAATTTTAGCGGCATACTATTCTTAAGATGGCGTATTAATAATAATAAAACGTATAACATAATATCGACGTGAATTTACATATTTGAGCCTTTGCTGAAACTTAGGCTCTTTTGCTCTTATAATCTATGAGATCGTCGAACGCGCCCGACTTTAACTTTTTAGATTTAATATGTTATTCATATTTATAAGTAATGTGAATTTTGACCGCTTTTAATATCGCTTTATTTGTGGCAAGTCTAATTTTATTTCAACGGGTAATTACGCCGGGGAAAAAGAGCTCACGATTACATAAATAGAAAAAATAAGCAGCGGGACAGCACACTTAATGTCAGTCTTTCGACAGACGGCACGCGATCATATTTCCTTTCCCATTCATAGCATTCCCTAGATGGCGGTTATGTCGGCCTTTGCATCTGAGGGGGTCGTCAACTTAACATTGGAATCCAAGCCATACACACAACACTGTTAAGGTTTTAACATTCCTTCAACAAATTTTCTTATTAGTTCCTGCTTTGCAACCCACACTAACTATAAAACCTATTATAAGTTAAAGTTTCTCTAATGCCTAGTAAAATCGAAACACTCAAGTTCAAAGTTATATAAGGTAATCGAACTCAAAACAGAGCTCTGTAACACGTGCACCAAAAAATCAACAACGAAAACCAAATGCATACGAACAATCGGGATGTGCAATGGATGGTTTTAGAACTAATTTAAATTCAACCTGCTTAATGTATCTGATAGACAACAAAAATTCGGTTGTAAGATTTATAGTTGCGATAATAATCAAAGTAGTCTGACGTGCAAAAACGGTTTCACGTCTGTCGTATACAAAGGTTTTTTTTATTTACTTCCTTGCCTTTACCTCGAAATGTCAGTCAAATATAGGGGGCTCCGCACAATCACAATTTTCTGACTCCATATGTATTACAATTAAACAAACAATTTGGAACCATATCCAGTTGCAGATGTTGAGCTAATTTCATTTGATTAAGCAATTAATCCAATTAACCATTACATCATGCGATGGTCCAAAATCATTTTTTCTAAAAAGCATTTGAAATCAAACTAGTGAGAGTTACATAGAATGAAATGGCTTAGAAAAACAAAGTATGTGCCAAGACAAAGAGTATTATAATATGGTCGCCACTTCCATCCGCCTGTAAGCCCCTTAACCAGTTTTTCGCAAATCGAAAGAGCTGCTGCTGCTAATCTTAAGCTCCTCATTTACTTTTACCTATACCTTTACTATATTAAATTAAGATTATAAGAAACATTACGAGTCCCCTTTTTTAGTTTGCATAGCAAACAAAAACAATGAGCCTGCGTTTATCTACAACACCAAACCGAGCACTTACTGCAATTGATTGAACAAGGACCCAGGGCACCGGAACATTTAGACCAACGAAACTAAGTCGTTGTAAGTTGTTTTTTTTTCTGAAACTTCAAGACAACTAACTCAGTACGTTGCGGCTGGTTGTTAATTCCTCGCTTATATGCAGCAGGAAGGCAGAGAATAGAGTCTGAAAAGGCTTGGCCGAGACCACACCCAAGTCCTGTCGGAAATCACAAATGACTTTTCCATCCAGTTGAACATCACTTGTGGGCGTGTGCATTGTATTATTAGAAATGAACACATACTTCGTATGAGCAATGCGTGCTCACAAGCAACTTGGCACATAATTTCCAGGAGTTTCAGTTCCCTTCTGCCCTAATATAGTATAATTTATGCCAATATTCTAATTTATTTATAACCAGAAGGCACGCAAAAATAACATATGTAGATTACATAATTCGTCGTATATGAAATGAGTGCGAACGAATAATTTTAACCCTGATTAACATATAACAGAATAATTACCCTGGTTGTACGAGGATTGCCGGAAAGGAAGTAACACTCTCTCTCAATTATCTTTTCAAACAATACAGAATAATATCCGATAAGAAAATACGCACAAATTATTTAAACCCTCACTAAAAAGCCAACTGGTAAGAATTCCGTAAAGAAGCAAGTCACCAAGACTAGAATATACAAAATTTACACCCCACAGACACATTGCCACGAAAGTGCTTTACAAATTTCTTGAACTGCGTACAGAATATTTTAGAGTCAGGCAGGCACGACTGCAGCATTTTGAAATTCTTAGAAATTATGGAAAGTGCAGAGCATATTATGGTCTATGAATCGAAGTTAATATGCGAAACACGCAGATAGTTTTTAACTAAATAAAGGATCATCAATCTTGAGGGTTTTTTTTCAAATGCAAAAGCGCACAAAAATTTAAAATGAATTGGAAAATCTTTATTATCAATAGAAGGAACCATTCTTGCCATTCACTTTTTAAAGATAATCCCTTTCAAATGTTGGCCGCAACTGCGTCGTAGCTCGTAGCTCGAATATCACGGGTAATGCTTTAATCGTAAGACTTGACGTAGCCCCAAAGGAAACAGTCTAGCGGTGTGGTATCACACGATCTTGGTGGCCAATTCACCGGTCCGGTGAATAATTGTTCACCGAATTGGTTCCATAAAATGTCCTAAGCTCGCGAAAAACATCCTTTACAGAACGCGAATTTTCGTAATATGATTTTACGATTTGTAAACGTGGTTCGGGTGTAAGTCTTTCCATGCTGAAATGGCAATAAAAAGTACTCACGCATGATTTATCAAAAAAACCCTATTGAAAAAAACACCTCAAGATTGATGACCATTTACGTTTGACTATGTAAGTTGGATTCTTGTTTCAACAAAAGTACTTGTGTTTAAAAAAGAAACAGCTTAACTTGGAGAAATCCGTATGGAGCTTATACGTATACTATGAAACTTTGGGGAACAGCAAGTACACTAAACGTTGATATTCGAAAGGTTATCAGTCCATGACTTTAAACAGTATTTTTAGTTCTTCTTGCTATTTTAGCAATTTCGAAAGACTTTATTCGGGCATTTGTCATAGATGAATTTAAAAAGACTGTGAATCATAATACTATAAGTACATGCATATTTGTATGAACATATATAGAAAGGCTTCATAGGCATGGAAAACAATCAGCTTGTTGAAACTCCATCAATCCTGCTATAAACGTATTATTAGATAGCATATTTATTCATTTTCCTTGGATAGATTGCAAATTTAATAAACTTAAAAAAAAAAAAAATTATTGTTTTGAATATTGATACGAGTTTTTAATACATAAAAATACATAACAGTCTAACTTTTATTTTATTTATCAAATTATGTATTTATTTTTACTTGTTCATTATTTGAGCATATTGTCCATAACTGTTTCATCTTAATAAATATTATATGATTAACTTTTTTTTTTTTTAATTTCAAAATAGCCTTCTTGGGAACCTGCTTTTAAATATTAATGAACTAAAAAATCTAGCACCATAAATATTAGCTATTTTCCAACATGAACTTTAGTCTCTCACTTCATTAAAACTGACAACAAATTTTTTTTTAAAACATTTTTCGATTATATGTTTTACCTTATAATAAAAGTAAATTAAATATTAGGTTTATTTTTTATCGTTTCTGGGGAATAGGGTAGATATGGATAAATGAAAGGGAATTTAATGATTTTATACATTTTTTGTATCTACCCGATTTTATATATTTTGACACACAGATGCATACTTAGAACTATGGCGCCAAGTTTCAAGTCAAAGTATACAATAGCTTCAATTAATATCCAAAATTGTGCTGGGCGAAATGTATACAGATTTCACCTCAATTTAAATCAATTCTATTTATCGGGTCAATTGGTAAGTCTCTAAAAAGTACTAATTCTTAAACCACACTGAAACGAAAGTCTTTAGCTCGTTTAATATTTCGTAAATGCTTCGTCCGCCAACTCCTGCGATACTATGCTTCGGGCACTTGCGGACAAGTACTAAAGCATCTTTTAAAAAAAGTACGTGATACGTGATACAGTCCAATCTTCGCATGGAACACAATAGATAAGTATGTAAACATTTATGTACACATCATCTTACATATACATCTATTAACTATATAAAAAATTTAAAATGCTTGTATACCTATGCCGCTATGCTCCCATACGCACTTCTTCCATTCGAGATGACAATAAATGAGTAAATAACAGGGTCAAAGTATGGATAAGTTGGCCTTTGCATGTCATCTTACCACATGATCTATTATATGTAAACTATGTATTGAGAAAGACTAAAGAACAACAATCAAAAACTGCTATGGAGAGATATTTTTATTTGCTTCATACTTTAGGTTACTATATAAATAAAAAAATAAAAATAGCTAACCAGACTAATTTTTCAATTTTCCAAAATAAAAATAGAAATGCTATTTTCCACCATGATCAAAACTGAAGAAAACACAAGAAACTATTATAATACCAAAGTTTAACTATTACAAATTTCACTCTTACCTGTTTTTTCCACCATATTTAGTTGATATTTCTTCAATTAAGTGGTCCAAATTCACGATTTTTCGCTATTATTTTTTTACTTTCGTTTCACTAAAAATCTGTTAAGGTTAAGTTTTTTACACAACGCTGATTGAACATGCAAACAAACAACTCTAAAACTTCAAAAGCAACTGGCGTGGGCTTCCAATTCCAATTTGTAGGGGCATGAAAGTTGAAATTTTTGCGAAGACTTTGTGCAAATTTGAGTACACGGGCACACACATTAACAGTGACAATTTTATTAGTTCCAATTGTATTTCATATATGTAATTATTAAAGCACACGCACACGTACGCCATAAAACCATATACAAAAAGCCGAACTAATTATTTCTTTTTAGCACTTTACTCACTTAAATAAAGCTTTTATTTTTCAATACAATTCAAAATATTTCAAAGTAGCCAAATTTTCTTTATGTCTCGCGTTTGGTGTCCCGCTTAAGTTTATTTTGCTTGCTTCCACGTTCAGTGCTCGAGCGCAAATAATCGTTAGTTCGGCGACGACTGTAGCTGTTATACTCAAGTCTGTTTGAAATGCGAAAAAAAACACACACACACACACATACAGCAAAATCCGCAGTAGTTTCTAGAGCAGAGAGACGGCAACGTGGTGGCGGGAGCGTTCAAAATCGCAAAAGCAAATCATTTGCTGCTTGGTGCTCGAGCTTGTGCCTTGCCCCTGCAACATTGATGGAAAGTAACAGACGGACGACGCGACGTTGTGCACACACCTCTAACGCCGCGCCGGTTATTGTATGATACTAGTTGGACTTGGGTTGCTCTTCTGTTTTAGGAACTATGCTTAGGTGTTGTGGTAGTTTCTTGTACTTTTAGTAATACATACATATGTACATATGTATGCATGCTCTGATGCATTCAATTACGCGTTTCTTTTTGTTGTTTTGTATTATTGGAGTGAATTCGACAATAACACATGTGATAAATGCAATATTTAAAAATAATGAATTTTCGAGTTTTTGCAATAAAATAAAAAATAAAAAACTCGAGTGGATTCTTTTTCGAGCTCAGTGCTATTGTTATCAAATTAGTGTCTTTCTTATATCTTTTGAGAAATGGGAATGACTTATCTTACGTTGAATAAATTATATACCGTATAATCATAAAAATTTTGAGGTCGACGCGGTGAACGACTGTGGAATGCTCTGTAACCATATTCTCGGTAATAGAGTCATGCGTGGGCATTTTTTTTACCCTGTACCTATAGGTACACAGGATATACTATAAAGGCCCCAAGGCCTTTATACCAAAATGCTTATCATAACCTCGGGTAGCGATTGCGCCATGTCCGTCTGTCCGTTCGTCCGTCTGTATGAACACCTAGATTTCAGAGACTATAAAAGCTAGAGATTCGAGACTCTACCAGCTGGTGCGCATATTTCCTGGGAAGATGAAGTTTGTTGAATCATGTCAATATCTTCCCTCGTTCCCCCGCAGTAGAATTTCGCGGTTTTTAGCTACACCGTTTTATAATTTTGTTTGAAATTCACCAGAGCGATGCGTTGTGGTTACGTGCATATGTGTATCAAAAATGAACAAAATCGGACAAAAACAATAAAAGTTATAGCCAAAAATGTAGAAATTTCACCTCCCCTTGTCAATAAACTGCGTCAACATTTGACTTTTCGTACTTATGGTAACAAAGTGGCCTAGAATCACAATTTATGGTAAGCTAATTTATGTGGCTCTAATGAACAAATCCACATCCAAATTTTATTGACGCGGACCCCCCACCCCCCCAATCGTTTAACCATGTTTTTCACCCACACCCCTTAACATATCAACTTAAAACTTGCCCCATATTCTTTAAATAGATTCTTTGACGTAACTCTCGATTTTCATCAAAATCGGTACAAATTTACGGAACTTATAGGTATAAATATCGTGTTGCACCAAATTAAAAATGTTGCAATTGGTAAATTCTTAGAACAAAATTGTTTTCTAGAAAAAAGGTACAGGTAATTACACTGTCGCGCACCGCCTCGACTGTATTAAATTCTAAATTTTTTTTTTTGTAGATGTGGATCACTTAAGCTTCGCAAAATCCATGTCACGGAACGCGTTTATTGGTAAGAAAACCCATTGACCTTTTGACCTTAACAGGGAAATTCGTAGGGGTAAGTTCTTATTGCGACAGTTTCATGCTACTTAAAAAAAGAATTGCGTGTTCTTTTTATCATTTACATGATATCCACTTGAAACCTAACGTCTCGTTGTTTTGCATTTTGTTTTTTTGCACGAACTTGAAATAAAATGCATCCATATAAACTGCAAAAATATTCTTCTTAGTTTTAAATGTCAAAATCAATGAAAATTCAAGAAAATTGCAATAACTAAGAAATTTAATTCCTCCACGCTGAAGGCAGGGCGGGAATTGACATTCGAAGCTCGCAGGAAGCAGATCCCCCTAGTATGTTGATGCTGAATATGTTGGTTAAAGGAATCGTTGAACTTATGAGTACAAAGTATAATACATGTATCTCTCGTTGATTTGGAATTTGTCAATGATATGTATAAAGAATAAGTGTAATGTCATTTTAATTTTATCATATGTACATACGAAACCAAAAAATGTCGTCAATTTGAATTTTGCTTTGTTTGGTTTTGGTGGCATGCAACAGTCTCAAATTATTGATAAAACAATAAACGACAAGCGAACGTTTTCCATCGAAATCGCGTATGTCTTGTAAGTATGTTTATACTATTTTTATTTAGATATGTGTGTATTTGTAAATGTTTTTACTACGGTTGGCGCTCGTTTTGCGATCAATGAATCATATATTATGACATAGTAAAAGATAAAAGATAGCAATAGTGTTTAAAAATAATAAGATAAATTAACGCATGCTGTCAGATTGTTTAGCGACAAAAAGTGCGTTAGTGCTTGGTATTCATGACTTATAAAAGGTGAAAACTATGCGGGATTCTATTGAGAGACACAGTAAGATACACTGATGGCAATAATTATTTAACATACTATTTACCTTAGGAACTTCATACTTATTTCCGATTCTAAGCTAGAATAAATTATAAACTGAAAATGTTTAATATTTTTGATGTTGTTTGTTTGGTATTTTAATTAATTAATTCATTAATTAAAAATAAGAAATGGCTATGTTTTATTCGGCTTAAATTAAAAATTAATAATAAAAAATATCTTTCTTTTGTTATTTTTTTTTGGTTAAATATAAGAACACGTGTGGTCTCGGTGGCAGTGCAAATAGAAGTACTAAATAGTTTATTTATCAGTGCGTAAAAAACATAAGTATAACATATGTACATACATACAAACAGAAGTGTGTAAAATATAAACCATGAGAATAAGCTGATGAAAAAAAACACAGTAGGCGGCGACAATATCCGCACGCTTAACAAGACTAATCTGAAACAGTCTAGCAATAAGTCGATCAGGATTTGATGACGTTTTTTTCCTCCTTGACTTGCTTAATCCTTCATACTTATGAAATCTACGAACTTCATTCGCTATTTTGGTTGCATTATATTTTCAATATAATCTCGACTTTCGGTAGGATAATCCATATCTCCATATCATAGCCTAATTTTATTGTTTAGGGTTATGAAAGGGACCGTCCTTGTTAAATAAGTCTTTTAGCTGTCACAAAATAAAACGGTGAGTCCTTATGAGTTCTTTTCACCTTGTAAGGTGTATATGTTGTATTAATAAAAATTGTATAAAGATAAAGGGGCATCAATTTTGAGTTTTTTTTTTTTTTTAATGCCAAAAAACACAAAAATTTCCAGTGAATTGGATAATCTTTACTTTCAATAGAAATAACCATTCTTGCCATTCACTTTTTAAAGATAATCCCTTTCAAATGCTGGCCGCAACTGCGCCGTAGCTCGTCCATGCGGAGATTCCAATTTTCGATGACGCGTTCGAGCATAATCGGCGGTATCTTGCGAATATCACGGGTAATGCTTCAATCGTAGCTGGCTTATCCACAAACACTTTAGACGTAGCCCCAAAGGAAAAAATCTAACGGTGTGATATCACATGATCTTGGTGGCCAATTCACCGATCCGGAGCGTCAAATTAATTGTTCACCGAATTGGTTCCATAAAATGGTCTAAGCGCGCGAAAAACATTCTTTACAGAACGCGAATTTTCGTAACGATTTGTAAACGTTGTTCGGGTGTAAGTCTTTCCATGATGAAATGCCAATGAAAACTGAATAAAAAAACACATGGCAACTTGACAGTACTCACGCGTGATTTATCAAAAAACCCTATTGAAAAAAAAGTCAACATTGATGACCCTTTATATATAAAAAAACATTTAACATCAGGATCATTTTCGTACAGAAAAGAAAACTTCGTTAGTCACACGTGCATTTTGTCAAAATAATTATACCGACCAGTGTATGTATATATATATATTTCCACCACTACAAGCGTAGCCGAATTCTCGCAACAGGGGGCCCTTGTACAAATTTTTTGAGATGTTTTGTACGTATATACGGGTACATATACATACTACCACTGACTACGCCCTTATTCCACGATAATTTGTAAAAATTATGGTTAGTAAAAAGAAAACTTTAAAATTTCAATCAAATAGTTTTATTTAAAAGTGCTGAATCGAATGAAATCGTATAAAAACGTAATCAATTTTTTTCACGACCGTGTTCAATCAAAACTGTGTAAAAACAGAATTGGGAGTAATTGTTTACAAGTGACGCTTAAGTGAGGATTAACGTTGACACAACGACAATGCCGGAAATTCTGACCACGTTACTTTAAAAGAAAAGCCGAGTTACCTGAAGCTCAGGGTGACAATTTCCTTTTCCTGTTTTGATGTCGTTTTATTCTTCTGGAAGGTAAAATGGCTACACTTAAATAGATGCGTCTTAGAGACCCCAAAATTGACTAAGTCAAGATCAATCTGTGTACAGAAATCTTACGGATGACATGTACATCCGTCCGTAAATATGAACACTTAAATATCAGAGATGATGAGAGCTGAAACAAGCAAATCTTGCATTTTGACCCCGCATGTACGTTATAGCCCCTCAAAAAGACCAAAAGTTTTAACCAAATTCGTTTATGAAGATAACGTGATCAAATTTGACATTCGGAAGTTTTTTATAATTCCCAAACACTGCACCAAAAATGAAACTTTTTAACTTCTTGTTACTTCAGATCGGAACCAAATTTCGCAATCAAAAATTTTTTGGAGTACCTTATTTATCTGTTTTTTGTGCTTCTTGGTAGAGAGTATCTCGAAATTGGCCGAGCCCGCTTGTCATGTTTTTTAAACGCTATTGAATAACTGCAGCTACTGGCTACCATTTCGGTAAAACAGTTCCAAATTCTCGCTCCTTCATTCTCTTCATGTACATAGTATGTGATGATATTCGCTGCGTTTGCTTTTTCCTTTGTTCTCATCATTTTGGATCCACATTTGAGGCTGACATTAAAGAACTCACTTAGTCATAAACTTGTTCTGATTGTTTAACGTTGATTTAAATTTACGACTGAACGTTTTTTGTTGCATTCACGATTAATTTCAATTAAGTTGGTGCCTCCATTTTTGCTTATGTCCCTTAAAGGTTTTCATACGATTCAACTTTCCAAACACATTCGGTACAAGTAGAACAGTATATACAAAAATAATCGATAGGCCACTTAATTTAACTTTGAGGATCATAAAGGGAAGATACTTGCAAAAAATATTGTTTAAAGTTCAGAAGAGCAAACAAGTGGAATTTCTATCGGAAATAATTTAATTTAAAATTATTAATTATATTAATATATTAGAAAATATATTAGAATTATGAAAATATAGCTGTATGTTAAAGGGTATAGAAACTTTGGCTTTATTGTACAATTCAAACAACTTTTCGAATTTATTCAGCATCAATTGCTGCAGTGACGGCATTGAAACTGTATCGAAGTGTGGCTTAAGCTTGTACTTGAAATTGGGTTGTAATTATGCGCTTTCAACTAAAATATCTTATATGGATTTTAGCGAGAAAAAAACAATACACATACCCACGAAAGAAACACAGACAGATGGGTAAACAAAATGAAAGATAAGCCAAACGGTTGACTAAGAGATACCCTATACCACATTACATTTCAAGTTTCAAGCTCAAAATTGTACAAATTATTAAAGTTTCGAGGCCTAAAACCTATGTACTAACTCAGCTTACGTATTAGGGTTTGCAATCCCGTGTTATATTTTCAATCCCAGGATTTCGGGATTACATTATCCAAATCCCGGGATCCCGGGATTGAATTATTTATGAAAAATACTATACATTATCATAGTTAAAATTACATACTAAAACTCAAAACATAAATAAAAAATTGGTTTAATATTATTATTTATCGAAACAAAACAAAACAAAAATTGGTTCTTCGTAAAAAACAAATAAAAAATAGTATATAATGAAATTAAAAACTATTTCTTCATTTCTTGTGTTTCTGTTAATAAGCTTTCATAAAACACAGTTCGTCCAGCGTTTCATCGTTCAAAAGGCTTCTTATTTTTGTTATAAATTGTCCTGCCGAAGAAAATGCTCGCTCAGACTCTACACTAGTGGGCTTTATGGTCATTAAATAGAAGTATGTTCTTTCCAGGTAGTCACCACGTCTCCCTCCATTTTCAAAAAGAGACATTTATTTTGAATTTTTGATGACAGTATCTCAATCTAATTGGCTGCATTGCTGCATATCCCTCTTTAATAACTTTATCTAGTATTTGTGTACAATTTGATTCAGTTATTGAATCTGAATCAATTTCAAGTGTTACCTCATTTGTAATAGAAGATCCAGTTGAATGAGCTGTTAGTAATGCAGTGGGATTAGAAGCGTCTAGTCTTTAAAGCAAGTCCGTTATTAATTTACGGCATTTAATTGAAGAAGGAACTCTACCTGAGACGTTGCTTATACCATTATGCAAGTATTGCAGTGAACCACTTAGATCTGTGCGGCGTTCTTCCATCCGAAGAATGAGAGCTGCATGTAATTTTTTACTTATAGCACTGTTTGCATCTTCAAGTTTCTTTAACATAAAATTAATGGCTATGTCTGCTGTAAATTCGTTGATACCTCGACGACAGAGTGCTTCAACAGTTGTTTTTACTGGTAGAAGAGCAGTAATTGTAAAAAAAGCAGATTAAATTTTTTAAAGTTTAATGAAATGAAAAAAAAAAAATTATCAATATAAATTTCAATTAATTTTACCACGACCCTTTCAACAAATTATCTAAATCTATGTCAACTTCAGTTGTAGACAATAATATTAAAGCTTCGAAATGCACATTACTCATCTATTTCGTTGCTTATCCAAATGCAAACTAATTTGCTTCTAATTCTTCGAAGTGTTTCTCAATTCGCAGCTTCAAACTATTTATTAACAAAATCATACATAAAATAACAATAAAATCTGAATTAAATAGAATTGTCGTGAATGTCTACCAACAAAGCATATGAAAGAAAGTGTTGTTGCTTAGCACTTTGGTATAGGCAAAGAAGAAATAAAAAAAACGCAAAAGACAAAATTGTTTATACTGTTTGTTTCAGTATTTCAAAAATTTCAAAATATAATTCAGACAAAAGCTAAATCCCGGGCTTAGTTATTTCAATCCCGGGATTTCGGGATTCGGAAAAGCAACGTACATTTGCACTCAACTAATAAACCCCTTATCTTGAATAACACGGTATAAATATCCCACAAAAATACATAATTTTATTTGTTTTTATTTATTTATTTACTTTTTTTTTTAATTTGCGTTGGAGGTAATGGCAATGCCGAGCTTTGACTGAGACTCTTTTTCACCTGCTGCGTGTCGCTGGCAATTATTTACAGTTACATTTGTTAACCGACATGGGGTTAATAATAAAGATAAGTTGGCAGCAAACGTCAAAAGCCGAAACGATGACCGACAATGAGATACCCTGTATAAATTTACGTTTACTAATTAAGTATGTCATTATACAATTAAAATGAAAATAATTATTTAATACTTTTTTATTTTGGCATTATTTATTTTATTCATTTAGTTTATTATTGCAGCGAGATTTGTAATAAATACGATATTTTTAAATTTATATCTTTTTATAGCCTGTACTAAAAAACACAAAGGGTATAAGAATGAGACGTGGTAGACTCCATAAATGATATATATTCTTGATCAGCGTCAACATATGAGTTGATATAGCCATGTCTGTCTGTCCATCTGTCCGTATGAGTAAAAAGATCTAAGAGACTTTATAAATACTACTACTATGCAAAGATTACATCTCGAAATGATTTAGAGATTACAAATGCAGAGCAGGAGAGAGATATAAGGCGTAGACGGTTCGGCGACAAGAGCAAGCTATGAACGCAGCACAAAGAAGACACAGAGCTTAGGATTGCAGAGCAGGGACACTATGCAAGGAACAGCTTTTGGGTTAGGAAGGGACGTCCAGACCAAAAAGGAGAGGAGTAGCAATTGCTCTAGGTGTGGGACAATGACGTCTAGATATGATCTTAGATTGTGATTTCGAGGGATTGGCTTTATACACCATTTTTGACGGATTTAAGAGAAAGTGTACGGAGAGCTACACTAAAATAGTTAGGCCCGAGCTAAGAAACCTTAATAAAATAGATAAATTTGTAGAATAGATACATTTTTTTTCAGTTATAGGAAATTTGAATTGATCAATATAAGAGACAATACACCAGGTTGCTTGCGAAAGCATAGTGCCTCTCAAGACATAATAGCTAGAACAGAACTTAATGAGAGTGAAATTCTCAACTTAATTCGTCATGATGAGGGTTATGAAGTTTTAAAACACATAAGCTCTTCTCCTGCGTATTGGGAATCTGAGAAGTTATGGCGATGATAAGGCATACATGCGTTAGTATAGAGTATTTTAAAGTCGGGCCGGACCGACTTTAGCATTCTTGTATCCAAGGAATGAACATTATACAAATAAAGAAATGTACAGGGGATATTATGGTCTGGATGATCTGAATTGAATAAAGAAGGCCGTACACGGGTTGGCATGTAAAGCACGCAGGGGGCAGAGCTGCCTAGTTTATTAAATTAAATATAATAAGTCTTTTGTGAACTTAGCTTTTTTTTTGTAACATAAGACGATATATTATATAAAATATAAAACGTTACAGCGTCGTTATATTTTTTTTTCAAATATTTGTCCTTATAATTTTTAATCAGAATTTAATCGTGTCTACACTATAATTGCAATATGTATGTATTTAGAACACGACTGCATTATGTTGTCTCTTAATGCTTATATTTGGTCAATAAACGTCATATATTAAGCTATCAATGTGTTTTTTTTTTTTTTTTGTTGGGTATAAATAAATTTAAAATATGGAGTTACATTTTTGAGCCGGTTAAAGTGATTAATTTGTATGTCCTGTACCCAAAGGGTCAAGAGTACACTATATATATTTTTTTAAGCCAAAAATGCTAAAGACACAAAACTTTACCAACAGAAGCGTATAATCCAGCCCCGTAATCGAAGGCGCAAAAAAATATTTCTAAAAAGATACAGGGTATCCCACTGTCGGGCACCGCCTCGACTGTACCACATTTGTTACTACACCTTTTAATGTCTTTTGTGGTAGGCCACAAAATAACGACATATAGCTCTGTTATATTTCAATAGACTTGACAATAGCTTCAAAATTCTGCGTGGGAGAATGTTCAGCATCTCAATTTTGTACATCTAATTTTGAGACCGTGTCGAAGAAAGCCTTCTAGATGGACGGACGTACTACGATGAAAAAAGCGAAATACTTATGTGAACCACTCTCATTGACAAATAGTTGATTGCATGCTGCAAAGTTCACATAGTTATTTAGATATTATATGGTGCCGTATAATCAAATATATATTTACAAATTAGTAGTATACTATTGT
Source organism: Chymomyza costata (assembly GCA_018150985.1). Classification (NCBI taxonomy): domain Eukaryota; kingdom Metazoa; phylum Arthropoda; class Insecta; order Diptera; family Drosophilidae; genus Chymomyza; species Chymomyza costata. The sequence goes on along the minus strand of JAECWU010000190.1, from coordinate 1,029,089 downwards.
ACATATACAAATATCTCCCGTATAATTTGGGGAACATGTGTTATGTGGTTATGTACGAGTGTAGTACATATATCGTTAAGCCTGTGCAGCACAGACACAAAAAAGGTCAAAGTCACGGCAGCAAACGCCTTAAATTTCAATGCTGACGCCATCTCACACTACGGATTGACACTTAAGTTTGCCAGAGCTATCTCATTAATCTTGGTAGAGTTGCCTAAAGAGTAGTAAGTAACATGCAGGCTCTCCAAATTTCAAATGTCACCTTTAGAAACCTGTAACATTTTAAATGGAATTCAATTCATTGCTTAAGAAATGGTCTCAGCAAAATAAATAAAATGTAGTTTTAAAGCTGGGATTAGGAATAAATTCACAACAATGTTAATTATATACTTCGTTTTAAATATACATATACAGGGTATTCACGCTTGCTGTTGTGTTTAGTAATTGAATGAATCAATTTTGATTAGTTTGTGAGTTCAGTTGTTGAGTTTGTACTTTTTTTTTTTCCTAATATCGTAAATATTAAATTTGACGTTTAAGGTAACTCGTTGCTTTTTACATCCCAAAATGTCTGATCCAAATGCTGTGTGGAAAATGCCGCAAGTAGCGTATTATGCAACTCTTTCTCAACAAAGTGAAAGCTTGAACTCAGCCTTGTACATTTTGCTGCTGTAAAAGTTCCAACTCCTCAACTCAACAGCAAGCTTGAATACCCTGTTTGGATACATTTTTCGAATAGTTTTTCCATTGTTTTATTTATAAAACTAGGGGGCTCCTCCTGGGTCAGTTTGTGTTCCTTACTTGCATAATAATTGAACATGTTATTTTGAAAAACTGGCAACATTTCATTGCGATTATTTTCAAAACCTATGATCTGATTCAAATTATGTTCGTATAAATCGCAAGATGTTTTTAATTGTAGATCGTTAAAATTTAAAATTTTTTGATTTTTCATAAATTATATATTCGATATTTTTTTTTTGTCTAATGTATATAAAATTTAATTTGAAAGGTCTCAGCGAGTACTACATTCCGATTTTCATAGTATGTCTTAAAGTCTGTGGAAGGTTTATAACAAATTATTAAAAAAAATATTACAACTTTGCCCTTAGGATCCCAAATGTTTTTTTTTTATAGCAGTAATATTTTTGTGTCAACATAGGTAACAAAAAAATGATTGCGCCAAAACGAACGAAGTCAGCAAATAATGTTTTTTCTTTTGGCATTCGTGGATGTCCTAGCGTTTAAGAAGGGCATCACAGGTGCACAATATAGGCATAAACCTATTAGGAAAAAACTAGGAAGCTGATATTCGCATTCATTGGCGTCGGGCTTATTATACCCTGTACCGTATGGTACAAAGGGTATATTGTGTTTGTGCAAGCCGAAAATGTATGTAACGTACAGAAGGATGTCCGTATGAACGCCTAGATCTCAGAGATGGTAAGAGCTAGAGCAACCAAACTTTCAGATAAGATCCCTTATTAATCCATAGGAGGCAAGTTTATTTTATTTTTTGATATCGGGATTACATTATATAGCTCCCAAAGGGGTGTTTCAGAGGACCTCGAAAAAAAGCAAAAGTTTTAGATGGATAATTCGTTTGTTTATGAAGATGTCATAACCAAATCTTGCAATCGGAAGTTTTTTAGAGACCCCCAGCACTGTACCAAATTTTATCAAAATCGGTTGACTATATCATATAGCTCCCATAGGAACGATCGGTCAAAAAAACGCTTTTTTTACAAAATTCGTTGTGTTTCGTTTGGTTTTGAAGATATCGGAACCAAATTTGGCAGTCTGAAGTTTTTTATAGTTCCCAATCAGTGTACTAAATTCAATCAAAATCGGTTGACTATATCATATAGTCCCCATAGGACCGATCGGTCAAAAAAATTTTTTGGTGCAAAATTCGACTGATTTCTTTTTTTTTTATGAAAACATTGTAACCAAATTTGCCGAATAAAATATCTTTTGAAGGTTTTAAGCAATGTGTCGGAATTAATTGCAATGTGGTGGTACAGGGTATCCCAAAGTTTGGCCCACGGAAGTTTTTTTAGAGTTCCCAAGCACTGTACCAAATGTGATCAAAATCGGTTGACTATATCATACAGTCCCCATAGGACCGATCGGTCAAAAAAATTGTTTGGTGCAAAATTCGACTGATTTCTGTTTGTTTATGAAAATATCGTAGCCAAATTTGCCGAATAAAATATCTCTTGGAGGTCTTAGCAATATGTCGGACTTAATTGCAATGTGGTGGTACAGGGTATCCCAAAGTCGTCTGCGCCCGACTTTAACGTACGCCATCTTTTTTTGTGCGCCTGTGAGTTATAACAACAAAAATGTTCTGTTCCAGCCAGAAGTGCAGTCTTATAATCTTTAAACTAATAATCATTCTTTATGGTTATTAAATAAAATCATGTCTTGGTTTTTTGATTTGAGCGAACTCCGCTTGTCGCTCACTAGATTGCCAGCCTTGCTAAACCTTAAAAAGTATTACCTTCCAGTAATTCAACGGGCACATGCTTGAATCTAAGTTTTCGACGTTAAAATATTGTCGAAGTGCCAAAATTGAGTCAACCCTACTATTTTGGATATTTGTTTTTTTCCAAAAAAGCGAAAAGTGTCTGCGACGTGGATGCCGTTGATTGCCCACATTTTTTCCGTTTAAGTGAGATTTCTTTTTCATTGTCACTGTCCCCGTCAACCGAGTCAGCATTTTTGGCGTCTGTATGCATAAAAATAACATTTCGGATGAAATGCGCTCACACATATTCACATACAACATGTAAAAATAAACTAAAATTGTATATTTACCTTAGCCATTTGAATTTTTCAGAACATTCTCCTTCTCCATTGGCCTGCCATCAACAATATCCTTCTGAAAAATATAATATATAACGTCGATGTTACTCCCAGCACTAATTCCAAGAATGTCAGACGCCAAAGCTGACTAAGATCAGAGAATTTAGAACTACATAGAATGCGCATCTCGCCCAAATTCATTTCAGCCCTTGTTGGTACGGGCGGGCGGCATGTTTTAGAACATGCAGACTCCGTTAATTTGCAAAGTTGTACAAGAGAGTAATTTTAACACAGATTCCGAGCTAGAGTTGATGGGTCCAGGGCTCGGATTTGTTGATATTTTTTTCTTTTATTTTTAATATTTTTTGATCGGTTTTACATTTTTAATTTTTGATTTTATAGTCTTTATTGTTTAATTACGTAGAACAAATTTTTAATTTGCATTTACCATTTACAGTGCTTATTAATTAAAAATTCTATTTTATTTTTGTGATCTCTGCAATCAACAAAGAACTCGTAGTGTGGCAAAGGTTGAATTATTTGTTATTCCTCTGGTTATTTCTTAAAGCAATTGTGAAAAATAATAATATGTCTTTTTAATGCTTCCACTAAAGAATAGGAAGTTGGAAATTAATTAATTAATTATTATACCATGCACGCGCATTGCTGCCTATGCCTAAGAGCCATTACAAAAACAAAAAGAGCCAGATGAGCAATGAGCCTGGACACCCCTGATGTATACTGTCATTGGGAAAACAGTTGTCGGCAAGAAATTCATACTCATTTCGTCTTGTCGCTACCTCCTTTTTATACCTTACAAAAGTGCGTATTTTACTATGCAATTAAATGCATAGAACGCGAACTGTACCTGGGAGCATAGCAAAACCCCAAAATACGAAAATGAAACATTAATTTTCGTATGACAAATAAAAATAAAAAAATGAACAGAAAAATAACAGAAATTTTGGAAAATTAACAACAAAAAAACAAATTCTAACATCCAGCTTGAGTATCGATCCTCGACACATTTTCGAATGCCAAATTTGGTATCGATATCTTTATAAATAAATGAATTATTCATCTAAAACTTTTTATGTTTCAAACAAAGTTACACTTTTCACTTTTTACAAAAACACTTGATATTTCCGCATTTTTTCTCCGATTTTGATAAACAACCACTCATTTTTTTCGTAATCGAAACTTTACGAGCCATGAAAAAAACCGAATGAAAATTTTTTTTTAAATTCACGTTCGAAATAGAATTTTTTCAAAAATTTGCTAAAAATTACGAAAAATTTCATACGAATGGATATATAACGACCAAACCATAACTTTGACAAAAATTCCAAGTATAATCGATAGATTATTCAATTATCTGCATCTCGAAATCCGTTCCATGGAAAAATGTTTGGACTTCATTTTCGGATTTAGCGTGCCATTTTACTGTGGTAACGCGTAAAACATGTTGAGGATACATTTTGCTGTAAACTAGTGTTATCAACTTTAAATGTCTGCAACAACTCAGAACGCATAATTATGCACCAGAAATGATTTCTAGTGCAAAAAAGAAAACTCCCCAAAATAAGTAGATTAAAAAAAAAATAAAAATAAAGAAACAAATTTTAAAAATGGGGTCAAGAGGGTTAATTTTTTTTTCTTTTTGTATCTACATAGTTTTTCGAACTTCGAATTTTGCAGCTTTCCCATTTGACGGTTGCAAGAAACTTTTTTAAACCTTTTAGTTTTGAGTGCATCAATTGTAACTTTTTTTAAATACTAATGTTGAAATGAAGCAATATAGTTCGATAAAAATCCGAAACGTTTAATTTAAATTTGAAAATGAGTAAAACAATTATTTTTTATTCAAAAATAATTCGGAATTACATTTGGAACAACAGGTAATTCAGTGTTTTGTTGCTCGAAGCCCAGCTAGTACTTAAAAAATTTGCAACCGACCTTTTTAATTGAACTATTATTTGATATACGAAAGATTTATGAATTTCATCAGCGTGGCTTTTACAGTGTGTGTGTCAACCCCTTAATTTGAATCGATTTTTTTTATTATTTTATTCGGAACTATGTATGTCTGTGATCTGGTGGCACGGTAGTGCCCCCGCTAAGACGAGCCAAGCGAAGCGAAGCGTAAGGGCACTACCTACCTTTTCTGGAAGCGCTTCGTCGTTTTTTTGAGCCCTTATAACTTTGGTTAGGATTATGATAGATCAACAAAATTTTCGGGATATTTTGTCAATAGCGGACTTATTAAACGTATAAAGTTTTAATTGCATAGCTCCCATACTTTAGATTTTATTGATACCTAAAAAACGCTGATTTCGTCACTGATGATCATCAAAATTCTTAGGTATTTCCCAATGTCCTAGAAAGCTGAAATTTTGTATGTAAGCTAGTATTAGCACACAAACAACAAAAAAAATTATAAAACTTGTAACTTTCATCCCCCAACCCCTTAAATTTGGGGATGCAAGTTTGTATGAGACCTGCAATTTTCAATTTTGACACTAGAGCAGTGGTCGACACAAAATACACTCACATTTTATTTTGCGTATGTATTGTACGTTGTTAAGCAACAAACACGCAGTTGATGGTGCGTGGCTTCGGCTCTTGTTGTTGTTGTTGACGTCAAGCAACGTCAGCGTCGCAATACGTCACTGCGGCAGAGAAAATTTTAGTAGTACAAAAAGCACGCACATATGCATGCGTTTTGTGTATAACACATGAAGTGTGTCGACGTCGCCTTAGCCTATGCGCCAGAGATAGGACCGTGCCGACCACTGCGCTAGAGGGGTAATCTGAACGGAAACTTGATGCCCCCAGATATATACATATATACATACATATAGAGGCTCCTTGTTATTATAAATTATTATTAAAAAAAATAAAAATTAAAAAAAAAAAAAGAATTTGTTACAAACAACTTACAAAAAGAAATGAAATCCCACCAAAAAACATTTTCATGTAAAATGTTGCCAAGACGAGAACATATAACTCGCACTGTCAAAAAGTTATCAGATCTCATATAGAGCCAAGCTTCTAACTCTACACGCCCTAACTCTACAAGGCCTAACTTCACAAACTCTACACCTTAGTCAAAATATGTGGCTTGGCCGTTCGTTACAAGAACTATTGTATAACCGAAAGGGAATGAACAGTGAATTAATTTTTCACCTTACGCCTATGTGAATGTAGCGAAAGGGCTAAGCCACATATTTTGACTATGGTGTAGAGTTTGTGAAGTTAGGCCTTGTAGAGTTAGGGCGTGTAGAGTTAGAAGCTTGGCTCCATATGAGATCTGATAACTTTTTGACAGTGCGAGTTATATGTTCTCGTCTTGGCAACATTTTACATGAAAATGTTTTTTGGTGGGATATTTATTTTCTAATAGACAAACGTGCTGCATTATTGTGAAAAGAATTTATGGCCTGTACCTGTTTTTTCGGGCTGTTGCATAAATCTATAATAACGCTATCCCTATCGGTACAGGATATAAAGACTGCATATATAAATATTTAAAAAGTCGGCTGGGAAGTCTCTGATCAAAGCAGAGAATGAGATCTGCAGGGAATCACATTGTAGAAACACTAAGGTCTTACTTTTCCTAAAACGTATTCGCTAAACTACTTATAATTAATTTAATTAATAGCTACAGCACACACCTAGGCAGTTAATGCCAGTTGTGTTTTTAACGTGACTAAATTAATTTCCGTTTTCTTTTCCTTGTTACGTCATCGTTAAGGGATTATGCAAACAAAGTCGTTAAAGTCATAAGGCTCAGGGTCATACTAGCTGTGAACTAATAAAATGTGGGCGTTGTCTACTGACATGGTCAAAAATGACAAATGTTTAGATTATAAACTCCTGTGATAGTAGAAACCAATTTTTTACTTTTGGATGGTATGGTAACCACACCTTTTATGCGTTAACCAGCTTCTAAAACTAAAAGGTGACCCGTCATATTTTGAAACTTTTGATGTCCTATTAATTTGTACATGTTGTGTGAAGCACATAAACACCTTTCTTTGAATGACATTATAGGATTAGACACCGACATTTATGGTTTGTAACGACTTTAATGTAAAATTATGCTCTTGTAATGTATGTATGTAACTAAAAACAACACAAAAAAAGAGACGCTTTTCTCTTGCAGCGAAAACTTTTTAACTTCCTTTAGTGTGTTTATGAGTTTTTTTATGACGATAGCGTAATTAAATTTGGCAATCAGAAGCTTTCAGAAGGAATTTCATCGAACTTGATTGCAATGTGATAAAGGTGTATCTCAAACGTACGCCATCTTTTTAAAATCTTAAACGATATTCGTGTTCAGCGTTCCGTTACAAGGCATCAACGCGTCTTAATACCCTGTACCTAATGGTTTGTGCAAGCCAAAAATGTATAGTATGTAACATATAGAAGGGGCCGCCAGCCAGTTGGTGTCACAAGGGGAATAACGTGTAACCCAAGCCAGGGTACGCGCCGTAATTGTGACACACTTCTGGAAGTGCGACTACACTCTCCACGCGAGGGCGGCTGGAAGCAGGCCCATGGTAAGGTCATGTCTCTGCCATGGGTGCTGACTAATTGTAGTTCGGGCGAGAATAGACAACTCTTTAAAATCACCCCAATCTAAGGTGGAACAGCAAAGGCTGATAGATGAATGGCTGAGGGGGTCTCAGTCTTTACTTTGCGAACTCTGGATACCTGCCGACCTCCAGATTCAATAAATGGCCTCCCGCGGTACTCGGGCTATGCCGCGGGTGACTAACCCCTTCCCGACTTCTCGTGGGTCCAAAAATGATTTCAACTTCTAATACAAAAAACACAAAACTAACAAAACAAGAGAACGTAACTCGCCAAAATACGGAAGGGACGAAGCTCCCGTTACAAAAAGCTATTAGCGCGGTGAGAAAGGAACCAGTGGGTGTCCTTTCCATCTCGGACTGTGCCGGTAAGGGCAAGGCGGCAAACCCACCATCTTCCCTAGATTCTGGGGGAAGGCAGTCCAGTCCATCCTTGGACGCTGGTTCGAAACAGGATTGTTTCGCTTCCACGTCCAAGGCGGGGCTGGCTGCTAACTCTGCAGAGCCGGCTACTCCTAAGATGCCACCACCAAACAAACAGTCTTACCAAGACAGGCGACGGGCTGGAGTTATTCTCCAAAAAAATCTTACCACTCCGGAAGAATCACCGGAGGGTAAAAGACTGGTTGAATGGGCCAAAAATATCTTGCCGGGTTTTCAGCCAGCAGGACCTCAAAGCAAAGCCAAGCGCCAAAGGTCTGCAGAGGATTCTGCTCCACCATCGAAGCGGACGCGACCTCAGCCTCTGAACCGCTCCTTCGCGGAAGTGACGAAGGATAAGATCCTCCTTGGTGTCCTAGATAAGGGCAACAAGGATGGCCTTATTCCTCGAAATCTGTGGGCGAGCGTGGTGAACGAGCTGCAGGATCGCTTCCTTGAGGAGATGGAGTCCAATGGCGGACCCCCTCCCCTCTGTAGCGACGCCGGGTGGCATCTCGGCACTGTCAAGACCATAGCCTGCGATGATACTCGCTCGGCGGAATATATATATATTCCTATAAAAAGGCCATTGCAGCTCTCGGAGAAGTCTATCCGGGAGCTAAGCTGGTTGCGGTGGACTGGAAGGACGTCCCCTTTAGACCCAGAGCCCGCGTATGGGTCTCGGCGAGACCAGATGATCCCGAAAAGATCCTTAAGCTGTTTCAGGTTTGCAATCCAAACCTGAAAACAGATGATTGGCGGATTGCCAAGGTCGAAGATGCGGTGGGCCCATCACGGCAAGTGATGCTCATCGTAAACAAAGAGTCGGCTGAAGCATTGGCCAAGGCGGATGGTACCGTAAGGTACGGCTATAAGCGAGCTGTGATTCGGGTGTACCGTACAGACACTACGGGCGGCAAGCAAACCGTACCCGAACCACAGCTTGAGGATCCAGAACCGCTCATTCCAGTAGAGATGAGCGAGGATGAGGACATACTGGAGGGGTATGTCTCAGAGTCGTCGGAGCTTGCAAATGAGCTCTCTAAGCTGGAATCGGGCATCGAACACGTGTAGGATATCTCGGCAAACATGGCCGACATATTGCAGGAAAAGAACCAGAGAACTCTGCCGCCTAAACAGAGCCCAATGCTCGACCGTCATCCGTGCCATCACCGGACATTGGCTGGTGGGAATCCATGCACACAGGCTTAACGCTCCTCATCAAGACTTCTGCAGAAGCTGTGGCGATGAAGAGGAACTAGAGACAGTAGAACACCTTTTCTGCCACTGCCCTGGACTGTGCAAGATAAGATTCCGCTTTCTAGGGTCACACTTCTTTGATGACCTGTCTCAGCTCTCGGAGCAGAGTCCAAAATGCCTCTTAAGGCTTATTCAGGCCGCCGGATGGCTGTAACTAATCTCATATAGGAGACCTCGGGAGTGGGGAGGTGTGGTGAACGGTCCACCGCAGCGGTATCACAACGGGCCAATTCTTGGCCTATGTGAGTTGGGACTATGAGTCCCAACTGCCGCCATAACCTAACCTAACATATAGAAGGAGTCTTCGGAGGCCCCCAAAGGTTACCTAAATTATATTGAGAGTGACTAATTAAGTCGGTATACCCATGTCCGTCTGTCTGTCTGCCCGTCTGTATGACCGCCTAGATCTTAGAGTCGGTAATTTTGATCAAATTTAGTACAGCGCTTGGGAGTTTTAGAGCTCGGACTTCGGAACGTTAAATTTGGTCATGATATCTGCGCAAACAGACGAAACACACAAATTTTGTTAAAAAAGAGTTTTAAAGACCTATCGGCCCTATGTGGACTATATGATATAGTAAACCGATTTTTAAATTTGGTACAGCGCTTGGACACCCTAAAGAACTTCCGAAGACCAAATTTCGTAACGATATCTTTATAAACAAACGATTTATCCATCTAAAACTTTGGGTTTTTTCGAGGTCCTCTAAAACACCCCAATGGGAGCTATATCATTTGAACCCAATATCAGAAAAATAAATCGTCTAATCTAAAAGTTTGGTTGCTCTAGCTCTTACCATATCTAAGATCTAGGCGTTCAGACGGACGGACAGACAGACAGACGGACATTGGTATATGGACTTTTCTTGTAACCCTGATCATACTTTAGGTCCCGTCTCCTTCTGTATGTTACATACATTTTTGGCTTGCACAAACTTAATATACCCTTAAGGTGCAGGGTATAAAAATGTGGTACAGTCGAGGAGGTGCCCTACAGTGTGATACACGGTACAAAATATTATTCTGCATATTTCCTCTAAGAACTTTCCTTATATATTTTTTTTCCAATGTAATTTCATGTAACATATTCCGCAGATACTCCGACTATATGGTCACGAAAATTATTTTTGCTATATCCGGTTGAAATCAAAACGGTGAGAAAAAATTTGTTTGGATTATTTGAGCGTCACTTGGTCTCAAAATGGGTGACAGTAAAAAAATAATGCTTTAGAATAAATCTCAGTTTTTCAAATTTTTCTACAAATCGATGGGGCAGCACTGTTTCTGCGTTCAACAAGTTTGAACGCGTTTTGGCCGGCTGCGTATAGGGGCTTAGAATACAGATCAGAATACACTAGACCTTGCACCAAAAAGCACTTGAATTAATACACATAAAAATTGTGGTGGATAGGCTATGGTGGGCACGCCTCAGCTAATTAAAATGCTATTAACAAAGAATATATGTACATACATACAACCAGTTGTATACTCTTTGCTATTAATGAAAAAAATTAAATATTTTTGCAGAAAATACAGAAGGGAGTCTTAAAATTAAGATTAAAGGTAAAGATTTCTTAATAATTACTATTCCGGCGGTGGGCACGAAAAATAACGGAAAGAGCACTCGGAGCAAAAAGAGCCAAGGCGTGCCCACCGCTGCTTATAAGACGCACACGCAAAAAGCCGAGAATTTTACAAAAACAAAACACACACAGTGTGCGCTTTTATGGCTCTACTCGAGGATGCTTGGGCGACCGTAACGGTAGTTTAAACAAAATACACACAGTGTGTGCCATCGCTCGACTCGCAGAATTTTACAAAAACAAAATATACACAGTGTGCGAGTTTAATGGCTCTACTCGAGAATCCCTTGTGGGACCGTAACTGTACTTTTTTTCTTGATGTTGTTGTAGGGCTCTTTCCGTTATTTTTCGTGCTCACCGCTGATTATAACTCTTCCAAATTTCAAACGGAATGTGAGTAGAGCAGGGATGTCCAAACACTGCTTATGGAAGAGCAAAAACCAATACATATAAAGAAAAACACTAGCACATTTAAAGTAAACAGTTATTATGGTTTATTGACCCAGTTGTTCTGATGGTGGCAAAGGGTCACTTTTTAGTGAAGAAGTGATGCAACACCGGTCGTTAGACAATTCGCTAAGGAACTGTTATACGGCGTCGTACCGTTTGATGTGAAAATAAAAAACTATACTGACGATTCTATGCATAACCGGTCGTCAGTCTAGTCGTTAGCATTTGCAAGTTTTTTATCGCACGCTATTTTGGTCGAACAAAAATATAATAGCCACGAAATTGTGGAGTTCTCGGGATTATGGGTACGTTGTCATAGAAACAGATATACATACATATGTATTTTGTGACAGTTTTCTGTCGTCTGTTTTAGTCTATTCTAGCACTTTTGTTTGGAGATTGTGGTGATTATTATTTTCTTTCCTATCAAAAACTTATTGTTAATTACTTTGACAAGAAATTGTGCTATAAATTCAGGTATTTGAAATATATGTTGTGATGCTAATTTTGTAAATATGTAGTATATATATAAATATTTTAGAATAATGTATTTACAGATCAATATAAAGTCGTAATGAAGCTCTTCGAGCAGATGGTGCACATTAAACAATTTGTGGAGAAACAGGCAAGTATCTTTATTATGAGAAAAAAATTGAAGGAGGAGAAACGAAACAAGAGTTTTTACGTTTGTAAGTAATGAAAACAAACAAATTTGAAGTTTATGTATATTTAAAATAATTATGCTTCAAAATTATTATAGCTTACGAAGTTACAATGCAATTTAATATTGACGGGGCTATGGGCAAGGAAGCCCCATTTTTTTATCACATTTCTCGGTAAGGATATCAACATTTTTTAAATATGTTTTTTTATCATTATTACGTTTATAAAAATCGAATTGTTTCTTTTTCAGACTCAATCGCAGCATTCGGACCAATGACGGCAGAAGAAAAACTACGCGAAGCGATTGAATTGCAAAAGAAGCGCATTATAAAAAACTCGAATATAAAAAACTCGAATACAAAAAAATAAAACAGCTTTTGAACCGAATTATTGTTTTTATTCTTTTTTTGTACTAGCCAAAACGCAAGTTACTCTAACCTAATGAAACAGCTAACGACCTTGTGCCAGCCAAGTTCCTAAAGATTGGTATGACACCACGTTACGGCGTGCTAATGAAACAGCTAACGACCTGGTACTAGCTAAATTCCTAACGACAGGTTATGCATCGTCGTGCTAACGAATCAACTAACGACCTGGTATCAGATAAGTTTCTAACGACAGGTTATGCAACGTCGTACCTTTAGGTCCCTCAATAGGACATTTCGTTAGTTGTGGGCACTCGTGTTTGACGAAATTGTTAATGCTGCACCGGTGCACCAGAACAACTGGGGAGTGCACTGAAAGAAATTTTATGTGCATTCTTATAAGAGTGGTAAAAAATAATGAAAAAAAGTTATGGTTCATATATTTATAAAGAACTTAAAAATTGGTCAATATCTATATTTATTTTAGTTAATGAGAGTTTTAGTTATGCCTCTAAGTGTTTGTTTGTTAATCGACTTCTCAATTTTTTTTTAAATTAATTTTAAGCTTGAAAACGCACATTCACAAGTATATGTGCTTCCAAAAATAGATAAAATTCGCAAGGGATTTCCCGAAAAATATCTATTTACCACCAGATTTTACAAAAAATATATATTTTATTCATATGTTTTTACCAATAACCACCTTCTGTCTGTTATATACATTGCATAAATCTAGTATAGCCTTTGTACCTAAAGGTACGGGGCCATAAAAACTTTTTGTTTTCAAGCAATGCCTTAAAAGTCCCATTTAACAAGTTTCCCAAAAAATAGCGAAAGAATCTCATACCGACTTTTGTGAGTGCATGCTCAAACGAAAAGCAACAACAAATTATGTACATTGAAAATCTGTGGGCCAACAACAAATATACGCATGGGTTGTTTTTGTGCACACGAGATCAGAGAGCAAAGAGAGTAACAGAGAATAAGTGAGAGACCGCTCGAAATTGTTTTTGTAATTTGCATTGGCACTGGGTGATATACAGTTAGGGCCGTGCATGTACACGCGCATCGCTGCCTATGCCTAAGAGCCATTACCAAAACAAAAAGAGCCAGATGAGCAATGGGCCTGGACATCCCTGGAGTAGAGCAATGAAACTCGCACACTGCGCGAATTTGTTTTTTGTATAATTGGCGCGTCGCCGGCGATCTGCTTGTTCGTCTACAACCCTGCAGTTCTCTTCAGGCATGACGAAGCGGTGAAAACACACATGCATGAAGCGCTCGATTCAACTACGAGCTTTCGAGTGATGAATTTAACACGGGCATGTCATAGGACTTCATGCCCCCTACTCGGCGTTCGCTTCTCGTGCAGTGGTGATTTTCATGCCTCTACTTAATATCAGGTGCATGCATGAAATTCATGCATACAAATCGTGGCTTGTTTATGCATGCATGTAATTTCATGGTTTGCCTATGCATGCACCCATATTATGAAAAACACAAGGCAAAGATTTTTATTTAAGTAATTCAAGTTTTTTATTTAATTATTAGCTATGTACAATTTTGTATTATTTATTTCTTTTAAAACTGGTTAATTCTATACAATATCTTGACAATGTTTGCTCTTAAACAATTAGTTTAAAACAAACTTTCTTTTTATTTTACTATACATATTTTGATTATTTGTTTATTAATTATAATTAGTACTATTGCTACTATTAATGTTGTTTACATTGATGGCTGGGTTGTTTTTTCAAATGTAAGGCCTTTCTTAGCTGTTTGTCTGCTGGTCATGACGAATCGGTCACAATAATTGATTCTGCAATAGTAAACAATTTGTATTTATTTTTTAATTAGACGATCCATTTGTTGCTTACCAACCATGTTTCCTTATTGTATTTGCTGCCAAACAGAAAAAAAATAAATAAACAATAAAAACGCCCGAAATTGTTATTAATTTATGTATATTATTCCAATAATTGTTTAAAAAAATTTAACTTTTTTAACGCACGCGCACTTTGGTTATATAAAGCCACAGATAACTAATTTACATGAGAGTAAACAAGGCATAGGTCAACCAAAAAATACAGCGTGCTTTTTTTAGAGTCTCACAACTTTGAGTTGGCAACACTGCTTTGTCTGACAACCCATTTAACAGCTGATAGTTGCTTTTTGTTCAGTTTGGTTTGAAATGTCATTATGGATAGACTTACACCAGAGCAACGCTTGCAATTTGTTGAAATTTTTTATCAAAATAATGGTTTTGTTTGTCAAACATGTTCAAAATTCTTAATTTTGTTCTCCGGTGAAGACAATTTTTGTCGAAACACCATTACTTCCAATTAAAATTACTGTCACTTGTCAAGTCGATAAAGCAGAGTCGTTGGCAAAATACGGCCGCAAATGCTGCGAAAAGTTTGTGAAAATTGGTGTTCTAGGCTTTTACGCGCCAGCCGTGCCGGCCACATGGCCGAAATTATGTTTAAACTGTAATGTCATAATATTTTATATCCAATAAAGTCCGTTTCATTGATATTAAAAATATATTTCGTTGTTTTATTATGGTTTAAACTTGTGTAACCCTAAAAAAACACCCTTTATAACAAGACAAAAAAGTGCAGTTTTACTTGCATTTTCGGCTTACACATTTTTAACTTTTTGCTATTTTTTGTTCTTGCAATAGCATAACCCAAATAATATTCATACTATTATAACAATATTATTCCACCAAGGTATCGCACACTCATTAAATGTCGCTCTCTCAAACGCTCTCATTTTGTGAGGCTCTTCTTCTCCGACCGCTTCGCGCTCGCTTCAAAATGCCGCCTGTTTTCATGGGCATCATAATCACGTGTGGAATCACGTATGGATGGAAGCAATCGATCCAAGTACAACTGCTGGGCATTTTCAACAAAAAACATGTCGAAGTCCAATAACGCACATAAAGAGATCATATATGTATGTATGTAATACAAACATTCACCAGGATGCGGGTAATAATTTCTCTTATATTACGCTTCAGCAGATACTAATCACCGAAAGCACTGTTTGTGTGTTTATATAGGGCGAATAATAAAAAAAACCAAAGCAATAAGCCAAAAAAAATATGTTGTACTAGCACAATAATAAATAAAAGTACATGTATTCACATACATATGTACATATATGTATTTTTGGTTGTTTGTGTTAGAATGATGCTGCTTGAAAATGCCACTGCAAAAAAACAGTAGGTGTGTATATACAAAAACGTACTACATAATTTCTGAGGTGTGCGTTAAAATGCTACTGTTTAAATATACACACATCAAAGAGAAATTACTGCAAAAATAAAGCACATCACTTTTGTGATGTTCTTTGAAATGAGCATGCATGAAAATATGTAGTTTGTTTCAAACTAGTGTTTTAGTATTTCCGGTGTACCATTTCTCTGCACTCACTCTGCACTGACAAAATATTCAATTTTGCGACCCCTGCCTGAAAGTATGCATCCACAGCAATTTAGCTAAGTTCTGAACCAAGCGCGCCTTACTGTGGTCTGTGGTCGACAATTGGAATGCAAACAAATAATATTAGCCTTTAACGTTTCTTGGATGGAATAAGTGCAACAAGTCGACAAGACAGGTATGCTTGATAAGTTTTTATTGTGATGGAAAATTTGAGATTGACAATAATATAATTAATGTCAATATATTTGTTTACATTTGTCAGTGATAAGCAATAGCCAAATAAAGATTGGACATATGTGATTCTAATTAAAAAGAGCCATAATTTAAGACTTGATGGAAATTTTTGTATATATACGAGTATGCCGATACGACAATAAAATAAGCAATCAAATATTTAAACAAATCGTAAAGATTTTTATTCTTTATTATGGGCAATAAGTTTGACACAAAATGTTAATATGTTAATAATTATGTAGCATCTAGGTACAATCAGTTTTTACTTTTTTCCCCTTTTTAAGCGACATAGGTTACTCGAGTTACTCTTAAGTAACATCAAATATTTCTCTTAACTATGTATGTTTGTGCGTCACTCTTTCTAACAATTATTTAGAAAATTTTTGAATCTCAGTAAATAGCAGCATAAGACAATGTAACTTAATGAAGCAGAGTAGTGTTAGCTAAGCAATACTCACGCTCACGTACCGATTGGGTTTTGAGTTCTCGCTAATTATTTTATGGTCGTTGGTTGCTTTGTTTTTTACTCTCATTCTGGATACATTAATTTTATGCCAAATAATAGTCTTTTGTATAACAAAATATGTTTATTTGTGTAGCATTTTTCAGCTGGCTTTAATTGTACAAAAAACCACTAATAAACTGTAAACTAATGTATTGTACTTACCCAGGGCCCAAGGCATTTTGTATTGGTTCAAATAAAATAAATTGACTAAGTAAATTTTTGCCGCAATTCCCCGCAAGGTCACTTTTAGGTCTTCTTAAGCGTCATTCTCCGTTATGTTCGCAAAAATGTTTATAAATGGTATCTCCAACATATTCTTATACGCCAGAGTTCGTCATCGGCCACTCCAGAATGGGAAGATCTTCACCATAAAGTACAATTTTGGAATATTAAATATAAATAAATAAATATTCTTATCCTTAAATATTCTGTTAAGGCAGGCTCATCCTTTAAATAAGGAACTAAATCGCTGTCAAATTTTTTAATATATTCCTGCGAACTATTCCATCCGGAAATAAAATATCGGTACCACTAACCTCAGATTATACAATCTTGAAGGATTTCCCACAACTGACTCACTTTTGACAAGTCTTTAAATTAAAGCCTTAATTTACTGAACTTTTTAAAAAGTTTGCATAAACAATTTTTCAGTACCACCAAGCACTTTGAACTATCGTGATATATTGTTTAAAAAATAATTGTGTATATTTAATCTTAAATGATTGCTTTGGTACTTATTAATAAATCTTAATACTCTTTTTCCGACGGCAAAAACGTAGTAATACTTGGAGAGCAAAGAGAGTTCCCTATGCTCATGCATACATACTATATAGCAGTGGTGAGCAAAACTCCATACAAACAAACATTTCTTTGTGTGAGTAAGCAGAACAGTAAGCAAAAGGCAAAAGCGCACGAGAGAGCAAGAACCGCAATCAAGCAAAAACGAGATTTTGGTGTCCTATCCTCGCGAGTTATATAAATTGCGAGGAGACTGCCCACCACTGATATATAGTATGTACATATGCAATTATCTGGCATGAAAAATAAAACTTGAATCGGGAATGTTACCTTAAGGTACAAAACTAACAAAAATAAGATAGGCTGTTTTATAAAAAAAGGGATACAAAGTAAGATATAAGTATATACAAAACTATTTATCCACACATAATTATTTTACTTGGGAATATTAAATCCAATACTATGAATATTTCATCTTACGATTAAATAATTCTCTGTGAGTCATTCCTCTGCCTACACACATGCAATTTTTTTTTGATTTTTCAATAAATTATTAGTAACCTTTGCCCGTAATGCTTGGAGTAGAGTAATTTGTAGTCGGATTTCCCCGACAAAAGCATTCTTACTTGTTGCCTTCGGTTTGGTTTTATGTGTAGAAATGTATTTTTTCATGCTGTCTTCATTTGTTGCCGTTTTTATAACCGCGCAGTGTTTGTCGTTGAGTCAAAGTGCACGGATCGCTTAATATTTGCGAATGTGAAATTCGAATTGAATATACTTATATACCGTTTCAAAGTGTGCTTGTGCGTTTTTCGTTGTACTAACTATATTTCCATGTAAAAGGAATTCGTCATCGTCATAAGTGATCGTTAATCGTGTAAAATTCCTGTAGACGCTATTAAGCAAAAAATAAAACAAGAAAACAAAAAAAAAAACACTGGTAAACTAATTGAAAAAATGAATTTGGTTGTTATTTTTCTCATCTTTATGATCTGTTGGCTTGGCCTGGTTGCTTTTATAAATGGGGCCTAAGTAGTCTTAAAAACTAATCGTTTTTATTGCACATAATTCCAAAAATATTAATTAGCAAATAATTCTACGACTTACTTTTTTTTTAACAACATTAGTAAAACTGCGCGTGGCTACGATTTTGAGATGTACAATGTAAAAATGTGTGTACATATGTATGTACATATATATAAATACGTGAACTGAAGTACAGCCGCAGCTGTAGTTGTAGCCATTCTTGGGTTGAACATAGCTTTTCGAAAAACTCGCAGAGTTTAGAGGAACAGGAAACAGAGGGATGATATAATGACAGCATACTTTTTCTCTTTTGACCTGTTTCCATTTTTATTCTCTCCATTAAATGAGAGTTATGATTTTTTTTTTAAATGAATTGGTTGAGCGGTTGTTCCACATAAAACGACGTTCTCAACTCAACAAAGCTTACCTAGATCACGTCAATTTTTAAAATGTATCAGTATACATGTATGTACATATATACATATAACATATACGGTGGCCGCTTGTTTCAGCGCTTGTTTGTTACCTTTTGTATATGTATATACATACATATGTATTATAAATGCGTATGTTTATATGTAAATACAAGCAAATGATTTTATATACATACATATGTATGTATGTTTATTTTTGGATTTATGTGAATATATATAATTTATTGTCATTTAAATCAAAACAACTTTAAAACTTGCTTGATATTTTGTTGTTTCAATTAAAAATAAGAGGCTTCGTGCCCTGCTCGCTTTGCTTAGTAAACACACCCCTGCCCAGCTTGTCATCATTTTGGATGTGTTTTTGTTTTTGTCTTCCTTTTTAATTGGGGGAACCGACTAGACTAAAGTTCTTCGTCTAAAATGTCTTATTTTTCGTCGAATTAGAGCGACCTCGACAACGACAACAAATTTTTTTAATATATGTATATACAACAGAAATATAACAGTTTGGAAGCAATAGCATTTTTCTGCACTTCTTAAAATTTCGAATTGTTCGAATTTAACAAGTTGTTTGTCGCTTTTTGGAGTCTTTCGTGTTAATTAATTTGTTTGTTTTGACATTTAGTTAGACATCTGAAAAGACTCGCGACTATAAACATAGTTAGCACTTTTGTTAATTAATCAAATTATACTGTATTTTTGTTATTAAAACAAATCTATCTAAAGTATTTTATCTTCGCTAGCTTATGTCTGCTAATAGATAAAACTAGCTTTTATTCATTAAGTTTTTTATTTCTTAATCCAGCTTTTTGAGTATGATTAACAAATTTGGTTCGTTGTTTTTTAAGAACTTGTCCATTTGGCGCTTGTTTCAATAATTTAAAATATTAAAAAATTGGGAAGAAAAAAAAAATTATACATATATTAAAAATTTTATAATTTCTGCTATCTCCAACTAAGTACTTCTCGTCGAATAAACATAGTCACTAAGCAGCTAGCCCAACTTAGTAAAACAATAGTAGACAACAGTAAACTAATTAATGATTATTCGAAAACAAAAAAACGATAAATATCAATGGAATTACCGAGCTATTTAAAAGATACTATATGTAAACAGGTAAATGACAATGACGCATTAAAATGTGGCTTAATATACATACGTACATATGTATGTCATTTAGAATATATGTACTCCTATTTGGAGTCTGTTTTTGATATCTTGGGAAGATCGTTTTCAAATAGTATCGGCGGCCACACCTTTTTCCTATCAAGAATAAATCGCTTCTGAAAATATTTTCCGTTCTTTTAATTAATGAGCTATTTAAGGCAATCCGTAGCCAAAATGTCGCCAATAAAAGTCTGACGCTTATCTTTAAGTATGTATCTCCATTTCAATTAGAACTAATCTAGCATGACATAAGCTGTGGCAGATCATCATCAACAACATAAGCAGCAGCGGCGCAGCTACAAAAAAACAAAATTTTAGGGGATCCAAATTTTCATGGTCTTAGGACAACCCTCTATATCCCCCCTGCAGAATATATCTAATAATATCTAAGAGTAACGCAAATCAAAATGAACATTGTACATAGAATGATTGATCATGTACCTATGTATGTACATATGTGATGTTTATAAAAGTAAATTGTCAATAGAATAAAACAAAATGTTTCAATTAATAAAAAAAATATACGAATCGGCTAATTCGTGAAATGTTCATGATCCAGTTACAACCGATGCCATTATGGGCACAAGAGCAACGAGCTTCCTAAAAAGCAGCTGTGCTGATCTCATTGGCCTGTGGCCAAGGTGAATAAGTTGCTTGTTTGGTTACAAGTTCCAGACACAGCACAACAGTTTTTGGTTGTACTGTGCGTCGACTTTTCTGACTTCCAACTACATTTTAACGTCGTTTTATGGCTTATAGGTATTTACACTATGGTTATTAGAATACTTTTTGGTAAGCCCTACCAGACGTTGTCGCCAGACGGAAATGCAGCCCACTTTCGAAAGCCAGTCAATTGGCCATCCGGTAGACAACATTCTATTATGGATCATGCTCGTCATAACTATGACATAACTACTTATAATGGTAGTGACATCAACTGATGAATTTTTATTTTATTTTTCTTTTGTATTCCACAGAAATTAAATTAAAAAACATGGGAAAATTTGAATACTCTTTGGGACTGCAGGAGCTGAAATCAAAAGAACTGCGTCTCTGGCAGGCGCTTGTTGGAGAATTCTTTGGAAATTTGATATTGAATTTCTTCGCATGTGGAGCGTGCACGCAACCCGAGGATGGCACGTTCAAGGCGTTGGCATTTGGCTTGGCGGTTTTCATGGCTATTACGGTGGGTTTATTTGTCTGTACGTGGGGGAGGTAATACTCTACGTGCCCTATCGAAAGTGTTTGGAAAAGTGCGAAATGTTTGCACGCCTCCAAATTATAGCCAGCAATAATTACATTTGTATGTACCATTGTAGATCGTGGGACACCTAAGTGGTGGTCACGTAAATCCAGCGGTTACTATGGGCATGCTGGTAGCTGGTCGAGTGAGTGTATTGCGGGCAGCACTTTACATAGTGTTCCAGTGTCTAGGTTCGATTGCAGGCACGGCAGCTATTCGAGTAAGAATAAAAATCATATAGATCTTGAAATTTTTTTGTAAGCTGTATGCATTCCTTTGTAGACCCTTATTGACAAGGATTATTACAATGGCTTGGGTCATACAAGTCTTGCCGAGAATATAACCGAGCTACAAGGATTGGGCATTGAGTTCTTCCTGGGTCTGCTGCTGGTGCTTACAGTGTTTGGAGCTACCGATGCTCACAAGCCAGGTACATTGAGTCATGTTTCATATATTTAATAATTTTAATCAACTATTGCTTTTATAGACTCTCGATACACTGCACCATTGGCCATTGGCATGGCCGTTACATTAGGCCATTTGGGAACAATACGTTTTACTGGTGCCAGTATGAATCCAGCACGCACCATCGGCACTGCTTTTGCTACGAACCACTGGGAGTCCCATTGGGTGTATTGGGCCGGACCAATACTTGGTGGAATTGCTGCTGCTTTGATTTATACTCTGGTTTTGGAGGCAAAAGCTTCTCCCAGCTCAAGCGAAGCAGCCGAGAAATATCGCACGCATGCCGATGAACGTGAGGTGAGAGTCACAGCCGCTTGGAAAGATTACAGCTTTTACTAAATTCGCATACCCAGAAACACACACTCACACCTACTATTTGCAACATACAAACAAGTTTAATGCACTTTATTAGATGTGCCCATAACGTAAATTTCACCAAACACACATATTTAACGATTTTGAAGAACCGGCACTAAATGAACCAAAATTCTTTTCTTTTATAATAGATGCGCAAGCTAGAGGGAACCCGGGACTATGCCTAAACAGTTACAAGCAACAATGGTGCTCTTTATTGAATCAAATCTACAGTTTCAACTCGTATCTGAGAGTTCATCCCCAGATAAATAGCAAATAAAAGAGCTCGATCAACATTTGTATGTATCGGAAATGAGGATACGTACTAATACTATTATGTTATGCTCTTGTTTGTGTTAAATGTGTTTATTTATGCAACAATATGTTACGTACAATAATATTTTGTAATTTTAGTTTTACTATTATGCATTAATAACCACACAAGTATTGTATTTTCATTCGCTATTAATAAATTGAGTGACCCACAACTACTAATAACCACCTTGTATAGGGTGGGCCATCTGTTGGTTTGATTGTTAAACACACAATTCGAAACATACCCGGCCAAAGTGGATGTTTTTCGACATATGTATGTAAATTTTAGTCATGGATCATTTAATAAACGAACAATGCGTTAAAGTGATACTGGTCGTTCTGTGAAAAAAACGTTTATTCGTTAAATAGATGGTAGAACAGCCAGATGAGTTTTCGTCAAAAAAGTCATCGCCGTGGCGGCCATTTGGCGATATTATTTTTCATACATAAAAGAGTAGTTTCAAACTTGTATTTCGTATATACATTTTCTCAGTTTTGCTGGAAAATATACGAATAAAATGCAATTAACAAACAAACCAACAGATGGCCTACCCTATAATTTGTATTCGAGAGTTTTACCACACTGATGCCTTTATTTGACGCCTCGTTGTTCCGCCTGGACTATTGTTATCGTTGTCTCGAAATTCTTAGTATATTCTCGCATATATGTATAATAATATACATATTTTTTTTTAAATCGAAACATAAAAAAAATTAACAAAATTCGTCGACTCTAGCCAAGGTACGACCAAAGGTAGGTCCATACTGTGATTTTTTATACCCTGTACCTTATGGTACAAAAGGTATATTAAGTTTGTGCAAGCCGAAAATGTATGTTACATACAGAAGGAGTCGTCGAAGACCCCCCTAAAATATGATCAGGGTGAATAGAGAAGTCGATATACCCATGTGCGTCTGTATGAACGCCTAAATTTCAGAGCAAACAAACTTTCAGATTACAACCTTTATTATCTTACAGGAGAAAAGTTTAATTTATTTTTTTTGATATCGCGCTTATATTATATAGCTTCCATAGAGGGCCTCAAAAGTAAACAAAACTTTTAGATGGATACTTCGCTTGTATCGTAACCAAATTTGGCATTTGGATGTTTTTTATAGTACTCAAGCACTGTACCAAATTTGATTAAAATCGGTTGACTTTATCATATGCCCCCATAGGACCGATCGGTCAAAAAAGCGTTTTTGGGGCAAAATTCGTCTGTTTTTTGTTTGTTTATGAAAATATCGTATTCAAATTTGGCAAATAAATATCTTTTGGAGTTCTTCAGAAAAATACCGAATTTGAATGCAGTGTGTTGGTACAGGGTATCCCAAAGTCGTTTCCACCCGACTTTAACGTACTCCATCTTTTTTGTTTTTGTACTTT
Organism: Chymomyza costata; assembly: GCA_018150985.1. NCBI lineage: Eukaryota > Metazoa > Arthropoda > Insecta > Diptera > Drosophilidae > Chymomyza > Chymomyza costata. Next base: position 1,005,630 of record JAECWU010000190.1, on the reverse strand, counting down.
TTGATTCTGCGTTTTTGCCCCAGAAAAAACTTAATTTATCAAAACTAGATGCAAAAAAAAAAAAAAAATCGGGTTTTCTTTTCATTTTACCAAGAAAATTATATCAATAATAACTAAAAGCAATAAAAAACATAAACAACCAAAATTTTTACCCAAAAAACAATAAGAACCATTTTAACAGCAAAGAACGACAAAATACATACAGCTCATTTGGGTCCCTGGACACTGCCAAATAGTTGGCAATGAAATGGCCGACCAAGCAGCAAAAAACGCTCTTAAATTTCCTCTTGTGCTAGAAATAAACCACAACACATCCTATATAAGTAAACACATCAAAGACAATTTCTTACAATACAGCGAACTAATTTGGAACAACACATCGCAAAATGTACTACAAAACAGCTAACCCCGAAAAAACTACCTACTCCAACATGCCCAATCATAACGTAACACGACTGGATATTATAAAATTCATAAGACGACGACTTGGCCACACCAACCTGGCACACAACTTTATACTTAACAAAACCACCCCAGAAGAAAATTTTGTATCGACATGAAAGACAATTAGATCGAAAGGTATTGATGTGCTCTTTAAAGTTATATATAATTATATACAGATAAAGTAAAAATTATAGAAGTTACAAGCAACCAAAGTCGAAAAAAATTGTTGACCATTTTTTAAAATTACAACTTTTCGGCTTGCTTTTTATTAACGAATAAAATAATTTTTTAAATTATGTTGAGCTTTAAGCTGAAAAAGAATTCTTTTACGAACATTTCGAGTCTAAGATCTTCAAAATCGGATAGGAACTATAGATGTTATGGACCCATGAACGAAAAATCACGACCACAGCCGCATATAAATTCGTGAAGACGTAACTGAACGCAAAAAAAGTGTGATTGAATAAAGATTGGAACTTTCGTACATGGTGCGATAGCATCTACAGTTCCTGCTTAATTTGTATCACTTTAAAGAGCACATCAATCTAGCGATCTAATTGTCTTTCATGTCGATACAAAATTTTGTTCACGAGATATTGACGAATGACGGAAATAAGTGCCCAAAAACATGTTTTTCGAAAATATCTCGAGAACGGTGCTTAAGAAAAAAAATGGTTGCCATTTTCGTGTTTCTCGACCCAAAATTACGCTTAGAAACACTTTTTTAAGAAGGTTCATTCGATGACCCTTAAATTTGTAAACACAGGTGAAGGCCCCCGATGCTATAGCTACTTTAAGAAGCCCATAATTTGTCATTGTTTGCGTACTTTTAAATAATAAATAAATATCAATAATATTTTATAAATATACCAAAAACAAATAAAATTCTAATAACACTAATGCAAAAACTTATTTAAATCATTTTATTCAAGTATGCCTCTTCATCAAGATAATGTTGATGGTGGAAGACGGTGGAGCTGAAGAAAAAAAAAATAGCTTGATCTGCCTGCATATATAAGGACTCGAAACCCCAAAATTTGCTGTCCAAGTTCTAGGCGGACAGAGACCGTATTTATTTTCAGATCGTTCAAGTCACAAATGTACATACATATGTAACATAGAGAAGAAGTTATGCGCCTCTGTAAGTTTTAACAGGCTGTTGTGCCTACAAGTTGAGGCCAGACGATAAAATGGGGTAAATTATTACATTAATGTTGGCGTAGATAGAAAGAGACTATTTTATATCCTGTTAGCTACCAACTAAAGCTTTAGTCCAGACAGCTTCTTGGCAATCATAAAATTACAATTCTAAACTTCCATACAAAGCTCGTGCTGTTGTCACTTTACAGCACTAACAATGTTGGCGTCAAAAGCTTTTTGTGCGGCGCTTTTAGCAGTGCTACAAAATACCAAAAACAACATGCGCTAAATTTTAACAACAACTTAAGTTGGAAAATACTGCTCATAGCTTTAGTCGTCGTTGCGTGACCACAGAAAAGCGAAAAACCAATTCTAAACGGGTACTAAACAGTAACAATCCAATATACTAAGTTTATCTTTAAAAACAAATTTTATTGAACAACGATAATATTAAGTTTTTAATTTCTACAACACAGTTTTTTTTGGTAAAATCCTTGAAAATAGCCTTGCTTCGCGTGAACTGAAATGTACAGTGACCACAAAAGTATCTAATACATATTCAATGCTAGTTTTATAGATCCAATCTGATTAAAAGTGTTTGACAATTCAATATATAAACAAAATTTAAAACCACTAAAACAAAAGCCTTATGTGTAACACATAAATCTCATTAGGGCCATTCTTGTTGGCCCACATACGCTGATAAATCGATTTATTTTAAAAAACACAAGCGCTGCGGCAAAAAAAGAATCGCTAAGAAAATCAATGGGAGCAAAGAAATTCAAATGCGACTAAAATCGCAATTAAATTGCACTAACAGTAAACGGCAGGTAAATAGCTCTCTAATAATAAGTTAACAGCTACAATATTGTATATAACGACATACATAAATATGTGCATTTTTACATACTCGTACATAAATAAGCATGCCAAGAATCTACCCTTCCGACTTCACGCAGCTGATGGCAACATAAGAGAGCGCCAAAGACAAATAGTGAGAGAGTGAATTGTTGCGTGCAATTGTTTACATTGGCACTTTGCATTATTAAAGTCATAAAAGTATCTGTGATTGTCGTATCTGGGGCATAGCGACTGTCATGAAATTTTAAGTGCGCGTCGGTGTTACAACAATTTAGGACAAAAGTACTCGAAAACATTCTAAAACTAACCAACTAAGAGAACTTATGACTTCTACTACTTTATAATGGCGAACCAGGCATAAAGTAGCGTGACAGATCCAACGAATACTTAATTTAATACTATATTTATCATAAATTTTCATGCTCTGTCTTCAATTTATAACATAGCTTTAATTTAAATTTTTAGCTATTTTTATACCCTGTACCGAAGATACGAAGGTATAACAATTTCGTTTAAATTTATGTGAAAGGGCGGAAAGAGGCGTAACAGACTCCGAAAAATGAAAATATATATGCATGTATATATAAAATATATAGCCATGTCTATCTGTCCGCCCCCAGAAATTTTGTTTGTCGATTCAAACCGACATCTTGCCTGGTTCCCCTATAGCAGAATTTCACAACTTACACCTACACTATAAATCTGGCATAATTATATGCTTTCTTTCTAAGAATGACACAAGCATTTTTTAAATCAGATGGCAACATCCAAAAGTTAAAAATTTCTCTTTTTAAAAATCTCTCCGTAGTTAAGGGGCCATACCCAAATTACGTGACCCGTTTAGGGGGGGGAGGGGGTCTTGGAAATACCACGCTTGGTCACTCGACCGGGGGGGGGTCTAAGTTTTTGTCACGTAGTCCAATGACCTTTTTTTTTTTTTTTTTACACATATTCCTTCCACAAGTGATACTTTTCTATGTTTTTTGGTTTGTTCGACCTTTTTACTTTTTATTCATTTTTTTAAATGTAGGACCACGTGACAATTTGGGGGGGGGGTCTTGGCACATACTACGGCTGGTCACCGGGGGGGGGGGGGGGTTCAAAAATAGTAAAAATTGTGTCACGTAATTTGGGTATGGCCCCTAAGAGTAAAAAGAAAAAAATTCTATTTACAAAACGTTGTGTGAAGAAGATACAATCACCAAAATTTAAGTGGACACACAAGTTGTTTCCAAAACAGTCACCATAATCAGTAATGTTAATGGTTAATGGAAGTATCTAAACTTATTTTAGTAAAGTAACATCTCAAACGGACATTGCAGTTGCAACAGCCTTTTCATAGTGTTACCTGTTGATTTTGATTGGGAGCGAATTCGGGCGGCGAACGGCTTATTTTAGGCTGTTTTTATATTTGAGCTGTTACCCTGGTTAACGAACACATTAAAAATATTAAAGAACTGACAATGTTACACTTATTTTATTTTCCCGCAAACTTAGTGTACCCCCTCCCCATATGGGTAGGGTATACAAATAATCAAGCACTGCGTCATTGAGCTCCAATTTTAGCTTCAGTGAGAGAAAAAAAACCTTAACCCAAAAATGTATGACATTTTCATACCATCTCTCAGAGATTTTTACAGAATACTACTATGTAAGTGCTTAATTTCATTTTGTTTTTATATATTTTTTAAGCACAATTGATTAATTTAATTAGCACTAAGCTAAAAAAAACAAAAAATATGTGCTAAATTTTTGTCTTTTGGCATATGTGTAATGTATTGGATTTTATGATTTTCTTGAACAGAACCTAGGTTCTGGTAAACTTATTTACTTATGTTCGTTACATAACAGCGTCTGTGCCCACCCTCCCAAATAACAATAGATTTTACACGATTTTAAGATACCTAAAAAACATACTAAGCTATTCATAGTTCGAGACCAATTTCTGTTTCATGGGTCTGTATATTTCTGTAACTTTTATACAAGGTGGCGCAAAAGAAGTCATCCGATGTTGCTTGGCTCTTATTTTTTTTCTAAATGAAATTCCAAAATTGACCAAAAATGACCAAAATTCGTTGCAGGGACCGCCGGCTGAGGCCCAATTGCGTGGCACGTCGTCTGGTCGATGTTTCGGGGCTCACTTCGACGTCCTCGGCTACAGCGGCGATATTTTCGGCAGAACGGGCGCTCCGGGGCCGGCCACTCTTGGCAACGTCTCGTGTGGTCCCATACTCTTCAAGATTAGTGGCTAAACGGCGCAGTGTTTGCGCAGTTGGTGTCGGACGGCCGGGAAATCGGCGACGGAATTCGCGCTGCGCCAACACCACAGATGAATTGTTACGCAAAAAAAATAGACACAATTATTCCGCGTTCTTGGGGAGTGTATCGCTCCATGGCTTATTCACTTGTATTCTGTATCTGTCTAGTCCACAAATGTCAAAACAGATTTGATATTGGCGGCCATTTACAAAAATGAGAGCAGATTTCTTTTGCGCCACCTTGTACAAACCGAGCTAAGACGCAGAAACTTTCAGTTTTGAAATATGGGAAGCCGGAATATGCAATTATTATTTTCTTATAAGACGCACTTTTTAGCACTATTTTTTTTTTGTATTATAAGCTCATTCTGTCTGCAAGAGTACAAGTGTGGGTGTAAACCACAACATTTTTCTCAGGGCACACGGTGGGTGTCTGCAAGGTCTTAAGGTCTTTGAGATCTCCATCATAATATTTAATTCAAGATACACAAAATTTCTCACAAAAAACTTTTACTTCCGTTGCGGTTGCGCAATAATAAGAAAAAAAACCTGTTCGCACACCTAGTGTTTGGCAGTAATGTACAATAAAAAGAGGCAAGTGGGGTGAATTCGGAAGAATATTTTTCGTTGATTTTTTTGAGTTTTTTTTTCAAAATTGAAAGTAGTCTCGTTAAGGGCATTGAATTGTGTAAAATTTCAGATCGACACGAAAATTTTCTGTCAGGTAGATTTTGAATTTTTTTTTTGTGTGTAAAAATTATAAAAACCGCCATAAAATTTCATCGCAAACATTTTATTTTTGATAAAAAAAAAAATTGAATAACACATGGATATAAATGAATGTGGAAAAAAATTAATTGTTGCCTAGTTAAATGGCATGAAAAATGGAAAAAAAAAGAGGGAAATCGTCTGAGAGCACTACTTTTGTCGATTTTCACTGCCTTCAGCATTTCCAACAAATCATCAGAACTTGTACAGGATTACGGGGATTTGTTTCGCTTTTTTGTAAGCTCTCCGCATTTCGACACAAAAACAATTGAAATCCGTGCTGAAATTATATTCAAAATGATTATTTGGCTTATTTTGACACTTCCGGATTCATCCCAAATCGACTTTTTCGAAACGTAGTAGCGTCATTCTGGTAGCTTGCAAAAATCGAAACGAAACCTTTAGCATTTTTGAAGTATAGAGTCTAAATAATACTATGGATATATGTACTTACCATTCATTTTACTCGAGAAAATGTTAAAATTTTAGCGACACAAAAACTTCAAGTAAAACTTTCAAGGTAGCAATTTTTTTTGAAAAATTATACTGAACAGAAAAACACTCGAGTCGTAGTATTATCAAAAACTAGCGTCGGTCATGACGTTTATTCGACTCATTTTTTTATGCAAGACAAGGACCATATAAAAATTCGGGTTGAGTTCTGCATGATATTTTTCGGTTGAATCAGAAAAAAATAATTTAAAATATTTATCAAAATCTATTTAACTTGAAATTGGCTTAAATAGAATCTGAGAATATCAAAGAATATTTAAAAAATTATTTCAGTTGCAAATGCGCACACTTTTCAACCTATTTCGCCAATTCGGTTTCAAAATACATAAAAAAATCGTTTTGGTCAAATTGGAAGCACCAAACAATCAGTTTCAAAACGAATCAAAATTATTCGATTTAAAAAACTATCGATTGAATTTGTATGGTATTAATAAAATTGTTTGAACAAGTAAGATGCTATATTTACACTGTAAACTGTACTGAAAACGGTACTCAAGAAAAAAAAAGGTTGCCATTTTCGTGTTTCTCGACCCCCAATTACACTAAAAAACACTTTTTTACGAAGGTTCATTTTTCGTGTAAACTTGTGTAATTGGCTGACCAATCAAAAAAACAGATTGATAAATATTTAATCTTTTGTGGATCTTCAAATGTATTTTAATGGAAATTTAGAAATTCTTGCTCTAATGCGACGTTCTCATCCGATGAATGAAATTTTACCTTCATACCAATAAAAAATAAAAAAAGGAAAGGTCTAAAGTTTAGACTCTAAACTTCTTGATTGCAACATGAAATACAAAGAATCAATTAGGTGGACAGAGATGCCAGTGCCCGAAAACTGAATATAACGTACCATTTTTTTTTTAAAATAGTTTATCAGAATTTTGATTAGTATGCACACAAATGAAATTCGGATTAATCAAACTAAGTAATTTTTACCATAACCCAACCTTTCTATAAGCATGTTTGTTGATTTTACTGAGTATACATTTATTTCCATCCTATAGTGCCGCGATGAATGAAACACTATGATGGGCCCTAAGGCAGCCATAAACCACGTATATTATCGTTATTAAGGTGAGTGATCTAAAAAATTGGATACTTATTTGTCCTTAAGTGAAACCCAATCAGTGCAGAAGAGTCTATTGCAGGCAGAATATCATTTCTTTGAAGATGTGGACTATTGAAAAGTTATCCAACAACTGGCTGTTGTCATTGACAGGTAAACATTGGGCCTTTAAATCTATGTAACTTGAATGTTTGTACACCTAATTCTGTTTTTTACACGATAGAGACGTTCCAGAAAAAAAACTTGTAAAAAAATTAAAGTTTGAAAAAACTAAAAAAACGCTTTAATAGCAAACCGAACTAAAAAGTAGAAAATAATTCTGAAGTTTCAAGAGCTTGTATTACAGCAACACGAATTAATTTGGAATAACATTAAATTAGAAATAAAATTATTAATAAAATAATTCAATTATAGTAAAAAAAAAGCGTGGAGTGTAGTAGCTATTTATAAAATTAAAGTCATTATGAAAATATAGTGTAGTATAGTTTGTTTTGTGAAAAACGGACACAAAGGGTGTCTCCAAAAAACTTGCATACTCAAAATACCCATGCCGCTGCTGACAATATACATATATGTTCCTTGAACTCCTATTTGGAGCCTAGGGCGTCATAGGGCCGCTGCTGATAAGTGAGATATATAAAAAAAAAAAATTATGCAATTATTTGTCTGGGGTATACACATGTAGGTCAAACTAATAAAGGCGTGTTAAAAATACAAAACTTACAAAAAAGGGAATAAGCTATTCTTTCTAAATGCAAAATTAAATTTTTATGTGCATAAATGCACAGTTTATTTCATAAAAACTGAAACCTCGTACAAAATAAGTTAATAAACAAAAGGTCCTTAATTCAATTCTAAACTAAAACAAATAAAAAATCATCAAAAATGTATAAACAAAAGAAAAAAAATTAGTCAAGGTGATGAAAATAACATATCTCTAATCGCTTTCATCATCGGATATCGGCTATTATCAATCGAAATATTTTGTACGTCATATTCCATATGTTCTGTGGTATCTTGAACAAGATTAGGATTTTCTCTTTACGACTGGATGCATTTGTCAACAAAATCGCTTATTAGCTATTGTGATCCAGTTTTGGATAGTTTCCAGTTTGTATAATTCAGAATAACGTGCCTTACAAGAATAGAATATAATCGTTTGTGACGATATGATTTCCTAATTTATAAGCAAGTTGAAGACCCTCTACTGGAAATAAATTTGTAGTTAGTTAAACCGGTTCATCACTATCAGTGCTTTCCGTAGCATCAACAGTCTCCAAGACAACTTCTATGATTTCGTCTCCACTTAGAACTTTCTCAACTAGCAGTCCCTCAATATCATCAATAGCTAAGTCATCAAAGCTCTTTCCCTCAACTGAATCGTGTATTTTCAATTACTATCATTATCTTACTAAATTTCTAAAAGATTACTGCTATTAAAAGTATCTTTCTTGAAAATCGGATGAAATCGTCTAAAAACGAAATAAATTTTTTGTTCTAGACCGTGTTAAATCAAATCCGTGTAAAAACCGAATTAGGTGTACTAAAATATTATATTTACGCATATATAAATAGCGAAGACATAAAACATAAAATTTTATTTATTGACACATTTAGGAAAACAAACGAGGTTATTCAAATCTATTTTAAGAACAAAAAAATGTAAGAAATTACAATAGCTTAAACACAAATATAGCCATTTACATAAAAAATTCATGTATGTATAGTAAATATACTAATATACTGCATACATACGTACATACATATACATTAGGGTGGTCACTTTTGCAACATCTCACGATTTTTGCATATAGCGCCTGTAAAATTTAAAGACGATCCGAAGGTATTTGATGGTCACGAAAATAAGTCCAAAATGACGAAAAATTTCATATGAAGGTGCGAATCTAGTATTTCGTCGAAAAGCGGGTCTTTGGTCTTCACTTCAGAGCTCGCAAAAGACTTTAAATCCATTTTTCCAACTTTTGGGTGGGGGATCGACTAAAAACCTTAAAAGATATTGCCAAAACATTGCCAATTCTTTACTAAACAAAAGTTTGTACGTATGTATGTATATATGAAAAACATTTCCGAAGTTTTGCACCGGAAACATTCGGCACATTAATGACAAAACATATATTTTTTGTTTCTTCATATTAACAAAAAATACTAAAAAAAATAAAGCAGCATGTTATCTTGATCTGCCATGAATGACTTTAATATTTCAAATTTTATACGGTTTTAGAGGAACAGTATTTGAATTGAAAGTACGAGAGTATACATATTATCCAAAATTCTTATGGGATTGCTTACCATGTTGTAAAACTTATATTTATTCTTTTTGCAAATATATTTGAAAACACTCTTAAGACAAATATAGAATCATATAAATATAAATATACTTTTATAAATAGACTCGATGGCGGGCCGACAGACAGATGGTAGCATCTTAGTCGGGTAGTCGGCGCGGTTATGAGGTAAACGTGACGTATGTGTGATGCGACTTTTTTGAGAAACCTGAAGGTAGCTGTTCTACGATTGAACTCTTAAAACAAATTTCTGTTAAGGTTAAACCACAAATTAAACAATTTATTTATTTACTAAAAATTTTATGATTTATGGAATTCGGACTTTACTTCTTCAGTACTCCAACAGAGTTCACAATCAAAATTAAATTAATTTCCATCGTCTTTTATTTTATTTCAAATATGTTGCATTTTTATTTCTATGTGTAAAATTGGTACGAAACAAAAAGTTTTTTGGGCATTGACAAAATTCGCTACGGCTGATAATTGTTTTCCAAGTAAGTTATAGTTTATTAATATTCGGTAATTAATTTTTTTTGTTTTGTTTTAACTGAATTTGATTTGTTGGTGTATGAAATTTATCATTTTTTTTTAATATAATTTTATTGAGTTTGTACTAAAAAACAAAAATGTTACCCAAAAATTACACATGTGTACATACTTAATCGAAATGTGTTTGTATCTGTTTTTGTCGAAAAGTAACATAACCTTAACACTTAATTCAAAATACACATGCGTACACCTTGTAAAATGATCGACCCATACCGTGCAGTTTCTTTGATTTCCTGAGTTTCGTTGGTAAATGCTGTTACAATATTAATAGCAACGACTTGTGATCACATATATGTACTACTAACAATCATCATATACATATTATATTTCTTATTTTATATAAATAGGTATTTTGTGAAAAAACGTCACTCTCAAATTTTTTATTAAAATATAGTAATTATTTTTAATACCAATGCCTTCTAAATACTTGACGAATTGCCGAAGAATTACTTAAGAATAGGAAAATTTTTACGTTAGTTAACTATTGTCATCAATCGGTGAATAAACTTTAACAAGCTCTTTTAAAATCTTTATCTTAAGTTTTATTATTATATTAATAGTTTTTATAATAATAACTATATGAAACTATCTCCTGGAACCTTATATAAATAACCCATATTCCTTTACCAGCTCCGCCATCCTTATATAGAGTGTAATTTCATATGAATTTACGTGTTAGCACTATATATACATATCCCTCTACCATACATATATATATTATAATAATGGATCTGACACTAAACGTGGCGTAATACACGCTTAAATCTTGTCAACTCTTTTGACAAAATTTGGTTTCTTAATTTCTTTCTGCTCTTCTACTTTTGCTCTTATTTTCAATTATTTATTTGCAGCAATATTTGGATTTCTAACTTTCATATGGATTCCACATGCCTCCGCCGAATGTCAAAGTATGAAAGTATTGTTCATGACTACCAAATGCTTACTGTATTATTATTTATATTATTATTATTTAAATAATCAAAGGTCTTGCTTAAGTAAAATACATATAATATATTTTTTTTCCTAACAAAATACATTGGCTTTAAAACTATAGTAATAAAAACGTTATAGCGTTATGATATAAACGTTAAAATAATGCGCATTAAGAACAATCATTTTTACCTTGAATGTAAAGGGTGATTTTTTAAGCTTTTGGTTTTTAGTTGTAAATCAATCTTTGCCATTTACTTTTTAAAGATTACTTCATGTAAATGTTGACCGCGACTAAGCTTCCGGAAAGTCAAATTTTGACATTTTTTTTTTGGTCCAATAATGCCAGCGGCCCATAAACCACACCAAACAGTACATTTTTGTGGATGCATTGGCAGCTCTTGCAATGCTTTTGGTTGCTCGTCACTCCAAACACGGCAATTTTGCTTATTGACGTAGCCATTCAACCAGAAATGCGCTTCATCGCTGAAGACAATTCTTCGATAAAAAAGCGGATTTTCATCGAGCATTTTCAAAGCCCATTCACCGAACACGCGACGTTGTGGTAGGTCGCCCGGCTTCAGTTCTTGCACAAACTGTATTTTGTATGGTTTTAAACCAAGATCCTTGCGTAAAATGTTCCATGTGGTCGAATAACACATACCCAACTGCTGCGAACGACGTCAAATAGACATTTCAAGGTCTTCATTAACACTGGCTGCTACAGCAGCAATATTCTCTTCAGTACGCACTCTACGTAGGCGATTTGGTGGTTGAAGGTCCAATAAAGTAAAATTGGTGCAAAATTTGATAACAAGAGCTTGAATAGCCTGCTCGGAAGGTCCATTATGACGACCGTAAAATGGAAGCAGTGCTCTAAACAAATTTTTTACTGAGCACGATTTTTGGTAATAAAATTCAATAATTTTTAAACGTTGTTCGGGCGTAAGTCTTTACATGATGAATTGATTTTGACATATGTCATGAATCACGCGTGAGCTGTCAGCACAATTAGGTTGAAAAACCAAATATTGTAGTAAGAAAATCACTCTTTATTAAATATATACCTATGTATTACATAGGTGCTTTTCTCGTCTAGCCATAAAGTTGTCAGTTGTTCAGTCTGTTGGTTTGAATGAACTTAATAATTACATATAAATATGTATATGTACCGTATAATTTGTTAAGCTACATCGGCAAGATAAGTGCCTCAAATTCACTTTTGGTAGCACGGAAAATTTGAAAAAGTTAGGTGCGCCATCTATGGGAAACTGAGCAATTTTTATAATCATTGAGGATATCCTGTGCACCTGGAATCTTTTTTTATTATTATTAGTGAATAATTTATTAACATTGCAGAGGTAAAAAAAAATGAGAAAGTTCGATAAATCTTACTCGATTTCAATGCAATTTAAAAGAATTTAAAAGGCATAGATGACGTAAGAGCTCTGTAACAAATTATTCTGTCTTTGAACTTTGAATGAAGAAATGAGAAAACAAAATAGGAAAATATGTTTATTCGACAAAAATGCAACACAATAAAACTGCATTCAAAAACTGCGAACATATTAATTTTTGTTTTATGCCACCAAATAGAATTCAATAATCATTAAATATCAGTTTTGACGCAAAGGCTCACAACCATCTTTAATTGCTTTAAAAAGGTATAAAGGGTGGTTCAACACGGGCACAGTAACGCCACCTTGGTGTTCTATCGTCCTTTTTTTGTGTTAGTTTTAAGACGGACATTTATCACGACGGATACACATTTGTATTCAAGGGCACTAAAAAAATTGTGAAAATATCGTCAAGTTGACAAAGAATTTTCGTCAAAATCTTCAGCGATGAAGCTCACAAAATTGTCGAATCTGAGATAACAAGAATCCTCGTGAATATTAAGACAAAACGTGTATACTAAAATGTGAGTATGTGGTGTGCAATATGGCCGAAACATCTCATCGGACCATGTATCAAGATCGACACAATCCGATGTTAATATATTTATTTCCAACAATTTCAACATTGCATTGCAAGCGTTCTTCGAAAGAGTCTCGTGCTAGTACTGAAGGTAGCTAAGCAAATTATACTGTAGACAATTATTACCAAAACATTTTTTAAAGCGAAAACAGTTTAACTGAAATGGTTTGAAATGGTTGTACCATCTAATTCAGTCTGATAATGTCGCCATTTTCAACTTTGGGTCACAACCTCTCAAACAGATTCAAATTATTCGCATTTGGCATGCATATTTGAACGTTATGGTGGCCAATATTTAAGCCGATGATATTAAAAAGCTTAGAAGCTATAAGTTTCCGTTTAACCTCCATGTAACACCTGAAAAATTTCAAACATTTCATTGGAGCGCAAAAATGCCCAAGTTCAAATTTTTGGCTTTTTCAGTTTTTAACCGTATGCTTCTAGCTCAACTTTGAAATTCATTTGACTTTTTGGGACCAAACCAAAAAAAATCTTTTTTATTACTGGAATACGACAACAAATTTTTTTTGGTAGTGGCAAAAATATTATTCGAAAAGTATTGAATTCTTTGGGATCGGTGAGCTACTATAACTTCTTATACCTTCGTAAAAAGGAAACCTCTCTGGCCTACGCTTATTGATTTCGAGAATTCCCGCAAAAATGACCACCCTAATGTACATATATACTTGATTTGCTAATCTGCTTGGACCATACGTGGGTGCACAGCCATTTACAATATCTCGAGCTATAAACTCCGGACCCGAAAACCCACGGTGATCCGCCACTGCATCCACCACAAGAACTGTTATATTGTATAAACTGTGGCGGAAGATTCTTCTTCAATAGCGTTACAGCCCGGGGTGAGTTTTAGCTCTATACAAGATCGTCCTCCATGGGTCTCTATCGAGTGCCAGTCTTCCATTCTTTGCATATCTTCTCTTATGCTATCTATTCGACGCTGTCTTAGTCGCCCTCTAAGTCTCGTGGCAATAGCCGCATAGTCCACTAAGATTTTCAGAGTGCGGATTTTATCCATTCTAAGCACTTACCCAATCAATCTTAGCCGTTGTGATTTAAGAACTTTACCATGTCTTCCCCATTTGATGGCTGGAGTAATTCATTGGTTCTTATTTGGTATACGCCATCTTCATTTCTGTTTGGCCCAAAGATTTTCCGAAGGATCTTTATGTTAAAAATGCTCAGAGAGTTTCTATCTGATACGCTCATTGCCCATATTTCTGAGCCGTAAGTTGCAATTGCTCTAATGACGGTTTCATACACGCTTAATTTGCATTTACTAGTTATAAGTTTAGATTTAAAAACGTTAAGATGGGCATAGTAGGCTTTATTAGCTGCTATTATACGTCCGTGAATAGTTCCGAATGTGCTGTATCCATAGACTTCTAGACATTTAAAATTGCTGACGCCTTGAAAGTTTAACCCGTCGCTTTGCACATTTGTTCCTTTGGCTGTTACTCCTCGAGACTATCATATATTTGGGTTTTTCTTCGTTTACTATAAGACCCACTTTTTTGCTGAGGTCTGTATATTTTTAAAGAGTTGCGCTAAGTAACTCATATTCCTTCCAAGTAGAGCTATCACATCTGCGTACGCTATTGTCAGGCCTGATCGATTCATGAGGTTTCCGGAAGTAATAAAATCTTTTGTGGCATAGTGCAGGCAGAGATTAAATATTTCTGTCGATAGGCTGTCTCCTTGTTTGACTCCGCTGTAAATATAAAATTCGTATTAATTTTTTGTCGATTCCCAATACGAGCAAGGCTTTTGGTATCATTTTATGTCTGATACTACCAAATGCTTTAAATAGTATCTGTACGTCTACATCATATTCGTAGCATATTTCAAGATTTTGCTTTAGCAGGAATATTTGGTCGATTACAGATCTGTTTGGTTGAAATCCACACTGATATTCGCCTAGAATATTTTCCGCGTCCATTTTTAGTCTCCGCGCTACAATGACTCAGAAAATTTTGTATCCTACATTCAACAATGTAATGCCGCGGTAGTTCTGACAGAGTTTTGTATCGTCTTTTTTATGAACTGGAATTATAGTTCCTTTGAGCCAGGCTTCTGGAAGTTTTTCGTCACGCCATACTTTTTTTCTAAGTAAGAAAAGATGATTCAGACCTTCCATATCCAGGTTTTTGATCAATGCGGCTGTTATTTGATCGTTACCTGGCGCCTTGTTACTTTTCTGAGCCTCAATGACTTCCAGCATTTCTTCTATTGTTGGATCTGGTTCAATAGATCTATCGTCCTTCCTATTCGTTTCTAGACGTTCTTCAGAATAGTTTTTCGATTCTATATTATAGAGCTCTTCAAATTATTCTTTCCAACGACGCAGAATGTGGTCTTTTTCTGAGAGCGTTTTACCGCTTTTGTTTATGTATACATACATATATCAGAGCGAGGTTGGTATGTATGAGTTTGTTCTTTCAACGATCTGTAAACCTGTCTTCTTTGGTTTTTTTCGTAGGCTTCATTGATGGATTTAACGTTTACTTTCATTGCCTCTTTCTTCTTCTTTCTGCATAACCTTTAGCATTAGCTCTTGTATTACGCGCAAGCATTCTTTATCTAACTTCATTTTTGTCTCTAATTGCTCTTTCACATTCATCATCAAGTCATTCTTCGTTTCTTTTTGTTCTCATTTCCCCTATAATCTCTTTAGCACTTTCAATACTTCCTTGTAGAATTGCTCTCCAAAGTGTAAGTGCGTCATTTATATCTTGCGTGCACCTGTTTTGATATGCTGTTTTTGAGGCCGGGCTATTGAATTTTCTGAATTCCATTGTAATCTTCGTATTCCTTTTTCTTTTTGCACGGTACTTAATTTGTGTCTTACGAAAGTTTTTACTGAAAAGTGGTCGCTGTCCATATTAGCACCACGGCATACATGCAAATCTAAGATTGAGGATCTCCTTTTTCTAGAGACCATAACGGGGTCTATCTGATTTACCCGGCTCGACCCTGGTAATTTCCATGTGCCTTTATGTTCGTTTTTGTTAGGAAAGTAAGTACTGCTGATGCTTAAGTTTTTTCCTGCAACTGCTTTAGTAAAGCTTTCCTTCCCAATTTTCGCATTGAAGTCGTGAGTGAGTGAGTGTATCATTTGAGCTAATTTTTATACAAGGGTATATTAAGTTTTGTGCCAGCCGAAAATGTATGTAACAATAGAAGAAGTCGTCGGCGACTCTCTAAAGTTACCTAAAGTATGATCAGGGTGACTAGAAAAGTCGATATCCGTCTGTCCGTTTGTATAAACGCCTAGATCTCAGAGATGGTAAGAGCTAGAGCAACCAAACTTTCACATAAGATTCCTTATTATTTCATAGGAGACAAGCTTATTTTATTTTATTTTTTTGAGGGGTGTTTCAGACGACCTCGAAAAAAACCAAAAGTTTTAGGGCATAACTCGGTGGTTTATTAAGATATCGAAATTTGGCATTCGGAAGTCTTATAGAGTTTCCCAGCACTGTACCAAATTTAATCTAAATCGGTTGGCCCTCATAGGACCAATCGGCTAAAAAATCGTGTATGTTGAGAAATTAGTCATTTTATTTGTTTGCTTATAAAAATATCTTGACCTTTAACAAGGAAATATCCTCGTCCGCGCCCGACATTAACGTACGTCATCTTTCCACATGAACTTTCTAGTTGCGCTTAGAACATGTTTTTAGCCATTTCTCCCGCTTCTTCCGTCGCGACGGTGCGTAGGCCGATATTATTCAAATATTGTTAAAGCGCCTATTCATTCTTAGGACACATATTCTTTCCTTTATTGAGGTAACCCATAAATGTCTTCAACATATTCTTTTTAACCATAAATCCTGTACCGTACATCCCTGTTTGTTTTACCATTGCACTATAAAATAGGCGGGTATTGATCCACACCCTCGCCAGCGTACCTCTTGAATTGCCATAATATCCACTCTTTTGCTTTCCATTAGTGTATTTATTAGCTCTCTCATTGCACCAGCGCGCAGAAACGTTCTGACATTCCAAGAACAAAGTATCCAATCATTACTTCTGTCATCATTTGGTGATCGTATCCGAGGCCCTTTGGGACTTTGTGAAGAGTTCATCACCGTGAGTTTTTACGAGGTGGGTTCTGAACCCAACGACCAACCCATTTTTTGGAGAACCAATTTCCCTGTGTCATTTGCTTTCCTGGCCCAACTTCCCACTGGTTTTAGAACCCAATCTTCCATTAGGTTGCGCAGGAGATCAGGGCTCACCACGTGAAGGTGACACTACGCGCATCACTACCCCTTAGAGCTCCTAGCGGAAGACTAAACTTATATATAAATATATAGTATTATCTCCATTCACTGTGCGCTCATGGAGGCCTCGGTACCTGACATGACCTTATGTAGAGTGAGAGATATGAATCTCATTCAATGTTGCTTATTGAGTCAAACTTCGGTTAGAACTTAACTCTCGTAGGCTATGGGGGCACTTTTTTTGTGCCTATCATTGACAACATAAGTCGAGAAACGACTTTCCTGTTTTTCAAAATATTCTCCATCAAGATGAATACCATTTTTCATGAGCTTTAAACAATTTTCCACTGAGATTGAGTTATCTCTATAGCTTGATTATGTGGGAACAAAAATAAATAATTGTACATTGAACGTCAATTCGATGCTTTCAGTGCTAAAAAACTCTTTTGTTGACTCTTCGATTGCCAAAATTTAAGTGAACACTTCTTGTTAACAAATTATTATTATTATTCTATCAGAATTAACCGCCTTAAGTTTCTCAACTCGCATAGTTTCAGGCTCACAGCCATAAATCCGAGACTTGTCCCCTGTCTTCTTTTGAGCGATCTTCAAGTTATCGGGTATCCAATGCGAGCTACACTTTTTTCGCCCAATTATTCATGCAATATTGGAATATTGGAACTAATGCCCAAGGATGCCTCAAGCTTACAATATGTTAAGATCGTGCTTTATCAGTTCGTCCAGTATTTAAAGTTGCACAATATGAGGCTTGATCAATTAAAGTAGACTCTTCCAATTTTTGCCTGAGATAAAATTTTCAAGCCACCATGAACAAAACAAAAAGTACACGTCGAGACGTTGTGTGTTTATTGTGAAATATTTCAGACTTTTCAATGAAATGAAACCATAATTATTGCCTTTGCTCAAAATATACATAGTGACTGACCCTTGCTTGTTAATACAGATAGATGATGTGTTGCAATTCCAGCTGCATTATCCTTATTTTTTGTTAATTCTGACTCAAACGTTTACCAAAAGTACAGTATCACTTCAACCTGTCTGCAAAAATGTCGACCAAAATTTTCAAAATTGGTTTTTAAGTTATGAAATATAAGTAATTGAGGCTTTGCGGAGCAATTCCCAGCCCGAAAAAAGAAAACAAAAGTATGTAGTTTTAAAAGGCCACACTGGTGCAGATATCTGCTCTATTTCTTTAAGGATTATAGTTATCTTTTTTTGTTCTAAAACCTAGATGTTTCATGTAATAAGACATTTTTACATTGTATTGTGCTTGTTTCTGTGCATCTGTATCAGTGTTGGAGCAAAAAAAATAAATATTTATATTATTTATTTATTTGTATGTATCGTGCACATAGTAATTTGTGTAAATAAATATTTGTTGCGCATGTTTATAACTTTCGATTATGAAATTGTTTACCATAAATAAAGCAAAACTTAGTTTGTTCTTTCGTAACTTCAGATTAGAAACTTCTGTTTCAACTTTAATGCATGAATTATATTAAAATAAAAAAATTATGCTTAACACAAAAACCCTTAAAATTCAACTCATGCTTGTGCTGTAGTTTTCTTTTTTTGTACTTTAACTTTTTTTTGGTTTTAGTTTCTAGATACATATTATAGATAGTATTTTGTCCTAATGCATATTGTGCGTTCCGCCCCTGCAGCGCGATCGATATATTGCTATGAATGCGACTCCTGGACGGATGCTCGCTGCAAAGATCCCTTTAACTATACTGCTCTACCACGGGATCAACCGCCGTTGATGACCTGCAATGGATGCTGCGTAAAAATGGTGCGACATCAGAGATCACGTAAGTAAAAAGATGCCAAGTACCTACTTATATAGAGCGTATTTACTACATATACCATCTCAAATAATGGGTGCGTCTTCCATGTTGGTGCTTTTGTTTTACAGCTTACGAAGTGGTACGACGCATGTGTACGTCACAATTACAAATCAATTTATTCATGGTCGATCACGTGTGCATGATGGAAAGTTCAGGCAATGGACATATGTGCTTTTGTGAGGAAGATATGTGCAATTCTAGTAAAAATTTATATACAAACGGTTACAAGCATTTCATAATCATCACAATTACATTGATATTGGGCGTATTGCTTAAGCAATATGTACTATATAGCTAAAAAGTGCAGGACTACATACATATATACAAGTACTCATACAAACACAACATTTTGACAAGAGATATTACCATACTTAATAACATGAACTCTATCTGTCAAACTTTGTATCTCTCTCTCAATATCTTTCCATACGTTTTCTATATGTCAATATACTTGCATAATTTGTAGAAAAACTTATTTATTTATATCGTATGTTATGTAGCATACATTGCCATTTAAAACGTAACTATTTATTTGTATATTCTTTTTTTGTTTGGCACCATTGAAACAATTAAATGCAGTCTACAAAATTAATAACTAGAAATAGATAAACAAACTTCTATAAAAAGATGTATAAATATAAATACTAATATACATACATACATATATACTTGGAGAGCCAAAGGCCACAATATCATGCTCTTAGTTGCACATAAACAAATATTGATTATACTACTATATAGTTATTAAATATATAGAATTGCATGTCGTTTATCCTGAAGCATGTAGCGCTTAAATAGGAATTGTTGTTTTTTGTTACTTACATTTATATACAATCTACATAATACATATATCTTAAAAACAAAAAAAAAAAAACACGTAAAATCATGCATAAAAATATAAAAAAAAAAAAACTTATACATACATATATAACTTAAACGTATCATAAGGAAGGCATCAATACTACAAGAGAAAGAAATCAAAAAAATCAAAAATTCCTTTTTGTAAATAAGGAAACCCAATCGCTTCTATTGTAGTTTTTGGAGAGAACAATCGTATCAAAAAGTATTGAAAATAATATTGCTTCCATAATTTCCTGCAAAAGTAATCAACATACAATTTGCTCATCTTTCTACATATACAAAAAATTCAAGGACTTAATTAAGTATAATATATGAACTCTTATGTCGGTAATTCATTCGTGACTACCTAGTTCAATATGACCTTAACCGTTGACATTTAAACTTGTTTTGCCTAGTGTTCCCATAAACTTCCATTATGATTAATGCATAGAACCATATTTGTGCATATGTACTGTGTGGGATTCGTCTTCTTCTTTTGTTTATTGAAGAAAATATTTTAGTTTTGGGCTCTAATGTTCAACGAGTGATAATTAGTTATTAAGTGTATAGATAAAAAAAGGCGACTCTCCAAATCTGATCTGAAAAGTTGTTACTTAAAAAAAAAAAAAACTTAACTAATTAAGTTTGCCATTGCTAGTGATAGTTTTAAAATGAAACAGCTTATGATTAATTTGATGATAATTTTGGGACAAGCAATTAATTTGTACCATTAATAGTATTTTAAGCAAATATGCATATTAAAAAAGAACAAAAAAAAATGGCTATTTGAAAATAAAAGTATCGCCATCTAAAAATTGAATTCAGCTACGAACTTATGTAGTTAACTTTTATTCCTTTTTTCCCCCCTAGTACGTGTATTAAACTTTTGTAGCTCTCTTACTTGACTGCTAATCGAACTTCTGATTTAAAAAGAGTGCAATATTTCATCTCATTAAAAATCATAAATAAAAAAAAGACATAGAAAAAATAAAAACTAATGGCACGCTTTAAATCCGTCCTGCTCAATAAGCACAGCATGTTGTCAAGATTCTAATAGAACTACTTACATTTCTGTTTACAAGGTAAGTAATACATAGAATGAAGCACAGTTTGAAAACATTTTCATAGCTCGTTTAATTCATTTTATTTCTCTTTATGGCAAAAGTGAGAGTATTAAATGCCATGTTGGCTTTAAACTGGAAAATAACTGGCTGATCGATTTTTCATACTAATTAGTCATTATAACACATAACCTACTATTGATTGTGAATGTTAATATTATTCTTAAAACCAGTAATTTAATTAAAAGGTAATGCATTATAAGTTTTATTAGAAACAAATTGAAAACAAAATATAAATAAATTTGATTCAACATATTTTAATTAAGTACTTTTTGTAGCTCTCAGCGATGTATCTCTTCACAAATGTAGCACACACCCACCCCCGCCCAACACACACACTTAACACACACTGTTAAATATATTCTCTCCTAATATGTATCTCTCTGATTATGTATGCAACTAGCGTTAAGAAACTAACTTGTAGTTATTATCCTTACTATTTGTTAAATACTTTTTAACATAATACACAAGTAGAGGTCCAAGTGCCGCAAGTTCTAGAACTCATTTCTATTATTACAAAGAGCGCATCTTCACGATTTCGTTTTAAATCAACTAAAGCTAATTATTTTTCATTTTTCAATAATTGCAGCACTTTCTCAAAACGCAACTCATGCTCCTGTTTTCAAAACATAAGAACATTACATCTCGAAAATTCATAACACATACCGTCTTAAAAATTTTGTGTAAATTTTTACTACAGTAGGCGCGTTAAAACAAAATCTAATTCACTGGCCAATAACTCAAATATGGCACACTTTGAGAATTTAAACCACTTGAAAATATAATGCTACTTTTTTATCCATAGATTCCTCACAATACAAAAAGCACTAAATTAATATCAAAGACTCTACCAATATATAAAATAATAAAAATGATACAAATATTGGTATAGGTTGTTGAATATTGAAAAATTAAATATATGTATACTATATATGTAATTCCTTATCAACGAATACGCTTTTCCATTTCTTATTTGCGATACTCAAAATTCAAAGCCATGTCAGATACATATCACAATTCTTCTTCTTATTGACGTACTCTTCCTAATTAATCGCTAAGCTTTAAAAACACAATCATCAGATATCTTCCAAAACACAGTTTCTTTCATAATTAAATTGAAAAAGCTGTTGCGACATCATTTTCCCTTGAAACAAAAACAAAAAGGTAATATGATTTCGCAACTGTTTGCCTGATCCTTGTTACCAAAGACCGTAATGGTGCTTTTTCACATACGACACCACTGTCTGACTTAAAGTTTTTCATCATGTACGCCATCGAATCCATGACAGGAGCCAAAATGCCGCGACAGCTGAGCAATTACTCCCCCACACTCTTTTGTGATCTCGATTTCGTAGGTAATTGTAATATCAGCCGGCGCGCGTGCATTTTAGAGCAACTGTAGTGTATAGGCTGCCGTGTGCCCTGTGCCCTGCCGGTACGTCACCATGTGCCCAGGGGCAAAGGCGTTAGATGCTAAGGCATCGCATCGACGCACTTTGCCACATCGGCACCTTCCTGTAAATGTGTACGTCTGTGCAGCGTGCATCAAGTTGCAGCGACTTTGCGATCATCCTGGATCAAGGAACGAGCAGCTATCGTCTCCTTCGTATAAAATAAACTATAAAAGACAACAACACTCATATGAACGTTTTCCTTTAAAGGATAAATTGAAAAAATAGTGCTGCCATTTGGATTTATTTATCTTATTGATACTTTTGCAAGATGAGCGCCGGATAATAAATCTAGAAACGTGTACTTCTAACCATTAAATTAAATTATATTTATCTAATGCAAGAAAAAATTCAAATATAACATTGCAATTTTGCTTGTATTCAACTACTATGTTTAAAAATAAATATAAAAAATATCTATTTGACAAAAATAAATAAATATGTAATTAGTATATAAGTGAAGAGACGGGATGGCACATGCAACTATTTAAATTATTAATTAATAAATAATTATGATACATCATTGTGGTTGTGTTAAGTCCATTAATCATCAATCTATCTTTTAACGATATCAAGTTAAAAAAAAATCTATGTGTTTCACAATTGACAATGGACATCCAACGAATAATAACAATAAAATCAAAATGATTTTCATATAAAAATGCATTTATTTTCTAATCTGTGGTGGGCAGGTGTCTCAATTAGGGCACCGTCTGCCGCGACGCAGTTGGCTCACGCACGGTCCAAGTGTGTGAAATCTCTTGCTTGATTGCTCTCTCGAGCGCTTTTGTTTACTGCGCTGCTTACTCACACAAAGTAATGTTTGTTTGTATGAGTTTTGCCCACCACTGATTCTAATCCAAGGTAAACTTAAGGTAGTAAGTATACCTTGATTCTAATCATAGTATAATAATACAAGGTTAGGATATGCCAAATAGCGCTCTCTCGTGGGCCTTTATTTTGCTTGCAGTAGTAAATTTCATTTCAGTGAAAGGTTGTGTAAGTGCCGTCGGCATTCGATCGTATTTGCCCTCGCGTGTTATTGTTGAAGTTCTAATGTGGGTGGTTGTTTACTTTAAACAGTATGAACTAGAGTTCAAAGTGAAAGGTTGTGCAAGAGCCGTCGGCAAATGATCGAAAGAGTCCTTGCTTGTGTTCGTTATAGTGCTAAGAATTAAAAACAATAAACAAAGATTAATCGGCATGAAAAAATATCTTAAAATTTGATTGTAGAATACATCAGGCATGTTCTAGATTTCGATTCCGACAAAAACTGTCGGAATCGAAATAAAAGGTGTTCTAGATTTCGATTCCGACAAGTGTCGACTCGTTTTGAAAAGTTTGGCTCGCAGCTGTCGAAATGAAAAGTATTTTGCTTTTTTTACTTAAATAAACGCATTAATGCCACTAAAATTAATTTTGTATTATTTTTTAATGCTTTAAGAAAATTAAGATGTGCGCACTTGAACGAATCGAGGTTAATTTTCATTATATATTGCGCCAAATTTCTAGCAAATTGCCAGCTGACCAACTGGCCAGCTATCGATAAGTTCACTTGTAGAGTTGCCACAAATTTTCGAACATCCACTTTATTAATTTATTTTTTCTTTCTGCCAACATTTTTCTGAGCGAGAAATATTTTTTATTTATTTACAAATTTTGTACAATTTATTTTATATATATATTTTAAGCCATCCATTAATAAAATTAACTTCGAATTTACTTGTGCAACACGACAACACATAACTTTTCGAAGTTCTGTTTTGTCTAAATCCAGAACACCTTACTTTCATTCCACTCGTTTTGGTTTTGCATGTACACACAATTTTCATAGAGATTTTTTTGTAATAAAAATATATAATGAAAATTAACCTTGATTAGTTCAAGTGAGCACATCTAAATTTTCTTAAAGCATTCAAAAATAATACAAAATTAATTTTAGTGGCATTAATGCGTTTATTTAAGTAAACAAAGCAAAAAATTTCTCATTTCGACAGCTGAGAGCCAAACTTTTCAAAACGAGTCGACTCTTGTCGGAATCGAAATCCAGAACACCTTTCATTTCGATTCCGACAGTTTTTGTCGGAATCGAAATCTAGAACATGCCTGATAAGGTGGTATCGTCAGTAAAAGCTATCCCTTAGAGAGACTAAAAGCTTTTCTGGTAGGAAAGCTCTCTTAGCATTGCTTCGTGAATGTGAATGAGATAGATATATATTGTTTATGTTTGCAAATAAGTAACAATGAACAATGCACATATGTTCAATGGTAAATATTACATATTATTAATTTTACTATAGTCTTATTTTAACAAGTTTACTATTGCCCATAGTTTTTTGCTGTTTTATCGCAAGTTTCGTGTTTAGAAAACCAAACACACAGTGCTAAAAAATTCGTCCGCAATCCGCAACCAACCTTACTAGTTAACAGCAAGTTTTGCAATGATGATAAGGGCTCTAATCGAAAGAGTGAGCGTTCGCACGACATCACCTTATTATTCCACCATGTGCCCACCCTTATGCTTACTCGCACTCGCTACAGTAGCAAAAGGGGATGTTTTCTCTTGCTCAGATGCACACATTTTCTTTTGGGTCCGTATTTGTCGCTTTTGTCCCCTGTAGTATTCCACCATGATTCTAATACAGTGGTACCCAAACGCTGCTTATGAAAGAGCAAACACCAATACATGCAGTGATCAAATGAAAAGATGGACAGGAAATTTTTAATTTAAACTTCCACGGTTTTCCCAATCGGTAATTTCTTTCTTTCTGTAATTTGGTAGCACTGTTAGTGACAGCGCACTGTGGGCCCAGATTTTCAAATTTTGGCCAAAACCTTGTCATTTCCATAATTTTTGTTGAGTGATGAAATTTTACACACGTGTTCCTAAAGGATTGAATTATTATCCTGGGAAGTTTGAGCCTCCTCAGATTTTTTTGAGATATAGATAACCCAAAGTTGGAAAAAATTTAAAAAAACAAAACAGTTTTTTTAACTTAATTAAAAAAAAAACCGTTAATTGGAATTGGACCATATTTCACGCAGAGGTAGATATGAGCTCCTCATACATTGAAAAAATAGCCTATACCCAAAATATTGAATGGTTTTGGAGTTATAGCCGCAAATAGTTTCAGCTATCCAAGCAAATTACAGAAAGACGACATCACCAATCCATCTGCTTTTTAACTGTTATAATTTTTTTTTGCATGCTTTTTTAATTTATAAAAAAAAAATTTCAAAAATCTATATTTAATTTTTATGTTTTTTCGTCAATATTGATCATTTTTACATTTTTTGATTTGCATCATTGTAAGTATGCTATAAAATTTTACAATATACATTTTAGTACAACCTTTGCAAAAATCGTTATTAAAGCATAATTTTAGGTAGCTTAGAAATTCAAGCACTAGTTTTTTTTTTTTTTTTTTTAATATATATTTTTATTGGCAATCAACCGAGACAGATGGGTTATGATCCAATATTGATGAGACAAAATTAATCGCTACACAATAAAAAACACTAGAAAAATTTTCTAGGGGTCAATTTTTAAAATTCAATTTCCGAAAATCGGGAGGAATTACATTTTTTTTTTAAACATGTGCAGAAATTTATAAAAAAATTTTCGATCAAATATCGAGTGGTAGTCCTTCAAAGCAAAGTAGCCAAATGATAAAAAAGCCAACAAAATCTTTATAACTACTCGAATATATTAAAAACCAAAAAGTTGTTAAGCTCAATTTTATTTTTTCTCTGTAGTAATATTTATACATAATAAAGTGAATGAAGATTTCGTAGCTACATGTATCATGGTAAATGCAGGTTTTTTTTTGTCTGAAAATGTTCGCGAAAGATCATAAAATACAAAATGTCAACTTTGATTACCAATAACTAAAAAACCACTAATATAATTTACAATTTTTTCTGCACAGGGATACCTTAATATGTGTAAAATAATATTAAATTTTAATTTTGTCCAAATTTTGATTTTCAGCAGGAGGGCTTTTGGCCAAAATCTGGCCACGCGGGCCCATTGTGCAGCGGTGCGAAATTTCACGACAAAATGTTCAATAATATTTGAGATACGCTTTTCTTTGTGAGGTGCTACGATATTGCGTATATAAAGATTTTGAAAATATAAGAAAATGCACCTTTCAATTTGATCACAGTAGTATAAAAGAAAAACACTAACACATCCGTTTTTTCATGTTATTATGTGCACTGAAAAAAATTGTACCTGTATACATACTCATATACATATGTAAATGTTTTGTTTTTCGTTGCAACTATTTTTTCTTTGCAAGCTATACCTTAATACTCACATATAACACGTGGTGCACAAAAATTTCGTGTCCGCGATCAATCCCATATTTTAAATGCAAGAGTTGAGAGAGTACAGACGAAAAACAACAAAATTAGAGTGAAAAATCAGTGGGCCAACAACAAATATACGCAAGGGTTGTTTCTGTGCTCAGAGAGTAAGAGAGAGAGAGCACGCGAAATTGTTTTTGTAATTTGCATTTGCGCATTGCTATCCTGTTGTCCGGCCGCCGGCAATTGGCGTCATGTCGCCAGTAAATGGAATGGTTAATATGTAATACTGCAGTCTCCGTATAACATCAAAAATTTAAAGGTAGCACCAAGTAAAACCCAAGGAATCGTCAAAAACATCTATTACTATACAGCTCGAGAAGATTGACCGAGATCAAAATATTCTTGAAAAATATGCTGCATCGCTTGAAAGGCCAGCCTTATTAAACATAAAAAGTAAAAAAAAACATTTTTTTCTAACTAAATTCCTTATTTGGCAACAAGTGTCCGAATAATTTATGAGGGTAAAAAAGTGATTTTTTTTGGTTTTGTTAAGTTTTTATCTACAACAAGTAAGATGTTATTTTTGAAACATATACCTGGAATGTTATTCTTCAATATGCAATTGTTCCGTTATGATACCTATGTGCAAAGTTATAGCGCGTCAAAGTTGAACATTTTTAGTGTCCGAATAATTTGTGTGTTCACTGTATGTATGTATGTATGTACTTTTTATTTTGGAAACAATCATTTGACATATGTACATATATATATGCAGAAGGTGGCGGGCATTACAATGACATGCCTGTTTTTAATTGCAGAGGGTAACCGCCAAATAGTTACCAGTGACCAGTACTGGAGGGTCTGATGGCGTACGTTAATGTCGGGCGCGGACGACTTTGGAATACCCTGTACCACCACGTTGCAATCAAATATGATATATTGCTTACGAGCTCAAAAATATATTTCTTTGCCAAATTTGATTAAGATATTTTTATAAACAAACAAAAAAACGTCGAATTTGGCACCAAAAACGATTTTTTGACCGATTGGTCCTATGGGAGCTATATGATTACAATATCTTCACAAACAAATGAAACACAACGAATTTTGTTCAAAAAACGTTTTTTTTACCGATCTGCCCTATGGGAGCTATATGAGGTAGTCAACCGATTTTGATCAAATTTGGTACAGTGCTTGGGTACTCTAAAACAGTGTTACGCAAACTTTTTGTGTTCAAGGTACACCTATCAAATCAAGAAATTTTAGAGGTACCCCAAAGAAAAAAAAAATCCAGTGTTATGCACCAACAGAAGATGCAGAATATGACGTTAGGGAGCAATTTTATGAGCAACTCGATGGAGTGATTTCAAGTATGCACAACGGCGATATGCTACTTTTAATGGTCGACTTTAAGGCCAAAGTTGGCGCGGAAAACTCCAACCTGGGAAGAGTGATGGGTCGACATGGACTCGGCTCAAAATAAAACAATAATGGAAATCGTCTTGCTGACCTCTGCGCTTCAAGCGATCTATTAATAGCAGATACGCGGTTCCCGCACCGCAATATCCATAAGTACACTTGGCAGTCGCCAGACGGTCATAATCGCAATCAAATTGATCACATCATCATTAGCAGAGCGTACCAGAACTCGATTTTAGATGTAAGGTCATTCAGAGGAGCCGACTGTTTCAGCGACTACAACTTAGTGATAGGAGTAATTCAGCTCAAAGACGCTGCGAAATTGGCTCAATTAAAAACCACTCCATCAAAAGTAAAACGAAGTGCAAGGAAAGACAAGGATAAATTTTTAAACGCAATCACGCAAAATATTCAGCGTGCAGCTTCGAACGGCAACACAAAAGGCGTGTATGAGGGCTTCAATAACCTGACCAACGCGAAAAAATCGATACCTCCAATAAAAGATTCCCAGGGCAATATTAACACAGAAATTCATCTGGTCAGGAGCACTTTAAAGATAGTGAAGAACCACCTCCTTCTTAACGGGGCCGGTTGGACGGCGAAGTAATCCAATAAGAGGCATATCTATCGACACTCCCTCCGAGTATTAAGGAAATCGAACAAGCCTTACATAAAATGATGCTGGATAGGTCATACTCTTCGTAAGGAAGCCTCCAAACTAGCCAAAATAGCACTACATAGGAACTGATAAGGAACTAAAAGGCGCGGCAGACCCAGAACAACGTGAGTTCAAACAGTTTTAAACGAATCGCAACTTTCATGGCTAAAACTAAGATCTCTTGCTGCTGACAGAAACGGATGAAAAGAATTTGTATCCGTTCTATGCTCTGACTAAAAGCGGCAAATATTAAGGAATTGTGCATTATTGTACGATATTTTCTTTATTATATAATTTTACTTTCTTTTTTGTTAATAACCGCCAAGGAAATTTCCAACAAGAGGTGTTATTTTGAATCACCCGGTATTTCAGTAGGTATTTCATTTGACAAGTAGAAACTACGCCATTACTAAAAATGGAACGATACACGCTTCAACAACGCATTGAAATTATTAAAATTCACTACAAAAATGGTGAAAATCTTGTAGTCACAGTTCGCAAAACTAAAGCATTTTTGGGTCGTCGTGAAGCACCTTGTCGGACCGCAATACAGAAATTGGTGGAAAAATTCGAGCTGTTGGGACAAGTTAGTGATGTGAAGAATAAAACCCGTGCACGTCGCTCAAGAACAACTGAGAATATTGCTGCTATAGCCCAAAGTGTTGAAAAAAACCCAGGTTTGTCCAATCCTCGTCGTTCTTTGGAATTGGGCATTCCACAAACGTCATTACACCGTATTTTGCTTAAAGACTTGGGTCTTAAGGCTTAAAAAGTTCAGTTAACAAGAACTCAAGCCGGCCGATAATCAACAACGTCGTGTCTTTGCTGATTGGGTCCTTGAAATGCATGAAAATTATCCGGAATTCCGTCGAAAAATCATCTTGGCTGATGATTTCTACCTCGGTGGCTACGTCAACAAGCTAAATTGTCGCATCTGGGGTTCGGAAAACCCAAGAGTTATTGTTGAGAAGCCTCTCCATCCTCAACGTGTGACTGTTTGGTGCGGTTTATGGTCCGGCGGGGTCATTGGACCTTACTTTTTCGAAAATGAGGTTGGATCAACAGTTACGGTGAATGGATTGCGCTATCGCGTGATGATTAATGATTTTTTATGGTCGGAGTTGGACGGTATTCATCTGAACAACGTTTACTTTCAACAAGACGGCGCTACGTGGCACACAAGCAACGAAACCATTGCTTTTTTACGGAAAAAGTTTCCGGACCGTGTTATCTCTCGAAGTGGTGATCACAATTGGCCACCGAGATTTTGTGATTTAACACCTTGCGACTTCTTCCTTTGGGGCCACGTGAAAGATAAGGTCTACGCCAACAGCCCAGCGTCGATTCAAGACCTTAAAGATAGAATTCGTGATGCTATCGAGGACATGCCCTATGGGGCAGCCACTTTGCGATTTGGTTATGGAAAATTTCATGAAAAGGACATGGTCCTGTAAGCGTGGTCTAGGTGGCCATTTGGCTGATGTTGTTTTTCATTATTAACGGCATACCTTCCTCTTTATTAGGAACTGAAAACATCCAATCATTTACCTCAAAAAAAGGAATTTTTCTTTGAATACCAAAATAACACCTCTTATTGGAAAACCCTCTATAAAAAGATGTTTAGTGAGAACTTTGACTTTTTCCACGGCACACCAAACCGATGACCACGGCACACGCTTTGCGGAACACTGCTCTAAAAAACTACCGAATGCCAAATTCGGTTTTTTTCGTGGTTGTCTGAAAAACCCCTATGGGAGCTATATAATGTAACTCCGATATCAAAAAAGTAAAATAAGAGCCGATGTCATGCACAAGCAACTTCATGTCTGTTGCTCACAGCGGCAAAAAAAAATGAACACATATGTATATTTTCCCGACCACTGATGTACACACAATTGGATCATTAAATATATCAATATAGTATTATATATGTATCTGTTTATGTAAATATCTAAAATATGTAGTGGAACGGCTTACACATACATATCGATGGAGTGTTTTTATCAGAGTCATTAAATGGTAGAGTATCTTAAAAAAAAATACTTTTAAAGATACTTAGTAAAATAAAAATATTATTCGTAAATAATAATAATAACGCCCACTGTTCTTTGTTTTGTAGTCATTACAGAGAGCACAAAATAGACAGAGGCGAAAATTCTCTCCGAGCTCGAAACTTGAAAAAGATTGTTCTGTTAGTAGTTGCTTTTGTAATATTTTGTATGTTTATCAATATACAAATCCTGTGTGAAAATGGAATTAAAATTTTATTTTATATAATGCACATTTAAAATTTTCATTAAACATTTTTTTTTTTATATAATTATAAAGTAGAAGTTAATTCTCAGTTATAAAAGGTTTGTAGCCAGTAGCCAGAGCAACGTAGGCCTTTAGTATTGTTTTAAGCTTAGGGGCCATACCCAAATGACGTGACCCGATTTGTACTATTTTGTCGAATTTTTCAGTACATACTATTTATTTATTTAATAAAGATTTAGTAAGTTTACAAAAACTTATTCAGTACATATTTTGTGGTTTTCTCTGCTCAAACAAAAAGATTGCGTCACGTGCATTTGATCGCGTACCAACAGACGCATTTTTGCAGGGTGCCTAGGCATTCGTCAATTCATCATTATTTATATATTTAACTAATTTAAATATATTAAATAATAAAATAACTTAGGAACTAGAGTGCTAGCAACAGCGGCCTTATAACTTGCAGTTAATAATGACAACGCACTGACCAAAAGTCAGTTTGTTTTGTTTCGGCAAAGAATATAGAACTATCTAACTTCTAATATTCTTTGGTTTCGGCTGAAAATGTCAATGCGAAACCGTTCAGCATAATGATAGCTAAATACTCTTCTTCGTATTTTTCCCCGGGTAAAAGCAAACGCAATTGCAAAGTGTCATAGCAGCCACATGTTAGGAAAGGGTATGAATTCTCTGAAACCAAAAATTTACAGATTTGGCTGCGGCTAAATTTGTGAACATAGCCGACAGCCAATAACGAAGCTTAGAGCCGAGTTTAATTGTAAGAACACAAGTATTGTATTTATGCTATTTTTAGATTTTCCTTTTTAACTCTGCTCGCCCGCACCATGGCATTCGCGTTACACTTCTTAGAGTTTATAATTAGGGTATTCACGCTTTGTGAGCACTTGAGCACTTGAGCAGTTGAGCACTTTTACAAAAACAAAATGTATGGCGAAATACAACCCTGCGTTTCAACTCTCAACTGCTCAAGTGCTCAACCCAGACCCAAGTCTACTTTTTTGCTGTTGAGTTGAGCAGAAAGTGTTGCACAATATGGTAATTCGCTACTTTTTCAGCACTAACGCATTTGCCATTTTTTAGTCATTTCGTGATATGAAAAACAACGAGTTCCCTTACACTCGCTAAAAAAAAATGAGCGCCAAATTTAAAATAATCAAATTGTACAACGCAAGTAAAAGAGGTTGTGCCTTTTGTGCGAAATTAAGTGAATTAGACATAATACTTGTTGTTGGAGTTTACGCAAATAAAGAGTAACAATACATGCGAATTGGAAAATGCATGGGCTGTACTAGGCTTAATATATGCTGGACATATTATGGTGTTACCGTCAGCATTTGAAGAAATCGGTTGTTGTCGAACGAACTGAGCACGTTCTGGCGCCAGTCAATTGACTTAGAAATATGGAAGTGGTCACCGCGTTGCGAGAGTATAATTGCATTTGCGACCCCATGATAGTTATCTAAAACTTCATCAATTTTTGCGTCGCCACGCAACCCCATTGTATCTGTATTATACAAAAGTTAGTTTTTCCACAATGAATTTGTTTTAGCAGACGAACCTTCAATAAAATAGATTTCATCCGAAGCCATATGAGCAACAGCTCAAGCAGCATAGACTTTACGCCTGTCTTGGCATTTTTAAATATAAATTTTAACTATTGACGATAATTTGCAGCAACTAAGAAATGTAAACAAACATAAGAAGAGGAAGCACAAAATCAAGTACGGTTTTCTGCAATTATTTAATTTTCGCAGCAATAAAATAATACAAATCGATGTAATACATAGCTACTTTAGCTACATGTTTAGTTAAAATATATTTTATGCTTTGACTCGGCATTTTTAATTCAACATTTTTAATTTTAATAATTATTTGCAGCATTTTGCAAATGTAAACAAACACAAGAAGAGGAAGCACAAAATCAAATACGGTTTCTCTGCAATTATTTAATTTTCGCAGCAATAAAATTATACAAATCGATGTAATACATAGCTACTTTAGCTACAGGTTTAGTTAAAATAGATTTTATGCTTTGACTCGGCATTTTTAATTCAAGTTTTTTAATTTTAATGTAAATTGTACCAATTTACAAATGTAAACAAACTCTGGCAAGAAGAAGAAAAGTGCTCAACTCAACACAAAAAGTCAACAGGAGGGATTCACGCTTTAGCCTGAGCACTTTTTCCTCAACTGCTCAAGTGCTCAAGTGCTCACAAAGCGTGAATACCCTAAATGTCTTTGGGCTGCCGGCCTTGGCTAACAAGCGCTGTACTGAATTGGCTCGAGATTCAAATTAAATGTATTATATTACTTAATCATCATTTTTGACTTCTTTCGTCTCTATTTAAATCAGTATGCAATTTGTTTTTTGTAATTTTAGAAACACAACTTTTAATCATTTTACATGACAATTTTAGGGAAAACAAATGTAAATATGTAAACACATCTAGACTTTTTTTTTGTCAAAATTTAGTTAATTATAAAATAGTTAATTATGTGAAACTGATTTTATGCAACAAAGTTAAAAAAAATAAAACGAAAAATGTTTTTATTTTATGTTAAAAGACCCCAAAAATCATAATAAAGTTGTAAAATATTTCATTAAATACTGCGTGTTCACAAATAAACAAACGTGCATAAAAAGCAAAACGTACTTGGCTCGACTGCAATGTCTGTATTCGATTTTGTCAAGGTAATGCTTCGCTATTGTTGACTGTTATTTACTAAGTAATCTAAAAACAATGGACAATGGAGCGGAACTAGTTTTCATTTATTTTAAATTTGTGCTTTCTTTCTTGCTTACGCTGCATCAATTTAGTTGCTTTACTACCTACAGAACCAGTACACAAATGCGTTCCTTATGTTGGTCCTTAAAGAAACGCTTTCTCTCAACCAATGGTACTTTGATGATGGTCTTTTTGATAATTTGAATCCTAAACATCCTTTTGTACAAACAAGTAAAATTTTATAATGTAACACTAAATAGTAAGCATATATCTTTTCAAATAATTACATTTTTTCTATCAAAAAGAAAAACGAAAACATAAACTTTTGGAAAAAGTAAGCACGCCAGCTCAAGATTTTTGAGTAGATTCTTAATTTGTTTGCGCGAACACAGCTTTTCTATAGGGTTAACGATTGGCCAGCCAAATAAAAAAATGAACAGACATTTGCTTTTCCATTTTCGTATTTAGGACTTTTTTGTGCGACTTTGTTTATTGGCAAGGGGAGGTGAAATTTGTACATTTTCGACTATAACTTATGTTATATTTGTCCGATATTGTTCATTTTTTACACACAGATGCATTTAACCACGCATCGTTCTATTGAGTTTCTGATGCAAATATTAAACGGCGTGGCTAAAATTCTACTGCTGGGGAACGGGGTAGATGTTGACATGATTCAACAAACTTCATCTTCTCAGGAATTATGCGCACCAGCTGGTAGAGTTTCGTATCTCTAGCTTTTATAGTCACTGAAATCTAGGCGTTCATACAGACGGACATGGCTCAATGATAAGCATTTTGGTATAAAGGACTTGGGGTCTGCCACGCCTCCTTCTGTCCGTTATATACATTGCACAAATCTAGTATATAAAGTGCGCCTATGTACAGAGTGTTAATATGATTTTCAATTTGTTATTTGCATAATTTGAGACGTAGCAAAGCGTATCCTCCGTTTTGCAGAAATAACCAGCATCAGGCTCGAGGCTCGTTCGTTTGTACTTAGGTTTGATTGTTTTTGCAGCCGATGAAAGCCATAAATTTTATACACAGGGGTGTTGCAAAGAAGCATTTCCACAATGCATAATGCAAACACAATTTAAATTTTTACTTTCAGTCCCATCGCCCATCGTACAACTCTTCAAATTTAAATAATTCGTGATGAACAAACGCATCAAGATACAAATGACTTCAGCTTTTGTGTAGGTTCTTATATCCATACATATGCGTACACACTCGTAAACTTATTACGTGTGTATGATTCAAAATATGTTAAAATTATGATTTTATTTTAAGGAAATACATTTAATGCCTCTAATTTCGGGTTGAATTTTTGTTTTTATAATATATCGATATTTGTCGAATACAAGCAATCAAGTGTCACCACACGTTGTTTTGTTGCTAATCGATTTTTCAAGTTTCAATTGTATTTAAGTACACAGAAATTTGTAGGTTTTCAAATATAATAAACATGACATATTTTTAGCCACATTTTAAAATAAACTTAATTTTTTTTTTGTAATAAATTAAGTTGCATTGCAAAAAATTTCCGAAATATCGATAAGAACTATGAACATCAGGTTAGCAGCACTTGCTTCCGCTGCTGCTGGCTATAAATTTTAAACATAATGAAATGTATTTGCTTTATTATCAACGTTCCTTATGAATGAATTCATTTTAAAATTTAGAAACCTTTCGAAACAGCACAGACCCATTTAAAATCATTAAATGTAAGTCAATTTGATCAACCAAAAATAGTTTCCCTACATTGCACTGAATGTCAACTCCGAATTAGTTGTAGTATCAAATTCGTGATGGCCGCCATTAAGTAAAAACGTGTGCCCGTGTCCGCGTAGTAAATTTTTGGATAATTTTCCCCCAAAACCTGTCAAATACTGCTAAATGAAAATGGAGATGAAATTACAATAAAAGTGCATAATTTCAATGCGGTCAATGCTAAATAAAGTGCAAGAAAATGTGTGTGAAAAAGTACATAAATCGATTTTATTGTGAAAAATTGTCTTGCCCCTACGCCTATTCTCTACACTAGAGGGCGGCAGTAACGCATGCTTCGGAGTTAAAGAGTTCCATGCCAGCGAAAAACTGTGCATAACGGCGTACGAGCTAAATTTAGAATACATTTTTACGTACGCCAGATCAACTGAATTTTTTTTTAAATACTTTTCAAGATTTTGAAATAATGCAGAATGCTATTTTTGCTTGATTTTCTGTAAAAGGCGTTAAAACAAGCATTGTTAAACCGAAGCCACGCATTTTATACAACGGCTAATACGGCAACGGCTTGTTATTCGCGGCTTAGAAGGGCTGTTCATTAGCTCGTCAGTCTTCGGCTCTGGCCGCCATTACTGCTTCCAGAACCACGCTATACGCAAAATTTGTAAAAATCGTGTGAATAAATTTTTATTATTAATCAACAAAATTGTATGTGTAGGTGTGTGAACCAACTTTTACAATATAGAACAAAAATTGTAGAATATCTTAATAAAAACAACTATTATGGCCAAGAATCGTAATTAACATAAAAAGGGAAAAACAACTATACATTAAGGTGATGCGTTTTTATCGTCGTATTTTGCGCGTAGGCTTCGTGTTTTTTCTTCGTGCATTTCGCCGCGATTGTTTGGGCGAAACCGCCGCGTGTATGTTTGTTTATGCCGCCTTTTTTACGCTGGCATCGGCGACATGGCTCCTATGATTTTGCATTTTTTCAACTTGAGCCCTTTTAATTTACATTAATTTAATTGATGTATTAGAGTAGAATGAAGTTTATTGTCATTTATTTTTGGCCTTGTGATTCAATTATTGCGTAGGCAAGGGAAAAAATACGTGCTTAAATTAGCATTAGAATTTTCCCGCGCGAGTGCGTGGTTTTGGCTTTCGCCTGGACGGCCGACAATGTGTTTGTTTACTCATTAGTTGTTATTGTTTTGTCTTCGCAGAGTCACTTATAAACAATAACACAAAAAAAAAAGAAAGAAAAAGAAAAACAAGACGTGTGACAACTACAGTCAACAGCAGAGTTTGGATACAAAATACATAAAAAAGGCACGATATTAGAAAGAATGATGAACTGAAATGTGCACATATTATCAACGTAATTATGCCAATTCACATAATTTTTTCGATTGCAACGTGAAAAATGTCGTCGACACAATTGCTGCATTCGTTATTGTTGCTGCTACCACTGCGTTGTCGTCGTAATTGCAATAAATTAATCTCTTTGGCCGTGTTGTTGTTGTCAGCGCTATCCACACATAAAGCGCATCGGCAGCAACAGAGACACAAGGAGCAGCAGCCGCAGGAGGACCAAGTGCATGACGGTAGCAGTGGCAACAACAACGGAAACAATATAAGCAGTTGCTGCAGTGTTGGACACTACTCCATTACAATAACTAAAATAACAGCCAAAGTCACCAAAAACTATACAAGCTCATCAGACGCAGCTTTCGAAACGCACTGCGCGTTTTATATAGCATCTAAGGTAGTTTCTGACAGGACACAACGGTGGTGTTCATACAAAGACCCAAGAAGCAATAGCAACAAAAGCAGCATCCCGGCCAGCTTCAGCACGTGTCATCAGAGCACGTTCTTACAGGGCGTAGGGGCTGCGTACACTAGCTGGGACAGCAGCAGCCACAGCCACCGCAGCCCCTTTAGTAGTGCAACAGTTGCGATTGCCGGCGATCCTATAGAGGCACAGCTTCTTGGACAGCTAAAACACCTGCCGCGCCCGACAAATAGGACTCTATTATCATATCCCGAGTCGGAGCATTGTCTTAACAGCTGCATACTTCCTCCTTCCACACGGGCTTCATTTGGGCGGCTATTAACAAAAACAACAGTGACCAAAACAACGAAAGGCCTAGCACAACAGTTGCGTAAAGGTACAACATCAACATCGTCAGCTGGTGCATCAATTAGAAATCGCAAAAACAGCACATTATTATTGCTTGAGGCCGCAGAGGCCTTAAGCAAGTTCGTCAAGTTTACATAGAATATTCTCTCAGCTGCATAATAAAATAATTCCACTTATAAATCAAATCAACAAAAGCAAACGTTCCATACCCATCCATTAAGAATACAGCTACAAAATGTCGAAGTTATCGTTTAGAGCACGTCACTTGGATCCGTCCAAGCAGATGCCTATATATTTGGCAGAGGAGTTGCCGGATCTACCTGAGTATTCAGCGATAAACCGTGCTGTACCGCAAATGCCCAGCGGTATGGAAAAAGAGGAAGAGTCGGTGAGTTTGAGTCGGTGACAGAATAAAAATGGTTGGATTCGTCGCCGCGCCCCGTTATTGATATGTTAATTCACGTGAAAATTTCTTCTAACAGGAACATCATTTGCAACGCGCCATCTGCACAGGTCTAATTATTCCTACGCCAGAGGTACTGCAAACAGATCAGCCCTTTTATGATGCATATTATCCGCCTGATTACAAAATGCCACGTCAAATGATTCACATGCAACGTAAGATAATACAAATTAAACATTTATTGTCAATAATTTAACTATCTTTCAATTGCAGCGCTTGGCTTGGACACTGAAGTGCCCGATTATGATATGGACAGTGCGGATGAGGAGTGGCTTAGTCAACAGCAGCGTTTGGAATTGACCGAGCTTAAGTTTGAACAAATGATGGATCGCTTAGAGAAGAGCTCGGGCCAAACCGTTGTAACATTAAATGAGGCCAAAACGCTACTAAATCAGGATGATGAGACAAGCATATCAGTGTATGATTACTGGTTGAATAAGCGCTTAAAAATGGTAACAATCTGTGCTAGTCAAACATGTGAATATAATTTGATCTTAAAACTCTATTCATATTTAGCAACATCCGCTGATATTGACAGTTAAGACAGAAAGTCGTCCTGGTGCCTCATCTAACAACCCATATCTTGCGTTTAGGCGACGTACCGAGAAAATGCAAACACGCAAGAACCGCAAGAACGACGAGGCTTCGTACGAAAAAATGCTTAAATTAAGGTCAGTAAAATTATGAAATAAGCTAAATATGGCAATATCAAACTCTTTTTTGCTATAGACGCGATCTACAGCGTGCTACAACTATACTAGAGATGGTCCGACGTCGTGAGGAAACAAAGCGTGATCATTTGAAGGTGACTGTGAATATATTTGAAAAGCGTGTAGAAATGCACGACTTTAATGGTGCTGTGTACTCTGAGCTTAATGCTCAGTTCAAGAATTCGAGGTAGCTATTTCTTTGAGGAAAAATGATTGTTTAAACCACATAATTATTATGTATTATTTACCCCGGCCAGGCCCGTATATAATCCATTGTATACAAATCAATACTCACAAAATGCAGCAGCAAGTGGTACAGTGGTTTCTGGCGCGATATCTTCTGGAACACTTCTGACCGCAGGTGGCGTTCTAGCGACGGGTATATTGTCGGCCGGAGCCTCTAACGTTCAAGTTGGAGCTGGCATATACACATCTGCATCGCAGTACCTGAATACGTCGAATCTGACAATGGGTATATTCTAAACTATATGAACTGTATGAACATCACTAACTTGGTAAATCTATACAGAAGCTATCAGCGGTAGCGGCAACATTAGCAGTCGGAAGGAAAAGCGGCCATACAAGAAACGAAAACATAAATTGCCGCGTGAAAAGCAGCAACAGCAACCACATCAACAGTATTTGCCAGGCATTGGCCTGATAGCGCCAGCACCGGGGGTGTCAACTGCACATCTGACAAACATGCATCACCTGCAGCGGCAGAGCGCCTCACCAGCAGCGAATGAGTCAAATCTTGACAGTGAAGACGAAGATTATGTTAACGGTAGCGCTCATAACGGCAATAAAATGGGATCCGAAAGTGAAGATGAGGCACCATTTGCATTTAGGCGCAAGACGAGCTGTAACTATCTTCGGGTAAATAGGGTTTTTTTAACGTGTTACTCTTTTATAAATACAATAATTGATTATATCTTAGACGCGAAACCAAAATGGTCAATGGCCATGGGAATTCCCGGACAAGGCATTAGGTGACCATTGCTCAAAGTACCGCTATACGCTAACCTCTCTCAATTACCCAAGGTACGTTGGAATGCGATTTGTTTGGCTACGTTAAATATTTCATAAATCTATTTGTAGGCCGCATTGCATTGGATTCGCCCGCCGGCGTCTGGGACGTGGCGGTCGAGTTCTTTTTGATCGCGTCACAACGAACTACGATGATTTCTGGTCCCAGCTGGACTATACAGTGCTCGAGAGTGTAGTTAACACGAAGCCACCAAAAAAAGAAATCGTTAAGCCTAGCTCACCGCCCACAGTTGTTGATTTGCCTACGTCGACGATGTGTCTGGACGCTTTGCCCGAAGTCAAAGTAGAGCACAGCGACAAGGCAAGCAGTACCCTCAAAACTTACAACAATGAGAATGACAACAATGAACATTTATGCGAAGAGGAAATCGATGATGACGATGATATCGCCAGTGAAGATGAAAACATCTCAAGGTTGAACGCATACAGCTCGGCGTTGACGCTGCAGCAGAGTTCGCATGACTTGCGCATGAAACGTCGACGTTTAAGACGAAAAAAGCAACAGTTACGTGAGTTGAACGCATCAAAACGTATTAAGGCGGCTAACGGATGCACAGGAGTCAGTAAAAACGATGACAAAAAAACGTCTGGTTTGCCTTTAGCGCCATTGCAAAGATCTTACCTGCACCGATTGGCGCTGGTATTGCAACACAAGGGGCAGCATCCAACGGAAAA
Source organism: Chymomyza costata (assembly GCA_018150985.1). Taxonomy (NCBI): domain Eukaryota; kingdom Metazoa; phylum Arthropoda; class Insecta; order Diptera; family Drosophilidae; genus Chymomyza; species Chymomyza costata. The sequence continues at coordinate 965,134 of JAECWU010000190.1, read as the reverse complement.
CGTAAGAGCTGCTTTTGAACAGCACGAGTGTGCAAAGCAAGAGAAATGCGAGAATAATGCAAACGCGGCCAGTGAAAACTTAGAAGTTAAGAAGCATCAGACCGAACTATCGGATCAGCAGTCACGACCCAATCACCATCACCACCGTTCCAACAATAATATCCTGTTGAACCACAACAACAGCAACAATAGTAGTAGTAGTAGTAATATGATTAAGAGTGTTAGCATTAGCGATAAATTCAATGTGATAAAAATGGAAGAGGAACACGAGGAGCCAGTTGCGTCAACTTCAGCGGCAGCAGCTGCTGCACGAGCAGCTGAAGATGCGGCAGCGGCAGCAGCTGGTACTTCATTAATTCCGTCTTTGGATGATATAGCCAAAACGATAAAGCGCGAGCTTATTGATGCCGACGATTCCAACGAGCCGTTGAGCAGCATACGCACAGCAGCAGCCATGCAACAAGATGACATAATCGACGACGAAGAAGACAATGTCAACTTAGCACAGTTAAGCAACATCATTAGGCATACAGTGAAAAAGGAACAACAAACACAGCAACGTAAAAATCTATGCTCTGATCAAGTACCTACCAAACAAACGAAACATCCGTGGTCCTATCCCATTATTCCGAGCACATATGACGACGACAACTCGTCGTACCTTAATGGAGTGCCTGATGTGATCCGTTTGCGAAATTTGCAAAATCGTAATGCCCACGGATTAAAGGAACGTACTGAAACGAATTTGAACATCGAGCCCAATGAAGCTGGTGCTAATGATGATGTCGATTACTTGGGCAGCCTTTCACCAACCTCGAGCCAGCGTTTGGATGTTTGCAATGAGCTCTTACTAGAGATTCGGCGCGATTGGCTGCATTTTCGGCCAAAAACACCTACGAATGAATTGGCTGTTAGCAAAGACATTATTAAAGGTGGCAAGGAAGCAGATACAGCGTTGGTTGATTGGACCCAAGATACGCCTATCACCGTTGAACTCAATCGACTTAGCTGTGCGGGTCAGGTAAAGATGCAACCAACTGTTGTTCATAACGATGATGAGCACTACTTCTTAAGCAATGCATTTAAGTACACAGATCTCGAGTCGGATTCGCAATTGCTGCATGCAGCATATGCGGTAGACTATGGCCGCGGAAGCAGCAAAAGTCCCGACACTGCTAACTCAAATTCTGCGATTGAGTTCAATCTCAGCGGTTGCGACTCGCTTAACGACATAAACCTATTAGGTGACGTTGACGAAACCGACGAGAACATGCTGGATAACATTTTGCAAGAATGTGAAATGGACGATCCAAAGGCATTAAACCAAGCTACCAACTTCTGGAACGGTATCTTGGACGGGGAAGCGGCTGTTGAAGATGCAGCCAATGAAGTAGACTCAGCTGATGGTCTTTTAGATTGCATAGATGATAAGAAACCAAAAGGCTCAGAAATGAGAAGAATTAGCCGCAATCGTGGCGGAAAATCTCGTATTTGCCACAGCCCCGTTGGTTGCTCCAGCTTTACAGTCTGCGCAACAGAAAGTTCTACTCGCGAAAAAAAATTGTTCTTTAATCAAGAGCAATTGAAAGCCGAGGAAGAAACAAAAATTTCCCCTATTAAAGCAGAGTTGTCCGAAATTACACCTGAATCGTATCAATTGCAAAAGCAACGTCAACTACATCAACAACAAATTTTACTTACAATACCTAATGCTTCAACAGTCATTTCATCGGCTCCTCAAGTTCTTAATATTCCCGCGCAAATAACGTCACAGAAACAAGTGCAGTTACAGAAATCGCAGCCGGTAGTCACACAAATTCTTAACCAGTTTACTAGCGTAGCGCAGCAAACGCAATTAATTGCACGTCCAGCACTACAAACCACAGAGTTTGTGACGACATCTGGTTCGGCCTCTGTTGGTGACATAGTTACCATAACGCCTCACACAGGTAACGCATTAGGGTCTTCGTTACCGCAACAGCAAAGCCTATTGCAATCGCAGACTTCAACACTTTCGCAACAGCAGCAGCAACTTCAGCATCAACTTCATCAGGCTCAGCTGCGAAATGTAACTGTGCAACAACGCCATTCACACTCGCATGTACAGCAGCAACAACAAACTCAATCGCAGCCACAGCAACAACTTCTGTTTCAAATGCAAAGGGATATTTCCTCAACTCCTGTAATCACGCAGTATGTGTCCAGTTCCACGCCCGCCATCACTTCACAGACTATCGTCTCGTCCGTGGCAAGTGTGCGCGGTGCAACGCAGACAACTCTTACTCCGTTGACTGTTGGTGCATCTGGCAATCACATGATTTACACAACTAGCACCGGAGAGATTGTGACTGCAGCAGCGACTGGAGCCACACAGAAAGTCACCTATGCCATACAGAAACCTTGTGGTCCAAAAACGCCCACACATGTACCCGGCACCATTGGCCCAAACACGGTAATAACGCTGTCTAACGTAAAGCTTCAAAATGATAGCCAAGCTGCGAATGCCAATGTAATGACCATAGACGGCAGTGGTGCGACCCCAATTGCAGGAAATGCTAGTGCACCCCCAAGTGTAAATATTATCAACACGGCCAGTGGTCAGCAAGTGGCTGTACACAGTATTGCTGCAATGCAGCAGCTGCCGGGAGGTGTGGTGTCCACGTCTGCTGCAGCCCCGTTGATTGTGACAACTCCTCCCCGCAACACCCAGCAAATAGTGCAGCAACAACCGATTGTATGGCGGCAGGTGAGTGGCACTAACACGGCCGTGGCCACTACTGCAGTTCTATCCACAACAGCTGAGTCTCCGGCAGCGGTAGGAAGCAAGATCATGTGGACAAATCGTTCGGGTCAGAAGCGACAGCTAAATGGCCCGGAGAACACAGGTAAGTTGCCAAATAAATCAGGTAAAATCGTATTCATGCTAACTATCCACTTGCACTACTTGCAGACATAAACAAGTTGTTGCTGAACCGTAAATTCTCACAGCGCAAGATGGTTGGGCAGGGAGTGCCGCAACAGTCTCAACCGCAGCAGCAACAAATACAATTAACTAAGCAGCAACTGCAACAACTGGTGCAGCAAGAGCAAGATGAGCTTGTCCTGAACACAAGCAGCAATAGTGAGCACATCTCCCTACAAGAAACGACGGGCAGTGTCAGCAATGTGGATGTAGTAAACCAACAACAGCAGCAACATTTACAAAAGCTGAGCAAAGTAATTAAAATGGCTCAATTTCCGCTGCTTGTATCCGATTTGAATCTTCAGCAGCAGTCTTCACAGCAAAAGCCAAATTCAGCAGCATCAATAGCTGCCAACCACAATTACAGCCTACAACCGACCGCGATCATCACGTCCCAGTCTGGTCCACAGCAAGCCAATAAAATATTTCTTACAAGCAGCAATAGTGCCGGAACGGGAAACTTTACAATTGCAACGGCAAGTGAGCTTCAAGCTGCAGTAGCGGCCAGCCAAGTAACTAATACGAACCCCTTAAGCCAAAAGGTGCACTACAAAGAAATTCAGAACTCCAATCTCAAGGTGAACTTTGTTTCAACATCTACTGCAGCAGGAACGAGTGACAATATAATGGGGCAGGGTCAACAAGCGCAGCAAGTGGGTGCAACTACGGTCGTATTGAACAAAAGTGGGGGGCCTGGTGTGCCATCAAACTTACATCAGCAGCATCATCAAAAACTTAAGGCTGTAACCGCGTCAAACGCTTCAATAGGCGCCAGTCAACAAGGGGACAAACGTGTTCTCTACACGAGTCTGTTGAATGTGAAACCACTACAAAAAAATAACTCTGGGCAGATGCAAATGCAGCTTGGACCCGGCGGCTTGCAGCAGGTACTGCGTGGAAGGCTCAACAATTCGGCGATTTTTACGAGAACTTTACCATTGGGCACGACTGTAAACAGTACAGGTGCTGGAGCAAGTGGCGGGGGCATGGTCACCAGTAATGCGCTTCAAGTGGGTACACCCACTACGATAAGACAGTTGGTGTCCACAAACTCAAGTAATGTTAGTAACACAGAGGGTAGCACTTTGTTGACGACTCCTGCGGTGCTGACAACCTCAAAGGAGGTGAATAAGGCGCTTACAGTGGAACAGGTTCTTATGAGTGCAAACAACGGTGGCGTAGGGTTGCCCAGTAGCAACAATAATAGTGGAAGTGGAGCAAGCTCCGGCGTTACAGTGACGACGACAGGCGCTGTGCCGTCTACCATAAACAGATGAGATACGGATAGCTAACATCAAGCTCAAAGTGGTTGCACTGTAAATCTACCCAGCGGCACTTCGCTCAGTTTTGCGCCTATGCCTGTGGCCTACGGCGGTGGACCCATACCGACAACGAATCCCCTCATGGTGGCACTGGGCCAGCTGTTGCAGCCACAATGCTGCTGTGCTCTTTGCCTTGTCAACTTGGTCAAGCAGACTACGACATAAAAAAGGTGGATGAATTCGGAGTGTGATGTACGGTAAACGTATTACCATAATGCGTAATGTATATATTAAACTTGTTAATTATGCTAGCATTGCACAAACACTCGTCGTGGGCTTGAAACCTAAAAAAGTAGAAGAATATGTATAGTTCGTAATATATTTGTAACAAAGCAAAAACGTAGGTATATATATATATGTGTATATATATAGGGAAATATGTGAAATTTCTAATCTTCATCATGTAAACCTTTCCTTATGAATATCCAAACTGTATGTATAAAGATTTGCAAAAAATGTATAGGCAAGCAAAATCATAACATACTTAACTTGTATAATAGCACACACAAAAGAAACCCATACGGTAAAGGCTTTTTGCCTTTTCATTTTTTTAATTGGTTTTTTTATTTATAACTAAATTCGCGTATCATTAACTGCGTTTTTTTATTTTCAAAATCGAAAAAAAAAGTTTGCTTTATACATGTACATACAGCCATATGCAAAGCGCTCAAACTGTGCAATGTTAATTCGCACCAATATAAAGAAAAAAGAAAAATAACCTGTTAAAATCCAGAACCAAATTGTTGCTGATGGGGCTTATGGATATGATTGAAACCAACTTAAACTCATGTGTTAAATAGCATACTGTAAATATTTTATAATAACGCTAATAATTATTTTAAATAAGTAATTGACTAAACCTTAATAAAATATTAAGCATGTTAGTGTCGGTACTTAAACATGTGCCTGTACTCCAACATGCATACAAGAGATGCTGTTTTAAAATAATCCACGCGCTTAAGCTGCTGGACGACGTCATGGTGCCAAAAATCGGCGCCTTTCGCTCGGGCACAGTATGCAGTTCTATGAAAACCAATTTCAGTGTACGTAAATTAATTTAATTTATCCTGTAGCTTAAACAACAACAAAAACAAAAAAAAAAATGCTTAGTTATTTCAAATATAAAATTGAAAACTGCAGAAGATACAGAATTAAACAAAGTAAACAACAAAAACAAATATTACGGAAACAGAAATCACTATTATTGTATGGTATATTTGTAATTATTAATTATATTATTTTTTTACAAGGTAATACTTTTAATTCTATTTAAATAAGATAAACAAAAAAACAAAATAATAATTCTTATACAAAACGATTATAAGTAAATATTTTAAAATTCAAAAATGCAAGCTTTACGTGAGAAGTAAATTGCATATGTAGATGTACTTTTCGTAGTAAGTAATCTAGTATCATAAGAGAAAGCGATAATAAATGGAAACACAAAAATCCAACTTAAACAAATATAAATAAAAAAAACTGGCGATTTATAGTAGAAGTTAAAAGACACGTTTTATTTAATTTGCGTACACTATTGTATACATAATATATATATACTTATATATTATTTTTTTTCAGTTAACTTCGAGATAAACACAATGTAATGTACACGCATACTTTTCACTTTCTCGGTTTCCTTACAATTGCATTTAAAACAACTACATCCAAAATATCTCATCCTACTTCCGGTTTTTGTACATACTAACTTATAGATATGCGTATGTAATTGTTTGTTTTTACCTTTTATTACTTTTGAACGTACAACGATCAAGTTGTGGTAGAAGTTGTTATTATTTTGAGAATACAATTTGGAGCAATTGTTAAGCAAAGGATTTCGAAAGTTATTTATGGATTCGTTTTTATACTCTTTTAATACTTTCCATAACTCTTCGGTATAATAATATTTAATATACATACAATCTGATTTCGTATTCATAGACATATATAAGCATATATGTGTAATACAAGGACAATGTGATGTGTAGTTTGATTTGAAATTTAATACTTCAATTACGGGTAAACAAGAAATCTAATCCAATACTAAAATAGTAAAAAAATGTACAAAACAAAAATAAGGATATTAGAAAACAAATGATTCTACATACACCTTACAAAATTTCCGACCATTTTAATATGTTTTTATCTTTTCAGCAAGCACTTTATAGTTTATCAATATTTAAAAAAATCCATTTTTGATATTAAATCGCAGGTAAATAATTTGCATAAAGTCTTATACACAAATTATATTGCTTAAGTAAGACATATATCTTGTGTGTATGTATCAGCTTAAACATTTTTTGTACTCGAAACTTTCGTTCTTTCAACCAAATTTAAGTGTAAACTTATAATTTTTGTGTAAATCTATAACAACATTCTTCGTATAGACTTATATACCATAAAATTAACTATTAAACTATGTGTATTTAAAAATCTTAGCAACCGGAACTCTGAAAGGGAGAAATTTTATCAATAGAGAAGAGCTGAATATAGATTGAGATTTTGTAATAGTACCAAAAGAGTATTATAGCTTAAATAAAATTATGCATATAAACTTTGCATTGCCTAATACAAATAATAATGATGCATACATACTTATATATATGTATACATACATATATATATATATATATTATATATATATACATACATTGTTAGTAAGTCAAATATGAAAACTGGAAACGCTTGTTGTGGTAATTAAGATAAATAATATAAAAAGAAACATAAAATTTATTAAAAGAAAAAAAATTAAAACCCAGTACGATAGTGTAACGTACAGATGATAAGTAAAAATTACCAAATTTCCATACACTGTAAAAACAAAAGTGCACAAAAAGTATTCGTACACAAATAAAATAAATTAAAATAAATTGATGTTTATAACCATAACCATAACAAAGCCATAAGCGATTTTAACTGTTTCTTGGATAAGCTATCTTATAATAAAATATACAAAGTATTTAGCAGCAAAAATCATTTAAATATTTATATACATGTATAAGAACAAAAAAAAAACCAGAGCCACATTGAAGATGTACCTTTTAAACAACGGCAAAAAAATTTAAAAAAAATAATAATTGAAAGCTACAAATTGCAATAAAATGTGTAAAACAGAAGAGCACCTTAAGTTAGTTACTCAAAGATTTAAGGCTATGGCAGATTTTTTGAATTTTTTATAAAAACTTCAAAAGCTTTTGGCAAATTTAAAGTTGAAAATGTTGCGTTCTGAACAATTCTTTTTAAAAATAGGTCTAGTAAATTTATTGAATTTCTCTTTACAAATAGTTCTTACTTGAATTAGAAAGGACCCCGTACTGGCTGCCATGGTTGTTAATTTTAGCTTCTAAAAGTCTAATAGTTTTTATATCCTGTACCTACAGATACAAAGCATATACTTGATTTGTGCAATGTATGTAGCGGACAGAAGGAGGCGTTGCAGACCGCAAGTCCTTTATACAAAAAGGTTCATCATAACCTCGCGTAGCGTTTGTGCCATGTCCGTCTGTCTGTCCGTCCGTCCGTCTGCATGAACGCCTAGATATCGGAGACTAAAAGAGCTATAGACACAAAACTTTAGCAGGTGGTGCGCGTAGTTCCTAAACCGATTAAGTTTGTTGAATTTGTCAATATCTTACCCCGTTCTTCCTAAGTAGAATTTCGCTCTTTTTAGCTACACCCTTCAAAATTTGTATCTGAAACTTAGCTATGCGTCATGATTACATGCATCTGTGTGTCAAAAATTAACAAAATTGGACAAATACAATAATAGTTATGGTCAAAAATGTTCTAATATCACCCCCCTTTGCCAATAAACTGCATCGATATTCGACTAGTAGATAACAAATTACTTCGAATCACCAGTATTGGTAAGTATATTCATGTAGCCCTAATGAACAAACTCACATCCAAATATGATCGATGCGAACTACTTACCCCCGCTATCGACTTGCCGTGTTTTCTCCCACATCCTTCAAAATATGCCCTTAAAACTTACTTTAAATAATTTCTTTGACGTAACTTTCGATTCTCATCAAAAACGGTAGAAATTTACGGAACTTGTAGGCATGAATATCTTTTTGCGCGCAAAAAAATGCTACCAATCGGAGAGTTCTTAGGTACAGGGTCTTACACTGTCGGCCAACGCCTTGACTGTATCACACTTAAATACCCTGTACCTTATGGTACAAAAGGCATATTAAGTTTGTGTAAGCCGAATTTATATGTAACATACAGAAAGAGACCCCCCAAAGTTAACCAAAGTATGATCAGGGTGATTAGAGAAGTCCGTCTGTCCGTTTGGATGATCGCCTAGATCTCAGAGATGGTAAGAGCTAGAGCAAGTAAACTTTCAAATAAGATCCCTTATTATCCTATGGGTGACAAGTTCATTTTATTTTTTTGATATCGGGGTTATATTATATAGCTCCCAAAGAGGTGTTTCTGAGGACCTCGAAAAACCCAAAAGTTTTAGGACAATAATTCGTTTATTTATGAAGATATCGTAGCCAAATTTGGCAGTCGAAAGTTTTTAAGAGTTCCCAATCACTGTGCCAAATTTGATCCAAATCGGTTGCCTGTATCATATAGCTCCCATAGGACGACAGATCGGTCAAAAAAACGTTTTTTACACATAATTCATTATGTTTCGTTTGTTTGTGAAGATATCGTAACCAAATTGGGCACTAGGAAGTTCCAAATTTTATCAAAATCGGTTGATTATATCGTATAGCCCCGATAGGGCCAAAAAATGCGAGTTTTGAGATAATGAAGCAGATTTATCTGTTATACATATATGTAACTGTACAAATTCCATACTGATATCATAAATAGTGTCCGCGTGAGAATATGTCGTTTTTGCATTCAATTTTTTTCAACTATTTTTATCAACAAGAGCGTCATATCTCAGTTGTGCGTTACTCGTCGGCGAGTAAGTATCGTTTTATTTTCACAAAAAGTGGCATATTTTGAATTGTGAAATTATTCATGAAAAGGTAAATCTATGTTTAGTAGAATAAATTTTCATGTAAAGAGTATTATGTTTCGAGTTATGACACTTTTGACGTCCTTTATGATAAAAATATTAATTTTAATTGTACTTATGATTTGTTTGCATGATATGGTTGATAGTAAAAGACACACTGGTAGGGAGTGCGAGTTTTGTATTAAGTGCCAATGTGTCGTTCCTGATGATAATATCATATAAGGAAACTCAAAATAGTACGTTGTAACTCACAATTCGGATATACATATGTACCTTTTTAACTAAGAACGGCCAAAAAAAACTACGCTCTGAATAAGAAAATTAGAACACAAAAAAAAAAAACGATTCACCAGCCGGATTACTCAGATTTGAATGGTATATACTTTTAAAAAGTCCACTTTGTCGAGTCCCATCATCATTTTAAACAATGCACTGTGGACCCAGATTTTCATATGTAGGCCAAAACCCTGTCATTTCCATAATAATTTTTTTAGAGTGATTAAATTTTACACTCGTGTTCCTAAATGATTGAACTATTTTTTTGGAAAAATATTGAATGGTTTTGGAGTTATATCCCCAAATAGTTTCAGCTTTCCAAGCAAATTACAAAAATACGACACCATCCATCTGGTTTTTAACTGTTATATTTCTTTTTTGTATGCTTTTTTAATTTTAGAAAAAAAATTTAAAAAAACTATATTTCATTTTTACGTTTTTTCGGCAAAATTGATATTTTATACATTTTTTGAAAAAATTGTTATTGAAGCATACTTTTAGGCAGCTAAGAAATTAAAAAAATAGTAAAATTTCCTGGGGGTCAATTTTTAAAATTCAACTTTTAGATACAAAATTCAATTTCCGAAAATCGGGAGGAATTACATTTTGTTGTAAAACATGTGAATAAATTTATAAAAAATTTTTCGATCAAATATCGAGTGGTAGTCGGAGGTACCCTTAAAGCAAAGCAGCCAAATGATACAAAAACCAAAAAAAATCTTTTTAACTACTCGAATATATTATAAACCAAAAAGTTTTTAAGCTCAATTTTATTTTTTCTCTGAAGTAATATTTATACATAATAAAGTGAATGAAGATTTCGTAGCTACATGTATCATGGTAAATTCAGGTTTTTTTTGTCTGAAAATGTTTGCGAAAGCTCATAAAATACAAAATGTCAACTTTGATTGCCCATAACTTAAAAACCACTAATTATAATTTACCTTAATATGTGTAAAATAATATTAAATTGTCATTTTGTCCAAATTGTGATTTTCATCAGGAGGGCATTTGGCCAAAATCTGGCCACGCGGGCCCATTGTGCAATGGGGTAACGGCTAAATTTCCCTCAAATTTCCAGAGGATTACTGCCCAGCGCCATCGAGACAGTCACTCAAATGCGATTGGTAAAGCAACAAATTTATAATGCTGATAAAACAGGGCTCTTTTATTGCTTCTGCCGGAGAAAACATACATTGGCGCCTGTGAAAAAATTGGGCCTGGTCACAAAAAATTTTGTTTGGCGCAAAAGAAGATGGATGTCACAAAATGAAGCTGCTTGTAATTAGAAAGGCACATCGGTCAAGGGTTCAAAAGGTTTTTATATGCGAACTCTAAAAATGCATGGATGGTGTCGCGAATTTTTCATGGTAGGTAAATCTTTAAATGACGAGGCGAAGAGATATACGTTTTATCAATAGTGTTGTTTAAACATTTTTTCTGTTAATCGTTTTTCGTTTACAAATATTTTTGAGATGTTTAAAAAAACGCAGTTTTTCGGGTATATAGCCTCAAATATCTCAAGATCCCAACGTGATGGGCCAATTCTGGCCTCGGATTCGGATTCTACGCAGCAAATTACTCCGGAAATGACCCATAGTTTTCTAACAACTGACATGACCCCGGTATTTGTAGGCCAGTGTAATCATTCCAAAATTGGCGATTCTAGGTCACTTGTTAAACTAATTACACTAAATCAAATATTAAAAGGAGTGGCTAAAAACCTCCTACTGTAAGGTAAGGTAGTTGTAAGATAGTTTTTGAAGTTTTTTGTATAAATTTTTTATTTTTTTTAAGTGCTTTTTATTTGTAACTAGGGTTCTCTGCCCCCTGCGTGCTTTGCACGCCAACCCCCATACGATCTTCTTTATTCAATTCAGCTTATCCAGATTATAATATACCCTGTACAACTCTCTATTTCTATAATGTTCATCAGCCCGTCTATAAAATACCCTGAAACAATACAGGTCGCTGTTCGGACTCACAATTGGAATAAAAATGTTTACAATGGCTCCTTTGATACTGTCCTGCTTTATATCCCAATGACTTAATTAACATAAACTGTAGCCGAGGGGACATTAATCTTACCTCTTATGATGTTAAGCTTTTCAACCATTCTGGTAAATCTGTTGAATCCGATCCATTTAAAATTGAATTTTTCAGATTCCTACCTGCCTTAATTGTACGGATGCAAGTTCTACAAAATGTTAAGATGCCGTTAATAAATGAAAACAGATCTGCCAGATGAAGCCTATCTGAACTAAACACATAAGTTTCTATATAATCCCTGCTAATTCTTTCTATTTGATGAGGGAACATCAAGTCTTTACAGAATTGGTATTGTGCTGTGTTACGTGTCTATCTATCTGTTTCTTTACATCTTCCTACCTGTCTGTTATGCTATCTACGCAACGTTTCACGATCTTGCTCTGCACTGGTGAAATCTAAATATTCTCTGAGCAGTCCTCTTTGCATAGTATTCCTTACTTGCCCGTCTCGCCTAACATCTTCAATCTATCTGCTCTGTGATCTACGCAATATATTACGCTCCTGCTCTGCAGTCCTTACATAGATAGGTAGGTAGCTAGGTAGAAGTAGTTGTCTTCCGACACACCTACACCTGCAACCTGTCGATTTGATGAACGAATTAATCTTTATTATCCTGCGAATTCAGTAACATTTCCAATAGTTTCAGTCTCCTCCTGCATAGTGCCATGCATCCACACAGGATATGCTCTACTGTTTCCTCTTCTTCTACCTCCTGACTGCTTCTATAGTAGTCGAAATAGGGCGCTCCCAATCTAACTTAACTCCAACTTTTCTCTGAGCTGTTTTCTAAGCATAGTGCTTCTTCTCTACAATCTTAGACTTAAGTCTTCTCTGTAGTGCGTTCTAAGTATAGTGTTGAAAACTTGCTCTAGTCGTCGAATTTATGCATCCCGCCACGAAGCAATGAATGCAATGGCTCGGGTGGCGGACTCAATAAAGTCAATTTCACTTTGCCATTACTTCAATGCGCCACCATGCCCTTGGGCCAATGCCGACGAAAGGATGCGAGCTGTAATCAAATGTGTGAAGTATTATTGGTTACGGATTTGTTGAGAAAGATTCGATCTTCTTCGTGGTGGCAATACTCGCTCAATAATATTTAATAATAACAGTTGCACTCAACAGACAAATCGATGGTGCTATTCGAGGCGAAGCCTATCGCAACAAATCATAAATTATTAAAATCTGTCCAGCCAATCTTGAATTAAAAATGGTGTATCTAACACAACTGTACCAAAGGAATTATAAGTTCGTGCAAATGTATGTAACGCTCTGAAAGCGGCGTGATAGATCCCCTAAACTATACATATTCTTGATCACTATAAACAGCCGAGTCAATATAGCCATGTCTGTCTGTCCGTATGAGTAAAAGAATCTCAGAGACTATAAGAGCTATGGAGCTGAAAATTTATCAAAAAATACGCATAATAGTGACGCAGATGAAGATTTCGATTTATGTCGATATCTGACCCCCAGCCTCCATAAGAGAATTTCGCGGCTTACTTCTTTTTATGTGATTTTGTTTCGATATGTCATGCGTTACTCTGATAACCAGTGCCTAGACGAATCCAACAAACCAGCCGTACAGCAAAAAAATCGCCCAGCCGTTCTTGAGTTATAAATTGTGAAACTAACATAACTCTTAACTCTCTTTTATATATATAGATTTTCTCCACAACTAATAATAAATGTTACATAAGTAGACAACAATTTTAACCTTTAACCTTTAGATCATGCTAAGTTTGATAGAATAAAGACTATCATGCGAAAACCGTACCAATGGAACTCTTCGTCTACTGCACTTTTTCCTTTTTCTTTTCATTTGTCTCCTGTTCGAAGAGCATCACGTTCCTGCTCTGCGACCGTACACTCTAATTTTTCTCTCAGCTGTGTTCTATGCATAATGATACTTACTGGCTCTTTTCGCCAAACATCTTCATTGTGTGTTCCAACTCTGCATCCTAAACTCTATGTCTTCTCTGTGCTGCGTTCAAAGTATAGTGTTCATAACTTGCGCTTGACGCCAAACTTTTAAGCGTTAGCTTCGCAGCCGTCCACGCCTGACATCCCTCTCCTGATCTGTTATTCTAATCTGCAAATCTTCTCAGAAATGCGATTTTCGCATAGTATAAACCATTTACTCTTATAGCCTCACTTCTGCAACCTGTCTGCTCTGTGATCTACGCCATGTGTCTATCTTTTGTTCTAAGCTCTGCAGTTCTAAACTTTAAGTCTCCTCTAATCTGAGTTCTTAGCATAGTGTTCCTTTCATGCTCTTCTCGTCTAACTTCTGTATACTGTCTGCTCTGTGATCTACATATATGTATCTTAGCATTTTTGAATATCTTCAATTAATGTGGATTTTGTACATATATTCTTGCTCGGATACATATACATAAACCTCTGCAATAACGATTAGGCCAAATGATCTTTTCCGTTCCAGTGGTACAAGATGGATTGGATACACACCTCGAAAAGAGCACCGTTGGTTATCGCTAAGCCGGGCGAAAGTGGACTTTTATTGTTGGGGGAATTGTCGGTTGGGACTCTCTGGCAACAGCTAGCAAATAGTCTGAGCGAAAGTTCGTTGACTCCACTACCTAACAATACTCACACACGCCTTTTAAATTTATTTCAAGAAATCGAAAAATTAAACTAATATTAAAAAAAAAGCATTTTCATTTTAAAAATAATGGCGCAAACCAAAGTATTTTACAAACTAGCAAAAACCAAAATTATGAAAAGTAAACTCTTCAAACAAATTTCAGCATAATCGATACACACAATATATGCATATAGTGCTTTGTATATGATTCCTACTTCAGTACACTTTCAATCATGGTGTTTATTTTATTTTAACAAAATAAATCTAGTATTTAATACTAAACTTAATATTAATTTAACGAGCACTAGCTACTGTAGTGGCCAGTTGTTCATATGAACTCGTTCGGATAGACTTTTTTAAAACTTCACGAACCACCCACGCAGATAACAGTTATTTGTTTTATCAGCATCAAAAGATCACACCATAATACCGTACGCACAAAGCTTAAAAACAATCATCGTACGATAGTACAGTTAAAGCTTAGTTAAAAGCTCAGCTTAAGCTTATGCTTATCTTTGTAACTGCGGCTTAGATCATTACGTTGTGATATTTCGCCGTGCAAAGAAGTGTTTTACATAAAGCAAATATTGAATATATATACATATATATAAGTGCTAGGAAAGTACACGTGTTTAGCACGTTTAAATTTTGAAGTTCATAACTACAAATAGTTATTTATTTATTGAAAGAGAATCAATTGGAAAAGCTACACTTAGTGAGTTTGGTCCGCCTTACACTTTACGTGTTGGAGGGACAGAACGGTCCAATGCCGACTTGTCCGCAATTGTCATACATCCGTCCATCTTTCCTGAAGGCTACCAATTTTCTTTTTTTTTTGATAATATTTACTTCTCTGGGAACAGCATAGAAGAGAAGTCCGCTAGCCTCAACATGACCTCAACCTCGGCATAAGAACCTTTTTGATGATGACGATTTTGAAGTTTGGAATCGGATATGGAATTTCGTAACTACCTACCTAGCTTTTTTGAGTTTTTTGAGTTTAGCTCCAGTAAATGTTGATGCGTGTTTTTTTTTTATATAATGATACATTCTAAGATGCAAATGCACATATAAAAAGATGTCTTAATTACCAGCAAATCGATCTATAAAAAGGACAATCTATTTCTTTGCTGCAGCGCAGACTCATTTTTGTTTCTACTTATGCATATTTCCTTTTTATTAACGCCTGCATAATGGGTATAACTTAATCTTTTATGTAATCAAGTATATTAAATTCATTATTATTATAATTATAAGTAAAACTCAATACTATTAATATTTTTTTTTTTTTTTAATGAAGTTTAAATAAGAGTTTAAATAAGTTTAACTGCTGAGAAACGAGTCAAAAAAGCCATGGTTTAATTTATTGTACATGCATATACGTCTATCTTATAAATTTTTGAACTTTATTTAGAATCAACATCAAAACTCCATCTACGCATCTTGGGCCCAACGATCGCTGCGATGTATGTATAAACGATTTTCATCATTGTTGTGAGTAAAACTATAAATCTGGGTAAGCCAGTTATTTAAAAGATATATATGTATATGCGTACTTGGTATTACTTTGGACTTTGTCTCGGATAAGGAGATGCTAAATTTTGTAAAGCAAACTTCCTTTTTTATTTTTTTTTTTTTGAATTCTAATATTTAATACCTATGTTTTCTTATTATTATTATTTTTTTTTTGAGCGAAAATGTTTCGAATTAGTTTAAGATCATTTGAGAATTAAAATAGATATGAATTCTGAAATTATGAGTTAAGTTTATTGATGGGTCTGTCGAATATCTATGTGAAACCCACTTCAAAACTGATGTAGTTTAGACAAGTACGCATATTTGAACAAGGGACGATGCAGAGCCGATCTGTATTTGTCATGGCAGGGAGGGTAGAGACCAGGGACCAATAACATCAGGATTCCCATATTTTAGGTATTTTTCTTTAAATCATTTCAATGGCGTGTCGGCGCTACCGTTTGATTAGATGCATTTTTTTTTTCTTTATGATTTATTAGTTTTGTTTTTTTATCAACCGCGCATTATTTTTAAATTAAGCAGTGTGCAACCGTGTACCTGGGCGAGGAAAACCCCGACCGCCCGCGAGCTAGACCCGAGCATAGCAAGAATGCGCAACCCCAACCCCAGATACACCTCGGTACTTTTATGTCAACAGACTTTCACCATTTGACAGAGGACCCGGTTCAGTAATGAACGAAAATGTATTTTTGCACTCACATGCGGTACACTACATTACTGGGGCCTTCGACTCGCAATATGGGCTTCTAAGCCGATTATACTATATACAGTGAAACATGGTTAATTGGGATCTCAAGGGAACAAGACATATGTACCAATTATTAAGGGTTTCCAATAATCCAGTTTTCTAATTAAGCAGGTTTAAAATTATAGTTGTCTCATTTACAGAGGCCGCCGCTTACAGAGGTCGAAATGTGCTGTTATTCCATTTTAAGAGGTGGAAATGTTAATAAAAATTCGTATTTTTGGTGTTATGAATTTAATGTAGGTATAAATGTACATACATATGTATGTACATAATGTATTGCGTCGAAAAAAAAACAATACGGTAAAGTTTATGACTTAAAGTAATCGGTTATGTTTGTTTGCACTTGATTGCTAGTTGCTGAAACCTGTTTCTCGATAGAATAAATTTGATCCAAAATAATAGAATTATCAATATTTGACATTTCGAAATACTTGTGTAAAGTTTCTAAAGCTTCCATAGCCTAGGGCTAGATTTTGTATATCCTTGGAGCTTATAGGAGCAAATAGGAACGATGCTGCGGACCTCATATATTTAGCGGCCGTGTCGGCGTTCTCGTTGCCAGGGATCCCTTGTTTTTTTGAGTTGTAGCGAGCTTTCTTATTTCCTTGATAGTGCAATCGCTATGTTCCCAGTTACATACAGCAGATATTGTAGATAGACTGTCGGTGCAGATTACGAAGGAGCCCGGTTTTCTTGTAGCGAACTGGCAGGCTTTTAGCACGGCGTATGCTTCAGCGGTGAATATAGAGTTGTTTGGCGGAAGCGATCCACCGACGATGATTGTGTTGTCGCTGTCGACGACGGCGAAGGTAGTTGCATCCGCAGTTTTAGATCCGTCGGTATAGAGCCAGGTTCGTGGCTTGTAGTCTGCCGTTTGGCTGAGTTATATTATATAACGTGTTAATGTTATCATTCTTGGATGTCCAGTACGGTGTCGTCTTGATGATGTTATTTGTGGTTGGCAAAGGCAAACCGAGAAGTGTGCTGTAGTTGGCGCAACGCCTTAAAGTTGGTAGACATTTGTATTTCCGTCTCTGTTTAAAGATGGCGGAGAAGTCTTTTGTCTACAGGCGATTGGGTGTGGTGTATAATTTAGGTATAAGTTGAACCGTAGTCTTTTCAATGCGATCCGGGATACTCGGGAGGCCTGTTTCTGCAAGTATGCAAGCAATGGGAGATGTGGGAAATGCGTTGATAGCTCGGCGTATAACTCCGTGATATCGAGTTAGTATTTTTTTGATGTGGGACCTAGCGCACCATTCGTAGATCGGGAGGCCATAATCTATTTTTGAAAGCATTAGTGCACGTGTGATGTTTATAAGCGTGTTTATGTGTACATTAGTGTATTTTGAAGTTAAGAATTTGATTATATTATATTATAACTGGTTTCAAGCTGTTTTCTCAAATTGACGCAGTGTTGCTTAAAAAGAAGCTTAGAGTCGAAGGTTATCCCCAATATCTTTAAGTTATCTACATTTTTAATACATTTGTTGTTAAATCTTAAATCAGAAAAGTTACAATTGTGTTTTCGACAAATGTGCAATGTTTGACGTTTTTCTATGGCGAGAGAGGCGCTCATGGTGTTTATATCAATTAACTAACCCATCTGTATTTCTTCCGAAGCTCTTCGTAGTCTCAGATGTAGTTGTTAGTGTCTTTGCATGGAAGTACTCCTTAGAGATGTAAATAAGCTTCTGAAAATAGTACATAACGATTTAGTTGATATGACACCATAATGTTACAGGTGAATATACATACATGTGTGTACTTCCTACATGTTTTAATTTCATACTTTCCCTTTTCTAAGTTTTAATCCAAATTATAATTACTCATAAATATGTATATGTATATTAATGTAGAGTGAATGGTGATGCACAGATTTATTGCACAAAGGCGTAGACACACACGTGTGTGCAATTTGAGTACAATTTGCTGCGGTTGATCTGCAACTTAACACGCTCAACACTGAATTGATAAATTTAGCATTAAATTCGGTAAAACCAATACTTTGAAAGGTAACGCTGCCATTTTTTAAGCTGCAAAGATCCCAGAGGTTTTAGTCCAGAAATTCCTTAGCAAAAATCAATTAGTCCAAGCTATCGCACTGCAGAACCGTGTCCAACTAGGCACTGGGTATTGTAAGATTAAAGCTTGTGCTGCTTCCCAAAATCTCCATTCATAAGATGGAGTTTCGTGTTATGCTTCTTCTTCTTTTCAATCTATTTTGTGTAAAAACAAACGAAATTAGGCTTGGCCTCTTTGCTCAATATTAAATGAGTTACCTGATTCTAAATTTCAGTATTTATAAAAAAAGCACTTTGCATACGCAAATCATGAGGGTTCAATTGTTAAATAAACTTCAATGCAAATTTTCGATTTGAGTTTTACTAACGAAAAAAAAAAAAATCTTAGCCTCGAAATGTTCGTAAAAGAATTCTCTTTTAACTTAAAGCCTAACATAATTTTTGAAAAATTTTTTTCGTTAATAAAAATCGAGCCGAAAATTTATATTTTGAAAAATGGTAAAAAATTACACTTTTTCGACTTTGGTTGCATGTAACTTCTATAATTTGTACTTAACGTGTACATAATTATATATCACTGTAAAGAGCACATCAATACCTTACGATTTAATTGTCTTTTATGTCGATACAAAATTTTGTTCACGAGATATTGACGAATAACTGAAATAAGTACCCAAAAGCATGTTTTTCGAAAATATCTCGAAAACGGTGCTTAAGAAAAAAAAGAGGTTGCCATTTTCGTGTTTCTCGACCCCAAATTACCCTTAAAAACACTTTTTTTACGATGGTTCACTCGATGACCCATAAATTTGTAAACTAGTGTTGTTGAAATGTATTCGGATGGCAGTTATAATTTTCCGATTTTGTACCACTACCGCACTTTATATGTAGGTTATTATACCCTGTACCGTATGGTACAAAGGGTATACATATTGTGTTTGTGCAAGCCGAAAATGTATGTAACGTACAGAAGGAGTCGTCGGAGACCCCCCAAAGTTACCTAAAGTATGATCAGTGTGACTCGAGAAGTCGATATACCCATGTCCGTCTGTCCGTCTGTCCGTATGAACGCCTAGATCTCAGAGATGGTAAGAGCTAGAGCAACCAAACTTTCAGATAAGATCCCTTGTTAATCCATAGGAGACAAGTTTATTTTATTTTTTTGATATCGGGATTACATAATATAGCTCCCATAGGGGTGTTTCAGAGGACCTCGAAAAAAAGCAAAAGTTTTAGATGGATAATTCGTTTGTTTATGTGTTTATGAAGATATCATAACAAAATCTGGCAGTCGGAAGTTTTTTAGAGATCCCCAACACTGTAGCAAATTTTATCAAAATCGGTTGACTATATCATATAGCTCCCATAGGATCGATCGGTCGAAAAAATGTTTTTTACAAAATTCGTTGTGTTTCGTTTGGTTTTGAAGATATCGGAACCAAATTCGGCAAGAGGAAGTTTTTTAGAGTTCCCAAGCAATGTTACAAATTTGATCAAAATCGGTTGACTATATCATATAGCTCCCATAGGACCAATCGGTCAAAAAATCGTTTTTTCTACAAAATTCGTTGCGTTTCGTTTGTTTGTAAAGATATTGTTAGCAAATTTGGCATTAAGTTTTTTAGAGTACCCAAGCACTGCACCAAGTTTGATCAAAATCGGTTGACTATATCATATAGCTCCCATAGGAACAATCGGTCAAAAAAACGCTTTTTTTACAAAATTCGTTGTGTTTCGTTTGGTTTTAAAGATATCGGAACCAAATTTGGCTGTCGGGAGTTTTTTATAGTTCCCAATCAGTGTACTAAATTTGATCAAAATCGGTTGACTATATCATATAGTCCCCATAGGACCGATCGGTCAAAAAAATAGTTTGGTGCAAAATTCGACTGATTTCTTTTTTTTTATGAAAATATCGTAACCAAATTTGCCGAATAAAATATCTTTTGGAGGTTTTAAGAAATGTGTCGGACTTAATTGCAATGTGGTGGTACAGGGTATCCCGTCTGCGCCCGACTTTAACGTACGCCATCTTTTTTAAATACACTTTTTATTGAAACTCACGCTGCAATGTTCGACTTGTCTTATTGACGCTTGAAAAGAAAAGGATCGAAAGCCGGCATTTTAGTTTATCCTCAGCTTCTCAGATAAATAACTGAGAGCCGATGACAGCTGTCCCAATGACATTCGCCTCCCACTATTAGACTGACCATCTCACTTTCTTACGTTACTAGTACGTAGGTTAGTGTCTTAACGCCCATACGCAGCTTGCAAAAATTCCGCACGAACTGTCAAAACTTCATATAAAAAAAAATATCCCACCATTTTGATGGTTGAAATTTGATTGACATTGACATTTTTGCATGCTGTGTATGGGCCTTTAGCTAAATCATTAACGATTATTTAAAATCATGAGTTCTACCAATCACTTATTGGGATTTAATAAAAATATTAGATGAATTTATTCAAATTAACATTTGTTTAATAAGGCCCAAACGCAGCATGCATGCATGCTTAGGCAGAAACGGACCATTACAGCTTTTATGTCAGGGGAGATAGGTTTATTTTATTTTTTTGATATCGGGGTTATGCTCCTATATAGGTGTTTCAGGACCTCGAAAAACACCATAAGTTTCAGATGAATAATTCATTTGGTTATAAAGATATCGTAACCAAATTTGGCATATCGAAGTTTTTTATAGTTCCCAATTCCGAATTCGATCAAAATCGGTTGACTATATCATATGGTGTATGGTGAAAAATATCGTAACCAAATTTGGCATTCGGAAGGATTTTTAAGTCCTTAAGCACTGTACCAAAACCGTGTTTGATGCAAAATTCGACTGTTTTTTGTGTGTTTTTCAAGATATCGTAGCAAATAATTATCTTTTGACAGTTCGACTTTGAATTTTGCATAGACAAGACGTGTCCACGCATCGTTACATCGTTACAAAACTCCAATTTAGTTAAAAACAAACCTACAGAGCAAAAAAAAAAAAAAAAAAAAAAAAAAACAACAAAAACAATAGAACAATATAACGGAACACTTAACTCAATAACACATATAGTTGTACCTAATTACGTAAAAGTGCATTAAATTTGATTCTCTAAAATGCGTGACCCTCCAGATATTTGGAGGAAACACCCTCAATCTGAAGGAAAATACCTGGTTATTTCTAGAACCGATGATAAAAACTTTTCGGGAGTTTCCCCATTTGTAATCAAGAAAGCTATTGACTATACATGCGACGGCGAAGTTGAACTTTGCAAAAAAACGCGCGACGGTAACCTTCTTATTAAAACTAAAAATGTTACCCAAGCCAATAAACTCTTAAAACTTACCTCTATGCCAGCAAATATACCGATCATAGTTTCAGAGCACAAGTCTCTCAATTACTCCAAGGGAGTTATTTACTCAAATGATCTGCGAGGAATCGACGAGGCAGAAATTCTGGATAACCTCAAACAGCAAAATGTCACCGAAATTAAAAAAATTATGAAAAACTTTAACAATGTACTGACAGAGACGGGTCTTATTATTATCACGTTTTCCTCACACAACCTCCCGGAACATTTATACATTGGCTACGAGAAGGTAGGTGTGCGCACATACATCCCGCTGCCGATGCGGTGTAATAACTGCCTACGCATGGGGCACATTTCCAAATTCTGCAAAAACAATAGGAATTGATATAACTGCAGTCAAGAACATCATGTAGACGTGGAAACAGGTGAAATCTGCACAAGAAATCCCGAATGCATTAATTGTCGGACTAAGAATCTTCCAAACTGTGCTCACCAGCCGAAAGATAGAACTTGCCCCGTTTTTCACACATATAAGGAAGTACAAAACATAAAATATAAAGAAAAAGTTGACCAAAGATCTGCCTGGTCAATTTACAAGAGTAGACACCCCGATGACGGATCTCTATATTCAACAGTGACTGCGTCAAATACAAACCCAACAACAAAGCAGATTCAACCAGCAAATATGCCATCACTACCAGCCAATACTAAAACCCAGCAATCTTCCCAGGATACCACTATTAACAATGATCGCAAAATAGTATCTTACAGCGATATTGAAGTCGACTCTATCTCAAACGACTCATCTGATGATCAACCGACAACAAGTGCACAGGCACGATCAAAGTTAGACATATATCCAAAAAATATATCAAACAAAACCAAAAAACAACTTAAAAATAGTTCAAAAAACAAAAACACAACTCTAACTAAATCTAGATTAAAAGCAATAACCCAATCACAACAAGAACTTAAACTAGGTATTGATTTAGCTATAGACAATATTTAGTGGTTAAACCTAATAAAGACAATAATAAACCTAGCTAATACAATGGCATTAAAAATACTCCAGTGGAACATAAACGGTTATAGCAGCAACTATAATGAGCTTTTACTCCTAATTAAAAAATATAATCCTAAGATAATTTCTCTCCAGGAAACTCACCTTATTCACAACAGTAAATTCCCCATTCCAACTAACTTTTCGATGCACACTAACTTCTCTATCTCTGCTAAAGGAGGAGTAGCCATTATGGTGCACAACTCCATACAACATACTAAAATCCCACTTCCACAAAATTTTGAAGCAATCGGACTCGAAATCTCTTCAATTAAAAAGTTTGTCATCATTGCAGCGTATATCAGGCCCAGTCAAAAATTTACAATGGAAGACTTGGAAACAGTCTTTCCACAAACTAGCTTGACTCAACTTATAACTGGAGATTTTAATAGTTGGCACGACTCTTGGGGATCACCAAAAAGTAATAGAAGGGGGAATATATTAGCCAAATACATTAATGACAATAACCTAATCGTTCTTAGTAACGGAAAACCAAAACATTTTTCAACACACAAAACATTTACACACATTGATATTTCTTTCTGCTCCCCAGACCTTAAACCATACTGCAGTTTCAAAGTTAGCGATTCGTTACAAGGCAGCGACCACTTTCCTATAACCATAGAAATTTTCCCCAGCACATCGCAAAACTCCCATCATTTCCTAAGCCATAGATTTCTAACAAAGCATGCAAACTGGGAAAAATTTGAAGATCTGACACTTTCCCGCTCTACTCAGACACCTCCATCACCTAACATAAATAAGGAGGCCAGCAACATAAATAAAATCATCCTCCAAAGTGCCTATAAATGCATACCTCTGTCCCAACCAAGAATGAGACCTATTTATGTACCTTGGTGGAACAAAGAACTAAACAGTCTTAAAAACGAAAAAAATCAGGCATGGAAGTGCCTAATTAGGGATATGAGTATGGAAAACTTACTAAAATATAAAAAACTCAACGCACAATTTCGTAGATTGCTGCGAAGTAGTAAGGCGCAAAGTGTTCACGAACTTTCTTCAAAGATAACAGCTTCCTCAGCAACAGATAATATTTGGAACAATATCAGAAAATTTTGTGGTCTTCACAAACCTAATTCAATTCATGGAGTTAATAACAAATCAAACAGCATAGTCACTGATCCATTTCTTATAGCTGAATCTTTTGTAGAACACTGGTCTACTCAATCTCAAGATGCACACTTCTCTGACCCATTTAAATTAGCTAAGCAAAATAATACTAACATTGTGAACCAAAATTCACCTCTAAGTTCATCAGCCTTTATGGAAAGGGAAATATCAATACTTGAATTTAATACAGCCTTAAATAGTCTTAAAGGTCACACCCCTGGCTATGACAAAATTGACTACGCAATGATTAAACACGCATCGAAAACAGTTAAAAGTAGAATTGTTTCCTTATTTAATAACATTCTAAAAAACTTTATACCTCAAACATATAAAACAAGCACAATTGTTCCTATTCACAAACAAAACCTAGATAAGACAAGTATACAATCATATAGACCAATATCCCTTAATCCGTGCATATCTAAAGTTCTAGACAAAATCATTTCTAAGCGACTATGGTGGTTTGTTACTTCAAACAAACTATTAAATAGTCAGCAATTAGGATTTAGAAAAGGGAAATCTGTTCAAGATTGTCTTCTTTATGTGGACGCTCTTATTAACAGAGCTCTTAAGTCAAAAAGGCACATATCAATCATATCTTTAGATTGTGCGAAAGCTTTTGAAAATGTCGGCCTGCATACAATCAGTGAACAACTACGCAAATGGGGTTGTGGTCCCATAATACACAATTACATAAAAAACTTTATGACAAACAGGAAAATTATGGTACGTGTCAAAAATACTTATTCTAAAATACTTCCCCTCCACAACGGAATACCCCAAGGCTCACCAATTTCTGTAGTACTTTTCCTAATCGCCTTTAATACATAAACTCCATAGCTTACGCAGATGACTATACCATTATAGTTGATCTTAATAAGCAGAGGTGGGCACGAAAAATAACGGAAAGAGCACTACAACAACATCAAGAAAAAAGGTCGAAAAAAGGATGCTCGAGTAGGGCCATAAAAATCGCACACTGTGTGTATTTTGTTTTTGTAATATTCTGCGAGTCGAGCGAAGGCACACATTGTGTGTATTTTGTTTTTGTAAGTTGCTGCGAGTCGAGCGAAGGCACACATTGTGTGTATTTTGTTTTTGTAAACTCGGCGCGTCGCCGGCAATCTGCTTGTGCGTGAAACACTGAACGAAATTTTGCAACACATTCAAAGAAACAGAAAAGTCATATGAGTTTATATGACAATTTTAATTTACCAAAAAAATTACTGGGTCTTACAGTTGCCAAATTAACTATATTTCTGTGCTCAGTGTACTTGTGCGAATTTTTCGTCCGCGAGCACCAATAAAAACTACCGTTACGGTCTAAAAAGGGATGCTCGAGTAGGGCCATAAAACTCGCACACTGTGTGTATTTTGTTTTTGTAATATTCTGCGAGTCGAGCGAAGGCACACATTGTGTGTATTTTGTTTTTGTAAGTTGCTGCGAGTCGAGCGAAGGCACACATTGTGTGTATTTTGTTTTTGTAAACTCGGCGCGTCGCCGACGATCTGCTTGTGCGTGTACACTGACAAAATTTTGCAACACATTCAAAGAAACAGAAAAGTCATATGAGTTTATATGACAATTTTAATTTACCAAAAAAATTACTGGGTCTTACAGTTGCCAAATTAACTATATTTCTGTGCTCAGTGTACTTGTGCGAATTTTTCGTCGCGAGCACCAATAAAAACTACCGTTACGGTCTAAAAAGGTCGAAAAAAGGATGCTCGAGTAGGGCCATAAAAGCGCACACTGTGTGTATTTTGTTTTTGTAACATTCTCGGTTTTTTGCGTGTGCGTCTGGCAGGCGCCACTTACAAGACCTAACGGAAAGAGCACTCGGTGCAAAAATGTCCAAGGCGTTTTTTGTACTGAGTGCTCTTTCCGTTATGTCTTTTCTGTGGCGAAAGATAGGCGCACAAGCAAAAAGTGCTCTTTCCGTTATTTTTCGTGCCCACCTCTGTTAATAAGTCAAAAAACATAAAAATCAACCTTGAGAATCTATTCCAGGACATAACTAGCTGGTCCCAAACTTCTGGCGCATCTCTTTCCGTTTCAAAATGCAAACATTTGCATGTTTGCAGAAAAAGAAACTGCGTGTGTAAAGTCTCAACCCACACAACAATCATAGAAAATGTTAAAGAACTAAAAATACTTGGCCTTACCTTTAATTCAAAATTCAAATGGAATCCACACATTAAAAAACTTCAATTATCTCTAGACAAGTCTCTTAACACTATTAAATGCCTCTCCAATCCTAAGTTCAACTGTCACACGTATACACTAATACAAATTGTTAAAAGCATCCTGGTGTCAAAAATAGATTTTTGCCTGCCAATATACGGTCTAGCCCCAAAAACAACCATAAAAACAATTAAAACAACACTTAATCAGGCTCTTCGAATAGCATTGGGAGCATTTCGATCGACGCCAATTCATAACTTATACGCAGAAGCAAACATTCACACAATTGAAACCAGAATCAAGTACCTTCAAGCGAAACTTTTCAACTCAATAATCCACTCAAAGGACTCTCCTCTAAGCCCAATAATAAAAGCAATACGAAAAAATACTAATAATAGATACAGCACTTCCGCCCTACAGAAATGTATTGACGGTTGCACAAAACTTGATTTAATTTTCCCTTAAACCAAAATAGCCCAACCAAAATATCCTCCATGGCACCTCCATCCAGACACAATAGACACACACCAAACATCTCTTAAAAAATCGGTCACCAATAACGATATTTATAAAAGAGAATTTGCAGCAACCAAGCATAAACTACAAAAATATTCCTTTCTGTACACAGACGGATCCTTAAACAAAGGCGTAACTGGATACTCTGTTACTAAAGATGACACGGTTATTAAATTTTCAATATTGCCAAGTTATTCTTCAGTATATTCAGCAGAAATAATAGCCATACTAGAAGCCATACAAATAGCCCTTAAAAATCGTGGAAAATCGTGCATATGCTCTGATTCGTTGTCAGCAATTGATTCGATTATAAATACAAGCAACTGTTCTGTTTACGCAGAAAAAATTAGGGAACTACTAATAAAACACTACCCAAAAATTAAAATCCTTTGGGTCCCTAGTCATGTTGGCATAAGAGGAAATGAGTTAGCTGATGAGGCAGCCAAAAGAGCAACAACATCACCATCATTCACAACGATAAATCTAAATCGCAAAGACATTAATAGATACATTAGCCAAACCTTCAATAATTCTAACACAAACTTATATCAACTTACATCAAGTTGGTATAAATCTCTTGCATGCACCCAAAGCAATACGGATCACTACCTCAAGAAAATAGACTTAAAACACATTCCCCGAAAAGAACAAACAAAAATAGTAAGGCTTCGTCTTGGTCACACAAGACTAACCCACGAACTTCGTTTTCAGAGAAACGCAAACGATAAATGCCACTTTTGCAACCTAAATACCACCATTAGTATTGACCATATCCTTAACGCCTGCCCTTCCTTTCAGAATTCTCGAACCCACTGCAATACTCCTAACTTCACTTCACTACTTTCCGACCCATCACCAAATAACCTATCCGAAATTCTTAAATTTTTAAAAACAGCTTGTATAATTCACCTTCTGTAAATCGCAATTAGTTAGATTTTTTCTTACTTGTAAATATAAGGATAAATAAATATAAATAAATATGAATTATATATAGGTATATATAAAAAGCATACACTGTTATACATTAAGAACAACAAATATAATATTTATAAGATATATAATAGTTATAAGACTTGTACTAAATATAACTGTATATCAGCCGAAAGCCTCAGTAGCTATGGCTGTCTCTCCCTGTAGCTGTAGTTTTAAACTATTAGCATACAGTTCCTATAAATAAATAAATTATCTTTTGAAGTTCTTAAGCAATAAATCGGATTTGATTGCAATGTGGTACAGGGTATCCTAAAGTCGTCCGCGTCCGACTTTAACAAACGCCATCTTTGACTATAACTTTTGTTAAAGTCCGATTTTGTTAAATTTTTTAAGTAAGCAGGACGCATAGCTCTGTGAAGTTTCAGATAAGAATATTAAACGGTGTAGCTTGGGGTACGATACTGACATTATTCAATAAACTTTTTTCTACGAGACTATGCGCACCAGCAGGTAAATTTTCGAGTCCCTAGCTCTTATAGTCTCCGAAATCAGACGGACGGACAGACGCACCGAGATAGCTCAATTGCTACCCGAGGCTATATTAAGCATTTTGGTATAGAGGAGTCTCCTACGCGCTAAAGGTGCATGGTACAAAAAAGGGTGTGAATAGAAGGTGACGTTAATGTATATTTGAAAGAACACGAAGACTAATCAATTCAATTTCCTAAAACAATAACACATCTAGTAAGCATGCATGTTGTTTATTATATTATATATATTATAGGTAAATAACGTTACTCTATACTACAAATTCTTGAATTGAAATCTCATAAACTGATTGCATTAAGTCGGAATTAAAGTATCGCTTCCAGTTGAATGTTCGCTGTTGTTGCCTAATTTGATTGCGCCTCTTAGATTTTTGTACCCCGAATCACCAGCATCCATTTATATCCACCATAGCGGAGCACAAACGTGACTTAGTCCTCGTTTACCAGCATGCATCCTTTGTTCATTTATTGCGAGTCCCAGTCCCAGCCAGTGTCAAAGTTGCTGTTGCTGTTGCTGTCGCTGGGACCATACCAATTGCATTTGTTTGGGCTGCCACAATTCTCGCTTGTCGTTTGTTCGTTCCTTTTAATTGGCTACATGACGCTGCAAGTCTAACTCCGCTAAGTAACATGGATTCCGAAAAGCAAGACAAGTCGCGCCGTGCTCTGCCGCGCTGTGCTTTAAGCCGACGGGGACTCATCCAGTCTGAGTTGCTTATGTATTCCAATGTATGCATTTTCCAACTGCTTCGATCGTCTGCGCCAAATTTTGCACTCAATTCCAGGTTTAGTTTGCCCCTTCCGGCTCCTAACTTTGTAGAGCCCCCTACCTACCGTCGTGGAAGGTGTTACCTTTACAGTGTCAGCAAAATGTATGCTCGCTTTTTAGTTGTTTGTGTTGTTTGTTAACTATGTTGATTTTAATGTTGTTGTCGTTAGTTTGGTGACTGCTTCGTTAGCATTGTCATAAGTTTAATCAGTTTGATTTAAGCTACCTTTGTTTCATACAAAAACTGCTGGCACTGGCTCACTTTGGCAATTGAGTGCACTTTCTTTTCGGTTTTTACCTCATGTGAATTGACCCCAAAAGCTACCCTACAAATATAGTCAAGAGGACTAAGAAAAAGGAGGCCAAAGTCTTGGAGGTTATAAGAGCTACAATATCCAGACATGACATTGGGACTACTTCTATGTATGTCCGGCAAAATTAAGAGTAATTTTTATTCCTTTACCAGTCACCCTTCTACATTTTCTACAATAACAAAGTCACACCTTTAAATGGGTTTTATGTATCGCTTTTTATTTATTTTTTTAATTTTTAATTTTTTAATTATAAGGTATCTCAAGGTCGACTTTAACAAAAATTATACAGCGCCAACCCATGCGTCTTCGAACCCGAACCATTTAATTTCGAAACAACTCAACAGAAATATAAACAAAATCTAAACAGTGGGGTTTCAATGTGGCCACAAATCTCAGAGATCCTACTGGTGTAAATGGTAGAAAGTGGTAACCCCAAAATCTTTAAATTTTTTGTATGCACAGTGTACACTACTTTACATACTGGGTTTGTTATTTTAAATTTTTTCAATATCGGGGTTATATTATATACCTCCCATAGTGGCATTATAGAGCACATTGAAAAAAACGAAAGTTTTTAAAGTAAAACCTTTAGACATGTTTTTTTATTATTTTTTAACTTCTTTTAAGGAGAAAATTCACAGGAGTATCTAAGCACTATACCTAGGTAGATCGAAATCGTTTAATTTATTTATTTTTTTGTTGTGATGTTAGAGTGTATCACAAAGTCGTCCGCGCCCGTCTTAAATGAAATTTTTTTACTTCATGCATGCTTTTATGATATTTTATTTAAGATTTTCTTACTTTTTGTTTAATTTGGAATTGAATGTGAGATGTCACCTTTGTTGACTCGTCCTGTAACTCTGCAAATATTAATGGAAGTGCTACACTACATGGATATTATCGTGATGGCTTCTTACCCGAGGCAGAACTTAAATGAGTTTTTGGCAAAGTTTGATCGATTTGCAAACTTTTTACGACTTGCTAAACCTTCAAACCTATGGACGTATGCGTTATTTATGTCCTTTGTCCGATAGGCATTACTGTTTCCTGCATTATTGCTAAATTCTATGTTTTAAAAAAGAGGCCGAGACCAACCGTTAACCTCAACCGCTGACATTCAGTCAGTTCCTTGCACTTTCTCAGAAAAATTTCGTATAATTAGACCCGCGACGCCGGCATCAGCTCATTCATTGCGGTGTTGTGAATGTCAGTTTTTTAGCACAGTCGTGCTTATGGCCGCCACCAAAGCCACAATTGCCGAGGGTACAATATTTTGTTATCGGTGCCAAACCCATATTGCAAAATGAGTAGATTGGCTTGCCGTTGCCGGTGCCGTGGTCTAGCGAACAAATCAATTTTAGATGCAACAAACCCTTACCCCCGGAGAAAAAAAAAAAAAAGCGTTAAATGTGGCAAAAATTCAAATTTTCTGTTCATTGTTCCAAGTTCCTAGTTGGGATACCTTAAAAAATGATGCGCATGAGCAGTGTAGCTAAAATTAAGTGACCTTTTGCCTGCTTCTTCCAGTTATCGTAGATAAATAAAAAAATGTACCACGAATGAAAGCATTTGGCGCCCCCGGCTGGTGCAGGTGGAGATAGTGTTACACCTACCATCAGCCCTCATGTTGCATTTCATTGGATCGTGGTTGCCTCGGTTCGTTGGAGTTAATATTTTGAGTTTCTGCTGCTTTGACTTAGTACATTTCATGTTGATTAAATTTCGATTAATTCAAGGCAAATTATAGTTGGTGTACAAAAAATTGTGGTCTTTACTCAACTTCCTAAAGGATATGATAGGATTTTTATTCAGCTTGAATTATGTGGGTTATTATAGGGAAAGGTTAAACAAATCTACTATCTGGTACTCAAGCATGCATACTACCCTATTACAGCCAGCAGGCTTCAACCTCCACCCACCCCTTTCCCAACCGATCATGTTGTTCACTAATTTTCCTTGTTAACGTCCCTGGGTGATCTCGGTCTGTGCCAAGCAGCCTAAGCAACCAAGCCTAACCTACTCAAAGAGCGTAACGACAGTAGCCATGTTAATTTAAAATAGCATTCGATTGAATGGTTTAAATGGTCATTTCAGTGGCTACGATCGAATAACCCATTATTAGTTAATTGTTAAACATGCGATTACATACTAAATAAACAAGGCGGCAGTGCACAAACAAAGAACGCAGAACTAAAGAGAACGAATCCGTTACACTGACAATTGACATTTGCATATGCGATGGATTTGGTTGGATTGGTGAAGGGTGACGGCGACATCGGTTAAATTAAAAGGACTTATTGCCGGTAAATACTCGTACATAAATAAACAGGCGTTACAAACTGGTCGGTCACATATACAAACAAATACTGTCGCTACACAGTGGTCATCAGGCACATGTCACGCTTTGTCGGCCATTTTAAGGATAGGTTGACTTGTCGTTTATTATTCTACTATTTTAATAGCCTGTACCTTAGGGCAAAGGGTATTGTTAGTTGTGCAAATGTATGTAACAAAGGGATGGAGACGCTGGAGACACTTAAAGTTACCTCTTCTGTCCTTTGAGATTTGGACTCCTTATGTATATGTGGCAGATCAAGACTTTTTCATTCGCTAGCTCCCCTTTCATCCCAAATAATCACAGATCTCAATTTTAAAACTTCCAATTTAGACCTTTACTTTTCACAAATAACCGCAATATAATATTTTAAAGACCAAAGTTTCATTACGAGACATACCGAGCACTTCCATTAATTTCAAAGAATTTGAGAACGCTTCAGTCGATCCTGCCCGTTTCTAAATAAACCCGTACCAACCCATAAAGTATATTTATTCTTGATCAGCATCAAAAGACGATTCCCTCATGTCCGTCTGCCCGTATGAACAAAAGGATTTCAGAAACTATAAGATACACTATATACAGGTCATAATTTACCAAACGATGGGCATAAAAGTCAGGCGGATGAAGCAGAAGAATTTTGCGGCTTACACGCACACTTTAAAAGATTTCGGATCCAAAGTAACAAGCAAACTAGCAGGCTAGCTTTTATGGTCATGGGTCAACTGCGGAAGTCTTCAAGGGTGCACGGGTCAAGAAATCGACATGAAATAACAAACCATGCCTTTTTTCGTAAAATTTGTATGTATGTATGTTATAATAATTGAATAAATTTCGTAGTGCTTGGAAACTCAAAAAACTTTTGAATACCGAATATTGTTACAATATCTTTATAAACAAATGTTTTTGTATAAACTATTTCAACAAGCAAATGATCTAATTTTTATTAAATTTCTTAGCAATTCTTGGCAACTCTAAAAATATTCCAAACATCACATTTGGTTATGATATCGGCATAAACAACCGAATTTCGCTCCTAAAACTTTTGGTTTTTTTTTAGGCCACTTTTCCTGCTTGGTTACAGTAATTCAAATTCGTACCACTGCACATTGGGCCAGAAAGCCGATTTTTTGGCATAAATTCAAAATATTCATAGAAACAAATTCGTTTTTTAACATTGCCATTTTGTATCAATACCCTAGTTACAAAAAATTAAAAAATATTATTGATTTTATTGCAACCCTGAAGTTTTGGCAGCCCTTTAAAGTTACATGTTCGATCAGCTGCGCGTTGCAGTAAAAACGGCACGAAAATTTTTGTTAACTTTGCGAGCTTGTATTGTGAGGAGGCAATTTGCCGCCTCACAACATTGTTCCGAATTTGCCAATAGGGCAATAGCTAAACTGCTTAAACTGCTTGGTGAGAGTAGCGGTGAAAGCGCGTCAACTCTCACCAACACTAGTTAAGATATAACGGCCTTTAAGCTGGGCGCGCTAATTATTGTTTTGTATTAGTGCGTAGGTTAATGGTAGTAGTGCATAGGTGTACATGTAGAGTAGGTGATAGAGGTAATGTTAGGTACGGCGGACTCTTTCTTTTCTATTAGGATAGATAGATAGATAAGCAGAGTGCCGTATAGGATTTATTAGTATACGTTTAGGCGGGAATTTAAGGATTTGGCGCCGATCGAGGCCAATATAAGGCGGATCGACAGCCAAATCGGGGCAGTCTCTGTGAGTTTGTGAAGTGAACAGTCTGAGAGTCTTAGGAAAAAGAAAGATCTCTAGTGAGAAAAGTATTAAAATCAGTGCCGCAGATTTAAAGGCGTTTTCGAGTAACCAAATATATAATTGTCGCAAAGGACGGATATAAGAATATATTTAATTAGTAGCGCACCGGGTGCGACCGCGTCGGAGTTTATACGTTTTCGTGAACGAGCCACGCCAAGTTTTGCTACCAGGATTTAACAATCTGGGTGAGCGTATCGCTGTACTGTTATAATAGACCGCAAAAAGGCGGATAATATATTTTTAAAACTAAAAACAAACTGTGTTTTGTTTAAAATATCGAAAGTTTCAGCAAATATAAATTTTGTTGTGACATTTACCCTGGGCATAGCTGAGCTATCCCAGCCAATGTTCCGGACAAACCGGAGTTCGTTACAGTATATTTATTAATTTTAAATATAAAGATAATATTAATAATGGTAAATAGAGGTACGGGTATGTAGAATGTTTATGTTAAAAAGGTGTTTCCTTATATTTGTTAATTTGTTTTATATGTGTATTGTTTTGTGTTGTCCTTAATTAGAGAAAAATTAACCAACTTGCCCGTCTATTATGGAATAAAGAATAGCTTTCTGCAAGCTTCTGCAAAAACGTATTAATGTAATATAAAAGTACAAAATATATACTAATTTACCCTTTTTATGCTTTAGCGGCTTTTCGGGTATTGCCATTTTGAAGCTAAGGTTAATTTCTGCTATGCAACGCTGCTTAATATCTGGAATGACAATATTCGAAAGGCATCCGATGTTTCGCGCTGAATATTTCATCAACTTAAAGACTACAACTGAAGCGCAGTGAAAAAATATGAAATTAATGCAAAAATAAAAAAATTTGCTATTTATATCCAAAGAAACTTGGCAAAATGCGGCAGAAATTTGAGTACTTAAGGAAAACACTCCAAGTGGCTGTCGTCAAAAATGATATTTTTATTCGATAGCTTAGGTTCCACATCTTCAACCAAGCCTATAAGGTCATTTTCAAACACAGTAGGACGTCCACCGATGGAATATGCTGAACCACGTTTAAAGAGATAGTTAGCATCCGATTAAGCAGATAAACAACGCCAGAACACTTGTGCACGCTGCTGCAGTTTCGAGCACCCTTAACGCCCAATGAGGCTTTGACGTTTTTGCTCGAAAACTCCTTTGGAAAAAGCCAATATTGCAACATTCAGGAGCTTCAAAAAAGCCGATCTTCCGATAAATATACAATAGAATATGAGAAGCCAAATGTAGGCCTTTGGAAATTATGGTAACCGATAAATAATAAATTTGCTCAAAGCAAAAAATACCATTACCGGCAGCTGTGATTGACCTTTCAGAACCGCAAAATTTTAAAAATAATTGTGATAATTTTATCCTAAATAATAATAATAGTCAATCATAGTGACACTGATAATTGTAGCACTTCCATATATGATCTCTTTTCGTCTGAAATATATGTGGAAATCGACTGTTAAAAATTGATTGCACCTTGCTTTATTCGAATTTTTCATATAATTTTTAAACTTGAATATAAATTGGCATAAATAAAACTAAATTATAAATATAAATTTATAAATCGCGTCATTAATAGTGCTTTAGTAAAAAAATCACACCCAGCAAAAATTCACCTTATATGGGCGGTGGGAGTGGGCGTGGCCAGATCGGTCTGAAATTTATTTCAGTTCTTATATATGTCATTACAAACAACTACACAAAATTTCATGTCTGTAACTTTATTTTTCGAATTTATGCCAAAAATTTGGCTTTCTGGCCCAACGTGCACTGTACTATCGAGCAGAAATTTTATTTTTAAGCAATGTCCTTAATAGAGGCAAACTTTTGAGCGTGTCAGTTTGAATTTATTTGCATGTGAAGCAGATCGAACAGAAAAATAAAAGCTATTCAATTTAATAAATTTGAAAGAGTTAACTTAAATAAAGAATTTGTGGGATCACTAAGTGAGTTCAAAATGCATTTTACTCGCTTGGGTACAACGGCAGCATAGGGGCACATTCCTTCCTGAATGTTGTTGCCATTGAAATGCATATGATGTCATAGAAACATCAACCTTTTATAACTCGAGGCATACAATTTAGCCAGTTTCTATATTGAGAACCAAACCAAAATGGTAGTGGGCATGGGAGGAAAACAACCGATTCTAGTTTTCGACACTTTTTTTTGATAGATGAGCAGAGTAGACTGTGAGCATTTCAGAAAGAAGAAAGGTAGGAGTTCTGATAATGATGCTTTCAAAGAAATTTTGCCAGTTTAAGATACATACATGAGAAGCTGTAATATTATGACAGCTGTTCTTCAAAACACTTTTTGATATAGGACCGTGCGTGGAAAACGAATCCTTCACAATTTTTCATACTAGACGAATATGAAAAAATGTAAAGCCGTTGAGGCGGTGCGCGACAGTGTAATACCCTGTACTTTTTTCTCGAGAACGGTGTTTATACCTATAAGTTCCGTAAATTTTTACCGATTTTGATGAAAATTTAAAGTTTAGTTAAAGTTGGCAAAGGGGGGTGAAATTAGTACATTTTTGAACATGACTTTTTTTGTATTTGTCCGATCCAGATCAAAATCGGTGTTGCTAAAAACCGCGAAACTCTTGGCCGTTACCATTTAAATAAAGTTTTCTTTTATTTCTTAAGTTTCTTAAGCTTGTTTTATTTTAACCCATTTTCGCTGCTTTCGCGAAAAAAATTTTTATGGGAATGAAATTATTATAGGGGCGTTACATTTGCCTTAGAATAGATATTTGGAAAATTTTAAAATTTTCCGACACCCAGGAGTGCCGTGACGTCATGTTGCGTGTACG
Source organism: Chymomyza costata (assembly GCA_018150985.1). Classification (NCBI taxonomy): domain Eukaryota; kingdom Metazoa; phylum Arthropoda; class Insecta; order Diptera; family Drosophilidae; genus Chymomyza; species Chymomyza costata. The sequence goes on along the minus strand of JAECWU010000190.1, from coordinate 928,939 downwards.
CAACATTGGCGCATTGCTCGACAAATGAAATTGTCTCAGATGAATAATGCATAGTGAAAGAAATGATTCATTTTTGATGAGTTATTTAACAATAAGTGATTAAAAACGAATGTTTACAATGAAATGAAGCAATGGAAAATAAAACAACAATAAATAAAAGTATATTCAGAGTTTCCTCTCATAATAATGTTTGAAACATTTCAAGTGGAGGGCTTTGATGCATTTTTTGCACTGGTAAATTGTTTGCGAGCTGCACTGCACACACCTCAATCGTCGCACAGTGGCACGGCAGCCGCAAAAGCGTTGCAAAAATCGATTTTGCGATGAAATCATTTTGTAAAAGTAATACATGCATCTTATTTAGAATTTCCCAGGGATCAAGAAAATTAAAACTTTATTCAACTCGGATAAATAGTTTAGTTGCTACAGCCGCTCAAAGTGTAGTATATTTTCAACTTTGAAAAAAATCGTAATTTTTTGAATAAAAGAGCGTGTTTAAGATCGTTTTGTAAAAAAACTACGCAACCAATCCATATTTTCTTCGATTCTATGAAAAGGTATATGAAATATAAACATAAAAGAGAAAAAAATTACTTCGTATCTTTTCTGGTTTTTTCAATACTACCGTTTACCTGAACCACTATATTTGAACCACTTTTTCAACTTTGGAAGAAAATAATTAAAATTATATTTTTTTATATTTTTTAGTTTTAACATAAATACGTTAGTTATCAATTTATTTACCTTCTCTATAAATTTTGTGTCCGCCTTAATCCAGCTGTGGATGTAAGGCCACTAGAAGTGCAGAAACCCAACTCAAAAAAATGCTACCGCAGGTAAAAAAAGAAGAAGAACACGCAGTAGATGCATCCACTAAATTAAGAGATGTTTGCTTATATTTGTACTTGACAATAAAAAGCACCTACCTGTGACATTTCAAAAAAGCAAGATTAATTATTATTAAGACAAATGCAAATTCTTTGCATTTTTAGGTAGTTGAACCGAAAACATACGGATAGGGATGCAACCTTTCCCTTTATAATGTTAGGTACCAACTAAAAAACATTTAATGTAACTACATTTTTACCTATTACGCGTTTTGTGAATTAAGGATTAAACCTTGTATATATTTGCCTGAATATTTCCAAAATTTGGATAATTCCTTATTTAAAGAGGGAAACCTGGAATTTGGTACTTCACCATTGCATGCCAGAATTAGATGCATGGAGTTTATTTTGAAGCCTGCATACACTTTTCCGCAAGTTAACGAAGACAACACACCAGACAAAGAAAAACAAAATATCAGGAAAAGCTAAATTCAAGACGATTTCTTTAATTGACTTGGACTGATAGTCGACCGCCCCAAATATGGATATGGTAACTCAAACGATGGAAACTCATCACGAAAATTCTTTGCAAAAAAAAAATGACAACAGAAAAAACTGGAGTAGATGATAACGGCAGCAAATAATGAATATGCCACCAAGACTGCAGAGCTGTTAATGGAAAAATATCCAGGAAAGAAACTGACTCCCACGCTTCACAAAATTTTGGCACATGGCCAAACTATAATTGAATATCATTGCTACCCATTGTGGAGATGTCAAAAGAAGCCCAGGAATCGAGAAACAAGGATTATAAAAAATTCAGACCTATGAATACATGTAAAATGTCACGATCAAAGGAAAACGAGGATCTTTTTAATATGTTAGCAGCCTCTTCAGATCCACTAGTTGCATCCCTTAGACAAGTGAGATCCAATACAGAGTTAACAAGTAGCTATTCAAAAGAAATGTTAAGTCTTTTAGATATTCCTTCAAATGTAAATGTGGATGATTATTTGTCAAAAAAACTTCTGATATGACAAACTATGTAACATATTATAATAAAAAAGCATTGTTGAATAAAATTTATTGAGTGAAATATAAAATTATGAACAAAAAAATTTTACATAAAATTTCTTTATAAATGAACAAAAAAAATATTTAGGTACATATTTTTCAATGGCAAATGTTGCACAGGCAACAAAATCCAACTTCCACAACATATTGCCCAGCTCTCAGATATCGTGTCACGATGCATGGGTACTTATTTTAAAGCCTGAACATTTTTCTTTCAATTTAAATTTAATTCATAAAAATATCTCAATTGGTTTAGAAAAAATTAAAAAAACATGTATATATTTTTCAATGGTAAATACTGTAAAGGCAACAAAATCCAACTTCCACAACATATTGCGCAGCTTTCAGATATCGTATGACCATGTATGAGTACTTATTTTAAAGCCTGAACATTTTTCTTTCCACTACAATTTATTTCATTAAAATATGTCTATTGGTTTAGAAAATATGATTTTTGCAACGCTTTTTCGGCTTCCGTGCCACTGTGCGTCGCTTCTGTGGATTTTCGCAGATGAGGTGATCTCCGATATTGATCCGTGCAAGTTTTTTTGAAACCTGTGATTCGTCGTCATTCGACTCCGGCTCCACATCTTCCGCGTCTGATGGCAGCTCTTCAACGAACATTTTGTTTTTTGCTGCATGGAAATGAGGCAATGTAATTTCCAAGCATTTGCTGAACCAGTGTTGAGGCAGTTCGTAAAAAGTGGCCACCACCACTTTTTACCCCGAATGGCGATACGATAGTTGGAGACGGCATTGTCATGTAAGTCTACTCCTCCCATACGTTTATTATACTTGCATATCATTCGAGGTTGAGCAATCGTTATCACCTTTTTTTCTTTTCGAGAAAATCTGGATGCTTTTTGTGCTGGTTCAGCCGCGAGAAAGTTTGAAGCGACTGTCACTTCAGCATTGTCCTGCCAGCGGCAGACAGATATCGAATTTCTTTTTTCAAAGCACTCATCATACGCATATTTTTTCAGATTCTTTCCTGTTGCCAGTTCACTGTTCGCCCTTCTCAGCCGGTTTGATCTTACAGTGCCGATTGCCCCAACCTACCTTTCATTGAGTAAGCACAGTAAAAAATACGATGTAAAAAAATTTCGAAATAGAATGCATGTAGCCATGGGTCTTCAATAGATTCGATCATAGAGACAATTACTGATGCACCGAGGCCAATGTTTTTGTCGAATGAGCTTCCTTTGCCTGCGTAGGAAATGGAATGGAAAAGATAGCCTGAGTCCGAACAGAGACACCATAGTTTGAAGCCGAAACGAATTGGCTTCCCTTTTATAAACATTTTGCAATTATGTCGCCCAAAATACGGAACCATCTGTGGTGGGCAGTCTTTCTGAATTTACATAACTCGCGAGGATATTGCACCAAAATCTGCCGCAACGTAATAGGCTCATGCACGGTGAAATCTCTCTCTCGTTTTGCTTGATTGTGGTTCTTGCTCTCTTCTGCGCTTTTGCTTACTACGCTGTTTACTTACAAAAGGGAATGTTTGTTTGTATGATCTTTGCCCACCACTGATTTTAGTTTTGTAAGTTGCTGATAGTCCAGGAATTACACACACACTTCATGTATTTTCTCTTTTTTGGCAGCATAGCCGGCGTTCTGCTTACGCTAGCGCCACTTGTGAAATATACCGCGGTAAAAAAACGTCGGCTGGTTGAAAATTCGTTTGTCGAGCAATGCGCCAGCGTTGCGTAAACGCAACACAAACTTTAAGCCTCATCTAGAACTCTCACAATTACTTCTGGATACGCCATAAACTGATTTAAATTCTTCGTTGCTCTTTTGTCAACATGTCTTGATGTAGAAAAGACAAAAAATTTACGTTCAATAATTTTTAGTGTACAGTTAAAAATTTGTCCAAAAAAGGTGTGTACACATACACAAGTGGGTGTGTCAGTGTGTGTTTTGCAAGGTGTCATATTATGAAGAGGAAGAAAGATAAAAGATATACCTTTAAAACAAAAAAAAAATGATAGCGATATCTCACACACAGGCCGCATAAGAATTTTTTGAAAATGGTGTTGCGTGTACGCAACGAAGGAAGAAAATGGGTTAACAAAACAAAAAAGAATCTCGGATCTTAATGAGTTAAACGGTGCGAAATTGACAAAAATCAAAGCCTCTGGCGTTCCTCGGAGTAACTTTCAGCGCTAGCTCAACAAAGTCGATAAGCAGCTGAGCGACATTTCAAATATCAAAGATAGTGGATTTATCCGTAAAAGTACCCAATGTTTGCTATCCAATTCGAATCGTGTTGCTTGATCCAGCTGTTAGGCATGTTGAGAAAGTGTTCAACACACCAGAGCCATTGACATCGAGAGCTACCTCCATGAAGTGCAATAGCTCCTTTGCAAGGAGCTGAACCGCGGAAGCGGTCTAGTCTCCAGTGAGACTAGGTGGTAAGTTTCAATATTTGATGGCATTAACTCCTTTTTGCAACAGTTGTTTTCAACAATAGTTTGAAATTTTGGATAAATTGCAATTACAGCAAAGTCGGGCAGGACCGACTGTATGGGATGAACATTATGGCAATGGGATGAACATTATGGAAATAAAGAATTATAAAGGGTACATAACAGTCTGGATGATCTGAATTAAATAAAGAAGATCCAACCGATTTTTATAAAATTTAGATCTCTAATACACTTCCGAATGCCAAATTGGGTTTCGATATCTTTATAAACAACCGAGTTATGCCCTAAAAACGTTGTTTTGATCAGTCGGTCCTATTGAAGCTATATGACATACCGATTTTGATAAAATTTTGTAGAGTGCTAGGGATCTCTAAAAAACTTCCGAATACCAGATTTGGTTACGATATCTGCATAAATATACGAAACTTATCGAAGTTTGCATCAAACACGGTTTTTTAACCGATCGGTCATATGATATAGTCAAGAAAGCACAACGAAGTTTGCACCAAACACGGTTTTATGGGCGATTGGTCCTATTGGGGCTATATTAAATAGATATTTTAATTAAATTTGGTAGAATGCTGGGGATCTCTAATAATCTTCCGATTGCCAATTTTGGTTACGATATCTTCATAAACAAACGAATGATCAATCTAAAACTTTTATTTTTTTTTTCGAAGTCGTCTGAAACACCCCTTTGGGAGCTATGTCCCTTATCAAAAAAATGAAATAATTTTGTCTCCTGTTGGATAATCTCCTGTTGGATAATCTTAAAGTTTAGTTGCTCTAGCTAATACAAGCTCTGAGACCTAGGCGTTCATACGGATGGACAGACAGAAAGACAGACGGACATCGGTATATCGACTTCTCTAGTCACCTTGATCATACTTAAGGCAACTTTAGGGGGTCTCCGACGACATGCATTTTCGGCTTGCGAAACTTAATATACGCTTTGTACTATACCGTACACGGTATGCCTCATGTAGGTCTCATGTGCCGATGCGACCCCGCAGCGTTTGGAATTAATTCATCGTGTTTTCATCCGCTGCAGTAAAATTTGTATTGTATTTTGATACATTTATTTCAATTTCTTAAGAGGATGGGATTTATATTTTGCAAATTATAAAAAAAATGTGACATTCATTTATATACTTTTTAGAGTCTACGTATCGATAGAAATATTAATTTTAATAATGCTAAAATGAGTAAGAGAGTATTTCTCGGGCGTTCACCGTTTTGAATCTTCCAAAAAAGTTGCATGTGGCAAACCAATTAAACTGTCAGAAAAATACCAACAATTTGTATAAATATAAAATGTATTGATTTTACTATCATCCTGCAACAACATGCTGACAAGCAGTTGATTACAAGTTATTGGCTTGTAAATAAAGACTTTTCAAATGTGTTAATTGCAATTAAAAAAATGTCAGGACGGTGCCCGTCCTTGGGATACTCTTGTTCGCCGCATATTGTGGGGGCACTCCTATGGCAAAGCTGTCGCTTTGATTTCATATGGAACGTGTAGAACATCCTGTGATACATATTAGCCCGAGAGCATATAACTGTAGAGCTGATGAGCTGTGATGTGCTAGGTCTCTACCTTCTTAAGTGGCCGTATTACCTTTTAACTTTTTTAACTATTTTTTGCCTAAAAGCCTCACTAAAAACATGCTTTTTGTAAAATGAGTAAATTTTTTGTCAAATTAGGGAATAAAACCCAAAAATTATAAAATTATAAATTATTGGCCCAAAAACCTATATGGTAGGATGGTTTCACGCAATATTAAAGATGGCGTACGTAAAAGTCGGGCGCGGACGACTTTGGGATGCCCTGTACCACCACATTGCAAGAAATCTGATATATTGCTTTAAAACTCTAAAAGATATTTATATGCCAAATTTTGTATGGTATCTTCATACACAAACGAATTATCCATCTAAAACTTTTTGTTTTTTTTTTTGATGACCTCTGAAACACCCCTATGACAGCTATATAATGTAACCCCGATATCAAAAAAATAAAACAAACTTGTCTCCTATGGAATAATAAGGGATCTAATCTGAAAGTTTAGTTGCTCTAGCTCTTACCATTTCTGAAACCTAGGCATTCCTACGGACGGAGAGACGGACAGACAGTCGGTAAATCGACTGCTTTGGTCACCCTGATCATACCTTAGGGACTTTTTCCGACGTCTCCTTCTATTTGCATACATTTGCACAAACTTAATATACGCTTTGTATCATAAGGTACAGGGTAGAAAAAAAATGATAGTTACATAGATAGAAAATTTAGCCCAACGTGCACTGGTTATCTCAACCTGGTCAAATAAAAGTCTGATTTAACATTTTGGTGTATATGCAGTAAAGTAATAAAAAAAGATGTATGTATTTATTAATATGACAATCAATCACGCTCATACATACATATGTAGAAAGAGAACCTTATATATATGTAGTACTTGTGTATGTATATATGTCACAAGAGCGGGCAAATTAATAATTTGCGTTGCAATATACGCAGCTGTAGATTTTTTTGCCATGGCCGAAGCAGTTGCCGTTTCCAAAGTTATGACATAGCCATGTCCATTGTGACTAAACGAGCAAGCTAATAAAATGTGAACATGGCTTAAGCGACATTAGACAAACAGCGCGACAAAGCAATGACAACAGCGAGTCTGAACAAGAGTCGGCCCCAATCCCAGTGTACACAATAAATGTAACTTCGATTCGATTAAAAGATCAGCACAAATAAGCCGCAGCGACGAGCCAAAGATCTCGACCAAACTCCAGAGCCAATGCAGGGAACAAACCAAGTTCCACCAGACTGGTTAACGATGCTGAAACACATTGAACACACGGCAACTGCCAACTGCCAACATGCAACTGGAACTGCAAGCTCAATGGCAATACAGTCCCTTGCCATATTATTAGATCCATACAGCAAAATTTACTTTTTTGATATGCTTCTTGTTTTATTATTATTATAATATAAATTTTTATTTTTATTTATTATAAAGTTTTGAAACCCTAGCTGCTCCCTCAAATTTAATAATGGTTCACGAAACGAAAAAAAACATATTTTTATGCATGATTAAGGAGGACTACAACATTTTTAGTTAAAAAACGACTCGACTGGCCAGGAAATTCACCTGATATGAACGTCTGGAAGTTTTTGAAATCTGAATTTAGAATGAAAACCCATACATCCAAGCAAGAGTTAATAAAGATCCTTACTACTAGTTGGAAACACAACCTAGACAAGAAGATCTTTTAAACTTTTAAATTAAAGGGTGAGAGTGGTACTAAATGATGTACTAACTGGAGAGACAGACCACAAAAATTGTTTGCACCCTGTACATACCCTCAAAAGTAGAAAAAACGCCGTTTTTCGAGTACATAACCTCAAATATCTCAAAATCCTGACGTGGGGGCCAATTCTGACCCCGGATTCGGATTCTACGCAGCAAACAAGTTCGAAAATTACATTTAGCGTTCCAACAACTAAGCCATGTTGAAATGTGTTATCAGTTTTGGTGTTTCAGTATAAAATAGCTCTCTAAATGCCTACCTACATGTTATTACTAAGGATAGCTTAATTTTTGAGCATGGGTCTAATAGTATGGCAAGGGACTGTAGCATAGCCAAGACTCTTGAGACCAAGGAGCAAAAGAGATGGAGCTTAATTCTGCTCAGTCGATCTCTTAGTGTTGCTCGTTTGTAAAATACATTTATTGTTGCGCGTTGGCAATCACACGCGTTGCTCACTCGCAGTCTCTTTGGCTATCATTGGCGTTTATTTCGTTGCGCTTTGTTTAAATAAAAGCCTCTTTAAGTTTATCTATTGCCGCGCATCTAAATTGTGTATGCTGTGTGTTGTGGCCAAGTAGTGGGAGGGGAGTGTTTTAGATCTACTGTCGCTACATATGTATGCCCCGACCCACACCCGCGGCACTCCAGGTTCCGCTGTGATTATGCTATGTGTATACCAAGCTCAAATCCGGCTGATTGATCAAATGCGCCTGAAGATTGCTTGCGATTTTTTTTTTTGCGTGATTGTTTTGGTCACTTATTGTTTGCGTTTGCGTTGACAGTTTATGTTATGATTGTACTTTAGCTTGGGTAGTCTAATTTCCAAGACTTTGGCCAAATTCTTTTCGTGCTCAATTTAAATGTAAGTCCTATTAGTGAAATGAATTGGTTGCATAAATTTGAGTGATTTATATCTTGGTTGCACTACACTTGGAACATATGGGTTGGTCCCAAACATTTTTGTTTTCCAAAAATTTCATCATTAAATAAAAAAAAAAGTGTGAAAATTCAATTTAAAATTTTTACGAGGGCAAGTTTGGGCGTAACACCTGTAAAGATACGAGTAAAACCTCGAAGGCTTTATACGAAAATGATCAGGACGTTAAAAGAAATTGATTTAACCGTGTCGGTCTTTCTGACTTTATTGCCTGTTTCAAGAGCTGCAAAAGAGCTATGACCACTTGGATTCATTTTTTTGAAGTTAGTTCTCCTTTCCCCTTAATAGAACATTGCGGCTTACTTTCACATCATTCAGGCTAGAATTCCTGCAGTACTGCGCACTAGTTCGGAAGTGCTGAAATGGGTACCCCCACCAGCAGAGCACAACTACCCACCTTACAACCCACAACGCTTCATTTCGTTTATTGCACAGAATGTCCTAAGACATGGGGACCACCGACACCACATCGTTTACCTCATGGGTACCCATATGGTGGGTAGTGCAAATGGGACCCTTGTGGTGAATAGAGCAAAGCTTACCCATTTGTTTAATTCGCTCCCTATGCTGTTAATTTGAGCCACACAAAATAAAAACAATTTAAAATACTTAAAATTTTTTTTAATGATAATTTATTTTATAAATAACTTAAATTTACTATTATTTTAAATTATTTATTATTATGGGTGTTACATTTTTTACGCCGGTTTTTGATTTTATAGATCCAGTGCATCTAGAAAGATAATATTTAATGATGATAAATACAAAATGTAAAAAAAAAGAAAACACCAAGTGATTCGACATAAAAATGTATTAAATTTTTACAAGTGCTTTTAGGTGCTGGAGTATAAAACATGAACAATTATTATTAAATATATTTATTTTTTTTTAAGAAACCTTATCTGATACTTGCATCTGATAGGTAATGCAGCACGCTTAGTTTTTTGTGTATTCATCTTATGAACACGCCTTTTTCTATTAATTTTTTATATACATTATATTGTTAACTTGTTTTTTATTTTATTTTTTTGGTATTTCACATTTTAATTTTATATCTTTGCTTACACACTTTTAAATATATGCACTTTTTGTCTGCATGCTGGACAACAAGTGACGAGTGACGGGGGATTGTCTAAAAAGCAGAGAGACAAAACATGTTCTCCTTTGTCTTGCCAGCCGAAAAATAACAAAAAACTATTTTATTTCGGTCTTTCTCTCTAACAAAACTAAGCGGAGCAAAATCTATTTTCGTCCAGTGGTTCCGCGTTCGCATACCTGCGAACTAGTGCATTGACTAAGTTCATTTTTTCTGTTTTGCTATCTCGACGTTCGTTCTTCGAAGGACTAGTTCGTTGGGTACCCATACGCGGACCATCCAAGTAGGTCGTTCGAAGCTTGCAATCGCCACCATCAGTACTGCAGGGATATGACAACTCGACATAGACATAGAAAATTCGATATGTAGATTCATGTAAAATAAAAAATGACAATGATAAATAAGTTTTTGTGGACTGGCGTCTCCAGTTTCTCACTACAATTATAAGCTGGTTTAGCAAGTTAAAGCCTAATGTGCATAGATGAAATTTTTTGAAATACAAAAAGAAATTTTTTAATCTTTATTAAATCAAAATCTCTATATTTCATGTGTCCACATAGGCAAGAGTACACTACGTTTGGGCAATGTATGTTATCAAAAATCCATTAAGAACACTTACATTTCAGAGTCTTCGAACGAAAAAATTTGAGAGCAAAGAATAAACATTTTTTATACGATCATCATAGAGAGGCACAGTTTACACTGTGATGTAATCATCGTCAATATAGAATTTAAGATTTCCACGTTAGTACGTATTATTTTATTTTATTTTTTTTAATTAGTGCAAATATTTTATTTTTTTTTTGAAAAATAGGATTGTCTTTATTTTGTTGTTACAATATGTTATGTATTTTTTTTTCGCGCAGTTGTGTTTAAATAAATTGTTCAAGAAACCCATCAAAAACTTATCTTATTCTACTACTGCGCAGAAAAGTGTAAATCGGATGATAAAAGATTGACCAAAACTTAAATAAATGCCACATCTTTCCCAATAAACAGAAACAACATTCAAAAAGGTTTTACTTTTTAAAAGCATTTATTTATTATTTTTATTTGATCTTCTTGATCTTGATTTTATTCTGTTGATCTCGAAAATAATATTAATAAAGAGAAGAAACATGGAAAAACAACTGTTAAGTAACGCGTCTCTAATTGGATGTGTAAACTTTTTAAATAGCATTTATGAATAATATTGCAGTCGGAAGTTTGAAAAAAAGAATTCCTTTTATACTAAGTCTTTTATGTTCTTATGAAGACGATATTTAGGGCTCCTAGTGCAGGAACAATATTGCAAATAAGCACACATAACCATTCCAGAAAAAGGACTTGAAACACGCATATTACTTTCGTCTGATTATATTACTAGCCGAGCTGATATCAATCAAATTTTCTATATGTACTTATAAAGATATACTTATAAAGATATATAGCAGATATGCAAGTATAGAGCAGGTAAATGGTTTTCACAGTTTCTATCAGATTTTGTCGTCTGTTGACACCTAGGTTGGAAATAATTATGTTAATGTTAGCTTTCACTTGCTGAGGAGAAATCTATGAATGTAAAAACAGTGGAAAACTGTTGCAATGGATTGGGGTATAGTATGCATGCACTTAACCCTCTAGTACCGAAAATTAATAAAAATTTAATTCATTGTAAGGATCGGGTTTTATGTTTTTATATAGGCCACTTGGGAAGCAGAGTTAAAAAAAATTAGCACACTCAAAATAGATGCTTATGATTTATTTTTCAACAAAAAGTACATTGTAATTAGGAAAAATGTGGCAACTTTGTTTACTAGTGGGCTTATGAATCTAAAACCATACTTAGACTATCTAAAAAACTAAAAGAAACATTTTGCAATGAATTATTGTTAAAGGCAATCTTTTTGCTGATAAAAACATAAGTTCTCATTGCATTTTCGACAAATAACCTATGTTTCTGAAAGAAATTTGAAGGCAAAAATGAGGAGTTGCAAAATTGAGGAAACTCTTCAACTCTTTCGTACGGAACTTCTTTAGGTAGCAAAAAAGTTTTGGCCAAGTATCCTTTTTAAAAACTTCGCTTGATGAAGTGAGCTGTCTGAGCTCGAAAATTAGGTAGTTGATTTTTTTTGGGCTTAATGACAATATGTAGTTATGTTGTAGTTATACGCAGGCCCGTCGAGAGGGATGGTGGAAGGGGGGTATTTCCCCTGGGCCAGGAGTTCCCTCAGGGGCCCGATAGATTTACTGTCGAAATGTCGTGATTCAAGCTGAAGCTGTAATAGAGGGGCCGGTACATTTTCCCCCGGGCCCGGATTTTCTCTCTACGGCCCTGGTTATACGATTTGTGAATTTTTCAAATTTTAATGGAATGTTGTATCTACTAATAAGTCCATCCGAACGTTCGACACCTCGCATTCATATGCTTATTATATTCCTTTGTTATATGTATTATAGGTCGTCAATGTCAACAAATTTTTTCTCCGAACGCGTAAAACAGAAACCGATTTTTTCGGGTATTTGATTTTTAACGGGCTGAGTGCCAGCATATACCAATCGATTATCATTCATTCATTATCTTTCCAAATCGATTCGGATAATTCAGCTTAGCGTAATTTAAAATATTCAAATCCATTTAAGTGGCTTATCGAGCTTTTTAACATCCGCTACTTCAGAATCATGGAATTCAATTGCATCTGCCTCCAAAACCAAGATTTTTTTTGACGCCATACAATTTTTTTTTAATGTCTGCGATTTCGGATTTATACCCAGAGCTGAACCAATAAATGTTCCCATAAGTTACTCTTAAATATTCTTTGATAAGATAATGTATGAGATGAAACAGAGCATGGCGTGAACGCTTGGATGCTGAAGGTGTATTTGGGCCAGTTAAAGATGATGGGGATAGTAGCAAAACACAATTTTGATTAGAATTATGAAAAATGTCAAAAGCCAGAGCAGATGCGGACATGACAAGCGAATCATCAATTATCTCGTCCATTCCGCTTAATTCATAGAAGTCTGGCTTACATAATACAACACCAAAATCGTCTTTTTCGACCCGTGCTTCATCTGTTTAGCCATCCGTATCCATATCGCAATCCAATGATTTCAAAAATTTTTAATTACAGCATCAAGATGCGATGACAATTTATGTTTGCGATAACTTTCCATATCTTATCAGAGCTTTTTTTACCAACAGGTTCGCAAATAAAGGACACAACCCATAACGTACTAAACGATTTTATTTTTTACTACTTGACCCAAAACCGACTCTTTTCCTTGGTCAAATTCTTGAGTAAAAATCTATGTCGAACAAAACATAATTATTTTTTTTTTTATTCACTTTGTAGAATAATTATTTTTGCGTTTTTTCACGAAATTTTGCTTTAGCATACTTTAGCGTCCCCAGAAGTTGAACGCATCAGCAAAATTTTACATAGGCCCAAACTAATTTTTGGGATTCCTCAAATATATTAAAAATCTCAAATCAAGTATACATATTATATGTATCGGGGAACCCTAAAAAATATCAAATACCCGTCTAGAGAAATTGTTGATTTTTTCACAATACATAATTCTGTTTTTACGCGATAGATACGTTCCCAGAAAATACGCGTAAAAAAGATACAGTATCCATATAAAAGTAGGGGATTGGTTCTCCGATAAGGAGAACTATCTATCTCCGATAGATAAGGAGAAACGAAAAAAATACAATAAAGAATATTAATTTTACAAAACGAAAATTCATATTTTCACTTAATAATTTATTAGCTTAACAACTTAACTTCACCCTTAAACGATAGACCAGATATTTACATTGCGGCAAATTCTGAAGAAGACTCGTGAAAAGCAAATCGACACACATCCCATATTCTTCGACTTCAAAGCATCTTTTGACACGCCTGATAGAGAGAAGTTTTTAGTAGGCATGTCTAAGTTTGGTATCCCTGCAAAGCTAGTTCGGCCTGGCATGATAACGTTGAGAAACTCCTGCAGTTCCGTCTTGATAGGAAAATACCTCTCCGAAAAATTTGATACCAAACGAGGTTTCAGGCAGGGTGATACATTATCATGCGACTTTTTCAATTTACTACTGGAAGCTATCCTGCGACAGGCCGATGTCAACAGGTCAGGCACTATTTTTTATAAGAGTGTCATGCTGCTAGCGTATGCTGACGACATGGACATTATTGGCACTTACATACGTGCAGTAAGCGGAGCTTTCTCAAAAATTGAAAAAGAGTCAAAAAACATGGGCCTGGCAGTAAATCTGGACAAGACGAAATACCTGCTATCTACAAGTAAGGAAACGACACCACGGGGAGTAGATAGCTACAATTTCGAAGTTGTAAAGATTTCGTGAACTTGGAAACCAGTATTAACGACACAAAAAATGACGTCAGCATGGAAATACGTCGACGGATTGATCTTGCTAACCGGTGTTACTTTGGGCTAAGTAAGGAACTCCACACACGAAAATAACCCTTTACAAGCCCTTTACTCATCATACCCGTGCTTCTCTACGGCGCTGAAGCATGGACATTGTCATCATCCGATAAGGCGATTTTAGGGGCTTTTCAGAGAAAAATCCTCCGACGTATCTTTGGACCGATAAATGTGAATGGTGATTTTCGTATTCGAATGAACCACGAACCATGAGCTATACGGCGACACTGATCTAGTTCTCTCTCCTCTGGTTAGGTCATGTTGCACGAATAGATGATAGTGCTCAAGCCAAAAAGGTATTCGAGCGGAAATCACTGGAAGGTCGACGACGACAGGAACGCTCTTCTCTGCGATGGGATCTTCGTAGCCTTGGGATTGCCAATTGGCGCAAGCAAGCACAGGATAGAAACCGCTGGCGTAGGATAATTTCCGCGGCTAAGACCGATAACCGATTGTAATGGACAAAATAGTAGTAGTAGTAGTTTCTACAATTTCATGTTTTTGCTATTTTATATTTGCTGCTTTGTTTTTGTTGTTTGTTAAACGCTGCTGCCTTTCTCCTCAAACAACGTCGTTGTTTCATCTGATTTTATACAAATAGCAGCGCAATTATTGTTGTCACATTGAAAGCTAAGGAGTAACAATTCAAGACATTTACGGTATTCCCGCAACCAATAAAATTGTCTGCTATCAGCTGTTTTCAAACTGTTCAAATATCTATTTATAGCAGTTGTTTTTTCTTTAAAGTTTTCTGTGTTTCAAATGTTATTTTTTACTAAAAATAATTTAGTTGATTTTTTTAAATCGCGTTAAATCAAATTAAATCGCGTAAAAAAATAAACAGAATGATTTTTCTGAATCGCGTTATATCAAATTCGCGTAAAAACAAAATCAGGTGTAATATGTGTTTTGTGGTTTAATAGTACAAATGATTTTTTTTTTGAGTTTTGAACATTTTAAGCACTAATGGTACTATATATACATACAGTGGTTTACCAAGCCAAATTGAAAAAGTTTGCTCCTTAACGTCTCATATGAGTGTCGATTTGCCTGCACGTTTCATTTCATTTGGAGACTTACATATGTATATGCACAAAAACTATAACGAAATCACAGCAGATGCTGAACAATAACAATTTGTGGTGGTGATTTATAAAGCACGGTCCAGCAAATATCAGAAATAAAAACAGCAATTACATAAAAAAACAAAAACATATTAAAAAGCCGAAACGAAACATATTTAAGGAGGAGATAGTAAATAGTATGAACAGCTGGAGCAAATAGTACATACAACAGTCAAGATGAGGTTTGTGTTACATATGTGTGTATGCATGTATATGTAAACAAGACGGTGGATGGATGGACTCAAGGACTGCAACAAAAACTAAAACAGAAACTAAAAAGTATGCAACGTGTGTGAATGTATTGTGTACATACATACTTACGAATATTTGTATGTGGCTGGGCGGGGGAAAGAGAGTTTGTGGGCACCATATACATACATATGTATATATGTACAAAGATTTACGACTTAAATGCGGCAGCGCATAATCAAGCAGAGAAGCAGAGCAAGCGATGTATCTGTATCTGCAGCTCAAACTGAAGTCAGAATCTTATTCCTCTCAAAAGCTGGTAAACTGTTACCATCAAAACGAAGCTCAGATTGCCGGACCAGAGCGGGATAACATGAATGCAGAAACGCCCCAACGGGTGTGTGAGAGCGCGATGCTGACACAGTCGTTCATTGGTTTCAATGAGCACGAGAGAGAGACCAGTTTTTGCCGAGAGAGAGAGAGAGAGGGTGCAATACGTGTGTTTGTGTGCTTTGTTCTCTGCTAACGGCAACGAGCAGAACCGCATTACTCGGTGAGCCCTCATCGAGAGTGTACACGCGAGTTTGTAGTGCGTCGCATTCGCGACCGTTTCGAATATTTTTATTTTTTACTAATTCACAACGATTTTTAAGAGGACGGTTTAATGGGCCAAATTATAAATCAATGGAAATGTTTATCCAAAACTTATTTTTTTATGTTCAGTCGTCTTTGGGAGTTTTTATCGTTTAGTGAATTAGTTAATGTTTAGCATAAAACGATACGCGTGCGCGTGTGTAAGTGTGTGCAAGTGTTAGAGTAAGGGGCTTGAGTTTCAATAATCGAAGAATACATATACTAATTGTGCGATTGATTTAGTGAACCTACGATCGCGCTAATTAATGCTAAGGCAAAGTGCATAGACCGCCAATAAAGTTGACATAATGCCGTCGGCACTGCATCTTGGCGAACAGCCATATTGTGGCAGCAAAGCTTTTAAGTGAGCGGAGAGGCAAATGTGAATTAACCAAGTCTCCTTATGTCCACGCTGGCTACAACCCGACACCCAACACTCAATCTCGCATTGAAAAATAACAGCGGTGCCCCAGATAGCATAAGCAACATGCATCCGGATTGTTTACCATTGCTACCACAACGCGGAGTAAGCAGCCCTCGTTTGTGTATGATAACTGGTGGCGACTCTATTACCGACGGTTCAGCGCATAGCCGGCGGCGCAAAAGCTTAGGCAGTGTAGAGTTCGGCATAGACGAGGTTAAGGAGGCAGGACACGATATGGTGGACGCAGTGTCCATTGCCGATAGCGAAAAGGTGCCAGAAACGAAACGTAGAGTTACTTTTGAGGTGAATGCAGATGAGGACATGGATGAAGATGATGCGATTAGCTGTTGCAGCGAGAGCAGCGTCTTATCCGTGGGCCAAGAGCAATCGAGTACACAATCTCATTTAAGACAGCGGGCTGAAATGACACGCCAACAGCTACTGACAACGCTTTACCACCACCCATCGGCGTTCAACAGCGTCACAAGCAGCAGCAACGAGGCAAATGTAAGCGATGCACGTTCCAACATCTCCACTGATGATGCTGGCAGTCCCGTTCTCGTGGAACCGCTGAGCATGGTAAATGTCCTTCGAGCGCCTGCCGCAGCTTCAGTTAGCTTTCAAGAGGAGTTTTTGCGTAAATCTCAGTTGTATGCCGAGGAACTAATGAAACAGCAAATGCATCTAATGGCAGCCGCTCGAGTCAATGCTTTGACGGCGGCAATGCCTTTGGGTCTACGCGCTTCCAATGGCCCACCATTGGTTTCCGCTTCCTCGGCCACACACTTAAGTGCTTTGACCAAAATGTCACAGCTACAAATGGCTGCAGCTGCTGCGGCGGCAGCTGCAGCCGCCACCCATCACACAACAATGCCAGTAGGAACGGGTCAGGATGCATTAGCTCAGTTGACCGCGACAGCATTGGGCATGACTACATCCAACACGCATACGATGTACTCTCATAAGCACTCTTATTCGCACACCAATTCACACCTCCCATTGCAATTGATGGCTCAGCAGGGCTACAACAGCAACAATAACAGCAATAATAATGATAATCTGCATGATAGCGCTCTTAAGTTCAGCATTGATAATATATTAAAGGCTGACTTTGGTTCGCGTTTGCAGCAGCAACTGGCCAGTGGAGCTTCAACAGCTTCACATAAAGGTCAGGGCAGCAAGAAAGGGAGTAAATCGCTCAGCCTAATGAATGCCAGTGTCACACCCAACTTGAACTTCTCTAGTACTTTGGCGAACATTTGCAGCAACAGCAATGACTCTAATAGCACCACTACCAGCTGCAGCGCCTCAGCAGTGGACCTGGTCAAGCCAACGATATGTTCACCAACGCCTGCAAAATCATCTGAGGAAACCACAAGTTCGGGATTGCCCACGAGTACAAATATCAGTAGCTGCACCAGTACCAGCAACACAGCCACGAGCAATTCCAGCACTAGTACCACGCCAATGGTCTGGCCGGCTTGGGTTTATTGCACCCGCTACAGTGATCGCCCGAGCTCGGGTAAGTAAAGTAAAAACAAAAATAAAGTCAATCTAAGCGAGCTTTTAAATATTTAATTAAGCACTTTGGAACTTAAGATTTTCTAAGATAGTTGTGCACACAAAACTCGGCTGCACGCCGAAGAAGACAATTTCGTCCCACAATTCTGGCCAATGTGCGTGCGTCAATTTGCAGCTCATTCACTCGTTTGGTTACCCACCACCAAAAGCAGACACTAGGAAAATAGCTCATTGTAAGCCAACCCTGTGTGGGTATGGCTTGTATGTTTATTTCTTTAATAAGGTGTTTTCTGGAGTGGTTTTTGTGTTATATGTTACTATGGTTTATTTTACTTACTACTTCCATACTCTAATATGCTTAAGATACTATCCCCTCTGAGAGTGTATGTTTGAGTCAATAATCCCACTTAAGGCTTTGCTCTCCACCAATAACTTGTTCAATAATCATGGAAACTCATGAATTTAGTTAATGCTACCACAGGGAGCAGGGAATTTGTAATATGCCTAATAATTTTATATGGTCACATATATACCTATTTGTGCCCTTTAGGGTTGCCCTGCGGTTTATTTCCATGGTGCAGCCAACGGCTCATAGTTTGGTTCATAATGAACGTTATAAATAGTATTGAAAATGTTGAGTATTATATATGAAGCTAAATCATCTTAGTAAAATTACGTCAATAATAATGACACCTACACTTGAGGCGGTTTCTTTCCTTAGAACCAGAAAAAACGTGTGTAGATATTTGGTATCGCTTGCTAATTAACTTGAAATGATTGTCAACCATTTTTATTATTATGTGAGCAGTTAGTCTTGTTATTACTGTTGTTGTTGTCTTTTTTCATTTTTAAGGAGTGTTTATTGTTTTTTGCTTTTTGTAGCGTGACTAGCAAGATCTCGATCGTAAACTTGATTCCATAATTTCAATTAATGTTGTAGGCGAAGGAGTTGCTGCAGTTCAGTCCGCTGCAAAAGTAATTTTTGGTATTTTCGCAGCCAATCAGAATAATTTTTTGAGTCTTGAAAATAAATGATTTGCGTAAGGTTTGGTGTATATATATTATTTAGTATGTAAACACCCAATAAGATGATAAAACAGAAAGCAAAAATCCCTTTTTCAGTATACTAGAGTGGCATTTAATTGATCTGATTCCAGTTAAGCGACACGTTCCTTTTGCGTTTCGGATAGTGTTTCATCTTTTTTTGACAACACTTGGGTTGTGAAGCCGTCTCTCAAGGAATCAAAGGAATTGCCAATATTGTCGTTACATTCCACAGTGGTTGCTGCCATAGGCTAAAAATAAAAAAATTAAAGTTCTAATTCTGTCTCCAAGTATAGCTTATTTATTTCTTAGAATAACAAGGTCTTAAAAGGTGTAATTGGTTTTGTTATGCTCCACACGTACTTTAAAAGAATAGCTCCAAAAGAGAGACCACATAACTAGCTGCCAACTGTCGCCGCAAACATCGCGATTACAAAGTGCCAATTAAATTTAAAAAATCAATAGAAACATATTGTCAAATTGTTTGAATCAAAATGAATTTCATAGTTGAAAGTATTACCTTTGATTTAATATCAAATTAATGCAATTTTAATGCTGTGTGTGTTTAATAAAATTAATGTTCTCCTTGTGTCCTCGTAAGTGTTCAATAGTCCAAAAAATTATTTTTCAGGTAAGGGTTTAGTTGTGTTCCCCCCAAGCCCCTCCAATGATTTTTTTTTTATCATATTTAGTGAATATTGTAAGATTGATAACTATTAACATCAGCTGCTTAAATTTGCTTATGCTTGTGTGATCTTGTTTTAACCAACGCTGCCTCTTTGTTTTTGTGAGCGCTTTTTGAGTGGAACTGTACATTTTTTTTTGTTTTTTTTTCTTCGTTGAGCTTGGTCTGATCTACTGTTTTTTTATGTACGTAATGAATTGTGTTTTACTTTTGTTTTGCTTTTTCTTCACTATTCATATTTTTTAATTTCTTACCCTGTGCATTTTTTGTAAAAGGAACATCTTTTCAGTATCAACTTTCTCGCCAATATATTTTAGATATTTGGTGCTCTGACAAAGTTTCGAAAACTGAAAAATCTAGGAACGCTTACGACTTAATTAAGGCTAAAACTGAAAATAATGGTTACTCCTGCAATGAAAATCAATTATTAAATCGCCTAAATTAACTAAATTAAACTAGGACTAATTGTGGACAAACCAAAAACTGGTGGAAGTGGGTCTTCTAATGACGGAAACACAGCCAGAGAATTTTTTAAAAATATTCTATTGTCTGCTGAAATCACAGGCCTGAATAGAAATTTGATAGATACATGTGCTACCATATTACAAGCTTTATCGTCAGGTTATCGTATTTACATGGAAAAATTTAGAGTTTACGCGCTTAATACTGCCGTTGAATTAACTAAAGAATATTCTTGGCATTACCTCCCAGCTACAGTGCATAAAATATTAATACACGCTCCTCATGTAATAGAAAACGCATTAGTGTCAATGGGAGAGCTCTCTGAAGGAGCTGCTGAGTCCAGATACAAAGACATAAAAAAGTTCAGAAATCAGCATACACGTAAAGCTTCTCAAATTTTAACAAATACCGATATGCTGAACAGGTTACTTTTGAGTTCTGATCCTTTTATATCAGACCAAAGAAAATTAATAAGCAAGAACAAATCAAATTTGTTTAAATAAGTTTTTGATTTGTTAGAATAATTTTGTTTATATTTTAGTTTTGTTGTAATATGTTTATCTTTTTTGAGTTTTATTACAATAATTATTATGTTTATTTTATAAATAGGTAATAAGTTATAATACTTTATTAATTAAAAAAAATGACTTAAATTTCTTTTATTTCATTGTGTTAAATGGTTGAGTGTTTGGGCGGAAGGAGGGAACGAGGGAAGGCGGAAGAGGTCGTTAACCACGCCTATTTCGTAAATATTGTACTTTTACATTATTATATAGTCACACAAAAATTTTCAAGCCGATATCTTATCGGGAAGTATTTTTGGCCACCATCTCCATACAACAGCAACCACTGTGCATTCATTTAATTAATAATTTTTTTTTGGAATTTTTTACTATGGCGTTATGGTTTAGAACTGTGACGTGTGAGTATGTAAATTAGATTAGTGTCCATAAAATCGAATCGAAGGAAAATACGATTTTAGTCCGAATCTGATAGAGAGATATAAATGTACTGTATTCAAATTTGTATACTTTGGAAAAATTTTCACGCAGTAAAAAACTAGTCAGATTTAAAATTTAAAAAGTAATTGCAAGTTTATCAACTTTATTGCAACAAAGAGCAATATTCCTTCGAATACTGTGTACCTGTATGCATTGTAGATTTGATGAGAATGCTGCGCTCAAACCTTCAACATATGCTATATTGAGCTGGGCCTTCATTAAAATGTCATTTTGTCATGTGTGGCAGGAAGCAAACCCTTTTAACCGCAAAACAGTGAAAGAAGTGAAACGAAAGCCAACCAAAGGTGGTAGCAGCAGTCACCATGTGCTTAAGTGCATGTTTATTTTATAGAATCATATACTATACACTAATGGTTTAATATATTTACTATTGTATATAAGAACCACGACAAGCCAACAAACATTACCAGTTGTTTTGTTCGTTCATCTCTAACTTGTACCGACTGTACCGGGCGGTGACGGATATTGGGGTAGACTGCAAACTGTACGCTAACATACCGTATAACGTCAACTTAAGTGCAAAGCTCCAGATATTTTTACTTTTAAAATTTTATGCAGCGTAGCCATTAGTTTCGAATTGGAAAGTTGATTTTTATTAGTTTAATAGATATTTAAAATTATAAGAGCAATAGAAATCAAATATTAAAAATCATTACAATAGCAGGGAAAGTACAAAAGATATAGGCACTTTGATCAGTTTATAAACTCCTTTCCTATAAACCTTATTGACATTTCATCATGTAATATAATCATATGTAGACTCATGTAGGCCTAATAATCGACAAAGCGTGGTATATTTTTTTAAACCACACCCGACACACGCAAACTATTTCCATTTGGGTCAGACAATAATATTTTTTTCAATGTGTACTCCGTCCCGACTGATACTTATTCTGCCTATCACTTTTGTTCCTTTTCTATACACAAATTCATATTAATTTCCACGTCGTATAGCTATGCCAAGTTTTGGGCTAAAATTCCAATTGTCAACTCAGCTTTCAGATAAATTTTGAAATCGAAACAAGTGTAATGGTATTTTAATCAAGAAAATTAAACTCTATAATTAAAGTGATCTTAGCTTCCATAATACTGCAAAAAGTTAACAACCTTGTAGTCCAGCGGCAGCACAATTGCAAGCAATCCGAGAGTAATTTCCGAAATGACGTAAACTTGTCTATCATTTAACAGTGGCAGCAGCAAAGACAGCGATCGCCACTGAACCATTAAGAGTAATTTTCAATTTTCCTGGAAGTAGTAGAGACCAGAATAAACAAGTGTCGGCAATAGCAGCCAAAACAATGGCAACGTAAACACATCTTAGAAATTTTGTTAAAAGGAAATTGCAAGAAATTTTCATTTACGAATTAACTTAATCGGATTGTGGGTAGAAGAAGAAACCTATTGTCTTCTTGTGGCATCCAGTTTGTGGTAAACTTCAATGCAATATAGAATCATAGCCCAATGCATAACTAAGTACAATTAAAACATATTCCAACACTAATGCGGAAGCATAGGAATACACACGAGGATACTTTCAAAGTTTAGCGACTTACATAATTCCTGTTAACAGACTCACATTCATTTTTTTCGTAACAAAATTATCTCACAGCAACGAGAGGCTTCTTAAATACTAAGCAGTCTCTACACAAGTGCTGGAGAAAACATCGATGTTATATCGATGCATCGATGTTTCGAAGTTTAAAATATGTATATATCGATGTTCGCCAACAGAGATGTATTTCCAGCACTACTAAACACCCATTTGATGAGTGCAGCAAAATTATCAGATCTTTTCCAAACTGGGGCCTTAAATATTCAGGCAGATGCAACTAATTCGATTTCTTTAAACAAATCATTTTTTGAAAACTTTAATATATTATTACCTATAGGGTTTGATTAAAACCAAAACTAACCCTTTGTTACTTATTCCGATATTCTGTCAACCACATTTTGACCTCTGTCATCACTTACCAGTAGCCTGAGTATTCATATTTGAATATACATTTATATAATACATATATGTATATTTTTTACCCGCAGTAATATTTCCAAATTGAGCTCGTTATCAAAAATTTCAATTCGTCGTTGGGGGACAAGTGGAAGCCCACGTCAATCAGTAAAACAATGTTTAAAGTGAGAAAAATTAATTTTAACTGTTAACTTATCGCGCACTAACAACTTCAACATCCAACTCCAAACAGCATTTTTGAATTGCAGCAACGCATAGAAATAGCTCCAAAAAAGGCACGCCTCTTAGTTCCAGTTCCAGTTCTGGGGCTAGTGCTGGTGCTGGGACTGGGACTGGGACAGCAATGCAATGCAATAAAACTGCCATGCCTGTCCGGGTAATCCAGCTAAAGTCCAAAATGAGACAATATCAGACTCGGACGACAAAAATAGCGCCGGCAAAAATGTTGCTCTTACTGCGTTTTACTGCATTGACCGCATTTGGTTTATGCGGCTCTTGTTAATGTGGCTTCTACCGTTGTTGTTGCTATTATTTAATTTATTGTGTTTGTTGTTGGTCCGGTTTTTGGATTGGATTGCCGTTAATGTTTCCTAAAATTGCATGGGTAAGTGTTATTAATTGTTGCAGCAATGGTTTAGCCTGATTTGGAGTGAAGAGAGCTTTAGTCTTGGCTAGTGGGTGCCAAGGTAATGAGACTACCAAGAACATTAGTCCACTGTACAAATTTGTAACAGACAGAGGGAAGGGTCGCAGACCATAATATATATATAATGTATAATGCCTTGATCTGAAAGACTATAAGAATATACATGTGGGAGATATTATATAAAAGCCACTCGGTCTTAATTGGGCACAATTATACAATTCGTAACGATAAATGCTTCTTTATTTTAAAGGTGGGAAGAAACGGCAGGCTTTTAAAAATCGAAACGTTGACTTTTACTAATGCAGGGTATCCCACTGTCGGGCACCGCCCTAACTGATTCGTAGTTTTTTGTTTAATTTATAATAACGAAATCAAGTCCATGAATAATTTTTAGGGAATAGTGAGTTTGTTTAAATGCTTTAAATGCTAATTGAAGGGAGCTATTTCCTAATATTATTAAATGTCTTATAATTCAGTTTTGATTACGTTTTAGCGTGTAAAATAAGTACTGTATATTGATGATGGTTAATTGAAAGAGTTTTTATTTCCCACATTTTACCCATACAAACCATATCTGTAACTCTAAAATTGTAAAAAAATGTTCAAAATTCCAATTGGAACTTTTTAATTTTGTTGCAAAATTATATTTATACTTATAAGTTCCGTAACTTTGTACCGATTTTTATCTACAAAAATTGTGATTCTAGGTCCTTGTTACCATAATTACGTAGAGTCAAACATTGACGCAGTTTATTGGCAAGGGTAGGTAAAATTTGTTCATTTTTGACCATAACTTTTATTGTATTTGCCACACAGATGCATGTAACCACAACGCGTCGCTTTGTTAAATTTCAAGTGAAAATATTAAACGCTGTGGCTAAAAACCGGAAAAACTGCGGGGGAACAGGGAAAGATATTGACACGATTCAACAAACTTCATCTTCTTAGGAAATATGCGCACCAGCTGGTAAAGTTTTGTACCTCTAGCTCTTATAGTCTCCAAAATCTAGGTGATCATACAGACGGACAGACGGACATGGCTCAATGGCTACCATAGGTTATGATCAGCATTTTGGTATAAAGGACTTGGGGTTGCCACGCCTTCTTCTGTACGACATATATTGCACAAATCTAGTATACCCTTTTTACCTATATGTACAGGGTATAAATACATAGCAGAAGCCCTGGCCTGTTTGGTTATCTTAGCTCTTAAAGTCTCCACGATCTGGACTTTCATACAGACGGACGGACATGCCTAGTTCAATTTCTTTATCGCCTTGACCATATTGGAGGTAACTCTTGGGGTCTCCGATCCCTCTTTCTCTATGTTACATAGTGTACCCCTTACCGTTGATAAAGCAAATTACATATATTCGGTAATGAAGAGAGAGTGATTTAATGCAATTTACTAGTGATGTGAATATGATTTGAAAACTTATCTGTGCGCAATGGTGTAAAATTTGTATGCCGCGACTGATATGGAAGAGATATCTCTTCCAGTCAGCTACGTCATCCTTTGGCTCCACTGCAGTGCACTGTGACTGATTTCTGATTTTCATATGGCAATGGAAATTGCTGAAATTTTATTATCGTGAATCACGATATAACGTTTGGAAACAGAGTTTGTGTGTGTGGGCAACACAAACCGCATTCGTTAAGTTTAGTTGCTAAAGAATCGAGTGGTTGCTTTGATTCGTATGACGGGCGACGGCAGATGGACCATAATTTTTTTTAAGGTGCATTGAGGTTACGAGCTAGATTTTTTTATACCCTGTACCGTATGGTACAAAGGGTATATTGTGTTTGTGAAAGCCGAAAATTTATGTAACATACAGAAGGAGACGTCGAAGACCCCCCAAAGTCACCTAAAGTATGATCAGTGTGACTCAAGAAGTCGATATACCCATGTCCGTCTGTCCGTATGAACGCCTAGATCTCAGAGATGGTAATAGCTAGAGCGACCAAATTTTCAGATTAGATGCGTAATTATGTCAGGGGAGACAAGTTTTTTTTACTTTTTCGATATCGGGGTTATATTATATAGCTCCCATAGGGGTGTTTCAGAGGACCTCGAAAAAAACCAAAAGTTTTAGATGGATTATTCGTTTGTTTATGACCATAACCAAATTTGGCGTTAAGAAGCTTTTTAAAGTTCCCAATCAGTGTACTAAATTTGATCAAAATCGGTTGACTATATCATATAGTCCCCACAGGACCGATCTGTCAAAAAAATTGTTTGGCGCAAAATTCGACTGATTTCTGTTTGTTTATGAAAATATCGTAGCCAAATTTGCCGAAAAAAATATCTTTTGGAGGTCTTAAGCAATATTTCGGACTTAATTGCAATGTGGTGGTACAGGGTATCCCAAAGTCGTCTGCGCCCGACTTTAACGTACGCCATATTTTATTTTGTTCGATGATGATTTCGTTTTAATTACTTATTCGTGATAAGGTCATGTGGAATACAGGCCAAAGTTTCGTAAAATGATAGTCACACTTATTGGAATTACTGCTTCATTAACATATGAAGAAATGGTTTCCAATTTCATATCTAGCTTGGCATTTGGCGTCTAAGGTCTAAGATTTACAACGCACATACTACTCACTTGACGTTAAAGTGCCATTGAAAAAGTCTTGAGTCGTCCGTTGTCCGACTGCGGCTTTGGTTTGTTGTTTAGTGCCAGAAATTGAAAATCTGATGAAATTGTTGAGAGACAATAAAAGAATTGACTGTCTGTTATCTGTTAGACCTTTTCAAACTAGTTTATAAGTGTTGTTGGCTGAGCTATTATTGTTATGGTTACTTTTCGCTGTTAACAACAGTGTTACTTACCATCCTGTGTTAAGTGTTTTGCAAATAAAAGCTCTCATAATTGAGAGATTCTATGTTCCTGGAAATTGCTTTTAGCGGCGCCATTTCCTATCCAGCTGGCTTTCATCTCTTTCTTGTATCAGTCACTTCCTTAAGCAGCTTTTAATAGTCTAGTCAAGTCTACGCCCACTTGTCAGCTACAACTAATTCTTTTCCAAATATGTATAAGTACAAAACAAACTACTAAAAAAATGAAGAAAGAACAATGTATTAGTGATCTTGTGTTACTGTCTGATCACTGGTCATAATGTCAACTGGCGATAAACTTGCGGATGACTCAAGCAACTGTGCAAAAATTCGTCCTTCAAGTATCTCATAAGCAGAACAAAAAAATGAGCATAGCTAAAAAATAAAATAAAACTACTATATACTCGTATGTACCATGTAAAATACAACATACATACATACATACATATAAGGCTATCAACTATTTTGTAGCTTTGATCTATATGTTGTTCAATGCAGCCATCCCGAAACTGAGCAACAGCGTAATAACTTTTAGGTAAAGTAAGACTCCACCAGCACAAGCATAATAAAATTAAGTCAGTAAATTTAGAAGCAGAGTCTGAAATTCTTACTATTACGGTCGGAGCCAAGAACTGCAGTTGTTTGTTGTATTCGCTTTATTGCAGAGCTCTTCGTAGTTGCAGTTCTTGATTTGGATGCTGCCGCTTGGCTTGGACCACCCAAGTTGACAGGGAACACGAACAACGCTTAGTCTGGTTTTGCCCATGTGTCTGAGCAGCCAGCCAGCCAGCAGATACTTGGCTAGTTAGCCACTTTAACAAAGCTGGTATAAAGTCCGCGTGGAGTTTGCTCACATGCGCACAAATAAATTTTATTGAGCAGTTAGAAACGATTAATGAAATGCAGTACTCTCCGAGTCGAGTCCAAACCCAAGGCGCAGTGAGCTTGCTGCGTATGATGATCGTGTATCTCTGTATCTCGGTGATAGCTTCTTTTGTTGTTTTTGCCGATTCTGCCTTTCTCCCCTTTTGACAACCTCTCTGTACGAATGCTGAGATGAATCAGCTCAAGAAAGTCTTTCGTGTTTGAGCATCATTTAAGACAGTGTATTGCTACTAGACTTGCAGTTTTTAATGGAAGTAATGCTTGCCCAAAGACACGTGCGACTGAAATTGCTGGGGTCATTCAAGTTTGAAATTGGTTCGCAGTCCTGATTAATGATCTTTCATAGTCAATTAGCCATGCTCCGGAAAACGAAAAATCCGGTCCCAGTAAATTGTTCGGATTCGTTTTCCGGAGCACGGCTTAAGAGATTAATTTGTTTTCAATGCATTGGCCAAAATATTGAAAAAGAACTACGTATCTTCGGAACCTATTCCCCCTGAATTTGCATTGTTAGTCAATTGATCGCCACCTGTTCTGGTTAAGCGACGGATCTATGCTCTTTGTAAAATCCGTTTTTCGATATTCGAGTTTTCTAGAAACTATATACTAATGACATTTGACATTGATACAAAATGGTATTTATTTACTTCAGTTTGTTTTATATTATAACAATGTGCATATTACTATGGTAGAAAATATAGCCCTTGCTAATTAGAACAGCAAAATTCTAGAGGAAAAAAAATGTCAAATTAATTACCTTCTTTGTGTGTTTTTGATCTTGTTTTTCATTTATTCACAATAATATTATTTTCAAAACGGTGTCAATAAGATTGATGGCTTGAAACAGCTTTTCAACTTTTCAGCTTTGCAGCTGAGTGCAATCGTGTTGAACGTACTGTATAGGTAGTTGTGTGTTTGGTATACACATACACGTACTACATACTACATAATAGTAGCTAGCTACCCATAGACTACTGCTCCATTCGAGAAACTGGCTCTACATAGAATTAGATACCACATAGAGTACTGCCTGAGTGTGTCTGAGTCTGACTCTGACTCTGAGTCTTTGACGCTCGTCACTTTTGTCGTCAAGCTCGAAATCACGTCTTTGGCTATATACATACATACATATGTATGCATTATATGTATGTACTCGATTGTATGATCATGTCTGTGTTTATTGTATGCGTGCGCCACTTAACTTTGGTGTCAGTCAGAACACGTCGCGTCCCCCGGTCAAGTCAACGCAGATGATGAAAATGATGATGATGATGGTGATGATGACGATGATGTCGACCACACAAGCTGTAAATGTTGATTGCCGTCTTGACTGACACTTTTTGATAAGTTGATTAAAATGTTTTTGTATTTTCTTTGGAGTATTTAGTTTATTATTGCGCGTCGAGTGCATTGACATTGATCTGATTTAATTGATTGTTGCATTGTTTTGGATACGCAGAGTAAATGTTTCTGGAATCAATTCAAATCAGAACAAATTTACAATAAAGTAGGAGGCAATAAAATTATAAAAGTTAAGTTACTCTTGCAGGATAATCTACTATTTTTAAGCGATAACTTAAAAGATATTCATTTGTGTGAAAAAGATAAACAAAATTGGACAAATCAAAGAAAAGTTATCGTCGCAACTGTAATATTTCTTTGCCAAATTTGTTTACGATATTTTTATAAGCAAACAAAAACAGTCGAATTTTGCACCGATTGGTCCTATGGGGGCTATATAATAGAGTCAACCGATTTTGATTAAATTTGGCACAGTTCTTATTATTTATGACTAAGCCTTGCACGGCGTCCGAAGATTCCGTTCTGCCTCTAGACTGGACATAAGCTATCAACAAGTAGTTTTTCTTCTTCTCTGCATCGCGACGTCTCTCAGCTTACTGATGTTGCTGTAATTACTACTTCTATGACCTCCAAAATACTTGGAAACTCTAAAAAACTCCCGACTGCAAAATTTGGTTACGATATCTTCACAAACAAACAAAACAAACAACTTTCATGCAAAGAACGTTATTTGACCTAACTGTCTATGAGAGCTATGTAATATAGTCAATCGATTTTGATCAAAAGTACAGTGATTGGGAACTCTAAAAAACTTCCGAGTGCCAAATTTGTTTACAATATCTTCATAAACAAACGAATTATTTATATAAAACTTTTGGTTTTTTTCGAGGTCATCTGAAACACCCCTATATAATTAACCCCAATATCGACAAAGTAAAATAAACTTGTCACCCCTGACATAATTACGCATCTAATCTGAAAATGTGGTTGCTCTAGCTCTTTCTATCTCTGAGATCTAGGCGTTCAAACAGACAGACGGACATGAGTATATCGAACTTCTCTAGTCGCCATGATCAGACTTTCGGTAACTTTGATTATATTTTTTTTAGAAAAGCAAGTTTTATAAAGTTGGTGCATACAGTTAGATTGCATTGATAGAAACTGACCAAGAGGGTTAGTTTTCCAACTAACTAATTTCATAGTTTCAGCTATTTATGCTTATCAAGAATTTAAAGGGTAACGGGTGAAAATGATATGGTTTCTTTTTCTTGTGACATACATTTGAGTGAACTAAACATACTCTTTAACTCTATGAAGAACGTTTATAATAAATATGTGTAGGTATGTATACATATCTGCCTTTGCACCACATCATGCAAAAGTTACTGACTACAGTAGAACAGGCAGTTGTTTGAAATTGGTAATAAGCATTGTACCCATTGAAGCAGAAAAATGCAATAACATCTTGTTGACATCGAAACCCTGGATATTGCAAGCCCCAAAAAATAAAAAAAAAACCAGCCATAAATATATTCCATTGCCAAGTTGTCCCGAGGGTCGCGGTCACACAGAGTCCTTTTTGGCCACAAAACATCTGCTGGAAAAGACAGGTCAGCAGAATGTGTATTGCTAGCTTAAGATCTGCCAGACTGCATACTTTTTGCATTGATTTTGAATTTATTTTGTTTTGCATTTCAACCTCATAACCATATTTTTGTTTTTCGCAGTTAGTTTTTCTGTCTCTCCAAGGGAAACCCTTAATCCTGATCTCAGTAACAATTTAAATGATTTAACTGCTTTTGATTGAAACATTTCATTATCAAGTCACTTGTCTTTTTGTTTTTTACCTTAATGCTAGTTTTTTTTCTTTTCTGTTTTTTGCGATTTAAATAATTGGATGTGCGTGTGGTATGATGAGCAAGCAGGCAACAAGTCCAAGTCCATGCCAATACCAAACGAGAAATCAACATTTTGTCTTTAGACGTTCGCGAGCATTTTCGTTGATTTTTAGTTGGTCATGTTACCCAGTGGCCATAAATATCGGTCGGGAATTTGACGACTTGTGAAAGTCTTTTTTTTGGGAGGCCATTGTTGAGGGCTAAAGTTATTGAAGATTTGTGTAAATAAGATGAGAAGTAATCTTGGCAAATCATAGGTCTCATCATGGATTTTTACAATACACTTCCTGAAAATACAGGATGTGTCCCAAAATTCCTGAAATATATGCGACCTCTACTAATCGCAGTGTTCAATCGGTTTGTGGAAGGTGAGGGAAATCAGGATCCAATTCAAATGTCTTAGCAACCGTGACTTTTGGTACATACTCTGTATGTCCTGCACCTTTAATGCATTTATTGTATATTAACGTTTATCTTCATGGTATCCCGAAAGAGTTAAAAGATATTCAATATTTGACTCTCATTATTAAACATATTGATTAGGTGACTCGAGCATTTTCACAAACTTATATAGTTTTTATTTTTAGTTAATTTATGCCTGTAACTAGTGAAGTTCAAAACCGATTTTAAAATATAAACCCATAGATGGGCATTGCAAAACGAAGCCTGTCTTCAGTTGTGTAAAAAAAAAAAAAAAATGCCGGACGTTACAGTCGGGTGCACTCTCATGGGAGGGCTATATAAAAACTAAATTAAATTTGGTATAGTGCTAGGGAACTCTAAAAACAACGACTGAACGCCAAATTTGGTTACAATATTTTGATAAACAAACGAATTAAAACTGTTTTTTTCTCCATGCACTCTCTCCTTTCGATCTAATCCGAAAGTTTATTTGTTTTAGCTGTTGCCATCTCTAAGATTTAGGGGTTCATCCGGCTGACAGACAGACGGACAAGTCTATATCGACTTTTCTAGTCATCCTGATCAAACTTATGGTTACCTTCGTAAGAGCGGCGTCCCCGAAGTCTAGGTTGCAGGATTTTTTAATGTATGAGCTAACCATAAAATAGTGTTGGTATGAATGCCTTATTACGAATTAAAAACTAGAACTTAAGACGCACCTTGTTCGAAAAAAAATAAAAGAAAACCTATTTGCTGAAGCAACCCATTCGCTTTTATGGCATTTCAAGAACTGCGTACACAAAAAACTTAATGTGAAAACTTTTAAGTTCAAAACCAAACGAAGCGTTAAATTAAGTTTTTATTTTAAAGAACTAAGGCAATTGCTTTAATTATTATATATATAGTCTTAACTCCCTTTGTCACACCGCGCTTGAAAAGCTTTCTTAATTCCAATTTTCCAAACATCTCGACACTGAAAATAAAACTAGCACGACTTTGTTTTCTATACCAAGCTCATATTTTTCGATTAGTAGAGTATGAAACTTTCGGCGCCGCAAGGTTGGACGTACATTCATATTTCATATTTGATATTAATTACTACACTCTTAATTTCATTATGTTGTCGGTGGTGGTTATTCTTATACTCGTAGTGGTGTGGACAATCGTTGCCACTGTTGGTAGTCATCTCGAGGTGCTTCGAGATCGGGTAGGGTGAAACGGGCTTTCGTGTGTGTGCGTGTTAAGAATGGTTGTTGGTTGCTCACTTGGTGGTTGGTGTGTTAGTCGGGTTGCTTCTTTCGCAAACGCGTTTGTGGCCATGTTTTTCATTACAGCAATTATTATTTTTCTTCAACTGTGGTTGTTGTTGTTGACGCTGACATTTGGCGCGTTAAGCCAGCAGGTGTTAATTGTAAGTCCGTTTTGAACCGCAATTTGGTTGATTATTTTCAATCTGTTCTTTAAGTCTTTCTTAATATTTTCTTCTCAAAAAAACGCCAAACTTTTGATTAGTCTGGGCTATTGATGTTTGTCATATTAACAAAGATACTTGAATGCAAATATTTGTTTGATTGATCAGAGGTGTTCCAAAACGCTAAAGCTTTCGGGTGAAACATATTCCAACAAAGTACTTCTCAATAATGTTGCCTCCAGATTCCATATTCAATTAACCAAGACACAAACTGTTCTAATGTAATATCCATCAAAAAGAATTCCCATTCTGTTAATTTAAACTGACAGTGTGTTTGTGTTTACACACAAAGATCCAAAGTCTGAAAAATGCTTGCCAAGAAAACTTTAAATTGGTATAGTAGTCTGACCTGTGGGGTGGCATAGAATCCATCTATTTGGACTGAACCTACACTCGCTGTCATGTGCTAAACAGTTTGACATATCTGCCTGCTGTCGGAGCCACAAATGTAAATGATTCTTTGATGGACCAACGTAAATGGGTTTGCAAAATTTGAAAAATAAGAACAAATAAACAGTCATAGGCTTACACATATGAAAAACAATCAGACAAGT
Organism: Chymomyza costata; assembly: GCA_018150985.1. Taxonomy (NCBI): domain Eukaryota; kingdom Metazoa; phylum Arthropoda; class Insecta; order Diptera; family Drosophilidae; genus Chymomyza; species Chymomyza costata. The sequence continues at coordinate 895,760 of JAECWU010000190.1, read as the reverse complement.
GGAACGCACCGAATAATGAAGAGAACTGGCCAAGCGTATTCCCCTTCAGATTGATTTAATAGAAGAGCTACTTAATAGTGGGCGGTAACAGCTATGCCAAGTAATCGGTGGAACTAAATGGTTTGATATTGTTGACAAACAACGCCAAGAACTCAGAAGTAACAACATTATAATAATGTGCTAATATGATTACATCTGTACTTGACACGCCTTTAATTTTTATATACGATGAGTATGTAAATATGTATTATGTAGTACGCGTATGTCTTCAAACCGAAAGAAGTATGTGCATGTACATAAAAGTACTATGTACATATGTATATAAATTTGTATTTACCAACTTATGTACAATGTTTGTCATTAAAACACCATTAACCTGTTGTGTACTGCTGGTTGGCTGGCTAGTTAGTCTGCTGGTGAAGTTGTTGGAATGTTTTATAGTAGTATATACCCAATGTTGGGTCTTGTGTCTCATATATTACACCGTAGTCTATTAGTTATGATTCTTGTAGGCGTTCTGGTTACATTTTACAACCTTGTCACGCTATTGATAGAAACTGCATGACTCATCCTAAGGCATATTTGAATTTCGCCCTGCCTGTTGAAACAACTTGGTCACCAGATCAGTGCAAGTGAAACCAGGCCACACGCAGCCGGTAAAACCTAGTTAGCTATGTGCTCATGTTTCCTTGGAGGCCATTAAAAACCAAGGCCCTGGCCACCCACGGGTACTTCAAACGCACCGCTGGCGAAAAAAGAGATTTGCAAAATATTTCACAGCATTTAAAATGTGACACAGAAGATGTCACAAAGTGCAGCAAACACTTAAGCGAAGCAGGCAGGCAACAACTCAGTATCCATCAGTATCTCCAAAATGCAGTATCTTTACAATAGCAGAAAGAAAGAACAAAGTTTAGTAAAATATATGCGCTGAAAATCTGCATAAATCAAGAACAAGTCCCTTGGGGAGTGCAGTCGATGGTGATCTTGCTTGGGGTCGGAGCTGCCTTAATTAACAAACTGTAAGTAAACTGAAGCATGGTTTAGCCAACAAAAACTATAGCTGAGAATCAATAAAAAGGTTGCTTGCCAGTTACGACAAAGACTTAATTAAGTCATCGAGTCGAAGGTAGGCTAATTGGAGAACTGAGCTGTGAGCAGTTGAATGTTCCCAAAGATCAGTGACTTAAAGGCGTCCCGACAACTACAACGACGACAAAAACAACATAATGATGTTGTTTTCGCTGATCGCGATGATGCCGATGATTCACTTTGTCAGCGGACCACACACACGCATCGTATTTCGAAGCTGGACCAGCCAACCCAGCTAGGAGATCCCTTGTGTGACTCAGTCTAGTTCGAAAAGTTTGTGCGTATGGCGTATGGCAGACTAGCCTTCTCAGCCGCCAGAGCAAAAAGCGTCGAAAACTCGAAGCGCAGCTTAGCCATTCCAACGACAATGGAAGAAACGAAGTGCAGAGTACAAAATAAAGCAACAGCAGTAGCTCGGACCACCAGGAAGGAAAACTTTAGGGGTGGTCTCTACTTGATGTGGTCTTTGTAACGATATTGCGGCTACATGTCTTTTTGCCCACGGATGGCCAATAATACACCTGATAGCTTATTTATGCTCCTGATTTTAAATGCTGTTGATCTTGGGATAATATTTTTGGTTGCAAATATGCATATGCATACGGTATTAGCTTGTCATTTGCGCCATGCGCTGGCCGGCTAGTGGCGCTGTGGTCCTCGACAGCATCTTTCAAGTATATGCCATAACCTTCAGATGGTTGTATTCCTTGGTTGGTATTATTTTGCTTTGATGGGTGTTATTTGACAAGCTGCCCAGTTACTATGCTATGACCACACGCAAACATAACTACAATAGCAACGGTTGTACAATAATTACAAAACACCGATAAGCATCTTCGCGGAGTGAGGCACCTTTGTTGTGCGCCTTTAGCCTCTTGTTGCACATGGTGGGGGTTGCAGTTTTAACAGTTATAGCAATTTGCATTTTTGTTTAAAAGCGCAGCTCGCTTTGGGGAATTAAACAACGCATGCCGCATATTATTAAGCGAGTCTTTAAATTTTAAGCATGCCAAATGTACACCGAGGGTCGACGTAAAGAGCAGAGCGAACTATGACTCCAGTTTCAGCTGCAACAGCAGCAGACGCTTGGGTGGTCTCGTTGTCAAAATGTGTGGTCTTTATTAATAACAACGAAGGACGGCCAAGTTCGTAAGTTGCAATGCATGCGGCAAGCGGTTTCTCTCTGGTAGGGGCGCTTGTTGGATATGTCGCCAATACACAACGGATGCGGCAAACGCGAAGAACTTGTCAGAAACATTTGCTAAAGTTGCTTGTGTCGAACATGTTGCAGAGAAGAACCCACTTTGCTGACACGTTTGAGTGCGCTTGGATGAGCTCCCTTTGAGCAGATTTTATTGATGTTCAGTTGAACTGAGCTGTGGGATCACGTTTTAGGAGCTGCAAGAGAGATCATCAACTTAAATGCCCAAGTACGACTGTAGTAAATTGTAGATTATTTCTGTTGTTGTTGCTTCTGTTTCTTTTGGGCTTTTCAGATCCTTAAATTTTTGCGCTCAAATTAGCAGAAGTTTCACATTAAAACATTTTTCCATTGGAACACTAAATATCGCAGCAGTGTTAAGGTTTATCCTATTAAATGATGTTAATCACAGAAAGTTTTATTTCAGCCGAACCAGAGAATTTTGCAATATTTTGCTGAATTTTCAGCTGCTAAACTTGTGCTTACTAATTGCATGTTGGAGCACGCATCTGCAGCTGAATTTGTCGCGTCAAAGATTCAAAACTCAATGTTAATGAGTTAATTAACAAACTCTGAAACGCTGCTGTGGGTCCAACAACCAGTACAACAACAAATCACATGCAAAACAAAATCATCCCCAGTGACAGCCGGCAGCCACAACGTTCGACACATGGACAGTAACACTTCGAGGAAACACGAACGTTTTAACCAAAAGACAAAAATAAACAAGTGGTATGCCTATTGTCGAGGAATCCCGATAAGAATATACTCTTTCCTCATCTTCTAAGGGGAACGGTATGAGTGTGATGGGTAGGAATTGCTTGCCAAAGGCTGGTTAAAACTAAAATAATTTAGAATTTTTTTAATTCCAAGCTTACAAGGTATTCTAAAATATTTAATGAGGAAAATGGCGCCGTAATAATGATGTCGCATTTGATTCCTTTGGTATCTTGCACACCATATTATTACCCACCAATTAGATATACCCCTAATCCATAGGCTAAAGTGTATAGAAAGAGATTTAAATAACTCGAGCGTACCAAAAGAAAAAAACCGAGTTGGCATCAGCGCAGTAGCATCCACTGAAACTTCGCCCAGCTGCTGCCACTTGCCCATTGCTGGCGGCAATCCCAAAGCCATCATCTTTGTTTTGACTTAAGTAAGACATCTGAACAGACATGGACACAGATACGGACACAGGCACAGTCTGTGCCATAGACAAGGAGAATACAAAGGCAAAAGAAATGGCCGGTGCGGCAAGAGCCGGCGACAAGTGTCGCCAGCACGAGGGAAAAAGGGCTACATCCTCTTTGCAGCTCATATGAATTTCTAGCACGCGTGCGAGTAATTAAGTCAAAAGATGAGACATCTTTTTGTATCTTAACTTACAACATAAAAAACTCACACACAGACCCATATCTGTGTGTGTTGATCGCGACCATTACAGAGCGCCACAAAGAGACGCCACTGGATACTATTAAGTAAACCATTATTATTATGACACCGGATTATAAGGTAAAAGTTTTGTTTTTGGGCTGTTTTAATTTGCTGATTGTTTGCATAGATAGATAAAACTTTACCTTTTCACAATACAAATTTAAAAGGTTGCAACATTGTTACAAGGGATTATTGTTTTCGTCTAAAATATTTATTCAATATCACATTTTATAAAAATCGGTTGACTATATCATATAGCTTCCGTAGGACCGATCGATAAAAAAAAAAGTTTTTGGGGCATAACTCGTTCGTTTATAAAGAAGATATTGTAAAAAAATTTGGCATTCGAAAGTTTTTAGAGATCCCCAGCACTGTTCCAAAATTGAGCAAAATCGGTTGACTATATCATATAACCCCATAGGACCAGTCGGTGCAAAATCCGGATTTTTTTTTTATAAAAATATCGTAACCAAATTCGGCAAAAAAATATCTTTTGGAGTTCGTGAGCAATACATATATCGAATTTGATTGCAGTGTTGTGTTACAGGTTATCGCAAAGTCGTTCGCGCCCGACTTTAATAACAAAGAACCATTATAAATTAGGTTAATATTATGATTATTAAAGTAAGTGAATAAGGTTTGCTTTTCCATGAAATGAATGATTTTGTTAATGTTATCACGATTGGGGAGAGCAGTGCAGGGGTTAGTGTTTGGAAAGCATTGTGTTCTTAGATTTTTGAATGAGGGGATGATGCAAGGATTTGAAAGACGGATAACGAAATACATTATTTACGATAAAATCAGAATAAAAAGAAATTCTAAATTATTAGTTAGTTATTTGCTTTATTTATGTAACTTATAAATTTTGCTTAAAGCTGCCATTTAGATTTACAGAGTTAGATAATTTATCTTTTCAACTGGAACATATAATTTTACATAATACAAAACCTTGGTCTTTGGGGATATAAGTTTATCAATCATGTGAATATTAGCTTGTAAATTTAAATATTTTGTTGGATAGTAATGAGGGAGGTTCAATATTATCTTCAATATTTTGTTTTGAGCTGTTTGTAGTTTTTTCAAATGAGTTTTTGAACTGCTTCCCCATACTTCACAGCCATATAACATAAACGGTAAGAAAATTGTTTTATAGATAATAAGCTTGTTGAATTCTAATTTAGAATTCAAAAAATTATATAATTTTTTTGTTGGTAAAAAAACCAAATAAAACAGTTTTTTTTTAAATAAAAGCTTATATCAGCGAAACATTGTTTAAAAATACTTTTTAAGTGCCTTATTTATGTGCTTTGGGTTTGGTTTTTGGACCCTATGTTCTTTTCTAACAATAGTTCGTGGTTTACGTCTTTGTCCTTCAAGCGAGGTTAATTTATCGATCAGGTCACTGAATATTAAATAATTTTATTTTTATTTATTTATTTATTTATTTAAGATCAACATATAAATTTAACAGTTGATTAATACAAAAAATACAAATACATTTAATACAAAAACACAATAAAAAGAAACAATAAATAAAACTTATAATAAATAATATAAATAATATAAGGTATTTTGCCACTGACCCGGTGGGGGTATTTTATTTGCCAGATGGCCAGCTATGCCCCTACCCACAGCCAAATGTGGTCAGTGGCAAAACAAGTTGAACTCGCAATCCGTCCTCAGGCAAGCCGCGCTCCCACCCACAGGAAGAGCGGCCGGAGATCCTAGGTGGTGCCAAGGTAATTTAAAACAGCTCTCATCAAACTAGAGGGAGAAAGTTCACTTGAGAGGATACTAGCCAAGTCGTTATAAGTTGAACATAAAACTCGTAATGGCTCATGTAGAGCATAGTTGGTAGTGCATCTCGGTAGAGTTAAGGGTACAAAATTCCTAGAGGAACGTCTAGGAATGTTGAACAAAAGCAGCCGAAGTAGAAAAGGGGAATCAATATATCCTGTTATAAGTTTATGCAGAAAAATAGCATTAAGGGCAATCCTACGATTTTCTAATGAAGGAAGATCAATTAGAAGAAGTCTACTGGCATAAGGAGGCAATCGGATGTTGGGGTCCCAATTTAAGCTACGAAGAGCAAACAGGAGAAACTGTTTCTGCACAGATTCGATTCGTGCTTGATATTTTTTATATTGGGGGCACCAAACACAGGAACAGTACTCAAGTCCTGGGCGAACAAGAGCACAATAAAGAATCTTGGTCGTATAGGGATCGTTAAATTCCTTTGACCAGCGTTTAATGTACCCTAAAACACACCTGGCTTTATTCACAACTGTAGAAACATGGGTGTTGAAGGTAATTTTCGGATCAAAAGTAACACCTAGATCAGTAAATAAAGAAATACGCGCCAGAAGAGAACCATTTATGATGTAATTAACCAAGTGAGGCTTATGTCGATGAAATGTCGTAAACATACATTTAGAGAGGTTTAAGTTCAAAAGGTTAACAGAACACCAGTTATAGAGAGAGTTTAAATCATCCTGAAGTAAAAGATGCGACGCGGAATCATTAAATGAGAAACATAGTTTAACATCATCAGCGAACATAAGAACACGGGCATGATTAACCACATTTGGCAGATCATTTATAAAAAGTGTAAAAAACAGAGGACCTAGATGACTACCTTGCGGAACACCGGAAGATACTTGAACAATTTTAGAAACAGTAGACCTAACTATAACTCTTTGGGTTCTATCAGCAAGGTAAGATGAAATCCAATTGAGAAAGTTGGTCGGAAATCCTAAGAGTCCAAGCTTGAAAATAAGCAGCTTGTGGTTAACAGAGTCAAAGGCCTTACTAAAATCAGTATAAATGACATCTGTTTGAAGTTTATTTGAAAATCCTTTAAAAACAAAGGATGTAAACTCGAGAAGATTTGTAGAGGTAGAACGACCTTTCATAAATCCATGCTGGCACGGGGAAATAAGTGACTTACAAAGATGCTGCAAATGAGCCACTAAAATTTTTTCAAACAGTTTGGGAATTGAAGACAATTTGGCGATGCCACGATAATTGGAAACATCGGATCTATTACTATTTTTGTGAAGTGGGACAATAAAAGACAATTTCCAAATGTTTGGGAAAGAGGCCGATTCAAGTGACAAATTAAATAGTTTCAGCAAGGGTACATGAAGCGCAAGTGCGCAAGCTTTGATAACACAGGTAGGAACGTTATCAGGACCTGGCGAATAAGACATTTTAAGTGAGCAAATACCAGAATTGAGATCATCATTGCTAATAAATGGAACAAATAGACCGTTACCGGATGAAATATTGAAAGGATAAGAAGTAGGAGAGTAAGACTTTGCAGAGTAAGTAGATTGAAAAAAACTAGCAAATAAGTTAGAAAAACCTGCGTCAGTCGAGGCTACTTCACCATTATACACGAGTGTAGAAGGAAATAGATCCGACTTACGTTTTGAATTTACAAAATTAAAGAACTGTTTCGGATCAATAGAAAATTGTTCACGGAAACGGGATAAATAATTTTGATAGCAATTTCTATTTAAAAGGATAAATTCAGACCGGGCATACAAATAATTCGAGAAGTCACGATTAGATCCGGTCATTTTAAATTTCTTGTAATATCTAGATTTTAAATTTTTTAAATGTGACAAATTCCGAGTGAACCAGGGAGGTTTAAACGAAGAACACGCATTTGACGAAGGGACTCACGCATCAAATATAATGTTAAGCGTATTATAGAAAATTGATGCAGCCTCATTGACGTCATCACAATTAATCAAGCAGGACCAGTCAGTGGAAGTTAAAAGTTCGTTTAACATAGCAAAATTAGCCTTACGAAAACAGCGGCGACGAACAATAGGAGGAGAAGAAACCTGTGGTTGAGGCGCACTAATTTGGATTTCAATATCCAAAGTGGGGTGGTATGAATCCTCAGGAACAGATAACGGGGAAGCTCTGGAGACTGACACAATAGCAGGATCATTAGCCAAAACCAAATCAAGGATTCGATTTAAACAGTTTCGGACGGCATTTATTTGCAGTAATGGTAAATCGAACAAGCCGTCCAGGAATTCGTTATAAGAGGATGAAATAACAGAGTTAGAAGAAGGTGACGAAACCCATGAGATGGTTGGAAGATTAAAATCACCTAAAACTAAGAGATTGTCGCGATTATGTAAAAGCGAATGAACAAAATTAATTGCAGCCAAGTGTTGCAAATAAATTGAAGTATCAGATGAAGGAGGAATGTACGAGCATGTTATAAAACATGAAGAGTTATGCAACCTAAGTTTGACGCAAATAAATTCAATATCTAAGGAAGTATCACCTTTAACTAAGCTAGAACAAAGTTTTGCATCAACCGCAATAAGGACACCACCACCACGGCGGACAGAGCGATCAAGCCTGTATACTACAAAGTTGGAAGATAGAATTTCAAGGTCAGAAACTGAAGAGTTTAACCACGTCTCTGTAAGGGCAAGAACATCTGAGTCAAAAGAAAAACTATTCGTAAACAGAACATTAAGTTTTGTCAAAAGGCCTCTAACATTCTGATATCTAATAGAGAGCTGAGAAATTAGTTTTTTGAAATGATAGGGGCGGGTACAGAAGATGGAACAGCAGAGGGCAAGGAAACAGGCGAAGGCCGAGGCTTTTGAAAAGATTTAAATTCGTGAACTATCATATGTGGTGGCCAAAAGCTTGGATCACATAATCTGTCAAAATCAACTATAGGGACGGAAATTTTGAACGACGAAATTTCACGAGGCTGTGAGAATTTAAATTTCTCAATGGATATGTTAGGATTGTTACCAATATCCATATAAGATACTAAATCTTCACAAGAAGTTTCCGCCGCCAGACGAGATACAAAAATATGTTTACGCGGCGCGACTACTTTAAGACTAGGTCTAGGCGGAGGCAAATCAATCAAATAATTAGAGGATTGCGGTGGCGTAGAGGGCTTCGTCTTTAAAGAATTAAGACAAGGGGCCGGAGACGAAAACGAAGCAAGCAACGGCGATCCTGGAATTGGAGTTAGAGGAGAAACAGGAGGAGCAGAGGGAAGCGGAAGGCGCAATTGAGGGGCAGGGGGAGGCGTCGGTACTGAACGCTTTGGAGGCGTGGCAAAATTATAGTCACTAAGCAGTTTAAGACCGTTATCAAACTCAGACGACATTTGATTAGCCAGCTTTTTAAGCCTGAGAAACTCATTTCGAACGTTATTGTACATTCGAGAAAAGTTCCCTTGCATTTTAAAGCATGTGGGGCATGACCATCTAGTACCGCCACAGGTTGGCTTGGGCTTACCATATAACCTGTCAAAGTCACGACCAGTCAGCCCAGCACACTTTAAATGAATAACCTTGTCACACAACCAGCAAGTTAGGCAACGAAGCTTATCCCCATCAAACACATCTTTGCTCATGCAAGAATCATGGCAGCACGACATTATAAAAGCGATCCAAGAATTTCTACTGGGTACAAAAATATGCAGAACAAACAAATGAGAGGGCAACAACAAAATCCAAAAGAAGAGCGCAAGTCAAAAGAAACTCACCACAAAATTGAGCTCACGCTCATGGTAGAATAAACAAGGTATGCTATTCCCGAAAAATTTTCGCAACTCAAACCTTATTTTACTTTCGTTTATATTTTACACGAGAAAGGTTGTTTCCGCGCATAGTTTTTCAGCATTTACCGTAATTTTGTGCAGCGGTAAAAAATAAGCCACTCTAGTTGCAACCATCAGCACAAAAAAAAAATTTTAAATATGCTTGCCTACGCACAACAACAGCAATGAGGGTGGTTTCGCTCTCTCACTTTTTCGCTCAGAATAAAAATAAGGTTTCAGTGCAGTGAATAGCATACCTTGTTTATTCTACCATGCGCACGCTGTAAAAAGCTTACACAAACATAAACTAGCGAGCGCCGCTTAAAAACAATCAGAGGCTCTCCCACGCACAAAACAAAAATAAAATAACAGAAAGCACTAACAACAAAAAAAACCGCGCAAGCAATGACGCTATTTTAATGTAAATAAAAAAAAATTAATAAACGAATCAAATGCACTGCCAAAAAGTATAAACAAGTCCACTTTAACATAAAGTATTACAAGAACTTGTAAAAATCAAATAATGAAAGATTTAAAATAAAAATAAACACCGAAAATAAATTAAAAAGCCAGAGCACAGAAAAAACACGTCTTACACTCTCAAGAGAACTTTCTCATATGAATTTATACGAACTATAGTCGGATGGTCAAGTCCGAAGTACTTCCCGAAAAGCAGAATTATAGTTGGTCCTTGTTGTTCTTTCAATCGTTCTCTTTTAAGTAATAATTGTTTTATTTATGAAGATATCAACCATTGTTGGCAAAAAACCACTTTTGTTTAGTGAAAATTGTGTGCAGGGTATCCCACACAGTCCGAACTGATTCACGTTTTTTAAAAATTTAAAAAACTTGCGAAAAAAAAAACTGAGTATTAACATATATATATAATCATAGATCAGATTCGAGAAAACCGAATATGTAGGGGAAGTTGTCCGGTTGTGGACATTATCCAGTTGTGGACACCCCTCCATAACTTTCGAACGTGAGGAGATGGAGCTGATCTTTAAATTGCCGGTTGTGCGTAATGTCAGCACCATGTTTTATTGCTAATGTCGAAGCAAACGACGCATGCGCTTAGCAGCTACAGTGGATCGCATTTTTTCATGTGCAAAAACCAAAAGTGATCTATTTTTTGTTTGTGTTTAAAGTGCGATAAATTAAAGTCAATAGTTGTAAAAAGGGTAGTATAATATATATTTATGCAGGAAATTCAATATATTTTGTGATTTTATAAAATGTTCGCGGAAAAAAAATTTGCGGGTAGTTTTTTGACAACTCTACATTTCCCAGTTGTGGACACTTAATTTTTTTCACTTAAATCGTTTTTGTTTTGTATATTTTTAGGAATGTCAAGTTCAAAAATTAATTTTTATGCCTACATTGAAGTCATTAACACATTAGTGTCCTGCTTGGCTGAAAATATTAATCATATTCGTAAGGGAAAGGCTTGTAAGTTTATACACCATAGATTTTTTAGCTATAAGTATCTCAACATTGGAAAAATAAAAGAAAGAGCTATAATCAACAATAAGCAAATCATTTGAAATTTATAAAAATAAGCATTTTACAGACAATTTCCCAAAGAGAAAACGATTTTAAAATTAAGTGAGCATTAAATTGAATTTGAAAAAACAAAAAAATTTAACTTTCCAGAGAAGTCACAATTGTGGTTTTTTGTGATCGGTCAACGTGCTGCCATAATAAAAATGAATTGTTATGGAAAATATTGAAAAAATATATCTGAAAATTGCAGAAAAATGCACTAACACTAACTAACAGTTCAAATTAGTTTCAAAGACAATTTCACACAATAAAAAAGTCATGTAAATAAAAAAGCAATGAAAAAAAAATGAAAATAGATGTGTGCCATCTTACAAGCTAAAAAGTGTCCCAACTTCCCAAATTTGTCTATTCACTGTATGTCCGAAAACCTTTTTTAATTATGCAAGTTCCAGCACATATATTTTCCTTGATTTTTCATTTTGATATGATCACTTTTTTAGCGCAATCATTTTATTTTCCGATTTCTTTAAAAACAATTTTTGTATTTTGTTTACATCAAGAACACATTAAATTTGTTTACGGCGTATTTCGAAGACAGGGTGAATTTTGGTGTTTTCATTGCTGGAACATCAAAATCGAACAGGTGTTCCAACTTACAAGCCTTTCCCTTACCACTGTACTTTCGAGTATAAATTTAATTTTTTCACAATGTCCTTAATAGAGGAATTTTATGCCATTGAAATGCATTTGAAAGCATAAAAATATCAACCTTTTATAACTCCAGGCATAAAATGTAGCCAGTATCTATATTGAGAGCCAAGCGAAAATGGTAGTGGGTTTGGAAGGAAAGAAACCGATTGTAGTTTTCGAAACTTTTTTTGATAGCAAACTAGGCTGTAAGCGTTTCAGGAAGAAGAAAGGTAAGGGTTCTGATAATGAAACTTTCAGAGCAATTTTGCCAGATTGGAAACATACATGAGACAGCATTGTAGCAGGTGTTCATCGAAGTAATTTATAGGACAAAAAAACTTTAAAATTTTATACGGACTTATATCTGGAAACAGTTCTAATTAAGTATATTGTCATCGCATATTCATAATTATAATTCAGATTGCGATGTCATACAAGCGCTCAGCAATTTCGATCATAGCTATCTTTGCTGGAAACCGTTTCCAAAGAGAAAAAAAATCTTCTAAGCTAATTTAAATTAATTTCAATAATTTAACAAAACAAAAAATATCCTTGATTTAAAATTTTAAAGAGTGTCGGATATTAATGGGTTAAACGGTGCAAAATTGACAATGAGCCCGTAAAACCGATTACCAAAGCATATGGCGATCCGCGGAGTAGCTTAGAGCGTTACCTCAAGAAAGTCAATAACAAGCTGGGCGCATTTCGAATGTCAAAGGATGGTGTTTTGTTCGATTTTATCTGTAAATGTACCTAAGGTGTGCCATTGGGCATTTTGAAAAAGTGGCCACCATATCCGACCAATCGACATCGGGAGCTGACTCGGTGAGTTGCTTCTAGATTTAAGCTTCAATAGGTCCTTTAAAAAGAGCTAAACCAAGGAAGCCTTCAGAGCAGTTAACAAAGGAGCTAAAGCGACACAAATAAAACAAACCGCATCTTCAGCAAGAACAGTGACTCAGTCAGCTAAACGTGCCAAGATTAAACCATCGGCTAGACGCGTCAATGCAAAGAAGGTTCCATCATCATCATCTGAGGACGGGGATCGCGATTTTTGCATTATTTGCAAGAAGCTGTTGGCCATTCAAATGACCGCCGAAAACTCCATCGAATACAACACGTGGCACCTGCCGGTGCATTTGAGATGCGCTGACTTGCGAAACTGATACGGACTATGAATAACTAAATTTTAATTTTTATTTTAAGTTTTGTTTCATCATTACTGCTTTGAAGGCAAAATAAAATCGATTTTTTGTATAAAGCTATGTTTTACTCCATATTTTTCTATTTTAAGCGCACTTTCCAGAAGTGTCCACAACCGGTTAAATTTTTTTTTCGTAAAAATTGACTACTCCAGAAAAAGCTTAATAATTTTTTTCTTTTTCATGGAATCAAGTCAATTCTTTTTTCAGTAGTTAGCCAACGTCTGTAGCTTTCCACTGATATGCATATGTCTGCAAAATATTGACTTGGTCAAAAGTTATGGCTGAAATAGCAAACTATGTCCACAACCGGACTACTTCCCTTACATATATAGTGAGAATTCGTTTTGGATCTGTGTTACTGGGTCAGGGAAAATTTCTGCGTTAACCTAATAAAATTCTTTGTTCTGGATTCGCCATTTTTAATTGTCGATTGTGGTGTTCCCCAGTAACATTCAGCATCACTTTGTTTTTTTTTGTTTGGTTGTGCTAACAAATGCGAGATTTCATTGAGAATGCAGTTCATGAAGATGCAGAAAACAAATTTACTTGCATGCCATAGATGCGATTATTTAAGACAGAGCCACAGGAGGATCTCATTCAGACGCCTGGAGTTGTCGATTTAATTACGTGTATAAATTGTTTCAATAACAAAGTAGAACAACTGGCCGATTGACTCGAAACAGTACTAATCAGACGTAGGACGTCTGACCAGCGGACCTGCACGTTCACAACAGATCTAAAGTCATCCAAATATAACTGGCAAGTGGCATTGTGCCCTGATTGTTGTTTTATACAGTACCACATTTCAGTTTAGTTTTGTAATTAATATTCTGTTGCCGTAGAGATACGTATGCATATGTATGTTTATATGTATGTTTTGTATGTACTGGTATATTGGGATATTTATGTCTCGGTGTCGACGGTCTCGTCGCAGTAATTCTTGCTATAGCGCCTTGCTCCCATCCCATCCCATTCCATCGCCATTATGACGCTGTGACATGTAGCAACAACCGTGTTAACAAGCCCAACAGATGCCAATCTAAGTTGTTTGTTTTTCTGTCAACCTGTCCGTCCGTCCCTCTGTACGTATAGTTGCAGCTAATGTTATAGTATATAATGAATGTGCTCTATAAAATAGTATGTACACAAACAGCTAAGAGTTAGTTATTTATTTTGGTCAATCCATTGAAACCATTGTACTGTAATTGAAATGTAAATGTGGCTTAGTCAGCTATTGTGGCAAGTTAATTGAAATGCGCGACTCACAAATTGAACGCATTAGAAAACTTATCGCATATTCACACAGTTCGACGCTTTAATTAGTACAAATTAATTAAATCTAAAATTCAACTTGTCAACAACAAAGACATATAACCAATAAAGTTTTCTAAGTATGCATCAGAGTTGTTACCATGATACCATGGCATTTTAAAAAATAACACCCCTCCTCCCCCCCCCCCACAGTTTAATTTTGCGCACAATGAAAAATTTCCGCTCTGAAGTTGTCGAAAAGGCGAAACAAATCGCTTGCCGGCATGGCTTCAATTACATCCACGCACTCGGGAATAAATTTTATCTCATCTCTTATCCCCATATATGTAAGCAGTTTATAAAACGAAAAGTAATGCTACCCAATCAAATTGATGACTGTTAACTTAACAATCCCTTGGTAATTTTTTAATTAATTTCTCTAGATCCCAATTGCAAATCAATGCAAATAAATATGGCTCACATGGTTTTGCAGCAGTCCAGCTAGCCAACCCTATCTATCTATTGGATTGAAAACTTCTATGTCGTTAATACGAGTGACATTGGTTTGTGACTGGGCTGGGGGATTTTCCGAACAAACGAACCACCCCTCAAACCAAGCATATTTCAAATTAAATAAAACTGACACACCCATAACAACTAACAACAAACCAAAACAGATACTTACAGTATATATATTTATGTATATGGATGTACTCTACGTCGAGTTAATGCTGTCCTGGGGGTTCCACTGGAGCAGTACTTAAATGTGCTTATAACCCAGCTTATCTTGTCGACACACTCCACTGTGTATTAGCCTTTTCGTTGTGTTGCTATTGTTGTTTTGTTGCTGTGGTTGCCATTGAGCTAGGGGTTGATGTTGATGTTGGGAATTGGGGTGCGATTATTTGTTTAGGACACAGAGTCTGTGGCGCATACCATTACCACTTATGATTAGCTTGAAAGATAAACATAATTGTTTTATGCTCAATCGTTGCGGTTGTGGTTGTTATGGAACTTATCCGAGCGTCATCCCTTTGGGAGTACTCTGCAGCTATTAGACAATGACTGTGTGATGTCCATTTTGTTTTTATTATTACTATATGAAACACTTAAATGGGCGTTACCATAATTCATAGCCGTCATCATAATCATCGTCACCATCATTGGGATCACATAGCGATAGTGGTTGAATGTTTTAGCAAAGCAAAACTTGTCGCCAGAGTGCGCGCTTAAATCGTTAACATGAGGCTAATAACTCATTTAAAAAGTAGTTGACATCGTCGACGTAGACGTCAGTAGTTGTTGCAGTTGCAACTGCAACTGAAAAAGGCAATCAAGTTACTGCTGCTGCTGTTGTTTTTTTTTTTATTATTAAAGTTGTAGCTGCCACTGCCGCCTGCGTTAGCCTAGCCCCCCAGAGCAAAATAACTTAATTTTATAAATGGCCAACACGCCTAGGCCGGCCGGCCGGTTGGCCGCCTTGTCTGAAAAAGAGTCGACGTGCAACTTTGCACTACCAAATTGCAGCGAGGAGACAAAACATGCCGCATGCATGTTCACTGATTGACTTACTCACTGCCATAAATACCTATATACATACATATATGTACATTTGCATGTATGAGTTGGTAAGCAATTATTAAGGTTATAAGTAGTATAAGTACTTAAGTACATGCATATGTATGTAAACAATGTAAAAAAATATCGTATCAATAGATGACTGTGTCATTTATTGAATTCTAATTAAACATTTTTGTTACTTTGGCTGAAGTCTAATAAATTTATTTGAGGTATTCACATTTGCTGTTGAGCAGGCGAAAAATTGCGCAGAAACTCACCTGGCTGAAGCGTAAACGACCTTTTTATTGATGAGTTGAGAAGAGATGATGATTTTGTGCTTCTTCTTTGCAGATTTTGTTTACGCTTGTTGTTGTTAGCTCAACTACTTAATAGTAATAGTGGCCGATATATTGGAGTGTACTTACTCCTCAACTCCACAGCTTGAAACTAGAATATGGTCTGGGTTACGAAAAACTGGAGTTGACAGTTGAAACCAGTAGCGGATCCACGGGGGGATTTCGGGTCCAGACCCCACCCCCAAAAGTTGGAAAAATGGGTTGAAAGTCTTTTGCGGGCTCCGATATATATACACTTCGAAGTGAAGAACCACCAAGATCAAATACTAGATCCGCACCTGGTTGAAACTCAAAACTGTTCATTATGGTGTGGCAAAGTGCTCAATTCAACAGCAACTGTGAATACCTTAATCAATTTCGAGATAACATTTGTATTGTTGAACAGGAGGTATCAGAAAAAGCTGCCAGAGTAATAAGATGTAAAAAACCGATAGACCTTTGTCCGTCTAGCAGGATTTATTTAATTTTGCTTAGACCAATGTATTTTCCTATATTCTATGTATTTATTAATAAAAAAATGAATAAAAAAAATTAATAAATTTTAATTGTTTTGGAACTTTGCATGGATACATTTTTAACAGTCGTAAGATCGCATGCCCAAGTTTAAACCTTCTCTTGAAATATATGATGATGTACGAGATGCTTGTGAAATAATTCTTCTTAATTCAAACTTACTTTAATACGTTTCCAGTTTTTTATCAAAGATGAAAATTCGAGCAAAAAGGAAAAAACAAAGCTTCAAAGTCAAAGTGGCAAACGGTATCAAAAGTCAACAAATTAAAAGTAAAGCGTACTGAACCTTGCTATGTACATATGTACTTCACACACATACACATACAAAGAACTCCCACTTCAAGCTCATGACCCACACACAAAAACGCCCTGATGACAACTGCACATTGAACTGCTATCAAAGCTTGGGAGCTGTCAACTCGAGTTGAATTTAATTAAATCCTTCATGTCGGCGTGTCTGTTAAAAATAGACAAATGACAGTGTTTTCTCTTTTTTGTTTTTTTTTTTCACTCCATCTTTTTACCCACACTCATCACTATCTTATTTATCTGTAATCCATTAAGCGACGCTAAAGCTGGGCTTTTAAGGGCGGATTTTGAATGCTACAGAATTGCATTACAATTCGAAAGTATGGAAGTTCGAGGAATGCGGATAAGAGAAAAAAAACAGAGAAATAAGTTTAAAAGCAAGTTTAAGTTAGATTTGACAGACCCAAGAGGAAGAAGAGTGTATTAAGGTATTGCTGTGTGTAACACAAAAAAAAGGAGCCGAGAAGACGGTTCTCAAGACTCAAAGAGCGAATGACATCGGAGTCTGTCAGATCACCACTTGCGTTCAGTTTTTAATATTGTCCCCGACTTGCTGTCACTACATTTTTATTCCCTGTACCTATAGGTACAAAGGGTATACTGAATTTGTGCAATGTATGTAACGGACAGAAGGAGTCGCGGCAGACCCAAAGTTCTTTATACCAAAATGCTTATCATAACCTCGGTTAGCAATTGAGCCATGTCTGTCTATCCGTCTGTCCGCCTGTATGAACGCCTAGATTTAGTAGGCTATAAGAGCTGGAGACACGAAAATTTACCAGCTGGTGCGCATATTTCCTGAGCAGATGAAGTTTGTTGAATCATGTCAATATCTTTCCCCGTTCTCTCGTAGTAGAGTTTCGCGGTTTTTAGCTACACCGTTTAGTAGTTTTATTTTTACAGAGCTATGCGTCGTAGTTACATGAATCTGTGTGTCAAAAATGAACAAGATCGAACAAAAACAACAAAAGTTATAGTCAAAAATGTAGAAATTTCACCACCCCTTGCCTATAAACTGCGTCAATATTTGAATCTACGTAATAATGGTAACAAGTGAACTAGAATCACCAATTTTGGTAAGCTGATTCATGTGACTCTAATGAACAAATCCACATCAAAATTTTATGGATATTTTGTATCTTTCTGATTGTGCTCGGCCACGGACTACCGCACTTTTCATGGATTTTTATTTACATCTAAGTAAATCACTGACTTTAAAGATGGTTTGATCACTAATCGAGAAGAAATATGCAGTACGTACTTAGTCTGTGACCTAAGAAAAGGTTTTTATGAAGCGAATAAACGATAAAGTTATTATTATTGTTCTAGGAAACAAAGTAATTAAAGTTATTTTTTGATCCTGATGAAACGGCTTCGGCATTCACTTAAATCAATGGCCAATAGGTTACCAATTCCCAGATGTGGTTGAGTCACTTGTGAGCAGGCACTAGCAGAAGCCGGTAGCCCACATCAGGCTGTAATCACAATGTTATTACCGGCATGTTAGCAAAAACAAAAAAATTAACATAACTTAAGCAAAATGTTTTTTGCTTGTTGAATTGTTGAGTAACTGGGAGCTCCAACTGCATTGCAAGCATGCCAAAAGGTAGCGGAAAACATCTTCGACATAACCCAACTGTGCCTGGTCAGGCATTTCGACTAAGAGCCTATTGCGGTATGCGCCACTGGCGCCAGCTCCATTGTTCCCACACAATGCGGATGCTCTTCGTTTTGCTGACGTCATATAAACTTTGATAACTTAATTAACAGAAGGCAGAAGCAGAAAGAACCGCTTTGAGCATAAACGAGCTCAATCCCATCGACATTGTTGACTCTGAAAAGCACAACACACTTGCAACAAATCTCTGCCGCACCCAAGCCGAACTGAACTTGAATTTAAGCAAGTTCTAAACTTAAAAAAACTCTGGCTCTTGTCCACTTCTGTTGTTGTTTTTGCTGGACCACGATCTTATATTTGGGTTTCTTGTGTACCGCCTTTGCTGTCTGTATGTCTGTGTATGTGCAAGTGTACCTTATGCTTTAAATTTTGCTAAAAATGCGGTAGGTAAAGGAAAACTAAGCCAAATTAAAAGTGATCACATCATTTTATCGACAACTTATCAAACTAAAAACCCAGTGGCGAATACATTTTGGGCATAAAAGAGGCAGTAGTAGCTGCCGCATTGGCAGCAACCAACTTGGGTGGTCCACAACAGACCACATAGGAGCTCTGTCTTGGCATCTGTAGCTGACGTCGCCGACGATCTGGTGTCGGGTCGGTCAGCTGGCTCGCTCTTAAAATTAGCATAGTCTCGTATGCGAGCGAAAGCTGCTAGTGTAGTCACAAAGAGAGCGATAGTATGGCCTACTAAGAGCAACTAAAAGAGAACCAAACATCTTGTTCTTTGGTTTCATAAGTTGTATGCAGCAGGCGAGCTGAGCGCCGATTGGGAGCTCATAATACGATCTATAGGTGGTCGACTTTGAAGATTTGCTGGTATTTAAGCCAGTTAAAAATTTGAAATATATTTTTTTACAACGTGCTTGATTTTAGCTCGGAAGTTTATGCAATTATTATCCTATTAAAGCCGTTTTGAATGCGCTTTAGGAGTGTTCATATCAACACACTATAAGTTTTGATATGAGTGTAGTATACCAAAAAATGTTAACCACAAAAATAGTTTTGTGAGAAATGGTCAAGGAAAGTCATAAGATACATTCCCAAAATTTGCTGACAATTTCCATGCTATGAGTTTATAGAGCCCGGTTTTACTTAATTCATTGTATATCTCAAGTCTACATGAAATATCCGCAAATGCTATAAAGTCTAAGCTGTAGGGCATCTGGCATGCTTTCAAGTTCGCTGCGGCTATCCCAGGCAACGGCTGTGCCGACAGGCAGTCGTCCGCCGGCTAGCCATCCAGCCACAACTACACAAATTTAAGATTTAAACAGAGCCTTCTGCATGAATGCGCATGTGTGTGGCGGCATCGGCGGCGAAATATCAGCTTCATAATAATCGTCGGCGCTATTGTCGTCGGGACAGTTGACTGCATCATAATCGGTGTGGTCTTCCAAGTGTTTTGCATCTTTGATCCGTGGAAGATTGATGCTAATGTTGGAAGGCATAGTGTGAACATACTTATTCGCGTATTTGTTTTCGTCTTCTTCTTTGGCCATTGCGATTGCCAAGAGAGTTTGTTATTATTAAGTTTGTGGATCGGTCCCCGGTCGCTTCATGCCACACACGTTGTGAGTTTTTGTCTGGACCGAGATGTAATTAAAATGTGCAGCGCCGGACCATCAGCCATCAGCACAAATAAGCAACTAATAGAGTCATAAAACGAACATTTATTGATCGACAAATTATTTCGTGCTGCGGCAGCTAGAGATCGGACGGACATCCATGAGTTTCTTGCTTTACTTCACGCACGCATATTTCGGTGCTTTTAGAGCAAGCAACTAAGGTTTGCCGTTTTAATCTTAATATTCATTAGTTAAAAGAGTTGAATAAACAACGATCTATCGATCGATTGATCGCGCTGAGTCTCTGATTAAATTTAATTTTTATGGTTGTGCCATTGACTACCGCAGAAAATAAAAATAAAAAAACATGAAGAAGAAAAAAACAAACAGATATTTTGGGTGGTCCCATCGAGATTGTTATGATAAGTTTATTAGAGTGAAAGTTGGGATGGTAGGCATTTATTGGAATGCAATGTAAATTTATAATGAGAGTAATTGAATAAAAAAGCTAGTCAAGGTATGGAGAAATGTAACTATAACGTAGTGATCATAGCTGGGAATTGAATGCCAGCAACTGGAATTACGGTAATTGAGAGGCCGTATAAGTACCGCAGTCAAAGCTAATTTAGTCGAAATATCCATAGAAGCGTAAAATTTTCACACCTCAGTTGCATTAACTGTATGCCCCCCAGACAAGAAGAACTAAATAAGGGCATATGCTTATGAGACGAGTCTATTAAGGCAATGCAAAACTCGCAAGTTGCAACTAACAATTATGGATATGCTCAAAAAGATACAGATACTTTAGCTGGCATATCAATGTCATCATTATTATCATCTTCATTATTATCAGCATCAATGACGCATACTTGTGTGGCCTCAGCTAGCGTTGTCGGCATTGTCCGCCCGCCAAGCCACCTGATAAAAACTTTGCCTCATGGTGCATCCCGCCCTCTTGTTGCATCTGGATGTCGTTGGTGCTGATGCCATTATGCTATTGCCATAACCGACGGTTGCCGTCTTGTATTGATTACAGTTTCTTAATGAAATTGTTTGCCAATATTAGTGGAAAATGTGGTTTGCAATTTGTCGAACGCATTGTGCCGTGGTTGGACAATCATGCGTTTTATCTGTATATCTGCATCTGGGCCTACAACGGATTAGTGTCTCTGTGTGTAGCAACATCGACCCAATCATGACTGTGTCATATGAAACCTGACCATTTGCAGGCGTTAACGCGTGATTTCCGAAGATTGCATATGTGTACAACTGAGTTTAGTTTATCTAAGCCTTGTAGCAAGGATAAATAAAGTTGTTAATTTAGTATACAAGTAGCTTTTAAATAAAATTAGTATGGATTAAATAACGTACACACATGTTTGGTAGCTTTTGTTGCTTGAAGCAATTTGAAAAGGCTTGCGTAGAAACTGATCTTCTTCTGAACTTCTGTGCACCTCTTCAATAAAATTGAGTTCGATGGCGACTTCATTTCCAAGACCTAGAACTAGAGACATCAAACATCATTCAACCAGCCATTCTGTCGAAACTTTACAGGGCTCACAATTTTTTTACTCGGGGTTTTCAACATCTGTTGTCTTACTTAGAAAATCTAACTTTGTTTGGAAAACGAATTACAGGGTATTTTCCGCTGTCGGGCACTGCCTTGGAGCACCGATAAACTCTTTGTTTTTGTTTTTTTTTCACATAATAAGTTTACTTTGATGTAGGCCTTTATGCCGACTTCTAAGTTGCTTAGCATGCTTTGACACCTTTAACGTAATAAAGCATATTTAATGAGCTCAGCAAGACGATAGCAAACCTCGCCAATTATTATGCAAAGCAATCCCCATCGGGGACAGGATAAAAAAATGCCTATGCAAAACAGCGCCTTGATAAAACAATTAAAAATATTTTTAAATTTATTCATGTGGCAAAAATACCTATGCGCTGGAATGCTTCCACAACAAGCTCGTTTTTATTATGTATCTATACTCGTAGATAACTTATAGTATCTTACGTGTATAAAATATTTTGCGATTCAGAAAGCTCGTTGACAGTGACAATTGTTTGCACAGCTTAATTTGCATATGTACATATGTGCATTCGTGTATATAATGTTTATTGTACACTTCGTTTGTGTCAATTATTTTAATTTAAGAGTGATCAAATCAATCGTCATATCAATCAGAATATTTTCAAATTAACATGAGCTGATTGATCCATCCCCTCAGCTTATTCTCACGCACTCCAATTTATTAACATAGACGCTCAACTTTCGTTTTCTTATACATATTGTATATAATAAATCAACATGTTGTTTTTATTATGTCATTTAAACGACATTAGCCGATACTAAGTAGTAAACATGATATTAGCCCATAGTAATAGTAACTGAATAACTGGAAAAGAATCCGAAACAAAAAGTGTCAAATGTATCTTTTACGCTTCGCTATGTCCATGGCCAATTCACGCCGCTGTCGCCCGGCTGTGATACTGAAGCAGACTTGGACAACTGAACTGGAATTGGAACTGGAACCAAAAACAGCATGCATTGACCGGTCCAGCAATCAACCGAATAAAAAGCTCGTGTGTGGTCTGCTAGTTTGAGATCTTTATAAGTCTATTTTGTTTAAGCTTTTTTCTTTCTGCTGGGGTTTTGTGTGTCTTTGCCAAGTCTTAATGAGGAAAATGAGTGAGACCCCATCGTTTAAATATGATATATGTACATAATAATTGATAAAATCTTAGTACAAAATATAATCTGTTCAAAGACAGATATTCAGCAAATACCAAAAAATACTCAGCGAGAGCAACCTCTCAAAGTACAACGATTACATTGCAAAATAGTTAAAAAAAAAAGGTTAAGCTTTGAAACTTTTATTGTGTCAAATTTTATACCAGGCAACGTAAAATTTAACACGCTATAAATCACAATTTCCACATCAGCCAAGGGAAGGACTGCAATAACAATCAACAGATTTAACGCTGGCAATTGTTATACTGCTGCTCAAGCTGCAACCAGCCCGGGAACTTACAATCCCTTAGCTAATGTCGTTGCGACTCCTTGGTATGCCCTTCTTTTCCGGCTTATCTGCCTGTAAACACATGCCACATGCCTTTGCCTTTCCGAGGGGTGATTGCCAAATATATAAAGTGACGCAGCTGATTGCTCTGGCTGTCTAACAGGTTCAAGGCTTCGACTTCGGCTTCGTCAAGTTTGTTTTTGTAGTGATTGCTGCCAGCCGACAAAGCGACTGCGTGTGAAATTTAAAACCGTGATAACTCCCTTGCTTCAGCCACCCCCAGTCAACCGACTCACCTGCCCCGCACTTGTAACCGTAACAGATCCTGTATCGCGCACGCTTACATCTAATGTTGTTGGTTCCATTTTGGTCCCGAAGGCTGCAGACTCGGTAACTTTGGCATTTTGTTGACAAAATTGATTTGTTCAATTTTTCCAACGATTTAACTTACGGCATGAGTTGAGTTTGCCAGAGCCGTTGTCTTGCCCAGCCGGAATTAGTGCCGGTACATTTGTCTTGAAGGTTGCCCCATGTACGAGTATCGACAAGGAAGCAGGCAGTCGATGTGAATGTAGACGACGACGAGCCCTGTCGTCTGCTTGAAGTACATTTTTGCACGTTTTTTTTTAGAGAGAAAACTTTGTTGCCGCTTTGGAATTTAATCAATTTAGTATATTTTATTGATTCGCGTTAAAAGTAAATTTAATTTTAAATTGTTTTTAACAGCTCTAAATTTTAGCTAACATTTCAATTCTTTTTGTTTAATTCCAGGTCGAAGTAAGTAGATGCTGTGCGAACTACGACCACCTACTAACTACTTATGTATGTGACGGCTAACTTGTGACCAACAACTTATGATAGATGCGACTTTAAAATTAGAAAATGTTTTACATTTTCGTGTTACCAACTACTTGTGGTCGTCTTTTGGTTCTAGACGAGACTGCTGACAATGGTATCGGCAAAGTCATTTGGCAACCTAAAAATGCCCATTAGTAAACCTCAATATTGCTTTATCTTTTCACAGTTGAAACTATTTGTAAATGAAAGTAACTTCCAAAAACACCATAACGCAAACCGTAACCAAAACGCCCTTTTTTATGACTCCATACATATTTGCATAAAACTTTATTGCCTTAAATTTACCGAATGTTGGCGCATAGGCAGAGACTGGGACAACAGATAGGGGTCAACCCACATCAACGGCTCGAGGCGGCGTTAATGTTGATTCTGAACGCTTGTCTACTTTAGCACTGTTAATTAAAACCAAGACAACTTTCTTCAAGCCAAGATACAAAAACTGGGGGTTGCATACGTACACTGAGGTTGAGGTTAGCCTAGAGTGGGGGAAATTAGCCACAGTCAAAAGTCATTGCGTTGATTACTTTTCAAAATGACACGCGCAAATTTTTACTTAACTTTAATTGTTTTAGCTGATGAGTGGGGCTGCTGCCTTGGCGGCGGGTGGTTCTGGATCTGACTTTGCTTTTGGGTGTGGTGTTTTGTTGGATGGACGCGCTAAAGTGAGAGCATTGGGCACGGGGTATGGGACATAACATCGCATTTAAATTTGAATTAATTGCGCTCACATTTGTTTTTGGGGTCTAAACACACTATATAACACATACATGCACACCGTATATGAGGGCACAAAATTTATGTGCATGATGAGTTTGCAGACCAGTCATGGTACAATTATTACGACCAGCCGTAGCGCATTACTCTGGAATTTTTACGAGCTTAGACGAATTCTATTTTTTTTTACCACTCCGCCAGGTCCTCGTACACGCAAGCCCAAGAAGCCATCAGGATCCAGTGCCAGCAGCAGCACTGGTGACAAGACGGATGCCGAGAGCGGTACACCGGAGGACAAGCGACCGCGTACAGCTTTTAGTGGTACACAATTAGCGCGTCTAAAGGTGAGTTATAGTGTTTATAATTTAATTGCGCACAAATAATTTCCGCTGTACTTACCTATACCATCCGTATATGTTTCAAATTTTTCAAAATAGCACGAGTTTAATGAAAATCGTTATTTGACTGAAAAGCGACGCCAGCAGCTTAGTGGCGAACTAGGCCTCAATGAGGCGCAAATCAAAATTTGGTTTCAAAATAAACGCGCCAAGCTGAAAAAGTCCAGCGGCACCAAAAATCCCCTGGCTCTGCAGCTAATGGCCCAGGGACTGTACAATCACTCGACGGTGCCATTGACGCGCGAGGAGGAGGAGTTGCAGGAGTTGCAGGAACGCGAGCTGGAGTCGGCTAATTCAAGGGAGAGTCAGTCCAGGTCTCAATCGCAGCCTTCGCCCCAGCCCCAGTCACAACCCATTGCGTAGTCGCTGACTTAAACTGCCTGCTATGAAACTCTTAAAGCAATATTTATGAATATATTTGTATCCTAGCGTGTAAGTTAGCGTTGAATTTAGTGCTTGAAGTTTCTAAACAATTAAGTTGTAAAAAATTCTAGTCCCCCGTGTGCGTGTTGGCACAATTTTTAAGTGTATTGTATAAAGTATACAATTAAATAATTTCAGAAAAATTTAAATCATAAACAATGGTTTTGTATTGTTTTTTATTTATATTTAATATTTAAATTTGACAATAACTAGCAACTCATGTGAAACATGAAACAATTCAGCGTAGCTTCCAGCTAGGTGGTCTCCATGTGTGAAACCGGTATTGTATATATCGTACTTGTTTCTAATATTATGTGTTTTGCATATTTTGACAGCACCATGGGCGTTGGAATTAATTACTCAATTAACAAGTTTACGTCTTGTGTAGGTGCTTATCCCCGATCACGTTATCTATGTGTGTGTGTATGTACTTACTTACATATGTATTTTCATCTAGCTGGCCTTTGAAGCTAACGATTAATTTCAACCTCTACCGTTTATTAAGTCTACTTTTTTCAAGTTGACAAATCTTTTAAATCCCTTCAAAAAGAAAAAATTGAAAATTTAAACAATTTGTTCAAAAACACTTTTTTTAAAAGCAACTTTGTCTTCTTGGACTTAGCCATCAACAATAAACATTAAGAGACTATCAGTAAACACATTTATTGTCTTTGTTACTTCTTTGAGCCTCGCATGTAAAAATTTTTTTGTAACTACAATCAGGTAAGAAAATAAGCTCTTTAAAAGGACGAACTATGTATGTTCATTATTATTCATTTATTAATTTTAATATATTATATAAGAACTAGAGTACTAGCAACAGTGGCCAACGACAAAAAAAATAATTTTTTAACTTCGGAATCAGTCGTTAGCATCGGGATCATGAAAAATTCCGTCCATCAGGCATATTTAAAAATTCTTTCGAGCCTATTTGACAAAGTACAATATAGACACAAATTTTATTAAAATCGTGTTTTCTCCGTTTCCCTAGAAGCCGCACTAAAAAAAAAAACTGTTTGTGAAACTGTCAATAAGCTCGGTAAGTAGACATTGTAGATTAAACAAAAATTTTATTTCCGCCAGTCCATCGCGAAAAAATTTGATACTTATGAACACTGTGGAAATTAGGTTGTATTAGACAACGTCACATGGATGTTGCCTTTGTGAACTGCAAAGTGATGGTTGGACCTCTTTTTTGTGTCGAAGAAAGACGCTAAATACTGTTTTTTGAAGGGATACCTTTAAAAATGATTGGAAAATAATAAAATGAATTTGTTAGTTTCAACTCATGTACAACATATTAATGAAATGGGTCTCGTAAAGACTGGGTACTGACCATGTCCTTGATCGAGATAGCTTCCTTTTAATCCTTTCCAATCGACAATTCCGACTATTGGATGGCTATTATGTAAGCTCTAAATTTTTTATAAGTTGCGTATAGTTTAGTCATACAGCTAGGGGTAGGGTTACCACCTCGGTCGCGTCGCTCGCCCGACATGTTATCAATGTGTGGGAGTCCGTGGAGAGCAGAAAATTTGAAAATGTCAATTTTTTTTATACTTGATGTATTTTTACAAAGTTATAACATAGTTATTTTTTTTCCACGTGTATTTTTCATTTGTCATCGCTTTTCGAAGAAGTGGCTCTTGTTCCGGTCGATTCAAAAAAAGAGCAAATTCTTCGCAACTCATATGAAAATTTAATTTCGTCAAAAGCTCTGCCTTCACCAGTTTGACTCTCATTCGATTTCTCAAATCAGTCCAAACATTCTTCATCACTAAAAAATCTTTTTCTACTTAGGCATTGGGGATTGATAAAACTTTGCCAACAATTAAGGGCAATTGGACAAATCCGTCAGAACTTTCGAAAATTTTTACCCATTTTATATCGACAGGGAGGTCAATTTGTTTGTTTTTGGGGATGATCTTCGCCAAAGAAAGTACATATTTCGTCGTAAAGAGCGTCTTCGTCAACATCAAGATCAACCGCTTCAGCCCCTCGAAGAAATAGTTTTCGGTCTACTATTTCGTCTTCAAGGTTCAACACTGAAAAGTGTTGAGATTTTTCAAAATCGTACCGTTTTCCCAAAAATGTAAAAGCTCGATGGTAAACTAATAATGCCTCTCTCTCAAATTTCGATCGTTTATGCTGTGTCAAATGAAGTAGACTTTTGACTTTAGATCCAAAGTACTTGTCATCCATTCTGGTTTGCAACCCATCTCTCAATTCAGTCATTACACAGCGAATGTGTGTGCTCATCACTGTTCCTTTTTCCAGATTTTTTATACTTTTGGTCATGTGGTGCAAAAAATGATGAACGAAGTATAAATAGCATTCTGGAAACGTTAAATTTTCGTTGAGATCGTCGCTCAGTTCATTCTCTTGATCTTTCACAAAGCTCCAAATCGTTTTGTCAACTTCATCTTCTTCTTCATTGATAAAATATTGCTTTGTACGCGGGAAATTCGAATTTACTTGGTTCATATGGCGTCCCGGCCAAATTTTCATTGGCCTGACGACCACTTCCTAGGCCCGGCATTGCCGGGCGAGGCCCGTGCAGGTGGCAAACCTAGCTAAGAGCCTAGTCCTAGACATTCTTAGTGCAGGACAATTCGCAAATTCTACGCAAAGCCCAGCAACTTAACTTCGAAAACAAGCTAAGCATCAAAAAAGCTTATCATGGAGAAAGAGATCGATCTGGCAATTAATTCCCTAGCTTACTTTAAGTAATTATACAAAATAATTATTATTATTATTAATATTTATATTTTCTCCTGAGCCAAGGCAAACAGTATCTGTAAAAACAGTTTTGATATCTGCAGCCCTGGAATATAAGTATGTATGTATGTATTATACATATTGCAGTTTATTGTTGAGCGTGGGCGGAAAAAACAAAATTTTATTCCTTTATTTGTTCTCGTTTTTTTTTTTTTGTGCAATCCTCTTTAAGTGAGTTTTTATGGCACGCGCTCCATTGTTGATAACTTCATAAAAATCCAATTTAAGGTTAGTAATATTTTGTTAAATTTATAGTTGTGTATTTTGTTTAAGCATAATTTTTTATTGGCCCTCGGAGAGAAGACAAGACCGAGTCAAATGAGTCACTAGCGTTGTTTTAGCATGGCGTGATGAGGTCGGTTGAAATGGAACTTGACGCGAAATGGTGTGAGTATATTACATTATAAATTCAATAAATGTGACCATAAAAAGCCCATTCAAATACCTTGCGATCGTTAATTTATCCTGCTGCTATTAAGCTCCACAGCTTCGGCGAGATATTAAAACGCATAGAATGTTACCGCTTTAGTTGTAACTGCAGCAACCAGTTCATGTACATACGTACATACATATGTATGTAGTATGAATGTGTCTGTGTTACTATGGATGCCACAAAATGCTCCCGAATGATTAATGTTCGGCAGCCCTGGCCAACGCGGAGCTCATTTCACCGGCTTGCCCAGTGCCTTTACGAAATGCGCTCGTGCTCTGGCCCAAGAAAACCGAAACGGACAGTACGCATAAATCTATGGGGTTGACACTTAGTACCACTTTTGGTACAGCCACAATAACACCAATATACAAGCCCTTTTTGGGTATAGTTCACCAGTCACGGTTACTCAGACTTCAAATGAAATTGTCCATACACTTGCCGCACTCAGCTCATCTCTCGGATGAGTTGTTGCACCGAAGATGTCATAAAATTGGCAACAAATTGTTTTTCACGCCGTTTTAAATACACATTTTCGATACTTGGCCATAATAGGCGGCAGTCTTGACTTGGTCATACTGGCTTAACCTCTTGTGTCCCCTTGCATACCACATTCCTCTCTTTGGGGTTCCGGCCAGAACGTCAGTACGTCGACTTGACGAACTGCAGCACAGCCATCGCTGTCGCCGTTGTTGTTGTTGTTTTTGGTGGTTTTGTCGGGGCTGCTGTTGTAACACGCTAATAAATTTGCGGCTAAGAGATAAGCTTATAAATTTTAACTGTAATTATGCGACACAAGATTTATGATGTGTCCGCTTTTTGTTTTTAACTTTGGATTATTAATGAAACGCCAAGTTACAAAGAATACGCTCAAGTTTTCTGGCAATCTGACAAAAAAATTGGTGCATCCAACAATACATTCTCTGCGAAAAGTAAACTCTGGCTTAATACATATTTTAGCTCCTTCGTTGAATTCTAATATATGGACAAAACCACATGCAAATCGGCATGTGGGTGTAGCTAGGCACGAGTAATAAAGTGTTGCAAGTATGTGTGTGTCTACGTCATATTGGAGCCCACCCACTTTGCCATAATCACATGGAAAGATCTTAGTCTGTGACATTCATTGCACAGGCAATAAACATTGGATCATGATACTTTAATTTGCTAAGGATGCTTGGCAAAGGCTCCGACATTTCATATTAACGAAAATACTTTTCATCTGAATTTGATGCGCTTTGCTCCACAAAGTGGTGCACGTAAAATGTCAAATTTAATGATCATACATTGAAGTTGTGGGTGTTAGCCATCGCTTGAACAATCAGAACTATGATCGTCGACCGATTTTAAATTATAACAATGCACGGGCATAAAAACAAGAATACCGGAGTCATGACGTAAGCAACAACAATCAGCTGTTTAAAAGTGCCATATTAATGTGCTTAGTTGAGTTAAAAAAAGTTTTTGTGAGAAAAATTCGGATCTTCGGCTGCAAAAACATAACAACTTCAACTATATTTACAAAAGATGGTGGACGTTAAAGTCGTGCGCAGACGACACTGAGATTGCAATGTTAAAGCTAGTTGCTTAACCGATAAATTCCGCTCCATGTAAATGGTGTAAGATACCGACATAAATGAGCATCTCTCTAGCTCTTATCGTCCCTTACATCTTGGAACTCATACTCATACGGACGGTCAGATATGTCTTCAAAGCTATCCGAGCAGACGCTAGGCGTTTTGGCATAAAAAACTGGTAATCTGCCTGTCACATACATTGCAAAAATCTATAAAACCCTAGTCCCATTAGGGGTAGAGAGTATGCAACATTCGTCATAATGAAATTTAACGTTTAAAACATTTTTTTAATTTTAATTCAAGTTATTTAAATAAAAATAAATACATCGGACGACATTGTGCATTCATGTTTATACACCCACATTGTTATTCACAATTTGGCCCAGAAATGTTACGTACTATATGAGCTGGAAGGGGCTAATTACATAATAAAAATATTTCACTGCTGTTATGACAAATGAAAATGTGACTTATCCACTACATGCAATCTTATTATGGCCTTTTACTCCATTTCCATAACTACATAGCACTAGAACATAACTGCGTACAACATCAAGGAATGGCGTTGGGTTTCTGG
Source organism: Chymomyza costata (assembly GCA_018150985.1). Taxonomy (NCBI): domain Eukaryota; kingdom Metazoa; phylum Arthropoda; class Insecta; order Diptera; family Drosophilidae; genus Chymomyza; species Chymomyza costata. The sequence goes on along the minus strand of JAECWU010000190.1, from coordinate 865,026 downwards.
CCGGAAGTATCTTGTTAACATGCAAAACGAGGCATTTGTGGTACGAGTTTGGCCAACGAACTTCCTATGGGTACCTTCGATACTTTAGGTAAAGTTTAGTTCCTGCCATAAGGAGTACTCACAAATTATGTTGTAATACCCATGGTGTGCCATGTGGTTCCAGAACTTCGTCCAGTTGGTTTGTTAGTTATTTGATAAGTTTATGTCTATGCCGCCAATTTTGTTTTTTTTTTTTTTTATTGGATTAAACCTGAGATAGCTGTAATACATAATTTTCTAGAGACAGAATGTAATTGGTTCGCATCGTTAATTCTAACGACAGCTGCCCAACCCCAATATTGCATTTTCACGGCACATTTTCGGCATTGACACAAAGAAATTTTAATTGTATCAATGCGCAGCAACAGCGTAGACCAGGGCAGGACCCACGGGCAACCCTTTTGTATTAACTTGATTAGACTCGCATGTCAGCTACGAGGACAGCTATTAACACGTAATGCTAAACAACATTTAAAGTCTTATGAAACTGTCACTAGGGATACCAATTACATACATACATATGTCCCTCAAGTGTTGATTTTGATATGGCTTTTTAATCAAATGTTACTGTAAGTGTAAAAAAAATATAATACAATACTGTATTCTGCAAAGCCGGTGACTCCCTTAGTAGCGAAGATTCATCGACTTGGCAGCCACCCTCTAGTCTTTGCCAAGTTATCAGCAATCCTTAAGTGCTACTTCATTTATTGGTATTTTCCAAGCCTAAAGATATTCTAAATAATACATTGATTTCTAAGCATTGATACTGTTCTCATTAACTGACTTTTCATTGGAATTTTTAAACCTTGTAACTTAAGATAAGGGGTATACAAAATTAGTCAAAGCGTTTTTTCAAAATTTATTTTATTTCCTTCTGTCACACCATCATCCACCACCAAATAATTTCAAAGCGCAATGTAGTACTTTGCAAGCCAAGAGTAGGTATCGGGGTAGCTGTGTTGGTAGACTGTTGGCCCTAAAAATAAAAAGCGGCTCAGGTTCCAGACTTGATTTCCACTCGCAAAACATTTGTAAAATGAAAGTAAAAAAAAAATTGCAAAATTGAGATGTTTGTAAAAGTCAAAAAGAGACAAGTTTTTTATCTCTCAATACCCAGTACTGATTAGGATGCTAAATGATCCATTTATGTGAACACCTAGATATTGCAAGCCAGAAAGCCTAGGGGTACCAAATTTGCCCATAAAGGGGTTGTTGAATTGAATGGATACATGCCCCATGCTTTATCTAAGCATACTTTACTGCGATAAACACCTCCTAATAACCTTGAGAATAACATACTACTATGATAAAATTGAAAGGTGTATTTTCTTATATTTTCATAATCTTTATTTATTTATCTAAATCAATTAAATCCCCTTCCGCTGCAATACACTTATGCCAACGAATTTTTCAGTTATCATAGCACTTGGCAAAGTCCTCTTCCGGAATGGCCTTCAGAGCTTTCTGCGATTCAGCTTTTCTTATCTCAATCGAGGCAAAACGGTGTTCGCGGAGCGGTCTCTTGAGTTTGCTGAATAGCCAGAAGCCACACGGAACCAAATCAGCTGAAAAGGCAGATTGCGGAACGATTTGCTGAATTTTTGCCGAAATGCTCCCGAAGAACCAGTGCCGTGTGAGATGGCCCATTGTCATGGCACCTCACAGAACGAAGCGTACCTCAAACATTAAAGAATATTTTGACTTGAAATTTTGCACAGCTAACTAACAGCGCTACCAAGTTACAGCAATTTCCCTTCCACCTTTCAATTTGATCACAGTAGTAGCTATGCATACTTGTTGCACAAAAATTAGTCCCACGCACCTGATATGTAAGAAACATTGGACTCTTTTAGAGCTTTGCATTAATATGGGCTATTCCAAGATTAGTAGCTAATGCTGCGGTAACAATTGATTCCCTTTTTATTAGTTCCTTGGCAATTGCACAACATAACTTATAAAAAATATAAATTAAATAAAATATTATTGCCGTTCTTAGGTAGAGGAAATGTCTCCAGTTTTTTAGAGTTACACAAGTTTAAATCACAATAAAACAAAGAGATATATTCTTAACATCTTGAAATGGGCTTTAATGGATAGAACATTTTATGACATTAATGTTTAAATATGATTTCGGCCATGAGGCCGCCACGGCTGGCGCGTACAAGGCGCAATCTGGAACACCAATTTTCACAAACTGTCCGCAGCATTTGCGGCCGAATTTCGCCAATAATTCTTCGAATGTTGATTTCCAGGTGTTCGATTTGTTTCTGGTTTATCGACGCAGGCAAGTGACAGTAATTTTCTGTGGATGTAATGATGTTTCGTCAAAAGCTTGTAAATTATCCTCACTCCAAATGCGACAATTTTGCTTATTTACGTACCCATTCAACCAAAAATGGGCTTCATTGGAGAACAAAATTTTGAATTTTGAATAAGTTTGACGAACCATTTTTGTTAAAAAGTTTCAACAATTTGCAAGCGTTGCTCTGGTGTAAGTCTCTCCATAATGAAATGTCAAACCAAACTCAACCAAAAGCAACTATCAGCTGTTAAATGGGTTGTCAGATAAAGCTGTGTTGCCAACTTAAAGTTGTGAACCTCTAAAAAAAACGTGCTGTATTTAAAGCTATTCTTCGTATTTCCATATTGTTGATGTTCAGCATGAATCGATCTTATGCAATTTATCCACAGTCGCCCAAATCTACGGGTGCTTTGCGGATTCCATTCAAAAGCCATTTTCGGGCACATCTGAATCTTGTTTGCGTAGCTTATCGCCAATCCATCGATACTTTCTTCCCATTATTTCTTTCAACATTGGTTTTGTTAAAGTGATTTTCATGAGCTTTACATTTGAGTTCGTTGGGGGCCAAAATATTTGCAAATTTGTCGAAGGCATTTCCAGGTTTCAAATCCATATAACAAAATCGCTTTGATGATGGTGTCATGCGTACCGAGATAGCGCTGGATGCCCAAATTTTTTGTATCTTATGAAAAATTGATTCCCAAGTCAAGGTGAAGAAAGGACAACCCCAGCCTTACAAGGGCTATTGTTGTCTTAACCAAACACCTATTCGACACACTTCAACTCCCTTGACAGACGAACTGTCAAAATAGAAATTGATCGAATCCATGTTTGATTGATTTATCTTTACGTTTTAGTATTTTCACTAAAATAGTATAGATGAAAGAAATATCATAATTGCAGGCACAGTTTATTTATAGGCATATGAACAAGAATATGTATGACAAAGGGCTACCTGAGGAGCATTGGTTTTGGCCAACGTAACAATAACAGTAGCAACCACAAGAGACATGTATGAAACGATGCACATTGCTATATTTCCTGGAAGTCTTCATTGGTCATTCAAATTAATGCCAAGTACCTCATCTCACCTGCACACGATGGGAAGGTAAAAGTTATGAAAGGAAAAGAAACGCAAATTATATTGGTTAAGGGCACACGAAACATGGTTGAAGAACATAATTAAATAATAAAATAGGCATAATGAGTAACCCAATAACTTGAACATACCAACTAACTAGGGGACACTGTGTAAAAAATGCCGACATCCTTGGCGTGGTATGCGACGCCGGGGTATTTATTTACATTGGAAACAAAAGGCCCTATGAGATGCCCAGAACAGTAGCCTCCTCTGTTGGTGGTCGAATTTATCACCAAGTAGCTGCAAGTCAGACATACAAATTAAAAGCCATAAATCGACAGCCAATGCAAAGTAAAGTTGTTGACGGTTTTAAAGGAAATGTCCCCAAAAATTATGAAGGAGGAAACGTATACACATCAATTATGCATTAGGCGTCTTGGGCATTAGACTGAGGAAAAGAACGACCGCAGACCGCAGAGTCGAATCGACGCAATTTGGAGCTTAGGACAATGGGCTAAACAAACTTCTTGTCGCTCTGGAGGTTACAATTTTAAGCCGATCACCGATCACCGTTCGCCCATCGTATGCGCGCATGCATATTAAAATACGATCAGCAAGAGAAAATACAAAAAAACAAAAACAACAAAGTATTACATATACTTGGATGGAAACATACGTGCCTGGAACTGTGTTTAAACTCTTGTAGCCCAACTTGAATGCCGATACCAGGACAGAAACCGAGTTCGTCAACGTACATAGTTATGATAAGTGACATTTGATCTTGTTTTGTGTCAAATTAAGAGGCAGCAGCTGGCGTTGGGTACTACAAAGGTTCCTGTTGATGATCGTGCGACTTTTCAATGTTCTGATTTTTTGGGGAGACCACTACAGAAATAACAAAGATTAAATGTTTGCGTACGTGTATATGTGTAATCACTTTAGCGCACACTTAAGCCGTTGAGTGCCTTATTCTTGGTACTTTGGAGGCGCTTCTTCTTGGCGGCGGTCTTATGCAGGCCACACGTATTGCAGGTTCAATCTGTTTTGTATCGTTCACTTTTCGATCTTATGCCTTGTCATGTTTTGGCACTTGAGTGCTGGTGTGGACCACTCCTTTTGTTTGGGTTAATAAACGTTGGCAGTTTTTAAAGGTATTGTTGCTTTTGTTGATGGTCTTTTTGATTTCATATGGTGGTCATTGATGCTGATGGCTCAATTGTATGGACCACACTGCATGTTGCCACGAAATCTGGAGCAAAGACTTAGTATTATGCGCACAGACCAAACGGTCAAGGTGTGGACCACATTTTTTTGCATAGCTTGGCTGCGTAAAGTGTAAGTAAAAGCAAGTTATATTTAAATTGATCCATTAATCCGATTTTAAACGAAATTGATTTGTTGCCATGCATTTGTTACAGTTCAAAACTCAGCCTTTAATGACTGTGACTCACTTCAACTTTACTCGTTTTTTCCTTAACTGTACGGTTTGAGATTAATTAAGCACCGCCGATTGATGCATTGCTGTCCAAATGATTATCCCATATCCGTCAAGATTTCGGTTGTTGGCCAAGCCTAAGTGGAGGCGTTGGTTATGCGGCTCAAGGATTTAATTGCTGCAGCAAGATAAGCTGCTGATTTATATGTCCAAGGAATTAAAAAATGTGCCAGGGTAAAAAATATATGAAAAGAGCTAGGTACATTCACAAATAATTGGCCCCTATTTTTCAAGATTGGTTGACACTTTGAACTTATAAATTCAAATTTCGTTTAGAATTTCTTTTTTAACAGAGCAAAAATTCAACCAATCTTAAAGGGCGTCAAATTTGTATTCAATTTTTTAACCAAATGCATAAGGATATATTTAAGTGTTTCGTGTTAACGTGGCTACTGGATAAGTTATAATCATTTTTTCTTTCCCCATCTGTTCCCACTTGAGCCGTAAACGGTTGCTCTAAGTTTTAAACTGTTAAGCTGTTTAATATGCTACCCTAAAATTCGTGTTCTTTTTTATTGTATAGTTTAATTAAGTCATATTTTGTCGCCATGCGTACAACTGCAGTCTGCAACGTACGGGGCACATGTGAAGTCGTTGCCATCGCCGTCACCACAGACCCTTCTTAGGCTGACACCTGCGCGACCAAATTACTTGGTGTTGTGGCTGGACAAGCTGGTAGATTTGCCTTAGTCTTGACCAACACCAGGCCAGCAGGGTGGTCTAGTTTTAAACGATCTTGTTAATTAGGATCCCAACAATGTACTTGCAATCAGCGTCAAGGGAACTGTATCTGAAACTGCAACTAAGCTGTGTCATGTTAGCCTGTCCACTGAGTTTTTTGTCGACCAATATTGTATGGATACTTATTTTCTTATGCACATTTTGCTCTCAAACAGTGCTCTTAAGAGTGCTTCATTGACAATGAATACCGCGAATGTGGTTGAAGTCAGCTCAGTTAATTTTTTTTTTTTAAAGTTTTAAACAGCAGCTCTGTAGTGTTCAAAAACAACCACCTTCACCAGTTCATGTTCCACACCGTTGTCATCATCAATCGACGGTAATCATTGCAGTCATCGGCGCAGTTACTCTCAGAGGTAAATTCAAAGGTGTCCCCAGAGAAGTTCAACTTTGTGCAGGTGACGCGACTTGAAGTGTGTTTGTGTGTGTGTGTGTGAAATTGTCGATTTACGTGGAATTTCGACGCTTAACTAATGATCCTCATCAAATGCTCAATGACCAACTGGCTACTGTGTCGCTTTGCACAGAGTGAACTCCCATATATATTCTTGATTTGAAGATGTTTCCACGAAACGGACAATATGAACGAAAATTAATTTTAAAAAAAATTTAAATCGTGATTATAGAGAGCCGTAATCAGTATATGTATAGTATACATACATAAACGTGCCTAAATTTCTTAGATGGGTCCTTGGCGTAATAAATAAAGTTTTCATATGATTTGATAAGGAAGAAAGCCCCATCTACGCTGAACACTGCCCCACTCACCTAACAACGCCTATGTCTAAAAGTTTTGTCCCTAACTCTCACACAGAGCCTGACTCAAACCTTTGTTTTTGTTCTAAAATCGCTGGAACAGTACCCACAGACAGAGCTACCAACAGCAAAAACGCCAACAACACATACATACATAAAGCTAATACATGCAACTTGAAGCATCTCAGAATAAAAGCAACAAGCTATGCCACAGACAACACGGCATCTGGACCACCCAAGTTGAATATGGCTTAAGACCCAGCGCCAAGCACCAAGCACCAAGCACCAACTGACTGTAACTACGACTGAGGCGAGTGTCGGCAAACGCGGCCATTAACCAAAGAGCGCCCCAAGTTAAGGCACTCGATGATTACTTGAAATTCAATTGCAGTCCATTAGGAGTGATTAATATATACATGCGAATCGAAAGTTTTGTCTGTTTAGCGCATCCAAAAAGTAAACACAAGAAAGGTAAAGATTTTCGGGAAACACCAGAGTGCCGAAAGTTTTATACCTTCGCTGGTTTCAGGGCATTCCCGACGTTGACCAAATTCGAGACCTAAACGCACTCCCGGGAGGAATCCACCAGTCCTAAACAGATGCGGTTTTGGATGTAGGCAGTGGCTGCTCCAGAAACAGGCTATTCTTTGAAGATCTTGAAACTTTATAATGTAATGTGTCGTAATTTTCAAAATGTTAAAGCTAATCAAATCGCCTATAAATTGTTTAAAAATGTCCAGACCTTAGACTCTCTTTCGCAGTCGAACAGTTAAATGCTACTTTTAATATGAAGATAGTCAGTCACACCTGAAATTGATTTAAATTATCAAGCTTCTCCCTATCGCATCCTTACTTTGATCACGCTCTGCTCCTTGAAACATGTGCAGTTTTATCGGGACCAGTTACTGCACCAACCGTGTTGCTCCTCGTATTGTACTTCAAAATTTTCTCTTTACTTCGAATAAAAGTAAGAGCAGCAACTGATCCAAGAGCAGGGCCAAACGAAGACATTGCCACGTTTGGGACCACACACGACGCAGCTACGTTGCAAATGATGCGCTACAAGCAGCTTCCAAAGTTGCTAGAGGCGGCTGCAGTCGTTCGACTGCCCAACTGGTTGACTGCAATCATCATCGTCTGCATGGTTGTTTTGGGACTTGTGGTGCTTCTTTAAATTGCAATAAAGTAAACCTGCGTTTAGCAACATAAGTAATCGGTTTGCTCAGTCAATGGCTATGCAACATGCACTTACAACTTACTATGAACACTTTAAGAGAACTAAAATAGCTAAGAGAATATGATTATTTAACAGAGCTCAAGTATGGTTGACGTATCCCCCATTTATTTCGCGGAATTTGCATATACTACTAAACCAAGGGCGGATCCACGGGGGTTTCCGGGTCCGGACCCCCCAAAAGTTGGAAAAATCGGTTGAAAATTTTTTGAGAGCCATATATACATATGTACTTCGAAGTGAAGAAACTTTTTTTTTTTAAATCATATGAATATTGTGGAAAGCCAATATTAGAGTCACAGAAACAAAATTTTACAAAATGATCTGCAATCAGATTAAGTTTGTTGATGTCAAGCCGTGTTCCTCTGTAGGAAAATTGATAGGTTTTCACCAACACACGTAAAACCTTTGCAGTTAGGAAATGCGATTTTGTAAAATAATTACTGAAGAAACATTTTTTTGCCTCCTTTTTAATGAAATTGGCTATTTTTATTTTATTTTTTGGCGCTTTTTAATTATTTCAAGTGGCAACCGTGCTTGTGTTGGTACTGTATTTTTTTTATAAATTAAACCTTTCAGCCATAACGTGTCGAATAATTTGTGGAGATCGATTAGGCAAGCACCGGAGCATTTCCTTTGGTTAAAGTTTTTGTTACAAATGTCTGTTAGGTTGATGTTTATGCATATTTCAAAAATTGTGCTTATGTTCGCAAGAAAACTAATTGGTCGTAAATTTTTAAGTTCGTTATCATAAATTTTTTTTTGGTATTAAAATGACTTTGGCTTGTTTCCAAACGGTGAGTAGTTCAGCATGTTATTGAGCAGTATACAGTAATCGGATATTATTTCTTTGGGTAGATTTTGTAAAAAAATATTGGGTATATTGTCTGGACCTGTAGATAACACTAGTGTACAAATTTAAGGGTCATCGAGTGAACCTTCGTATAAAAAAGTTTTTTTAGAGTAATTTTGGGTCGAGAAACACGAAAATGACTTAAATTTTTTTTCTTAAGAACCGTTTTCGAGATTTATTCGAAATACATGTTTTTGGGCACTTTTTTCATTTATTCGTCAATATCTCGTGAACAAAGAGAATTCTTTTACGCACATTTCGAGCCATGATCACGACTACTGCTGCCTTAAAATTAGTAAAGACTGAAGGCAAACGAAAAACTTTGAGTGAACAATTTTTTTTCGAACAAAAATGTGATTGAGTGAATATCGAAACTTTCGTACATGGTTCCATAGCATCTACTGTTCTTACCCGATTTTGAAGAAAAAAAAGAATTCTCTTTCAGCTTAAAGCTTAACAAATTTTTTAAACACTTTTTCTCTTTAATAAAAAGCGAACCGAAAATTTGTAATTTTGAAAAAAGGATCGAAAATTACACTTTTTTTTCGACTTTGGCTGCTTGTAACTTTAATAATTCAATTGCTTGTAATCAGTAATAATAACTAAATCTCTATATATCGTATATCACTGTAAATAGCACATCAATACTTTTCGATCCCATTGTCTTTCATGTCGATACAAAATTGTGTTTTTTTTTGGAAAGTGTGTTGTTAATAGAGTGTGTTATGTTATTAATAATGTCTTTTTCTTTATTTAGTATGTTTCTGTTATAAGGAACAGTATTATTATTGTCAATAAGGAAGTTTCTTTGGAATTTTTTTCAGCTTATGTTTTTGTATTTGTACTTATGGTCTTTCTGTTAGTGTAAAGGGTATGTTATTTTGTCTAGAAGCAATAATCAGCAGTTCATTATGGTCACTGCTTATTTCGTTTTTGTTTAACCATTGTTTCATGGTTTTTCTTTTGTGTTGTTAGATGTATTGCCCCAGTCAGTATGCTTACAATTTAGGTCTGCCGCAACTATATAAAGGGGGATTTTTTAAGTGTTTGTTTTTTAAATTAAAACAAAAAAAAAAACAATGAAAATGTGCAAAAATGTATGAAATTTTTATTTGAGGTTGTAAATCAATCTTTACCATTTACTTTTTAAAGATTACTCCTGCATCAAGCGGGTTATCCATTGTGTTTTGGTATTTTTTTTTTCTATTAAACACATTGTGGTTATTGTTAAAAAACAAACGATGAGTTTTGAGCACATGGCTCGCTTATACTATTAGAAACTATGTTTCTATATTTATTTGGGATATTTATTGCGTTTTGATGAGGCTTTTAAGGCTGTAAGGTTTTTATACATATTTAATTTACCCATTTTATTTGGCATTTAAAGGAATTTCACTGAAAAGTGCACGTATGTCGCCTCTTCTGGGTTTTTTTTTAGGTTGAAAAGGAATTTTGTATTTTAGTTCTCATTAGTCTTCATACCGAGTTAGGAAGCTGAAGCTTCTAGGGTTTGCAACCCCGGGATCCCGGGATCCCGTTGCTTTTCCGAATCCCGAAATCCCGGGATTGAAATAACTAAGCCCGGGATTTAGCTTTTGTCTGAATTATATTTTGAAATTTTGCATTTGCCATTTTTAGCCTTTTCGTGGTATGAAAAGCAACGAGTTACCTTCGGTATGTGGAAATGTATAATTGCATTCATGTCCTCATGATAATTATCTAGAACTTGATCAATTTGTGCGCCGCCACGCAAACCCATTGTCTCTGTATTATACAAAAGTTAGTTTTTCCACAATGAATTTGTTTTAGCAGACGAACCTTCAATAAAATTTATTTCATCCAAAGCCTTTTGAGCAACAGCTTCAATCAGTATAGACTTGACGCTCTGTATTGGCATTTTTAAATATAAATTTTAAATTTTGATGATAACTTGCAGCAATTTATAAAAGTAAACAAACACAGAGAAGAAGCAGCACAATCTCAAATACGGTTTTTCTACAATTGTTTCGTTTTTGCAGCAATAAAATAATAAAAATCTGTGTAGTCCATAGCTACTTTAGCTACAGGTTCTGTTAGTATAGATTTTACTCTTCCACTTGGCATTTTTAATTCAACTTGATAATGTATAGTGTTTTTCATAAATAATTCAATCCCGGGATCAATCCCGGGATCCCGGGATTTGGATAATGTAATCCCGAAATCCCGGGATTGAAAATATAACACGGGATTGCAAACCCTAGAAGCTTCGTCACGAAAACTTTTGCAAGTACTTTATTTTTATTTATTTATTTATAAACGGCTCCTACTTAATTAAAATTACCGTACGAGCTATAATTAGCTTTAGCGTGAGCCTTATGCTAGCCTTATTTGGTTATAATTGATGTTGTATATAGTACAATTTTTATAACTAATGTATGTTTAAATCATGTTATATAATTTGCTTTCTTTTAAAAATTTAATAACGTTGGAGATGTTTCTTATTGAAGGTGCAGAAATAGCGTTGATCAGGTTTGAATTAGGAAAGTATTTTGATTTGGTGTTGAGGAAGTGAGAACAGCAAGTACTATTATTGGGAAGTGTGTGAGAAATTGTTAAAGTCCATCCGTTTCGTATACGTAATTTTTGTACCTAATATCTAGCAGTTGTACAATAGTTGATACACTTAAACTTTTTAGCAAATGATTATTACAGTCTAACAAATATGAAAGTGCAGTTTGTAGTGCAGTGTTAAAAATCAACCTTTCCAGGACGACAAAACAAATCACATGCTGTAGCTTCTCGTAGGAATTTAGTTTCTTGATGTTGAACCATTTGACCCAATGAATTTTGTGGCTTATGCCTTCTGCTTTCAGTTCACAATCGATATAGGCAGCCCTACGTACCAACCAACTTATGTCATAGCGCATCAAAATCAGATAAAAATTGTGCTACTTTGAAGTAATGAAGTAGTATCTCATTTGTTCAATTCTATAAATTACAATATTCAATTATTTTCTTGAGAAACACATTTCTGCTGAGACACATAAAATAAAATCAACTTGATTCTTCATTTAATTCTTTTCTTTAATTATATTATTTTCTATATTATATATAAAATTATTGTATTTTATGGATCGTTGAATTTAGCAATATCTACAGCACATGTAGATAGTAAAAACCACATCAATGGCTCTCTGCTCCGATAAAAGTGGCTGTAAGCCAGCAATTATTCGTATAAACTCCGCCAACAATTTAGTGTACCCCAACGAAAGCTTTATAACTATTTCAAAGAAAAAGAAAAGAAAAAAATGAAACACTGAAACTCTGCCAATAAAGGGCAAAATACTAGCAACGTGCCCCTCCTACAGCAATCCATTAAGTCTTATATAGCTTATATAGTACAGCGATTTTTAGTAGTAGCGCCATTTTTCTTCTTTACCCAAATAAATTGAAAATAAAGTCAAAAGCAAAAGCAAAAACGCGCCAAAAGCTCAATTTGTACTTCAATTAAGGCGTCGCAGTCCTGTTCTGTTCCGTTCTCGACGCCGTACATATAAACGCCATGGCACAGTGGTGCCCATCTCTGTTTTTTTTCAAGTACCACTGTGCCGGTAACGTTGCTGTTACTGCTACTGTTGCTTTTGCTGCTCGTTTCCGTTTCCGTGTAAATGGAAAAGCGCACAAATACACACACACAGTACACTACGCATACACGCACACAGAGCACAGTGCTCAATGCACAAAGCACACTGCACAGTGGCCTGGCTGCGTTTGAATTATGGCAACACTTCGTGCTTAAAGTGCTGCACGAACAAAGATAAAACTGTTTGGCGTTTGGACTCCTTCATATGCATGTCGTCGTCCTCATGGCTGATTGCTCCGCTTTCTGGGGAAGCACTTGAATGGAGAGATAACCAAGCCGCTGCCACCGACGCTGTCGTCACCGATTGCCACACAATTTTCATCACATTTTCCGCCGTGGTGCTGGCACGTCCGTTTTATAGCGCCAATGTTCAGCAGTTTTAACTTGAACTGCAGTCGGCTGTGCTTTCCTTTTTGTTTGCTTTATTGAGATTTTCAGCACTTTCGCCTGTCTGCCATGTTAACGGTGAACTTCTCGTTGGGGGAGGCATAGCCAAGTTGTTTGAGTGGGGTTTTCCTCCTTTTTTTCTTTTTTTTGTTTCCTTTTACTCGCATTGTGCTTTTTCCAATTTTTATCTTTTTTTCCCTTTTTATTTATTTTTGCCCGAAAAAGTGCAGAATCAAATAATTTACTTTCCAATTCGCGCTAGGATCACGTTTTTAATTTGAAATTTTACAACGTTCGCACACAATGTTTATTTTTCGCAAGGGGAGGAAGGCAGGCCTCATACTAAATTCAATTGCATGATTGTTGGTTGGTTGGTTGGTTGGCTGACTGGATGGTTGGATATTTGGATATTCGGCTGGCAGCACCTTTCTCGAGGGTTGCCCATATCAGTGAGAGGAACGCAGTTTACCAATTAACCCCTGTGTGTGCTAACTTTTGTTTTTTTTGCTTTTATTATGGAGAGCGTTTTGTGTCTGTTGTATGTTTTCTTTTTTTTATGCATTTAAAACAATTTATTTTGGCGTTTTGGCATTTACAGTAGCCCATCTTCTTGACCATGTTTACGTAACAAAAATTTGCTGTGGCTAAAATATTTTCAAAAATAGTAAGTGTCCAAAAACAAAATATAATATAATATATATACTATATATCGTACAGAATCAGGATTATTGTATCCTATATCTGTCAAATTTCGGAAGGCTTTGGTACAATTATAGGCCGCGGGACACATAAAGCGTTGCCTTTTAACAACATAGTTCGACAATGCGCACAAATAACGAAAATTAAAGTCCGGAACCAAGAACCCCGAACATTCGGATTATAACCATATTATTTTAAAATTTTTGAGCTCAGGTAGGTTGTATCGACAAAAGAGAACAAAGTTTTTTTCTTAGTCTCGCATAAAGCTACTTTCCACATGTGTAATTGCTCATGTACCAATATTCAATATAGACACATTTCGACTCAATTCAATCAATTTGAGCGGCACCAGAATCAATGCTTATTATTATGGTATAGAAAACTAAGGATCTGCCACACAACATGTGTACCTTTCACAAGTCTACGAGCTTGATATCCCTATTGATACGGGGAATCTAACTTATACCTGCTAATTTATTCAATCGAGAGGAAATTGAGAGAGATTAAATGCTTAAATCTTTCGCAGTGTCGCCCAAGTTAGCACTTAAGTCAAACAAACCAGTTATAACGAATAACATTTGGAGTTTAAAACAGTTCATTGTTTAAATCCGATTTGGGCTGCCGCTGTCGGCCCCGCCCTCCCACATAGCCATACCGAAGTCGTGCGATGATGATGTATGATCTCATATATATATATACATACTCACTTTAACTCGCGGGATGTTAGTAATTTGGACACAACTTTAGCCACACTACTTGTTATAACGAAATTTGAACGCATGATAAATGACAAGTTTCCGTTGAGTTTGAAAAACAAAAAAAAAACAAAAAAAATGAGTAACATCAAAAACTAAGTTCACTTAGCTTGAATCGTAAAATCCAAAAACTTATTGTTTGTCATATCCAACTGCTAAAATATTGTCATTATATCAACGACCGCCGCCTGGAAGACCTGCTGCATTTTGCTTGTTGGGATTGCTGGTATCATTTGTCTTCGCATCAGCTATAGGGTAGCTCCCATCGTTGTTGTCGTTCGTAGTGCCGGCTAATGTACTTTGTGCATCGTATCCCCTTTTCTTAGACCCCTCGAATTCTCCAGCTACGTTTTTCACTTTACAGTCAATAACCGTTGAGCAAGTTTGGGCCAACAGTCTGGCCAGTTGCGTTTACTGGCAGACTTATTCGCTAAATATTTTATGGCTTTATAAGAAAGTTTGTTGCATATTTATTAAAAAGCTGTTGAGGCAATTTCCTGGCGTCCGAAAAGCAAATCTTGCCGCTGCTTTGACCTTCTGGTCAAACTAATAATTTTTATTTTTTTTCATTGCTTAAGGCAATTATTTAAACGTTTTCCCATAAGAGGCAGACTGTTTAAAATACCGAACAGACTACTTGAATGATACAGACAATGCGGTGCTAGGAAAAAAAAATACACCCAATTCCAATCCTTTTTTTACACGGTTTTGCTTTACCGGAAATTGGTTCCGTTTTTACACGATTTCATTCGATTACGATTAAAAAAAAAATGTAATACAGTCCAGGCGGTGCTCTACAGAGTACCTTACCTGTACCTTTTTTCTCGAACAAAATTTTATTTCTGCACATTCCTTCTAAGAACTTTTCAATTGGAACATTTTCTTTTTGGTGCAAAACGTTATCTATACCTGTAAGTTCCGTAAATTTGTATCGATTTTGATGAGAATCGAAAGTTAAGTCAAAGAAGTTATTTTAAAGTTTTGGGAAAAGTTTCAAGTTGAGAGATGTGTGAGACAACACTGTAAATCCAAAGGGAGTAGAAATTTGTAGATTTTCATACCCTGTACTGTATGGTACAAACGGTATATTAAGTTTGTGCAAGCCGAAATTTTGTGTAACATACAGAAGGTGACATCGGAGAACTCTCGAAAGTGTCTGTCTGTCTGTCCGTCCGTATGAACGCCTAGATATCGGAGATGGTAAGAGCTACAGTAACCAAACTTTCAGATTAGATCCCTTATTATTCCATAGGAGACAAGTTTATTTAAATGTTTTGATAACAGGTTTATATAGCTTCCATAAGGGTGTTTCAGACGACCTCGAAAAAAAACTAAAAGTTTTTTCGTTTGTTTATTAAAATATCATAACTGGATCCGGACGTTTTTTTTATCAAAATCGGTTGGCTATATCATATAGCTCACGTAGATCGGTTGTTTATAAAGATAGAAAGTTATAAAGATATCGTAACCAAATTTGGCATTCGGAATCAAAATCGGTTGACTATATCATATAGCCCCCACACGACCAATAGGTCAAAAAAACGTGTTTGGTGCAAAATTTGACTTTTTTTCTTTGTTTATTAAAATATCGTAACCAAATTTGGCAAAGAAATATCTTTTGGAGTTCGTAAACAGTTAATTTGATTGCAATGTGGTGGTACAGAGTATCCCAAAGTCGTACGCGCCCGACTTTAACCTACGCCATTTTGTTTACACGGTTTTTTGTGGAACGTATCTACCGTGTAAAAACAGAATTTGGTATACTTAGGAAAAAGAGCATTAGTTGCATAATCCTCATAAAAGCCTAATTAAATTTTTATTTGCATTAATGCACAATTTATTTCACATAAGCTGAAACCTCTTACAAGATCGAGTAAAAGCAACGTTTTTTTCTGGAACGTATCTATCGTGTAAAAATAGAATTAGGTGTATATAAAGGGCCCCTCTATTACACCTTTAGCTTGAATTATTGTGTTCTGTAAGTACGTCAATAATAACGCCGGGCCCCTTAGAACACTCCGGGCCCGGGAGGAATCCTGAACCGGGCCTGCCTGTACCATAGCACTGCAATCATAACACTGCAATCAAATTCGATATTTAGCTTAGGTACTCCAAAAATGTTGGTTCCAAATTAGCACCAAAAACTTTTTTAACCATTAGGCCCCATGGGATGATCAATCGAGTTTAAATTTGGTACAGTGCTTGGGAATTTTAATATAATTATTTCCAATTTTTCATGATATTTATGTTTCATCATTCTCAAGTTCCTTTCCAGGGTTGCTTTCCAACGACGATAATAAAAACTGGAAGTATTCACATTTTATAACCATTGATAATTATGTGTTTGTATTGGTTCTACTTATTAACACATGATTGAGAGCATTTAGCAGTATATATATTATACTAACGCTGATGGTCCTAACACATAGCTAAACAAAGGCGCAAGCGTAGCCATATATATCCAATTAGCGTGTATATGGAAGGCAAACTAAAATTATCGTATTACAAAAGACTATAACTTGGTAACACAATCATTACATAAACATGTACAAAAAGTATATAGTAGATACTTAGCCAAATCAAATATTTACAGGCGTTAAGCGCCCGGCGCTTCATTGTAGCGACTAAATTTGAAAATTGTCTGGGTATGGATCGGGTGCGGGACCGAGTTGCGCTTGTGCCGTGTTTTGCTGAAAATGTTTAAAGTCAACAAAAACTCAATTGACGTTTCGTTTTGAGAGTAATGATCACGTTGCTCTTCAAGCAGATAATGATAATGATGACGACGATGATGATGATAATGATGATGATGGTGGGATGAGATGGGATGGGATAATGGTTATGATGATGCTGCGCGGGTTTATATTAAAAGTAGCATGTGTTGGCGTTGAATTCTTCTGAAAGTCTAGCCAAGCATCCGAATGTTTGTTTAGGCTGACACCGACTGGATGGTTGGTTTGTTTTTTTTTTTTTTGCATTATACCGATTGCTCCAATGTAGCGCCAGAGCGAGATGGCGCACTTGACTGGGCTCTTACAAAACTGTCAGATGGTCATAATTGAGTGCACTTTCTTTGGAATTGCTGCCAAACACAGGTCGGTCTGGTCTACTATGTTGCTCATGGAATGGCGTGCATTACAAAACATTTAATAGCATAAAAATGCCGTAGAACTCATTGCAGGCACTTCATAGTGCACTATGCCGCAGAAGAAGCGTATACTCCTTATATTTTTTTTTTTTACTCGCATCGTAAATCAATTGATAAAGCGAAGCGGAAACAAGTGGCAGCTCTAATTGGCCATTACACTTGGTGACTCTGATGCCGACGCTGATTTGGTTAGGACCAGCATTCAGTAAATGGTAAATCTCAAGGCGAGAAATTAAACGACTTGAACACATTCGACATCGTCTATCGTTCGTATTCGTTGTTAGTTCGTTTATATTGTAGTATTCGAAACATCTTGTCGTAATTCCCAGCAATTAATCGTACAACAAAATGCAAATTGTAATATTCTTTTTGCGCCACCCAAAATGCAATTAGGTACTATGGGGCTTTTAAGATTTTCAGAATCTTTGGGGGGTTTTGCCACATGCGCATCTTTGCGGGTATTTTAAAAGGGGCGCCCGCTCGCTTGATCGTCAGAAGAAGATTTACTTTACTTGTTGCCGCCGTCAAAGGGCGTAAATCACAAAAATGGGGAAGAAGATATTTTGTTGCTTTTTAATAGCAGGCGACAAACAGAAAAATTCGCTAGCAAGTTTCCCTACATTGTATGCGTAATTGAAATTCCGCTGTCTGAAAGTGAAATTTACTGTGTCAGTTGGTAATTTCTGCTAATTAGAAGTGTTGAAATTTTACTTTGATAAAATGCTTTGGCAAGACGACTAGCAGGGGTCTATTCAACAAGCAACAACCATCAAAACTTTTAGCTCCTCGATTTCCGGCTCATGGCAATGGAAGTTCCCTAACTGGTTCATTACGTGCGCAAATGGTTTTGCGCCTCTATAAAACGTCTGATTAAAGATACATGTACACACGAGTACACAAATACCCATTAAGTACGCATGCTTACATACTATATAGTACATATATACACATATCTACATATGTATGTATACCAAAACATAAATGTATATATTTATACTCTTTTTCACATATTTGTCGACCATTTGGTGGAGCAATTAGCGTTTGCTTAAATTCAATTTATTTTTGCTGACTCTGTGCCAACAACGAGCAACTAGTCGACAGACTGACTGAATGATCCCAAGATCCCATCAAATTAGCCAACCCAACCACCAAAAAGGCATCCATAAATATCGCACATAGCACTATCAGACACAGAGGGGGCAGACAACCAGTCGTACATAAATGCACCAGTAAATGCCAGATGCAGATGCATTGCACCCTCCTCCACTCTACTCTTCTGCTTCACAAACATTTTTGTTGTACAATTTTAATACCCTGCAGCCGCAGGGTTCATACAATGTATAAACAAACCAAAGTGATCATGCATCAAAAAACATTGTGTATACGTACTAACAAAATGACTTAGGAATGTTATAAATAAATACATACAATACATTAATTAAATACTCCAAAATTTATTTTTAATTAATTAAGTTTTAAATTTAAATTACAAACATAATGAATTGTTGGTTTAAAACAAAAAAAGAGTATATGACATTCAACAATCGCGAATGGTTATCAAATTTTTTAATTTATTTTCAGTCCCTGGCGTTTTGGATGCAACAGCATTGAAGTTCTACGCAGACATTTTTCTCAGATTGTTTAGAGCTACCTCGTTGTATCATCATATAAATAAGGAAATTTGCTTTTAATTAAATAGAATAGTGACATGAAATCGAATTAAAAGCTGTTGCCCTTGTAGAGCTGTCCCCTTTGATAGTGCAATTAGCAGCTTTGCTTGTGCATCATGTGCTTAACAGGAGCATCCATAGGCTCAAGCTAAGCAGGATTTACCTTTGATCTGGTAGTCATATTTGAGGGGGTTGCGAGTATTAAAGAGTTGCGCAAGTGCATAACACACACCACCACATGTACGTACTAAACTAAAACGCAAATTGATTTAAAGAATGCACTCAATTAAGAGCAGCTCCGATTTGACTAATATTTCGAAACACGTTCCATTTTGGGAATTATTTTTTTTTTGTTGAGCCTCACAGCGGAACTTTTTTTAACTTGAACTTCCTATATAAATCCAGAAATAAACTAGAAGCTTAGGTCACAGACCATTGATTAAAATTTAAATTATTGATTTGCGAAAAGTTATAAGTAACATAACAAAGCATTTGATTGGCAATTTGGCGACTGGACTTCGTTCTGAATGCTTTGATCAGCAACGAATAGTTCCTTAAGACCCGAATAACATTCCGGTTATCGATATTAGTATCCCTTTTTTGGCTGCAACATCGCATTGACTTATTCGGTTTCGATTCTCTAGAAAAATTTCACTGCTTCGAATATAACACTAGTTTACACGTAAAATTAACCTTCGTAAAAAAGTGTTTTTTAAGGTAATTTTGGGTCAAGAAACACGAAAATTACATTAATATTTATTTCTTAAGCACCGTTTTCGAGATATTTTCGAAAAAAATGTTTTTTCACTTTTTCCAGTTATTCGTCATTATCTCGTGAACAACAATTAGATCGAAAGGTATTGATGCGCTCTTTACGGTGATATACGATATGTAGGAGAGAGTGGGGTGATATTTTTGCATTTTTATGGCAGCCAAAGGGCTGAAAGGATCTTTTGTTGGCCCTATGTTGTAGCCCACATATGTGGCTAAAACTTTGCCTCAAACAACATTCAGTTCTAGCTGCAGTAAGTGCCTCGAATATTGAGTTTTATAAAAAAAAACAATTTTTGGCGCATTTTACCCCCATGCCAGCTCTGGGGCTGGGTTCCGGAAAACGCGATTGTCACGTGGTCTATTGGTGAAAAAGTGTGGAAAACAAAAAATAGAAGATTTAATTAGTAATTTTCTAAAAAAGTTTTATTTTGAAAATATCAAGGAAATTATTAATTACAATTATCTTCAATTTATGATTTTATGCGTTTTTGTTTGTTGTTTTTTTAGTTTTTTTAAACTATAATTTTTTTTATGAACGAGAAACATGTTTTAAAAAATTTTTTTCACGAGATATTGACGAATAACCGAAAAAAGTGACCGAAAAAATATTTCTGTTTTCCTCTCAAAAACGGTGCTTAAGAATAAAAAAATTAATGTAATTTTCTTGTTTCTCGACCCAAAATTACCCTAAAAAACCCTTTTTATAAAAGTTCACTCGATGACCCTTAAATTTGTAAGCTAGAGTAATATATTATATTGGGTCAAAGTTTCATCAGCAGTAAACAAAACAAAAAAAAATCCTTATTACGACTCGACTTCGCAAGCCCTCAAAAATGTTTGTTCTCTAATATCGTGACAGTGTCCCTCAAAATTGACATTAATAATACAAAATTTCAGATTAGATTATTTTTTGGCAATAGGCCTCTTGGATGATAGCGATACAGCACGAAGATTAAAACGCAATCATGTCTTAGACCTGCCATATTCAAATTAAGCTTACAGCACTTATAAAGCAATAGTTACTACTCATTGGAGTTTAACTTTTTCTACTGTTAATTTATAATTTCCAAATCATTTACTTATTGTCTTAGGGATAGATTGTAAATAAATTATAAAAAAAAAAATATATATATTAGATTACTATGTCAGGAGAGACAAGTTTATTTTATATTTTTGATTTTGGGATGTTTCGGAGAACTTCGAGAAAAACAAAAAAGTCTTAAATAGGTAATTCGTTTGTTTATGAAGAAATCGTAACCAAATTTGGCACTCAATAGTTTTTTATAGTTCCCAAGCACTGTACCAAATTGGATTAAAATCGGTTGACTATATCATATAAATAAAACATTTTTGGTTCGACATTTGTCTGTTTTTGGTTGTTGATGAAGGTATCGTAACCTAATTTGGCAATCCAATGTCTTTTGTTGTTCTTAAGCAATATACCGGATTTTATTGCAAGCTTGTGGTACAGGGTATCCCTTAGTCCGCGCCCGACTTTAACCAAAGAATATAGAAGAAGTAGTTAACCGTACGCCATCTTTAAACTAGTACGTAATTATCTCAATGCACATAAGCACAGGTCACAGACATATATTTTGTAATAAATACATACCTTGAACTTTTTTTTCGAATGAAAAGATTAGACGATATTCGAATATTTTACCTTTTTTTTAAGTTTAAGGTTTACTATTAGAAATTGCCAGAACAACTTCACGCACGAATGCAAACTTTGACAGATCACATCTGCGTGATTTTGAAGAGTCATCCCAAAAAAAGTATGCCGAAAAATCTGATATTCTATTAGCTGTTGAACTTCATTAGCACCACTGTGCTAATTTTTTTACTTTTTTTTTGGGTAAGTCGAAAACATTTTGAAAACGAAATAAATATCGGCGGCTAGGAAAACCGTCATATGGAAATATGGAAGAAAAAAAACTGCCGGATTCTGTACCATGGCCTCAAATTGAAAATTTGACACGAAATGTAAATATTTGTATTGCAAAATTAATTTAAAAAAAATATATTCATTTCGGACTGGATGCTCTGGAATGTGGGTTTACCCATACACCCCTGTATATTAAGGTACAAAGAGCTTATTAAGTTTATGCAAGCCGTCGGAGACGCACCGAAGATACTTAAAATATGTTCTGCAAAAACAGTAAGTTTTTTAGAGATCCGAAGCACTTATCAGATTTTTTTAATTATCGGTTGGCTATATCACGTAGTTTCAAGCTATGAAGAAATGCACTTCACTTCAGAATTTTGCCGAAATTGATCGTAATCGGTTAATTTATTAGTGCTTTTGTTGTAATAGTACAGAGTATCTCAAAATTTATGGGCCCGACTTTTAGGTTCTCCACCTGCATCTGTTGCTGTTGCTTTGTATTTTAGGTGACACTTACCTTATTGCGATGTAAAGGGCTACTCGTTTCATTTAGTAGGTACTTGTTAACGTTTAGCACTTGAAAGCAAAACAGCGGAATTTCTTGAAATCGTTTTCAGATCAAAACGAAATACTGCAATTAAATTGATGATCTATCTTCTTAATATTATCTTTAGCAGCATTTAAATTAAATACAATAAAAATAAATGGCCTTAGGTTTCAATTTTTGAATTTAATTTATTTTAGCACATAATTTTGATGTGCTATTTAGTTCCATAGCTCTTAAATAGTTAAGCAGTTACATCGGTTTCTTGAAGCAATTATTATGCATAAGTAACGAATCAATTTTTATTGTTTAACTTATTAACTAGAAATACTTTTTATACATAGTAGTTTTATAAATAGATAAAACGATAATTAAGCTAAGTAGACAACTTTGTAAACTACTACATGCAAACGTTTTTTGCGTAATCCATTTTGTTTTTTTTTTTTCGAGAAATGTATGTGTATCATATAGGAATAAAAGTTACAGATTTGAAAAAATTATAATGCAGTTTGAATAACAATTATTTGTTTAATTTCGTTTTTTAAGCCAGATTAAGAAAATGTTTAGTAATGTGCAAAAAGTAATTGTTTAATACACAACCTTTAGCTTTATATTGGTTTAACTTTTGTTAATGGTTGAAATAAATAAATTCTGAAAACACATGGATAGATAGGTAGGGTACATACTAAATATAAAGTTTAATTGCATAAATACAGTAGGTTTACATTACAATTATATCACATGAACACTTTTGTACGCCGCACCATTTGCTTTTTTTTTACCTTTTTTTGAAGGTCCAAATATTTCCATGTACTATTTAGATCGCAAAGGTCAACTTTTATTGCACAGACTGTGGGAGCCAACAAGATTGCAGTTATGGCAAGAGGGAAAAACCCCTACGGTATTTGACCATTCATGCGCATCTCGAGCTCCTCTTCTTCTTTTGTCAATGGCACGGTCGTGTGATTGTAGAGACCCTGAGCCATCAGTTGCAGTGCGAGTGGATTTTTGGAACCAGTTGATTTCTTTATCTTGGCGCGTTTGTTCTGGAACCAGATTTTAATTTGCGCCTCGTTCAGGCCCAGTTCCGAGCTCAA
Organism: Chymomyza costata; assembly: GCA_018150985.1. NCBI lineage: Eukaryota > Metazoa > Arthropoda > Insecta > Diptera > Drosophilidae > Chymomyza > Chymomyza costata. The sequence continues at coordinate 841,947 of JAECWU010000190.1, read as the reverse complement.
TTGCTGGCGGCGACGCTCGGTGAGATACCGATTCTCGTTGAATTCGCGCTGCAAGCAAAAATAAAGCAAAAAAGGAAAATGTTGAAAATCATATACAATGCCAAGTTAGGGAGCGAAGGACAGTGTTTAGCCTAGGTTTACTATTTTGCCTTTTGTATTTCCACTAAGGCAAATCAATTATTTGCGGTTAAGTTAAAATGAATAGATCACACAAATGAAATATGACCATACCAAATTGGCGAGTTTACGTTAAGTAGATTCAACACAGGATATGTTGCAGTTACCAACAGGATGTGTTCTCGTTGATACGATGAAAGCCCAACGGGGGGTCGCATGAAATGTGTGTAAATATTTTGGTGCATTTGTGACACCACATGTAACTCAATTGAGCGTGCATAGGTAGACAGATTGCTTCTGAAGTAATGGACCTGTGTATACGTATGGACTAATAAATATATTGACTTGATATGTACCTTGAGTCGTGCCAATTGCTCACTGGAAAAAGCTGTGCGTGGGCGTTTCTCATCGTTGTTCTTGTCCTTTGGCTGTTTGGGGCGACGGTAGCGGGGACCTGCAAGAACACATAAAAGACATGTTTTATTAACTATATTCGTTTGTTTGTATTTAAAAGACTTGCATAAAAGACGCCCTTATTCACCTAACCACCAATGTCAATTTATAGTAGTAATGATTTAATTAGCATTTAATTAGCCGCATTAATTCAAAAAACCAAAAATGCATATTATTCGAGGCTATTAATTGCTCTTACAGAGAACATGAGTAGTTTAGCTACCAAATAAAGTTTGAGTCTTTTAGGCACGTTATCTATGTGTTCCTTCCAAGGCCAGAGTATAATTACACTCTCCAATGGGGAAAGGGCTTTAACCTCGGAAACGCCCCTTGCGGACGCTTCTGCAGTGTACTGCACCCTTTTGTGTTGAATTTTAAAGAGTATCGACTATTCGCGTTTGCGCAACAAGCCAAAACCATTGTATGGAAACAGCCGCTGGTAAGCGGCAAGCGTGTGGAAGTGTCCAATTTGTCAGCTGTCAAAAATATTATTCAGCGTCTAACGAACTTAAAAGTATTATGGGGCTAGCAAGCCGCCATTTTGAGCACAACGAGCCCATAACAATGTATAAGCATTTGACTCTCACTCTCGTGTGTGTGTTGCATATTTTAGGCAAATTGGTAAGGTTTTCTGGCTAAGAGAGCGACCAGCGGTCACTATTTACTAATTAATACAAAGTTGTCTCGGGGTTTATTTGTGGTTGTTTATTATATTTTATGGACAGTCGCTCTACCTATGAAGATTCCAACAGCTGGCACAACCGTGCTGTCAAGTTTTATGCAACACATACATAAATACTCGTTAACTGTCAAATATGGTTAATGCCGTCAAATGACTTAATAAAATATTAATTCGTCTTATTGTTTTAATTAACCCTTCCCTCCCATCATCCCACAAAGATAAAGAACAAGTACTTAGCGTGTTTAATCTAAGTCGCTCAAGTTCTTTTAATTATAAATCTAAATTTATTCACAATTTCCAACACATTGTAAATTATAATTTAATTGAATAATTGCTGCCCGATTAGATAGCTTGATTAATTAAAAGCTATGAATTATGAATTTGTGTTTTTGTTCGTTTGGCGCTATGCTTGGATTACAATTTCAACAACCGAGTCCACACATACGTCGTCACCAATATTAAAAAAACATTTCGAGTCATAAAAAAGCACTTAACTCGTCAATTAACGCGCAGCAGCAATAGCCTTCTAAAAAAATTGAAAAACTTAAAAAGGGAAAATCAGAACGCGGGTTCGAACACTTGCATAAAAGAAACCTACGAACACGATCCCAAACAATGTCTTATGTTTTTGTTTTCTTGCCTGTTGCCGTCAATCGGCAGCGCGTTTTAAATGCAGAAGCAGCACTACTTCTATGTGTTTATTTTTGTATATAAGTGTGTTTGACCTTCTCCCTTTGCCTCCTACGCAAGGGAGCGCCCCTTGTGACCCTGCTGTTACGTCGGGTGCCTGAGCGTTGTCGGCTATTTAGTCAAGGAACAAACAAACCCAATTGCCGCTTGCGCTACATGTTGTCACATAAAGTGTCAGCTTCAAAGCAGCGCGCGTCCAAACAGAACACTGCGTGCGGCCTAACAGCTCGTGGATTGATCATCCCGATAGGTCTTACTGTAACCTTAGAAGTATTGTAGAAAAGATGAAGAAAAAAAGGCAATTGCCGGCAATTGTTGTTTTGTCTAATTGTCGTAGTATCCTTCAATTTTATAGCAGAAGCAACATATTGCATGGGAGACACACACAATTATGCCGCTTGGCATAGTGGTGGTCCACTGAGGACCTTGTCCATTTATATGTGTAGAAAGATAAATTTTTGACTTGTGGTTTGTCTACTAACCTGAGCTAGGACGATCGCTGTAGCGCGTACAGTAGACCCAAGCTGGCCACATTTTGTCGCCATCGGTTGTCGTGGAGCCCGATTCAGAGCGTGTGTCATCCGATGATTCCATACCCGAGTCACGGCTTACGGCCGACGGTGGTGGTATAGGTTGCGGATTATTAGCCAGACGACTGCTGGGCGAGGAATTCAGCGAACTTGATGCAGATGAGCAGGCTGATGAAGTTGCTGTTGCTGTGGATGTCGTGGAAGCAGTCGATGAATTGGAAGCTGGTGGCGGGCTGACGAGATTGTTACCATTACTGCTGCTGCAACTAGTATTCACTGTGGCACTACCGGCGTTGTCGCTGCCCAATGGTGCTGGGGCTTGACCAATTTGCGACACAGTTTTGCATAGGGAGCCTAGTGCCGACTTTTCCGTACTCGGCTCAGTCAGCTGATGCATAGTTGCCGTAACTTTAGGTGCTGAGACTACATTGTTGCCTGCATTACGACGCAGACGGCTTTGAACAATCTCTTCATGGATACGAGGGTATGCAACCGGGTTGAAACAGTTAAGAAAATTGGCGCGCTCGAGCATCATTGCAGCAGTAGCGGCGGCTGCAGCTGCCTGCTGCTGGCGACTGAACTCCAACAGATCAACGCGTGTGAACGCGGAGGGCGTGCCTGCAGATGCACGACTTGCTTCAAAGGGTCGGAATATGCTTGCCGCAGCAGCAGCGGCTGCCGCTTGCGTCTCAAAATTTGTTTGAGTACTCTGTTTGGCGGCATCGGCGGCACCGAAGCGATCGCTCAGAATATTTGAGATCGAGAAAGCAAGCGATGGCTTGCCTGATTGTTGATGAGCCGGCGGCGGAATGCGCACTGTGGTTCCTGCATTGCTGCCACTACGATCATCTACGTCGTCCACATCGATATCGTCTTCCTCTTCATCCTCTGTGGTAGTTCCGGCCGTTGTGCCAGTTTGGTTTTGAAAACTGTCTTCCATGATGGAATCGTTCTCTTCCTCCTTAATTGTCATGGTTGAAGCGGGTGTTGATGAGGGTGTGGAGTGTACTCCGGGTGAGCTGGTCGAACTCAAGCGCTGCTGAAATGCGGCTGCATGGGCTGCAGCCGCAGCGGCAGTAGCTGCATCGAATGCCGCAGGATGGTGGAAAACGCCGGCGTTGGCCAATTGCTGTTGATGGAGTTGCTGTAGCTGTTGCAAATGGTGCAGGTGCTGCAATTGCTGTTGCTGATAAAGTGATGTGGCGTGGGGCATTAGAGCTCCAGCTACCGCAATGGGTTGGACTGTTGGACTCTGGGTGCCTGAGATTTGAAGCTGCAGACTCATATCGAGCGCTGCGCTATTGCTTTCGGGAATAGGCAATTGACTAATTTGTATATGCTGCTGAGCGTAGTGATGCTGTGCGTGCTGCGGCGAATGAGGAAAACCTGGTGGACTCGGAGCTGATTGCGGACTGGAACGATCCTCTAGGGCCATTTGGGTTAACGGTAAAATTGCAAAAAGTTTATCACTATCTCTAGCTTTCCCACACACAAACACACGATTATTAGTTAAGTATGAATTTAGTTATTTATTTTAAAAACTGTTGCACTTCGCTTGTTCGCAACTTGCTCTACAAATTTCAAAACACTTTGCGTCTTCTAAGTTATAGCGTTCTAGATTCGTATTTTGTGATACTTGCTCGTCGTGTCTCGGTTTCTTCCGACAACTACGACGTCACTGCGCGCACGTCTGTTCACTGCGACTGAAAAAGTTAAATTAACTAATCAGAGCTGGCTCCGTATGCGACGAAGCGACGACGTGCCGGCTGCCGGCTGCCAAAGCAATCAGTGAGAACAGGCTCTGCTGCTGCTGCTGTTGTAGCGAATTGAATTGTTAGCACCACCACCAAGCCAAGAGCCAAGTTAGCAAGAGAGGGAGAGATAAAGAGAGAGAGAGAGAGAGGACCTGTGTATGTAATATGTAAGAGAGTGTAAGCGAAAGAGCATCATTGTGTGCGAGCGAGTGAACCGTTGTCGGTCATTGTGACGTGACAGTGACGAAGACGAAGACGACAGTGATGTTGCTTTGACTTTACTCTGCTGATTATCAATTAATAACTTGGCTACTCCAAGAATGTTTTACTCTTCGACATGTGTGTACGTACATACATATGTATCATTTGTAAGAGTATGTACATAGTTAGTAGCTCGTATTTTGCTTGGAGGAGCTGCGCAAATTGTTTTGTGACACTCAGCGTAAACTAGTTACTAGTTACAAACATATGACAAGAGACAAGAAAAACAAGAGAGGAGAAACAGCTTGCGATAAGCTGGACCAGGGACCAGAGCTTATTGACGGCGGCGACGGCGCAATGCAACCGCTGCCATACACTCCTTCGCCCTTCGCCCTTTCGACGTTTCAGCATGTAAGTTGTATGTATGCACATGCATATACATATGTATGCGCCAACCAGTTTCGGAGAATCGTGTGTTTGTTTTTTTTTTTTTCTAACTCGCGCTTGCTCGCTCTGGGAGCTCAAAGTTGGAGCTTGTTTCTTGTTAGGTACGCGATATGACTTTATTATGCGCGCTGGAGCTGTCAGGCGGTTGACAACTATGTCGCTATTTGCTCGCTACACACACACAAACTCATAGGTCATAGGGGCACGGGGCACGGGGCACATATAAATGCACAGTACACAGTAATCATTTTCGAGAGACGTACTACGTACTCGCTTCCGCACACAAAAAAAAATATGGGCGTTGCCTAGCGCAAACTATAGCTGTGCTGCTCTTATTTAAATAAAAAAAATGGCTGCCTATATTGGTGTTGTTAGTTGATTTGTCAACTCCAATTCTCTGGCCGTCTCGCTTGCACACTAACTGACTTCTGACTTGAATCGGTTCATTTACTTTGGCATTTGTAATTCAATTCGCTTGAATTGTGAGTCCACCAAAAACTCGCTTTTAATTAGCATTTAGTTTTGTTGATTTTGTTTTTGGCAGTGACGTTTTAATTTGTGCAACAACTAAATAGGGCACCCAAAATACCTACAGTCATTTATTATATAGTAAGTACATACATATATCATGGAACTTCAATATTCACCAGTTTGTATGTCATTTACTAATGAAAATATATAATTACGTTTATATCCACACAACTTTACAAAATTCAAATTATTCTCATACTGGCTTCATTGGTTTACTTTAGTTTATAATTTTTGATGAAATTCATGTACAAAATCCATTTAACATTTACTCAATGCCATAAAACATTATCGCGGTTAATGTAGGATAACGGAAAAAACTGCACATTGATGAATGTTGACGAATTTGAAAAAATTTAAATTGATTGACTTTTAATTCACCAACACAAATCATTTTTAATGAACATTTAATAACAAACGCCATTTATTTGCTACTCAATTTGAATGTTCAGTCAAGCGATCAAGCTGAACTTAAAATCGCTTAAATATAAGTTATGCTTACTAAATATGATTATTAGAGCTTCCATTTGTTCATGCCAAAATCGAATGTCAAAATGAGTTGAAACTAATGATATTTTGTGTGGAGGCTTATAAGCTTTTGTACATAATACTCGTGTATAAAATTTGTTTTTAATTGATATGTAATTCTGATTTTATAGCCTAACAGCTATGAGTATATTTTTTAAATTATAATTTAAATGGGCTATCAATTCAAAACACACTAAGAGCAAGTGCATTTGAATGAGACAGTTTCGACCTTAACCGTTTTGCCCGTTTCATAACATTACGCAGGCGCAATTTTCGAAATTATGTTCCCCTTCAATTCGAAAATAGTCAAAGTTCACCTAGCTGTCTTGCTCACACGTTTGTCTTTCTCTTTTTCTCAGCAAATAAACAATAAACAATGGCCAATGGCTGCTTGTCGGGGCCGTCGGAATAAAAGCAGATGTTGATTTTCCGCTACTTTGTATGTTTGTGTGTGTGTAATCAGCTCTCGTTGATTCATTTATTTACGCTTTTATGGCCACAATTTTCAATTATTATTTTTATTATGTTTGTTTAACATTGTATTTGAGGTTTGAAGTATTTTTGTTTTCTGCTCTGGACGGGTTAAATGCGCTAATTACTGTTTTCAACTCGTTGCTTATCGTGGTTATGTGTGTACATACATATATGAATGTTTGTACATAAGTAAGTACATGTGTACGGAATTACATACAGTTAACTTACATAAATATATATATATATATATATATATATGTATATGTAATGTTTTGATGCTTCTGTTATAGTTTTATTTTTATTTTATTTAAAGATGAATGATGTAAAAAAAAAAACATAAACATAATACTTAAGATGAGCCAGGGGAAATGTAATAAAGGTCTCCTCCAATCCAAGACTTTCACATCACTTTTTGATTTTTAAGACATTTGGCTACTGCTTTAAATACATTTCATTATGCTATAGACTAGTACTATCTATTAAAACAAAAGACTTAAAGCACGAACTTATTTCTTAATATAAAAAAGAAGAGACAGAAATAAAACAAGCAGCTAAGAAATTTTTAAACGCTAATTGAACTTAATTCGGGGCACTAACAACGATTCGGCAAAGTTAAATACTACAAATACTTACGAACTACATTTTTCAGAAAAAAAAATAATAATAGAAAAACATGTTAGACGAGACCCGGGCAGCCCTAAACCTGTTGTATGTACCTAAGGTGTATACAAGAAGCTTCCACGCTTTCGGGCTGCTAAGCATAGCCCATCTGGGTTAAATGGTTTTTTTTTCTTAATTAAACTTGAATATTATTTCGTTGCGAGTTGGTAATGTAAAATGAATATTTTACACGGGAAATGCGTAAATAAATGTGTATTTTGTTGAGTGCCAGTTTGCTTCCAGTTATTAATGACATGCCCAAATTGTGTGAGGAGTTTGGTTTTAATTCTTTCATACTCTCCCTTGGGTTAGGGTTACCATGTGTCCGCTTTTAAGCGAACATGTTCGATTTTTCTGTCAAATGTTCGCTTTTTTCGCTCGATCAGACCGATCAACTTTTGCCATACATATTTTCATATCTTTTTCCACAAATGTGAAGCACAGTACGAGAAAAGGCCCGCAGTTGAGTTTAAAAATTTTTGAAGGCTTAAAACCATATTTTCTGTCCCAAGAGGACCCCCCATAAAATCATAAAAAATTTTTTTATTTCGTCCTAACTTAAATGTAAATTTTCCATGACAAACTGTTAGCGTTAGAAAAAGAATCTAACAGCATTTTTGAAACTTTGAAGGTGATTGATTATGTTCTCAAGTCTTTGCGCAACACAAATTTTTGTCTCTAAAAGTTAAAAGTATTCTCTTGGAAACCCAAGGCCAAGGTGCTGAATGTGATTATTTTGAAAAACAAGCTTTTAACGTTTATGATCAAGCACTCACATACTTGGAGAAATGGTACCAAGGAGAGGGGGTATGTCGGTTGTGGAATGTCCGTTTTTTTCACTCGAACCATGTGAAAACTTTACCTTGGGTAGCTTGGAACATAGACAAGCTTGATGAAACCTTTAGGTTTATTGTGCTTTCAGCTTTAAGGGCATTCAAAATTCGAACAGCTTAAATATTTGTATGATTCGTTTGGGTGCCATCTATCTCTAAGATTTACCACTTTTGGGCTCGTTGCTAAACTATACCGCAGGCAACCAAAATAATTTTTTCATTTGGCTAAAATAGGTTTTTTTGGTGATTTTTGTTTAGGGTTAAATGCTAATGAACTTGTTGATTATTAATTTGACTACTATATTTACCAAGTTGTTGTGAATTTCAACGCATAAGATGCACAAGTAAGGTTAACTAATAGCAAATTAAAATCAATCCAAAAACAAAAGACATAAAACTGGTTTATTAGTGTTTGTTGGCCTGTGGAATTTGTATCTGGTTTTATAATTGATATGCTTGAATAAATACATTAATGTGCTTGAATTATAATTAATTGTTAGTCTCTTTGGCTAGTTTTGCTGCCTTTTGGCATTTCTCTAATTGATTCGAAACAAAAACATTAAAATAAAATAAAAATAATAGCTGCAAAAATGCGACATAAAGCCATAGTCATAATTTTTATGACTTTATCATTTTTAGCCTCGGAATTGTGAGAAATTATCATTTAAAGTTTCGGCAACGAAACCATCTCATCTTCGAGCTTTTGACTGGTTTCCAAAACAGTTTCGTTTTGTTTTAGTGTTGTTTTGGCCATTTTGTTACCGTTGAAGAAACACTTTGTTTTCAAAATCATTTTTTACAGCACAATTTATTTGAAACAAAGGTGTAATATGCTCATTTGCTTAATTTGCAAGCCAATCAGTTTGTTAGCCCGCCGTCAAATTAGTTTCTCAGCTAATTTGTTAATTTTCCTAAGCTTATTTACTTTGCTGTTGCTGCTGTCAGAGTTAAAGTTGTTAAATCGTTAAAGGCGTTAATTGGTCTTAATGTTTATTTTTAACTAAATTGTTTAATATCTTACTTTATGGTTTTAGCAAACTTATTTTTAGTTTGCAAAATTGGCAGGGAAAGCGCGCGCGCTTGATTCAAAGTAATCTTTTAGTTAAGAAAATATATATATGGAAGACAAGCTAATTGGATTTTGAAAATGTTTCCGAGAATTGGGATTGCATAAATCTACGGATCAGTAAACACCCCCAAAACAACAACAACAAGGACTTAAGGCAAGGTGTTATGTTTGTAAACAAACATTCGCATATGGATTTATGGCTAAGAACAAAATCTTTAAATTCGATTAAGCGGCAAGCCATGAAGGAAAAAAATAGAAACAGAGCAAGGTCTAGCTCAAACACACACATATACACACATACACACATCGTTAGGACGATTTTGCTGCAATTTGCAACAGAGCCACAGGATGTTCGGCAGGGTTCTGTTTCAGAGCGTTTTGTAAATGATTTTGCGGTCAGACTCATTCAGCAGAAGCTGCTGCATCAGCAACTGTAAATGACTTTTCAGACAGGTAAATCGATCTTGGACGTCCTTAAATGCGTTTGTTAGTGTTTTCTAAGGCATTGTGTTTGCTCTTGTCCTTGCTTTTGCCATACAAAAAGTTAACATAATGTCAATTTTTATTTGTTTTAATTTTTTTTTTTTTTGTACAGTTTGGCAATAATTTTAATGGCAGGCGTGTGGCAGCTGTACTTTAGTTCAAGGTTAGAAATCTTTTGGGAAAGTCACACTTTTGGCTTTCATTTGGATGTGCTGCGGGCTGACCTTGAATAAGAAAACTACTAAATAGAAATGGCCATGACTTTTCAAATAGTAATGCACGTCATGGGAAGCTTCTGCTTTCCAATTAAGATCAACTTATGTATTTGTTCTGTTTACCTTGATTGGATGCGCAAGACATCAAAGTAACTCAAACGGCCATTTCTAAAATTCGTTTGAAACAATACAAAAAAAAAAAATGACTACCTTTGATTCTGATGCTGGCCATTGTTTGCGCTTGATTTTAATGAGTTTAAAATGTCTAAAATGAAAAATAAAACTAATTTATGTGCTTGCTGTGTCTGTCTGCCAGAGTCCGTCTGTGCAAGCATGTCCGACATACTAGTATCCCAAAAAGAAATAAAGTCAATGTAGCGCACCCAAATGGAACAAGAAAATTAAAATCATTTATCACGACACCCAACTGCGTATAAAATTACCTACCTTCGAAATTGGCCTAATGATGTACGACGACGACTATGGTCGAAAGTTGCAGGGCATACATGTTTATACTATCTATGTATCTTTGGTTAAGCGAGGAACAAAAAGAGATGAAAAACCTAAATCAGATTCTGATCGCAGCTGGAAAGCGAGAGAAATCCAATAACATTTTAATAACAATGCCACAATATCTACGAGTATAAATAATCAAGTTTCTTGAGAATAAAATTTATCCTATTCAAGCTCAGATCACAACCAATAAATAATTAGCTATAGAAAAACCTTACGCAATTAATATGCCCTTAAAAATGGCGCAACTCCATACTATGGGCGCCCAAGGCGAATTGATGCCGTCGATAGAATTACAAAAATGATATACACGGTTTCCCACTTACACAGGCATGCTTTGAATCTACTTAGTATGTGTCCCTTTTGCCATAGGTGCGCGAGTTAGATCGGCTCATTTGTTTCCTTTGATTGTGGAGCCCGATTAGGCTAAAGTATTTATTTCCACCAATGCAACTGGATGCCATAAATTTAATGGTTCATTGGCTCGTTCTATTGGTTGGTAGTGGTCAAGTCACGTCGCCATAATTAGCATGACCAGATTTTTGATACATAGAGCTAACACGTCCACTACTACTATGTGTATGTACTGGGAAAACTATTAATTATTGCAAGCGAAATTCAGTGCCCGGTGAGTACTGAATTATCACCTCGTTTAGTGTGCGCTCTTCCTCGAACACTTGATCATCATCAAATCATCCAATGTTGCTTCCCCAGTAATTGCCACTTGCACTGATTGAAGCTTTAAAATGTGGAAAATTGAAAAGTGGAATCATTAGAGATTCAGTGGGGACGGCCGTCTTGCTGCTAAGTGCATTGCAAATATTTACGCAAAGTTAGCAGCGTTTTGCTAGTCAATCTTTTTCGTAGTTTATGTACGAGTACTATGTATGTACATAGTAGTATAGTAGCTCTAACCATGAATAAATAGCCAGATTGGTATGCTCGGTAAGCATCCGACAGTTAGTAGTTAGTAGTCAATTTCAATCGATTCAATCAGTCAGTCAAGCGAGCCGCTGATTAGCAGCTTGCCAAGTCGGTTTGTCAGTCAAGCGGAGCGGCTCATAAGCACGTACTTAGTAGCTAGCCGCAACAAGGTGCAGCTTATTCAATCAGCTGACTGGGACAAGTATCACGACGATCATGATGACGGTGATGATGATTACAATGATATTTATAGCAACTTGTGAGCGGTTACTGCTTAACACGTCAATTGGCTGAAAATTAACGCATTTTGCGCTTTCATTTTTGTGGCGACAAGCGTCTGTCCAGCTGTCTGTCCTACCTGTCCGTTGCCACGTCTTTCTGTCAGACAAGTTAAGTGCGGCTAATAAGCACAAAAGCAGCTAACTAAAAAGTTGCCAATTGCTGCACTGAGGTGTAAATAGTTTTAGTTAATAATTCACAAGCCAAAGCCAAACTACTGTCGACTCAAATATTATAACAAGCTATGGCTACGGTTTTTGTTATAGCTGCTACAGTGGTCCGCAGCTTATTTTATGCAGACAAAAATTTGAATTTGAGATATTTTTGTCACAATTTTTTTCGAATATTACTTATATGTACTTTAGTTTTATTCCCGAGAGCACAGACTACTGCATTTCCGCAGGAACACTTCAAAACCAGTTTCAAAACCCATGGTTCAACCAGGGAGGAGTGGAGTATAGGTGTACCAGGCCCAGCTGGCTCCATAAGAATCTTCACGCATGATTCCAAGCTGGACGACCGTGTAGGCGGAGGCGTCTACGTTGATGAACTCAACGTAAGAACAGCTTTCCGACTCCCGGAAAACTGCAGTGTCTTTCAGGCAGAGGTTACTGCAATCCAGGAGGCTCTGATAATAATAAGAAACCTACGGGTACGGAATAAGACCATCTGTATTTACTCGGACAGCCAGGCGGCTATTAAGTCCCTAGCTTCATTTATATCGAGTATGAAGTCAGTGAATAACTGCCGCTTGTCTCTTGAGGAGATGGCTGAGCAGTTTTCAATCCACCTCATATGGGTCCCAGGACATAGGGATATCGAGGGCAACTGTATTGCGGATGAACTGGCTAGACAAGGAACTACCAGCAGGACAAGGAGGGCCTGCGTATACCCATGGCCAGCTGCAAACTGAAAATACGAAATTACTTCGCTCTCTTTGCAAACCAAACGTGGAATCGGGCATCGAACACGTGCAGAATCTCACGGCAAACCTGGCCGACATACAGCAGTAAAAGAACTAAGGAACTTTGCTGTCTGAATAGAGCCCAGTGCTCGACTGTCATTCGTGCTATCACGGGACATTGGCTGGTGGGGATACATGCAGCCAGACTAAATGCTCCCCACCATGATTTCTGTAGAAGCTGTGGCGATGAGGAGGAGCTAGAAACAGTTGAACACCTTTTCTGCCACTGCCCTGGTCTGTTTAGGACAAGTTTCCGTTTTCTAAAGTCATACTTCCTTGATGACTTATCTCAGCTCTCCGAACAGAGTCCAAAATGCCTGTTAAGGTTCATCCAGGCCGCCGGATGGCGGACTCATCTGGTACAGGGGACCTCTTGACTGGAGAAGAGCGGTGAATGGTCCACCGTAGCGGTATCACAACGGGCCTATTCTGGCCTTTGTGAGTTGGGACGTTGGTCCCAACTGCCGCCCTAACCTAACCTTAGTTTTAGTCGAATGTATGTATTTATTAATAAAATAATGTAATAATAAATAAAATAAATAAATATATATAATGTACAATTTTTATTTTTTATCTTATATGGTGACGAAAGAAAAAAATTGGCCGGAAAGCCAAATTTTTTGCATAAATTCGAATAATCACTAATGATAATAAAAATTCCAGTTATTTCCCAATTTTTTCTCCGATTTTGATAAACAACCACTCATTTGTTTTTGTAATCGATCGAATTTTACCAGCCATAAAAAAACTGAAAGAAACTGTTTTTTCAATTTTTCAATTTACGTTCAATATAGAATTTTTTTTCAAAACTTTGCTAAAAATTACGAAAAATTTCATATGAATGCATAAATAGCGTACAAGTCGTTTTGACAAAAATATGCTTCAGGTGTAATCGATGTGTAATTCTATTGTCTTTAGTTAAGAACAAAAAATTATCAAAATAAGTTTAGTACAACCAGAGATATTTGCTTTGATATAAACTCTTTTTTTTTTAATTTTGAAAAGTTTTTTGTTCGAAATATCTCCAAGTACGTTCCATGAACAAATTTTTGGACTGCATTTTCGGTTGTAGCATTTTACTACGGAAATACTAAAACATGTTGAGGATAACAAAATTTTTTTAAATTTGCAAACTATTTGCCAAATCGGGCCAATTTTCTCTTCAAACGTAATCCAGCATCGCTATATTCCATCGTTGGACATCTCACTGTGTTTGAAAAAGACCTTATATCATTGTTGTGAAGATGTAGAAGTTGAGATATCAAATGACAAAATCATGGCTATCATCAAAGAATATAAACTACATAGAATGCGCATCTCGCCCAAATTCATTTTAGCGCTTGCTGGTACGGGCGGGCGGCAGCAAACGAAACGAAATGTTGGTTCTATTTTTAGAACAGTCACCGCTTGTTGGTACGGGCGGGCCGCACCAAAAGAAGCGATATGTTGCTTCTATTTTTAGAACATGCAGACTCCGTTAATTTGCAAAGTTGTTGTCCTTCCAAAATGTACAAGAGACTTATTTTAACATAGGTTGCAAGTTGGTGTTGATGGGTCAGTGGTATGCGTGCCTGAATGGCATAAGGTTATTTTGAGTTCAACTCTAGGGTTCGGATTTGTTAATATTTTTTGCTTTTATTTTTAATATTTTTTGATCGGTTTCACATTTTTAATTTTTGATTTTATAGGCTTTATTTTTTATTATGTAGAAGAAATTTTTATTTTGCGTTGGCTGGTGCTGCCCTTTTCTACCGTCCATTTTCAGTGCATATTAATTAAAAATTATATTTTATTTTTGTGGTCTCTACAATCAACAAAGAACAATTCGGGAATCGTAGATTGGCAAAGGTGAACGATGATATGTATGTATGTTGATTTATTTGGAATTCCTCTGGTTATTTCTTAAAGCAAATGTGAAAAATAATAATACATATGTCTTTTTAATGCTTCGACTAAAGAATAGGAAGTTGGAAAGAGCCTACCGAAATCAGATTTAGAGCAATCATTTTTATAAAATAAAGGGCCCTATGCTTACTTTCTCTATCATTAACTGCATCAGTTGTGCACACACAAGAATACATGTAAATTCAAGTATTAGTGTTTGTGTATGCATGCGGTAAAACCCTTGAACAAATTGGAAGTCGATAGCAAAATACCCTTTTTCGCATTTTTCTCCTTTTTCACATGCATTTGTTAGTGTGAAGCCAAACGTGGTAAGGAAGTGTCATAGCAGACACATTCCCCGAAAGGGCATGGATGCTTAGCAACTAAAAATTTACAATTTTGGCTGAGGTTGAAAATATGAACATTGCCGACAGCCAAAAACGAAGTTCAGAGCCGAGATCAATTGCCAGCGCTCGTGAAATGCCTGTGCTATTTTTAGATTTTCGCGTTCGCTCTGCCTGCCGGGGTAAACATGAGCTGTAAAAATTGTAAAAAAAGAACCGATAGCAAAATACTCTTTTCCAATTTTTCTCCTTTTTTACATGCATTTGTAAGGGTGAAGGCAAACGTGGTTATGAAGTGTCATACCAGTCACATGCTTCGAAAGGGTATGAAGGCTCAAAAACTAAAAATTTACAAATTTGGCTGAGGCTGAAAATATGAACATTGCTGGCAAACGTTTGTTCTCTGCCCGCCCGCACCATATTGCTCTAAAAATTTTGCATACACACCTTAGTATGTATACTGTCATTGGGAAAACAATTGCAAGAAATACACACTCATTTCGTCTGGTCGCCACCTCCTTATTATACCTCACAAAAGTGCGTATTTTACTATGAAATTAAATGCATAGAAAGCGTACTGTACCTGCGAGGATATCAAAATACGAAAATGAAACATTAATTTTCTTACGACAATAAAAAAAAATAAAAATATTTAATATAAAAAGAACAGAAATTATGGAAAATTAACAAAAAAAAAACAAGTTGAATCTAACATCATCTTGAGAATCGAACCTCGACACATTAGACTGTGAGTCGAACACGCATTCCACTATGCCGTTGCCACTGCGCGCATTTAGTTTTCAAAATTTCATATTCAAGCAAATGTACAAATGCAAGCAATATTTTCTGTTGGGTTCTAATATCAGTACCCCACATAGTAAAATTTTTTTGTATGAGATGCGCATTCTATGTAGTTCTATATTCTTTGCTATCATACACTTAGAATGCTTTTCCTTAAATGTTTTCATATTTCCGTCTCATTTTTGCAAGCTCCTTTTTAATTTTGTGTTCATTTCATATAATTTCTCTGCGCTTAAGTCATAGTTTGACGAATAACTAAAATAAGTGCCCAAAAGCATGATTTTCGAAAATATCTCGAAAACGGTCCTTAAGAAGAAAAAAAGGTTGCCATTTTCCTCTAATTTAGGACCACCCAAAACAATACACATATCTAACAAATTAACAAATATAAGTAAACACCTTTTCAACATAAACATTCTATATACCCATACCCCTATATTCCAATATTAATATTCTTTTATCATTTAAGATAATTAAATACACAAGCTCGCAAAGTTAGCGCCGTTTTTACTGCAACTCGCAGCTTATCGAACATGCAGCTTTGAGGGTCTGCCAAAACTTCAGGGTTGCAATAAAATCATTAATATCTGTGCATTTTTTGTAACTAGGGTATGTTAAAATACAATTTTGTTTCTATAAATTTTTGGAATTAATTCCAAAAAATCGGCTTTCTGGCCCAATGTGCACTCTACAATACATACTGTCTACGTCACAAACTTTAGTTCTGAATCATTTGAGATTACTTGTTACAGCACTTTCCTGGCAGAGCAAGAAAAATGAAACACACGAATGCACTCTAAGATTCTGATAGGCAAATAGCCCCAGTCCACTTCCAGCTCCAGTTCCAAATGCAGTTTCATCCCAAGCTGTTGTGGCTATTGTGTATCGCAGTGACCGCAGCAGGTCTGCTGACAAATAATGCGTCTAATCGTAAATTATGAGAAAAAAATAGACAATAAGCATGCCTCATTGATGGCATCTGTGAGTGTGTGTGTGCATGTGTTAAAGCTGGTTTCCATTTAGGAACGATCCGATAAGCAGCAGCAGCAGCAGCAGACTCATATGAACACTAAAAAATGCCGCCACCAAATGCCGACAGCACCAATCCCAAATCCGTTTGCTTCTTTCAACTGCAACAGGACATTAGTGTCACTTTTAACATGACCACAAATGATCTCGAAAGGGGAACCTGCTGCTTGTGCATCTTAGGGGGCACTTTTAATATTGTGTGCCACTGCATTTGGGTTTATCAAGGCTTGATAAGCATGAGAGTTAATCAACCTGTCGTGGCAGCTCGCTGAACAATTTTTCATTTGGTATTTTTCGGTTTTTTTTTTTGCTTTTTTTGTTCTTTAGTGGTTCAGTTCTTACGCCCTGTATAAACCTTTTATAAGACCTTAAAAAGAGTTAAGTACAGATTATGTACAATATAAGAACTGACACTGCTGTCGATTGCCCATTTAAATGTTACCTAATTGTGTGGCTTGCGGTTGGTTAGTAATCGGGATGCTGATGTAGCAGCTAGCTGTGTGTGTGGCCCTAGACCTGGGTACTGGTTAGGTGCGTTACAATTAAAAGAGGAAATAACAGAAAAATTCCGAAAAGCCGCTTAAACAAGCTCTTAGTGTGCAGTCGTCTATACGCGAGTATGTGCATCTGTGCATTTAATCACTGCTAAGGTGCCAAAAGTATCTGTGGTATGCGTAAAATTAACGCAAAAGGCAATCGAATGTAGAATCAGCCGCCCCGTGTCTCCACGCTCCTGCTTGAAGGCCTTCCCCATTTATTTCTGCACTTCGTCGCGTTCATTTCGTTGAAATTCAGAATCGTGAGAGAGTTGTTGCTGCTGCCGTTGCGACTCATTTAAATCTCGTTTGTGGCAGAAAATACGCAAAACGTCGTGTGTGGTCTCCCGGGTTCCAGCAATATTAGGTGCGCTAGGGCACGGTAGGACAGGCATCCTCCAAACAGTCGGCGGTATCGCTAACAACACCAACGGCAATAAAAACAACAACAATAACAGCGTAAAATCAAAATGACTATCTACATAAATACGCTGCATGCTATGTATGGCACGAAACCAAGGACCATTGTGTTTGACCCCTCCTATCTTGGACCTCCCCACTCCGTTTCTTAGCTGGCTTAGTCACCGATAACGGGTAAATAATTTACTCATTGCTCGCAAACTTTCGCAGCTGTGAACTATTCGGCTAATTGGCTAAACAAATGCGCCCAACTCAAGCCTTATCAACTTGATAACGTCACTCTGTCAATTAGGTAACTCTAAGACATTCAAAAAGGATGCAATTGAGTATTTTTTTGTTTTTTCTGCTACTGTCTAGTTTTTTATTAATTGACTCTGGTTTTTATTGGCGCTGGTAATGTCTTTGCCTTGGGCAATATGAAACCATTTTGAACCTCAAAACTCTCGATAAGCTAATAAATTATCAGCACGAACTTCACGTTTAGAGCTCACGTTATCTTATTCTTAAAAATTTCTCGAAGGTGGATGTGTTTTTGCTAGATTTTGTCTATACTTTAGCAGAATGGCTTCAAATAACTTATTACGAACAATCATTAATAGACAGTTATTGTGGCAAATAAAGCTTTGATGGATCACCCACACAAAAAGAGTTATTTACAATTGAACATATTTATTTTCGACAGTGGGAAAAAATACAGGCAAAACAAAAATGAATTAAGGATTGTGAGTGTTTTTCGATTCTTAAATCTTAAGCATAAGTTTAAGTTTTTTTCTAATTTTGCGGCACTTGAATAGGACACTTGCAGGGAAATTTTTTTATTAAATTCTGGTTATCGAAAACTTTATTAAAATTAAAGACTATATAATATTAGAAAAAAATGCCAATAGTGTGTTAAGCAACCGTTTTGAACCAAAACCTTACACATCCGGGTTGGAAGGGAAGTATAACATTTGGGCAATTAATTCATCGAAATTGAAATCCCAGCTAATTAAATTCAAATTTGTTGTTCCAAAAAAAAAACACCTCTACCAATATATCTTTGTAGTTGAAAAAAATGTATACAAAATGGTTCCCTACACCATTACACCGTCAAACCTCCTATGAAGTCGATCCAAATGTTAAGTTTTTTAGCGAAAGTGAAAGTTTGAGTTTTCTCAATAGATTTTTCGTTTGAGAAGGCCATGCGATTACACAGATACTAATAGATTCTCCTTAAAGTGGTGTATTTTGACCCTTGATCCAATGGGTACATGATATCATGTAGCTTTACACCCTGTAGCAAAAGTATAAAGTTATTTAAATTAGTTTAAGTGTACATAACGGACAAAAAAAGAGGCTTGAAAGGGTGTATGAAGTACATGTAGTTCTTGATCGGCGTGAACAGCCGAGTCGATATACATAGCTATGTTTGTCTGTCCGTCTGACTTAAGAATGTTAGAAAAAATTAAAGAAGTTATGCTTATTTCTTTCAACGGTCGCCGTACTTAAGAGTACACTAAAAAAATAATGGAATACAAACATTTTTTTCCTCCCTTGGGAATTTAGGTTCACTACACTACTGTTTTTCAGCGTCCCATCTGATATTGTTTTGGTACAATTCGTGAAGTGATTTTGGGCGGCCTACTTGCCTGCTTTGGGGGTTCCATTCCAAAGCCATTCTGACTATGCTGAGTTGATATTTCCTAATGCATGGCCAATCCAACTCCATTTTCGTCTTCTAATTTGTAAGTGGATTGGGACCTCATTTGTATAAAGCCAGAAATCTGCCTTTGATATCCTGTTTGGCCAGAATATCCCGCATATAATCCTCAGGCTTTTGTTTATGAATGACTGAAATTTTAGCAACATTAAAGATCCCCAGCTTAGTTTTTCTGCTTATTTGACGGTTTCTCCATATACGGTATAGTCTTCCAAATGCAGATCGTGCCTTGATGAGTCGACTCTTATCATCTTCCACACCACGACTGATGGATAATATGATGCCGAGGTATGAGAAGCTATCGACAAAGTCGATAGTGTTTCCACAGATGGTAATGTTACCTTGGCTGGTGTGGTTGAAGCGCATCGCTTTTGATTTCGATGCATTTATAGTGAGTCCGATCTTGCTTGCCAGGCGTTTGTGGTTGTTAGCTTTGGTTTCGATATCATTGAGTTTATGAGACATGAGGCACATGTCTACCGCATAGTCCAGGTCTTCAAGGCGTTTGGTGAAGCTCCATGTGATCCCACGTCTGGTCTTGCATACCTCTCTCATAATCTCGTCCACTACTAGATTGAAGAGTAGTGGTGATAGAGGGCGCCTTGCTTGACGCCACTGTGCGTCTGATGCACCTATTTTTCAATTGTGCAGTACCGCCAAATCGGCATCATCATACATAGCTTTTATGATTGCTATGACATTGGCTGGTACTCCTTTTCTTCCAACGGCCCAGCATATCGCTTGAAGTCGATGAACAGCAGGTACAGCGGTGAACACCATTTCACAGCTTCGTCGGCTATTACACGTAGTGTGTTTGCCTGGGCAACGCAGCTCCTGCGTGGTCTAAATCCGGCCTGTTCATCACGTATTGTTGGTTTTATTTTTTATTGAAGACGCTCGTTCGTTAAAGTAGCTAGAATTTTGTAGCTGGTGTTGAGAAACGTTATTCCTCGCCAATTGTTGCAGTCACTCCCTTCTTTGATAATTTTATGATGTGTCCATTTTTCCAGGATGCTGAAACACATTCTTTCTCCCATATGCTTAAGAAATGTGGGTGCAATGTTTTGGCTATTAATCGCGTCTACTCCAGCCGATCTGTTGTGCTTCAGTTTCCCAATTTTATGTACAAAGGGAGAATTGGGTGATATCCCTAAGGATAAGGTGGGTGTTAACTGGGGCGTCATTTTTTATGTCTTCATGGCTGCGGCTTGATGTTGTTAACTCAATATCAAGGGTCACAAAAATCGTTTTTTATTAGGCAGACATATTTTAATCATTTTGGCACGACGTGCACTTAAGCACCAAACTCAAAATACTTCGTGTCTTTTTGATGGCATCTATAAAGCAATGTTGAAAAGGAAAACAGCAGCTGGATACGAAAATTTTCCGAGTTCAGGATGGTTTGAAAAATTCACATTGAAGAATGGTGTTGAGCTAATAATATTTTTAGCTAAATAGTAAAGTTCAGAAGACCTTAAGTGAATGTACAAGTCCAATATGATGATGCAGAGGAGATGGGACAGATTTCTTCGTCAGAGGACGTTGTTCGAATATAAGACGGAAAGCAAAGCTACGTGAATCCCCAAACGTTTCAGAAGATTTTATTGAGGAAGGAATTTGGAAAAGTGAAAAAAAAAGTTACTAGTTTCTTAAAAAAAAGTAATTCCTATTTATTTTTATTTTTGTGTTCAAGTGCCAACTGGTTATAGTGAAGTTGGACTGTGTACGTTTTAGCTCGCAATTTGGTCTCGTTACTTACTTCATCTCGTAGTGTGCCCGCACCAAATAATTTTTTAAATTGACTGGCAATATTTATGGTTGCCGCCGTTCAGTTCACGAGGATTCCATTGCCGTTGATGTATCTGTACTGCTTCGCTTCCATGTTTGCAGATTATATCGATGAAGATGATGATGTCGACGACGTGGTTGGAGGCAGCCGCTTGGCAAGCTCTACATTATTGGGCTAAAAATTGTTATTAACTGTGATTTGTAATGGTAACTGCTCATAGCTTCGATAAAAATCGTGTTGACTAAAATAAATGCTTTTTACAATTGGTGGAGTTTTAAAAGTAACAAGCAGCCAAAGTGGTGTGGTTCTGGACATTTCCTTATTTTGTTTCTTTTAATCAATGGATGGGTGCAATTAACCACAATCTATATCATATAAGAAAAAGTCTTTTAAATAGATCCGGCACCAAATTGAGCACTATAAATAATTCAATTTATCGTTTGATAAGTTTTGTAATAAAACTTAACGGCTCTTGCGAAAAAAATTATTCCTCTATACTCAAAAATGTAAACTCAAATGTTTACGCCTTCGTCAGTTTCCAATTGAAACTTCCATTTTATTGGTTAAAACTTATGTATACCATAAAT
This sequence comes from Chymomyza costata, assembly GCA_018150985.1. Taxonomy (NCBI): domain Eukaryota; kingdom Metazoa; phylum Arthropoda; class Insecta; order Diptera; family Drosophilidae; genus Chymomyza; species Chymomyza costata. The sequence continues at coordinate 820,514 of JAECWU010000190.1, read as the reverse complement.
TTGTTTAGCTGGATAAATGTAGTGGTTTCTCAGCTGTAGATATTTAATAAACACTGTTTATACAAGCAAGGGCACTTATAACACCACCTGGGTTACTCTAATCCTTCTGGCCGAAAGCTTTCACACGAGTGCAAAAAAAAAAACACAAGCACGCTTTTTTTACATGATGTACGGTGAAATGCTGTGAAAACATCCCTTATTAGCATTCGTACCTCATAATCGGCCGTGATCCGGAAATCGAATCTGAACATTTTATTCGGATTTTCAAACCGAATGATTGGCGCTCCCAATTTCACCAAACCGAATTTTTATGCGGTTTGAAACCGAATGTTTTGTTGCAAGAGGAATTAAAAAGAATCGGCAAAATAGGTTTAAAAAAATATACGCATTTTAAGCTGAAATAATTTTTAAAATATTCTTTGATATTCTTAGATTAAATTTATGCCAACTTAAAGTTATATATTTATTGGGAATTATTTAAATTAATTTTTTTAGCTGAATCAACCCAAAAAATAGCATGCACAGCCAAAACAAATTTTTTTTCTGTTCGTGTATATGCACATATCATCCACAAACATGACGTTAAGTGCGACAGGGTTCCCGGGTTACACAAAGAAAATTTCCGTTGTAACAAAAATAGCTAAGTCGTGTTTAATTTCCATAAATATTGTTGCTAAAGTAATTTTTGTAATTTTATTTAATATAAAGAATAATAAAGAACTAGCTATATTTTAATGTAAATTAAATGAGAAAAACATATAGGTAGTAATAAAACGGTGCAAAACTACGGCAACGATATCAGCTGTTTTGTATTAAACAACATGGGAATTTATTGGAAATATTCGTTTTTCGGAGCACGCCAAAGCCAATCCGAATAAAATTGTTCGGATTTTTTTTTTTCATTTTCCGGAACAAAGCTGAATTATTTAAATTTTGAAAAATATACATAGCTTTCGAAAAAAAAAATCGCAATTGAACACTAACTTACAACTTGTAGAAATGTACATTAATTACGATTTATTTTTCCGAAATTCTACATATAATAGCAAACCAAAAAAGTCACAGGAACATTCATCTCAAGTTTAAAATTATGAGTAAAATAATATATGTGCACTAGGGATGATTGCTCTCTGAGTGCTTTGTACCCATGCATACCCGCTTACTTTTCGGCCGGTGGTGGTGGAGGTATAAGGTATTATTGTATACAGTACATACCTACGCCGTAAAAGAAAACTCCATGCAAGTTTCAGTTTTTAAGCTCTTTTTGTTTGGGTATGTGAGTTCATCGTAAATAGCTAGGTCAGTCAGTCAGGTATAACAGACTTATATGTATGTTATACATAATATTTATTTAACTGAACCAGCCCGTCTACAAATCACACCTTTAAGTATCCTCATAAGCACTTACTTCGACATCAATGTGTGACAGTGGCAGACTTTCGAACATTTCTTATATGAAATAAAATTAAACAAAACCAATATCTGCCCTTGTGAAGAGCAAAGTTTTCGCTCTCATCTTCGTTGTATACACATACGTTGCAGTTTCGTTGACGATGCAGTCAGAAGAACGTTGGACGTTCCCACAAGTTCAACTCTAATTGTGACTTTATTTGCGCTTTTATTGCGGCTGTCTAGCAGACAGACAAACGCACACAAAAGACAAGATGCAGAACCAGATACACAGATGAACCGCTGGGCTACAAACCGGCAGCAGCAGAAGCACCCTTTTTTTTTTTTAGCCTCAGCATCCTTAATGCGCACTTTTTAACATTGCCAACTTTCGTAACATTCGCAGCGACGGCGCGACGTCAACTTGGGTGGTCTCGAACAACTTGCGGCGCATCTTCAAAAGCGGCTCGTCTCAAACACGATCATGCACCATGAAACGGTCGAGCAAACGAACAAAATCGAAGCGAACTTGCGGCCAAGCAACTTTCAGCTCCTTCTGCTTCAACTCCGCATCAGGCGGAAAGCTGCTCCCTTGACTGGGCTGACTGGTTGGCTGGCGGCTGGCTACTGCCGAGACTGGTACGGGGGATTCGCGAAGAGACATAGAGACACCCAAAACTGAATTCTAAATGATCGTTGAAATTCTGTGGAACAGTGTTTCGGTGGAATTTGCAAATGAGTTGTGTGTTGTTGCGCTATGTTGCGTTGTGTTATGTGCCCAGTGCCGTGGACAAGCTGAAAGCAAATTCTTATGTATGTACAAGTGCTGCCAGATGAGATCGAGTCAAGCATCCCACTTCCCCAACGCAACAAACTTTGACTCTGTTGTGCCTGTGTTCAATTTCAGGGCACAATATACCTATGTACATATATTTTCGGCCACTGGCAGAGGGGCAGGTGAAGCCAAAGGCGAAGGCGGCGCATGCATTCTGCGGAGACACTCAGGAGACGTTGTAATCCGAGCTAGAGGGACTGTCTGGGGACGCACACTTTGTCGGCAATGACCCATTTTGTGTGGCGGCTTAGCTACTACACTACATAGAATAAATGACGCTGCGCCTAACAAATGTGCATCTTGTACAAAATTGCCTGAAATTAATCATCATTGTAAAGCTGACTTGGGCTTTGTTGTAGTTATTGCAGTTGATGGTGGGGCTGACCAAATGGCTGCAATTTAATGCACCTCGACTGGACTGCTGAAAATTGTTTTTGTTTTGATTGATGAAGTCGATTGAATATATATGTATAGGTACATTTTTTTTTTTTGCATTCAAAAAGAAAATATTTCGCAAGTTGCCCATAAATCAAGCTCATAATAACGCTAAGCATTCGCCGACAATTTGAGAGAACTGTACCGGGTAAGTTATCCGTACAATTTTAATCGCTTTAACATCACAACAAAAAACCCAGCACGTTTAAAGTGGATATGTTGAGGGTTGTGGGAGAAAACAAGGTAAATAGATTGTGTGGGGCGGAGGGGTCGCATCGATAAAATCGGGATGTGGCTTTGTTTGTTAGAGCCATATGAATCATCTTTCCGAAATTGGTGATTCTAGGTCACTTGTTACCATAATTACGTAGAGTCAAATATTTGTCCAATTTTTTTAATTTATTACACACAAATGCATGTTAACACGATGCATCGCTCTGTTTCAGATGAAAAACTCTGCTACGGGATAACGGGGAAAGATATTGGCATGATTCTTAGTCTTTTAGCTGCAAAGACCTAACCCCCTCTAGTGACCAAGCGCGGTATATTCAAGACCCCCCTGAACGGGTCACGTAGCATGGGTACAGCCCCTATAGGTACAGGGTATAAAAATGAGCACAAGCTGTGGGCAGATGCAGTTTGCATGCAAAGAAACTAAAAACAGCATATGTTACATTGATTTACTATCTGCTCCTCCTCCTTCCTCCCCATACTCTTTTACTTACAAAGATATTAGAAGACCCATTTTCGACTTTATTTCAAAGCACATTTAATCAGACCTATTTAGGGTTTTCACTTTATCGTTAAAAAACGCAAAAAGCCCAAAGTGAGTAACCCTAACCCTTTTGTTTTTAGTCTAAATTGTTATTTTAAACTTAGCACTTTTGATTTTATGCATGTTTTCCTAATAAAGTGAACACCGAAAAGGTATTGATTGAGAGTTTAATAATTGGATGTATAAAGAAATTTTCAGTCGAAGAAAGTAAGCAATATTCTAAATATCTTTTATTTTGGCAGTACCGAAACGGAAAACAAAACAGCTTATAAATAAGCGCAGAAATGCTTCTGAATGGTGTTTCACCACCACTGTGTTTAACTTTAGTGCAATTGTTCGAACTACGTTTCCTATCCTTTTGATTCCCAGGTTTTGGTTAACTGACTGTTGCACCGACGGATTAATGGATTACAATTAAGTTGAACAAAACTTTTGAATCATAATCTAATAAATTTTGTAACCAATCCCTTTGGTAAAATAAAAACGTTGCACATAATTTACGGCCTCAACTTTTATTGCATCTGCGCATGCGCGCCGTTAGGGAACATTATATACATTTAATGCATATGTTATTTACTTATGTATGTATGTGCGTACTTTATAGTCATACCTATAGTTTGTACAACAGCTGGCATTAAGATAAACACCATGAAAATGAATCTAAAAGTGAAGATTAAAACGAAAACAAAAAAACTTAAAATTGCTTTGCTACTGTAGAATTAACACTCCGTTTGGGGCGGCCTAGTGGGCGGGCGGGCGGTCAGCGAGCCGTGACAAAGCTAATATTAAACCAAAGGTGGCATAAATTAGATATTGCCTCGCAGAGAAAGAACATAAGCGCAAAGTGCATGTTTCACTTAACAGGAAATTGTAGAGGTATTTAGACATTTTGATCAAATACCAAACATTAAGCCATAATTGTTGTGCAAGTCGTCGTCAGTCCTGAGTCAAGAGTCGGGCTACGACGACTTGAATTGTAAATGCCTTTCGAAATTGGGGAAATTTCGGCTACCATTCGATGTTCGAAATGCGGAGATGGGCTCGATAGTTGTTGCGCTGAGTGCAGAACCAGTTTGTTGGCGCTCGTTTCGTTTTATACTCAGGTCACAACAGCTGCGCACGAGAGCAACCCAGACGCGCACACACATATAAACAGGCATATACAAGTATTAGGTGGTTGTTGCCGCCGCCCGCCGCCAACTAAGTGGGTAGGCGGAGCCAAGCACACTCAGGCAATGAATGCACAGATGTTCATCTTATATACATATGTACATACATATGCAGCCGCCTTATTTATTATGTCTGCCGCTTGCCATAAGGATAACAATGTACGTATGTATATGTGTATGTACATATATACATGTGTGGCTCTGCAAGAGTATGGAATCCATACAAGGTACATACGCGCCACAAAGTAATTCCTTTGGACTGCCGGACGACCAGACTGTTTGCTGTCTTGCTGCTTGATGGAATTATCAGTTTTTTATTTATGGGCTTTTGTGGCCCGCTGCTTGGGCTTCGTCTGCATCTTGTGGCAGTTGGCTGTCTTCAATTTAATTAGTCGTGCGCAGAGCGCAACGAAACCGAATCGGCTTGTTTCTCATTTGAGCAGTCTCTTGTACCCCTTTGCCCTTGTCGATAAAGCTTTATTTTGAGTCAAGCCAATTAAGCAATCTGCTCATGCTCGAGCTACAAATACCCTGAAGATCGACCAAGCAGACCTTCCTACCAACCAACCAACCAACCAACTAGCCACAAAAGCAACAACAAGCATCTCCAATTTCCGTTGTGCCCCGCAGCAGCAGACGGTAAACAAATTGCGCACAACTTCATCATAATCAACACTACAGAGCTGGACAGCTGCAAAGCTGCACAAAAGTATACACATACTATTGCATATGCATGTATGTGTATATGTATATAAAACACAAATAAACAATAGCCCCCAGAACGATACTTTGGTACGTGCAGATAGCTTCACTTACTTGCACATCGTCGCTGAAAAACTTGGGTTAAATGCTGGTTAAATTATTTTACGTGCTGCAACCAGAAGATCGCAAAGTCATACTTACACTAGTAAAGTCTATAACGTTTCTTAGCTTGGCCAATAACTCAGACATCAATGCGGTGGCGGATTACGGATGACCGACTGCGTGCCGCAGCCAAATTCTCTGGCTAGCGTTCGATGATGTGAAAATTGTACCATAACTTAGGATGTTGCTGCTGCTGGCCATTGCAAGCGTCACGGACCGCGAATAAAGACCTGATGGTGGGCTTGGGCTGGAGTATAGAACCGACACAGCTCCGACCGCAACAACCAATGGTTGCATGAGACGTAGCGCGGCCTCCTCGCATTTTCAATCGTCTTACCAGCTGAACAAATTTTATTGTTGCCGTTTGCGCAATCCTTTCGTGCTGATACCAGCCACTAATATTTGTTTTTAAACCCCAGCCACAAATCATAACTAACATTTTATGATGGTGATTGGCAAAAGTTGCTATTACTGTATTTGTTTTTGTATCGGCTCTAGTCGTAGGCGTGTTTAGTTTAGATAGTGCGGCGGTCCGAAAATTTCCCAATGCTGTTAAACAGTCAAAGGAGTTTGTTTTACTTTGAGCTCCGGGTCTACCCGACCTTTTTGCGAGGAAAGCTTATTATTATTTTTTAAGATTAGACTGGATTACAAAATGAACAATTTTATGTGAGACAAGACGGTGACCCTCCATTTTGATACTCTACATTGACGTTTACCGAAATGGTCATTATGTGCGCCAAGTTTTGTATGAGAATAGTCTGCAGAGGTAGGTGAATATGAGCTTGTTAAAAAAAAAAAATCAACGTTTTGTGGTTTAGTAGGCTCACCTTAGGCTACAATCCTAATTTTGTGGCTGTATTGTAGCAGCATCGTTTTAGTTTGTATGAACTGTGGAACGTTATCTGCGTTTGGACAATTTGGTGTCTTTGTTTCTTACTGTCTCCGAGAAGCACCGAGCTTAATTGATACCGACTTTGGTACAAAAAACTTTTGCCCTGTCACGCAAATCTATCTATCTATTTAAATGATCCTTGATAGATTTGTCGGAGTTGCCAGCCTGAAACTTGTACACAAAGATTAGTCGTTGCAAAGATTGCAATTTAAGCTCTTTAAAGTCTCTTTTCATATTTATAAATCTGTTTGTCAAAATCTTTATTCACGCAAATCGGTATTTAAGACAGACCTTTAAGCGTAGAAAGTTAAACCTTATGTATTAATAAATGTCAGGTATCACTGAAGTTTGATTTTAATATAGTAATTAGTTTTTGAAAGCTGTGCTTGTTTCATATCATCATTTAATTTTAGTTTACGCCTCTTTGATGCGATAATATCTGGAGGTCGTAAAATGAGGCGCTGTCTCAACAACTTTAACGAGTTTACGAAATAAATTTTAATGAGCCTCAAGACTGATTTAATAAAAAATTAAAAATAATTGTTTTTAACGATTATATTTTGAACTTGAAAGTTGGGGGCTCAAATGAAAATGAATCGGGTTAGCAAAGACGAAATGTGTCAGCACATTTTTTTTTTGGATAATGCAACAAATCCCCCAAACATTGTATGCCAACCAAAATGTATGATTTGGTTTATGTTTGATTTTAAACTTCCAAAAAATGTATCTTTCCCTTAAAAATTGCAATAACAATCGACTTTCTTTCATAAGTAACACTAGTTTACACGAAAATTGAACCTTTGTAAAAAATGTTTTTTTCGGTCATTTTGGGTCGAGAAACACGAAACTGGCATTATTTTTTACAAAAAAAAAAACATGCTTTTGACAACTTTTTAGTTTTTCGTCAATATCTCGAAAACAAAATTTTTTAAAATTATGTAAATTTTAAGGCTGAAAGAATTCTTTTACGCACATTTCGAGCCTAAGATCTTCAAAATCGGGTAGGAACTGTAGATGGAACCATGAAAGAAAAATCACCACTACTGCTGCATACAAATTCGTGAAGACGTAACTGAAGGCAAACGAAAAACTTTAAGTGAAAAATGTTTTTTTCGAACAAAAGTGTTATTAAGTGAAAATCGGAACTTTATAACCCGATTTTGAAGAAAAGAAAGAATTCTCTCTCAGCTTAACATAATTTTTAAAAATTTTTTATCGGTAATAAAAAGCAAACCAAAAATTTGTAATTTCGAAAAAAGGGTCGAAAATTACACTTTTTTTCGACTTTGGTAAGTTTAATAATTCAATTGCTTGTAATCGCTAATAATAACTTAATCTGTATATATCGTATATCACCGTAAAGAGCACGTCAGCCTTTCTATCTAATTGTCTTTCATGTCGATACAAAATTTTGGTTCACGAGATATTGACGAATAACTGAAAAAAGTGGCAAAAAAAATGCTTTTCGAAAAAATCTCGAAAACGGTCAATACGAAAAAAAAAAAATTTAAGGAAATTTTCGCGTTTCTTTACCCTAAAAATCACTTTTTTACGAAGGTTCACTCAATGACTCTTAAAGTAAACTAGTGTAATCGGCCTTATCGACAACGAAAAGTTAAGTCTTTCACAAAATGTCTACATATTACCACTTCCCATAAGTCTTGAGAGCGTTTATAATCCCCAAAGTACCGAGGCTGTAATAGACAGAATAATTTTCAAAATATTATCCCTCAGTAAAGAAAAAAAAAAAATATATATACATAATTTATTACATTCAAATAAATAACAACGAAGTAAAAATGAGGCTCTAAACGTAACGATCTATGGTTCCAGTGAACCACCTTCAAAATTCGGTGGTCTGGCATCCCCATACTCGATATCTTGGTATTTAAATACCCAACACTTTCGATCATTTTTAAAGCTCTAAGCTATCGTGAAGTAAGCCCCGTTGCATATCCGGCCTACGCGGCTATATAAACCACTGAAGGCAGCGTGTTCTACTCTTTTTCGGTTCAGCTGCAATAATATTATGTCCAAGTGCGATTGTGCGACAGACATAAAATAAACCTCCGTGAATACCTATATAAGAGTAAACTAAAAAATCTGCTTTTCGTAAAAATAAATTCACAAGTGCAGACATTAACCTAAAACTACCCATGGTGGAATTTTGATAGTTCGAAGATATAACCTCTTTCTTGTAAGTAAGAAGCTCTCAAGGCCCACATAATCCTAATAAGATTTCTTTATTAGATTGGTTCATTAAGCCACCCCTTTGCTAAACCAGCACACTAAGCGTATGCTCAAAGCGCAGCCGTCGCAGTCAGATACTGCCAATCCAACTAATTTATCTTATAAAATGTTACACAAGTTACTTATTATGCAAAAATTTTGTATCTTATATCACTCTTAAACCCAAAAGCTAAAAATTTATATCAATTAGAAAGAAACAATTTTTTCATAATATTAATTTTAACATACGTGCAAGACCAAGTAACTACTACTATCTTTTATAAGCATTCAAGTTACAGCAAACACCATACATCGTGGGAAGGCCTTCAGCACGGATTGGATGGTGGGTGAGTTTTTGGACGAGAAGTAGTATGAACCTTGGTCAAGAGTTAAAAAAGTAAATTACAATCGGAAAACTGATGTTTAATTATGGATACTAAAGTGAAACAAAAATTTTAAATATATGTAATCGCTTTAGTAATCATAAGTTGGCAGCAGGGTTTCGGTCATTTGTTTTGATTATTTTGCGCGCACGTTAAAAAGGAAAAAAAAAAAACAAAGAAAACAAAAAGAATAGAAAAAAAAAGAAGAAACAAGAAACACCACAATTTAAAATGTGTAAAATTTAATTGTCACTTAATATGTAAACAAAAAACTAAATCATGCGAAAACAAAACCATTGATAAAAAGTAATAAGCAATAAGTAACATAAGTAGTAGAAGAGTAAATTGTAAACAAAATAATTTGGCTAGGTATTGATAATCTCCAATTAAAATCCACTATACTTCTCTATCGTATGTAGATAAACAAAACAACAAAAAAATTAAAGAAAAGAACAAACACGAAACATGTAATCATAAATAACTCCCACACTTAGGTGTAAACTGTTATCACCTTTTCGTTATTGCCTTAAATTCATATTTGTAACTACTCTAAACAAGTTACTAATAACCAAAACAAAACAAAAATTGAACGATTTTAAATACCTATGTTGTTATAAAACTGCAACTCCATAACAACAAGGAGAGATAAAATGGAACAAATTGAAACTTAATCATTTAAATAAGTAATTAAACTACCCTTAATCTATAATGTAACGACAGCACTAAATATTGTCAAAATAACGAAAACTTCAAAAGTATACTTATAATTTTCTAAAAACCATAATGTTAGTACTATTCTAAAACCGTATTATCTTAATGAACTAAATAGTGAAATCTGATCAACTGCCTTTCATTAAAGGGGTTATTAATGTCAATACTCAAGTTGAAATTATTAAATATTTTTTGATTATGTGAATAAACTACTTATAATGGAATAAATTTAGTATTATTTTCCTAAGGAAAAGAGGATAGGGTAAAGCAAATTAGGGAGTCATGTTAACGCATCAAATGACTCATAGGTAGGGTGGGTACAGACGCGCGATGTTGCAGAACATCCAAGCCACATTAGGATGGCAATGCCAATATTTATCTCTAAATGTCTATGTCTGTCTGTTATTTTACTTTTATATATTCTTATATTCTTTTAGTGTAATCTGGCAGGGGCCTCCACATTTTTTTTATTCATGTTATTGTTCTGGCCCCACCACAGGCTGTTTTTGTTAGCCGCTCAAAGGAGCCCAAAGGGATAGAACAAGTGGAGAGATGTGAACCAGCTGAACATTATAAGGCTAAATCTGGAGTAAATCGTTATTTGCCTGGACAAAAATGGATGCAGAATGTAAATGCTTATTAAGAAATTTTGTTTTTCTTACTTTAATTTCCAAAGATAATAATGGCTGCGTCGGTACCCAAATTTGTGTATAAATGGTATAAAATGGTCTAATAAGTTCCTTATTATACTTTATTTTACAGTGCAAAGTAAAAAGTTTTATTGGAAGCTTCGACAGTTCCCTGGGGGTTGGATAAAATCAACAACCGGGAATACTTTGCAAAGCCAGCTTAGTCAATTTATAAAGACATAAATAAATTTGCAAATTGAAACCTATGTGCAAAATAATATTATGACGATGGCAGTTAGCCACTGATTAGGTACATTATATTGATCACTGTTCTGATGATAAAACCTGCTGCCATTATTAAATATTAAAAGTAATCACCACTCGCCATAGAATTTAGTTGTTCCATAGTTGCCTCTTAACAAAACTAGCCATTAAACTTTTAAATTAATGAGCAAGTGCAATAAAGTACCCCTCCAGCCCATCAGTAAGCAATGACCCAACCAACTGGCAATTGGCAATCTAGGTTATCTAGTTGCTGGAGTTAAAAAGCGCGTACAAGTTAACGCCCACTTTTGGGCACACAACTAATTGTAGAACAAGTTTTAAAGAGAAACACGATGATGATCAGTTTTGTTCGTGAACGTTTGGAAGATTGGCGTGAAGTCTTAGAAAACAGTGCATTTTGAAGATCTTCCAGAATATAACTTGCAATTATGCATTTACAGCAAAATGCAACAAACAAGTGTGACTTGACCATATCTTGGTCTGACCATGGCTACATTTGTATACCCTGCGTCTCAAGAATATGACTAAAGATGGGATCGGGAAAGAAAATTCAATTCCTGCTTTGCCCGTACCAAAAAATTGTGCAATAATAAGGTAATGTAGAGCTGTTAGTATTACACTGTAATCATCGGTTCGAGATTAGCGTGTCTGCTCGTTTCGATTTAACGACGACGACTTTTAATTTTTTATCACGTCAGGATTTTGAAATATTTGAGGTTATTTACCCGAAAAACTGTGCTTTTTCCTACTTTTGAGGTTATGTACAAGGTGCAAACAATTTTTGTGGTCAGTCACTCCAATAACATAATTTAGTACCACTCTTACCCTTTAACTTAAAAGTTCAAGCGATCATTTACGAAAAGTTATAGCTATTCAAAGTTACGAAGTATATAACGAAGTATATTAAGCCTTTGAGACAATAACACAGGCCAACTGGTTTAGTTGTTGGGAAACTAAGGGCCATTTCCGAAGTAATTTGCTGCGTAGAGTCCGAATCCGAGGTCAGAATTGGCCCATCACATCAGGATCTTGAAATATTTGAGGTTATGCACCCGAAAACGACGTTTTTTTAAATATCTCAAAATCCTGACGTGATGGGCCAATTCTGATTCCGGATTCGGATTCTACGCAGCAAATTACTTCGGAAATGACCCTTAGCTTCCCAACAACTAAACCAGTTTGCCAGTGTTATTGTCTCAAAGACTTAATGCAAATGCTAATGACGTCGAGGGATATACTTCGTAACTTCGAATAGCCATAACTTTGCGAAAAAAAATCGTAAATGATCGCTTGAACTTTTAAATTAAAGGGTAAGAGTGGTACTAAATGATGTAACTGGAGTGACAGACCACAAACAATTTTTGCACCCTGTACATAACCTCAAAAGTAGGAAAAAACGCCGTTTTTCGGGTAAATAACCTCAAATATCTCAAAATCCTGACGTGAAAGGCAAATTCTGGCCCCGGATTTAGATTCTACGCAGCAAATTACTTCGAAAATGACCTATAGCTTTCCAACAACTAAACCATGTTGGTCTGTGTAATTAACAAAAAAAAAAACTTATTTCAATAAATCAAAACTATTCAGACCTAAAAAGTAAAATAATGCTTATCTACAAGAGGTAGAAAGCTCAACTTTGTGTTGCAAACAAGTAACCTAAACTAGTAAACCTCAAAGATCTCAGAAATGGTAAGAGCTAGAGTTTCCAAGCCTAGTACCAAATAAGATCAAAATCGGTTAACTACATCAAATAGCTCCCAGAGGACCGTAGGTCAAAAAAACGATTTTGGTGCAAAATACGTGTTATTTTTTTTTTAATTTATACTAACCAAATATGGCAATCAAATATATTTTGGAGTTTTTGAGCAATATACCGAATTTGATTGTAATGTGGTGGTGGTACAGGGTATCTCAAAGTGGTTCGCGCACCATCTATCTATCCCTTTTTTGCTATCATTTAAAATTTCCTGCACTTCTATATAGAGATTGCCTTGCTATATTTATCTGTAACGATTCTGATTTAAATAAAGTTTTACGCAGTTCGAAAAATTTCGCGCGGAATGACAAAATTTCATATAAAAAAAAAGTCCCATTTGGGATATCCCTTTTGGGATTTCTTTTTTTATATGAAGTTTTGTCATTCCGCGCGAAATTTTTCGAACTGCGTATAGGCCCTTAGTTGGAAAATTTTTATAAACATGAATTAAACAAGGTTATGTTTAAGATACCGGAAAATGGACACATAAGAAATCTATTAGTTTTTCGAGAGCATTTCTGCACATTTGATCCATACTTTCAACTCCAACTTTTGCTATACCGTGCACTTAGAGGGTCAAGGGTAAACGGTCCTTTATACCAAAATGTTTTTTATAGCCTCGGGTAGCGATTGAGTTATGTTCGTTTGTACGCCCGCCCGCCCGTCCGTTCGTATGAACGCCTACAGGAGCATGAGACCTTAAAATTGAGTCATCTTCATCGAAAAAAGCTATACAAATTGTGTCCAAATGGTGTATTTTTATCCAATTTGAACAATTTTTGCAGCATACTAGTCTTGGTAAGAAGGTGTCAATTGAACTGGGTAGCTTTTATAATGTGTGCGTAAGCCGCGAAACTCACATACGGGGGAAAAAGACAAGACATGAATCGAAAAACTTGATCTGCAGATAACACTAGTTTACAAATTTAAGGGTCATCGAGTGAACCTTCGTTAAAAAGTATTTTTAGGGTAATTTTGGGTCGAGAAGCACGAAAATTACAACCATTTTTTTTCTTAAGCACCGTTTTCTAGATTTTTTCGAAAAACATGTTTTTGTGCACTTTTTTCAGTTATTCGTCAATGTCTTTTCCGCCCTATGCTCCAGCTAGGAGCGATACAACTGTCAAGAATTTTTAATTTGTATTTTGCATCAATTATGAAAAAAAAAAAATATATATAGCTATCATAGGGGTACTACATAGCTATTCGAAAAAAGCGTTCCTCTTCAAACTTTTTGGGTTATTTTTAACATTTTATCAAGTCGAAGATTTACTGAATTTCAAGAGTGTTCAAAAATTCAAAATTTTTTTTACATAATGCAAAAATTTAAATATCTTTCGGGTCCTGATACTAATTTGGGGATGTGCGGAAGTTCCATGTTTTGCAAAAAGAAAATCCGGCCATCCGAAACCCACGAAATTCAAACAACCACATGGGTACAGGGTATAGTATAGTCAGTTTGGCCAGACTATAGCCGACCCAGTTGTTGTTAAAGTAAATTAGGTGCTTAAATAAATTATTTAATAAGCACGTGATCTACGCATTTACTTGCCCCTCTTCAGCTATACTAGCCGCATTATTACCAGCTTGAATATCTTTTCTATTTTTTTGTTCTCTTTTGAGCCAAGGGCCAATGGTGTTTCCGACACGCCCACTGTTGAACGCCCAATACTCTCAGTGTTGGTCACTATACTCGTATGGGGAGTGAGTCTTCATTTTGCAATTTTATATTAAATCATTGCAATTTAGTCAACAACAACAACAACAACAAAGTTTACAACAGCTGCAAAGCTGCAGTCCAAGCAAAGTAAGCCCTCGTTTATGATAACAATGCCGATGCCGCCATGGCTTTTACATGCTTGATGGAAATCTCCTCAGCCGGCGTCATATATAATTCTCCACTTTATGACTTTGCTTTGCCCAGAGCTAATAGCCTTTTGCCTGTCTTACCACACCCTTCTACAACACTTTGCCGTGGACAGCCAACCAAACTCATAATCTTCCAGTTGATCGAACGATCATTTTTCGCGTACTTGCAAGTACAATTTACTGCAGGGCCTATAAACGCCTTATGTCTATGTGTGTGTGTGTATGTGTGTGTGTGTGGTCTTCTCAATCTTTTTGAGCAAGCCGTTTCTTTGGGCCCGCCCGAGCCCCGCTAGCATGTTCCATTGCAATAACCATAATGGCGCGCACGATTTATGTTTTAATTTTGCATTTAAGCCATAGAGCGGAGTACGTAAGACCTGATTTTGTGTCTGGGTTCTGAATTTCGACTTAAGTTTGATTAGCACTGATAACCATGCAATTTTCAGTAGACGTTCATAGTACAGTTGTTGTTGCACTGAATGCCAAATACATTTCAATTAATTAAGTGATCCTTCCCGTCTTTGCTTTCGATAAAATTTTATAGATATGTGGACTTCATTTTGATTGACTTACTTGTGGTCAGCCCTACTCATGGCTCCTACTTTTAAAGGCACAAATAATTTTAAATCTACTTACGATAGGTGCGACATTCTCTGTAGCATTCAAAAATTCAAACAACAATTGGCCCAATCTTAGCAAAGTCAACCGCAAAAACTCAACGTGCAACAATCTGCACCATTAAACAAACTATGGCAATGCCATATAAGGTTAGAATTTAACCAAGTTAAATGGTGGCAATCTAATTAGTGTAACTGCTTGCCACTTTAATTTGGTTAGGTTTGCTTTTGGTAAGGCTTTTTAATTAAAGCCACGAAAAAGCACCAGAGCAACATGCCGGTCTGCAATTAGACTAGTTAAAGTTTGCAATTCGCAAACAGTGCATACCTGCATAAACATACTATCAACGAATATCCACATGCATTTATATAACTACATATAATACCTTCTATAGGAGGTAGAGTCTACTCTACTCTAAAGGCAGAAGCAAAATTGACAGCTTGAACTTTGTGGTATGCTACAAAAAGCGGAACGTGAGAACTGCATTGCCTGTATCGCGTCCAAAGATATTGCCAAATGTCTCATATACTATTGTCGAAAATCCTTCTAGGCCTGCTGCATTCACAATAGACGACAGACGCTTGTTAAAACATTTGGACAACCGCAGTCGCCGCATGTCACAAACCGCAGAGAATTTAATTTGCAAGCTTAAACAAAAAAAAAAATTTTGTATGCACAATATGTATATAAATTTTTGGAAGACAATGCAACAAACACCTTACGGGCGCAGCAAATCGCCCAGCTACATACAAAAATATACAAAAACAAAAAACAAAAAAAAGAGTAGCAAGGACAGCAAGGAGTGTTCACCATGGAAAACATATGTCCCACATGGGTATGTTTGTGTGCGCTCGCTGCAGGACCTCAAGCAACATTGGGTGCTGCCTAAATGTGTCTATAAAACAATGCATTGACTTCTTGTTGGCGCAACAATCATTAGTTTCGGTCAAAGTCAAAGACCGATACGGTCTAGCCAGGACTCAACGTATAGTACTTGACGACAAGCCTCATGCCTGCCACCGCGTGTGCGTGTGGGCTAGATGTTTCAGCAGGCTGCTGTTTGGAATCGCCTTTACCCGGGGCCCGGGGACACTACCTGCCACTAGCACCAAGCACCGACGCGAGACATGCGGTCGATTTGGCTGTCAAAACAACACGATTTATGCTTGGTATTGCGAGCAATTGGGATAACAAGATATTTGCCGACGCCTACAAAAACTAAAGGATCTTTTAACTGACAGTTGCATTTTGTTGTTGTGTTCAAGGTTCTTGATGTTGATGTATGCGTTTAGATCGTGCATTAGATGGCATCACTGGGCGAATGATGTTGGGGGTAATTAATCTAAGAGTCAGTGAATTTAGAGGGCCTTGCCATGATCGCCATTTTAAATGCGCACTGCGAAAATGAATAAACCCATTCGTTATTATCGACAATTTAGGTAATGGTACATAGTTAATTTCTTTAAATGATCGCTTAAGTAGGACACCCATCACGATAAGAGCTCATATCAATGTACGAATTGGCTACTTGGAACTACGTTTGACTGTAATTCGAGGCTCTGTGTGTTGATAGAATCAACAAAACAAGACCTTGCCACACAAGCTAAAAGCCCAATTGGTTAAGAAGACGACGCTTACAAAGTCTCCATAGGAGTCTGGCATCTGTGTGGTGCCTGATAGCCTTTTTGTTGTTCTCATTTTCGTGTCGCTGGTTTTCGTAGAAATTTATTGTATTGTAGGATTGTCCGTAGTGTACCCAGCTGCATATGATGATGGCCTTGCAAGACTAGTTTCTTGCAAGTCTTGTTAACTTTCAATAAGAGAACTGTGTGCTTGAAAAATCGATTAATCGAAGTGGCCAACTTGTTAAGCCTTCTGTCAATATGTCACTTGGACAACTTACGGCTGGCCAGTCAAAAAATGTCCAGTCTAGGCATGGTCTCCGGTGTTATTTGAGCCATAAGAAATAGGTAAAGAAGCCGCCAAATCCTTTAAGTAACCTACAGTACACACACAGCGCAGCAGCAGCACACTTGTTCTAGAGACCTCCCACAAAGTTGGCAATGTCGTAATCACCCACAAAACTGGGCATGCCGTTGGTCAGTTTGTCAGTAAAAATCGTTAATATGTTTTCAAACACTTTTGAGAAAATGCCGACATAATTGTTGTGACAGACACCACCAACACACAGACCAGAAGACCTTTAGGGGAGCAGCAATTGCGGTTAAAAAAAAAAAAAACCAAACTCATACTAAAAGACAATAAGGGATGCACCTAAAGAAGTTGAAAGAGATTATATATTTAGAGTGACAATAACAAAATTAATGGCAAAAAGACTGTTGTTATCGTTTTTGGTTTTGTTGTTGTCATTGTCCTTGTAATAAATGGTCACCTACATGCAGCACAGCCAATGGACGCAAATCGTTTTGCTCGCCCTCTCTTTGTCGGCGAAATTGAATTGCATCAAAGCAAAGCAAAGGTGTACCCACAAGTACAGATTCGAGCTCACATGCTAGGGATACATACATAGATATCCCACGGCTAAAACGTAAAGTCATCGTAGCGATCGTTTTGTTTTTATCCAGGAAGTCTTGCTGTGTGCATAAATATTTTGACACTAAGCGCTGCAATGGTTGTGCATTCTTCCAAAAATCTTTCAAAGGTATTAGCCGAAATTAGTTTGGCTTAGATTTCCATATGCTTTGACTTTACAGTTGACTCTTTTTTATTGTCTTTATACTTAAAAAATTGAGATTAGATGCGGTGGATGAGATGCTATCGAAGAGATGTGGGCGAAACCTTAGCCTCAGGCTTAAGAGCACCTACCAGAGTAGTCGTACTCCCGTGAAAAGTTGCGAAAAGAGAGTAATTTAATTGTACATACAGTACTCCAACATAAAATATTCTTCTGATGGCCATAGTGGCCAATGGACACTGATATAGACGGTATTTGCTAACTGTGTTATGGTTGGGTACTTCTGAAGTGTAAAGTAATTAGTTACGCTTTCTTTTTTTGTCTATTCAAACAGATCGCTGTCGATTCATCCAATTTCAGCGATGAGAGGGATTATCAGCTCAGGTGTCCAGAACGCCCAACCCAGGTGACTGACTTTATTATGGCGCGATATAAAATGAATTCCAGTTCTGCACTCATCAAGCCTTCTCATGAAAGAAGTTCTCTCTCAACAACTTCTTTTTGCAGCCATGTTTCTAGGCCAGGCATTTTCAACCGTAAATGACTTAAAGCGCTGGTGGAATTTAAATGCTTATTTCCCACTCCCGTGAAGCCACTGCGATGGAGACCGCCCTGCCGACGACTTATATCAGGGCATGAGAAGACGGGGATATGCTGAAATAGGAATTGTGTCAGGATTAAAGCTAAACGTCTGGGAAAAAGTGGTTTTTGACTGGAGGCAATCACTTGGTCAGATACATGCAGAATAAAACTAGAAAATGCCATCCCCGATGATTTAATAATTGCGTCTTTGGTTTTACGGTAATATAGGAATACAAGGAACTATCGGCCGAGCTATTTCAGGACTAATAGCGAAAATAATTTAAAAGCGCTCTATTTTCTGCAAATTAAAAGTTATATTGTATTGTTTCGATTGAAACCAAGCTACAAGCTAACTTATATAGTACATGTAGATGTTGCTTTTAGTTTGAGGTGGCACATGAACATATTTACGAATTGTGTCTCAATTTTGTTGCATAAAATATACAATTTTCAAATGAAACTTCAACATCACACTTGATCAGATGTTCCACCAACCGGCAGTAAATTAAGTGTTTAATTTATCCCATTTAAAATGCCCGCCTATGTTGGTAGGACTGTGACTAGTTATGTGGCCAAAATGGAGCGCGATCTGTCTACCAGTTTGTCGATTTTTAAAAATAAACGAAATTATTATTATACAAAGAGTTTGCCTTAAATATTGTGCTTCAAACAAAATTTCTTGTGCGGACGCGTTGAAAATGTTACAGAAGACTTATGCTGATACGGTGTTATCAAAAACCCATATACATATATATAGGAGGATATACCGTTCAAGGATGGTAGAGAAATCGTCGAATTCATGCATCGCTCTGGACGACCTTTATCGATTAAATTTTATTACTGAAAACCATCATACCAGCATAATGCAGATAGGACGAGACCTTAACTTCTCTTACGAATCAGTTTGTTCCATTTTATCCAACCATTTGGTCATGAGGCGCAGCACTGCGTGGCTTGATGAGTCGTAAGTCTAAAAGTTTGACATGCTTAGCAGACAACAGTCGTCCAAATGGTGGGCCAAAATTCGCCAAAGCCACAAAAGCCTCGGGAAAGCAAATAAAAAATGAAGGTAGTGTGTTTTTTTCGATATTCACGGTTTGGTGCAACATAAGATCGTTCCGAAGGGGCAAAGGATACATAAGAAGTTTCATTTCAGCGTACTTCGGAGTTTGCCGGCCGAAAATGCGGGCAAAAAACTCATGGATTTTTCACAGTCCCTCCCTCGATAAACACCATCTGTCAATAAACACCACCGTATTCGCCTGATCTATTCCAAATTAAAGTTGCTGCTCCACGGAACCCGTTTATCATCATTGTAGTGATCAAACACAAAATGGAAGACCATTCCATAACCAGCCCATAAGAAATGATTTAAAGATTGGAAAAAATGCTGGCATATGTGTATTACTGAAGAGATCTGGTCCAGGTAAATTCTTTGCAGTAATATCGAAATTTTTAATGTGTATTTAAAGTCGTTTTTTCCGTTGTCAGCGGGAAGGTCATGTGCGGGCGACTTTGAGATACCCTGTACCATCACAACAGACACATAAATAAACGAACTAATTTCGATTCTTTTAAGCATAGGCCTAAGTAATATAACGCCGATATCGAAACAATAAAATGAACTGG
This sequence comes from Chymomyza costata, assembly GCA_018150985.1. Taxonomy (NCBI): domain Eukaryota; kingdom Metazoa; phylum Arthropoda; class Insecta; order Diptera; family Drosophilidae; genus Chymomyza; species Chymomyza costata. The sequence goes on along the minus strand of JAECWU010000190.1, from coordinate 800,766 downwards.
ATACCCCTTACATAATAGGTGATCTAACTCGAAAGTTAGCTCCATCCAGTTCAGACATACCGCAGGACGAATACGTCAAGATCAATTTGTTTTTACTTTTAATTATCTGCTTTGGTTTATCTTTATATTTACACTTACTTTTGTAATACGAAATAATATTTATACATACATATGTGGAGATTTCCAACTTTTCATTAAAACTCCCAAAATATACATAAAACACGTCATTAGTATTTTTAATCGCCATAGAAAAATATTTTGAGCACTTTTTAGATAAACATAGCCATTCGAATAATACATATATAAAATGCAAATATAATCTCTTTATACATCGGTAGCGTAGTGGTAGCGTACTCGCTTTGCAACCCGATGGTCGGTGGTTCGATTCAGAAGCACTGGTGCATTTGCCTAACACTGGTATCGCTAGCTCAAAGACGCTATTTGCCCAAGAAAATCTCTATTAATTCAAGACACCGCCGCACAGTGGCACGGAATCCGAAAAAGCGTTGCAAAAATCATATTTTTTAAACCAGTAGACATATTTTAATGAAATAAATTGTAATTGAAAGAATAATGTTCAGGTTTTAAAATAAGTACTCATACATAGTGATACGATATGTGCAATATGTTGTGGAAGTTGGATTTTGTTGCCTGTGCAAAATTTGTCTCACATGTCTAAGGGATGCAACTAGTGGATCTGAAGGGGCTGCTAACATATTAAAAAGATCGTCGTTTTCTCTTGATCTTGATATTTTACATGTATTCATAGCTCTGAATTTGTTATAATCCTTGTTTCTCGATACCTGGGCTTCTTCTGACATCTCCCCATCGATTGAGTTACCATATCCATATTTGGGGCGGTCGACTATCAGTTCAAGTCGGGTAAAGAATTTTTTGAATTTTGCTTTTCCTGATATTTGTTTTTCTTTGTCTGGTGTGTTGTCTTCAAAGGATTCGCTAACTTGCGGAAGAGTATATGCAAGCTTCAAAATAAACTCCATGTATCTAATTCTGGCATGCCTGGTACTGGCATCGCTAGCTCAAAGAGGCTATTTGCCAAAGAAAATCTCTATTAATTCAAGACACCGCCGTTCGGATTCGGCTACAAACTGTAGGTCCCTTTTCTCTTTGAACGGTTATTAATAGAGATCCCCATGCTCGCCTAGGGGAGACTGGCAAAATAGTCATTAAGGGAAATTATTATTACACTACAATACAAAATGGAGACGGTTAAAGGCCGGCGCGGACGTTTTCAAACCTGTACCATCACTATAAAAAGAATAAAAAAATAAACCGCTTTCGATCGCAATCGGCAAAGTGCTCATATACTCCAAAACCTTTTGGGCTTAGTTAAGATATCTTCATAAACAAATGAACTTCGGCATTTTAACATTTTTTTATTTACTTGTCGGTCCTAAGGAGTGCTTGAGAACTCTAACTAACTACCGAACGTCAAATTTCGTTATGAAATATTTATAAATAAATGAAAACCAAACAAATTATATCCTGAAAACGTTTCTTTGACCGATCGGTTCTATAGGAACTATATGATATAGTCAACCGGCTCCGTTCAAATTTGATAGAGTGCTTGGGATCTTTAAATACCATATTTCCGAACGCAAATTTTAGTTACGCTATCTGTAAAAATAAAAGAAATATTCCCTTAAAACGTTTATATTTCATTCCCTGTGCCTATAGGTTGCGCAATATAAGTCCTTTATTCCAAAATGGTCGGGTAACAATTTAGTCATGTCCGTCTTCCTGTCCGTCCTAAACCTTACTTGATGCGCATAGTTCCTGAGAAGATGAATATCTTTCCCTGTTCCCCCGTACAGGAGTTTCACGGTTTTTAACTAAACCGTTTAATATTTTGATCCGAAGCAGGGTGATGCGTCGTGGTTACGTTCATCCGTGTATCAAAAATGAACAAAATCGGACAGATACAACAAAAGTTATAGTCAAAAATGTACTTATTTCAGCCCCTCTAGAAGCAAACTGCATCAATATTTGACTATACGAAATTATGGTAAAAAATATAAAATATAAAATATATTCATATCCCTCAACATATGCAAATGAAACTTACCCTACATACTTTCAAAAACTTGTTTGTAATTTAAGGAACTAATAGGTAATATAGCGCTGCACAAAGAAAATCCAATTGGAAAGTTCTTGGAAAGAACTATATCTTCATCATGCCAGAATACATTGTTTTTCGAGAAAAAGGAACACTGTCGGGCACCGCCTCGACTGCATCACATTTATTTTTTTGAGGTGCTGCACAATATCCGTATGCCGATATCGAATAAAATAAGAAACTTGTTTCTCGTACCATAGTACAGCATCTTATTCGCAAGCTGGTCGTTCCAGCTATTATAATCTCTGAGATCTAAGGACGGACTCTATTCACCCTGATCATACTATAGGTAAATTTGGAAGGTCTCCTCTATGTCACATACACTCTCGGCTTGCATCAACTTAAGAAACCCTTGCTCAGATGCTTCAAAAAACTTGTGATTGCCGGAATTTGGTATTGAAATCGGTTCTTTGGGGTTACATGATACACCAATTTTAGATCGTTCAGTATTTGGGAACTCTAATAAACTACCGAATGCCCAATTTTGTTATATACATGTAATAAATATGACCTCAAAACTTTTTGAAAGGTCCGCCTAATACGGCTGGAATGATGTGGTGATCTCACAAACGAATTGTAACCAGTGAGTTCTTCATTCGAAGGTGAGAATATTCGTGTTGTTTAGTTGATTATCTGAGAAAGAGGAATACAGCAAGTTTGCAAATTTTTTTATATTCTATTCATGCGCTTTAATTTAACTATTCGTTTAAAAGATGAAAGACCAAAGCAACGTGTGCTCATTTTTAACTGTTGCTTTGTTTTTGGTTGGTTTCTTTTTATGAGTAACTTTTTGGTCGCCTTTAATTTCGGGAAGCATTAACACACAAGCCTAAGATATTGAAAGGGAAGAAGATTATTTTAAAGCAAAGCATTTATATCATATTTTTATTTATTATTTTTTTAAATATATTTCTTCAATGTTTTATTTTCAAGCAATTATTTTCATGGACAGATAAAAACAATGGAAAAGCAAAATAAAATAAAAAGATGGCGTGCGATAAAGTCGGGCGCGGACGAATTTGAGAAACCCTGAACCAAATTGTGGTATATTGCTTAAAACCCCAAAAGATATTTAATATCTTCATAAACAAGCAAAAGCAGATGAAATTTACACCAAAAACGTTAGTTTGGCCGGGTCCTATGGTTCTATGATATAGTAAACCAAATTTGATCGAATTCAAGCGGAGTTAAAGAAGCTCGGAGTTTTAGTAAAATCGATTTCGAATTTAATATAAATAAAGAAATTTTCGTAAATGTACCGGCGAGTGGTAATTGGTGAATTCACCATCGTCTACAACATACTAATCATTGTTGACTTCACCAATGATGCGTGGTAAGTGTTAATGGAAACGGCAGCGAGACGTTTTGTCTATGACATCCTCATGTTTAATTCACCAAGGATACAATGCGCCGGGTAGCCAATAGTGGTGAGTGGTAATTGGTATTGCCCCTATAGCAGCTATGTATAAAAATGCAACCCCGATGCCGAAAAAATAAAATAAACCTGTTTCCTTTGAAATAATAAGGGCTATATATCGAAAATTTGGTAACTCTAGTTTTCATAATTATTTTTGAGATGTAGGCGTTCTCTCGGACGGACATGTCTATATCGACTTCTCTAGTCGTCCGGATTATAATTAAGGCAACTTTGGGAGTTCTATGTTACATACATTTTCTGTTTGCACTAACCCAATGTCCTAAAAAGCCTGTACCTTAAGGTGAAAAGGTATTAAGATAAGAATAAGAATTTAAAATACATACAACTAGATTTAACAAAATAATAACAAAGTTTTGTTTTTTTTTTGACTTTCCAGACAAAAGACATTTTGAAAGAAAATTTCTACTGCTTCCCGAGAGCGACAAGATAATTTTGCAATGCTTATGGCCTCCAATTTGAGAAAGATCTGCACACAAGGTGCTCACGCAAACAGCCTACCAAACGAACCGTCTTCTTCCTGGGAGAACCCAACTCAATTTAAAAAATACACACACGCTTACACACACGAACACACGCAACCCGCTGACAGAGTTACAGATGTGGATACATAAGGGAGCATGGATGCAAGCACGTGTGTGTTGATTGGTTCGTAAGAAAAAGCAGCAGCAGCAGACGGAGCAAAAAAAGAAAAAAATACAGAAATCATTTAAAACAGCAAACAGCTATCGTGCTTAAATATGCCAAAAGCCATAAAATATAACAGAAATACTGAAAACAACCTTAAAGATACAACCATCAAGGGGAAGACGCCTCCGAAGATCGAAGCACTTTGGCAGCAGGTACTATGAAGTGCAGCCATGCCAGCGATAGCTACAACTATATAAAGGTACAGAAGGAGTTGCAATCGGCAAGCAGGCAGGATCAATATATTGTGCAAGAGCTTCAGCTTCGTTTGGGTCCCGCGTACATATTTTTGCATTTTTATAAGTTTGCTCAAGTTCTTGAAGGAGATGGGAAGGGCTGAAAAGCTAAACGAAGCTGTAGCATGTGTACCGAAACAAAATGTCGGTTGCGGCAAAAAACCATTTAAGACAAAGGTAGCAGAGCAGGACGGAGCCGCATTCTTAAGAAAATTAAGCAAAACTTAATGCTATTGTTGTTGATTTAACTTAAATTTTTTTGTTTTTGTCTTTCGTTTGGTTGCCCTTTTTGCGAAGGTCTGGAGTCTGGTAATTATTATATACTATGTATTTTGTTGTTCTACAGCAGTGCTGCTGCTGGTCCACCATAATGAAGATCATTTCAGGTTTTGGTTTCGTTCTGAAATGGTACACATTCGCGTATGTATTATATTTTGTGAGTATGTATTGCATATACTATAAAGTAGTAGTATGTAGTATTCGAGACAGACTCTGTTTAAAGTTACTCGACTCTTGTGTCATGTCCGCGCGGTGGCCTGTCAACAGCCCCAGGATAAAATAATCAACATTGATCGCATAATGATCAACAACAACGACAACTGCTCCCTCCGCACAAATTTTTAAATGGTTTCTTTAGAGCTATCTGTGCAGAGCTTTGTATATAGTTGCTCTAACAACGGCATCTAAGATTCAATCAAGTCAACGATGGGTTCAACATCTCAAGCTTCGGTTGTTCGTGGGTTGTCTGCGTAGATTGATTATTGAGTGTGTTAGCTCTCTGTTTCTTTTTTGTTTTTTTTTTTCTTTTTTACCGCACTCAGGCAGTCTTGGCCAGCTTTTTTTCTTTTGGGTGGTGTTAAATAAGCTATTATGCATGATTTAAGTTGTTTCAGACTTGGACGGCCGTTGTTAATCGTCATTAAGTCGAACTCAACTTTCCTAAGCCCCGCATAGTTTAGTTAATTATTCTTAATTGAATTTTAAAGCTACTGTTTTTTCTCTTCTATTATTATTGTGAATGTGTTTAATTATTTTTTTACTCAGGGTAAGTGCATTTGTTTCCCTCTTTAGAACAAAATAATTTCAGAAGAATGCAACGCTAAATAACACAATAGTTCTCCCTTCTCATCGGTTTCAGGTCTTTCGGATACGTTTAAGGTCGTTTATCGTGGCAATAATCAAGCGCAAAAGTCAAACAAATCAAAACCCTTTATGGATCAAAAGAACAGTCGTTTTAACAATGTGCAGCCTATTTTGGTCGACTTTCCCAGGGTGCGACATAAATCATGGGCCAGAAACAGCTATACAGACGACACAACAGATTTGTAGTACAAATCCTTTGAGAATTGATTTGTGCACGCTAATAACCACAAAAAGAAATCTAAATTATGTTTCTAACATACTCTCTTATTTCGGTTACTTCTGGTGAATAATTTTGGGGTGCCTTTCGAACATACGGCCAACTAGGTCGGTCGACAATTCAGGCAAACAGGCTGGGGGTAATCAAACTTTTTGTGGTTTTTCTAAAGTGAATGACATAATCATGGAGACTATGACAAGCACCCTGCTATGAATTTCAAATAAACAACCCTCTTAAACCATCCATCCTGAAGGGTGGCAATTAGAATGTTTGCTTAGACGAGCTATGCAAAATGGCGGTGGTTAAGTGAGTTTATGAGTGGTGTTGCCACATTTTTAAAAACAACAATTATACATTTTTTTTTTTTTTTAAGTATGTTTATTTAATCTTATTATATCTAAATTAGAAACAATAATAAACAATAGTTAAACAATTTTAAAATAGTTTGTACCAATGAACCCTAATTGATTGCTCAAGTACTTAATGTATAATCAGTTTCTTTTAGGAATTTTTTCGTAATAATTTAAAACTAAATGTGATGTACAACAGTTTTCTTATTTTTTTAAAACATAATGAAAAAGTCTAAAAACATTACTTAAATATTTCACTAACCTAATACTTAAATCTAAAAAAAAAAAAAACAAAACTATGTACTATTATTATTTACACTTATTTCTAAAGGATCATTATTATTAAGCCACCAATGTTTACAAGCACATTTTTTATAGATCTTGAAGTCCCTTAGAGATAACGACTGATCGAATCTAACTTCATTCGTTCCTATAGTTTCAGTATTTATACTTTTTGTATTAGCTCTTCTAAGCGAGTGATACAATATAGGGATGCCCAAATTGTTCTGAACTTGACCACTTTTATCTAAGAAGAAAAAGGCTTCAGGAGGTACAAATCCACTTTGTAATGTAAACTTTATATAATCCTGATTTACGTAATAAGGAGCTTTTATTAAATTATTTATGGAGCAATCAAAACTTTTCTCAATATGATTCCTTATTAACTTAATTATAAAATTATCAATTCTTATTATATTTGCGGAGTTGTAGAGCTTTTTGTTGGAGTAAAATTTTTTATATTCACTCTGAGGAGTCCTAAATAGGGAGGTACATACTCTAAGACATTTTCTTTCAAAAACTCGAATTCTTTCCATATAGGACGGAGAAATATTGAACCATATTGGACAACCATATGACAATATCGGACGAATAAGTGCCTGATACATGAGGACTTTAACTTTTTTATTTAGGTATTTTGAATAAAAAAGAGATTTATACATGAAAAAAGCTTTTCTTGCTTTGGTAAGTTTCATATTAACATGATTATTATAATATAAAAATTGATCAATATTTACTCCTAAATACAGCACTGAGGTCTTCTTCGGGATTATTGAATTGGTAGTGCTCGACTTTATCTGAAATTTTTTCCAGTTTTGACGTATGTTGTTGTTGCATTTTTTGACAGGAGGTCTAAATAAAATTGTTTCGCATTTGTCGTAATTAATTTTAAGCTTCCAGTTCTTAGCATAATTGCAAATTTCGTTAAATTTATTTTGTAGATTTTGGTTAATTTGGTCTATTCTACTATCAGCGTGATATACAATTATGTCATCAGCAAATGCTATTATTTTGTCAACTTTGTTCATTAATTCAAGCAGAAATATATTGAATAAAATAGGAGAATTGACGGTACCCTGTTGCAACCCATTCAAAACATTAAATTTTTTTGTACTTATGGAGTCGTAAACACATGTTACGAATTGTTTATTGCTGATCATATTATAAATTAAAATCACCATATGCAAGGGGAATTTATAATTAATAAGTTTAACTATCAAGCCGCTTATCCAAACGCTATCAAACGCTTTCTCAAAATCAATAAGACATGCCCCAGTACAACATTTTTTGTTCCAGCTCCAGTTTATATCAGATACAAGATAGCTTATGGCATGCAGTGTTGAATGTTGATGTTTGAAACCGAATTGACTGTCCGAAACAAGGTTATGTTTTTCACAAAAGGCATTTATATTATTATTAACGCAAATTTCAAAAATCTTGCTTATATTTGGAAGTAAGCTAATAGGACGAAGATTACTTAAAATGCTTGGGTCTTTATCTTTTTTAGGTAAAAGTACCATTTTAGCTGTCTTCCATTGGTATGGAAAGTAAGCATTGTTTAACATATTATTAAAAATAGTACAATATTCTGTTATTAAAATGTCTGGAATTTGTTTTAAAATAAAATTAGGTATAGCATCTAATCCAGAAGAAAGCTTGTTACTTAGCTTTGAAAAAATGTATTTCAATTTGTCGGTTGTAGTGAAATAGTCATCAGTTTGAGACGAGTTTAATCTATTTGCAATTTTCATCGAGTTAAAAGTAGTTTTTGAAAACTGATTAGCCTCAAACTGGTTTTTTAATTCCAAAAAATGGTTGAAGCAACTATCGACTATAACATGGTTTCCATTATCCGGATCACTTTCACTTGGAGAATGTATAGACTGGAAGTATGCACCCACCACATTTAATATGTCAACTTTATCCCTAACAACAAAATTGTTAGATAGCATATCTTTTTCTACTAACTCTGGGTGTATTTCAGCACGGCTTAGAATTTCCTCCTCCTCGAAAGGCACTTTTAAAAAGTTAAAGTCAAGACTTTTATTTCTCTTAAAATTTTTTCGTATTTGATAAAACATATGCTGAGGATCTTTTGTATCAACCTTAGTCAATTTCTTTTCTAAATGATTGTTGACTGAAAGCGCCACATTTTCATAAATTAGCTTTTTTATGAGTTTAAGCTTCACTTTCTGAAAGTTCAAATCATTTTCCGACAAAACACGTTCTAACCTATTGTGTCTTTTAATTAAAGTTAAAACTTTACTTTTTTCAAGGTATAACTTTTTAAGTTTGGGATTAATGTACTTTTTAATATTATCCCTCTCCGTAAACTTAGGGACAGCTGACTCTATAGCGTCTAAAATTATGTTATTAATTTTCCTAAGGTGTACGTTAATTTCCTCATTGCAAAGATTTCTTGTATTAGGCGTAGGAACTCGTTTGTCATTAGGCTGTTAATTTTGGTTTTAAACTTTCGCCAATTAGTTTTTTTAAAATTATATTTTTCAGGTTCTCTTTCAAACAAAAAATTAAATGGTTGAGAATCATTATCTTTTCTAATAATCATCTGAATTGCATTATGATCACTGTCGTAGTCAAGCGTTTTAAGACAGTTAACTGTAGAATTTTCTTTTAGAATATGAATTCTAACGTCTGCTAAGCATATGTCTAAAAATGATTGAGAACGTGGGAATGAAGGAGCAGATGACGCATAAAGTTCACATTTAAAATTCGTTCCATTCGAGTCAATCCAATTTTTAAGGATATTCCCATTAGGATTACTCAGGACATTTCTCCAATCAGTATGTTTATAATTAATGTCTCCAGCTAGTATGTAGTAATTATTTAAATCTTGTAAATTAAGCGAACTAAATAATTCGTTTAACTCATAATGGAAGGCTGCACTATTATTTCCACTTGGATAATAGGCAGAAATTATAAATAAACAACTATTATCTCGAATTGGTAATTTAACAATGCAAGTTTCTAAGAACTCAAAAGATTCAAGTGCTATATTGCTGTATACTTTATGTTTAATATGTTTTTTTATTAAGATGGCTGTACCTCCTGATCTTATTGAATTGGCCCTATCCTTCCTTATAAGGTGGTAGTTTTCGAAGTATAATTTATGTCTATGATTTAACTTGGTTTCGTTCAAGAGAAGAATATCAGGCTTGTATTTCTCTAAAAAGTTGCACAAGTCAATCCGTCTATTAAGTCTAATCAAAGAGTTTACGTTTAATGAAATAATATTTAACTCTTTCTTTCTGAATCTACAATAGTGAGAATAGCATCTATGCGACTAGACTGCATTTGAAGTTGTTTTTGTAAATTAGCTATTTGGGTCGTTAAACTTAATACTGTGTTTTTTAAATCTATTAAAACTGTACTATCAGTATTATTAGTAGTATTGCCTAAACTTGCAAACGCTGTTTCATTAGGATTATTATTTTTAACTACATTAGCAAAGCTTAAGTTAGAATTAACAAAATTAGGTTTTACATATGTTTTCTTTTGTAGTAACTCCGTACGCTTTGATTTGATTTTTTGCTGCAAGGACTTGAACATCTCACAGCCTTTATACGATGCAGGGTGACCATATTTGTTGCAGAGGACACAGAATAACTTTTCTTTATTCCCTTCCTTTGGGGCTATCAAGGTACAGTCTTTGCTGCTGTGAGCACCGCCGCATTTGACACACTTTGAGACCAAGAAACAATTAGCCGCGCTATGAAAGAAGCCTTGGCAGTTGCGGCATTGAGTAATTTCTGGACGTTTCAGAGGCTCCCAATGTACACATCTATACAGCACACTCTTGATTAATTTAAGCTCGTTAACGTTGCTATCAGCTGTAATTTGCACCATAAAAATTGGTAGTGCGTAGTTATTTCTAACAGAGTTTTTAGTCGTAAATGCACCCACTTTTACAAATTGTATGGTATCGGTTTGACTTCGTTTAAGATCTTCCAAAATCTCTTCGGCATCGGTATTTGAATTCAGGCCCTTCAACAAAAAGGTCTTGAGCTTTGTTTGCTTTGGCGTATATGTGTAAAATTTTACTTTTGTTTTTATGAGGTAGGCTTTAACTTTTGCGTATTTGTCCATGTCTGGTAAGAAAATAGTTTGTTTAGTATTACTATTTTCTTTTATTTTGAAATTTTTTATGTTTAGCCCCTTGGTTAAAAATTCGATCAATTTGTTAGCTTGAATTTCATATGTGACTATCGGAGGAACTTTTTTATTGTTAACTTGAGATTTTGCTTGGCTTTGATTGGATTCATTTCTTTGCATTGAAACACCTGCTGATGTAGCTGTTTTACTAGTAGCTGTGGTTATTGGTAGAGTTTTGGTCATCTGACAATCAGATACGTGTTTTGCAAATTCATTTAGATATTGTTCATCACACTGCAGCTCCGATTCGTCGTCAAGGAGAGCGTAATAATTGCTTCGCGACTGCTTCACTTCGTTATTTAACTGCATAGCCACAATTTTTCTTTTTCTATTCAACTCGATGTTTGAATTTTTATGTTTTACATTGGTGTTAGAGATGTTAGCTTCTTCTTCATTCATTACGAGATTTTACTTCTTTTTTTTTTTCTTAAGTTACCAGTGTGTGCACACACAAACAGTGTGTACACACAGTACAATGACAAAAAGTGCCAGAAAAGTCTCAACAAATTTTCACTGACACTGTACAACTTTATGATTTGTTTTTTAGGTTTTTAATTGTTTAAAATATAAGTAACCACATGAGCTTTTATGCTCGAGGGTGAAGAAAGATATGCCACGAATGGGGACTTGTCTATAAATATAATAATTGCAATCTTTTACTTTTCACAACCGGAATAAAATTTTTCTCGTCCGCACACGTGCTAGCGCTGCCAACTCCCACAACAATTATACATAATAAGAACAAGGTTCTAAAACGAGATTAGAGTAAAATGATAGAAAAATCGTCACGTAACGAAATTAGGTATGCTGTGTTCAAAGCGTATACCTACTTATGTACCATATAAAAATAGCTGAGTTGGTAGATTTATTATATTTATTATATTTTAGTTAATATTCTTAATAAATATTTTTTTTCTTAAAATATTTAATAAACTTACATCATTTAATTTCAAAGATGGCGTACTTTAAAGTCGGGCGCGGAAGACTTTGGGATGCCCTAACCACATCATTACAATCAAATCCGATATATTACTTAAGAACTGCAAAAGATATTTATTTGCTAAATTTAGTTACGATATTTTGTAGCAAAAACGGGTTTTCGACCGATCGGTCCTATATATATGATCAGTCGATATAAATAAATTTGGTACAGTGCACAATGGGCCCTCGTTGAAATAAAGAAATAAGAGCAGCTTGGAGTACGTTTATTCATTTACTTTACATTTGGAATCTTCTCATAAGACTAAAGAAGATTTTTGTTATTTAAGTCTACAAATATTTTCATACTATTAATTTTATAAATCTTTCAGAATGCGCAACTATTTGACCAAAAATACGTTATGATCATTTAGCATCTGAAGATGGCGATGAGGTCTCCGATTACATAAATGCGAATTACGTCGATATCTACAAGTAGAAGAATGCATATATTTCAACTTAAGGTGAGCAAAAAATTTCCAATGTCCCCCTCTTTTGTGCTAGTACCTGTGGCAAAGCATTGCGTTCTCAGTTTCTTAAAGCCTTTTGGTGACTGGCGATTGTGCTATAAAGCTTGAATATGGCTTCTGTGAATTAACAATTCGTTACGAAGCTGGGACTTTCGGCTTCTTTTTGGTACTCCCCGATTAAACGCCTACGAGTGTAAAAATAGTGTAGTCTTAACTACTTCTTCTTCTACTTCGTGTAGTGCATAAGACTCAGGCTTCTTCTTGGAGAAATAAGGGGATTCACCCGGCCCGCTGTAATTACTTTCGTAATACAATATTTAGAAATTTTTTTTTTGTATGGGTAAATTTTCGATTGAAGCTAAAGGTGTATTAGAGGGGCCGGTACATTCACACACCACTGTCAGAAGGATTTCAAGCTATCTTTTAAAACGTCCAACGAGCTGTAATGATGTACTTTCAGAGCGGGCTTGAGGCACGGAAGAGAAAAAAGTTTGACAGGTAACGTCGGGGCTGATGGCGTACGATGCGTTTTCTCAGCCGTTTAACGATCTGCGGCATAAATTCTCTGTGGATCACTTCTTCCGTATCAAAAACGCAAATGAGCATGCTTTTCTGTCTCGACTTGCTCATCAGTGCCTTTTTCTGGCGTGGAGACATATGAGTGATTCATTCTGCGCTTTGATGTTCTGTTCACATCTCGTCACCAGTGAGCATATTCTCAAAAAAGTCTTGATTTTCACGCACGTCATCGAGAAGATCCAAAAGACCACACATGGCGAGGTAGCTCGCTCGCTACCTGGGTGGGGAATGCTGCACTGCGACCTGTAGGATCAACTGTTCTCCCTTCTAGCTCAGAGCTCCTCAACTAGCCCTATATCTGTAACAAACTTAATTATTTGGTTGGGTCTAGTCGGGTGATGTCATATCTCGACACTTTATGCCTGCCAAGGAAGGATGTTCTTCTTTTGGCAAGGGCGTCACACTCTGCAAGTATTTGTAGAGAAGTTTCCTCCTCAATTTCACAAAACCTGCATGTGTTCGAGTCTGCAATGTCCCGTCAGTAACCCAGTCAATATCCAAAGGGAATTCTTGCCCAGTTGGGATATTTTCCTGAAGCTATTTAAGTTATAAAAGCCAAGGAGTTGCTTGGCTGGCCGTAAGCTAGCCGTGCCGGTCCAGTCCATTTCCTGCCTGGACCTTTCCTCTTCTCTTAGCAGCTGTCTAGTGGTGTGTCTGCCAATGCTGCAATAAGCCCTAATAGTGGTTTTGCAGCATCATTCTCCGTCAGTTCGTCAGCTGTTTCTTTCCAGGGAATATTGTTGTGTCCCGGGATACATCTAAGGAAGACTCTGTTCAATTGTCCTAGATGGTTGAGTATGGCTCTGAACCAACTTTGAATTAATCTTCAAGCCAGTCACTCCATTGATCACGACTTGACTGTCTGACAGTATGGTAATGTCTCTGTCTTTATATTTCCTTTCCAGGATGATGTCTACACATCAACCTATGGAACATACTTCTGCCTGAAACATGCCGGTGTATATACCCAGAGCTTCTGACAGTCGAGTTCTTGGTTCCGCGACTCCCAGTCCTGCCTTCTTTGGTTAGAGACCTGTAAGTATACCACAAAATGGTGGTCCTATTCATAGGATGTATCTCCTCTAACGTTGTCCAATTCTTTTTGTTACTCATAATAGTTCTAAAATATCTTTCGAAGTGGTACTCTTGTGGGAAGGTCGTCAGCTTCACAAGCACTTATTAAGTGACCCTTGCCAATTCCCTCGGCTGTCACTCTTAGCTGTGTTGCTTTCATTTGGAGTTCCATAACGATATGAAGTGGTATTAATTCCATAAGGACTTCCAATGCTGCTGTGGGACAAGTTCTCATGGCTCCTCTTATACATACACAGGCTAGCCTATGTAACTTCTTAAGGTCGTTTTGTATGGACGTCACCTCCACCCGAGCACCCCAAGCGATAGCTCCGTTGGTGAGCATCGGCCGTATGACCAGTTAGTATAGCCAGCGTATAGTCTTGGGCGATGTTGTCCATGATTTGCCGGCTGCCCTTCTCGAGTGCATTTATTACGGCTTAGATTCAACTGCCGATTTTTTCCCAGGCGGAAAACCTATCGCCAGTCCTGTCTATGCAGTCAATCAACTACTCTCCGGACATACCCTGTATATATCAAATAAGAAACAATCAAAAAAACCACTAATACAAACTTTAGATCACTAATACAACCATTTAGGATGTGCGTTTGAGCCCAATTAGTCAGATCAATCAGAAATATCGATGTTGATGCCGCTATACTGGACCTTTCTTGAATGTACCACAACTGAGAACTAAAAGACGTACGACTATTTCAGATCATTCAACTTGGGATCTGCCTTTTGACGCTTTATGGTTCAGTTTACAATAGAATAAATCGATACAGTCTCCGGGCAGACTTGCTACATCTCTCCCTCTCTTTTTGTTTTAAAGCCTATCTTGCTCTAATCTAATCTTAAACGTCAAATTATTATTATTTAAATTATATTTATTGTATTTCTTTATTAAACAGGTCCATTACCAAAGACATCCCAGGACTTTTGGGGCATCATATGGGAACATCATTGTTTAGTTATAGTTATGATGGAACGTGGTCGCGTTAAATGCGGCCAATACTGGGAGACGACAGAAGATAGTTCCTTAGAGTTTGTAAATTTTCATGTGCGAACAATAAGTGTCGAGAGCAATGAGGACCATACAGTTGCCTCGCTTGAATTAAGAAACATAAAGGTATGCCTTAAAAAAAACACCAATTCAGTCCAAGACATTAACTTTATTCTCTTACAGACTGATGTCGCACGCATATTGAACTGCCTTGTCCATGCTAAAAGCTGTAGTACGGGGTGGCCCCATAAAAACAATGGCAAAATAAAATTTAATTATAATTTTTTTACTTCTGGCTACATTCGTGGCATTATGTATGAAATAATTGCTGCATCGGCAATAATTACAGCCGCACAATATTATAGTACATGAATTTTTACCAGCGTGACTCTCTGGACATGCCCAGTTGAGCTTATCAGTGTCGAATCGACATTTTTACGAAATGACGCTACTGAGGCCATGTTTTCTTCAATCTTTTTTCAAATAGTGGCTTAAGGTTAAAAGGGTGAAGTCACACCTTAACTTTGTAGATAGCTTTTACAGCTCCTGAAAAATAGAAAAACTTTTCTTGCTATCGCATCTACTTAAAAGTTTATAATTATACACTATTTTCTGTAAATTTTGCGGGCTCTACGCTGTTGTACTTATTGATCTGAGCCTTGAGCTAATTATATGTCTTGGAACCGAAACAAATTGTATAATAACAAAACAGTTCTCAGTTCAAACATTAACAAAGTTCAAGAAATTCTTTATTATCGAGTTCTACGCATAATTCTGATGGTAAGTTAACATTTCTGTTCATGATCTGATGAGGCAGTCTTTTGTTGCGGCCAGACATAGTGCCACATTATCGAGCAGTTTGGAATTTGAATCTGATTTAATTTTTTTCGTTCATCATCTATATGGGAAAACTTTTCTCGACAGTTTCTTATTATTATTATTATTATTATTAATGGGTGTAATATGTACTGCGACCCAAGTGGATCTATTGTACCCCCTTTCACGGCTTAGAGCTCTCCCAAAAGTCCAATTACCTGCATATATTGCAGTATTTTGTTTGGATTTATGGTAACAATGCTCTCCGGTGAGATGACATGCATGCCTAGAAGCCTGCTTCTTCTGTTGACGAGCGCCATGCATTCACATAGTAGATGCACTGAGGTTTCCTCCTCCATACTACAGAAACGACAAAGCCCACTATCTGCTATGCCAATTTTATTTAGATGGCTGCGGAGCCTACAGTGTCCCGTCAAGAGGCCTGTCAGTATCCTCACGGTATTTTTCCCGTGAGTTATCATATGTTTGAACCTCTTGCGGTTGTACTTAGAGAGGAGGGTCTTTGACTGCTTTAGTCCTGGTATCTGTGCCCAGTGAAGCAGCCGTTTGTTTTCTTCCTCTTTCCTCAATAGGTCCCTTACCACGTGGTTGCCAATCCCACAGTACGGTTCAGGTCCGATTAGCGGAGTTGCTGCACCTGTCCTTGCTAGTTTGTCTGCTAGCTCGTTTCCAGGGATATTGTTGTGTCCTGGAACCCATCTAATTGTGAGTTTGTTTCTGGCACCTAAATTGTCAAGTGCAGTTCTCACTTCTTTGACCAACCTTGATGTTATCTTGGCTCTGCTTATTGCTTTTATCGCTGCTTGACTGTCAGACAGGATGGAAATTTCCTTGTCGTGATAGTTCTTTTGCAGATTAAATTCTGCACACCTTCCAATAGCACAGACCTCAGCTTGAAAAATGCTGGTGTGTCTGCCTAGTGACTCATGATATTTAGTTCTGGGTCCTACTACCCCCAGACCACTTCCTTCATCGGTGAGGGATCCATCCGTATACCACTTTATTGTGTGTGGTTTCATTGGGTGAATTGCCGAAAGAGTTGTCCAGGCCTCTTTCGTGCTGAGTTTAATATCGAAGTTCTGATTGAACTTGTACTCAGCTGGCATTTCATCCCTTGGTTGCAGAAGCATAGGTATGTCCTTTGCTAAATCTGCAGCGTCTTTTCTGGTGAGGTTGAAGTCAACTCCTTCCCTCCCAATTCTTATTAACGTTGCTTTTTGCTGCATATCAACAACGATATGAAGCGGTGTAACATCCATTAATACTTCAATGGCCGCAGTAGGACAAGTGCGCATTGCTCCTGTCATACATATGCAGGCCATTCTTTGCAGTTTCTGCAATCTGGCTTTGGTCGTGCTAAGGCGCGCCCTGCTGCCCCAGGCTATTGCCCCATATAAGAGCATGGGTCTGACAACCATTAGGTAGAGCCATCTTATTATTCGTGTACCCCACGATTTCCCGGCAATACTTCTACACGTGAAAAGAGCCCTTGAGCACTTATTTATCGTGTTGTCTACATGGGTTTTGAAGTTAAGCTTAGAGTCAAAGGTGACTCCGAGATACTTGACTTCATTACTCGCTTCTATGCTGCATCCTGATAGGGTTATACTCCTCATCCTTCCAAGTTTGTATCTCCTTGTGAAGGGTACTATGACTGTCTTGGCAGGGTTAAGGCTCAGGCCTGCCTTTTTACACCAGTCATTAGTTTCCTTGAGCCCTAGCTGGATAATGTCGCAGAGTGTTTCCTCATACTTGCCTCTGGCTATAATAACGATATCGTCAGCATAGCCTTGGCATTGTATGCCTCTGCCCGCTAGTTTCTCCAGTAGCTCATCTACTAGCAGACTCCATAAGAGGGGTGATAGTACACCGCCCTGAGGGCAGCCTCTTGTCGTTACTAAAGTGGTTGTTTGCCCACCAATAGTTGCTGTGGCTTGTCTAGACGTTAACAGTGAAGTTATCCATCTGCTGGTAGTAGCCTCGTGGGAGGCATTATCAAAGGCACCCTGTATATCCAGAAAGGCGCATAGTGCCACTTCCTTATGAGTTAAAGATTCCTCAATAAGGGTTTTCAGCTGATATAGTGCTGTGTCCGTAGACCTTCCCGCCCTATATGCATGTTGCATATGTTGAAGGGGTCGTTGTACTATCAATGTGCTTCTAATTCTGAAATCTACCAGCTTTTCCAGCGTTTTCAGCAAAAACGAAGTTAAGCTAATAGGTCTGTAAGACTTTGGATTAGTGATGTCTTTCTTCCCAGCTTTCGGGATGAAGACCACTCTAGCTGTACTCCACGCGGTAGGTATGTGTCCTAGCGCAAGGCTGCTAACCAGTACTTCCCTAATGGGGGTCAAGAGGTTGCCCAGTCCTTTCTGTAGGAGTACTGGGTGTATACCATCCAGACCAGGAGATTTATAGGGCTGGAACGTGCCAATTGCCCATTTTAATCTCTCAGGGGTTACCGTTGACTTGGCAATGGCCCAGTCAGCGGCACGTGCTCTATTTCTACCTGTTGGTAGAATTCTACTTTCCACCTGTTCAGTACTTCCAGGGAAGTGCATAGCCAGGAGGAGTTCTAATTTCTCCTTATTACTTTTTGTGTAGGAGTTATCAGATTTCTGGAGTGCTAGATTCAAGTCTGGCACTCCTTTGGAAATTGCTTTGTGAAGTCGTGCGCCTTCACTAGTTTTTTCAATGGCTTCGCAGAAGGTTCTATAATTCCTTCGCTTGGCCTTTCTGATCTCCTTGTTATACAGGGTCAGACTATTTCGGTAAGCGTCCCACTCTCCAACACGCCTCGCGGTGTTGAAGAGTTGCCGGGTCACTTTCCGCAACTTCTCAAGTTGAGCGTTCCACCATGGGGCGTCCTTCTCCTTCTTTGCGTTAGCAAGAGGGCAGCTTTCGTTGAAGGCGTTCACTAAACACGTATTCAACTCCCCCACTGCGCATTCCAAACCAACAGGGTTTCTGGGTTTTCCAGATGCTCTGCTGGTCAGGTTTTGCTCAATGGAGAGATTGAACTTTTCCCAGTCTGTGTTTCTGGGGTTACGTTTACGTTCGCTACTTCTTAGATTTAGACCTAGGTTAAATCTAATAATTCTGTGGTCTGACATAGACTCTTCAGGAGATACGTGCCAGTCCCTAATATGTGGCTTTATTGCCCTACTAGCCAAGGTTATATCTAGAACCTCGGATCTTACCCTAGTTACAAAAGTCGGGACACTGCCGACGTTAAGAATTTCTAGGTTACTACTTGAAATAAACTCTAAGAGTGACTCACCTCTAAGGTTTACATCCGTGCTGCCCCATACCACGTGATGCGCATTAGCATCGCAACCAATGATGATGGGGAGATGTTGCCTTGCACAATGCTCCACGAGTGCTTGGACCTCGGGCGGTGGGCAGGTTTCTTCTCCAGCGAAGTAGACGGAAGCTACGACAACTGTCTTCACTCCACCGGCTTCTTCGACCATGATAGGGACACAGTCGCCGGTGAGGAATTCTGTAAGTACATTATGATTAATACTTCTACTTGCCAAGATACAGGCTCTAGGGAGTGGATCCCTATGGTCCCAAATTACCTTGGCATCTTTCACGTACAGTCCTTTTATGCCCTGGTTATACCAGGGTTCCTGTACCAGGGCTAGCCCTAGGTGTTGTTTAGTGAACATCCTTGCCAGTACGGCCGAGGCCGCCTTAGCACGGTGGATGTTCACCTGGGCTATCCCTGTACTACCGATCATAGGATCGGTTCCACAACTGGCGTCTGAGGTCTGGAGGTCGTCTCCAGATTCCTCTCCTCTTCTTCGCCCAGCTCCATGGCCAGTTCCTGCGAGGACATAGGAGGCTGATCTCCCATGTCGCAGCTCGCCTCAATCACCGTGGTGTTGAGCTCCTCATCTTCTTCCGCCAAGTCTGCAAGGGAATCGGAGGTGTTCAAACCCTCATCCTCCGCTACAGACTGGGGAGGCGCGGCCGGCGTTGGTTCGGTGGCAACCGTCTTGCCCTTCCTCAAACCACTCACCGGTATACTTCCGAACCTAAAGTTCAGCTTGTGGCCGTTCTTTATAATTTCGGCACAGGAGTTGTCGTCGATGCCGAGGACGAGGAGTAGACCACCCCCTTCGCTTTTTCTCGACAGCAACCTCCAGTACTCCGTGTTCAGACGGTTCTGCTTATGGATCAGCTCCAAGATCCATTCCGTCGGCTTATCTCCCGTTCTAGGGCAGAAGATGGTGATAGTATGCGCCGCCGGTATGTCGTCGCCCATCCTCGCCTCTAGTGGGACACCTTTCCACAAACGCAGGGTGGGGGCTGCCAGCCGCAACCACTCAGCCGACGTTTCGTCTGAGCAGTCCACGACTAGATGGCCCACCCTGAAGTGGATCCCATCGAATACTATTGGGGAGTCCCAGCCTGACGAGACTAGCTCCTCCAATATTGCTTCCTCAAGCAACGACAGCTCCTCGCTGCTGAGGACCACCTGAGGGTAATCCTCAGGTACAATTGCTACTTTATGCCTCTTGGCTACGGCAGCATACGTGGGTCCCTCCGTCGCTGTCCCAGATGTCGAGGGTTGGTCCTCGGCATCCGGAGCAGCGGACGTAGGTCCCTCCGTCGTTGTCCCGGATGTCGAGGGATGGTCCTCGGCATCCAGAGCAGCTACGGAGGTGCTCGCTACTACCGCAGACGATGGCCCTTCTACGGTCTTTTTCTCCGTTCGTACCCTCTTTGGGGTGTCCGTTGGTGGCGTGAGGGCGCTGCTCAGCCTTTTCGGGGCAGGGGTGGAGCCCTGCACCTCCTCCTGGCGTGGCTGTTTTGCCAGCGCCAGTGCTTCATCAGGTGT
This sequence comes from Chymomyza costata, assembly GCA_018150985.1. Classification (NCBI taxonomy): domain Eukaryota; kingdom Metazoa; phylum Arthropoda; class Insecta; order Diptera; family Drosophilidae; genus Chymomyza; species Chymomyza costata. Next base: position 780,324 of record JAECWU010000190.1, on the reverse strand, counting down.
CTTGCCCTGTTGAAGATATCTGATGTACCACTTAACCTTGGCACCACTCAGACCCCTTCGGTTCGGGTCATCCCGACCTCCAGGTTTTCCAAGTTCCGGTCTGGGAAGCTTCCCCATGCCGGCTTGTCCTGGAACAACTGCCCTGCTAGGAGCAGGTGCCGAGTGTGGGGTAAGTCCCACTACACGGCCACCCGAACTTTGCCTTCTCTCCTGAATTCTCCTGTTAGGAGCAACTGTTGGTGGTCTCACCAATGAGGGCCGCTCCCTGTCAAGGTCACGGTCCTCAAACTGCTTAGCAACAGTTCCCGCAGTGACATCCTGCGGTGTTTTCAAAAATTTATTGTTCTTACTCATAAATCCCACGAGTAGCGGAGAAATATACTGTCCCCCCGGGCAGAGATCCGCATACCCGGGTAAGGCTCACCAGACTAGGCGGTCGCCACTTGCCTAGACTCTCCGTTAAAGACTGGGCTATTTGTTTTCCGGGCCCCCAGCCAGGCTGACTCTCGGCACGGGTCGAATGACACCTTAGTCCGGCCCGGAGATGTGGAAATTTTAAGGAGTTTCCAGCTCCAGCCCGACTACTATTAGCCAGCCCCCTTAGCAGTGACAAGGCCTAACTAAGGGGCTGTTTCCAGCCGCCCTCGCGAGGAGAGTGTAGTCGCACTTCCGAGTCAGCAACAGTTACGGCACGCCCATTACGGTGCATGTTATTCCCCCTGTTGCAGTCCTCGGCAGGCGGCCCGACAGTTTCTTAAAATCCAAAAAAAAAATTTGTATCTATTATTTATTTCTTTTAAAATAAAATAGTTAATTCTTTTTTTCTCGGCAAGATTATGAATTTATAAAAGTACCCGCTTAAATATTTATTCACAAACTTAATTCAATTTATACTTACATGCTAACCTTACCTTACCTTATTTGTAACCTTCTCTATTGGCTAGAACTTAACATTTGTTAATCGATTGCATCTTATAATGCCCAAATGGATTAAGCACACCTGAGAAATTTTTTTTTTTTATTTTGTATTATTTATTGAAGTAAAACTTTTTAGGCGGCATTGTGAATTTCGATGGGAGTAATTTTGAATTTTTGTTAGACGAAAAAAATGTTAGTTTCTGTGCGTTTGTTTTATATCTCTATTTCGCAATGACGAATTGCGACGCTGACGTTGCGTTGGTGGTCATGACGTCGGCTCTTGTTGAGACAGCGAGCCGTGGTCATGGTATAGAGAGGAGAGACATGCTGGAATAACAAGGTGATGTCGTGCGAACGCACACCTCTCATTTAGAGCCCTTATCGCGCTGCGCAAAGAAGGATATAGAAGTAGGCGCGGGGGAGGTAAGAGTTGCACGAATAATTAAGCCAAGCAGCATTACGGGACAGTTTCATTTTTTAATTTTTTCTCTATATCTTTTAATGCTGTTTTCTTACGCGCTCACCGCTTATGCGTTAGCAGAGTGAAGGTAACAAATAAAAGTAAAAGTGATGTTTAAAGATATTTTTGAATAAATATACATATACATATGTACATTACCTAATATAATAAAATATAAATACAAAATTTAATACATTATTTACATTGTTTACATTGACAAGTTTGCATATTTGAACTCACTCTCACGTTTTGTTTCAGCTAAGGAGTGCAAATAGTATGAATTTCATAACTTTTTCTTTGCGCTGAGCGCGTAAAAAGTCATACAAAAAGCAATATGTATCTACCCTCTAAATAATGCAACTACAACATCAAAAACAGATGGAAACATTTTAAAATTATATCAAATGAAACCAATAGTACACTCCCCAAAAAAAGCGTCGTATCATATTTAGGAGTATGTTAAACAAAATTCACGTGCAGTACAAGAACGCGTTCCTTCACTTTCATAATTATTATAATAATTGATTGTTAAGTCGGCTAAACTAAAGAAATAAAAACAGCGTAGAAAAATAAGTTGGGCGAAAAGTTTTACTTCTAACGCATGCTTCTACTGCACGTGCATTTTTGTTTCATTCGATTTTACGAAATAAAAGACTAGCACCCTTGAATATCGGAAAAAGTTTTTAGTTTGAATTAAGTCTCAGCTACCCGATGTATAAGTGGGAGGGAAATCATTGTAAACTTGATTTATTTTTGTTCTTATGTTTAGACGCGCTAAAGCATTATTGAGTTGCGATAAAAAGAACCAGGTTCGGCAGAGGTAGATTTACCAGACAGCTTAGATTTTCGAAGACGAGTTTTGTTTAAGAATTGGAGGGTAATTGTATAGCTTGCGTTGGATGTTTTCTTACTCGTACGCAGCTACGCTATAAATCGTGTTGGGGAATACACAATTCAATTGATAACATTTTAGAATGTAGGCCATGCCGTGTGTTTACATAAACTTATTTATTATATATTAATAAGTTTATGTAAACACACGGCATGGCCTACATTCTAAAATGTATTATTTAAATATTTGCAGGCACCTTTATTACACTGGATATACGTGGGGCACAGCAGATATACGTGGAACGGTGAACAAAATAGAAGTATCCTTTAAAGACCATTTTTTTAAAAGTTGTACAAAAATGTAAAAAAAATGTACCATTTCAAAATTTTATAGCATACTTACAAAGATGCAAATGAAAAAATGTAATAATGATCAATTTTAACGAAAAAACCTAAAAATTGATTTTTGAATTTTTTTTCCGAAATTTACAAGAGCATGACAAAAAAATTATAACTTTTAAAAACCAGATGGATTGGTGATGTCGTCTTTTTGTAATTGGCTTGGATAGATGAAACGGTTTGGGGCTATAAGTCCAAAACCGTTTAATATTTTGGGTATAGGCTATTTTTTCAATATATGTGGAGCTCATATCTACCGCTGTGTGAAATTTGGTCCAATTCCAATTATCAGTTTTTTTTAATTAAGTTAAAATTTTTTTTTTTTTTATATTTTCCAATTTTGGTCTATATTATCTGTTTTTTAAAAAAATCGGAGGAGGCTCAAACTACCCAGAAAAATAGTTCAATCCTTTACGAACACGTGTGTAAATTTTCATCAATCTAAAAAATCCTTATTGAATTGCCAAATTTTGGCCAAAATATGACAATCTGTGCAGTGGTGGGGAATTCAAAAAAGCTACTAACAACCCATTTTGGTTACGGTATCTTCACAAACAAAGTAATTATCTATACAAACCATTGGGGATGTATATAATGTCTCCTTCTGTATGTTACATACATTTCGACTTGCACAAACTTAATATGCCCTTTGTACCATACGGTACAGGGTACCGTTGGGGTTCCCATAACCGCGCCCTAGTTTTTTTTGAAACTAATATGTAAGTATGTGTTGCCTCACCCTTCTTCAGCTTCTTAGCTTAATTATTAGAAGATGACGCGCCTACAGTTCGCATGACCGTTGACATCTTGGTGTGTTAGCCATCTTTATAGCGATCCTCATCTCTACATGCAACGTTTGGCGGCAAGCATAATGTCCCATAAATTACTAACAAATGTCGCGCACCCCGTTGCTTTTAATGTCGCTTAAATGGGATGATAAAACATTTTAACCAACAAAGAACAAAAACAAGTCGATAGAATAAAGGCTAAAGAAATAGACCCTAGAAGCGTACCAACAACAATTTATTGCGGTTATGTATAGTCCGTTTTATATACATACATACATACATAGTATTCGTATGTACATATGCTAGGCAACTGTTACTGAAAACCAATAACTTTTCTCTTTCATAGGTTCACAGTTGCAGCGCAACATCTAAACAGGTGCTTATCATCATACATCGAGACATTTTATTGGTTGGTTGGTCTCTGATATACAGATACATTATACAGTCAGCATGTGATGTTTATCAGCGCCCAGTACGCTCATTGAGAGCACTCTTTAGGGTCGAATATGAACGAAGCCGACATACGTGGTTGGGTATCATTTGGTGGCTGCTAATGGCGGTCTTTAAATAGCCTAAGTAAGTATTTATGGAAATGGCTGCACCACACTAACTATTTTTTTTATGACGGACTTGGCTGACAGTTCGTAAAACTTTTTACCTGTGAGTCTCGGTCTCCAATAGTGAGTTCTCTGGAAATTTACAAGTTGAAAAGAAATTAAACTAATTCTCTCGATTCGCTTGACGCGCGCTTCCCAGTCAAAACATTTCAAAACATTCACAAAATTAATTTGGCCAATTTGTTTTTCGTACCCAAATCAGCTGCGCTCCGGGCCACGCTGATCAATTAGGCATGGGTGTCATAGTGGGTTCAGTTACAGCTTCAGAGGCGCCGCCACCAACGACAGAGACGTCCAATTCATCTTGTTGCCATTCTCAGTCACAATCTGAGACCACCCAACAGATGTATGCTTTTGAAGAATGAATTCACAATGATATAAAAATTAATTAAAACTTTTTAATGATGCCGACGTTTCTGCGATGGCTTAATGATTGCTTTTCGCACCTTTTTTTTTTTTGCAAATCTTGGTAGTGAGCTAATTGGCTGAACGATGTGTTTCATTTTATACATTTGTTATGTAAACATTTTGAAAGCTTAAGAATTATTGTGTATATTTCAAATGCTTAAACTTTAACAATTTTTCTGTACACGTAGCATGATATGGAGATGAAACTTTGTCCTGAAAGCTATGTTAAAATTAAAACGTTAAAAATTCCCGTTCCCTCTAGTAGATTTTCGCCGTTTTTGGCTGCACCGTTTAATATTTTGAATACACTTAACAGAGCGATCGGTTGGGGTCATATGCATCTGTGTGTCAAAAATGAACAAAATCGGACAAATACAACAAAAGGTATAGCCAAAAATTTAGAAATTTCACCTATCCCTGCCAATAAGCTGCATCAATATTTGAACTTGAAACTTACCCCATATACTTTATATAACTTCTTGATGTAAATCTCAATTTACATCATTTATCATTCTGCACCAAACAAAAAATCCAATTGGAAAGTTCTTAAAAGGAATATGCAGGAATATAAATACTTTTTTCGAGAAAAAAGGTATTACGTTTTTTTTAAATAAATATGAATATTTTTTTTTTTTTATGGTGCTTAAAAATCGACGGTTCTCTGCTGCGCACATTAGCTCACTGCCAGAGTCGTTAAGAAAAAAGAAGGACTTTTGAAAAAATGTTTTATTTTTTTTATTTTAATATGCGGACTCCTTAAAAACTTTCCTCCACACCTTTCGACAGTCCAACTCACGATCCTTACGCCGGATGGCTATAAAGCAGCTGACCTACAAAATGAGGTATAACCCTGGCGCCACACCACTCTACAGTATATAAATATAATATTTAGATATTTTTGACCGCTGTCACGTTGCTATGGCGAATCTTGGACTTTACTTTGGAAAATCTGAACTCAATCACCCACATAGAGTCGAGCTCGTGTATCCAAACCATTCAAGGCAATTTATTGTCTTGGTCCTGGTATATTCTGTACACGCAAACACGGCCTCAAACAACAGCTGTCCTGACTACTAGACAAAACTCTTCATTCCAAAATTATAGCAAACAACACGGCCCACATTTTTATATAAAAGCAATTTAAATTTGTTTTTCCCTTAAATAAAAATAGACACAAACTTATTACAACCAGACATACATACGTGTAAACTTGAAATGTAATAATAACACATGATACGTATACAAGAAGGAAACAAGAATATACTATATGCACGAAGGCCAGGGAACAGTCTGGCCGCCAGAGTAAACAGCAATAAAATCTTATGAGAAATCTAAAAGTGACATTAAACGCCACAATGTGAGCCACATGGCAAAATAAAACTAAAGAAATAAAAGCAATATCAGGATAATGGCATAACCCAAAAAAAAAAAATAGGAGCCAAAACATATCAGCAAATTAAATAAATCCCTACTGCGGCAGATGTGCATGGAATCTATAGATGTAACACAAACAGTAGGAACGTGTGCCTTCGAATGGAAAAGCAGACAGACGGCAGTAGCCACAGAAACAGTTTCAATGGCATAAAGGACAAAATAGTTTGCAGTTTAATAAAGGCACAGTCACAGGACATGTGACTTTTTTAGATAGATATATACATACTCGTAGCTAGGTATTAGACAGACTGAAATGGCGAATATGTCTTCCGAGACTCAGACAGACTTATTTCTCAAAGAAAAAAAAATTAATTCCAGCTTTTGGTAATGTGGAGCCTTCATTGCTGAAACATTTCATGAAAAGGTTATACATATCCAAAAAGGATCATTTATACAAGAGTGCTGTCCTATCCTGTACATGGAAAAAATATGTGAAAAATATAACACTCTATTCGATTTTGATGATTTGTGTATGGAGGCGTGATCACCATCAACAGCCGAGTATATATGTATAATAATGTCTGTCTGTCCGTATGAATAAAAAGAGCTCTGAGACTGAATAATAGTATAATATTCGCCCGTAGGAGAATTATTATAAAAGATATCGGGTCCAAAATATTTAAAATCGGATGATATCTTTAAAAGTTAAAGTTAGTTCCCCCTTTTTTAATTTCGAACCTGCACCCACAGTGTCGAGTATACAATATGTATGTAACAGGCGGAAAGAGGCGGGGCAGACCAGAAGCCCTTTAACGGGTAACGATTGAGATATTTCGGTCTGTCGATCCGTATGAGCATCTAGATTTCGTAGAAAACAGCGCTAGAGACTCGAAAATTAAACAGCAGATGCTATGCGCATCCCTCTTTAAAATTCAACTATACGTAAGACTTTTTTTTTTTTTTTTTTTTTTAAAAAAGGGTAACTGGGTATAGACATATGCATATATTCATTGGTATCACACTGTTGGTGGCCGCTTCGACTGTACATTTTTTACCCTGCACTATGAAAAGCCCATTTTTTGGCATGAACTCCGAAATTGTTAGTACGGGTCTGAAAATTTACACGTTTTATAGGTATGACATACATCTAAACTGAGGTATGCAAATCTCAGTTCGATCCGATCACGCCGATTCTCATCTCCCGTATAATCCCTTTTTGCATTCTGTTCAATGGGCTTGAAAGAACCAATTAAGATTCTAGCCTTTAAATAATTAATTAATCAATTTCAGTACACAGGAATTTTTCACAGGATCTCATCATCGAAATCTGTAGCTGAGTCCAACTTGTCAACACTATTATATAATGTTGGTTCACTCAAAACAGCTACTACATCATGTGGAAGAGGCTTTCTTTCTGCTAGTATCGCCCTAACTTCAAGCAGAGATTTTATAGCATGGGATCGCATGAGCCTATTGGTCCGGCAGCTTAGTAAATCTACAGTTTTTCCTACGGTGTGACTTTCTGTCTTTCTGATGTACTGTATTTAAAGCATATGAATTGCATTTTAACCTAGTTTTAGATGGATATTTGCTTATAAAGAAATTAAAATAAACTTTAGCGTTGAGAAGTTTTTAGAGTTCCCAAGCACTCTACCAAATTTTATCAAAATCAGATGCCCACATCATACAGCACCCATAGGAATGCTATGTCAAAATCAAAAGTATACCCAACTACTACTGAAACTTTTCAAAAAGTGTGTATTTATAAACAAATAAATGATTCTCCTAATTTGTTCTCTAGATAAATCGGAAAAAGGATTAAACTCTTCTGCTTCAATTGTCATACCTTTTACCAAGCTATCTAAGGAGGATTCTCGTTTGAATGCATAAGTTTCGTATACCCTTAAATATGTACCCAAGACTTTCTTATTAGCCCTTAGAAGGGGGAAACAGTAATCATAAAAATGCTTCTCACGGCTCATGATATATTGGCGCCGAAAAAAATAACACTAATTGCGATCAAATTGGATCTCAACCATCTGTCTGACTATGATGACGTGATGTACAGTTCCATTGGCTGGAACTACAACATTTAAGTGTAAAGAAGAACATCATTCTACAAGCTAGTAAATTACCCTGCACCTGCTTCTGAACAAAAAACCAGTGCTAACAATACATACGTACAGGTGTCTTAGGTCTACAATACCTTACTAGTAATGACTTATGGGCTCTAAATCAGTTTTGCATGAAAAAGTCAACTATCCTAGAAATGGCAAAGTCTTGTTCTATGTTTAACAGATATAATGACCAAGTCAAGAGATCGTGCAAAGTTAAGTTTGATGGATAAAATTTTGAAAGGAATAGAAATTAAAGACAACTAAAAACAAAACACATTTTAAAGGTTACTGTCAAGGCTAACAATAAGCCATTTATCCACCAAGGTGCAGTGTATCTTTAATAATATAATAAACAAAGTGCCTACTGCTGTTTAGGATCCTACTTTTTTAATGCCATTTGACTTCTGTGTCGTTGCAAAATAAAAGGAATATTGTGCCGGAGCTAAAAAAAAAAAAAAATCTTTTTGGTCAAACTGCATGCAGGAGACAGCAGGGGTGAGCTACAATGCAGGCCAACAAATGACAAGGTTCAATCAAACTATTTGTATAAGGAAGACAATGAATAGGCAACATTTTGCCACTGCTGGCTGTAGCACTTGGTGGGTATACTCCGGATGATTGTTTCTTCAAAATTTAGTGCTGGCAAAAACAAAAAATTCCAATCTTTTTGCATTTTATAAATAAAGATCATCTACTATATTTACCTATCTGTGCTTAATTCCTATATAATAACAATCGAATATTTAAATTAGACTTAAAATTGGTTATTTACAATGGGTAGTAAAAGTTAATATATTGATATATATATTATAACGATATATACTCCAGCTGTGTTATAAAGATTAATAGTGTTTGTGTAATAGGATAAATTTAATTATAGCTTTAAATTTTATTTTTTTTGTTACCCCTCAATGTGAATCCTCTCTATTTCCTGCTCTTAAGTTTCCCTAGTATGAGCTACCTCACTACAACTATATGGCTTATCGACAATTTTTATACCCTGTACCTATGTGATGTGTGCACTGTATGTAACGGACAGAAGGAGGCGTGCCAAACCCCAAGTCCTTTATACCAAATGATTGTCATAACCTCGTTTAGCGATTGAGCCATGTCCGTCTGTCCGTCCGACTTTATAAACACCTAGGTTTCGGAGACTATTTCCTAATAAAAAATCTGACAAAAGCAACAAAAGTTATAGTCAAAAATGAACTTGAACTTTAATTCTCATCAAAATCGGTAAAAATGTAACTTATAGGTATAAATATGGTCTCAAAACTTGTAAAAAGTGGGTAACGTTATTTGGGTACAGCCCCTTATAGCTAGATATATTTTGCAATTTGTACATACTACCTTAATCAAAAATTTACCGCTCTCATTCACCCGATTTAAAGTCTCTTTTTTTATACCCTGTACCTACAAAGGAAAATGAGACAAATACAACAAAAATTATAGTCGAAAATGTACAAATTTCACCTTCCCTTGTCTATTAAGTGCATCAATATTTGACTCTACGTAATTATGGTAACAAGTGACCTAGAATCACAATTTTTAGAAAACTGATTCATGTGGCTCTAATGAACAAACCCACATCCAAATTTTATCGCTTGACAAGTCAATTTCTTATAGATAAATTTAGATTTCAAAGAGTTTCAAAATTTTGATTGGGACTGATTATAGTTAAATCACATTGGTAAAGTTTTGTCACGTTGATAGATGTAGTGCAAAAGAAGAAAAAACTTTCTTCTTGGGTTTATTCCCAAAGTGAAAAAATCAAAAGAAATTTTGATATCGAAATTAATATAATTTAAATGAAATAAGTGAGTCGGTTGCATTCTTAACGTGATATACCCCGAAGCATCAACTACTGACTGCACCGTATTTAATTTCATTCCTATGCACTTTTTATCGAAAAACTATACTCTATTTATTTAGTAGTTAGATTACAATGAAAGTACATATATTCCATATGAAAAGATTACATTTTGCCATGTTGCTGCCAAGGCCGGTAGACATATGATTTGACGAGGTCCCAAATATATATACATAATATGTATTACATATGAATATCGCATCGTTGTGCTCACCGTCATCATAAAGAAGTATGGAGATTATGGTGGCCATTATTGCAGCGTGCAACGTCTCACGAGTTTTATAACGCCACTGCCCAAAAAAAGTTTCCTTTTTACCTGCATATAGCGCCTGTAAAATTTAAAGACGATCCGAAAGTATTTGATGGAATCGAGAATAGTTCAAAAATTACGCAAAATTTCATATGAATGCATAAATAGCGACCAAACCGTAAATTTGACAAAAATATGTTCCAAATATAATCGATGGGTAATTTAATTATCTATAGTCAAGTAAAAAATTATCGAAATCAGTTTAGGACACCCAGAGATATTTGCAGTTAAGTAGAGGCGCTTTTTTTTCTAATTTCGACAAACGGGTTTTTCGCAATATCTCGAAACCAGTTTCATGAAAAAATTTTTTGGTTTTAGCATGTCATTTTACTACGGGAACGACTACAATGTGTTGAGGATACCAAAATTTTTTAAAATTTTTCAACTAGTGTAACTTTAGAGCTTACCAACTTTGTTCAGGGCGACTATATTTTTTTAAATTGCGTTTAGACAAATATGAGACTTTTTGAACCATAATTCGTTTGATTGGAAACAAGTTTTTAAAGTTTATGTAAAAAAATAGAGTCAAAAACGGAAAAAGTGAAAATTATGACCTTTAACCTATTTTCGACTCCATAAAATACTTTCGGATCGTCTTTAAATTTTACAGGTGCTGTATGCAGGTAAAAAGGAAACCTTTTAGGTGGTGGGGCTATTGATATCGTCAGTATAAAAATCTGTCATACCAGCGGCGGCCACCTTAATGGACATTGGATTTCACCGGACAACAAACTACACCAAGCAGTTAATTTATTAGAATGCGCTTGATGCTCTTGATATTCATCAGTCAAAAGCTGTTTTTATCGAATTTTAATTGAATATCATTTATTGAAAGTTTTTCTTTTTTTAAACCTACCTATTTTTTAATATTTTACATCAGTTGATTTTCAATGTGGGGAACTGCTGCAAAACTTTAACAAGACCTTTACAAATGGCGACTTGGCCATATGCGGCGATACCATTTTTGTTTATTTACAGCCAAGTGCTATAAAGACGTCGACTTAAGCACAGGCAAGTTGGCCATGCGAACAACACAATTGGACTTCCTTCCAAGTGGATTCATAGAGCTTTTGGTCTTACGCCTTTGAACTAAACAAAAAAAAACTAAACGTGCGCAGTCCATAAAAAGCATAGCGTCTAACTTTATGAATATGCAAGCAGTGACTATGGTCTTTTCTATACATGCCCATTTCGATATAGAATCTGCAAAACGTTAAAAGCCAGCAAATCCAGACCAGTGTAGTTTGGCATTTAAATTGCCGCGCATTCAATGCACATCTTGTGGCGGCGCTCCATTAGATGTAAATGGGAGCTGTATATGTAAAGTGGAGTGAAGTGCAATGTTTATATAAAAGGTATAATTGCCTGGCCTGATAAATGTAATCTTGGGACAACTACAATCTGCTCTTGGGCGTTTATGAGTGTGAGTGTGTATATTTTATTTTGGCAAATAAATGATCCAAATATCCTGATACAAAATTATATAACATATTGTGGTCGACACGTACACTCAAACATAAACAACAAGGAATTGGGAAATCGGGGAAAAACACATTAGCGATTTCAAACAACCGAAAATTGAAATTGATAATGTTCTATATGTATAGAATATAGTATATACATACATAATGGTGGTTACATGATGATGGTGGTGGTAAGGAAAAAGGAAAAACCATACGTTGCGGGTAATAAATTTTCTTTCGTTCTTTGTTGCTCTTCATGTTGATACTACAGATGTTGTTGTCGATGATGCTGCGGCATCAGAGGGCATAATAAAAACCCTAAAAACCAATCGCCGTGCATCATTCAGCCAGTCGGATTACATGAATCGTCGTCGACAGAGCCATGGCCCATTGCTGTCATGATGAAGCAGCAAAATTTCAAAAATGAACGTAGAACACGCCATATTTTCCGCCGTATTGTATGTATCTTTATGAAATTGCTCTTTGCTACTACTGGCGGAGGGAGGGCTTTTCGATTCGTCAATAAGTTTGTAAGATTGTATGTATATGTATACACATATGTGTATATGTATATATACTTATGTTCGTTCGTGTGTTTTGGCGTGCGTTTGCAGCAGCTGCGCCCAAGTGCTAATAATCTCATAGTTCTGCGCAGCGCAAACAATCAATAAATAGATAGATAGATACATACATATGTACGTACGTTTGCACATACAACTACACACAACTGTATAAAGTTGCTTTCTTGCATTAACCATTTGTTACTTTACCCCCTCAAACGTCAACGTGATTTTTAGTAATCACCGCATTAATATAATCTGTTGCCCAAAAGAGCGCAACATTTTGGGTATCATTTATCTTAAGGCTTTGTTGGTTTGGATAGGTATTTGCAAAATAGAGACTTGACATTGTTAGAATTTAGTTGGATTTCCGTTTTCATTAAAAAAATATGTTGTATCGATAATTTAATATAATTGCGACATTTTAGCTTAGTGATCTGTCCCAGCTAGCAAATCAGACAGCTGTTGCTTTAGCACTCTCTTCGATTTATAAGAGACTACTTAACGTAACGAGCCCTTTCCGTCTTTAAACTTCACTGCAGCCTAAGTACATTCAAACATACAAGTAACAAACCACAAGCTACTTATGAGTTCTTTACAGTCCTCCCAGTGAGGACTTGTAGTACGAGCATTCAAAGCCTTTCAATATTGTAACGTCGACACCCCATATCATTTACCATGGTGATAAGTCCTTGTTAGCACAGCATGCAGTAAATCAACCAAGTATTTAGGGAGTCTCTGACGACTTCGACAAAGTGCTCACATTTTCACAAACGCTGGCAGTTTTCCGTAATCTAAACCGCAAGACAGCATCCCAAAGAGCAAAAGTAATCGTCATTATTGCACTTGCCGCAATTTGTGGTCAGAGCCCAGCCCAGCCAGCACATATGTTGCAACTACTTACATGTGCATACACTCGTATACATACGGGTGTACGTATGTATGTACTTGTAATCCAATGACAGCCATTTTGTGTTTGGCGTGTTAAGTGGATTTATTGTGGCCACCAACCCAAACGAGCATCGGTTGTGGCAACATTTGTGGTTAAGTGTCTTTGTGTTACATGCCTACTGACAGTCCGCATCCGCATGATAAATGTTTTTCAATAATAAAAAGGAGGAAATGTTTTTATGAAATATGCGAACGTAACGCTTAGTCAATTGGTAAACAACTGGCATACAACTGTCATTAAAGACACATCATCTCGACACTCTGCAAACTTTTCTAGTATTAACCTTCTGGCTTCTGGCGAGCGACATATATATATTTAACAAATGTTGCATTTGACGGACATTATTCTGGCCACCAAATAACTATATTTGCTTTTTATTTTAAGCTTTGAACAATTTTTTCAAGGAATAGTGAAAATATCTTTATTCAAAGACACATTTCCAGTGAACATGAAAAGAGCCGTTTAAATTAACTTTCAATACTCAAGAAATTCAACAACAGACCAAAGAAAACAACCAAGGTATTCAATGAACGTTTCGACTTAAACCAGGCCGGCCATGCTGAATTCCTGGCAGAGCAGAAAAAACAACCACGTCAACAGCAACGGGAACAGCAACATCATTAACCAAGGAGGCACGCAGATACATAGAGGGCTTCATAACAAAAAAAAAAATAAAAATTAACTGGTCAGACGCGAACTGGTCAGGGTGCTGTTGCTTTCTACCTGACACGCAATTATTGCACACGATTTCCTTTCGATGGCTCCATGCTCTCTACGCAGCGTTTGCCTGCCGCGGATGCACCTCCACTTTGAAACATCGAACGCCGACACACAAACAACAAACACAAAAAGTATACGACTTACACTTGATTGGAGCTTAACGCAAGCGTTTACCTGCTGTGCCAGAAACTGCGGATTGGCGATTCTGTTGGGGACTGCAACTGCTATTGGAAACGTCCATGGACATGGGGTTTGGGTAATGGAGCCGGGACAACGCGGGCAGAAAGCGAATCGCGCAAAAACGTTAATTAAGATTATGAAGTCATAAGAGATGTGCTTGAGTGTGTGTGTGTGTGTATAATTTTTCACATGGTTATGAAGCACAATCTGTGAGCAGCTCATCCTTGTCTCTGTTTTATATATCGTTCCTAGGTTGTAGGTAATAGCTTGAGACCGGTTTTGGTTAGTTTAGCAAGCATCCAACCAAGCTGCACGATCTTCACGCAAGTTGAATTTTAAGTCAACAACTTGATTTTCCAGCAATAACGATGAAATTATTTAATTTTTTGCCTCATTTAAATGCTGGAGCACAGGCTGTGTCGGTGCCAAAGCCAAAGTCTGGGCGACCTTTTAACTGATTTGCTACTTCGAAGTGCGAATTATAATTACTGGGCCATGTCTACTTTAAATTCTTTCCAGAAACTGAGCTTATTATTTCTTATTTCTTTTAATGACTCAGTTACTTGAGCGACTTATAGTACATATCTCAACGTAACGTGGAATGGCTGGCAATTGTGGCTGAGTCTTGTATGCTAATTATATGCATCCTTTGCCCAAAAAGATTTATATTTTTTCAGTTTTTTAAGTATAGTTACATTTACATTACCGATAAAGTACTAAGATCTTTGGGCCAAAAGAACAAAATGTCCTGCCCATTTATGGCACACGGCAAGCACTCACTCAATTTATACATCAACTGTTTAACGAGGTCCCAAAATTATTATTTTACTATAATCACATCATTCAAGAAATATACTTACATTAATTACATACCAAGCCGTCTTCCGAAAGTCCTTTCGTTCCTTTTTTTTTCATAGCTGGCACCCACAAATCAGCTAATTACTGAAATGAATCATTATAACTGTTAATACATTCATAAGCTTCACGTGAACAAATTACCAACAAAATTTGACATACTTAATTAACCAGGCACGCAAAACTTACGTGACCAAGCCCAAGTTGATGAACCAACTCCCAACTCACTTGAAAATAAAACTAAGCAAAGGACGATGTATATGCTATAAGAGGGCAGACATGAAAGTAATCGGTTCACTTTTTATAAAAAAAAAAACACGATATTTGTCATTATGATTTTCTTTAAGAGCAATACAACGGTCCTTCAATATTTGTATGTCATCCAAAAAGTCGTCAAATAGTCAAACAAGATCAAAAAGTATCATGGGTGACGGAACTCCCACAACTTTTCCCTCACTTTTTTGGCTGACAGACCCGCTTTGGGCTTCTTTGGTGTCGAATATTCAGAAATAATACAGTCTAAGTTTTTTAATTGCAAAACAGTCCAAAAACTGTTAATGATCATATTTTTCGTATCAATCACGCACCAACCAGGCAGACACTTTTCTTATGTCCAAATATTGGTGCAATATATTTTCTACTCGTTCAACTCACCATTTTCGCGCACCATCACACTTCTATCGTCCATGACCATTTTGTTGATTTAGTCAACTATTTGAAGGAAAGTGGCTTGAAGTGTACAAATGATGCAGTTTTTAAGGGAGGGTTTCAAAAATTACCCATATATGTTCAATTTTTATTGTCCTATACTATAAACTAATATACTTTTCCTATGCGGGTGTAATCCACAAAATTCTTTTGTGGGGGAAGGGCGGCAGCAAATGAATTGACAAACTTGAACTGCGTACGGATAAAGTGATATCTAGTGATACAGTCTGGTAACAAAGAGCGCGTTCTACCACGCCTGCTTCTGCCTATTACATACATTGTACATATGGGCAAGTACTATCTTCTTAATAGGGTTACCAGATAGTTCGAGTGAAAAAAAGCGGATATTTCACAAACATGCGAAATTCTTGAAGTGAATGGGTTCATTTCTCCAAGTATGTGATTGCTTGATCATAAACGTTGAAGGCTTGTTTTTCAAAATAATCACTTTCAACATCTTGGCCTCCACTTTCGGTTTTCGAGTGAATACTTTTAACTTTTAAAGACAAAAATTTGTGTTCGAATCTGTTGCGCAAAGACTTAAGAACAGAATCAATCACCTCCAAAGTTTTCAAATTGCTGTTAGATTCTTTTTCTAACGCTAACAGTTTGTTATGGGAAATTGACATATAAGAAAGGACAAAATACAAAAAACATTTAGAAAAATAGCTCACAAAGACATTTTTTATAATTTTAGGGGGGTTCTTTTGGAACAAAAATATGATTTTAAACCTTCAAAAATTTTCAAAATGCGCTTAACTGCGGGTTTTTTCGTACTCTGATTCACTTTTGTGAAAAATATACTTAAATACTTGGTAAAATATATGAAAATATGTAGGACAAAAGTTGATCGGTCTAATCGAGCGAAAAAAGCGAACCTTTCTACAAAAAAGCGAACACGCAAACAAAGAGACAGAAAAATCGAACATGTTCGATTCCGATCACTTTTCTGCCTACCTTCGAATATATTTATATGCTATATTGGAGCATATATATATATATATATATTTAAGTGCCACAAATATAATTACCAATACACTTAATGTACAAATATGGTGTGCTTAACCGCACAGTCCAATCTCAAGAAGTAGGTTGTTCTCATGGTGGACTTATGGCTACAATACAAATGGCGTCAGACGCTAAATGCCGCCACGCGCTTCCGTTTCACATTGGCCACGCTAACATAGCGGCCGCCATATTAGAAAGCCAAAAGCAGCGCACCCGCACAACCGCACCCACACCCTGCTTAATTAATTAGAGAGCAGGAGAAAACATGTAATGAAGTAATGCCAGAGTAGAGTTATAATAATTAGAACCGCTTGACCAGTTACTTGTTAAAAAGTTTAGTTTTCTAAATTCTAAAACACTAATATCACACACACAACACACACACACACCTTCCCCCCCTAGTGTGTCTAATGAATTATGCAGCGCAAAGCGGAAATTAATTACAGCCATCTCTTTTACACACACATATCCTCTAATTTCATGTTCAACATGGTTGTCGTTTTTTTTTCCTATTTATTCGTTCTTCGCTTTTTCGTTTTGTTGTTTGTGTTTCACGTATTATTAAATTATTAAATTTCCTTTGCCTTGTAGCTAATTTAAAATTTCCTCAACCAATAGACGACTGCGGTGCGCCTTGGCATACGCTTTCGCCAGCACCTACTCTGCAATTAGACGGACCGGACCGTTTTGCACTCTTTGTGGTCTGGGAACGAAGTCGAGCCACGCAGCCCGTTTGGATTGAAGTTTCAGTATGATGGTGATTGTATTGGTGCTGGGTTTGCATAGTGGGCGTATTGCGCCTGGTCCGAGTTTGAAAGTTTAAATTTCCCAAGTTAACCTTTGAGCTTTGTGCATTGTGGCAGGCAGTTCTATGCGGGTTCCAGGCTTCGTGGGAGGCATAACGCCTATTTACTTTTCATTTTCTAATTGAATGAAAAATTTAACAGCTGTTGAAATGGCTTACAAAGATGGGGCTTATGGGCGGTCAGTGACTCGAGCTGTTGGTTTTGTAATTTGAATCGATATTAGGTCTTTAAACTTAACCTAAGTAAGTAATGACTAAACAATTGCAAACTGAAACATTTAACCTAACTAATGCAAAACTTTTTTACAAACTGTGATTTATAGCATGACTGCGAAATGGGGTGGTGGTTCGAACTAGGAGTCACCAAAAAAATGTACGTAAAGTGTACTTTGCACTATAATTCTACCAACGTGCGCCCACCAAGGACTTAATTAATGTATTGAAATTTTTTTTTTATTATAATTTAGGTTTCACTGGAAAATTCCTATTACTTTTTATTTTATTAATTTTTATTTACTAAATTTACTTATTGTCTGAAGACAGATTGCAAATAAAATATTAAGAAAAAATTAATAAATTTATTTCCTTAACTTAGTCAAAAATTATGCCAGATTCACGAACTTTGTAACCATGCACCACGGCGAAATCGATATGGAAATTTTGGAAGACGAAATTGTGAATGTGTCGCAACAGAAACATCGGCTATAAGAAACAAACACGTTTCCAAAAGGAGGTGATTGAAATTTATTTGAAATTGATTGAACAAGACACAAGTTACATATTTTTATACCCTGTACGGATTGGTATAGACTACTATGTCCAAAAAGTAAGGTGACATTTCTTTTTAAACTGTCATGTCGACTGTTTTCTTTGATTATCGTGGTGTTGTGCATTATGAGTTCCTTCCTCCGCCGGGTCAAATAGTCAACAAAGACTATTAGTTGAGCGTTATGCGTCGTTTGCGTGAAGCTATTCGCCATAAGAGGCCGGAATTGTGGCGAGACAACTCATTGTTTTTGCACCATGACAATGGAACGCCTCACACTGCATTGATTCTTCGTGACCATTTCGCCAGAACTCAACCCATATCGTTCCACAACCACCGTATTCACCTGATATAGCACCGTGCGAGTTCTGGCTCTTCAACAAACTCAAAAGACCGCTCCGGCGACACCGTTTTGAGTCGATAGAGGAGATTCAAGTCGCGTCGAAGAGAGAGCTGAAGGCCATCCCGGAAATCGATTTTAACAACTAGTTCGAAGATTACTTTGAAGGCGATGAAATTGATTTGGCCGTATTAATAAAGATTTTTCAAAATAAATGCAATTTCACCTTATTTTTTGGTCACAATAGAACTTTGTCGTAGACTCCCCAAAACTACCTAAAGTCGATATAACCACGTCCGTTTAATCTGTCTGTATGAACGCCTCTATCTCAGAGATGTAACCTTTGAAACAAAATTTCAGATTAGATCCCTTATTATGTCACGCGACAACAATTTTGTTTTTATTTTTTTTAATATCTTGGTTGTATTATATAACTCTCATAGGGTTGTTTCAAAGCACCTCGAAAAAAGCTTCAGTTTTAGATGTATAGATCGTTTGTTTATAAAGATATCGTTACAAAAATTTGGCAATCGAAGGTTTTTAGGTGTACTTAAGCAATAAACCGAGTTTGTTTATCTCAAAGTCATCTACTCCCGACTTTAAAGTACGCCAGCTTTTTCATTTACTTGCTGTTGAGCTAACAATATTTTTTGCTAGCATTTAAATAGAAACCGTGTATTGAATAATAACAAATAAATTAATTAACTTGTATGCGATTTATTATAATGTTTAATGCAGCGATAAATGTATATATAATTATTAGGTATAAGAGAAGGTGCCTAGATGCGTTGACGTATAATCAACGACGAGTGAGAACTCATCTGCATTAGCAAACTATTAGGCAGATCGGCTGCCGATATGTACCGACGCATGCAATGCGCTTGCGCGAAAGCTTACATAGTTTAAGAGAGATTAACAATAGAGATCTCTTGCCGCACAGGGCAAGTTACAAAATACAGAGAAGTATTATTTATGCATAATAGCCAGAGAGGGGCAAAAAGAGAGCGATCTGCCATAAGTGCACGAACAAAAAGTGCCCGTTTGGGCCATGGGCGCCCAGCTCTGATAATAGCTGATAGACCAAACACTTACGTTACGAAAAATAGCGTAGAAACCATTTCGACTTTTTTTATTATACGTTTTGTTGAAACTAAAACTCTGCATATGAACGAACAGTTTGTTGCCCTGTGCACTCCTAAAATCCGACGGAAACAGCTCTGGTGCTAACAAAACTGAGTAAACTATAAACACGTCCGAAGAGCAAAACGGGCTTCAAAACTTACTGCAAAATAAGCAACCGAATTGTATATACATTAGGCAAATATTTCAGTTGATCTAACTCTGCAATAAGTAGCAAAAACTATTCCAAACACATGTAATATTGGCATTCTATAGAAACTTAGTATCGGCTTAAAGAAAAAGTAATTAAATTAATAGAACAATTATTATCATTGTTCTTTCACCTGTCACCACTAACACTAAAAACGTGAGGAACTAGAAGCCAGAAACTAAATTTTAATTTCGTAGATATTAAGAGATACTAAAAAACTTTGACTCAATACAAATTTTATATTTTACTATACTATGCCTAAGTCTATTGGCTTAAAATTTTTTGATTAAGTACCATTATTTTCGTGGAACAAAGATGTAGTGCATTTTTTTGCTTCTGCAATTCAATTTTTTGTACTAAAGCTATCGTCTTTACTTGATCAAAATTGCTTTCTATATTTCAATAAAAAATCTTAAAAGAAAATTTAAAATCAAGGTTTGGGAATTATTGCAGATTAAATAATATTCTCTGAAGTTCAGGAAGTTCGACAGATCAATTAAATAAGAACAGTCAGCTAAAGCAGCTTCTTGTGACAGATCATTCAGCGCTTTGCGAGGCGACTTATGCAATCGGGCTGTCTCGATGGGTCGAGAAAATTGTGTGGGCTGGGTGGTGACTGTAAGCGCGCACTGTGCTATCTTAAAGGAATGTGATTTTTCAAATCTACGGGTCCTTTGGAAAACTCCGGGCACGTGGCTGAAGCCAAACCCCCATCTATTGTACATAATGCTCTTGCATGATAGTTAAATTTGCAGAAAATTGAGAAAGAATTCGTTTTGCAGAATATCAAAAGATAATTTTCGACCAGACCGAGCCACTTTGTTACCATTTCTTACAAAAACAAAAGTGTATCGTTTCGATGTCCGCAAGTTTAAACGAAAATACAATCTATAAACGCAAACGTTTTTCGTTGCTAATCTTGTGCGTTCCGGTTACATGGAAAGACTAGTATGACGAACTTCTTCGATCTTTTATATATGTATAACGCTACCAATAATTTTCATTCATTTAATTATTTGTAATGTATTCATACCTGACATATATGTATATGCCCAGCTAACGAAGCATAGCCACATTTAAAAAAAAATTCCGTCCCAACCAACCAACCAGCACACCCACATACCTACAGAGTACCCCTAATCGAGAGCGCTCCATAGTTAACTTTAAGGTAAAGAAAAAAAAATGGAACACATTTTAACATAAAAAAGTCACAAAAAACAGATACAGATGTGGTATCTTTGAGGGCAGTTTGAGAAGTCGGCGACTTGTTGAATAAAAAATATATTTTTCGGCATATTAGCGTTTTATTTTTCAAGGTAGCACAGTGGGAGAAGTGGCCAATTTAGCGGCGTTTAATGAGCATCTTTAAAAATAATCAATTTATCTTTTTTAAAAACTGAAATATACTTGGCGCGTTCTGCCCGAGTTGCACCACAATATCAAATAGCTGCCATTACCCGAAATCGATTTTGGACATATTTGGCATCTGTTAACAAAGCCCTGAGTTTTTCCGGAGAGCTGGTCGGTTAAAAGCCATGTTTCGCATCCGTACAGCAGCACCGAGATGACATTAGATTTAAATAGCCTCATTTTTTTCTGGAAGGATATTTGCGTCGAGCTCCTCATATAGCTGATATAAAAATAATGTACTTATTTGTTTTGGCTACACCACCCCGAGAAAAGAACTCGTTTCGATACTGGCATAATGGCTAAAAAATCAATCAATCTCAAAAAATTTCGAATTGTAGCAGCTATTTTTGAATAATTCACATCACAACACAAAAAATTTTTTAACATATGGTTAAACTTTTATTTAAATTGATTTTAAACCTTCGGTACGATAATTCAAAAACGCGACGTAGTCTTTGGCTGCAGTTGCTGCAACATATGCCGATAACTTATATGGTATATAAGCCTAGCTTTCTTTAAGCTTACTATATTTAGTCAAAATTTAATAAAATTTTTTATGTCCTCCAAATACTTGTTTTTCTGAAGGCGCGTAAGAAAGGCGTTTGTTTCAGTGATGGCTGAAAACAGCATATAGTCGCTAGGGGCCAGATCTGGGAATACATTCCCTAAACGAAGACACCCCACGCACGGAAAACTTTTGGAAGCCACTCATGCCTTTTTATCATTCCAGGCGTTTATCAACGCGTCAGAAGTCAGTTAACAACATTTTAACCATTGACTATGTCAGCATTCAATGGCTATCAATTGCAAACATAATGACGCAAGTTGGTTAAAATTTGACAGAAGTCTTCGTGAGAAATTTAAAAACGCACGGACTTATTAAACTCCTCTCCTATATACACGTATACACAACATTACTCATTAGATAAGTAAATATGTTCGTATATACACACGTTGTATGTATATGCTACTTTTACGGCACTTGATTAGGGTCATACGTTGGTAGGATACAGTAAATAAAATTAGGCAAAATAAGTCAACAATATGGGAAACACAGCAGCTATCTTGCTCGACAAAACCCGGAGTGAGTTCCTCATTGGCCACAACCTGGCATAATTAATTCAATCTGTGCACTTTCACGCTTATCAAGTGCCACCAACCAAGAGAAGCACGAGACATCCGGGCGGCTAAAGCACCGGGGCGTTATTTTGTCATGATTTTTAATTAACTTAAAATCAACTCAACTGCCTGCGGTTGTATGGGCTGTGTACACATATTGTGTGGGCTTTTGGGACTGTGGTGTGGGTGTTTCGGGCCAGGGTCTCAGCTGCGCATAATTTGATTACAACTTATCGCTGTCACAGGATCTTGTTTAGCTCGTTACGTGCAAGCCGTGACGCTTTCACGCAATTGTAGTGTTTGCCATTGTGGTCTGGCTGACTCTCTTTTCTGGGAAGGATGCACGCAGGTCTTGACTAGGGCTGTTCTGGGCAAGTTTATTTACACATGCTGGCGTCAGATAATAAATTGTCTTGTCTGTTGGTGTTAAACTTGCTGTAGTTGTGGAGGTATACCCCCCCCCCCCCAATGTGCAAACAACCACAAGGATAATAAAACGATTTCCGCAACGTGCCATAAAATCCCTCCACAAATTCAATTCAATCTGAAAACATAAAGGTAGAATTACTTACGGCCAAAATTTTGCGAGGGGCTTACCATTTGATCTCTGTATGCGTCAATTTGTAGTAAGAGCACGCGCGTTTTTATGTTTTATTCCATGTGCTGAATACCTCGGTTTTGGGGGTTGTAAATGACTAGCTGGCACTCCCTTGTGTGCTATCAGCAAATTGAAAACGTTTAGAAAACACTCCAAGGGTTGCAAAATGAGAAAAATCAAGCATGGCGCATAATAGCGTTTTCAACGACGACAATGATGATGATGATGATGTTCATAATGACAATAACAGCCTTACATTTATTCCATTTACCTAAAAAAGGAGATATAATTTTTTACTCTATAAATAACTTATAACTTAAGCGACAACTCTTGTTTAAATTGCTAATTAGCTACTCGATATAAAAGTTTAGAAAACAATTAAGCCAAGTGTCTTAGGAATCTCATAAGATATTTGAAAAATGCAGATGATCATGAGCTTGAACCACAATAAAAACTGTATATGTTGCACCTCACCGTATTTACAATATAGGGTGGGCCATTTGTGGGTTTGTTTCTTAATTGCATTTGATTCGTATATTTTTCAACAAAATTTAAACTACTCATTTATGAATACAAAATAATATAATTTTCGGAGTATAAATAAGTTCGTGCGGTTTTATGAAAGATCTTTCCAAGTATTTGTTGGAAAACTACACTCATTTGCTAGTAATTTCCGTATATGTCATTTGGTGGCACCAGTCAAACAAGACTAGTGCCAACCGCAAGAAGTGCTTGCAGAATCATTGAGAGTGACTCAAGCGGCAATTTCGCAACGTTTGAGATCATTGGGAATGATCCAAAAGGAAGAAAATTGAGTCCCATACGAGTTGAAGCCGAGAGACGTCGAAAGGCGATTTTTCACCTGTGAACAACTGCTTCAAAGACAAAACATTAAGAATTTATTGTTATGTACTAGTGATGAAAAGTGGATTACGATAATCCAAAGATAAAAAATCATGTGGACCACCAGGTCTTGCACCAAAATCAACGTTCAAGCCGAATATCCATGGCTCCAAGCTAATGCTCTGTATCTAGTTAGATTAGCTTGGTGAGGTGCACTATAAGGTGCTGAAACCTAATGAGACCATCAATGGGGATCGCTATCGAGCAAAGACAAAACAAGGTTATTCTTCAGCATGGCAACGCTCGACCACATGTTGCCAAACCGGTTAAAACATACTGGGAAAAATTAAAACGGGAATTGCCACCCCCCGCCCGCTGTATTATCCAGACCTTGCTCCTTCTGATTACCACTTGTTCTAAGCAGTGCTTCACTTCTTATGAATTCGCGGATAGCCACAAAAGATACATCTTTCTTTCGAGATGGCAAATTGCCTGAAAGATGGGAACAAGTAGCGGCTAACGACGGACAATATTATGAATAATCAATTTGAATCCATTTTTTTTTTTAAAGCCTCAATTTTTGAAAAAAAAAACTGCTCGACCTTGTTCATACTCCCAATATATACGTATATAATATATATATATACATCGCCCAAATCGCCGCCTCGGCTGGCTCTACAGAAACGTATGCGAACATCGTAATTTTCGATATATTTTTTTTTTGACGAAACTCATCTGAATGTTCTCCTATCCATTGAACGAATAAGCGACACTGATAATGGTCCGTGTTTATGTTTTGTAACAGACCGACCATTTTCGTAGCACGCCTGTACCACTTTTACGCGTTGTTCGGTTTGTTAAACGATCCCTGACTAAAATTGAATAGTTTTGTCAAATATGTCGAAGAGCATCCACTTTGGACGGGTGTACTCCGAATTATGAGTGTTTAACAACCAAGCCAACAGATGACCCACTCTATAGTATGAATCAGTTATAAGTTATAACTAAAGAATATCCATTCACTGCAGGCTGCACTTCTAGTTGCAATCCAATGTAATCAAGTATGAATGATTATGCGCAATTGTTATGATATTAATACCAGCTGTATACTGAATCCGGCTCTCGCCTTTTGATTAGCTGTTACTATTGACGGCCACTTAACACATGACGCACCGCAGTGCGTTAATTATTATACGGTTGTTAATTATTATACGGCCGACAACTACAGCATCTATCCAACCGAGAGCTACAACTGCAAACTGGTTAAATGGTAATCATAGTCAAGAATCCAGGCTATGAGCTATTTAATGTTATAACTGGAAACGGAAACTAGGAATACCTAATGGGAGTACGATATCACTGCAGTATGTATGTAGCCATGGTGGCTCAAAGATAAATAAAAGGGACATGAGCAGGCGTCTTCTGTGGAACAAATATCTGAATGGAATCCCAAGGAATGTATTTATTTTTAAAAAACGATGCTCTCAAATTTCAGAATTAAACATTATGACTACATATCCTAAAATTTAGGTTAGGTGAAGGACCCAGATTCCAGATTAATTTGCAAAAATTTTATCTAGGATGGCATGAATTATATAAGTATAATCAAAAAAAAAAAAAAAAAACACTTGAATACTCGCTTTAATATTTTATCAAGTTCCTTGCAAAAGACACTTAACTATAGCGGGCAATATCCAGCCATGGATCAGGAACTGAGCCGTTCAATTCGCAAAACTGCTTCAAATTCTTCTTGACAAACAAGTAAATATATTGGTATATACATAAGTTAAATCAAAAGTAAGCCAATGCCCAGATTCACGTCGAAATATTTACTCACAATAAACAGCACAGGCCACAAAAAAAAAAACAAACTAGCCCAATGCGGTTACTTCAAAGCCTGCTCAGTTTTCAATGTCCTTTTGGGTAATATTTTGTCAACTCACAAATTGCCTTCTTAGGCCTACCTAACTACCAATGTGTAAAGGCTAGCTTATCCTATTTTGTTGTCCTGTCTCCTATGCTCTATGTCAACTGTAGCTGTTGAGCCTTATTTATAGAGATTAAAAACGATGTCGTACTTTTAAGAACTGCCGCCTACGGGGCCACCCGCACGCTCTAGCGTGAGAAGATTTCATTCACGACTGGCGCTTGGTTATACATTTTTGTACGTGCACCGTGCACAACTTTACGGATTTAACTCGTTTATGGTGCGAGATTGAAACCTTAATGACAATAGAAGCGTGTTACTCAAAAAGGCTTTATGCAGTATTTACGATTGATCATAAATTTTTGAGACAAAGGTTTTATTTAAATTTATGAGGTCAATAAACAGAAATATTTTCGCAGATGAAATTTAGGTAGCCATATTTTGTTATTATAAATAGTTAAATATTATAACAAGAAACTAAATATGTTGCATACATATATGTTTATACCCTGTACCTTAAGGTAACAGGTATATTATGGTCGAGAGGACAACAGAAATTAGAATATTTATATTACAGAGCACCTCAAAACAAAACCACAAAGTTTTAGATGCGATTTTCGTTTCTTTATGATGATAACGTAATCAACGTTATCATGAGCTCCCAACAACTGTATTAAATTCTATCAAAGTCCGGTTGACTTAAATCATAAAGCCTTCATAGGACCGATCGGTCGAAAAATCGTTTTGAGCATAAGTATAATTAGTTTTTTTTTCGTTTGTTTATGAAGATATCGTAAACAATTTGGCATTGCAAATTTTTTTAAAAGTTATTTTATCCAATCGTAGTAAACCGATATCATATATCCCACACAGGACCGATGCAGATATAACGAACTTATACACGCGATCTCTTAACGGATTTATTATTGAAATGGACCAATCTATATATGGACTTTCATTCATAGGCTATGCCCTCCTTTAACCATACTCTGTAGAAGAGTTGATGCATGCACCCTGCCATTTCATTACCTTTCATCTTGATCAACCCTGAAGACAAACCATGTAAGCCGGCAGCGTTGTTGTTGCTGAGCCGCTTGATAGAAACCTGGACTTCGTCATGGCTAGGAGACGCATCCGCGCCGTCATCTATGATTGGAGACTTTAGGAGTTCTTCTTCTCGCAGATGCCTCGGTCTCTGGCAAGGTGAACTACCTACTAATAATCATTCAGTCTTTGTAATATATTTAATTTAAAAATCTATAAACTTTTCATAAAATTGTATTTTTGTTTGCTTCCTGCGCCTTCTTGGTTCCCGCAGAGGACCCCTAAGGTTGGATTCCCGTTGTTGTCGATACTGCGGTAGAAGAGGGGGACTGGTGAGTAGATTATCAAAATTCCTCCTATTTACCGCGTAATGGAACTAAACCTACCAGTTGGGTTAGATGTTTAACTTTTTTGAAAAACTTCCTAGCATAATTCATGTTCCTGCACAACTCTCCTTCCTTACCCTCGCCCTTTTACTGCTGAGTTTTTACGTCTGAAAATACACCCTTCTTCCCACCTAATCTTTTAAGAGTATAATTGCATTCTAAATCAAGGACGTCGGCAGTCCGTTTTGATTGAAGTACGTTTTAAATTTGGCTTAATCATAACAAGGGAATGATCAGAGTTAAATCCTCTGGTATGATATGGTCATCAACTAGATGCATGCCATCCATCGATCACAACATGATCAATCTGGTTGCATGTAGATTGATCAGGGTCAACCAGGAAGCATTACTACAAACTACGGCCAAAAACTCTCTCTCGGACTCTCAGGACGATCTTAATGTCATGAGCTAGGCAATGGTCATAGAACACACTGTCTTTATCTTCCTTCGGCGCGTTGGTGCACATTAAACTGACGTTGAAAATATAGCTTTTATTTTGTTTACTAGGGTCTGTCTGGAGTCACAGCTGCGTAGTCTCCATTCATCAACAAATCCGAACTTTATGTTGGTATACGTTTGCGGAGGACCGTCAAATTTGAGGATCCGTTTCCGAAGAGTTTGCATATTTTGGTGGAATAAGGTCAATCCTCGTAAAGCCTTCAATATTCTTTTAGAGACTCCCCGACTATAATATCTGAACTCCTTACTTTCTAAGCATTTGAGACAGTCGTGCATGCCCGACTCTAAAATACCCTGTATCAACGCAGTTCCCGTAGTTTTTTAAAAGATCTTTTGGGTAGTAGAATTTATCAAAATCGGCTATATTATCCCGTGGGACCAATCGGCCAATAAAAGGTTTTCGGGTCATAATTAGTTTGTTTATAAAGATATCGCAATTAAATTTAGCAAACAATAGTTTTTTGGAGTAGTACTTACTTAAGTAATATACTTATAATATATATTTGATTGCAATGTGATGGTACAGGGTATCTCAAATTCGTCAGCGCCCGACTTTAACCTACGCCATCTTTAATCTTTCTGTAAGTATACAACTAAAAAACTGAAAAAACGCGCTCATTTTTTTCATAATGTGTTTAATCAAACGTTGGATGAGAGGTTACATACGAGATCACCCCGTTGGTTCAGGTCCACGATTTGGTTTGCTGCTCTGGGAGAAGGAAGCAACGATAAATTGCTATGGGCTGTTACACCTCCATTTGCCTGTTTCACTTAGCCATTGCAAAAGTCTATAATACTCTTTATCCAATGGGTGCATAGGGTATGAAAACCACAAGGTGTGCCAAAGCACGAATTAAGAAAGAAATACCAGCCATGTAAGTGCAAGCGAAAAAGTTCAAGTCCATTGAAGCGTTGCTTTAAATGGCTCAGTTGGAGCCTAAATAAGTTATAAATAATAACTGGCATGTTGTAAATCAAAATTATCAGTTTGCCATTATAGTTGTTGGTGTTGTTATTGTTATTGTGTGTTTTTTTTATTTTGCTGCCGCAAGACTGAACAAAAATGGCCAGTCAGTAAACTTCGAAGCTGCAATGGCAGGAAGACAGGCAAATTGTGGCAACATGGTATGGTCTGGCTGCTTCAACTGCGCCGACTGATTACATGTCTAGATACAAGATGATTCTTCGACTGCGAATCCGAGAGCGAAGGTAATTATAAGGCACGCATTGTGGGCATAAAAGCGGGGAGCTCACACAAAAGCACTTGGTTGAATCGGGTTTAAGATTGGCCAAAATGTTTAGCTGACCGACCAACTGGCTTAATGGCGCTGCGTTGCGCTTCATGTTCGGTATAATAGGATAGTAGAAAAATCAACTGCAATGAGTAAAAAATAATCTATGCATTGAACTGGATTGAGTAATACGATTTCCTCTGCTTAGTGATTTTTAGAATAATTGTTTTTTATACCCTGTAGTACTTTAGATATAATGTGTACCATTAAGTTTTAATTTTTTAACTCCTAAAAGGAAACGATTAAGACCCCACAAAATTCATATCAAAATGATGGGAACGAGAGAATACATCGATCCGTATCCACCATCCATTGCCATACACCGGAGACAGAGTCCCATTATCTTTCCGTCTCAGCTCTGGCCGTCCCCCTAATTTCCAATACGACGTCCTGTAAGGGTCTTCCTATACCCGTAACCGCAAGGCTGCCTGGCAATGCTGAACCAGGGACACCGTAGTGTCCCGGTACCCAAGAGACGGTGATTGAGTGGTAGTGGATATGGTTACGTATTACGGACAAGTTTATATATTGTGGTATGTGATGTCAAAGCCATGATTGCAGTCAAGACAAGAAGTAAAACGTTCCTTGGACTTTCATCCAGGGTGTCAATAAGTCTAGCCGCTTGCCAGATTGCATAAATCTCGGCCTGAAAAACGCTGCACCATTCGGGAAATGGGAAAGAAAGCTTCGTCGAAAGGTCTTCAGAGAAGACGCCTACTCCTATGCCTTCTTCCGTCTTCGAACCATCAGTTTAGATTGTTAGCTTGTTTCCTTCAAAAGGAGTTTTAGCTTAAACTCTTCTCTCTCCGAGAAAAATTGCATCAAATTTGTCGTTCCATTTCAGAACCGTGGAACAGTAGTCACTATCTACGGACCCAGCAAGTGCAACAAACTCAGGTAGGACCCGAAGTAGATGCATAAGAAGATTCAGTGCCCGGAGTCTCACTGCGCTTCTAGCTGCAACCAACTACAGGAAGGTGCCCACTGGATCCAGGCTTACAATTACATCCAAAGCCGCCTGAGGTGTGCATCGCAAGGACCCGGTTATACCTACCCTTTGAACCCTCTGAAGGTTGTTAGGGCGATATTTGGTGTTGGCCGCCTTCCGTAAATTACAATAGGTCTGACGACTGCTGTGTATTGTCAATGATATTCGGTTGCAGTCCCCATTTCCTACCAAACGTCTTTTTACAGGTGTAGTAAGCACCTAAGGCTCTTTTCGTGCTTTCCTCCGAGTTTCTCTTCCAAGAGAGTTTGGGATCCAGAATAACACCTAGATACTTGGCCTGCATAGATCTTTTAAGTTGCAATCCACCAAGGGACGGTAGTGTAAACTCAGTGATCTTGTATTTCCTAGTGAACAGAACCATTCTGTTGTGCGCTTCTTAGGGTGAGGCCAAGGACGGACTCCAGTAGCTCACTGATTGGGGCCAGAAATTTTCCGTTACGATGAGAATCAATCGTCGGCGTATGCCGTCACTCTACATCCTGTCAACTCCAGAGTAAGAAAAAAGTCGTTGAGGACCAAGTTTCACAAAAGCGGCAAAATGACGCCGCTGTGGGGTGCCCGTACTTCCGCAAATGGAGTGATGGGCATTGGCATCACAGCCTAGGACTAAGTCGTCGCCCTCCTCTTGCACAAGCCGAACGAGCGCCCTGATTTTTTCCGAGTGGGGATCCTTTTCCTCGTGGGGGAGGTAGGCCAATGCAAGTTGGTGGTTTTTCCTGTTCCTTGTTTCCAGCATCACCACCCTGAGGTCCTTGTCACTGTAACGAGGTAAGAAAAAACATAAAGCCCAGCTCTTACCACGATACATGTCCTTGGCTTACCTTCGTTTCTGGGGAAGAGGAGATAATATCCGCGAGCTCCAAGGCCACGAACCCTTTCACCTAGGATCCAGGGCTCCTAGACAAGAGCCACGTCTAATCTCTCCTCCTCCATGAACAGCAGGTGGTTGAGTTTTGCGGCTTACACTCGCACTATTAAAGATATCGGATGCAAATTTTTTAAAGTTACAAGTTATGTTTTAATGCAGCGATTGGCACTGTGAAGGCACGCGTGCCAAAGAGCTTTCACACGTACTAAATGAAAGCATTCAATCGTTAAAGCTCAACACGCACGTGTGGGCGATCTTTACAATTAAACGCAAAGCAGAAGCAAATGGCAAACAATTTTTGAACCAATTAAATTTGAACCTTCGGGGGGAAAAAATAAATTTTTGAATTCGTCGGTGAGGTGAAAAATGATAAAAGAAGATTGCTACTTCTTCATACTCAAGTACAAGAAGATATTGTTTGCTTGGCAAGGCTCTATCTTAGAAAAATATTCAAAATTCAAAAAATGAAATTTACAGGCTCTGATTGATGGGAAAACAAAGTTTTCCCATTGTACCTCTGTCATTGCGAAAGCTTATTGTTGTTTACGTACACAGATGTTTTTGCATCTTAGAAGTTTTATTTAAAAATGTTTTTATTTTTAAACCGCCTCCTCTATAAACTGCACTAGAATCAAGCTGTTTGTAACGAAGCTACAGCTACCAAAATTGGTGTGTAGGCTCATTTGGGTTAATATATACAAATTATTCTTAGTTTGTGGAGATAGTAATACCGCACGGCTTTCCGTAATACATTTTTACCAATTACTAGAAAAACCTTTTTATATACCAGTACATACCTTCGTTTTTTAAGGCCTATACGCAGAATGAAAAATTTCGCACGGTATGACAAAACTTCATAAAAAAAAAAAATCCCATTTGGGATATCCTAATTACCCAAAAATTACTAAATTAACAAAGCTCTGCCTGAAATATCCTTTAATAATTTCGTGAACAGCTTTGGCATAGGGTATTTTAGAGTCGAGCATCCTCAAAGTCTTATGATGGTTGGTGTGCCAAGCACGCATTTATTTTCGATTTCACCGACCCCGATGCTTTCTTCATAGTTCTATTAAATCCAATAAAATACAGAGCTTAAATGCAACTGCCTAATAGGTTCATGACTCAAAAGCCTTATAATTGTTAGTCACATTATGTTACTTACCATACATGCATATAATTGAGCCTTATTCGATTAATCTTACTGATTTATGCTCACGTGTGCCAACACATACTCATACGAACATACAGTCTATTTACTATGTATGTACATACATATGTATTACTGGTACAATTGTACATACATATTTATTTATAAAGTTGCCCATAACCATATAAGCATTTACAAATGTCGCCTGTCTGAGGCAGCTAAAACGGCTCAAAAACAATAACAAATATAAAAAGTCGATGATATGTGCGACTTTAATTGGCGTTCATTTTGAGGCTCCTGGCTATGAGGAGGGACCTTTCCTTTGGCTTTACTGGCAGGCAACAAACACAAGAACACGAAAAAAAACTAATAACAACATTGGAACCATGTTATAGCTTCAGGAACGCGCAGGCGGCAGTCTGGTTGATATTGTTGCGGCTGCTATTATTTGGAAAGCATATGAAATTTCAACACCGCGGTGCAACGTCTGCAACTTCTTGGTCTGCTAGGCGAGGGTAGCCCATGAACTATACACATTGCCCATGCCCACGAGGCTTGCAACTCTTAAATCCAACCTACTGATACAGCCCAGTTATTACTACAGCCATTGACTTGTACAAATGTCTTGCCATTCGAATTCGCTGTTATTCGACTTGGCTTTTTTATTTCCCATTTTGTGTTGTGTTTTTTATTGTTTCGGAATTATGAAGCCATAAATATGAAATTCAGCACATTTATAAGCTTTGTCAAATGTCATGCTATAAGTTGTTGTTTTTGTTGTTAGCAGTTAATAGCAATAGTGCCTGGGGTTGCTAACTTAAAATAACTACTATATAATCGCAAAATGTTTGTTTCCGAGCATATAATATGTATAATGTGAGCAATGCTGTAGTCAAACTCAAGTAGTTGCGTTATAAAGCATGTTTTTTTTAGAGGTTCACAACTTTGAGTTGGCAACACTGCTTTTTTTCTCACAACCAATTTAACAGCTGATAGTAGCTTTTTGTTGAATTTGGTTTGACATTTCATTATGGATAAGAGCAACGCTTGCAAATTGTTAAAATTTTGTATCAAAATAATAGATCCGTTCGTCAAACTTATTTAAATTTTTGTTCTCCGATGAAACCCATTTTTGGTTGAATGGGTACATAAATAAGCAGAATTGTCGCATTCGGAGTGAGGATAATCCACAAGATTTTATCGAAACACCATAACACCCACAGAAAATTACTGTCACTTGCCTGCGTCGATAAACCGGAGACAATTGAACACATGGAAATCAACATTCGAAGAGTTATTGGCGAAATACGGCCGCAAATGCTGCGGAAAGTTTGTGAAAATTTGTGTTCCAGATTGCGCTTTGTACGCGCCAGTCGTGGCGGCCACATGGCCGAAATCATATTTAAAAATTGTCATAAAATTTTCTATACATTAAAGCCCGTTTTTTTTATATTAAAAATATATTTCTTTGTTTTATTATGTTTTAAACTTTTGCAACTCTAAAGAAAACACCCATTACCAAAGTAGTATACAAAAACTTTATTTATTTATTCTTTGGTATAACACAACTTAATATATATTGGTTACATTGTATGGTACATAGCTCATGCAATCGGTGCGTAGATAAGTATCTTGTTAAACTAAGTCACCCGAAAGTTTTACTCCTCCTGAACCAATTCAAAGGTATATTTAGTTTTTATAAATCTTTTTTAATGTATATTCTTGATTAGTATAATCAGCAGAGTCGATATAGCCATTTCTGTCTTTGCGTCTGGTAGTCCATATGAACAAACGGATCTTGGAGACTATAAGAGCTAGAGAACCCTAATTAGTACAGTTTACAAAGCAGAGTGAAATGAATACACTTTTACCTATGTACACATAGCTTTAGAAGTGTTCATCCGATTTTAAAAATGTATGTGGCATACTACATCTGTATACAATTTCGGTTAATAGTGTGGGTTTATAACGTAAGGTAAGTGTTTGTCCTCTAGCTAAGGATTTTAAAGAACTACCTCTGCCGCGTTTGATAGTTCAATTTCAAGCGCCTTCATACCAACATACCTATTCAATATGTAGTACGAGTGTCCATATATATCTTACAAAAAGGCTTAAACAGTGGTGATTTAAGAACACCTCTCCGTACAGCAAGGTACTGGCTTGCGAAAAAATTAAAAACAAAATTGTATACTTTGACGATTCAAGAAATATAGCTTACGTTGTTAGAAAGCTATGGAGATGCTTTGAGAAACATTATTAATTGGTGCAGAGCTATGCTAAGAGTAAGGGAAATAATAGGATATATACAGGCCCGACTAGAAATGGCGAAAGGGGGGGATTCCCCCGGGCCAAGAGTTTTCTCAGGGGTCCAGTGTAATTACTGTCATACTTACAGAACACAATGATTCAAGCTAAAGGTGGAATAGAGGGGCCGGCACATACATTTTTTATCAAACCGTCGATGTAAATCGTACGAATTCATCTTCACTGTTTTTCGTTACAAGTATATCAGCTTGAACATATTGTAGTTGCTCTGTTCTCAGAGCTGCAGCTGTGCCAAATTGAAAATAATAAAACAATCAAAAATAATATTTGTTAATTAATACACTCAGCAAACATACCCGCACAAAATTTAAGACCAATTGATTACCACTGATGTACTACGGAACCAAATAGATGACGTGCATCAGGAAGGGGGAAAAGCAAACCATAGCAGTAATTGATTGAAATCAAAGCGTAAAATGCGCTGCGGCAACTGCACATCGCCAATAAGCATGGTCGGGCCAACTTCTTACAAAAGGGGGCCAAAATACAAATTGTATATACTATATAACATAATTATGCCCATATGGAAATCTATGATGAAAAGTGGGGCAACACACCGGCCCCCGCTATTCACATGGCTACGCCCATGTCATGCTGGCCAATCAAGAGCAACAGAAGCGTAGAAAAAATGGTTGTATGTACGCATATAAGTATGTAATACCAAAGAATATAGAACTACATAGAATGCGCATCTCGCCCAAATTCATTTTAACGCTTGTTGGTACGGGCGGGCGGCAGCAAACGAAACGAAATGTTGGTTCTATTTTTAGAACAGTCACCGCTTGTTGGTACGGGCGGGCCGCACCAAACGAAGCGATATGTTGCTTCTATTTTTAGAACATACAGACTCCGTTAATTTGCAAAGTTGTTGTCCTTCGAAAATGTACAAGACTTATTTTAACATAGGTTGCAAGTTGGTGTTGATGGGTCAGTGGTATGCGTGCCTGAATGGCGTGAGATTATTTTGTGTTCAACTCCAGGGTTCGGATTTTTTTATATTTTTTGCTTTTATTTTTAATATTTTTTGATCGGTTTCACATTTTTCATTTTTGATTTTATAGGCTTTATTTTTTATTACGTAAAAGAAATTTTTATTTTGCGGTCCAAATAAAAATTATATTTTATTTTTGTGGTCTCTTCAATCAACAAAGAACAATTCGGGAATCGTAGTGTGGCAAAGGTGAACGATGATATGTATGTATGTTGATTTATTTGTTATTCCTCTGGTTATTTCTTAAAGCAATTGTGAAAAATAATAATATGTCTTTTTAATGCTTCGACTAAAGAATAGGAAGTTTGAAAGAGCCTACCGAAATCAGATTTAGAGCAATCAATTTTATAAAATAAAGGGCCCTATGCTTACTCTCTCTATCATTAACTGCATCAGTTGTGCACACACAAGAATACATGTAAATTCAAGTATTAGTGTTTGTGTATGCATGCGGAAAAACCCTTGAACAAATTGGAAGTCGATAGGAAAATACCCTTTTTCGCATTTTTCTCCTTTTTCACATGCATTTGTTAGTGTGAAGCCAAACGTGGTAAGGAAGTGTCATAGCAGACACATTCCCCGAAAGGGCATGGGATGCTCAGAAAGTAAAAATTTACATTTTTTGCTGAGGCTGAAAATATGAACATTGCCGACAGCCAAAAACGAAGTTCAGAGCCGAGATCAATTGCCAGCGCTCGTGAAATGCCTGTGCTATTTTTAGATTTTCGCGTTTGCTCTGCCTGCCGGGGTAAACAAGAGCTGTAAAAATTTTGCGCACGGAAATGAGAATGCAGTTTGTGTGTATACGCCGAAAAACTATTCAACAGTATGAGAATCGATAGCAAAATACTCTTTTCCAATTTTTCTCCTTTTTTACATGCATTTGCAAGGGTGAAGGCAAACGTAGTTATGAAGTGTCATACCAGTCACATGCTTCGAAAGGGTATGAAGGCACAAAAACTAAAAATTTACAAATTTGGCTGAGGCTGAAAATATGAACATTGCTGGCAGACGTTTGTTCTCTGCCCGCCCGCACCATAGAGCTCTAAAAATTTTGCATACACACCTTAGTATGTATCCTGTCATTGGGAAAACAGTTGCAAGAAATACACACTCATTTCGTCTTGTTGCTACCTCCTTATTATACCTCACAGAAGTGCGTATTTTACTATGAAATTAAATGCATAGAAAGCGTACTGTACCTGCGAGGATATCAAAATACGAAAATTAAACATTAATTTTCTTACGACAATAAAAAAAAATAAAAATATTTAATAGAAAAAGAACAGAAATTATGGAAAATTAACAAAAAAAACAAGTTGAATTGAATCTAACATCATCTTGAGAATCGAACCTCGACACATTAGACTGTGAGTTGAACACGCACTCCACTAGGCCATTGCCACTGTGCGCGTTTCGTTTTCAAAATTTCATATTCAAGCAAATGCACAAATGCAAGCAATATTTTCTGTGGGGTACTAATATCAGTACCCCACATAGTAAAATTTTTTTGTATGAGATGCGCATTCTATGTAGTTCTATATTCTTTGGTAATACACACTGTGTATTTTGTGAAAAAAAAAATACTACAAAATACTTTTTACTTTTTATAAACGACTAAGCTAGGATGACGGTTCGTTAAGTTAATTAACCATACTACAACTGGATTATATGATAGCTACATGTATTCATTAAAATTAAAAAAAATAATAATAATGAACAGTGACTCCGCAGAAATAAGGAGCTGCAAACTATCGATGCTCCAATGAAGTTGTACCTCATTAGCTGTCCGTCTCTCGGAGTAGTCATCAGGGAATATGAATGCAATAATGCGCTCTTATCAGTTGTGTAGTTTAATTATACTATTATAATTAATCACGAGAGGATATAGTTTAGACCACGATAATTATTTAAATTTTTGTTTGCGCGGGAAAGCTTTTTTTAAAGAACATTATCCGCATTAATGGAATCTTTGTGTGTTCCCTGGCCGTCGGTTGAAGGTTTCTTCCAAACCAATTCGCGTATCAAAGTTACTGCCTCATTCTAAGCTTTAGTACATTTACAAAAGTATACGAACCCGATCGGATGCCCTAGTAAGGTCTCTAAATAAGCTGTAGTCGTAACGGCAGGAACTGCTCTCTAGAGAAATACATACTATAAATCTGGTACGACCATGTGACTAAATACCATGCAGTTCGGCCGCCGGCAATTGTCGACATGTCGCCAGTAAAATAAGTGAAAAAATTGTATGTATTTGATGCCTTGCCTACTTAGGCAAACGATATTTTCCTTTTCCTTTTTGTGAGTGTTTTGCATTCGCTGCGGCTAATAATTACTCAAACAAAAACGAGCGTAACTGTTTTTATTCTCTTTGGTATAAAAATGATTCGTGTCAAATTTGTATTTATTTATTTTTTTAGAAGATTAACTTATAATTAAGATTATAAGAAACCTAGGATCATTTTTAAGCTGTAGCATCAGCGGCCTTTGAATTGTTATTAAGGAAATGTAAATTATTTTTAGTGAAAAATTGTGCCCTTACCAATAGTTATTCGATGTTTTGTATTACCTAATAATAATCGGAATTGCCTTTCAAATTTACTCCATGTCTGTGGTAAATTACTCAAGATTTGTCTGTGGTAATTAGGCGGGATACAAAGATGTTGCTGGTAACTTGCCCCTTTGTCGCTAATAATTTACCGGTAAGTCGCTACAGACAACGAACTGCTGGGTACAATTAAAATTTTGTTTGTATTTCTTTATGACATTAACGTTTGGTTCAAGTCTGGTTCGCAGGCCTAATTTATTTAACTGCTTATTTGTATTCAAGCATAACTTTTTTAATAAATAACAATAATTCTAAAATTTTAAACATCTGAAAAAGATCAACCATAAAGAAAACACATAGCACTTGTTGTTAAAAGATATCTACGCCACTGGGTATATTTAACTGCGAAAAGTGCGAAATGCGATCATTTAGTTGAAATAGCTTGGAAGTCTAAGCATCAAAGAATGAGTGCATGTTACACTTTTCAAACGGCGGCATCATTAAGAGCAATTACAAATCGGGGAGGCAGATGCTCACATTTGGAATTAATGAAATCCCCTTGGCCTTAATTGCACTTAGAGAGTTAAGTACTTC
Source organism: Chymomyza costata (assembly GCA_018150985.1). Lineage (NCBI taxonomy): Eukaryota > Metazoa > Arthropoda > Insecta > Diptera > Drosophilidae > Chymomyza > Chymomyza costata. The sequence goes on along the minus strand of JAECWU010000190.1, from coordinate 741,985 downwards.
AATACAATAGCAAATACATACATCATGTGATTCGTGCATACTCTTTTAGCGGCTACAAATATATAGCTATACAATCTACCTATGTATGTACATACTTACATGCCCCAGAACTTAATACTTGCGTCAGCCGTTTAACCTTTGGGAATAGCCTCGCGATTTGCTGGCCAATCTTCATAGTTTCTCTTTAGTCTTGCATAGAATGCATCCTTGGTGTCGCCGCCCTTCTTCTCTGGTTATTTGTGTGTAGGCTGTGTGGCAGCTGTTACCTTTATAGCTTCCCCTATCCGATGCTACGTCTAAGTCATTCATTGAAGATATGAAGTGGAAATTCGCACAACCTGCTTGAAGTACTACAACTACCCTTTAACTTTGATTGTCATGCTCATTATTTTTATAAGGACTATTTTTCTATGCGTTCAAAATTTCATAGCAGTATTAATATGTCCTTTTAGTTAATTCTAATGTGTGGTTGTATGCCGCAAAATTGTCATACTATTCATATAATGTGCAAAACTTGGTGCCACAACCCCACGTTATGGGGTCCAAGGCATGGGCTTCGAGAGAAATGTTGGTATAGGCAGTAGACTGTGACCATCGACGAGCCCCAATTAGTTAATTAATTAATTAGAAAATGGAAAATATTGCATCGTTTCAAAATTATGTGAGACCATGTGGTTTTTTCAACTTTGGGAAAGTCTTTAATAATAAACGTTGTTTTTCTTTGTGCCCCTAAGAAAATTTCGGTACCGTAGGAACCCAGGCGGCTTACCCTCCCAACATATTCACACATATCAACAGACCTGCTCCGAGATCTGGTAGATCATACACGCAGACGGACAGGTATGGCTATATCGCCACCAAGCTTAAGGTCACATTTGACACAAAATATATAACTTGACAGCCTTTTTAAATTACATATAACATATATTATGTATACATAATATGTATGTATGCGTTTGTGTGTTAGTTTAAATCGGTATGTGAATGCGAGTGTGGCCATATATCATCATTATCAGACTAAGCTCATAAAATTCCTATACAACTGATGACTTTGCACATGTGATGCAGCCAAATCACGCCAACGGGGATTACTAACATTTGGCTGAAACGAATCAACCTCAATATGTCGACAACTTTGTACAATCCAAGCGAGGCTGCCATTTTACACGCAGGCCAGCTAATGACCAAAACCAACAACACCAACAATAAAACATACATAACGCAATACAAAACAAAAAAAATAAAATAAAATGAAATCAAACCTAAGCGCGCGACTCACATAAAATCCCACGAAAAGGGCCAAGTCAACTTAGCTACAGTTTCAACCGTCTCCGACTCCATCTCCACCATGTCATCGTCATCGTTTCAGCAGCAGCCACGCAAAAGGTGGCAATTAAAATCGAATGAGCGGCGAAGCTTCCATGTTGAGCACTAATGGGTGCTGCTTTGACTTGGCTTGACCAGGCTTGGGTTGAATTGACTTGACGTGCTGTGGAAAATGTGTAGAATTGTTTTAATGGCCGACAATATGGCCGACTTTGATGGCGCGTTCATATCACCAGTTCCCGACATCACAAAAAATATACTCTTTTGTTACCAACTAATGCAAGCGATTACCACAAAGTTCGTCAGAAATCGAGCATAAAATTTTTTTAATTAAAAAAAAAACTTTTTTTCTCCCACTTTTGGATCATCTCTTTTGCGTATTTCATAAGCCATTTCCTTTTGAGTTATATCATGGCTACTCCCAGAAAACGCATAAATCAAGTCCAACTGCAATTTCTCTAGAATTACAGGGACAATTACAGAGACACATCAAAACGGTTGCCGCCAACGCGGCCACTTTAAAAGATCTGATTCGTGAGGCATCTAAGCGAGACATTCATTATTTGTGTAGCCTCTTATACTTGCGTATACATAATTGTTTAAATAGTGCGAACGGAAATCATGATTAGCCGCCATCTTGCATTACGACCAAGTGTATGCTTTATCTTAAGCAGTCTTATAGACCGTAGACATTTTTGGTTTCCCTCGTTGATGAATGATTACAAGTCTTAATTCTTCCAATTCCAGTCTTTATGTGTAATATTTATAAATTATTATAACCTCTTACTCATGAGGAAAAGGGTGTTATAGATCAACGTCTTAATGAATCCATGTCCGATTTTTAGCATTTTCGTACAATTTTCGTAAAATTTGTGGATTCATCTACCAACATCTAACATCTTTTCAATTCTATATACTATATAAAATATATAAAAACTTTTGATAGAATATGTTTTTAGTCACTTCCTCTAAGGTGAAGTTTGCTGTTGATGTCGATGTTGGTTATCTTAAAGCGCCTGATGGCAAATTAAACCACCAGGTTTCGTGCTTACCAGTTGGCATGCGTTCTTAGTCGATCTATAGACTGACTGGAGAAAAAGGACACCTGCTCCTCCATCGGATCGAAGAGTCTATAGAGCGTTAAATTACGGATGAACCAAGGGCACCTGTTATAGAACGTAAGGCGCAGTTCTGCATCCTCTGGGCCATTCAACGTTTTGTAAGGGATGAAGTGTCTCGGACTTGAATACCGCATCTCTAAATTGGTGTAATTATTGTGGCAATTACAGTTCGCTTGTTTTGCAAGGAAAGCTTAGTTAGACTAAACAGTCGGCGCAGCCTGACTCGAGATGCGGCCACCTTAGCATTGATGTAGTCAGGGCTGTAGAGAGAAAATCCGGGCCCGGTGGGGATGTACCGGACCCCTGAGAAAACTCCAGGCCTGGGGGAATCTCCCCCACTCGTCGGTTGGGGATATAGGTCTGAAAGGTCTCCTGACCAAAGTGAGTCCTAGATATTTTACTTTTGCTGGCTGCTCTAGAGCTTCACCGTGGACTGCCACCGTACGAGGCTGCTGACGACAGAGGGTAAAGAAGAAGCGTCAGGAGAAAATATGTCTTCTGAGAACAGGTTGAACATAAAGGGCCTATGTGGCTTTCCAGCAATGTCAGGGATTAAGGGAGATTGTCGAGGTTCTCGACCGGTCAGATATCTGTCTAATGTCCACGAAGTACTGCCTCGGGTCAATTGCCCACCGAATGTATTCGGTGACTCCGTTAAGTTTCTCAGTCGCACTATGGCAGGTGCAGAAGGCAATGTGAAGTTCCAAGACTCCGCAATGTCCGCAATCCTTGCAGCAATCAGCATTTGGCATACCTTAGACCAAAATTTCTCCTTCGATTTCTTTGACTGGTGATTTGTTTTAACGACTGCTTGCTTTCATGCTGCCGGAAAGTACTGCAGTGTCTGTACGGCATTGTCCGGGTTGGTACCCATGCTTTCCAGCATCTTGTCAAACCCATGCCGGCGTTGTTGGTTCAGTACATGCTTGAGGCGCTTGGCAGCGCTGTGACAATTAGCCTTGTGGGCATAAATAGACCTAATAGACATAATTTAAAAAAGTTAATGTTCCGGCTGAATAACATCTTCGCCAGGGTGTACGTTATGGCAGCGTCGTCGAGGTTAGGGCTGGTGTTAAAGAAGCTGAAGCTTCCAATGCTGCATGCTTTTGTAGATGCCGGTACTGCTTCGAGTATTTGTGCTGATGTACTTGTAAAAACACAATTTAAACCGAAAGTTACTAACTTAAAGGTAAGAGTTTCAATTGCCAGCGATTATACCAAGGAATTCCAGGCGGGCAATAAATAGGCCCCAAACTCCACTTCTCCCATTCCAGTGACTACAACAGCAACAGCCATCTGAATAAAGGGAGAGCATACTGGTTTTATGGAGAAAAACGGTATGTCGCTCCTGATCAGTACTGCAGCACCACCGCGGCAGCAATTGAGGGGTGGTGGATGATTAGAAATGCCTATTTGAGTCAAGAAGCATAATATCTCGCTGAGCATAATAAGATTTATACCGTATAGCTTCGCTCTACTGCTCCACTTCGCGCAGTTTGTTGGAAACGCCTCTACCATTGAGAATTCATTGTTAAGAACAAGTAGCACCGACATTTTTGCGTACGGATCCCAGGTTGAGCATTTAGGGAACCATGTTGCTAGCCCGGATGCTGCACAATGTCGGGTTACGTCAGAACCCTGACGTACTGTGGATTGCAGACCTACTCAAACTACGCGAGCCAAAAAACATGTGAGAAACATGGTCTAACTTCTAAGCCCTAAAATGTAATTTTAATTTTTTATAGAAGTGCTTTCTTTTTAATAAGCAAGGTCAATATTTAATATTAAAAAACATGGTCGGAGCGTGAACACGAAGATAAATTTCACGAAGCTTTTCCGCTATAAACAGACTTTTAAGAATACAAACTTTTTGCGCTTCACCACCTGTAATGCAAATTACAAGGTTGAATTGGCATGAGTAGAAATACGTTTGGTATACAACAAACGACAAGAACTAAAGCCAAGCATCTCGCATAAGAATCAAGAGGATTCGATAATACAGGAACTTACATAGGACACGGACACACAAGTGTACACGCTAGTAACACACGAAACTCATGTCAGGCGTCAGTCTTCGTTCCAGCCTTACAGATGACATTATTACCAGCAAAAACAAAAACCAATACTACCTACACGTTCTACCAGACGACATTTGACTGATTTGGCTCCATCACCAAGCCAGTTGTAAGTACCAGAAAATGTCGAGGGAAAAACTTTACGCAAGTACTTTTAGGCGCATCCATTGAACGACCTATGTATGTATGTATATAACAAGAATATTTATGTATGTATTTTAAAGACAGTACATACTATATAGACCGAATATATTTCCCAATTAATGCTTCATGTCTTCATCGAATCATCATCATGCATGGAAAAGAAACTTTTTCATCTACTGCTGAACGCCATTTTATGTTCTTCCACTTATGTTACATACATATACATATGTATGTATGTACATATGTTTGCGCATATATAATTATGTAAAGTTTGACTTATTGTTGTATACACAGTAATAAAACTCGTTTCGCTGTGTCTACAAAATGCAGTGGTTTCTCATTGTATCCACTATATCGTCTGCAGCTGACTGAACCGTGAAAGAATAACATCTACCAGAACCAAAAACCCGAAAAAGAGTTTTCAATACATTTTTTGTTCTTAATTTTCAATTGAGGCATTTTTATTGCCTTTCCTCTTGGAGTGGAGGTGGAGGAAGTGTAAGAGGCAGGTAGCATGCAAGACGTCGCCATCATTGGTGTGTGGCAGGGTTCTTAGTCGGAGCCAGAGCCTTAGTCTGAGTATATTGCCCAGTTAATTTGGTCATCTCCCATGATGTTTTGATAATGTGGATGCTGCTGCTGCCGTTGCTGCTGCAGTTGCTGTTAAAGACCGCCTCTTTGCCTCTCATGTCGGTTGTCTACTTGAAGATGCCTTTGTCATTAGCTTTTGTTGTTGCTTTCGCATACGAATACCCTTTGGGGCGTATAACCAAAGAAACGGCAACAAAAACAGAAAGAGAATCACAACGTACAGAGCACGAAATTCTTGTCACCCTGAATAATTACATAAATCAACGATTTTTAAAGCGCTTCGAATTTTAAGTTTTCAAACTGTCAATGGAGTTGCCATAAGGTTTGCTATCTCTGATGAAGTATGTATATATGCATAACAAGATATTTATATACATATGTATGTATACTATATGTGTATGTAAAGTTTTTATATTTTAAATGATCCGTTTGCCAGTGATGCTCGTCGGCATTTGAGCCGGGATTAGTATTTAACATAAAAAGACTACAGTATTAACACCTTTCGCAACTTTAATGGCATGACTCAAACTCCAACAGTGTATGTGTTCCCACACTTTGAATTTCACAGTAAAACTCGCACCTCTATAGAGTTTGTTTGTGATCCAACAATCTGTCAGCAGGCGATATGTATTCGTAGGATTTATAAGATTTATAGAAGGCCAAGTTGATGACACAGTTTTAAAATCTTATTTAAGCCGCTCAATCAGCCAGATTGCAAGTTATTTGCCATAAAAAATGACACAGGTCAACATGGTTTAGTTGTTGGAATGCTAAGGATCATTTCCGAAGTAATTTGCTGCGTAGAATCCGAATTCAGTCAGGATTTTGAGATATTTGAGGTTATGTACCCGAAAAACGGCGTTTTTTCCTACTTATATATTCATAACGAATATGAAGTCAGAAGAATAAACCCCCAAGTGAAAATTTTCAAGAGAAAAATTATTGTCTCAAAGGCAAATGCTAATGACGTCGAAGGGATATATTTCGTAACTTCGAATAGCCATAACTTTGCGAAAAAAAATCATTGATCTCTTGAAATCTTAAATTAAAGGGTAGAGTGGTACTAAAAGATGTAACTGGAGAGACAGACTGGTAAATAACCTCAAATATCTCAAAATCCTGACTTGGGCGAATTCTCACCCCGGATTCTGATTCTACGCAGCAAATTACTTCGAAAATTACCCTTAGCTTTCCAACAACTGACATGAAAAAGGCAAGCAGCTACCTCACATACTTCTTCCAGTCGCTTTCAGCCTTCCTCTTTCTCTCTCGGCTAAATCAACAACATGAACTCAGCGTTAACCAACCATGCATGGGTATGACAGTTGCGGTAAGTTTTTGATGCGCTTTCAAAGTCCACAACCTACAATCCAATATATTACTTTACATGAATTTACTTAAGTACTTCATGATAATAGGTCTTGGCAAGTTACATTTAAGTTTGTGCTGTGCAGCATTTTGCGTGTTCTTGAATGTAGCAGTTGGGATGTTCCGAAACTGCCCATGCGACTTAAGGTGGAACAGCAAACAAAAAAAAAATGAGTACTTTTTATTTTTTGATAGCATGTAGTTATATATTTTCACATGGGCACAAATGTCAAAAATGTTTTTTGTATTATTCGTTTTGAATTAATTCAATATTTAAATTTTTAATAATTTTTGCTCTTTAGTTCTTTATGATCGATCTCAGATTCCTTTACTCTGTTCAGATCTGCTTCACAATCAAATTTATTGCACATACTGCTACATCTTTTTTACTCATATTTAATTTTGATTTATTATTTTTATATTAATGGTGCATATTGTTATTTTCTTTTGCTTACATATGTATTCTGCAGATTTTGTATTTATTTATTTTTTATTTATTTATCACCAAAAGCAACAAACACATCGTTATTGCATTTCATTGTAAATTACGTGTGAATATTTAAATAAGTATGTAACATATACATTCAATCTGGATCCAATAAATATTTGTGTCGAATCTTTCAAGTTTTTTGCTTCTCGCTTCTACTACAGCACATGAAGGGACACAATGCGTGTTTAATCTGTCAGCTATAAAGCTAGTGTTTGGATTATAAGAATATAAGTTACGTTTCGACTGCAGAATATTGGATTCGATTTCAATATAATGCAGCATTGAAAGACGTAAAAAATGCTTATAAGTATGTACAGATAGATAGATTGATACCTTTTGTAGCAAGCTGTATATTTACACTATGGTTTGCTTGCCTTAGTACTTGATTTATGCTTTGTTTACATTTTATTATAAAATAAACATATGTAAAAATTAATTGTTACTAGTTAAATATTTTTTGAAAAAATACATCTACATGTAAACGTTTTTAATTTTATTAATAATATATTTTAACCAATTAGGTAGTTCGATTTTGCTGTGTGTACTTATAGTTTGAGGTTTGCTTGTAATATATCTGTCTGATTTTAGGTTCTTATGAGTTTTTCTTTAAAGCGGCTCTTTTTCTAGTTTTTAGTATCCAATTGTTTATTTTGTTTTCAACATTTCAGTTTGAGTTGACTTTAATTCAATTATTGTGCTGCACTGCAAATGAGTTTGTTTATTCAAGTGTTTTAATTTTTTTTTTTTTTTAATGTTCTGTCATATTTTATTTAATATATATAAGAGGCTTTACATAAATTATAACATATGGGGTAATGGCATTAGCAGGCCTGGGCAAAAACAAGTTGTACAGTCTATGGAAGCCCCATAAGTATTTTTTTTAATTGTCGGTTTCAACCTTCAAACATCCAACTTGAACTGAAATATAAAAAAGGGCGGCATAAACTTAAGCTCTTAAAAATAAAATTATATTTATGTATTTTTCAATTTGTAAACTTAAAACTTAAGCCTTATAAAATTTAAACAATTTTTTCCAAATTTAAAAATGTATTTAACCCTTTTAGCGAAAATATTGACTACAGCACAACTTCAAAAATGCCCTTATTTAGATCATTAAACGTACCATAAACTACAACGAATACAAACCCATTCCCTTGCCAATAAATTTAAAAAAAATCCAAAAGAAAAAGTTATTTACTCGCGTCTTGATGGTCGGTGGACGGACTTTATAGTAAATTAATTGATCTAAAGAAGCTTTTTAAAGTTTCCAATTTGAGACAATAGCTTCGCTACAATCATGGTTAGAGTCCGAAATTTAGGTAAATTGCTGTTAATAAATAATTTTTTTCTGCTATTTAATTTAAATGGAATATCAAAAATCAAGATTAGGTAAATGCTAAACTTATATTTATATAAGCCTAGTTTGTTAATGACTTCGAATTGTATCTTCCCACAAGTTAACAATCAACTGCCAGGCAGAAAAGTAAATATTTTTATACATGTTACGCCCTAAATTATATTTTACATTCTTTTTAGTTTGTCAACGAATATGCACGCTTTGTTAAAGTACATTGAAAGCTAAAACTATTTATAAATAATGCCTTTATTTCATAAATTCCTGTTTATATCTTCAAAATGCACTGAATTATTTGATTCTATTAATTTTGTTATATATTTATACTGTTGCTATATAGGTATGCAAGAAGCCAGAAATGCGTGTTTATCTGTTTTTATACTACCTTCCTTGCACATGACATTTGTGTCTAAAAATGTAATAGACTGTATATCTTTTTGCGCAATTTCTCATGATGATTGATTACACTAAAAATGCTTGCTTTGCGTACTTTAACTTGAGTCTTTTCTCGAGTTCATTCACTCAAGAATTGCAACTTTGACATTGCCAAAGAGTAAATAATTTAATACATTTTATTAAGTTATAAAATTTTTTATTGTATATTTTTCGCCCTAATGCATTTGAGTATATTGTTTATATGTATATTTAAATCGATTAATTTTATATGTTTACTACAAATTCACCGAGTTTGAAACGTAAATAAACGGTTCCAATGGACAGCGGAGCAGATAATTTATAATCTCTTTTATCTACCTTGACATTATATGTATTATTAAATGTTTATATGTACTTCCTAGAATAAGGTTAGTTTAAATACAAAGCTAGAAAGCTTTGAGCAACAGAATACTGATGAAATAATAAACATTGGCGTGGGGAATTTTAAATAAAAATCAAAGGGGCGGGTAAAGAACAACCCTTTACAACCCTTTGCACTATGACATAATTTTGTACGTACTGCATAATACTTAATTATGTATTGTGTAGTGTGTAAAATATCATACGAGTCATTATTATTTATTTGTTTGTTATACTCTAATAGTTAATATTTATAATGGTGACACTTACAGCTATGCAAAAATTTAAGCAAAATAAATTTGTTCATCCTGGCTTGTGGCTTTGCTTTACCTATAGACATATGTAGACCATCCTGACTGGTTGTACATCTGGATGGTATTAACGTAGGACAGCAAATTCTTTCACATGATACTGCATACGTACTATACCATTTATGCATATATAGAAATATATATAATGATTACATACTATATAACTTATATTAAATAATACAAAGTATAGCTATTAATTTTCTTGCTATATACAAAATTTTTGTTGTAATGCTTCCAAGACCTTCTATCTGTATATCATCCATATTTGTCTTGATTCTACCAAAATTGTCCTGCAGTCGTTGTCACTGTTGTTGCCACGATATTGTTAGTTGTATTTGTTGTTGTCGGTATTGAGGAAACAGTATTCGGCAACTGAGTTTTGTTGTTATTGCTGCTGTTTGTTGTACTGGTGCTAGTAGTGCATCAAGAATGCTTGTCCGTAAGCTCTGTCCAACGGGACTCAAAGAACTTGCGCATGCCGTGACCTGCCTTACCAACAGGCGAATCATCTTCATTAAACATTTCACAATTGTCAAAGATGTGGCGCACATCGTTGCAGAAATCCTCTCGACATTTGTAACTGCAAGTGTTATTGAAATGGTTAAAAAACTGTCCAAGCTTTAGTTTTTAAATTTTATTTGTAATTACCTCAAATCCTGCAATTTCTTTTTAATAGTGGACAAGTCCATGGGTGATTTGATTATTTTTCTATATGTGGGAAACTGTTTGGTATTCACTGGCAATAGAAACGGCCAAGAGTCTTCATGCAGCTGCAAGCAGTAAGAAATATTTATTACGATGCAACTAAAACTAACCTCACTTAAATGCACTTGTCTTAAAAATAGCCTTTCCGATTAATTTTGGGTCGCTAAAACTGAATACTCTATGCTCCACTTAGGAGATAAGAAATAAATCATCATTAAAACTGAATTCAGCAAATTATTTTATTCTAGCATGGTTTGCGCGTTTCGGATTCATAATCACCTTTACTGGATAGGCTATATTTTAGCACTTTTTATTGCCAATGTCTTAAAAAACAACATTAATGTTCATCATAAACTAACCTCCATTTCACCCAGTAAGGTCTTGCACACAGACAACTCTTTAATGAGCTTTTTGGTGGCATGCTTCTCCTTTTTCTCCTGCTTTAGCTTCTCCTTGGCCTCCTGAATAGCATGTATGTTGATGGGCGGTGGTGACATTTGAGTTGTGTTGCCTGACAGCGTTGGCGTACAAGCGCGCGGTGAGGGCACGGCCATTAGTTGCTGTGGTGGACTCTGACAATTAACATTCAGAGCTGATGGTGACGTTTGGGGTATATGCGGCAGCAGCGGCGGCGTCACAATCGTTGTCGGTGGTTGCAATGGCGGTGGCGTCGCAGTTGGAGTCGTAGTTGTTGGTGTCGGAGTCCGGGTACGTGATGGCGTTACCGCCCGCGGTGATATAGTGGCAATAGGCAGCAAAGGCGTAGTATTTGCAACGTTTCCATATTGCATCGGCTGCTGTGTCTGTTGTTGTTGTGGTAACATTGGCGTTGACATTCCAACGCTCACATTGGAGGGCTGGAGCTGGGCACTGCCTGTAACGTATGCCGGATAGCTGCAGATACTACTGTCTGCTTTCTCAATTACTAGGTCCGTCAATTGACTATTGTTATTGGCTGCGGCATCAATAGAAATGTTATGCTGCTGGTCATCGAACGTGGCCGAGGCAACCGAATGCGCCGGACTAGACACAGAGAAACGCATTACAATCGAGGCCATATCCAGGCATCCACGCGGACGCTGCTGCTACTCACCTCAAAGGCGCTGGCAAGGAAGTCATAGACGTATCCTCGTGTGACGAATTCAAAGACTGCTGTGATGTGTGAAGTATCTGTTGCTGTTGTTGCTGTTCACCTGCGCTCAGCTGCTCCATACTAGTAGCTGAAGCCACTTGCTTGTCGTTACGTCGCTTAGCGGCCGTAGTCGAATCACGATCGCGTCGCGATTTGCTACTGCTGCTTCGCTTTTTGGGCGGTGGAGCCTTAGTTATGCAGCCGTGACAATACCATTTTCCACGCGGCACTTTCAGCAGTGGCGGTATGTAACAGTCAGCATGATAGGCACGCGGACACAAGTCGCAGTAAATCATCTTACCGACGGGCATTGGTCGATGACCGCCGCACACAATGCATTTGCGCTCATTGGTGGCTTTGTTGACGCACTCATAGCAGTACCTGGAAGACAGAAAAGGTTAATAGCTGTTCAAACCATGGACGCACAGAGGAATGGACGCAAGCAGTGCGAAATAAAAACAGTTAACGAACGACGCGACGAAAAAATGTATTTGTGTGAATTCAATATGCTATCGATTTATGACAAAGCGCAAATTCCAGCGACTCTGGGTCGTTTTAGAATATACATATTTGATAGGGATAAGGGCAATACATATAACAAATAAAAAAGAGATACTCACCAGTCGCCATCCGGTATATTATCCATTTTGGGCTTAAAGCAATAAGTGTGATAGCCTTTGTCACAACCATCGCATAGGAGAAGCTTGTCCTCGTTTTCACCAGACGTGCAGAATTGGCAATTCTGTAAGGAATTCGAATATGTGGAAGAGTTTGTAGTAGTGGCTGAACGTCGACCTTTGCATTTTTTGCTAGTAGGTCTTGTCTCAGTGTCCGTGTCAATGTCATAGCCGTTTGTGTTTGCCGAAAATGCAAGCGCTTTCAAATTTATTTTAATGGTCATAGGCGGCATCGACTTCGAATCCTTTAGATTTGTTTTGCCAGCAGCTCTCTTGGACAATTTTTTGGTCAGCGACTTTTGGTTAACTCTTTGACTTAATTCCGGTTCCTGGTTTATGGTGCTGCTGCTCGAGCGTTGTTGATGCTTTAGCGGTGTCTGCTTTTTAGCGCTCTTTGTGTTGGACTTGTTTTTGTGGGTTGCATACTTTTATGCGCATTTGGTCATGTGTTCGTTGCAGTCGCAATCGTATGTACGTACAATAAAACAGTTGGTAGGTAGCATGGCAAGAATTTTTTTATGGATATTGTCATTTTATACGGGATGCAAGAAAATGATTCATAATGGCGTTTGTAGAATATTTTTTGTAATTAATACATGTGTGTGTACGTGTGTGGTGTGAGTGTGTATGTTGTGCATATGAGTAAGTATGAAAGCGTTAAAATTCATTTTAATTTGAACAAGAACACCATGAACACCACAAACAACAAACAAGTCGAACATTCAGAGAGTTTTGCAAAGTATAAAAATAAAATAAAAACAAAAACACGAATTAATTAGGCAACGAAAGTATAGATTTTAAAAGATACCAGGCTACCAACATGACATGCAAAAGCAGCTACAAAATGAAAGCCAACACTACTCTTATGAACAATAATATGTAAGTGTGTGTAAGTTTGTGGGTGTGGGTGTATGTCCAAACCAAACTTGCATAATTCTAAAAAAGCCGGAAATTACGCCAACAATTTTGTAAATGCAATTTTAGGAACCAAAAGGACTATCTAATGTATTCTTTAAGAAGCATTTACATCTGTTTCGGCTCACTTCCCACTTGATCCGGATGTTAACTTCAAGAATGGATTGGGTACATTGGTTTGTAATTGCACTAATGTGGCATGATAGTTATATAATAATAGAGCAAAAAGTTGTAACCTACCGCCTTCATAATGCTCTTATCCCAGGCCACGCATGACTCCAGCACATAAAGTGCCATGGCAAGTTGGGCAGTTGTGTGCGACCTGGAGACAGCATCTCGCCAATGCACGAGGCCCTTGGGTATGTTCTCCACTTTCTCATCTTTGTCGCTATCGCAATTGCTGGCGGGCGAAACATTGCCGGAGGCTATCTCACTGGTTCGATCACATGAACCAGAAGTTGCTTGGCCGACCCCAGTGCAGGAGCTAACATTGCTTGCTGGCGTGTGCGAAGAAGCTACCGCCGCAGCCAAGGCCATGGCACGCTCATTAAAGACAGAGGCGTTGATATTGTTTGTCTGTTGCTGTTGTAGCTGCTGCTGATTATGATGATGTAACATTTGCTGTTGCTGCATTTGCAGTAAGTAAGCCGCAGCGGATGCCGAGTTCTGTGTCTGAGATGAGGTTTGTTGGTTCTGGGCAATCACAGCCAAATGAGCATCACCAGTTTGGGAACCTAATGGAGGCTTTAAATAGCGACGCTCGATGTTGGCCTCCAAATCAATAATCCGCTCACGTATCATCGGAATGATACTTACAAAATCGTCCTCGGCAATGTCAGTCTGATCCATGTTCAAATCGCTTTCAACGCGTGTAGGTAGTTGCCAGTTTTTTAGCTGCATTGAGGCACTGGCTATTTTGTCCTCCAGTGATTCTAGCTGTTCCAACAAAGCCAACTCCACACGTTTAGCCACAGTGGGATTCCAGTCGCTTATTTTATCGGGCATAATTATCCCATCGCCACCGAGGTCACCTTCGTTTAGGTTCACATGATAGTTAATGCCCAAAGGTTCGTCGAGTGTGAGAAAACGTGTGAGGTTCTCCTGCAGTTCACGTTCGCGGAGTCCTGCTGGATTTAGGGTCTTCAACAGCTGCCGTACCTTTTGCTCATCATTCAACTGCCACCAGCCATAGCGCTGTTTTCGTGGCACATAAATTCCATGCACCTTGTCTGGAAAGCCGGTTACTTTGACCTGCTCTAGTATTCGGTTTTCATCGGGAGTCATTGAAAGAGGCAGAGGTATGTCTATGGGTATATAGGTTTGGACGCTGTTAAGTGACATATTAGCAATGTTTTGGAAATAGGCGTGTGACGTGGACTCATCCAGGCGCAACTCAACCTTCGGTTTTATCTCGGAGCGCTCACCACCAGTGCCACCTGTGTCAGCAACTGCGTCAAGGCGTATACGAAAAAACTCATCATCGTTTTGTGGCTTAACTAACTTTCCTACCGACTCAAACTTAAGCTGCTGCTCCTCATCACCGCTGAGTGCGTGTTCACGTGTCGTCGCTTGACGATGAGGAGACCCCAGACCGTTTTTTGAAGGTGTCGTCGCCCGTGCTGATTTTATAGCTGCCATTTTGGATTCATAAGCTTCAAGCTTTCCCTCTATTAATTTTTCGTCTAAGCCGGATAACGAAAAAATGCATTCGTGAGAAAACTTTGTAGGATCCACCTTGCAGTCCTCCATAGGTATAGTGTAGTACTGCATGTTGTTTGCCAAGTCCCACGGATGACCTTGGAGTTGCATTAGCGAATAGCAATTTATATTGGCATAGCTAAATTGCACTTCATTGGCCACCACTCCACCGTCCTCCGCAGGCAATTCACTGATAAGAGGCACTTCGCGCTTTACTATGGAGAACCACTTGGGTTTGTCGTCGCCAGGAGTTGCGGACACAATAATGCAGTCATCCTCTTTTTTTAAATCCTCCGATCTAAGCACAGAACCAAAATACGTAGTCCCTACTGATACCATTCCTA
This sequence comes from Chymomyza costata, assembly GCA_018150985.1. Taxonomy (NCBI): domain Eukaryota; kingdom Metazoa; phylum Arthropoda; class Insecta; order Diptera; family Drosophilidae; genus Chymomyza; species Chymomyza costata. The sequence goes on along the minus strand of JAECWU010000190.1, from coordinate 726,939 downwards.
TATTACCATCCAACTTATCACAGTTGCTGTTGATATTGCTGTTACTATTATTATTATTATTGTTGTTGTTGATGGTGGGTATAAGGCCGGGTATAACTGGTATTTTTATTTCAGCCTCAAAGTCGGTTTTTGTGGCGATTACTGTTGGCGGTGGTCCCATCAGTTCCATTTCAGACTTAACCTTTATTTCAGGCCTTGCGATAATTTCAGTTTTTACGGGCACAATGTCGTCGTCATCATCGCCCAAATCAACAATCTCAGGCTCCACTCTGTTAATTTCCGTTACATCGTCATCATCATCATCCTCATTTGCTATCTTTAGTGCCTGATCGCATAATGGTTGTTCGTCATTTAAATCATTTACATGTTCGGCATTATTTGACTCGACTGTTGATGGTGGAAGTTGTTTTCCCTCCTCCGCCTCACCATCTTCCTCCATTGGTTCTGTTGTTATATCAGCCAACTTCGGCTCTTGCTCCTCACCTGCAGTTATCAACTGAATGCGCTCACTTGTGACGTCCTTCTCGCACACAACTGGCTTCCTTTCGTCCATGGCTTCCAGCGCTTCATGATACCTGCAGATGTCATTCTGAGCTGATTCTAAAGCCTCGATAAAAATTCCACCTGCTTTAGGCAACTTCCAGTAGCGACGCCAAAAACGATCCTGTCCAAAACAAGCAGCACGCAGTTGATTGGTACTCTTCTCTAATGCCTCTTTGCAGTTAAGTGAGGCTCTGACGATTTTGTCCAATTTCTTCTGCAATTCATCGGCGCTTAGGCGATTGTCTTCGTCCTCCTCTACATTGGTGATTTCAGAATCCAGGTCAGAGAGATCATCATCAATAATGCTCACATCAGCATGACCATCTTCATTTATGGTACTCCTTGTTCCACTTTTCTTTGTCTGTAGAAGTGTGTTCATATCGCTGCTGCTAGGCGTACCACCGTCACCTACTCCGGCTGCACCATTGTGATGATAGGTTGGTGCCGCTGGAAACTCTTCGATTTTGGCCAATGCTCCCAGAAGTTTGCTGGGTGTACTCTCACAAATGGTACTTTTAATAGAACTTGAATCAACTATTTGAGTTGGCGTGATTGGCGTAGACGTTTGGGGCTGGATAATTTCGACTTCTTTATGCGGTGTAAAAGTGGCAGCAGATTCAGCATCGATATTCATAGGCTCGGATTGTTTCTCTGTTTCAATTCCGGACACGTCTTTTGAATCTGGAGACCCAACATTTTGTTTCACACTGCCGCTGGTTTGATCATCATTTTCATCATTGCTAACTCCAGAGTTAGATAGTGATGCAGCTGCCGCTGCTGCTGTTGCCTTGGCGCTCTCTTCGGCTAGCTCAGCCTTCTTAGCCTCGACCTCCTTGGCCAATCGCTCAGCGTCTAATTTCTGCTGAGCTATTAGTGCCTGCATAGCCGCCTCACGGTCTGCCTGCGCCTTTTCGTATGCCTCGATACGCGCCTTTCGCATATGTAAAGCCTTGTATTTGCGTACCTTCATGTCAGTCATATACTTCTCCTTGCGCATCTGGGCACAGGTTTCCAGGCTTCCGTCAATCTGACGTAGAACCGCTTTATTCATTAACAGATCATTGCACAGGTGAGCAAGAATTTGGGCCTTTCGAGTAGGATTTAAAGAGACGAATGGGCGATCTTTAAGAGAATGTGATAGCTTCCAAGTGTCGTTCTCGTGCAACAACTTGTAATACTCTTGATTCTTGACCGAGTGCGTGGCTGTATCAGCATCGATTTGATGGTGATCAGGTACGCGTCGCTCGCGTTCGCGGTCAACAGTAATGCCATGCATCTGACGAATCTCTCCAGTGGCCGTAGCGTACAAATAAATGCGCAGAATTTCAGAGACGTTGGAGTTGGTAATGTCAGCATTGCGCAGTGATTGGCCCAGTAGGGTTGTGTGGCGACCTGGATTGGGCACACCTGGATCCTCAATGGCACAGACAAGCAAATGAGTCATGACTGAGAGAAGCTCCTCCTCAGCATCAACGTTGCTGTCTCTGATTAAAGCATCGTGAAGGTTCTGAAGTGATGGCAGGGATTCCATATCAAAGCCGAGCGTCTCGCCAAAGTTGTGCAGAAATTCAAAGACCATTAGTAGATCGGCCATAGCCTGACCGGGCAACCGATTACCCGCAATACGTTCCAGCTCGGGTATGGCAATGTTTTGCAGCACTTCTGAATCCTCATTAGGTTTTCGGATAAGCTGTAAAATTTCGGCGTCCCGTTTGCGCTCTGCCATACGTTTCTCACGCAATAGCAAGCGATCCAATACCAGCTGATGCTTTTTCTTCTCCCTCTCTTCAAATTTACGTCGCAGCTCCAGCATGCGTATTAAATTCATGTGCTGACGACGGCGCTCGCGTTCCTGCAAGTTCAATTGATTAGTTCTTGCTCCCTCAGACTTCCTTAAGTTCTTACCATTTCTGCTGCTAGCAAGAGTTCCTTTTGCTTTTGCAGTTCCTGTGAGCAAATAGAAAAGTATGAAAGTATTGATGTTAGCGAAAATAAAGGTTGAATTGATTTTTAGTTACTAGCAGACAACTGTTAGCAATTTTGGTTTTGGATAGTCGGATATATGCAAATTAAAATAAATCAATGACTTAAGGCTGAGACAATAAAGTTAACCTTAAAAAAAAACAAAAGTACGCATTAGTTGATGGCTATTTGTACCTGTTCTTTAGCTAAAATGGCCTCTTGTCGACGTTTCTCTTTCTCCTATTGACACAAAAAATAATCAAAAAAACAAAAATAATTTGCAAAGCATTTAAACATGCCTGGATGAAAAAGAAAGAAATCACGCACCTGCTGCTTTTTCAGTAACTCCTCCTGTTTAAGACGTTCCAATTCCTCTTGACGTTTCTTGCGCTCCTGTAAATGATTGAATCAATCAATAAATACTACTTAGAAATGTCTCCTTTTCGTTTACCTCAATTGCCTGCTGATTCTTGAACTCCTTATCTTTGCGCTGTTGTTCAAGCTTAGCGTTTTTCTCCAGACGTGCCTTCTCCTTATTGCGCGCCAATTCCTCTTTTTGTTGCTTCTTGGCATCTCGTATGGCCTGCTGCTGTTTGGCTATTTCAATGCGTTGCTCTACATTTAACGTTTGCCGAGTAAAGACTTTCAAATCCTCTAGCCGTTTAGCGACATCTTCATCGGACATTCGTATGTACTCGCCATCGTTGGCATATGGCGGCGGAGCTGGTTGCAGAAATGACCCAACAATTGCGCGTGCTGAGAAACTAAAGTTTTCACGCGTAAGATTCGATGGATGCTGCTCCAGGTGCTGTTAAAGAAAATATGTATGTAAAAAATATGATATATTAACATGGTAAGCTCCTTTCAAGATAGAATCACTTTCCGCGAACACGTCGCCTTCAGGTCAACAACAATATAAGTAAAAAGTCGCCCTACAAACTCACAGCAAAAACTTGGCCAATTGTCTTTAATGGCACAGCACTGCTAGGCGCATAGTAGGTCACCTCGCCGCGTATCTGACCCTGCTTGGTTAGTCCACGAATAACTGTATCACGTTTCCAGCCTAAATCGATGGGCACTCGCAGCTCTGCTACATTAAGAATATTTGCATCTTCACTTTCCGACTCGGACAGACCACTTTCAGCAGCCATGCTCTCCGAATCGGTAGACGTTTCCATATGCGCATTGGCTTCTGTCAGGGCCAGGCGTATCTTCTCCTAAAGGAAATGGTTATTTACAATTATTTCATTTCTAAAATTGTTCACAACGTACGATATCAGCACCCTGTTGCAAAAGTTGTTGTGTAGATAGAATTGGCTTAAGACCCACAGCCCGAGATTGGGCAAGCAATGAGGCAACCGTATTCTTTTTGGGTTTGGACACACCTCGCCCTAGATTGCGGGGCCGCCCCTCTTTGTAAGATGATGAAGTCGATCCCGACCCAGAAGGTACACTACCCAGAGCAGGAGATGGCGACGATCCTCCCGGAACACTGCCACCACTAGCCGTTATTGAGCCACCGGGCATGCCACCAGCACCACCTAGTGCGGCTGTTATAGAACTTAAGCTTTGCAAGCTATTGGAAGCACCTCCGCTATTTTGTGAATTATTTCCAGACAGTGCCAGAGTCTGATAATCACTGCTAGGGTTTCCAAGAGAGGAAGTGATTGCCGTTCCTGTTGCTTGAACAGTTGATGTAGTACTTTTGTCTGCTGGTTTCATGGATAAATTAAGCGGAGCATCAAAATCATCTATTGTTATGGGGTTGGAGGCCGAACCCATAGCACCGCTGACAGTTAATGTCGATTTAAGACTTAGGTTGACGCCTGAACATGGTGTGTTATCCGTAGTCAGGTCATGTATCTCCTTACCCTTATTCGAGAGATTGTAAGCGCCATTTGAGGTAATCGTTGGTGGCAGTTTAATAACCTCCACACGATCGCTAGACAAATCACGGCTGCTGCTGGTACCGCTGGCTGTGTGCCCAAGCAGTCCCATGCTGCTCGTAGACACAACGGAATTAGCTGAGCTTGTTGCCGCGATTGACTTTGGGATGCCCAGGTGATCCATTGAGTTTTGGCCACAATTACCTGTACCTGCCAAACCGCTCATGCCACCCACACCGCTAACCGTTCCAACGCCGCTCATTCCAAGCGCTGTTGAGCTTGCTCCTGTTCCTACACCTGAACCTAACATTCCATGCAAGCCTGATGCAACATGTTGTTGGGCTGCGTTCGCTGCTGCTGCCATAGCGGCGTACTCCATTTCGAGTCTAGCCCGCTTCGCGGGACTGAGACCTGGAAATGCAAGCAGAGAGGAAAGCGCATTTGTAGTGGTGTCTAATTCTTTTTGTTGTTGTTGGAGTAGGTGTTGTTGATGTTCTTGTTGGTGTTTTTGATGTTCTGTTTCAGATATGGTCTTTTTACGACCGCGAGATGTTGTACCGGGTATTTTGGGGCCCACGATGGATGATGTATACTTTATGATCTCCGTGTCAGGCGGCAAACGTACACCAAGTAACGATGGATGTTCACTGCTGTTACAAGAAAAAAAAGTTGTTACAGAATAATAGACTAGTTACAAGATAAAATCTCTTGCCTCATCATGCCGGCACCACTTATGTAATCCTTTGCGTTTTTACCGCCTGTGCTGCCTGAGGTACCGGATTGTTGTGGTGGCACAGTTGACGAGGTTACCGTTGAGGTGGGTCCTGCTCCGGAGCTGGCGACAAATGCATTCATTGCCGCTTGCATACTTTGCTGCGGTGTCATTCCAAGAGCACCAAACTGTGACAATGAATTAAGTGCATTTAGCGATGGATTGTTTTTATCACGTTCCTTGGAGGACGAGGACCCTACACCGAGGCTGCTTGTTGAAACGCTGGATATACCACTGAGAGCACCATGCGGGGACATAAGCGGCGTACTGCTAGCTCCACCCAAGCTAGCCATTGAATGCAAACCGCCTAAAGATGAACTGCTGCTAGAGCTGACACTAGTTGCCGTTTTATTAGTAGACATAATTCCACCGCTACCAACATTCATACTGCTTCCCAAGCCCCCTGTTCCCATTCCTATGCCAATGTTGGGCAATGAGTGAGCGTGCATGGAAGCAGCGCCAGCGGCCGTTGAAGACTTTTTACCGGAGGAAGTGTTCGGACTGCTGCCGCTGCTTCCCATCATACCAGAATTACCGCTGCCACTGCCAACATTGGCGCCAGAAGCGGCGGCAGCTACAGCCTGCATTGCCAGCAGCTCCTTGTGTAGTGTAACCGGATCGTAAGCGGATCCGGGATTCGTAGATAAGCTACTGCTGGTCATAGTCGATGGCTTTCCATAAGCGCTGGCCGTGGACTGCAAAACAAAATTTGCTAACAATTGTTAATTTAACTGTTCAGAAACGTCTAGTTATTTTGCTTGCCTTGTAGCCGCTGTGACCCGCACTGCTTGTGGATATTGAAGCACCAACGCCTGTGCTTCCTGACGAGGACATTGTTGTGCCGGACCCCACAAACCCATGCATACTGGCCAAGGCTGCAGCCGGATTGTTAGCTGCTGCTGCTGCAGCCGCAGCTGCAGCTGCATTAAGACTATTGGCTAGATTTTGCTGTTGTTGTTGCTGTTGCTGTGCCGCGCGCTTTTCCTTACGTGACTTGTTCGATTTGCTGCTCGATGAATTAGAGCCGCTGTTGCCACCACTGCCGGTATTAGAGCCCAAGACTGTTGCACTGCCAGCACCAGCACTTGCACCTGATGCACCGCCTCCTCCCATACCCATGGCAGCAGGACCAAAGGCAGCAGCCAAGTCGGGATGGGGAAATGGTGAAAGGCCTGAGGCTTGCAACCGGCTAAAGTAATCCTGAGCTGCCAGCTGTGCCATTGACCACCAGCCTTGACAAATAAGAAGTTTTTAAGTTATGTTTTTAAGTTTATATGTAAAATTCAATTAAAATATATATTTTTATAAATATCTGTGCGACCAGATAAACCTATGTAGGTAACATAACGTAAAACCAACATAGTGTTACCGAAAAGTCAGCTTTATTTTGTTCTAGGAGAGTTTTCTTCAAAAACCTCTAACACATTTTACAAGGTTTTTGCTGTTACAATCCATAAGTTAAAAGTTAGATAAAAAAGTATTTGCTATAAGTATAGGCCAACTTCATTACAAATGCCTCGAATTTATGATTTGACTATAATTTTCTGTAACGAATAGATGTCGCGGCGTATTCGCGGCGTTCATAACATTGCAATTGTATTCAATGTTTTGTGCCGACATTTTACTCACTTGCTGGATGCAGACCCGCTAGACTAGCGGCCTGAGATGCAGCCACTGCCATGGTATTTTGATGATGATGTCCAGCAGCTGCGGCAGCTGCTGCTGCCATTGAATAGCGATCATTGGCAGTCGCCGCAGCACCTGCCGTATTGGGTAAAAGGCCCAAGCCGGCTGCAGCAGCAGCGTTGAACTGTGAACTAAAAAGTGGATTCGACGCAGCCGCGGCCGCAGCACCCGTGGGATCACGGCCCCAGTATGCTAAAAATAATGGGAAAATATTCAATTAAAATGGGCTTTCGATGTGCAAAATCATCTAAGATTTCTTACCAAATAGTGAGGCAGCATCTAATAGACCAGTGGGATCGTGAGGGCCGGCTCCAGTGCCCCCACTGCCATTGGAGCCGCCCTTAGCGCCATGGGTATTTGAGTTTTTTCCGTCATTACCACTGCCGTCGCCAGCATTTTTGTTCATGTTAGACGATAAATATTATGGTATGTAGTTGTTTTATTTATTCCTTTATTGTATGAGCCTTTCATTTGTTAAGAATCTGCAAAAATGTAAAGACACCAATGTCAGTTATAAACAAGCACATACATATACACGCATTAACAACGAAATAAACATACATTGTATGTGTTGGCAATGCCGGAACAGTTAGCGGCGAAAGAAAGCATAAAATAGAAACACAAACAAGCAAAGCAAAACAAAAATACAAAAAAATATAGTATTCCAAAACTCGATGAGGAACTATCCCGGAGCTTTGCAATTTAAGGCCATCTTGTAATATATTATTATTAAAATGTTAATAGGAAAAATAAAATTATAAAATTATAAATTAAAAAATTAAGTGACATAGCTGATTGCCAAAGTGGGAGCAGTCTGAAAAAGAGCGACTTGAGTACAATAGAAAAAAAAAAAAGAAAAAAAACAGAAAATGATTTCTGGTGATATCTCAAATGGTATGTTTTAAATAAGCATTTAAAAAATTATATCTACATTTTGTTTTCCATTTATTGATAGTTATTTTTGCAATTCCTTCTAAGTACACGAACTCGCCGCAATTCAATTCAATGAATTAATTTCAAAAACACTAAAAAATTGCAGATTAAACACTATTTTGCCGATTAAACACAATACAACTTTTCTTTACTTTTTGCTTTATTATTATATTATTAAGGCGAAAAAACATTGAAAACATCTCACATACATGTATACACATAAACGCATACACACAAAGAGCACACGCATACATACATTTGCACACCAACTATGTATACACAAAATGTAAAACGAAAATACCGAACGATACAAAAAATAAATTTATTTGTATTACTATTTCATTCATAAATCCCTGTTTTCAAAGTTCATTGCAATTTTTGAATTAATTATTAGCATTATATTAAGTCTAAAGCTCACATTGGCTTTAAGCACCGTAAAAAAAATTTGCAATTGCTTACTTAACTGCATTAAAAGGCACATTTCCGGATTTACTGATGAAATTCATATTCCAAATTTCTTGATTGTATTAGAGAACTACTTGCAAAATACCGACTTGCAAACATTATTATTTATAAAAACTTTAAATTGCTGCAGCACACTAAAAAACTTATCCAAATATCGGTGTGATTAAAGATGCAATGACAGACAAAACCACGAAGCAGAGATAGATACCAATGAAACGGAACAACCAAAATGAAACACCAGAATGGAACGTAAAACGTAAGAGCGAAGAAGGGAAAACAGAGAGCGACCAAAGTGAGAAAGAACAGACGGCGGCTTGCCGACTGCAAACGACATTTTACAGTGGTTGAAATTAAAGGGAAAAAAATACAAAAACAATGGCGACATTAAAAAGGTGTAGTAGAATCACACTGGCTTCCAAATTTGTATGTTTTGCAAACAAAACAAAACTTTATACCAAAAATAATAAGAAGCCAAACGTTTGGTCGCAATATTTATTTTATGTCGTTAAAAAACAATGTTGCCACTTTTTTATGAACAGCTGTTCTGTTTTGCAAACACAACCAACTGAGATAAAATGCAGCAACTTATTTTAAAAGTGGAGAAATTTTAATTTTTGAGCCAATTATTTTATGTAATGTTTTTAAACAGGGATCCAAAAAATGTTTATTCCTTTTTACCTTAGGCGATAACTTATAGCATATTTTGCAACATTGCGCTTCCAATTTTTATTATAAAGCCAATTTACATTTTTCTCCCGCCCAAGACGGGTCAACAGGTGTCGTTAGCATTGTGAATGGCAAAATCAGTTTGTTTACATTTTAAAATGCCTATTACAGGATTGTAAGCCATTGAGGCCTTAAAAAAACAGCTGAAAGAAGAAAAAATACAGCGCAGGTTTCGAAGAACTTAACCGCAATCGGACACCTATTTTTAAACCATCATGGGTCCCCATGGTGCCTGCCTGGACCCCTATGTATTTAAATACATTTATACCAATCAGGTATATTTTCTTAATTACTAACCGTTCTAAATTGATTTGCCATATGTTGAGCTGCTTGCCTGAGGAAATTGTATTGATACACAAGGAAAAAAAAATTGGATTTGGAAAAAAAAACACATTTTTTTTCCTTTTTTTTTTTGTTTATTTTGGTTAAATTCAATATTTGTTATATTTTTTTATTAGGAACTTCATGAGCACCACTGTGCTCTGGGTCCATTTCATACTGTCTACCCTAAACTCTTAATACTTTTTTTTTTCGATTTTATACATGTATTTGCGCCTCAACATAAATTTTTTAAGTGAGCTATGATGAGCCTAGATATTCTCGAACTAGGAGAGGTTAAATGTACTGGGTCAGGCAATCTGAACTCCACACTGCTCCTGCATAGAAAAAATTGACTAAAAAACAATGCTGAGAGTAAGGTCAGCAAATCTGGCAGGATACAACAAAATTCTTTACGAAAATAGCAGAAAACACAAAAAATGCTGCTAACCGCAATGTCCTAAAGGGACAATCAAACAATTTACCAATCCCAAATCCGTTATCCCACCTATAAAAAGTAGCAACGGTGAAATGCTATCCACAACAGATCAACAATTGCAGCGTTGGCCTGAGTTCTTCAAAGAAAACGACTCGGGCACTGATTTTGGGGATATAACACATTCACGCCTACTCCGTCGTCGCAATCCAAGCAGACTTATTCCTTTGGACAACCCAACCATCGCGGAAATCGCAGCGGCGATTGATAGGTTAAAAGCATATAAGACTGGTGGTCCTGATAACCTTCCTTCAAATTGTTTAAATTCAGTCGAGATATTCTCTCACCCAGACTAAAAACTTTTATCGGTGGTATCTGGAAAACGGGATAAATGGAAAAGTGGTCTGATAGTTACGCTTCCAAAAAAAAAAGGTGACCTCTCAATGTGCAGCAACTGGAGAGGTATCACTCTTCTTAATACTTGCCCCAAAATTCTATCCATAATTGTTCTGGATCGAATCGGCCCTACTATTGTGTCAACTCTGCTCTGAGGATCATTATTGAGCAGTCAGCTGAATGGTGATTACAATTTATCTACTCTTCATAGACTGCTAAGAGGACGAGGCATACCAGACAAAATAATTGAAATGAAACAAGAAATCTACAGGAACTCTGCACTAAAAGTTAGGATAGAAAACAATGAAATTATAATCGAGGACGTGGAGAAAATTTGCTATCTTGGTAGCGTGATCACTAAAGAAGGCGGAGCCGATTATGATGATTCATAAGATAAAAACAATTTGGGCATCCAAAACTAAAATTTTTAACACCAGCATCAAAGCGATTTTATTATATGAATCTGAAACCTGGAAATGCCTTCGAAAATTTTGCAAAATATTTTGGCCCCGAACGATCTCAAATGAAGAGCTCATGAACATCACTTTAAAACCAATGTCAAAAGAAATAATGAAAAGAAAGTGGCAATGGATTGGCCATACGCTACGCAAACAAAATTCAGATGTGGCGAAAATGGCTTTTGAATGGAGCCCGCAAGGCACCCGTAGACCCGGGCGACCGCGGATAAATTGGGTAAGATCGATACATGCTCTACATAATTTAATTTATATTTTTTGTTAGTTATGTTGAGCAAATGCCAAGGATCTAATATATGATGAGTCGCACTAAAACACTGAATATTTATCGTTATTTAAGAACTATTTAATGAATCACAGTCAGCAGTTCTTTAAAGAAGTGAACATTTTGTGATTAACCTAGACTTTAAAGACTAAACACGACAGCATCAGCTATCTTCAGTTGTGGCGTGAACATTAACCATGTTCAGCAACTTTAAATGCTCTACTTCATGTTTATCTATTGAGCTTATTTGCAATATCCTTTTCCTTTTTATATCCTGTACCTTAGAGTACAAAGGGTATATTATGCTTGTGCAAGCTTTAAATGTACGTTACACTGAGAAAGGAACGTCGGAATCCCCACAAAGCCGATACATATCCTACATATGAACGAATGAAATTTTAGATCTCAGAGATAATAAGAACTAGTCTTTTCAGATCAGGCCCCTTATTATGATACGGGAATCAAGTTAATTTTACTTTTTGACAAGCCCTATGCATTTATTTTTTTAATTTGGATGTTATTAGGGCATAAATCTTGTTTTTGACGATATCGTAAGATATCGTATCGTTTTTGGAGTTCCCAAGAACTGTGTCATATTTTATAAAAATCGGGCTGCTTACAAAGATTATCGTCGTATCCGAACTCTCGCCATGTGTGTAGTGCTGGAACGGATTTTTCTTCTGCGTGTGCTTCTTCTAGACAAGGTTATTGACCTAAAAAGCCAACCAGTCTAGCAGTAAGTTGGGCGTGGCCGCCCCTAACAACATCGAATAGCATATTTTATGTCTGCATTCTCTCTTCGTAACCTCTTTCTCTTCCTTTTATTTTGGTTGCTCAAACTTTGATTTGGGTTTCGTTACCTACTTGCTGTCCCTGTCAGATTATTTGTTTTGATCATCGCCATCAAAGTAATTTTTCGCATATTTTTAAAGGGACTCAACTATATATAGTGCCCACAAATAATACTATTTACACACGATTATTAACAGCTGAATTTAGTTCCCACAATTTCTATCCAATTTTATTGCGAGTTAAATCGCTATAGGTTAAAAAAAATGAAAAAACTAGCATTTGATAAGATCCAACATAATTTTGGTAGCAGTAGGTGGACTCTGCTTGTCGAACTCCTAGCACTTCCAGCCAGATAGACGAACGGCAGAAACAAAAAGCCAGATCTTTTGACATCGTGGTTATATTATATAGCTCCCACAGGGGTATTTCGGAGCACATCGAAACAAAGCAAAGGCTATAGATCTGTCCTATTAGGCTATATTATATAGTCCACTGTTGTTAATTAAATTTACTAGAATAATTGGGAACTGTAAAAAACTTACAAACGTCAAATTTGGCTATGATATCTTTATAATCAAACGATCTATGTCTCTATTGCCTTTGTTTTTTTTTAAGCATAGATATCTACTATATATCGTAACCAAATTTGGCGTTTGAAAACTTTTTTGAGCACTATTTGTTTGTTTTAAAGTTAATAACACATATGCCCAAAAGTTAGGAGCTAGAGGGCTGAGATTTGTTTGTACCCCACAAGCCCCCGTATCTTCTCTTAAAATAATAATTCGATTTTCTACGCCCAAACTTATCAAAGCAATAGATTACTACTTTTAATACTAATAAAACTGATTCGGTCTCGAATATCCCAAACATATTGTTTCGACAAAGCAAAACTAAACATGTCTTGAACAATCTCTTTTTGAAATAAATTTGACCGTTACCAAGATATACGGGGAACCAGCCTGCAACTGCAACAGGCGAGAATGGAGTACGACACTGAAGAGCATATAAGGCAAAGTGGATCGATGCAATATATGACAGAGACATTAGAAGGCATCCAAAGCAATAACACCATCAAACACATTTTTACACCACGCGCAGCAGTAATATGTATTTGTTTTTGTAGTTAGTATTTTTTAGCTAGTAACTTTAGTTCGTGGGTGTTGTTTTTGCCGTAGATAGATGCAGGAACTTATGGGATGGAACTCTAAGCAAAACGAGAGCGAATTGAGAAGAAGAGCAAGCGAGTTAGCGCGTGTTACCACACGTTGCTACGTTGACGCACATATTTGCTCCACACCCTCAAACCACGTTACGGATGATGCCTCGTCTGTATTAGACGCCGATTGTTGGTGTTTTAAACACCGATACAAAAAAAAAAAAACTAAGCTTGCTGTTTTTTGCACGTTACTATCACTAGCATTTGCAAAATACTTCCTTTTCACTTCTCAAACTTGTATCCCATGTAGCGCTTGATGCTTTTTTGCTTGCATCGAAGTAAAACCAAACTTTGATATATAAAGTTTATAGGGGAGACGCACTTTTAACTTTAATTTTTTTAAGCCCGGTTACAAAAATTTCTTTAACTCTTCTTGGCTTAGTTTCGAAAGGGTAATTTTTATATTATAGTGTGTAGCTTGGGCGTAAATCGCACAATTCTCGTACGAGGGCAGGGGCATGGTGTCGACATGAATTGACAAACTTGATCTGCCTGTCGATAACGCGCATCTTTTAGTAATAAAAGTTGTCTAGCTTTTAAAGTCTCTGAGATCCGTTTTTTTATTCGAAGCGACGGGCAAACGTTTATATCGACTCGGAAAAAGTCAAAAGAAAACAGTGTTACCGGATGATTTAGTTGATAATATGAATGCCGTACCAACCAAAACTTATGTGCAGCAACTTAAAAAGCAATATGAATTGTCGTCAACGTCTATTACTTGTATTATATTTCGCAAGAAACGGGATAATGGCGTCACATTAGTTTTCAACAGGTGTTTATATTTCTCCATAAAATTGTGGGGCAGCACTGTTTGGTAAAGAATTCCAAATAAGTTTCCAATCAAACACTTGACTGCGTTTTTTATATGAAATTTCCATTGATTATCAACATCAATCGAAAAATTTCACCTACGATCTGATAATGCATATCTTTTGGCAAAATTTAGTCTCTTACGGGCTCTGAGATTTAGGTGCTTATACCAACGAAATGGATTTTGCGTAGTACAGAGTGCAGGCAGGCCATAAGTTCTTTGTACCGAAATGCTTATCATAACTTCCGGTAACTATTGAGCCATGCCTGTACCTTTTAAAAACTAGAGCTACAAAATTTTACCCAAAGACGCGCATTATCTGTATGCAGGCGAAGTTTATTGACTTATGGCAATATCACAATATCACACTGTTCTCCCATATAAAAGCTGCATAATAAATGGGTTTTTACGTTTATTTGTTTAGGACATATTTATTTATTGATTTGTGGGTGTTATGCAAAACTTTGTTTACTCTACAAATTTTATAATATTGGCCTATTCGCACATTGCAATAAAAATCGGGATATTGCTTAACCCTCTAGATCCCAAAGTTTTTTTAGAAAAAAAAATATTTTTGTGTTAATATAGGTAAAAATAAAAAATTAAAAAAATACATATATATATATTTTAAGGGTTTCTTTTTGGTCGCTCATTGGTACGCAGCAGCAGGGCTGCATATATATTTTTAGAATTGACGTGTAGATGGCGCTAAAAACAAATCAGCTGTTCTCTTTGCGCGCTAAAAACGAAACACTAATGTGCTGAAACTTATTTTGATAGCAAGAGCAATGCTCTAATAAAGGAAGTGGAGGACCACCCAATTATTTGGGACCTTTTTTTTCTTAGTTCCTGGCGATTTTCTATTTCCTCCAACAATTTGGCAAATAAATAGGCAATAATGGCGTTATTTGCGAAATAAATACTAAGCATTGTTTTCATTTAGCGATTGATTTTTCACTTTTTATTATTTTATGCACTTGTAAGCAAAAAGAACAAACAGCTGATTATTACATTTACTTTTTGGCGCCATTTATTGTTTGTAGCGCCATCTACATGTCAATTGTACAGAATAATTGGTCACAAACTCTGCCCATACAATTTTTTTAGCGCACAAAATAAGTAGCACTTTTTTCTTTCAAGCGGTTTTACACTGCTGCGTACTAGCCTTAAAACATGAAATAACTGAAAAGTGATTCAATCTCTTGTATTTTGAAGCTCTTTTTCATGAAACTCGAACCGTCCATTAAACATCAACAGTTCAATTAATTACCATGAGTACACGAAATCTCAAGACTTCACCAAAAAGTAATGAATTTTTATTTATTATGTGATAAAGTAATTGGGAAAAATTACTTAGAACACGAGTTCACAAAGTTAAGCAAACTGAAAGTTAAGGAAAGAATATTTGTAGATCCTCAAATTCGTAAAGCAATGAAAAGTAACTAATTTGGAAGAACATTAACACCTGATCAACTCTTGTTAATTTTTCCAAATTCAGCTTAACACGCTTTAACTTAAAAACCACACAAGCTCGTTTAATGGAAAACTATATTATTTTTATTAGCGATAGGCTTCGGTTTATTTACAGAGTTGTGTTTCTATACTGATACGCTTTGGTTTCGATAATTATAAGTGGTGACAGATAAATAATTGCAGCTTTTTGACTGAAGTCAATCATTCGCCAAAAAGCGCCAATTTCAATGAAAAAGAGCCAGAGTGCCACGGGGGATAAAAAAAACAATTTTGGCGCCAAATCGACAAGTGTGGCAACCGTATTAAATTTTCACTTCATTTGTATAGCGCAGTGCACAGCATACATACAGCCTTCGCTCGACTTTTTCTTTGTTCGGGTGATTTTGTAAGGCCTTTAAAAATTATTTTCTATTTACATGCAAATTTTCAAATGTAAACAAACGAATTTTGCCATTGTATTGGGTGACAGAATTATTCAATTTTCATTCAAATTTATTTTTTCCAACCGGAAAGCAAAATGTTGCAAAATATGCTGAAAATTATTGCCTCATGTAAAAAAGAAATAACTTTCTTGGATCATTGTTGAAAAAACATTTATTTAAATAAATGTCTAAATGTACTAAAATTATTTTTGAAAGTAGCAACTCTTGATGTTGATGATTGTATCATGCTCAGCAGTGATCTTTTTGGCTTGTAGTGGTAAACAGACGTGTGAGCTTTGTTGGGAAAGGCGTTGGCGCAGATAAATTTTCTGGAGACAACAAATGTATCGAAGTGGAAATCCACATTTTGTTTCATTAGTTGTTCTTAGCCTGTCTGAAGGTGAGTTAGCTTTAACAATAGCTGGAAAACTTAAATTTTTTAAGGAAACACTTGCAGTAATACAATTATATTTTTTTCTCAACTATGAAAACAAGATTTGTTGTTTTTTTTTGTTGGCAATTTTTTTAAGAAAAAATGACTGTAACGACAGCAAAAGACATTATTATGCACCAGAAACGATTTCTAGTGCAAAAAATATAAAAATAAAGAATAAAATTTTAAAAAGGGAAGGTACAGAATTAAAAGCAACAAATGCCAAATAGCCTTGGGGCCCAGATGATCGCAATATAATTATAATAATAAGCCGACGATATCAAAAAAACAAAAATATATATTTATATGTATGTATACTTGTATCCCGTGACACAATAATGGAATTATTGGGGTAGTTTGGTTGCTCCGCTAGTTGGAAAGAGTACGGCGCAAGTGTACATACGTAGCCAAACAAACAAAACAGTGTTGGTCTATGATTTTGCTGTACCAAAAAATTATTCCGAAACTGTGTTAACAAAGCGGATTTGTTGTTGTGTGCCAAAAAATCCATAAATAGTAATAATTTATTACAATTGAATGTCGCTAATATCGCGTTGCTTAAAAAAAATATTGCAACCAATTTGCATTGAAGACAATTCATGTTCATTTATTCATTTGTAAACAAAAAGCAGCTGATTGTAGTATGACCGTATGCACTTCAATCCAAAATACCACAACAAAAATGCTATGAATACAACAGAAAGGTACCAATAACCAATCAAAATACCACGTTGCTAAGAATTTTGACAGCGTTTTTTTTATATGAAGTTTTTGTTTTCTTTCACGCGGTTTTACACTGCTGCGTACTAGGCTTTAATATGCACACACTGCTTGTTATGGAAATAATTAATTTGATGTACTTGTACGCTGCTGCCTTAAAGCCGTTTGTTTATAAAGCCCATTAAGACGTTGATGTAAGTGATTTGGACTTTGTGGATTTACTAACACTACTGTCGTAATACCTCGATGCAACTGCAACGGGCATTATTGTGGGCATTGTTTTTTTTTTTTTTTTTTTACTAATTTGCTTATGTACATACATATGTATGTATATTGCTACTGTACATAAGTTATGATGCGGTAATGAATCGAACCACAGCATATGTATGTATGTATGTACATACGCATGTATGTATTTGAATGAAAGTTAAATGAACCGCCGCGAAATGTAAGCAACGTTGGTAATGGCAAAAGGTGGCAATAGTCTCTTCGTCTGCACATTCGAATCCTTTCCTTTTATTTCTTCTTTCGCTTATTTATTGCTGTTATCTTTTGCGCCTGGCTGTACAGCATGAATTGAAGAGAAGCGAAGAGGCATCAACGACAAGCAAACCCAACAAAGCGCGCTCGCTGTATGCACACATACAATACAACCTGGTACACACGCACACACACACACAAACGCACATACACGACTGGTTGACTGCTCGCTTGGCTCAAATTGTTTGGCCATTTGTGTATCTGTCGCACATTCTTACTTTAAACGTTGGCTTTTGGCCTCACTTTTTTCTTTACACCCACACACATGAACGTAATAAATTTGATAATTACATTTTTTAATATAATCACTTGGTTGTGCATATGTACATACTATGTACATTTATTTGCACTATACACGTATTCGTATGACGTAGACTTTTCATTGTCGCTGCACCCATTAATATATGATTTTCATTTTCGGCGTTTACTGCATGCGGAACAAAACTTGCTTTAAATAAATTATTTATCTATGCACATAGTATGCATGTATGTATGCAATTTATAATTCACATATGTACAGTTATTGTTAAATGCAGTATGCTTCCGAGTTGCACAGTTAATTTTTATTGTAATACTTTCTGTCTTTTCGCCCGTCTGTTTGGTTGACTTTGTCTGCTTACGCGACGAGTTACCGAACTAAACTAACGACAAAACCCAACCATTGAAGCCGATTCCAAGTGCGAAGCAGAGACGCAGCAATAGCGATGTGTTTTTGGCGTTGTTGTTTTTGTTGGCGGCGGTGGTGAAGTGGAGGGAGTCACAACTGAGGCACGAGTAGCCGCTACAAAATGACGCGCTCCTACGAATGAGACGACGACGACGACGCTGGCCAGGCCAGACCAGGCCAGCTCCAACAACACCAACAACGACGATTATATGAGAAAATTTATTCAACATTTAACGAATGTTGTTGTTGCTGCCAGCTTGCTCTTGTTATTGTTGTTGTTGCTACCGCCACCACAGTCTCTGCCGCTGCTTCTGCTGCGACCATTGTGGTTGTTGTTGGTGTATGTAGTTTTTGCTGCTGCCGTTGGTGTACATTTATTTGAAATGATGGACAACGCAGCGGGGTTAGGTGTCAGACGAATGAATCAAAACAGAAATAACAAGAACAGCAACATCGTAAGGGGCTAAAGTGGCAAGCAGGCCAGTTCGTCAGTCGTCCTCCGATCCCCACAGTCCCTCCCCTTCATCCTTACAGTCGTTTGTATTGTTTCAATTTCTTTTTACATTTATTTTTGTTTTTCTTCGTATTGTTGTTGTTGGCGGCGGCAAGACAACATCGTGGTCCATAGTTGCCATCTATTGAAGTGCTGGTAATTAAAATGGCTACAATAACAAAAATAAGATGAGCTGTACACCCACATATGTATGTATGTACATATTTACCGAAATAAGCATGCATTTGTATTACTAATCAAATGTATACAATATGCATGCATAAAAAACATACATACATATTTATGTATTGTATGTATGTATATATGTACTTATTCATATGTGTATGTCTAACTAACAAGGTTTGTTGTTCATACTGCCTATTAGGCTGCTCTCAATGTTTTTGTACCCGGAAGTAATCCTTGGCACGAAGATCGAGTTTAAAACCAATGGCGAAATTATTAATATATGTACATATTGCAACAGATATTTCGATTACCCTATAAGTGTGAATACTTAATGAACTCCATCCACAAATATAAAAGCATCTTTACGCAAACGATAAATAAACTCAGGTAAAAAGCCTTTGAATACTGGTTTCGGCTTTCAGACACTGCTGATAAGGAACGTAAAGGAGCTCCTCTGATACAAAGGCAAAATCGGAAGGGATTTTTGCATTGAATTGAGACATGGAACGAACCACTATGACAATCCGTAACTTAGAGAATAGTTTTCACAATAAATCTTCAAAGTTGCCCTTCATTTGCTACTCATTTGCTTCTGAGCTTCGTGTTTAATTTTCCTTTCTCCAACGCCATTAAAGTCGAAAATTAAAGATAAATAACGAATCCAAAGTTATAGTATTGGAGGTAATCTTATAACCCAATGTCTAGCTCGAGTTAAAACTTAAAAATTTTGTATTATTTATTATGACGACTGCGCCTTTTTCACAAACTGGCAAATACATAATTTAATTTCCGCTAAATTCTATTGGTAAACAACAAAAGAGTGCAAGCAAAGATCAAGTGCGTAACACTTTTGATAAAATTTCATGCGTCCAGCATTTAGGTTTCTAGAAACAGGGCAAACTGACTCGCGTTGATAATTCGGGAATTTCACTTTGTCCGGTTCTACTCGATTGGCTTCCTTGTAGACGTTACACATCAATTATTTTTTCAACCAAATTAACAAACCCCACCCCATATAGTTCGGTGTAATAATCTTGACTATTTGGGATCTAAACAAAAATGAAATGTTAAAGGACACCGACACCGACGTTGACAACGACAACATCGACTACAACTCTGATGATGCACTGCTGCTGCTGCTTCGTGGCCGACGTAGAAGTTAACGCTGATAGCTGAACCGAAGTGGTGGGGCGCATACATACACGACGAACAATCGAACTCACATACTTAGATGTGGTACATACACATGTATACACAGACACAAGAGCAGAGCAAAATTGTTGGTGTAGTAACAAAAGCAACAACAACTGTTGGCAAAAGGCGAGTGTGCCGACTCAGACAACAAAAACAAGGATTACAATTTAAACTTGCTCGTCAGGCTATCTGGCTGGCTGACTGGCCGTATGGCTGACTGCCGGCGGCCGGGTAGAATGGAGAAGTTGAACCGTGTAAAAGACGGCTTCGGGAAGAGCAACGAAAGCAACAACTTCTTCTGTCAGCCTGTACGCCCCTCTGCATCAAGGTATATGCATACATATGTATGTATGTATATGTGCATTAAAAATTTGAAAAAGCAAAAAGTACAAGTGTGCGCATACATTTGTTTATGTGTTGGTTGATGAGTTCTGTTGTTGTAACGCGAGCCAGTCCGCATTGCTTCTCCCATTTCCCCAATTCCTCCGCGTTCTGAGTTCCACGATTTTGTTTCCCGACTTGTTTCTTTGAATAAAGCAAAAGGAGGGCAAAAGATGTTCAGGCTAAAATAATTCAGTTATGCTGGGTTTACACTGCGACACGGAACGATACAGTTAGTTTATCAGCGTCACATTTGGCGGGGTCGTGAAGCCAGCTAATTAATCACAGCATTTGCAATTTGATGGGAACTTTTTGTTGATTTTCGATTGATGATAAAATTGTTAGAATTGAATAAATATAAAGGAATTATGAAAATGACTAGTGTATTGGTACACAGGACTTTTCCAACGTCAAAACTCCAGCAATTTATTTCGCTGTGTACTTTCTTTTTAACACGCTGCTATGCTTTGACGAGCTGGTCTTCGCCTTCCAATTATTGTTTTTGAAATACTATGAATCTAAATAAAATATAGGGTACAAATTATTTAAAAAATATAAAATTTAGCTATTTAAGTGCCATATAAGTTTTAAAAAATTTCATACAATTAACCATGAAACAATCAATATTTTTTAATTTTTTAAAATGCTAATCGTCTATAACAGCATTGGTATGGTTTTAGTACAAGTTATTTTTGCATTTATGCCCGACAAAGTGAACAACCCAAATGGCTATTGATTGGTCTTCCGCTCGCATACCACGTGTATTGTGAGTATACATTTACCACCTTACGTGGCAAGAAAGCACCTCCAACGGCCTACTCCGTTTAGAGAACTAGTGCCGAACTAGTACAAAATTAGTAGAAGAAAGGCTTGTAAGTTGCCAACCCTGGTCGATTTTGATGTTCCAGCAATGAAAACACCAAAATTCCACCTGTCATCGATGCCAAATGCGCCGTAGACAATTTAAGTGTGTTTTTGATGCGAACAGACGCAAAAACACAGTGTGTGACAAAATATAAAAATTGTTTTTAAAGAAATCTGATAATAAAAAACATTATTTTTGATTGCGCTCAAAAAGTGATCAAATCACAGTGAAAAATCAAGGTAAATATATGCTGGAACTGAAATTCAATGAATTTTCATAATTAAAATATGGTTTTCGGACATACAGTGAAAAGACAATTTTTTTTCAAAGCACTCCAAGCTGGCTTCAAATATATAAGATGCCACACTATTTGGCTTGTAAGTTGCCACACATCTATTTTCATTTTTTTTCCATTGCTTTGTTATTTATATGACTTTTTTATTATGTGGAATTGTCATTGAGACTAATTTGAATTGTTTTTAGTGCATTTTTCTGCCATTTTCGGATATATTTGTTCAATATTTTCCATAAAAATTAATTTTGAGTAAGGCTGCACGTCGGGGTCAATAAATATTTTCACGGATGGTTCCAAGCTGGACGACCGTCTAGGTGGCGGCGTCTACATTGAAGAATTCAATGTCAGGAATCGGAACCGGATCACTGCAGTGTCTTTTAGGCAGAGGTCATTGCGATCCAGGAAGCTCTGACAACAATAAGAAACTTACGAGTAAGAAATGAGAACATATGTATCTACTCGGACAGCCAGGCGGCTATTAAGTCCCTCGCCTCGTTGACTTCGTGCATGAGTCAGTGAACAACTGCCGCTTGTCTCTGGAGGAGATGGCCGAGCAGTTTTCAATCAATCTCATATGGGTCCCAGGACATAGGGATATCGAGGGCAACTGTATTGCGGATGAACTGGCTAGAAGAGGAACTACCAGCATCCTCCTACTTCGATCTCTTTGCAAACCAAACATGGAATCGGATATCGAACACGTGTAGGATATCTCGGCAAACATGGCCGACTTACTGCAAGAAAAGAATCTCATACAGGAGACCTCGTGAGTGGGGAAAAATAGTGAACGGTCCACCGTAGCGGTATCACAACGGAACAATTCTTAGCCTATGTGAGTTGGAACTATTAGTCCCAACTGCCGCCATAACCTAACCTAACCTAACCTAAGGCTGCACGTCGACCGATCACAAGGAACCATAATTTTGACTTCTCTGGAAAGTTAAATATTTCTTGTTTTTTAAAATTCAATTTAATGCTGAGTTAAATTTAAAATCAATAAATTTTCATAAATATTATCAGTCATGCGTTTTTATTTCCGTATTCTCCAATTTTCAGCAAGCCTTTTTTTTTGGTGCTCGTTTTCAAGCTATGGAAAATTGTCTGTAAAATTCTTATTTTTATATAATTCAAATGATGATGCTCCGCCCAGGGGCGACTGACAAAACATTCAGTCAAGGAAAATTATATTTTATATTGTTTACATTAGCCCACTTTCCACCAATAGAATTTTGTTATTTTCTTCTTAATTTTATAAACAAACTTTATTAACAGTATTTCTACAGTGATGTGTCAAAAGACTTAACTTAAAATTATTCTTAGTTTAATCATTTGTCCAAATAAAATTTTTTTTACTTTTCATACAACTATATATTGCTATAATACCAAAAGACAAAAAAATTTTTTTAAATAAATGTTTAAACTACGATAATAATGTTGACTCAAAAATTGACAAGTGTCTTTTGACACCTCTTGGTAAAAATAGTGTTAAAGTTGGTTGCGAAAGATGGCGTACGTTAAAGACGGGCGCAGACGACTTTGGGATACCCTGTACCACCACATTGCAATTAAATCCGAAACATTGCTTAAAACCTCCAAAAGATATTTTATTCGGCAAATTTGGTTACGATATTTTCATTAAAAAAAAGAAATCAGTCGAATTTCGCACCAAATAATTTTTTGACCGATCGGTCCTATGGGGACTATATGATATAGTCAACCGATTTTGATCGAATTTAGTACACTGATTGGGAACTATCAAAAACTTCAGACTGCCAAATTTGGTTCCGATATCTTCAAAACCAAACGAAACACAACGAATTTTGTAAAAATAACGTTTTTTTGACCGATCGTTCCTATGGGAGCTATATGATATAGTCAACCGATTTTGATCAAACTTGGTGCAGTGCTTGGGCACTCTAAAAAACTTCTTAATGCCAAATTTGCTAACAATATCTTTACAAACAAACGAAACGCAACGAATTTTGTACAAAAAACGATTTTTTGACCGGTTGGTCCTATGGGAGCTACATGATATAGTCAATCGATTTTGATCAAATTTGCTACAGTGCTTGGGAACTCTAAAAAACTTCTTAATGCCAAATTTGGTTACGGTATCTTCACAAACAAACGAAACACAACGAATTTTGTACAAAAAACATTTTTTCGACCGATCGATCCTATGGGAGCTATATGATATAGTCAACCGATTTTGATAAAATTTGGTACATTGCTGGGGGTCTCTAAAAAACTTTCGATTGCCAAATTTGGTTATGATATCTTCATAAACAAACGAATTATCCATCTGAAACTTTTGCTTTTTTTCGAGGTCCTCTGAATTATCCCTATGGGAGCTATATAATGTAATCCCGATATCAAAAAAATAAAATAAACTTGTCTCCTATGGATTAATAAGGGATCTAATCTGAAAATTTGGTTGCTCTAGCTCTTACCATCTCTGAGATCTAGGCGTTCATACGGACAGACGGTCAGACGGACATGGGTATATCGACTTCTCTAGTCACTCTGATCATACTTTATGTAACTTTGGGGGGTCTCCGACGTCTCCTTCTCTACGTTACATACATTTTCGGCTTGCACAAACACAATATACCCTTTGTACCATACGCTACAGGGTATAAAGACCAAATTTAAATTGCCTTTTGCTTAGACGCCCAACTTAAAGCAACCTATAGGTAAACGTGAACGTCTTTGTAAAGCAGCTAAAGTCATACGCCTTTGAATCGGATGAACACTGCACGTAGAGGGATGTCCCATCTATAACCGCCCCATCCGAGATTATTTATGCAACCCACTTGTTACCTGCCGCTCAATGTTTCGTAAAGTCTCATTGGTATCTTGGTATTTTGGCGACTAAAGCTTCCTCAATATTTCACTAATATCAATACTTTACTAATACACTAAATAAACACACTTTCAGTTAAAGGAAACTATTACTCACTCTCTAAAAATATTAGGCCCAGCATAAATAATAGCAATAAAAATGTAATACAGTCGAGGCGGTGCCCGACAGTGTAATACCCTGTACCTTTTTTCTCGAAAAAAGTTTTTTTCCTGCATATTCCTTCTAAGAACATTCCAGTTGGAATTTTTTTTTGTTGGTGCGAAACGATAATTATACCTATAAATTCTGCAAATTTTAACCGATTTTGATGAAAATCGAAATTGATGTCAAAGAAGTTATTTTAAGTATATGGGGCAAGTTTCAAGGGGATATGTTGAGGGGTGTGGGAGAAATCGCGGTAAATCAATTGCGGGGGTTGGGGGGGTCGTATTGATAAAATTTGGATGTGGATTTGTTCATTCGAGCCACATAAATCAGCTTACCAAAATTGGTGATTCTAGGTTATTTGTTACTATAATTACGTAGAGTCAAATATTGACGCAATTTATAGGGAAGGGGTAGTGAAATTTGTACATTTTAGGCTATAACTTTTGTTGTATTTGTCCGATTTTGTTTATTTTTGACACACATGCAACCACAATGCATCTCTCTGTTAAATTTCAGATTAAAATATTAAACGGTGTAGTCAAAAACCGCGAAACTCTGCTACGGGGAAACGGGGAAAGATATGGACATGATTCAACAAACTTGATCTTCTCAGGAAATATGCGCATCAGCTGGTAAAGTTTCGTATCTCTAGCTCTTATAGTCTCCGAGATCTAGGTGTTCATACAGACAGCCAGACGGACAGACGGACATGGCTCAATCGCTACCCGAGGTTATGATAAGCATTTTGGTATAAAGGACTTGGGGTCTGCCACGCCTCCTTCTTGCCGTTACATACATTGCACAAATCTAGTATACCCTTTGTACCTATAGGTACAGGGTATAATTAAGCTGTCTTGGAAGGAATCTAAGAGATGCAGAAATGTCAGCCACCTGTAAGAGGGCGATTTCTACAATAAGTAGACAATGCGTTTGACAATGAAAAGTTCTCACCTACAAACTTAACTGACTCCTCGAAAATGATTTCTTAGTTCTCGCCTACATCATAAGCCGATGCTAAAACAATAACCAATGGATGAATCAGTCAAATATTCCAGTATGGCGAACGTTACGAGTCGGACACGGCGGAGCTATGCTCAGCCGATACTTCAAAAAACTTTTGAATACCTTTGGTTACGATATCTGCATAAAAAAAAAGACTTATTGCACATAGAAATAAAGGTTTTTTTAAGGGGCCATATATTTTCCCTATGGGAGTTATATAATATTGTATGCCGATATAAAAAAAAAAATTCTTTCTCGTCCTATAATAGTGGGGATATATCCAAAGTTTGGTTGCGCTAGCTCTTATCAAGTCTGAAATCTCGGCGTTCATACGTGCCGACAGACTTCTCTAATCACTCTGGTCATACTTTCGGTAACTTTTGGTAATGAGGACATACCCGTATCGTATGTGATACGGTTAAGCATAACAGATGCTACCCAAAGCTATGCAAATTACAAGAATTTCCGCTTGCTACAAAAATAGATGGAAAGCCGACAATCTATCTAACAGATGCACAGTCCTCGCATTCCAATGTTATGCCGTAAGTCAGTCAATCGCTATATCGCTTGCTCAGAGTCAAAGACACTTCGGCAGCACATAAGGGAGATTGTAGGTGGCGGTGGGCACATTAACAGCAAAGATGCCGAATACGTCGACGACGACGTTTCTATGGTTATATGGGAACAGTTTGTGTCGTCGTCGGTTTTACTTCATGGTGCAACATTTATATAATTTCCACAATAGTAAAGATATTTCCTAGATACACACAACTGCATCATCGGCAGAAACATAAGCGAACAACAGAATCGGAGCGGCAATAAGCACAAATTGAAGAAGACTGGAACAGCGACGGTAGCAACGCCATGGCTGCAATTGTTGTTGTTGTTAATACAGTCGCTGCCGCCGTTTGCTGAAAGAGTTTTCGTTGTACAAATACATACATACTATATACGAGGCAAAGAGCGCGCGCGCTCCTTGTACGCATGCATACAAACATAAGAGCCACAGATACATTAACGTACTTACAGATACACAGTCTGCTAGCCGGTAGCCGGGAAACCAGCAAACTAGAATACATATGAATGTATGTATGTATGTATATGAGAGTGTATAGTTCTTGGAATAACTGCTTTGAAAACCCCGCCAAGCCACAACCTCGCCCATAGCTGCGGCGACAGTCACTATATCAGCCATGCGCCTCGCCATAAGCAGGACTCAATAGCAGATGAGGAATGGAGTCAAAAACTGTAAATATGTATGTATGAATGTACATACGAGTATTTTGGAAATATAAATTTGTATGTGTATTCGTATAGAATTATGAAAAATATAAAAAACTTTTTTTAAAGATCATCCGATCGAAGAAAGGTACACGTAAACACAGCATTTAAACACACACAAACGTAATAAATTTTAAAACCGAAAGTTTCTAAATGTCGAAAAAAATGACATCAACTATAATAAAACTTTTTTTTTTTGGTAAATATTACAGATTGTTTACCATCTCTTACCTTGAATTGAGATTGAAGTATAAATAGGAATGCGTTTGTTAAAATTTAAAGTGGATTGCTATAAAAAGTAACAGTCCCTGGCTGATAAAATTACATTTTCACCATTTTAGCCACAATACACTTTTATTAACTTTTATTTAAAAGATCTTAATAATTAACTAATTGGTTAAAATTATTTGGCATTCTGAAGTTTTTGTAGAGTTCCCAAGCAATGTACCAAATTTTACCAAAATCGGTTGACTATATCATATAGCTCCCATAGGACCGAGCGGTCAAAAAACTGCATTTGGAGCACACTTCGTTGTATTTCGTTTGTTTATGAAGATATCGTAACCAAATTGTGTATTTGGTAGTTTTTCAAAGCTTCCCAGCACTGTACCAAATTTTATCAAAGTCGGTTGACGATGTCATATAGCTCCTCGTACCCTGTACCGTATATTACAAAGGGTATATTAAGTTTGTGCAAGCCGAAAATGTATGTAACATACAGAAGAAGACCGCCAAAGTTACCTAACGTATGATCAAGGTGACTAAAGATTGATATACCCATGTCCGTCTGCCTGTCTGTATGAACGCCTAGATCTCAGAGATGGTAAGATCTATATCAACAAAACTTTCAGATTAGATCCATTATTATCCTAAAAAAACGAAAAGTTTTAGATGGATAATTCGTTTGTTTATGAAGTTATAAGAATAGATATTCAAGAGCAGTCCGGATTCCTACCAGGAAGATATTGTATTGACCAAATAAGCACCCTGCGAATAATCATTGAACAACCCGTTGAGATGCAATCATCGTTGTACCTGCTCTTCGTAGACTACGAAAAGGCATTCGCCATTCTTAACCCTCTCGGGAGTTAGGCAGGGCTGTCTGGTGTTACCGTTAATCTTTCTTATTGTAAAAGATACGGTCACAAGGCGTTCAACACACAACAAGCCGCGGGGAATTACTTGGAACCCGCTCAACCCAGCAGTAAGACTCGAATCGTTAGACTACGTAGACGGCAAATGTGAACTAGCCCATAAACGTACCGACATGAAAAGCTCGATGATCTTGATCGCGAATTTGCCAAAATTGATCTTAGAAACAAAGTCGCTAAAACTAAGGAAATGCGTATCAATGAATCTTCAGATGAACCACTCAAACTAAACGACCAACCAATTGAATGTGTTGAAGAATTTCAATATCTAGGATGCATGATAACACACCTACAGGAGGTATCGAGAAGGATGTAGCTGTAGAATGGGATTGATGCTTTTAAACGCTTGAACAAGATCTGGTCATCAAACTTTTTCAGTACCAAAACCAAAGTCACTATTATTGAGTCCTGTGTCCTACCAGTTTTCTTGTACGGCTGTGAAACGTGGTTCGTCACTTAGCAAGTGCAGCAGAAACTACGCAGCTTTGTCAACCGCAGTCTTCGAAAAATCCTTAGAATCTTCTGGCAAAACCGCTTATCTAACGAAGAGCTCTGGTAAAGAACAGACGTTGGTGGCATTAACATTTTCATTCGAAGATGTAAATTTCGGCTCTATCAGACACACATACACAATCCACATGACTTGAGGACGTTCCACATTAAATGAAATCAAATCAATTAGAGGTCATAGAAGAAGAAATTACAGCAACATCAGTGAGCTGAGAAACGTCGCGATCAGAGAAGACAATGGAAACTACTAGTAGCATGAGCTATCAACAAGAGCTAGACGCAGTACGGCATCTTCGGACGCCATGCAAGGCTTAATATATGTAAGTATGTAGGGGAAGTTGTCCGGTTGTGGACATTACCCAGTTGTGGACACCCCTCCATAACTTTTGAACGTGAGGAGATGGAGCTGATCTTTAAATTGCCGTTTGTGCGTAATGTCAGCACCATGTTTTATTGGTATTGTTAAAGCAAACGACGCATGCGCTTAGCAGCTACAGTGGATCACATTTCTTCATGTGCAAAAATCGAAAGTGATCTAATTTTTGTTTGTGTTCAAACTGCGATAAATTGAAGTGAATAGTTGCAAAAAGGTTGGTATAATATATATTTATGCAGGAATTTCAATATATTTTGTGATTTCATAAAGGTTTGATCAAAATGTTCGCGGAAAAAAAATTTGCGGGTAGTTTTTTGACAACTCTATATTTCCCAGTTGTGGACACTTAACTTTACTAGTTGTGGACACTTAATTTTTTTCACTTAAATCGTTTTTGTTTTGTATATTTTTAGGAATGTCAAGTCCGAAAATAAATTGTGATGCCTACATTGAAGTCATTAACACATTAGTGTCCTGCTTGGTTTAAAAAATTAATCATATTCGTAAGGGAAAGGAGACACCATAGCTTTTTTAGCTATATCTCGACATTGAATAAACATAGGCATTAATGTAAATATGCCGTTGGAAAGAGAAAAGAAAGAGCTTTAATCCACAATAAGCAAATTATTTGAAATTTATAAAAATGAGCATTTTACAGACAATTTTCAAAAGAGCTTGAAAACGACCAAAAAAAAGATTGTAAGTTGGGACATCTGCAAAAATCGCTGAAAATTTAAGAAAACTGAATAGAAACGCATGATTATGTCCGAAAACCTTTTTTGAATATGAAAGTTCATTGACTTTCAGTTCCAGCACATATATTTTCCTTGATTTTTTATTTTGATTTGTTTAGTTTTTGAGCTCAATCAAAAATAATTTTTTTTTATTTTCCGATTTCTTTAAAAACAATTTTTATATTTTTTTCACATCAAGAATACATTTAATTTGTTTACGGCGTATTTGTCATCGAAAAACAGGGTGAATTTTTGAGTTTTCTTTGCTGGAACATCAAAATCGAACAGGTGTCCCAACTTACAAGACGTGCCAACTTACAAGCCTTTTTCTTACCACTGTACTTTCGAGTATAAATTTAATTTTTACACAATGTCCTTAATAAAGACATGTTTTTGTTTACTTTACTACTTCTTTGAAAGACTTCGTATCAGTGTGAATTTAATTGCATGTGAAGCAGATCGATTAGAAAAATAAAACCTATTAATTGGGTTTGCATAGTAAAATTAAAAAATTTTTAAGAGCTTACTTAAATAGAAAATATTTTGGGATCACTGTGTTCAAATTGCAGTTTACTTGGGCTCATTTTTGCAGGAATGTTATGCCACTGAAATGCATATGAAAGTATAAAAATATTAACCTTTTATAAATCCAGGCATAAAATGTAGCCAGTTTCTATACTGATAACCAAACGATAATGGTAGTGGGTTTGGAAGGAAAGAAACCGAATGTAGTTTTTGAAACTTTACTTGATAGGTGAGCAAACTAGACTGTAAGCGTTTTAGGAAGAAGAAAGGTAAGGGTTCTGATAATGATACTTTCAGAGGAATTTGGCCAGATTGGAAACATACACGAGAAGCTGTAATATTATAGCAGATGTTCATCGAAGCAATTTATAGGACGAAAAAACTTAAAAATTGTATACGAACATATATCTGGAAACAGTTCTAATTTAGTAGACTGTCATCGCATTCTTCTTCTTCATAATTCAGACTTCGATGTCATACAAGCGCTCAGCGTTTTCGATCATAGCTATGTTTGCTGGAAACCGTGTTCAAAGAAAAAAAAATCTTCTAAGCTTATTTAAATAAATTTCAATAATTAAAAAAAACAAAAAATCACCTTGATTTGAAATTTTAAAGAGTGTCGGATATTAATGGGTTAAACGGTGCAAAATTGACAATGAGCCCGTAAAACCGATGCTTAGACTCAAGAAATTCGATAAACAGCTGGGCGCATTTCAAATGTCGAATATGGTGTTATGTTCGGTTTTATCGGTAAATGTACCTAACGTGTGCCAATGGGCATTTTGAAAAAGTGACCACCACATCCGAGCAATCGACATCGAGAGCTGACTCGATGAATTGCTTCTAGATTTTAGGTCCTTTGCAAATAGCTAAACCACGGAAGCCTTCAAACCGTTGCAGAAATTGAAGGATAAAGCCACTAAAAGAGCAGTTAACAAAGCAGCTAAAGCGACCCAAATAAAACAAACCGCAGCTTCAGCAAGATCAGTGACTCTGTCAGCTAAACGTGCCAAGATGAAACCGTCGCGTCAATGCAAAGAAGGCTCCATCATCATCATCTGAGGACGGGGATCGCGATTTTTGCATTATTTGCAAAAAGCTGTTGCCCATTCAAATGCCCGCCGAAAACTCCTTCGAATACAACACGTGCCACCGGCCGGTGCATTTGAGATGCGCTGACTTGCGAAACTGATACGGACGATGAATAACTAAATTTTAATTTTTATTTTAAGTTTTATTTTATCATTACTGCTTTGGAAGCAAAATTAATTTCGTTTTAGCATACAGTGTAAAAATAAATAAATAAATAAATTTCGTTTTTTTGTATAAAGCTATGTTTTACTCCATATTTTTCTATTTTAAGGGCACTTTCCAGAAGTGTCCACAACCGGTTACATTTTTTTTTTCGTAAAAATTGACTACTCCAGAAAAAGTTTAATAATTTTTTTCTTTTTCATGGAATCAAGTCAATTCTCTTTTCAGAAGTTAGCCAATGTCTGTAGCTTTCCACTGATATGCATATGTCTGCAAAATTTTGACTTGGTCAAAAGTTATGGCTGAAATAGCAAACTATGTCCACAACCGGACTACTTCCCTTATATATATGTATATATATAGGGCCTTTTTAGCCACAAATACCGCGAAACTATTTGATTTTTTAATTTTATGCACGTTTCGTTTCAATGTTTTCGTAAATGGAAACCCTTCCGAAATTAAAAGTTTGGTAATTTCACAAATTCTCTATCTAGTTTGAGCTCTAAACGTCGGTAAGCATCATATGTGGGCTACAACATAGTGCCTAATGAAGATCCCCTCAGCCCTTTGGCTCCCAAAAATGCAATAATATCAAAAATTGCGCATTTTGCCCCACTCTCCCCTATACTAGATTTGTGCAATGTATGTAACAGACAGAGAAGGCTTGTGCGCCTAATAAACAAACGCACATCGAGTTTTTATCAATGCGACACACCTTTCGACATATGTATGTACTCGAAACTACCCTAATTTTGCTTCTCATCAAAATCGGTAGAAATTTACAAAACTTGTAGAAAAAAATATCGTACTGCACAAAAATAAAATAGATTTACCAATTGAAATGCTCTTGGAAGGGGTGTATATGCAGGAAAAAATATATTTTGAAGAAAAAGGGTACAAGGTAGTATTAAACTGTCGCGCACCACTTTGACTGTATCAGATTTTTTATTTATTTTTTCATTTTTTTAATGATACGCAAGATGATAGTAATTCATTTCATGTACAAACGGATGTATATATATATAATAACACCGTTTCGATTTCGTTCTTTTCAGATTTTGACACAAATCCAATTTTATACTCACACGAGCAGAGTCGTCGCGCGCATCTCAAGGTGCAACATTGGACTTGAGCGCTCATTTGGCTTTGCTCGTTGCTGGTTGTGTGTGGGCTTTGGGTTGAGAGTGTAAATTTGAGCGTAAAAGGGAATTTCGAGTGTCATTGGGGTTTTGTCGCCAATTATTTACACGATTAGAAATCGATTGTAATACTATATGATGAAATCCAAATGAAAAGAAAAATAGAAAAAAAACACAAAGGAATTGTTATTTAGGAGTATGTACACATTCATACTTTTATGTTTTTCTTTGGTATTGGTATATTGATCCAGTTAATTGCAATTAAACAAGGAAAACGTGAAACGGCATGAGTAACAACAAAAAATTAGGCAATTGAATTGCTCCAATTTGGAGCAATTTCACTTAACAGGATACTATGTATATGCTTTGCAACTTCAACAATAACAGAAATTTGGCGGCAGTGACTAAAAATTAAATTAAAAAATGTTATTACAATGGAGTCAAGTGAAATTCACATGTGCATGTGTATATAAATGCACTAAAAAACCAAAATGTCCATAAAACTTATGAAATCCTAAGCGCAATCCAAATGTATTCGTGCATTTGTACATTCGCTGCTTGGTCCTTTTTGTCAGTTAAACCAAACCAACAACTATAACATTGCCAATGCCCCATACCTTCTTCAGAGAGGTACTACCTACAATAGCACCATCATTTGGAGTAAGCACAATTCGTCGTGCGCAAATTCCAAATAAAAGAGCGCTGGGTGAAGAATGACAAAGAGCTAACAAGCAGCTCTGCCCCTGATAGATTATATTTATTTGAACCAGTCGGCAGACTCTCTCAGACCAAGCGAAAAGTATGTAAGTCTATTCTATATATGTACATACATACATATGTATGCATGCACATATGTACATACAAGTCAGTGAAATGTGCCGCCTGAGACTCTGGACTCTGTATCTTTGTGAATCTTTTTTTTCTTCGGTACTGTTGTAGCAAAGCCTATGATGGTGAGTCAAAGCCCAAAAGCAAAAACAACATTAAAAAAGAATACAAAAAAAAAAAGGGAAAAAGAACAAAACTCATGCACGCACAGTTGGCGATTCGCGGACACCAAGCACCAAGCTCTCGAGCATAGTCGTCGTTATTCGTAATCGTCATCGTTGCTTTCGTTGTCGTTTGCCCAGTCTTCTTCTTCTTCTTTATCATACCAATTTTATTGTTTGTTACATTTGTGCGGTCGCATTCGCAAAGGGTGGCGAGTGACATGCGCTGGCAGTGGCAGCGGGTGCATGGTTCGTTTGAATTGAACAGAATAGCAAACAGGGAACTCATATGTACATACGAAAACACACAAACGATACACATTGGCAAGTTGTGTGTATGCTTTATTATTTGTGAGCACTGTTGTTGTTGATTGCCCACCCCACCTCACCATAACCCGACGCAGATACTTCTTTGTCATTCAATCGTCAGCGCAGTAACCGTCGCTGCTGCTGCTGCCGACATCACCAGAACCAAGACAAAAGTCTCATACTTTTTTATGCCCTGTTGGTACCCAATTGACACCATATGTGGTCAAAATAGCCGCCTTAATCATGTTTAACTAACTAAACTGCAGCCTCTTTTGAGTACTTATATTTTAAAAGCAAATTGGTTGCTTACCTGTCTCATTAGCTATCCCTGTCAATTTCGCACTGTTCGTGTACTCTACTCGAAACCCAAATCGACTTAATAAACATTTTTATTTTAAATTGGATGCGGACTTTTTCGTTTCTTCCTAGTTCGCGCACGCACCCAAAGTTTCCGATACCGTTGCTGTGGGCGTTTTTTTTCTTCTTTCTATAAAATTTTCACACGCTTGTTGCAAATTGTTAAATGCAATTGCTCACTGCACTACGCCCGCTTAACTCTCACAACATTTTAATAGTGTCAGTTTTTGCACTGTTTTTCTTTCACTTTGCTCAAATAAAAATATATGGGGCAAACATTTTATTTAAGCACTGCACAATCTCATTCACCGCAAAAAATGCGGTAACCCGAACAACATATCAAAACGAAAATTCATAGAATGGAAGAAAAGAGCGAGTTCATAGTCACTAAAATCCAGGGAACTTCACCGGAACTGGAACTTTTAAATCCAGTTAAGTATCGAAAATGTAGCCGAAATGATATTTATACGCGTAAATTAATTATCTTTAGAAATAGTAGTATTAAGTTTATATATGTGCATTGTTCATCACAACTTTAACATAGCTTTTTTAAATCCGACTTTATCGACAATAAAATTGTGCCATTCGCCATGCGGTGTAAACAAAAACTAAGTACATTTTTAAGACCATTATTCGATTTTAACTCGGTTTTGAGCCGGCACTATCGATGTCCGTCAGCTGACCATAACGACTTATTTAAATTACACAAAATGTGTAATAAAATAATAAAAAAGTTTAATAAAAACATTTATAAATGTACCGTACGTAATTATTAGAAACTAAATGGTTCTGTTGTTTTTACGCACAAAAGTTTTACAAAAAAAAATAACGATCAAGTTAAACAAAAAAAAACTATTGATTTTTGGAAAGTCAAAAAAGACAAAAAGTGGCCGTTTGGGCTATGGGCTGCCCAGCTCTGATCATGATCCACCAATAAGAAGGTCACGCAAAGCGAAGTCTCGTTATTCGTGTCTCTCTCAAAAGAGAAGGGTTCACATTTTGTATGGTAGCTACAGGAAATAGTGGACCATTTGGACCAAACTTCACACAAATGTAAAGACTTACATTGAGCATTGAAGATAGCTCGTGTCATGCCTTTGTAAGTTTTAACAGGCTGTTGTACATATAAGTTGAGCATTGACGATAGCTCATGTTAGCGAAACCATTGAAGCAGATCGCAATTTTAAGGTTGAATAAACGAATTAACCTTTTAATTTTTAATGAGATTTTTTTGAGTTAATGCGGTAAATTACTTTAAGAAAGACAATTTAGCTTTTTGTCTTGAATTCGAACACGAGCGCCAAATATAAATCTATCCAAAATCCAATCAAAAATAAAGTTATGAAAGAAATGTTGGTAACTATTAAAATTAAATTTATATTCGTGAGAATTTAAGAGGTTAGCCAACATTAATTTAGTTCAGTTTATACTAAGTCGGACAAAAGATAATCTTCCACCAAATCAGCTGTTTGTAAATATTTGGAGAAGCCTCCTTTGTGACGTCTTATACTTTTATTAAAAAAAAAGTCTAGAGACTTAAAACGTTTTAAACAAGATTTAATCATAAAAAACGCAACTACTTATAGTTAAAAGTTAAATGTTAACGGATGCACAAAAAAATATCCCCGGCTCTTGATGATCTGTTTGGAAAGTCGAAGTAGATTGTTGTCATTGTTGACATAGTTGCCACTGCAGATTTCCATGCACAATGTCTTTACGTAATCTCGACCATCAGAGCATACGGCCGATGCCGTCAACAATTCATGATCGGCTAGAGGAAGACCAATGCAGTAGGACCGCGAGGCACGAGCTACACTGGCAAACATCGCATAAATTGTGGTTACCATATCAGCTACACGTTGAAGCTCATTCTGACGCTCGACAACGGCATTGCCATGCCTTGTCAGCATGAATTCTACAGCCATTTGTAAGCGAGCCACCGAATGCTCAATGCATTGGGCAGCAGATTCCAATGTGGGATGCACGTTTTCGGCCAATTGCATTTTTGTTTTTGGATTATCAATAGAAGAGATTTCAAAAAATTTTCCAAATATGTGAGCTGGATGAAAGAGAGGATTCCGAGATTTTCGCACACCGCTGTTCATAATTTGCTAAATCGTAAAAGATTGTGTTATTCAAAAAGAAGGAACCCAGAGGAGATTAAAACACTACTCACGCCTGCATGATGTAGCCCTGTAAGAGCTATGAACATGCCTAGTGTGCCAACAGGCTCACCCTGTGTATAGAGCTGTGCAGCATCGCGTAAGCCCAGCTCAGCGGGCTGTCCTGTGTGAAGGCATTTCGGACCTATTATATCCAGACTTTGGGAGGCAATCGCGTATAGCTTCTTTAGCGTGTAATACTATAATGAACAGAAAATATTAATTTTGCGGCCTCGTTTGTAAGTTGTCTGAAAAATTTAGAGTAAGGACCTTTATTATCGCACATTCAAGAGTAACATCCTGGTCCTTGAACTCGTCCAGTAGGCCTGCAGTAAAGTATAGCATGCTCTCCATAGCATAGATCGTGGATATGGCCTTCGACAATTTTACTCGAGTAAATTCCAAATCTCTTCAATCGGAAATTAGGTTACTAACATTGGATGATGGAGTAGATAACTCACTTTATTTCTACACCACACTGCGTAGTCTCCAGGGTGTATTGCGCCTGTTCATTGAGTAGCCGCTTGCCCAGCGATATGCCCAGCAGCGAGCTGCGCAAGCGTGACGCACGTACCAGCAGTTCCGCCAAACGATTGCCATCGTGCGCAAGGCCTACTATGTTTTGCTCTGTCAGATCCACGTTGTCAAAGTAAACGCGTTGCATGGTCGCATTGTGGCATCCAAAAGTTTTGTGTTGCTCTCCCAATCGCACGCCAGGCTGGTCGGATTCTACTATGAATAGTGTCAAACCGCGTCCTTGATTGCCCAGCATGTTGGCGTGCTGCGATTGCGCTAACACTACAAACAATTGAGGCGAGCGAAGCTCTGCTGGTGCACAGACCACAAAGGCTTTCTCGCCGCTTAGCGTCCAGGAACTTGATTCCGCATTAAAAACAGCTCGGGTATTGAAAAATTCATCTTCCGGAGGTGTGTACTCGAAAATGGCTTCAGTCGCTATTAATTCGCCGCTGGCCATTCGTGAAAAGTATCGTTGTTGCTGCTCCGGGGTGCCTGCCTCACGCAAGAGGTCCACAATCACACGATGTGCCTGCAAGCCCAAACCTGCACTTGTGTAAGCCGCATCCGGCTCACTAGCCATTAGGCTGGAGCACCACGCGTAACCAAGACCACCGTAATCTTTTGGCACATTTAGGCCGTAAAAGCCCAGTCTCCGAAAACTTTCCAATGAGTTGGCATCAAGGGGCATCTTTGTCTCCGCCATGAAATTTTTAAGTGGCAGTATGTCATTCTGTAAATTTGTCATTTCTTCACGTGTTATAACCTCCGGATAGGCCAACAGTTCTTTGTCGACTTCACCGACAAAGAAGTTTTTCACAAGTGGCTCCCGCGCCGGTAGTTTTTGTTCTTGTTCCTGAAAATTGCCCGGTGTTTGTGTGCCGCTTTCATAATGCCGATCTTCTACGCTATCTACTTTTTTGGTGGTAGTTGTTGCTCTAGAGGACTTAAGACGTTCGCTCATTGATTTGCGGTAGCTTCCACGCAGAGCTCTTAGCAATGGACTCGCCAAATGTAGCATTTTTTTAAAGAAATATTTATAATTGCAGTCACCGTGTTATTTAACTAATGCAATCGATATACAAAAAAAAAATCGATTAAAGGTAATCAGCTGTTGCTGTAGCGTACTGCAAAGATGGCTGCCAGGCGCCAAAAATCAAATATTTCAATGCCAAGTCTCGAATATGTGACCCTGCCGTCATATAAAAAACGATTATGTCAACAGTTTTTTATTAAAAACACAAAACCCTTTATTGAATCAATTGTAATTGTATATTGGTGTTTTTTTTGTTTGTATTATTTACTGCGTATATACATATACTGAAATTTTTTAATTTCACTTTTTTTTATGATTTAAGAGGTTACATTAACCAAAAAATATACATATATCCGTTTCTTATATATGATTACAATATTGATTATTAAAGTATTTAATTGCTCACTGCTCATAAGCTACTTAAATCAAAAGAACACAAAAAGTATTTGTTTTTATCTTTAATTCAAACGCCATTCTGTTATCTTTTTTATTATTTTTTTTTGTGGTTGAACAAAACTGAGGCAATCGTTAATGCCATTTAATTTTATTCTTTAATGGTTTGTATACACTGCTCCAATTTATGTTTTTTCCTAGAGCCACATAGTAGATTCAAAACTTGTCATAAGAAACATGCAAGCTTCATATGTATGTATACTTATAGTCAGTAGTCAGGTATCATTGAAAACAAAAGCATTCCTTTTTGATTGGTGTGAGTAAAATATGTTGAAGTTTATTATTTGCGGCGTTCCATAAATTAAATCATGCTTGAAGTGGAAGAAGGGAATTGTCGAAATGACAGTTTGTGAGTCATATGCAGTGCGAGAGGCGTCAATTTTTGACGACAAAAGCCAAAGTGACACATTTATGGAAGCCTCTTATGTAACAGTATATCTAGTTTTGGCTATAGTGCAGACACTTAATTAAATAAAGAACAGTTTTAAGGGTTAAATAAAATTTGCCGTTTATATATTTTAACTAATTAAAAATTCTATAAAAGTTTTTCTTGCAGCTCATATCTTATCACAGGCACGCTTCCACACAATTAATTAAACAAAAAGTGAAGATATTAGGACAACACAAAACAGAAAGTTCAATATTTTCTGTAAATAATAAAAATGTTATATGTTGAAAGTTAATAAGTGGTTTGTTTTTATCATATCTGGTAACAGAAACATCTATTGATATGAGCGCCAAAGATTCAAAAAAAGTTTTTTTTACGCTTTAAGAGTTATTTTACTAGTATTGTGTTAGCTCGCTCACATTAACTTTACGGTCTGCAGATACTATTTGTAATTTTAAAATTGTTCTCACTCATACACATGCATACTATATGTTAAGGCGCATTTGTTTTTCTTCTGCCTTAGGACAAATATTGCTATTGAAAAAAGAAAAATGTGCAGCTGTTTTTAACACTTCGATTTTTCAAAACATTTTCAACTTACAACGATTAAATTTTAAAGCAATTCTTTAAATTTTGTATATAAAACATAAATGTATAAGTAAAACTCAAGTTACTAATTAATTCGTGTTGTGGATGTTGTGGTTCAACTTAAACACAATAACAAAACATATAGTATATTATATAGTTATTGCAGATAATGCAAAAAGTTATATTATTCGTATCATATCTGATATTTTTGATATTGCTGCAAGAGTTGCCAACGCGTGTGTAATTTCTTATAGACGCCGCACAAATAACTATAAGCGCATGCGCCCATTGCCTTTAGTAGCTACTAAATCTTGCTTGGATTCTCCTGCCTGGCACTGTACCTGGGCTCAGTGGGCGATAGTGTATCGGTAATTAGCTCGTTGGGTGCGTCCTCCTCCTTGGCAGCTGCATGAGCGGCTGCTGTGTCGCAGTCGGTGCGTCGTGAGATCAATAAACGTATATCAGTGTGAAGCGAAAGCCGACCAGATCGAGATGTCTGGAACCTAAATGATGGATAAACAAATTTTAAATAATTATTAATGCGGTTAGACGGTAGACACACGAGACTTACCTCAAATGTATGGAGTAGCGTAGACGTTTCATTTGTTCGACTCCTATAAAATGGCCAAGTTTACTACTGGTCGTCCCATTAGCCTGTTCCATGTTGCTATCATTAGTGCAACTGCTAATACTACTTCCCCTTGCACTATTGCACAACCCAATC
Source organism: Chymomyza costata (assembly GCA_018150985.1). Taxonomy (NCBI): domain Eukaryota; kingdom Metazoa; phylum Arthropoda; class Insecta; order Diptera; family Drosophilidae; genus Chymomyza; species Chymomyza costata. Next base: position 687,083 of record JAECWU010000190.1, on the reverse strand, counting down.
ATATCATGTGTAATACTGCCACTTGAAGCTACACTGGCACTTGAACTCTCCTCGGCTAATATACGCTGGCGTATGAAGGTACGATGCAGTGGAGGCATGTCTCGCATGTCATACGGTATGACAAACATCCGTACCACCATGCCCATGGGGTTTAGCAGCGTGACCTGCACCGTGCCAAGACGAGGTACGAAGTAGCCCTTTCTCGGCAAACGAATCTCGCACTGCATGGTAAAAAGTCGATTTGTTTTTTTACCAAATACAAGAAAGGCACACTACTTACCAGGTAAGGCGTACTCAGCGTCTCGCCATGCAGCTCGTAAAAATACGCTGATGCCGGAATGGTCAACTGTGTGGGGCAGAAGCCACCTGAAGCCCCCAACAGCACTTTAAAGCCCATAACCTCAATTTTGGGCAACAACCGCTTCTGCAGCAAAGACTCCTCTAAATTTCCTAGCAATGGACGGCGTCCAAACTGTGCAGCAATTCGCGAGCGTGATTTAAGCGGCGATGTCGCTGGACTGCACATGCCGGACTCAAATTCTTCGTCGGAAAGCTGCTCATCGGAGCCCAAAGATGACCGATCCGAACGATCACTCAAGTGACGCGATCGTCGCTTGTAAAACGCTGCCTGCTTGGCAAAACGGGGTGATAGCGATAACGAGTTGGGCAACGTAGGTGCCGAATAGGACTTTTGCACAGGAATATTTGAATCTTCCATAGTTACTGTAGACTGTGATTGCGTGAGATTCAGCTCTGTGGGCTCGAAGGAGAAGGACACATTGCCGCTGCTGGCGCCTATAATAATGGGGGCAGAGTGTAAGCCAGGAGTTGCGCTAGAAGACACAGCACTAGAGTTCGTATTGCAGAATATGGTCGTTAGATTGACCTTAGGCAATGCCTTTCTTAGCAAGAATGAGTTTGATCCAGGTTGAGGCGTGGTAATTGGTGCAACATCACTACTGCAGTTGATTTGCAGCACACTCTGATTATGCGTTTTTTTACGCTGTGAACCAACGTTCATTTGGTGGGAGTCCAACAGTTTAAGTGGCATATTGCTTGTAGGTGTTTTAAACTGTACTACAATGCCTTCGTCATCACAGTTGATACCCAGAAGTTGCAGCTTTTTTTTGGTGTTGGAGTTACTACTGAAAGGTAGCGGATCTGTTCGAGTTGTTCCCAGGCTGCAACGTTCGATGTGGGGCGACAGTTTAGTAGTCGGCATAAAAACCTGCATAAAAATAATTAAAAATACTTTTCTATTGATTGACTTTCGGCTTTGAAGCTTACTTGCAGTGGCTCCCCCTTGATAACTACTACGGGGTCAGCTTTTGACTGATTGTTGCTGCTTCCGTCGTCGCCATTATCTTCTTTTTTTTTAGTGTCAAATCGTTTATCACATGACACCGATGGAGCGGAAGTTTTGTCCTCGACGACGTCTTTGCTATAATTGTGCTGCGTCTTTTGCCGCTTGCACACCTGGCAGCCACTAGTTGGCGCAGCTTTGTTCTGTTCACCAATGACATGATTGTTGTTGTGGCGCATAACAACGCCATTGAGATCATCGACTTCACGGCTTGTTACCAGCTGTGACTTCTGCTGGTGTTGCTGATGCAACTGCTTATTCTTTGGCGTACGCTGTATAGCCTGTAGCAGAAGTTCAGCCTTGTTTCGCGGCGTGCCAACAATGAGATCACTGCTGCTCAGACTACAACTAGACTCGTCAAGCTCTTCCATTTCTGAAGCTGTATCATCTTCGGCAATACTACAGTTGAGACAAAGGAAAGTTTTCTCGCTGCCACAAATCTGGCAGCTTGTTAGCGGTGTCTGTGTGCCAGTAGAGATCATCTCAATGCTACGCGAGCCACCTGATACCAACCCTGAAACAAAACGAGAGTCATCCGTTTCTAGGTCGACCTCGTCCATGGGCTCGCTGCTGCTGCGTCTACTGCAACCGTTCTTTAATTTTACATCCAGCTCCGACTCTTCAACAGATGGCTTGCGTTCGCGCTTTTTATCGCGCTTTAGCATTCGTTTACGATACTTTTGCAGTTGTTTTTCGCGATGTGTCAATACGTTCGAGCCTTTGCAGCAGATGCCTTCTCTTTCGTCAAGTTTATCACATTGTGGTTGTCGCTGGGATTGCTGTTGACGTTGTCGCTGGTATCTCTTTTGCTGCTGCTTGCCATAATCAAATGCAGCAGCGCCTCTAGCATCCTTAATTTTCGTGCTGACCTTTGCTTCTCCTGACACTTTATCAGTGTATGCTTCGAAACTTGTGGGCGTCGTCGCACAAAATCCGCCACCTTTGGTTGTTCTTAACTTATCGTCCGATCGCGACTCCGTGGGCTCTCGAGTTACTGCCGTCGGGGTCATGCTGGGCCCAACACGTGGAATGCCTCCATTTATTCTTGGAAGACTTTTCACACACACTGATATACTTAAGTTTTCTGCAATGTTAACGTGCGGAAAGTTATGCATATTGGGCTTTGCGCTGAAGGCGGCATCGCCATGGGCTTTGTCGTCGTACTGCTTTATTTGATAAAAAATGTTAAGTCGCGGACTCCGAGAGGTGAGTGGTGGGTGGGTTTCGCCTGGGGAGCTGCTTGGCGTTAAATTGGCACTGTGCGTGGCCAAATCTCCGGCTGTGGTGTTCGCGCTGCCATCGCTGGCAAAAATAACACGGCCAGTATCATAGATCGATTGGTCGCATTTGCGAAGCAGATCACACCACGCAACGATTTGGGAGAAATAAAGTTGACTGCGTATGGCACTGCACAGCGATGGTAGAGTCATGGTAGGCGGTGGTACTCTACAATATTTTTGCATTAGCAAATTAACAACACTGGGCTTATAATGTTTAACTTACTTTTTCCTACCGGTAATAATCCATTGCTCCAGCAGAATCTTATGGCCTACGGGCCCCAAATAGACCTCTATGCACACGGCCGCCTGGCGTGACACAATTGCCTCCATTTTTTGACACCAGGCACGCCAACGAGAACACTGCAAATCAATAAAACATAAAGAGTTAAAAACTTAGTATACGAATATATATATATTTTAAATTATATTATACAATAGTATACTTAAGAAACAAGAGTACTTGAAATATATTTATTTATTACTGTATTATTGTTATATGCATCATTCAACAAATTAATATTAAAACAATAACGAGCAATGGAAAGGCAACAGTGAAATTATAATCTAAGAGACCCCAGAGATGAAAGGAACGAAATAAGATGGGACAAATTAGTTTAGATACTTACAGTTATATTAATATATGTCATATCACAGAAATGCTCCTCAGCATCGGCGACCTCACCCTTGGCAAGGCCCATTTTTCTGAGAAACTGATCACAGTGTGGCCCATGTTTGGGTCTAGTTTTTGCTATTGGTGTGGCAGTGCCTGGTAAATTTGTTGCTTCCGCCGCTTGTGTGTTAATTGGCTTAGCCCTACCAACTCTACTACGAGTGCGCAACGCTGTTCCCCCTCCTACACCTGTCGATTGGGCCTCTGACCTGGACCAAGAAAAATCCAAAAATCCGTGACTACGATAAGGCGATGTCGTTAAGCCAGCTGGTTCCGTCCCATGCAATGACAGGCCAAGGCTCACATTTCGATTACGTGTTTGTAACAAAGGCTCCGCAGTGGTCGTCGGAGTACTGCCGCGTAAGCATGTGGTGGCTAGCGACTGGAGGGAATGTAGAATATTCTCCGAACCAGAACCAGGTGAGGATGCGGTACTGATAGTTCCTATGGCACTAGCTACACTGCCCCGATTAAACATCACCCGACGCATAATATCAAAGTCGCTGGCAACACTGTGCTCGGTGTTTGAGTCACAATTTGTCAGCGTCACAAGCTCTGGTTCAGCGCTCATGCTCTGGGCCGCCGGTGACTCTTGTCGCAACTGGCACAGCTTCTGGGTCCAACGCTGATGCGTGCTGTTTGTACTCTCGGGAAACATATGCGGAGGCGATGAGCCAGATGCGACCGATGAGCTGAGACCAGCTCCATAGGCATATGGTGGCAGAGCCATAGAAAAGGCATGAGGATTCGCAGTAATGTTGATGACTCGGCGGCCCGTCATTCCTGAGACGCTGGCACTGGCAAGACAGGCCCTGGATGTGGATGGACTAGGTGAAGTTCGACCACTGCGTTGCTCTTGTTGCTCAAGCCAATCTCGCGTGCGTTGCTGATGTGAGGCTGGTGGCGACGATGCCGGAGGCACCGTTTGCTGTCTGTATTCATCATCTGATATTGGTCTTCCCTCCAAAATAAGGGAGGCGAGGCCCAGTACTATGGAGCTGTAGTTGGTCTGTGAGGAGGACCCACCTGCAACTGCAGTGCTGACACCAGCAATATTTTGGGCTAAGCAGGCTGATGGAGGGGAGTTTGTTATTGCTGTGGGGATCATGATGAACTCTAGAATTGCCCTTGGGTTTCACTGCTTTCTAACTCCGTACGTCTTAAATCGTGTTGTATTTGTTATTGCTCCTGCAAATGCTCTTCCTATGCCTGAACGCACCAGAACTATTCTAGAAAGAAAACCAAACCATATAAAATTTATTAGTTTTACAATATTTTACACATAATTCATAAAATATTTGGAGAATTTACTGAAAGTTTTCTATGTATTCGGTGCACCAACCTTGCGCCGTCAAAGAGTTTTATATGGGCGATAATGTTGGAGTGCAAAAAAAAAAAAAGAAACGGTTTTTCTAAAGAGGCCTATCAATTATATACAAAAAATTTTGAATACAAAGCTCTAGGTAATTGACAATTTTTAATTCGTGGCCAACAGCTGGTATACTCCAGCTGAACACCTCTTGTTGCGATGGGCGAAAATTCTTTATTCAAAAAAAAAAAAACTATTCAATATACTTAATTGCTTAAAACCTCTGACAAATATTATTATTTAATGCCTATTAAAAAAAACTTTATGAATACCTATATATTTTTTTTGGTTAAATAGAAAGTGTTAATTAATTGCGAAATGCAAAAGGATGAAACAACGCAAACTGCTCCATAAACATCCGAGTTATACTAAAAGTTGCATTGTGTATGGGCTGGGTTACGACACGTCGCGACGGTCACTTTCGACATTTTGTAGAAGCCCATATTCAGTTGTCTTAAATATTTTGGTGCAATGAAATCTTAACATTGTGCATTTTGTCTTATTTGTAGAGAAACTAATTGGTCAAAAGCAAGCAACCATTCGAAAGAATTCTTTATTCCAGAACAGGGGTATTATGATATAATGTATGTGTATAAGTATATTAATATGTGTCTCTCACGTGCGTTTATGTACTTGCATTCTAGCTCTGACCCCGAAGTGACAAGTCGCTTGGTAACAATTGGATGTAGCTGCACTCAAGTGCAACTAATTTTTATCTGCCGCACTTTAAGCGGCGCAGAATAAAGGTGCAAAATACAATTTGAATGTCAAAAGTTTATGGAACGAGGTCAACTGAACATACAGTCTCACCAACATAAACATATTAAACCACGTTGCGTTTGCGGTGTTTCGAATTGAATTAAAATAGGTTTCCTCCTGGTTCTACTGAAAAGGGAGGTCTGGACATGTATGTATATGTATGTCAATTTTTGCATGTACATTATTGACTATGTATTATATAATTGACACGGTTTATCTATGTACGTATATGTAGGGTATCATGACCTACTGACATAAACACCAAATAAGGTCGTTACTGCATCTTCTCAATGTAGTTTTCTGCATTTGATATAATTATTTATTACGTCATTAAAGTTAAACATAATCACTTTTAACTATAAAGTAAGCCAAGTTAATTTCAATATAATGCACAGCTTGAATATATGTATAAATATAGACTGGTGAGAATTAAACAAAAAAAAAAAATGAAGGTCATTTTAAGATTTTGTATTCAAATATGTACATCCAAACATACATTTATACATATTCACATGACTTTGGAAAAATCTAACAATCTTTCAGACATCAAAAACCATATTTGTAATTATGTATCTTTATATAAACAAAAATACACATACACAAATACATGGTGTAGACTTTGCGATGTATGCGACACATGATTTTGTATGTCTACTAAGGCAAACAGCTGGTTTAGAGGCGCAACATGTTTGTGCTCATTTCATAGCAACATGTTGCTAGCACAGACATCGAGCATGTCGCCGCTCTTCTTGTGTAAGAGCATGGAGCATGTTTGTCTTTACTTTTGCTTTTGTTTTTGCGTTTCTTATTGACCTGCATACGCAATACAAACTGAGCCCACAGCTACAAAAATACATAAACACAGCTCTCTACATGATATACTAGCGTAGTGATGTGTTGCTAGAAAACATATGGTTTCATTTGGTGGGTTTTTTTTTTGCTTATGTCGTTTTGTCGCTCTCGCTCTCACCATAGCACTCATACAAAAAACGAGTGTAAATATAGAAGCGTTTTACACTCAGCAAAAAGAACTAGCTGTAAAAACCATTAGCTCACAAAGAAATTCATCTTTACATCATACTCATGGGGTCATGGGTATACTAGGTTTGTACAATGGATGGTAAAAAAGCCTTGCACACCATAAGTCCTTTATCCCAAAATGCCTATCATAACCTCGGGGAGCGATTGAGCCATGCCCGCACATAAAACTCAAAGCCTTTCAATTATAACACAAGATTTTCCGTGACCGCGAAGGAGAATAACCTAAGCGCCATGATATCAAATAAGTGCTTCGAAAAAATAATTATCAGGCATGTTCTAGATTTCGATTCCGACAAAAACTGTCGGAATCGAAATGAAAGGTGTTCTGGATTTCGATTCCGACAAGATTCGACTCGTTTTGAAAAGATTGGCTCTCAGCTGTCGAAAAATTTTTTGCTTTGTTTACTTAAATAAACGCATTAATGCAACTAAAATTCATTTTGTATTATTTTTGAATGCTTTAAGAAAATTTAGATGTGCTCACTTGAATTAATCAAGGTTAATTTTCATTATATATTTTTATTACAAAAAATCTATGAAAATTGTGTGTACATGCAAAACCCAAACGAGTGGAATGAAAGTAAGGTGTTCTGGATTTAGACAAAACAGAATTTCGAAAAGTTATGTGTTGTCGTGTTGCACAAGTAAATTCGAAGTTAATTTTATTAATGGATGGCTTAAAATATATATATAAAATAACTTGTACAAAATTTGCAAATAAATAAAAAATATTTCTCGCTCAGAAAAATGTTGGCAAAAAGAAAAATAAGTTATTTAGTTAGTTGTTCGAAAACTTGTGGCAACTCTACAATGTGAACTTATCGATATCACACAGCTGTTCAATACAAAAGGTTATCGATAGCACTCGAAATGAAAACGATTCGAAATCAATTCGAACTCAGTCGAAATCTAGAACACCATTTGTCGGAATTAGGGTTTGCAATCCCGTGTTATATTTTCAATCCCGGGATTTCGGGATTACATTATCCAAATCCCGGGATTGATCCCGGAATTGAATTATTTATGAAAAATACTATACATTATCATAGTTAAAATTACATAATAAAACTCAAAACATAAATAAAAAATTGGTTTAGTATTATTATTTATCGAAACATAACAAAACAAAAATTGGTTCTTCGTAAAAAACAAATAAAAAATAGTATATAATGAAATTAAAAACTATTTCTTCATTTCTTGTGTTTCTGTAAATAAGCTTTCATAAAACACAGTTCGTGCAGCGTTTCATCGTTCAAACGGCTTCTTATTTTTGTTATAAACTGTCCTGCCGAAGAAAATGCTCGTTCAGACTCTACACTAGTGGGCTTTATCGTCATTAAATAGAAGTATGCTCTTTCCAGGTAGTCACCACGTCTCCCTCCACATTTATTTTTGAATTTTTGATGACAGTGTCTCAAATCTAATTGGCTGCGTTGCTGCATATCCCTCTTTGATAACTTTATCTAGTATTTGTGTACAATTTGATTCAGTTATTGAATCTGAATCAATTTCAAGTGTTACCTCATTTGTAATAGAAGATCCAGTTGAATGAGCTGTTAGTAATGCAGTGGGATTAGAAGCGTCTAGTCTTTAAAGCAAGTCCGTTATTAATTTACGGCATTTAATTGAAGAAGGAACTGTAATAAAATCTATTCCTGAGACGTTGCTTATACCATTATGCAAGTATTGCAGTAAACCACTTAGATCTATGCGGCGTTCTTCCATCCGAAGAATGAGAGCTGCATGTAATTTTTTACTTATAGCACGCACTGTTTGCTTCTTTAAGTTTCTTTAACATAAAATTAATGGCTATGTCTGCTGTAAAGAGGTTGCTATCTCGACGGCAGAGTGCTTCAACAGTTGTTTTTACTGGTAGAAGAGCAGTAATTGTAAAAAAAGCAAATTAAATTTTTTAAAGTTTAATGAAATGAAAAAAAAAATTATCAATATAATTTTACCACGACCCTTTCAACAAATTATCTAAATCTATGTCAACTTCAGTTGTAGACAATAATATTAAAGCTTCAAAATGCACATTGCTCATCTATTTCTTTGCTTGTCCAAATGCAAACTAATTTGCTTCTAATTCTTCGAAGTGTTTCTCAATGCGCAGCTTCAAACTATTTATTAACAAAATCATACATAAAACAACAATAAAATCTGAATTAAATAGAATTGTCGTGAATGTCTACCAATAAAGCATATAAAAGAAGGTTGCTTAGCACTTTGGTATAGGCAAAGAAGAAATAAAAAAAAACGCAAAAGACAAAATTGTTTATACTGTTTGTTTTAGTATTTAAAAAATTTCAAAATATAATTCAGACAAAAGCTAAATCCCGGGCTTAGTTATTTCAATCCCGGGATCTCGGGATTCGGAAAAGCAACGGGATCCCGGGATTTCGGGATCCCGGGGTTGCAAACCCTAGTCGGAATGCACTCGTTATGACTTTTCAAAACGAGTCGAAATCTAGAACAGGCCTGTAAGATTAAAATGAACCTTCGATACCGAAAAAAGGGTTTCAATAATAATTTTAAAATTGGATTTTATTTGCAAAAAAAAAAGACAGATGCAGCAATTGCGATCAAACGAAATAGATGGGAAACGTAGATGCAATAAGATTTGCACAGCCATTTATAAATACGAGTACCTTTTGATTTTAAATGCGAAAAAATGCTAAGTAATTAAGTTTGCACTACGATAGTTGCGCAAGACAAAATCGTATTAAAATCATGTTGACCAAGATTGCCTTTTTAATAATTTTTAGTAAATCTTCCGCATTTGTTGAATCTACATAGATCTTAGGTCAGGATATACAATGATACCTGTTGTCTCGGTTCATCGCATAATAGAATCGCTTGTTCGAAATCGATCAGTGTGGACAACAAAAGCCAAAATATTCGGCAAAAAAAAAGTATAATTCGCACAAAGGAAACCTTGAAGCGGATGTATTCTTAATGAGACCTAAATAGACTACATATAAGTTGCAAGAAAAAATGACGATTTTAATGCAATGTGCACCCTTGAATGGGTATTGAAATAAACAATAAAAAACATCGAAAACTGGAACATTGTGGTCGGATTCGTTTTGAAACCGAATGTTTGATGCTCCCAATTTCACAAAACGAATTTTTCATGTGGTTTGAAAACGAATGTTTTGTTGCAAAAGGAATAAAAACGAATCTGCGAAATAGGTTTACACATATTCGCATTTTATAATGAAATAATTTTTTATATATTCTTTGATACTCTTAGATTATATATGCCAACTTAAAATTTTCTATTTATTGACAAGTCGTGTTCAATTTCAATAAATATTGTTTCCAAAGTAATATTTTTGTATAATTTTAGTCAGATTAAAAAAGTACTAGGAATATTTTAATGAAAATAAAATGTTACAACATATAGTAATCGAAAGGTGCAGAGCTGCGGCAACAATGTCAGCTGTTTTGTATCAAACAAAATTTGCTGCGCTCCAACACAACATTAGAATTTATCGGAAAGGGAAATGTATGAATTTATCGAAAATAAAAAGGGAAACTTCCCCCGAATAAAATTGTGTAAATTTTTAATCAATCATGATCAAAGAAGACATAATGTATAAAATATAAACCTAAGCCAAAAATATCATACTTCGAAAATTTGCGATTTTGTCTGGCATCGTAGACTACCTAGAGTTCTGTTTCCCGTCTCTTACCTTAACATTTTTTTCAACTAAGAGTCAAGACAGGCAACACAATTTAACCAACCAAGTAATTTCAATTGGACACACTTACCTTTCGAAACTTATTAAAATTCCATTATTTGTTTTCGATTTATTGCTGAAAAAAAAAAAACAGCATTTAATGTGAGGTTCACATTTGTGTTAAATCGATATTTTGGACTTCTACATGCAAGTGTAAACATGTGACAACAAATGTAGTTAAACAACGTATTTTATTTTTAGATTGCGACAACCAACTGATGCACCCTGTATCTAACCCAAACTTAAAAGCCTTAAAGAAACATTCCTTAAACTTATGCTCTCACACATTTCAAACAAAACGAGAGCGAGCACTGCTCACATGTGCGCAGTAATAAAAATAGAAGCAAAAAATTGTAAACAAACGCAGTTACTTCAACGCTCTTTCTCTCGTTGCTGCCTTTGTTACTATGTAATGCGAGCGAGCAGCACGTGAACATCTCGCTCCCACAAAATGTAAGTTTGAGCTACAGCATTCGTCGGAGTGAGTCGGCAACACCACCCAAATCACACTGACTAACACTAAGTACACACAGAGCACCAGACTAACTCCTTCCTGGCAAAAAAAAAGGCATAGAGGGAAGGCGCGTGGCAGAACGAATACAAATGTATTGGCCTGATACGCTTAAGGCATATTTTATTTTTAGCCCAAATGCTATTTTTCTGCCTTTTATTAAAGTTACACGGCTTCTCCTCATTATCGGGGAAAGAGGTATTGTAGGCTATTGGACTTGTGTGAGTGCAAATAATGCATGCTGCTGCAATACTTTGTTGCCATGAATGAATTTCGATGTCCCAAGTTGAAGATACAGATTGAAAAGCAAATGACAGACCGTCATTGTTTGTGGAATGCAAATATACTTATCCGAAAAAAAGATGCACAGCCAAAACGAATTTTTTCTTGTGTTCGTGAATGTGCACATATCAAACACGAGAACATGACGATAAGTGCGACTTAATAAAGAATATTTCTATATTATGTACTATAAACAACATATAAAGCGTGTTTTTTTTTTTTTATGTTCACAACTTTGAGTTGGTAACACAGCTTTATCTGACAACCCATTTAACAGTTGATAGTTGCTTTTTGTTGAGTTTGGTTTGACATTTCATTATGGATAGACTTACACCAGAGCAACTATTGCAAATTGTTGAAATTTTTTATCAAAATAATTGTTCCGTTCGTTAAACTTATTCAAAATGTTTTTCTCCGATGAAGCCTATTTGCTTTAGTAGCAAAAAGGTGTGGAGCTACGGCAACCATGTCAGCCGTTTTTGTATCAAACAAAAATAGTTTCACGCCAACAAAATTCGTTTTCCAGAGCACGCAAAACCGAATCCGATTAAATTGTGCGTTTTTGAGTTATGCTTTGCTTTTTAAGACGCTAAAAGTTAATTCGGCGAATTTTGAAATGACTGAATTAATTAAGCAAAGTATTGGCGAAAAATTTTGTTTCCGGAAGGAATTTTCATGTGCAGAATGTTGCATGAGGTTCAGCAAAAATTTTTGCAAGTGGTATAAACAGGACGAAGAGAGCTCTAGTGGACCATTAAACTGAAACGATGTAAAAATTTGGGGCATGCAAACCATCAATTTTCAATAAGAGACATTGGTGATGATGTTTGAATTTCAAAAGGATCCGTCAACTCCATTTTAAAAGACGTTTTGGTACCGAAACCACTGAATCTTTTGAAAAACATTGAAACACACTGTATTGATTCTGTGAGGTTTTTTTTGTCAGAAACATTGACTTTTTAGCATGCATGAAGGATTGGGAAAAACTTTGAAGGCGACGAATTACATTTGGATGAATCAATGAAGAGTTCTAGAAAATAAAATTGGTCTTACTTTTTGGACACAGTAGTATGTATAGAGATCATCCATAAACTACGTGACGCTGATTTTCGTCAAAATAAATGAAATTATTAATTAAATTAAAAACTTCTCTTTACTTATTATTGAGCCATACTTTTGGGGCCAAAAAAACTAAATGAATAGGTTAGGTTGAATAGGCAGCTCAGTAAACTGAGATCACCCAGAGACCATGAGGTCCATTGTGTTGCCTAATTTGAGAGGGAAAGAAAGGAGTTGGAGAAAGGGTGGGGAAGGGAAACCTAAATGAATAAATTTTACTCGAGCAAGTATGCTGCAGCATACTCATTTCGATTAAATTTAAAGCTTATCATACATTTTTCAGCACCAAAGATTTGAATTCATATAAAGCTTAAGCTGTTAGATATGTTGCCGTAATTAATAAATAAACCTCTTTCTTTATCCATTTGAAAGCACCTATGATATGAGCACTGCGCAGTCTTTAATTAAATTGACACATGTCTTTTTTATCATTATACCCTGTACCTTATGGTACAAAGGGTATATTAAGTTTGTGCCAAGTTATGTATGTATCATACAGAAGGACGTCAAAGATTTCGGAGACCTAAAATATGACCAGGGTGTCTAGAAATTTTGATGTACCCATGTCCGTCTGTCTGTCCGTATTAACGCCTAGACATCAGAGATGGTTGAGCTAGATCAACCAAACTTTCACATTAGAGGAGACATGTTTATTTTATTTTTTGCTTCCATAGGGGTGTTTCAGAGGACCTCGAAAAAAACCAAAAGTTTTAGATGAATAATTCGTTTGTTTTTGAAGATTTCGTTACTAATTTTGGCATACGAAAGTTGTTTAGAGTGCCCAACCACTGTACCAAATTTGATCAAAATATATCGACTATATCAAATAGCCCCCACAGGACCGATAGATCAAAAAACTGTTTTTCGTGCAAAATTCGACTGTTTTTTTTATTGTTTATGAAAGCATCGTAACCAAATTTGGCATTCAAATATCTTTTAGAGTTCTTATACAATCTACTGAATTTGATTCCAATGTGGTGGTATCCCAAAATCGTCCGCGCCCGACTTTAACGTACGCCAACTTTTTGTTATATAAATTGTTAAATTTAATAATGTATAAATGTTAGTTATCTTATTGTAAACATGGACTTGCTTGCGCCATCTAGCGACAAACCCTGTCTTGCGCCATCTAAGGGCCTGACGACCATGTCAAATACTGTTTAAGGGTATTGGTTAAAATCGGTAGGGTGGAATAGGACATTAATTTGTGGGGTTACCTTGACTCTATGGGCCAAGGGATTAAAAACAACAATACGAAAAAAAAAAAAAAATGCACTCACACAGTCAAATCACCATACAATGTTCAATATTGGTGGAGTGAGTCTCAGTCAACGAACGAAAACCTAAGTGAACGGAATGCTACTGAGATTGAGGTAAACAAACGGTGTAGCACATAGCCGAAACAAAAGAGTAACAACATTTAAAGAGCGATTATATTTTATTTATTTCGCGTTATACAACTACTCGTGTACAATGACGAAAACAATAGAAATGTTGAAAAGGCGTCATGTAGTCTCCCAAACTGCCATTTGCGACGTAGACTCACACCCACATACATATGTACATAGCATGAATATACACACATATATGTATGTATATGTACATCACCCATTTGGTCACTGCTACGATCGTCAATTATTTAAACGAATGAAGGCACATGCACAAATACACTAAAAACTAATATGGTTTCAACACTAAGGGGCTGCGGGTTAAGCTTTGAGTAAATATATACTATATGTACATATGTATATGTTTTGCTGTATTATACGTTACGTCACCAAACATGCGCATCGCGCGCGCTTCACAGCTGAAGCAACGTCACAGTTTGACAATGACACACACACACACGCATTTGCATATAAATCTATTAGTAATATTAATGTTCAAATACATAATAATGACGCACCTTGGACAGTTCAGACTGGCTCATTAGCTTTTCAATTTAGAATTTAGATTAATTTTTCACAAAACAAAAGCAACTGCATTTACTTTGCACTGTTCATTTCACTTTTTGCATCATTTGGCTGCTGACTTTTTGTCGCCCTTGTTGTCGCTGCTGTCGTTGTGGTTCTTTAGTTCTCACGCAACAGCAACAATGTTGACAGCGGCAGCAGCAAAAATGTGAACGTAGCAGCATTTGAATTTTTCAACGGTTTTGCGTTGCGTTTTCAACTTGAATCGAATTAAAGAAGAGGTCGTTGTTGTGATCGTCGTGGCTCGTACACACGCACGTACATACACACACACACAGACAATCTGATAGAGTGTGTATATAGAATGTTTGTAGTTATGTACACACAGTTATGTATAACACTGATTTCAACTGATGCTGACTTGCATCTAACACAACAAAAAATAATTAAATAAAATTATATGCACATAAACGAAATCAACTTGTCAATTGTTTTCACACTCAGCTGCTTTTGCAAATGACCAATAGAGAATTTTGAAAAGTTGTTCGGAGGTTTTAAATTAATTATATATCCATGTACATATGCACATACATATGTATTTTTTTGTCTTTAGCTATTGCCAAAACAGGCCATACAGGCGCACTTAATTTTTTTCTTTAGTTTGCTATTTTGCTTTGTCTCTGTTATAGCTCTACAGTTTTGCTGTTGTCACTTGCACCGTCTCTACTTGAATGTAGCGAGTTGCCAAGCGAACGCGAACGACCGAACGAACGAAACAGAGGAGGAATCAAACACAAAAGCATACGAACTGCTGCTGAACCAACAACACTCAACTTTCTAAAACAGCTGAGCGAGCCACATGTACATGGCAGATAAATATGCTTTGCTTTGTATGTATGTATGTATGAACGGGCGGTTTGTATACATTGTGACGACCTGCTCAGTTTAAACAAACACACATATACATATTATGTCTACGTATATAAGAGTTAGGTATATTGTATATATAGGTATATCATGGAAACTACGTCGTACATTTAGCTAGCTTCGCCTCTTTGTGCTGTGCTTAGCTGTGGCAACATGTTGCTAACATTGCATGTGCGCCAACATGCTGCAGCGCACAATATATAAACATACATTTTCTTTGTTCAAACTCGAGAGAGTACGAAAAAGAAGGCGACGCATAAACATATGCGTGTCAAATTAATAACCATACAACAACTTAAAAACATACATATGTAAGTACATATGTTCATGTACATTTGTATGTCTATATAAATTAAATTTGGAGAAATAAAATATTTAGCTCAGCTATTTTAATACAAAAGAGAGTCATGGAAACAAACAATGTACACTCACCTCAAATCGTGTATGTACATATGTATTGTATATAGTGTGAGCGAACCCGTTTCAATACATATGCATGTGTTTGTACATACTTACAAACATTTATACATAAGTACACAAGTTTGTAATTTTTTGAAATAGTGGCTAGTAGTTGCTGCTTTTGCCTTCGAATGCAGACCATAGTAATGTTTAGCTAATGTTAATATTAAGTGTATTGTATGTACATATGTTTATTTATGAGCATATGTTTGTACATAATTACTTATCATTATTTACATACATATGTACATACTTATCTATGTATGTTTGTACACATATATTTTTTGCATAAGCTTTTTGAATTTCCATGTGTTCATATGTATGTATGTACATACATGTACTACATACTTATACATGTGTAAGAAAAGACTCATATCGCGAGGCATCATAAGCCAACTGACCTTAAGAATACAATCGGGCCTTTTACAAAATAGTGACTTGGCCTGCTCATTTAGTTTTTATTTTGTGCCATTTGAAAACATCATCTTAAAAAAAATACATGTACCGTATCACTACAGCAACTTTCAAAAATACGCGAACCACATTTTGTCATTGGTACATTCATCAATTAGTTTGGAAATTCAAAAGTAACTCAATATAAAGCTATCTAATTGAAAGTTACACTTTAGGAATAGTGCAAAACATGCTTTAAATTTTTGTCTATCTCTACATGCATTTGGATATAAACGCATGCATACAAATGTGTACATATGTATGTGTGTATATATATAGAAATATTAGATTGAAGTGTAAGTGTAAGTAAAACATACAGTGTGAACCATGGTAGAATAAACAAGGTATGCTATTCCCGAAAAATTTTCGCAACTCAAGCCTTATTTTACTTTCGTTGATATTTTACACGAGAAAGGTTGTTTCCGCGCATAGTTTTTCAGCATTTACCGTTATTTTGTGCAGCGGTAAAAAATAAGCCACTCTAGTTGCAACCATCAGCACAAAAAAAATTTTTTAGATATGCTTGCCTACGCACAACAACAGCAATGGGGGTGGTTTCGCTCTCTCACTTTTTCGCTCAGACTAAAAATAAGGTTTCAGTGCAGTGAATAGCATACCTTGTTTATTCTACCATGGTGTGAACTAAGATTTTTGCCCAAAAATGTTGCTTGCCTCTTTGGTGCTCTTTTTCTCTCTCACTTCACAAGTAGCGCTCTCACATTGAGGAGGTTGTTGATTGTTGATAAATACGTATCCATATATAAATATATAAGCATGTGTATGTATATAACAGCACACACACAAGCAAACAGTCCACTCAGCTGCGCCCCTAGTATGTACGTACATATTACGTATGTAAGCTTTTGTTTTGAAACATACGCACACTACCTCAACGAAATTAAGTATTGTCTGGACGTTAGAATCAGCTGTTTTGAAAATAAAACAAGTAAACGTTTATAAAAACTTATGAAAAATAATTCATTGTAAATTGTTCATACATACTATGTAGTTAAATAAATATAAATATTACTACTAGGTTGAAGGCACAGGTTAATACAGATGTGAAATTATTTAAAACGCAATTATCTCAAATTGGAAATGTGTCGAGGGAGTTTGATATTTGAAATAAAACTAAATATGTATGTACATATGTATGTAAATTCATTTTTTACACACAAAGGTGTATGAACCCTCTCTAAATGTTAAGTACGTATACATATAGTGCACATACAACTAAATATAAAACTTAGACGTAATTTATGTTTTAATGGAAAAATATTAACATTTATAAAGCACATTATATAACATCAATGTGAACTTATTAAACAAAATGTACAACTTTTTATGCAAAAAACCCACCCTTTCCCCATCCTACCACTGGAAAACATTCCAAATTATCCAGTTTTTAGCAAACGTACATATAATAGCAGGACAGCCTTTAGGTTTTAGAATTCAACCGTTTCAATCCACCATAAAAAAATGTAATTTGGCATTTTGTTCATTTTTAAATAAAGATTGATTCGAACCAAAACTACGACTCCGAAATTCGCTCGAATTCATCACTGAAGATCAAAGCAATCAAGAACTCTGCAGCATGCACTGATAAAAAAAAACATACTTCTTTAAAACTTAATTAAATATTGATTTGAGATGGAAAGAATATTCAATACGGTCTTAAAAAAAACACGTACAAACGATAATTTGATTAACATTCAAGGCCTTTATTTTCTTTCTTACAAATTTGAATATTTTCATTTCAATATTTTTCCTTATACATATTATAATACATATGTATGTATGTAGTGTGACTCAAAGGCAATAATATTAAAAATATCTTTAATTTTGGTATAATTGTTAGTACATTTTAAGAAGTTGTTTTTGTAAGGATTTTGTTGCTGATGGCAATACGACAAAGACAAGGCAGCTTACTGAACCCGAACCCGTCCATCAGCTGTGTATACTTTTGGTGGGTTCAATGACTGAACAATAAAACGAATAAAGCGCGAATGCGTCTCTTCTTCTTTAGCTTTTTTTTTGCTTACGCTTCCCAAAAGTCATTCAACTCAAGACAAAAACATAATAAAAAAACAAAATAACGTTAAAAGAATAGCAAAGGAGATGCCACTGTAGTGATGAAGGTGGTGGGGTCACTGTGCCGCATACGAATATATGTACCCCCATTCATTCATTCTCCACCTATCTGGCACTTTATAAAATTTAGGTAATCAAAATTGCATGCAAATAGTAACGTGCTTAATTTCAAAAATTTTGTGGTTCAAGTCACTTTTGTTGTTTCTAATTAATTAACCTTGCACAGAAAATTGTTTGCAACTAATTTGACACAAAAACATGAATATCCTTAAACTATATTGCATTCATTTCTAGATCCACGCCATGGTATTTCTTTGATTCTATCACTTTCATAGTTTTATTCAATTGCTCTCTCACTCTCATTTATTCAAACGTTTTCAATCACTGTACGATGGCGAACTGTACTCACAATTTGCTGTACTCTGTCTGGGTGAATGGGTACGCGTCTTGACAGTACGAGTAGAATTAACTCAAAGACGCATAGCAAAGCATATCTGTAATATCCATCTACATATGCAAAAATAAACAGATGTTATAAAGTGTGTTAGATGTCCTAATCATGAACTTATGAATCTTGACAGTTTCCTGATATTTACTTTGTAATAAATACCCTGTACTCATAAAGCCAAGGGTTAGGTAGGTTTTAACAAGATCCCCAATACCATAAGAGATAAATTCACCTAGCTCTGTTTTTGCGCGAATTTGATCTAACGCGATTTTGAAAAATCCACTAAAATATTTTTAAGTAAAAAAAATATTTTTAATAAAAAAATAACACTTTTACACAAAACACTTTAAAGAAAAAACAACTGCTATACATAATTGTACAGTTTGAAAACAGCTGATAGCAGACAATTTTATTAGTTGCGGGAATACCCAATTATATGTTTTTTCTTGAATTATTACTCCTTTGGCTTTCCATGTGACAACAATATCTGCGCCGCTTATTGTATAAAATCATGTGAAATAGCGACGTCTTTCAATTTCGTTAAATTTAAAATCTAAAAACATAAAAAATTATGAATTTTCCTGTTTTCAATAAAAAATTTTAATATAAAATTTAAGTTTGAATAAAATTCCGATTATTTTATGTCATAAACTGATATTATTTTAGTTTGATTTTCAAAAGGAGAACTTACATATATATGAATATTGTATCTTTTTACGCGGATTTTCTGGGAACGTATCTATCGCGTAAAAACAGAATTGAGGTTCTTAAAATTTTATCAACAGATGCGTGTAATCCCTCTTCTGGTGAAGATTGATTAAAGAATTGAAAACATCTGCTCCCCTTGACACCTAGCATAAATTGGCGGTTTTTAGCTACGCTGTTAAAAATGTTGATCTGAAACTGGACTGAGTAAGGCGTCGTGGTTATGTATCTGTGTGCTATAACATATTATTGAGAGTTACTTTTTTATATACTGTTGCAACCAAGTCCATTCAAATTCCCTTCTCTGAAAGAGAATATTGCGATTATCTCCGATTATTATGGGCTGATTTTATTAATGTTTGGTATCAGTCGTAAGATTTTTTTCTCATTCAAACTAAAATTTTTAAAAATTTAGAATTTATAGCGTATTGAAATTACTTGATGAATGAAATGGATGTAGCTGAAAAAAAAAACTTGATATAGCTGGCTACATAAGGAGTCCAGACATCCAGTTTGGTTACCTCTTATAGCTTCCAAGAGCTAGACGAACGGACAAGTCCAAATGAATTTCGCTGAAATATCGATATCGGCGCAAAATTATATAGGGATATTACATTGCACCTCAACAAAAAAAGGGAGAAAAGATTTCTCAACCAAATTTGGGGTTCGGAAGTTTTGCTGCACCAAATTGTATTCAAATCGGATTACGTACTTTTTACTGCGCATCTTTAAGTATTGTTTGACTTAAATTTTCGCAAATTCAAATGCTCCATCAACATGTACTGCACGCAGTGGGGAAGCCCCCTAGTATAAATTTTCATAATCCCATGTTCCTATGGACTACTAATACATTAGTAAATAAATAAATAAACATTATTTAGCCGTGCTCCGGCAAACGGAAAATCCAAAGCAAACTATTTTATTCGGATTCGTTTTTGTTGTCGATATTTCCCATTTCATTTATGATAAATTCGTATATTTTCCTTATTTTTCCGATAAATTCTCATGTTGTGTTGGTCTCATGTTTTGTTGGTATAAAAACAGCTGACATGGTTGCCGCAGTTTTGCACCTTTTTTTTATTACTATGTATATGTTGTTTACATTTAATTTTCATTAAAATATTGCTAGTTCTTTATTTTTCTTTATATTAAATAAAATTGCACAACAACAATTACTTTGACAACAATATTTATTGAAATGAAACACGACTTAGAAATTTTTTTTTTACAAGGGAAATTTGTGGGAACCCTTTCGTACTTATCGTCATGTGTTCGTGTTTGATATGTGCACATACACGAACATTTATTTTTGCTGTGCATCCCATTTTTTTGATTGAGTCACAAGAAAAATATTTTAAAATAATTGCCAATATTTATTTAACTTTAAGTTGGCATAAATTTAATCTAAGAATTTTAAAAAATTTTTTCAGTATAAAATGCGTACTTTTTTAAACCTACATATTTTGCCGATTGATTTTAATTCCTCTTGCAACAAAACATTCGGTATCGAATAAAACGTTCGGATTCGTTTTCCGGAGCACGGCCAACTGTGTAATTATTTATATTATTTATATGTATGGAATAATAATGTGTTTTCATTTAATTGTACAATATACGAATCGCGGGTTTACCTTTAATAAGAGCAAGGAAAATCGCAGTCGTTCAGTCAAATGATTTTCTGCTTTATTTTCGATCCATTCCTGGTTGGTTCAAGGCGCCGCATTCAATATTAAATTGATTTAGCTGTTGTATGATGATAACGTCGTTATTAGGTTTTTACTATTGGTTTTGTTGATATGGCATCTTAACATGTATATAGTGCTGCAAAGTTACAATACATGCACCATTCTAACTGGATAAGGCTAAACACGACGGCACTGCAGAAACTCACAAACGATGATACTGGTGTTATTTGGCCACAGCTGAGCACTTGCAGCCAACAGCTATTTCAGAAGAAAATATTTCATATCGATTTTCGCGTCGCGTTTTTACTATTTTTGAATAATTCAATTTGCAAACAAATACTACACTTAAGCAACATGCCTCTTACATAACTGAATGTTACATTTTTTTTGGTCGTTCTTCATTTTGTTAAATTGCCATTGAATGCTTTATTTTGAGTCTTTTTGCAACTTTCTTTTTTAGTCCCGACCTGACGTCAGTGGCAAATCACACAGAGCCAAATAAAAAAACATCGCATAGAATTAAATAATTAAACTGACGCAGAAATGGTTTAACTGATTTCAATATTATTATTTATGCTTTTTATTGGTTTTTAAGCACCAAAGTGCATTGCAACTATCGCTACCATTTTTGTTGTTCTTGTTGAAAGCACCATTGCTTCACGCATAGTGGTGCCAACAAATTGAATTATGTCAAAGCTACAACACGTTTGACGATATAATTTTATGCATTTTACAAAACTGCATATTGCATAATTATGATGCGCACACACACATATTACCAATTTTATAGTTTAAAATTTTATCATAATTGTTTATTTGGATTCGATGCAGAAATTACCCAACAGTGTGACCAAAAGCACGACCTAAAATATACCGACAGCTTTAATAATGTTATATTAAAAATACTAACCTAATATAAATAGTTCAATATTTGTCTTCTAATGTAACTTTGTTGAATTTGTTGTCTATAGGGGACAGAATCAGCCATTGGCGTCCCCTTAGCGCAGCAATTGAATGCAAAGCATCCAAAGGATTCATAAATTTATAATAAAATGCCAAATACTAACATAGAAAGCGAAAACAAATGAGGGTGTATTAGGGTGGCCACACCTAGTATTAAAATATTCAAAACGAAAGTATTAATAAGCTTTGGTCTTTAAAACTATAATTTTAAACTCCCCATATACCTGTAAAACTTGAATCCGATCTCAAAGCTTTTCTTCAAATATCTGGCTTCTCGTCTATGACCGTATTCTTCATAGCACACTTTTTTCAAAGTTGGGTTAAATTAGGTTCTTTTCTATATGAATATACCTGCCGACCTAAGATAATTTAGTGTTGATTGAACCAAAAAATTTAAACTACATAACTTATAGTAATTGCAAGTAGGAAAACCCCACCAAAAGTGTTTCACATCTTTTGGTTTTGAGATTTAATTTTAAAACTTCATATAAAAAAAAATTTCCACCATTTGGTATTTTTTTTTTTATATGAAGTTTTGACATTTCGTGCGAAATTTTTGCATGCTGCGAGTGGGCCTTTAATTACTAACTTATCGATACACAGTATGGGTTTGCTTAGCGTCAAAAACAAAAAAAATTTCCAACGAAAGGCGGAATTTGAAAATTTGTCTGCTTTAAGTGCAGTGAAAAACTGGGGTGCTTCGCCCCCTGCGTGCTTTGCACGCCAACTACGTACAATCTTCTTTATTCAATTCAGATCATCCAGACCATAATATCCCTTTCTAACCGAGGAACTCTATACCCATTATATAGTTTTTTTCTTAACTATTCATGTGTCTATCGGCTGCATTCACAAAGGCGTTAGGCGTGAGAAAAAAAAAATAATTAACATGTCTATTACTTATTAGCGTGTTATAACAATAGTTCTTGTAACTTACGGCCTATTAATTGTATTTCTTGCCTAAGGTGAAGTAGATTATGTAGTTAGGCCTTTAGCCCTAGGGCGTGTAGATCCTTAGCTTGGCTCTATCTGAGTCTGATAACTTTTTGACTGTGCGAGTTATATGCTTGCTTCTGCTCTGGCAAGATCTTTACATTCTAAGTTTTTTCTGTGGGATTTCATTTCTTTTGTAAGTTGTTTGTAACAAATTTTTTTTTTCCCCCTAACATCTTTAACGTTTTTTCTTTGGTTTTTATTTTTTTAAATAATCAATTTACTAATAAGCAAGGCTAACCTCTTTATATATGTCTATGATCTGGGTTTTATGCGCAGTGTTCCTTCTCCGTTCAGATCCTAACCCTCTGTCGTCTTTGTGGTGCGGCATAGTTTCTCTTGTCGTTGCTCCGGCGTCATAGGCCTTATAGGCGACGTCGACTACTCTTCATTTCTTATACACAAAATGCATGCATACTATGTGCGATCCTTTTTGGATAAATACTATGCAACCACTTTCTCTTGTAACCGGAGTGCTACGTATTGAGGCGCTGAAGTTGCTTGACGTCATACAACAACAACCTAAACACACGTTGAACACATGTACCTATGTACTGTGCGAATGATTTATTGCTTATTTATTCGTTAAACTTCATACGCCAAAAAATTTGAGTGTCTTATCAATAGTGTTAGACCACTGCTCAATCGTCACATAAAGTAAATAATTGCAGGTCTCACCAAAAACCATCTTCCAAGTTTAAGGGGTTGCCAAGGGGATGAAATATAACTCAGTTTTATAATTTTTTATGTTCTCATATAGTGCCAAGCTACTAACTCTACATACACTAAATTTACAAGGCTTTCTAGACATTGGGAAACTCTACACCTAAGTCAAAATTGATGATGGCATGGCCATTGACGCAAATCAGCAGTTTTTAGGTGTCAAGGTGAAAAATTAATTCATGTTTATTAGCTTTTCTATTATACAATACTTCTTTATACGTTTAATAAGTCCGCTATTGACAACATATCCCGAAAATTTGGTTGATCTAGCATAATCCTAACCAAAGTTATAAGGGCTCAAAAAAACGACGAAGCGCTTCGAGAAAAGGTAGGTAGTGCCCTTACGCTTCGCTTCGCTTGGCTCGTCTTGGCGGGGGCACTACCGTGCCACCAGATATATGTATGTACTTGTATCTTTTATAGTGTGGGTGTAAGCCGTGAAATTCGCCTACGAGGAAACGGGGAAAGATATTGAAATAAATCGAAAAACGTTATCTGCCTGACTATTATGCGCGTCTTCTGGCATCAGCTTCATAGCTCTTATAGTCTGAGATCCTTTTACTATGTATATCGACTCAGCTGTTGACGCTGATCAAGAATATATATGTATTTTATGGGGTCTGCCATGCCTCCTTCTGCCCGTTACATACATTTGCACGAAGGGTATAATACCTTTGTATTTTTTAGCACAGCGTATAGAGTTTGAGCTGAAAAACAACCACTTTGTTGCTGAAACTTTAAAGAAATTGTGTGGACCCTGTACTTAGTCTAAAACTGACTTTTCAAATTAAAATTTAAATCAAGATAAATTGGCTCGAGCACAATGGCAGTTTAAAGTTAAAAAAGTGGTTTGGTGATTTTCGAAAAATCAAAATAATCATGAAAATTTGCCGTAGCAAAAAAGGCAACTAGCTTAAGTTATTTTTCATCTTTTCAAAAAGATCTGAAAAATAAGAAATTAGTTTTTAGTAAGATCAAATAAGTTAATAAGTATGAGTTGTTTTTAAAATTTTATATTTTGTATTAATTAATTTTCTTCATATATTTTATTTATTTAAATACATATATATATAAATATGTATGCATATAAAAGTATATGCATATACATATTGATATATAAATATATATATAAATTAGTATAATTATGTACACGAATATGTTACTGTCAGCATTATACCTTGTATTTTGAAGCGGTTTTACCACAATAAAATATAAATTTATTCTTTCTGTTACATAAATAATATTAAAATAAGTTCAATATTGTAATAATATAAGATACATACATACTGGGCCTTTCAAAAGATGTTCCATTTAGAGGGATTATGTTCATATATTATACATCTCTTAAGGCTGTGCAATAAATAGCCGCTTCTGGGGTAACTTTAAACTTTCCATGCGTCAATAAGGAACAATTTTTGTTGCATATTAAAGAATAATCTAAAAATCTAAAAACTTATACTTGATATAGGAAAAAATTTAACATAACTAAAAATAGCAGCTCATTTACGCTCCCTTTTTTTTCGTACACTAGTTGCAAATTTTTGAAATTTCATTAGAAAAAACTACTATTTTTAGACTTTTTAAAACTTAAAAGGGATGCCTTTGACTGTAATAAAGGCTACCAAGCGATGTCGTTTACTTGGTTTTACTCTCCTTGGAATCAATTTTCTCTAGCTCCGTAGGTATCGCTATTGTAACGAATGTTTTTCATTCAAATGGATTCTATCCCAATAGTGATTGATACAAAAGTAAAGAAACTCCAAATAACATGCAAGGAATCATTAAAAACAGCAATAGCCATGGAAGAGAAGTGCGTTGACACCAAGGCGACTAAAAAATTGGTTTAAAGTTTGGGCAGTCGTTTTTTTTTTTTTTTAAATATCGTTATTTAACACTTGCCACAACAACTTACTTTGTTCGTAAAAAGTGTGTCTTTTTTTGTTATTTTAATTATGACAACATTTTGCAATGTTAGAAGACTTTAAACTTACGAACTTAAAGTGTCCGAAAAATTTCTGGTTGCCCTGTACATAAATTTAAAAATATCTGTAAAATTACACTATATATACTACATATAAAAACTGCAGCTTTTATGCCAGTTTTTAAGTTGTTTTCATAACTTCAGTTTGTTGTTTTTTTAATGAAAAATAGTTGGATATTTTATAGATTAATGACTACACAAAAAAAAAAAGACCACCAAAAACAAGCTATTTGTAAGTTCGCTGTTTCGAGTCTTGAAGAGTTAAATATCAAAACTCTATTTATTTTATGGAGTTTCCCGAAACAGTTTTTACTGTTTACCACTCAACATTTCCTGGTTGAAATTTAAAAACTGATGCGAACTTAGTTTGGGATGTCGTTATGCCCCGATTGCCACCGGCCACTTGATCACACTACGGTTTTATTCGATACAATTTATTTTCCGTGTACCAATAAACTGTTTATTGATTTGATTTATTTTCGATTTAAAATCAATTGTGGAGTAATGAGACCTTTTATAAAATTTTCTTGAAAGCTTAATTTTTAAGCGTGTTGCCAAATAAAACTATATCTGACTAAAAATGTGCAAATGTTCAATAGTCATCGGTAGCTCTACATACATATATAAATCGGAATATTAATAAAATAAAAAGTTTAATAAAAACACAACTTTGGATGCAATTCTTGAAAAAATATTGAATTTTTCGTACAGTAGCTGCTTTCTGATGCATAATTAAATTGTACGCCGTCTATTCACCCCTGCTGTACGTCATTTTAGCCCTTACATATTGAATACGCTTACAAATTAGACAAAAATATTTTTATATATTTAAATATATGCATTTCATTTTATGGGTTTGTTTGTGTTTTAGAAACGATGATCCATTAGTTTTTAAATTTTGTTTGGATTTTGCTTTTATTTCCTTTGAGTACTTTAGAATTTTGATTATTAACTGGTAAATACATATCTCAAGTAGTTATATAAATATATAGTTTATATATATTGTTTTTATATATTTATTTATTTTTTTGAACTCTTGAGTTTTTTAAAATCGGCAAACAAAACGTTTGTTCAAAACTATGGAAAGCAAGGAACCCAAAATTATGCTTTCTATAATTTTATTTGAGTGTTGAGAGTGAACGCTTTGTGGTTCTATCGACATTTTTAGCATTTGTTTAATATATGTTTTTTTTTTGCTGATACACAAACATTGTTTATATTGATCAACATATATAAATACATTTAATATGCACGCATACACAATTGTTTCGCGGTTAAAAACTAATTAGACCATTTCTATTGTATTAAATAAAATAGAGGATATCAATAGAGTCAATAGGAGCAACTAGAAGAAACTAAATTAAAATTATGATAGACCGACAAATAACATTGCACGGATATGTTTTAAGGAGTATCGATTAGGTTGGCGGTTGCAGTGAGAACAAAATTACAGATTAATAACAAAAATAATAGACGTAAGACATGGTAATACAATAAAATGGCTTGTTAACATATCAAAATAAATTACATAATCACAATTGTTTTTATTGTTTTTTTGCTGTTGAGGATAGCTTTTAAAACTCGTCCACACATGAATAAAACTATACTTAAGTTGATAAAATTTCGTTACATTTCGTTTCGCTCAATGCTTCCATAAAGATTCCTTCTTGAATGGATGGATTATACATAATTATATGTATGTATGTGATTTTTTTAATAGTTATTTTAATTTATTTTTTTTAAAATCGTGTGCTATGTGGCCTGCCACTTGCTACTGGCCAGTTCAATTCACCAGACACCATCAAGCAGACCCAGCAAATACATTG
Source organism: Chymomyza costata (assembly GCA_018150985.1). Lineage (NCBI taxonomy): Eukaryota > Metazoa > Arthropoda > Insecta > Diptera > Drosophilidae > Chymomyza > Chymomyza costata. Next base: position 659,779 of record JAECWU010000190.1, on the reverse strand, counting down.
ACATCATAGACATTAATGTCAGCGTAAAAACCATCGCAAACATAACTATACACACATGCCAACATCAGTCCGTAGCGGTTTTGCGCATTATCTTTCTGGCAAAGCCAATAGCCGTATCTCAGAGAATCTCACAGCAGCGACAATAGCGTGGTCGGTGCCCAGTGGTTACTGTGGGCGGTGTTACAGGTGCAAAATAGGCGTGAACCTTAATATTGGGTAAATGATTCTGTTCAAAGCAAAAGAAATATAACGACTGATTTAAAATTTTTAAGTGGAGAAACGCAAACGCTAACTGACCTTTAGTTTTCGAATCGCAGCGCGGGATATTAGTTGGCAGTCAAATAACTCAATGCGCTGTAAATTGTGACACGACACTAAATGCTCCAATGTGCGATCTGTTATCAAAGGGCAATTATCTAGCTCAAGGACGGATAAGCTTTCCGCTGCACAGCTGCCGGCTGTTAATTGCCGTATGCCATCGTCCGTTATCAGTTCGCAATGCGATAAAGTCTGCAATGTTTAGGCTATACACATATATTTCATTGGACCATCTTATTTAAATACCAATTTCTCTAGGCTCGGGCAGCCAGTGGCTAAATGAGCCAGTGTCAAATCTGTTATTTGACTGCACTCCTCCAAGTCCATGCGCTCCAGATATTTGCAATTACGACCCAGGGCCTGAAAACCAACGTCCGTAAAATTGCGGCAGCCGGATACTTCAAGTGTATTTAGATGCTGGTTGTGCTGCGAGAGCGCCATAAGCGAGAGATCAGTTAAATCGGCGCATTTTGATACGCAAAGTTTTTGTAGTTTTGGACAGTTGGCGGCTATTTGGCGTATTGATGAGTCGCTTATAGTCTGCCACAAAAAGGAATAAGATGAGGTCATGTTATATGGGGATATATCAAATGAAATTACAAACAACATTTGTTTATGGACTTACCTCACAGCTGTGAAAATTTAGCACCATTAGTTCAGGGCAGTATTTGGCCAGGCACGATATGGCATTGTCGTTAATCTGTTTACAACCTTTACTGCAAAATTTTCGAAGTTTTACGCAATTACGAGCTAATGCTTCGACGCCATTCTCAGATATCAAATGACACCAAGACACATTGATTTCCAACAGATTCTAGAAAATCAAAATAAAATGAGTATTTAGTGCTTGTCGTTGTAGCTCATAAAAATCAAATTAGAAGTAATATTTGACTTACCGGGCAACCATCTGATATATACTTTAGGCTATTATCTGTTATATTGGAACATGAATCCAAATTAATTGTCGTCATTTTGGAACAGTATCTGCTAATCGATTGCGTTGATATATCTGTAATTTTCTTGCATTCCGATAAATCCAAGTGTTCTATATTGTGGCAGTGATTAGCTAAAGTTCTAAAAACAAATTAAAATAGTCAAAAATGTAATTCAAAGGCTGTAGACAAATGAAGTCCACCTGATAGACTGATCCCCCACGGATTGGCATCCGCGTAGAGATAAAGATTTTAAAAAACCGCCACATCTTTGTGATATATTCTCAATGACGGGACCCTAGAAATGTCAAAATACAAACATTTTTTAAATTTTGTTCTTTTGAACTCGCTAACAGACATAAACACAAACGCACTTCGATATCACGTTGGAAATCAAATAAATTGATTTTCTGCCAACTGGAACCGTCCAAAGCCAGCACATTCCAGTACTTGCACACCTGTCGATAGTTTGTTTTTTAATATATGTATATAATATAATTTTAATAATCAAATCCGGAAGGATGGCGACTTGAACTAACGACTGTTGTTCCACTCATGCCGCTAAGATATGCTTTAAAATGCTTACCTGTGCACAACGGCAAAGGGAAACGACATCTAGATAGGAAAAAACGCGTAGGAGTACCTCCTTAGGCAGTTGTGTTATTAGCTCATTATCCAGTTCTGTAGCGCTTAGGAATGTTTGCTGAAATGAAAAGTAAGTAATCAGTCAGTCAAACAGCCCAAAATTATAGAAAAACTGTTTTAAATTAATAATTTAAATATAAAGATTGTCAAATGCCATTAAATACATAGCAATTAATGATAAGTTAAACGTTTTAAATGTGCAATAAATTGATATTTTTCCTATAGTTTTTTTTTTTAGTTATATTTTTTTGTTATGTCAATTAAGGAATGTTTTGTTGAATTTCTGAAGAACAAAACAAATCAATTAATGAACTGTACCCAAAAGAACTCAATACTTTTATATAATATGTACATACAATATACGTATATATGAAAGAAGGACCAGGGGCGGAGGCAAACGATGGCGATATGTATAAAGATGGCAAGTCATTTAATTTTTGGACATTGATTGTCCCAATAAAAGATTTACCAGCCAACGATGTGGTGTTTTGTGTTGGTTGAGTGTGTGTCTATGTAAGAATGTATCTTAAAGGTTTGTCAATGATTTTGAATTGTTTTTTTTATTTTTTTTTGTGTTTTAGTTGCTTACGGGTGCTTCCTCGTCCTCCTCGTCTTCATAGGCCACATTGTGCTGCTGCATTTCATGAATTTTTGTATTTGTTGCCACAGTGCGATGCCTAAACTGCTGATCCATAATGCACACCTCCTCGCCCAAAGCTCCGGGTGAGACTGAAGATGATGAGTTTGATGACACTGAAGTTGATCCTGTTGTTGCTGGCATAGAACCTGTGGCAACTGGTGTTGCGCTTCCGAAAGTTGCTGTGCGCCATATACTGCTGCAAATGCCGCTTATCAAATTTATGTTACCATTGTTACTGCTGGCTTCGATGTTGTTTTTAGTGTTATTGCTATGATTGTTGTTATTGCCGCTTAAGCTCAGTTGTAGGGTCAGATTTAAATTTGTATTCGAGTTGCAGTTGCCAATGCTCTGATTGTTGTTCGTCTCCGGAATGGTAGCGTCGCTCACACAGGCGACACTGATGCTAGTGCTATTAGTTGTTGGGGCGCCGCCACTGGTGGCACTGCTACTGCTAAAGCTGCCACTAATACTGCTGTTGCCGCTGGGCGGGCACAAGAGCTCAATGCTGTCAATGCCGCCTTCTGAACCTCCACCGCCACCGCTACCACCACTGTCAATGCCACCGCCCTCCGCACCACCGAGTTCCATGCCAGTTCTTGCGGCCGATGCCATCATAGACGTTATGAATGTTATGGATGTGACTCGGAATTAAAATATATTTTTTATGAAGTATATATGGGCGGCTCGACAGTCCAACTGTCTTTATTTTGGGTTGCGTTATCACACGCGCTTTTATTTAAGCGTCGACTCGGCTGAGCTCTTGTACAAATAACACACGTATACGCTCGCGCACGCTTTGGTCTCGATTAATAAATATATTTACATACATATGTATTTAAAAATTCGTTCTTTCTCTTTCTTGACTCTTCTGCTGACGATTTCCGATGGCAATATAGCTTTACATATATACAAGTTTTTATGTATGTTTTACATTGAAACGTAGTGTGCAAGTTAGTGCATCCATTTTTTCCACTTGAAACGCAACAATATTGTCATTTAAACCGTTCTCGTTATTTTTTATTTTTAAACTTAAATTGTTTTTTTGTATTTTTAATTGGCGATGTTATGCTTATAACATTCTAGTGCCTGTTGACAAAAATCAGTTCCATTCAGTAGAACCATCAAAGCAGATCAATAGAGTACAGATATTTAGTTACTTTGGTCCAACTTTGATTTGTTTTGGATTCGTTGATTGTAGTTGAAGAAAATAGAACAAAAATAAGACAAACAATTTGCATGATCGTTACAGCGAGTTTTTTTGTTTGAATATAATATTACTTATTATTATATTTTCAAGAATACCATTTAACATGCGAGCTGGGGTGTTCTTCTTAAAAAAAATGCATTTACTTTTAGAGAGAGGACTCACACAGCTATAAAGCATATCTGGCGGACATCAGACGTCAATATATCAATCTTTATTTTAATTAGGTTTATTTCGGGTAAAGTTAGAGCCTTAAGTTAAGTTGGGACAGACACAATAAATCCCAAGGGACGCAGTATAGCAACCCCCACTAGGACGATGCGCCTATGTGTGCTTCGTACGTATCGTTCGCATACGTTAAAATCTGCAATCTATCCTTGTAACAAATTTGGTGACGTTATCTTAACCTAGGTTAGGTTGTAGTGGTTGCCTGTCCTGGAATAGCCCAGACGCACTTAGGCACAAGGAAGCCCTTTGTAATGCCACAGGTAACGCTGACCAGAGATGCCTTTATATCTGCGTATATAGGCATTAATGGTCAGCTGTGAAACACCCCTAACGCCGATATAAAAAAATTAAATAAATTTGTCTCCCGGGACATAATAAAGCATCTAATCTGATAGTTGGGTTGCTATAACTCTTACCATCTTGGCGTTCACTCAGACGGACATGTCCATATAGACTTCTCTAGTCACCTTTTTCATACACTATATAACTGAAACATCTCCTTCTCTATGTTATATAAGTACATATACAGACAATAATATACATATATTTTCAAAATGTGCTAATTAACTCTTTTTTTGTGACACTTCAAAAAAACAATATTTATACCCTGTACTAAAAGTACAACAGCTGAGTCGATATAGTCATGTCTGTCTGTCTATCCATAAAAGTAAAAGGATCTCAGAGGCTATAAGAGCTATGAAGCTGATTATACCAAAAGATGCACATAATACCCAGGAAGATTAAGTTTTCCGATTTATTTCCGGTATCTTTCCCCGTTTCCTTGTAGGGGAATTTCACACTATAAAAGATATGGGATCCTAATTTATTACGGCTATACAATGATTTTAAGAAAAGAATTTTCAAAATCGAGAGAAAACTTTAAAAGATTTAAGTAAAACCAGATATAGGTATATTGAAGTAATTACCTAATGCGACATTAAATTGCAAACACTATTGATAAGAACTAAATTCTATTTTGGTGAGTATTGTTCAAGTAGAGAGATAGATAATTTCATTTATTCAACGTACAGTGCGGTTTAATCATATTTATTACAAAATTTGAAGATAAATTAGACTCCTTGAAGTTTAAAAAATAAACAATAATGATAAATCACTCGCACATTATACTTAAAACGCTGCACAGAGAAGAAATAGAGTTTAGAATTACAGAGCAGGAACACTATGCATAGAAGATAGTTCCGAGTTTCGGATTGCAGAGCAGGAACCTGATACACTTTGTAGAACAGGTGCGCAATACTTGATTCATATGAGCAAGAAGACAAAATTTGAAAATTAGAATATTAGAAAAATAAATAGATAGAATTAATTTAATAGCGCAGAGACTGCGCAACTTCATCTTAAACGAAGGCTCGAGTATAGCCAGGACTTTATGGCTGATGTTGTTGATGCAATAAAGTATTTAGTAGCTACAGAGCTTTATAGAAAACATGAGATAAGAGTTAATCAGGAATGGATGTCTTCATTTTTTTCTTTTGAATCTGTTCCCTTCGTTGTAGCTTCAGAAGATACGGAGTTAATTAGAGCGCTAAATGATAGTTTTGCAGCTAATGGGTAAGAAAGGGACGTCCAGGCAGAAGATGATTAGCTTAATTCAGGAGGTCAGAAAACTTTAATAGATAACATTCCAGTAAAAAATTAAAATGCTCAAAGAGTGCCTATTGAGGGACAGCGACCACTGAGTACGATCTTAGATTGTGATTCAGACGAATTGTCTTTTTCCACCATTCATGGCGGGATTAAGATAAAGTGTACGTAGAGCTACACAAAAATAGTTAGGGCAGAGTTAAGAAAAGTTGATAGAAGCGGCTGTGGAATAAATTGTTTTTCAATTATAGGAAATTAGAATAAATCAATATGAGAAACAGAACATCAATTTGCTTGCGAAAGACATAACAGCTCAAACAGCCCCTAATGAAAAGTGAAATCGACAACTTTATTCGTCATGATTAGGGTTATAGAGTTTTAAAACGCATACGTTCGTCTTCTGCGAATTGGGAATTGGAGAAGAAAAAAATCATGGCTATCATGTTGGTACATTATTGAAATAAAGAAATGCCCAGTGGATATTATGGTCTGGATCAGTGGTGGGCAAGAAAAATAACGGAAAGAGCACTTTTTGCTTGTGCGCCTATCTTTCGCCACTGACAAGACATAACGGAAAGAGCACTTGGTGCAAAAATAGCCAAGGCGTTTTTTGTACCAAGTGCTCTTTCCGTTATGTCTTGTAAGTGGCGCAAGCCAGACGCACACGCAAAAAACCAAGAATGTTACAAAAACAAAATACACACAGTGTGCGCTTTTATGGCCCTACTCGAGCATCCCTTTTTAGACCGTAACGGTAGTTTTTATTGGTGCTCGCGTACGAAAAATTCGCACAAGTACACTGAGCACAGAAACAAAGTTAATTTGGCAACTGTAAGACCCAGTAATTTTTTTGGTAAATTAAAATTGTCATATAAACTCATATGACTTTTCTGTTTCTTTGAATGTGTTGCAAAATTTCGTTCAGTGTACACGCACAAGCAGATCGCCGGCGACGCGCCGAGTTTACAAAAACAAAATACACACAATGTGTGCCTTCGCTCGACTCGCAGCAACTTACAAAAACAAAATACACACAATGTGTGCCTCCGCTCGAAACTAGGGTTTGCAACCCCGGGATCCCGAAATCCCGGGATCCCGTTGCTTTTCCGAATCCCGAAATCCCGGGATTGAAATAACTAAGCCCGGGATTTAGCTTTTGTCTGAATTATATTTTGAAATTTTCGAAATACTGAAACAAACAATACAAACAATTTTGTCTTTTGCGTTTTTTTATTTCTTCTTTGCCTATACCAAAGTGCTAAGCAACAACACTTTCATATGCTTTGTTGGTAGACATTCACGACAATTCTATTTAATTCAGATTTTATTGTTGTTTTATGTATGATTTTGTTAATAAATAGTTTGAAGCTGCGAATTGAGAAACACTTCGAAAAATTAGAAGCAAATTAGTTTGCATTTGGACAAGCAAAGAAATAGATGAGCAATGTGTATTTTGAAGCTTTAATATTATTGTCTACAACTGAAGTTGACATAGATTTAGATAATTTGTTGAAAGGGTCGTGGTAAAATTAATTGAAATTTATATTCATAATTTTTTTTTTCTTTTCATTAAACTTTAAAAAATGTAATCTGCTTTTTTTACAATTAGGGTATCCACGCTTTGTGTTGACTTGAGGATTTGCGGACTTGAGGACTTTTACAAAAACAAAATGTATATCAAAATCCAACCCTGTGTTTCAACTCTCAACTCCACTTTTCCTCAACCCAGACCCTAGTCTACTTTTTGCTGTTGACTTGTTGAGAAAGTGTTGCACAATATGGTAATTCGCTGCCTTTTCAGCACTAATGCATTTGCCATTTTTAGCCATTTCGTGGTATGAAAAGCAACGAGTTACCTTCGGTATGTGGAAATGTATAATTGCATTCATGTCCTCATGATAATTATCTAGAACTTGATCAATTTGTGCGCCGCCACGCAAACCCATTGTCTCTGTATTATACAAAAGTTAGTTTTTCCACAATGAATTTGTTTTAGCAGACGAACCTTCAATAAAATTGATTTCATCCAAAGCCTTTTGAGCAACAGCTTCAATCAGCATAGACTTGACGCTCTGTATTGGCATTTTTAAATATAAATTTTGATGATAACTTGCAGCAATTTATAAAAGTAAACAAACACAGAGAAGAAGCAGCACAATCTCAAATACGGTTTTTCTACAATTGTTTCGTTTTTGCAGCAATAAAATAATAAAAATCTGTGTAGTCCATAGCTACTTTAGCTACAGGTTCTGTTAGTATAGATTTTACTCTTCCACTTGGCATTTTTAATTCAACTTGATAATGTATAGTGTTTTTCATAAATAATTCAATCCCGGGATCCCGGGATTTGGATAATGTAATCCCGAAATCCCGGGATTGAAAATATAACACGGGATTGCAAACCCTACTCGAAACGCAGAAAATTACAAAAACAAAATACCCACAGTGTGCGATTTTTATGGCCCTACTCGAGCATCCCTTTTTGGACCGTAACGGTAGTTTTTATTGGTGCTCGCGGACGAAAAATTCGCACAAGTACACTGAGCACAGAAATATAGTTAATTTGGCAAGTGTAAGACCGAGTAATTTTTTTGGTGAATTAAAATTGTCATATAAACTCATATGACTTTTCTGTTTCTTTGAATGTGTTGCAAAATTTCGTTCAGTGTACACGCACAAGCAGATCGCCGGCGACGCGCCGAGTTTACAAAAACAAAATACACACAATGTGTGCCTTCGCTCGACTCGCAGAAAATTACAAAAACAAAATACACACAGTGTGCGATTTTTATGACCCTACTCGAGCATCCTTTTTTCGACCTTTTTTCTTGATGTTGTTGTAGTGCTCTTTCCGTTATTTTTCGTGCCCACCTCTGGCCTGGATGATGCGAATAAAGAAGAATGCACGTGGGATGGCGTCATCTGTCGAATTATGATAAGCGGTTAAGAAGTTATGAGCAGCGGTGGGCACGAGAAATAACGGAAAGAGCCCTACAACAACATCTACAACAAAAGTCCCGTTACGGTCGCACAAGCAATTCTCGAATAGGGCATTAAAACTCGCACACAGCATGTATTTTGTTTTTGTAAATTCAGAGCGTCGCTGGCGATCTGCTTGTGCATGTACACTGAACCATTTTTTGCAACACATTCAAAGACACAGAAAAGTCATATGAGTTTATATGACAATTTTAATTTACCAAAAAAATTACTCGGTCTTGTACTTGCCAAATTAACTATATTTCTGTGGTCAGTGTAGTAGCGCTACATTTTCGTCTGCGAGCATTAATAAAAAGTTTCGTTACGGTCGCACAAGCATCCCCGCGCACATTGCGTGTATTTTGGTTTTTTTTTTTAAATTGTCGGCTTTCTGCTTTTGCGTCTGACTGGTGCCGCTTGCAAGAAATAACGGAAAGAGCACTCAGAGCAAAAAGAGCCAAGGAGTGTCCACCGCTGGTTACGAGAAAACAGATGAACATACATAAATACAGGTCAAACGTATAGCGCTCCTCTTGCTTCGCCGTGTTAAGACTTCAACACCAAATTTATCATTCAGAAGTATTCACTCTACCAAATTTTATTAAAATTAGTAATCGAATGAGCGTTTTCTGTTTGGTTTTAAAGATATCGTAAATAAATATGACAATAAAAATTTTTTTTGAGTACGTAAAATGGTACAGGATATCTCAGTCGTCCGCGCCCGAAAAAAATAAAGGTTTAAACATGACGACAAGTTGCTTATACCGAAATGATTAGCATCGACCGGGTATTGATTGAGATATATAAGTTTGTCTGTCTGTCAGTATGAAAGCCTATATCTCTGATATTACAATAATAACAATATAACAAGGAATATTATATATGTACACAAACGCACAAAACGCCATTAAATTTTACTGTGCATAAAAAAGGCGACAAGGCGCCTCGGGCAAACAGAATTACGGCTATGGCTAAATTAACTGAGGGGGTAAACAAAAGTATTGTAAAGTAACACAAAGCCTTCTACATTTTCCAATAACAAAATACGTAGCCGACCCCTTGAACAGCTGTTATCGATCCCAACCCGTTTTTATACCCTGTACCGTAAGGTACAAAGGGTATATTGTGTTTGTGCAAGCCGAAAATGTATGTAACGTACAGAAGGAGACGTCGGAGACCCCCCAAAGTTACCTAAGGTATGATCAGAGTGACTAGAGAAGTCGATATACCCATGTCCGTCTGTCCGTCCGTCCGTATGAACGCCTAGATCTCAGCGATGGTAAGAGCTAGAGCAATCGAACTTTCAGATTAGATCCCTTATTAATGCATAGGAGACAAGTTTATTTTATTTTTTTTTTAAATCGGGATTACATTATATAGCTCCCATAGGGGTGTTTCAGAGGACCTCAAAAAAAAACAAAAGTTTTAGATGGATAATTTGTTTGTTTATGAAGATATCATAACCAAATTTGGCAATCGGAAGTTTTTTAGAGACCCCCAGCAAATTTGATCAAAATCGGTTGACTATATCATATAGCTCCCATAGGATCGATCGGTCGAAAAAATGTTTTTTGTACAATATTCGTTGCGTTTCGTTTGTTTGTGAAGATACCGTAACCAAATTTGGCATTAAGAAGGTTTTTAGAGTTCCCAAGCACTGTACCAAATTTGATCAAAATCGGTTGACTATATCATATAGCTCCCATGGGCCCAATCGGTCAAAAAATCGTTTTTTGTACAAATTTCGTTGTGATTCGTTTGTTTATGAAGTTATCGTTACCAAATTTGGCACACGGAAGTTTTTTAGAGACCCCCAGCACTGTAGCAAATTTGATCAAAATCGGTTGACTATATCATATAGTCCCCATAGGGCCGATCGGTCAAAAAAATTGTTTGGTGCCCAATTCGACTGATTTCTGTTTGTTTATGAAAATATCGTAGCCAAATTGGCCGAATAAAATATCTCTTGGAGGTCTTAGCAATATGTCGGACTTAATTGCAATGTGGTGGTACAGGGTATCCCAAAGTCGTCTGCGCCCGACTTTAACGTACGCCATCTTTTTATATTATAGTTCAAGCGGCGAATTATTGTCATGCAATTTCATGCAAAGTTATATCGCTTCTTTCAGATTTATCCAACGAAAACATCGTAGATTTCAAAAAACGATAAAGAATTGCGATATATAACTTAATTTTGGGCGGAATTGCAAAACATGCGTATGTAAGATTTTTGCAATGCTTATTTTTTTTTTTGCGTTCAATAATTTGTTTTTTTTTTTTTTTTGTTTGGTTTTTTTCAAAATATTGTAAATAAACGTGTACGGTTACCGTCGTACACATAATGTCATATAGTCATAACATGGTTCCTATTATACGTAGCATGAGTGAGTACCATAATTTTATTTTGTAGTGCTGATGTTGCACAAACCGATTTTTGACAGAAATTATTATGATCAATACACTCTGGTATTAGACTCACTTTATTCTTATAATTATTGTGCAACACTGAGTTCCGAAAGGTAGGCAAGTGTTCAACAACAAACACATACTATATATACATATGTACATATATGTATAACTTGTAAATGCTCTGTCTACACTCAAGTACATATGTATGTTATATATGTATGTGTCTGTATGCATATGAAGACAGTTAATGGGCCACAAGGTCACTGCAAAACTGGGTCAGCTGTATGCATTTATACATGTGCATTACAAATGTATGAGAGGTAGCATACTTACAAATAGATATATGTACATATGTACTACATTTGAATATGTATATTTTAGTAAGCATAGTTATTATCGAAACCTTTTTGTTTTTGGCGTAGGCGTTGAAAAATAGTGGCAGTTTTTTTTTTTTTTTTTAATAATCAATATCAAATTATTTGGCACAAATCGAAAAACAAACAACCAGTAATTATCGTAACATAAGAACAACAATTTAATTTATAGCAACGGTTGCAAAAATATTAAATCAGCTGAAATAAAACCATAGAAAATTGTATGGACATTGCTTAAAAACAATGTACGACTTTAATTTAGTGCAGTTAAAGTCTCTTTTCATTTTTAACGCGCAGCTGTGAGTTACATACTTATATATTTTTTTTATTTTGCATCGCAATAGACATTTGTTTTTATTAAAAAAAAAACAAACACTACAGTTGGTACGTACCAACGTATGTTTTGTCATTGATTTTGGGCTTGACCACGTATTTTTTTAATCACATAGACTCCCACTCTCACTTATTTTGTATTGGCATGCATTCGCGACATATTTATTATAGTATTTTAACGGAAACTTGCGTTGCACTGGAGCACAACCAAAGCAAATGCAAACGCACGAAATAATGAATGTCGACAATCGCAACAGCTAGCAATGAAGTCGATAACAACACAGAGCAGCCCGCAGAGAAGCCGAATGAAAATGAGCAAACAGCTGAAATACTCGCAGTGCTCCAAAATGGCTTGTGGGGTCATGCACATGTAAATACTCCCACGCACGCATACAATAGAGAGTAGACGAACGCTGTGATTGTGGGGGCGATTGCGAATACGATTGGGGGGTGGTGCATCGCACCCTCAAAAGAATGAAAAAAAAACAACAAAAAAATGAACATCAATAATGATAGCCACAACAACAGAGCGTGTATAAGTTTCACTCTCTCATCTGTCCAAGAGAAGAGCGCAAAGATATTAAGCACGCAAAAACAACTGCTTGTCAAATGTGTTGGCTGGCTGGTTGGTGCGCAATGCGCATGGAATCAACTCAAAATTCCATCAGAAGCAAGGCGAAACCTCTCTCTCTTATTTATAGTATGCCTATGTACGTATACATAGTATGTGTGTAGTATTTAATGTGCATAATCTGCAGTTTCGTTTGCAATTTGTAGCTCTTAGATTTTTGCGACACTGCAGGATTGTTTTTGTTCCAACAGTTTTAACACCACACGTTTGGTATTACTTTCCGGATGGATATGGATATCCGTCTTTTTGTAGCAACTTTAACCGAATGACATTATTTCTAGAATTACTTGGTTAAAATTTAACAAGTCCGTTAAATATTGAAGTAAGATTGAATTAGTTTTGGAACATGAACCTGCGTAACATAAACTCAAAACAAAGGGTCTAGCTGGATAAAGGAAAAAAAAATTTTCCGTATTTACAGGTTAAATTATTAAAAAAAAAAGTGTTTTAAATTTGTCTTTAATTATGTCTAAGTTGGCACAGACTCGTAAAAAAAAAAAAAATAAAAATCATTCAATGTAAATAATTATAAAATCCATTTGTTAGGCAATGTTAATTTTTTTGTAAATTTACCCTCAAATTTTAATATTTTTTTTGTCATATAAACACGGAATTCTTTTAAATATTATTACAATTTATGTACTACTAAATATTATTAAACGAGCTTTTTATAATCTAAATTTGTAATAGGGCTCCTAAAAAAATATGTTTGAAACATTTTGAACCATCACATTTTCTTAAAAGTCACATGAAATTTTCATATTTTTTTTTTAAATATGTTTGTTTAAAAAAAAAAGAAAACATATTTTTTAAGAGCCTTATTTAGTATAAAAAATAATTCAATAATATTCAGTAGTTTAGTCAAAATTAGTCAGTTTTACTTGTATAAAATTACTATAATACTATAATCAAAGGTTACAAAAATTGACAGTTTACCCCTTATCCCATTTGGGATATCCATTTTGGGATTTTTTTTTATATGAAGTTTTGTCATTCCGCGCGAAATTTGTCGAACTGCGTATAGACCCTTATAAGAAAATAAGTTTCTAAGATGCTGAGCTGTTCTAAACATAGTGACGTAGATAATTTCAAAAGCCTAAAAATATCGTAGCTGCAATACAAAATTTGTTTTGTTTTGTGGAAATTTTTAGTTGTTTTCCAATACCCAATATGAAGGCGAAAATGCCTGCTAAAGCTATTAAACATTACAAAAATGCATTATTGTAAAAAGTTTTGTTTATTATCAGCTTCGTATGCTGTTGTATGCTAGACAAACTTTTTTAAAACTCGCTAAAAATGAAAAAATATTGCAACATAGTTAATTCCCTTTTTTTTGTTAAAGGCCAATACGCAGCACTCAAAATTTTCCCCAAATAGTGAAATTTTTTTTTCATATGATGTTTTCTCATTCTGTTCGAAATTTTTGCATGCTGCGTGTTGGCCTTAAGCTTGTAATCATCACAAAAGTTTCATACACAAAGACCAACTCCATCACAAAGTTTATTGCACTTTTTCTCATGGCGAGCTAACTTCAAGCAAATTTTTCGAAAGGTTATTATTTGTTGTAACGTAAATAATATTTAAAATTGAAGGCGAATCAATCCCTTTGCAGCACAAATGCAATGGCTAATCTAGCAGCCCCCAAAGGCGAGTCGGCGCACTAAAATGGCTTTAAAGAATGGTCAAGGAAACAAAGAAAACAACTTCATCACAAAAACAAGACTCAAAGAAAGAACTCATCATCAACGGGCGTATTATGGGGTTGTCTAGCCACGGGAGGGGAACAACCTTGTTTGAGTGACTGGCAGATTAGGATTGATATGCTTCTGTGTTTGGGTGGGTGTCTGCCAACAAAAGCCCGACACACTACTGCACAATGTATGTATAGATACATACATACATACATATGTACATAAATACAATTAAATTTTAAAGGAAGAAAGTTGTTTGATGATAGTTTCATGCATTTATTTGCCGGTGTTCTCTTCTTTCCTTGTACATATTTATTTGCATTACAAACACATGCATATATAAAAATTACTTATTTGTATAAATTTATACATTTGCCTTTGTATTGCATATACATATAATATGCAACAAATGGTAAGAAGAATGGTGCACAAACTTCAAACTTGCATCAAAATTATTCATACAATGTATATGACACATTCATAAGTAATTTATTAATGTTTAATCTAGCTAATTTTTAAGCTAGTTCACAATATAGAAGGAATTTACTTGTACATATGCATGAAAGTATTTAACACAATAGTCGTATATTCTTTGCTAATACATTGATATATTGTAACGATTACTTACATCAAATCGCTGATGGGTGCGTCCAAGATTGCAATTGGTCATTGCTGATGGTGTTAAAGTTCGATGAATTGCAAACGCATACACGCAATCTGGCAGATATTCTTTATTCTTTGTTGAGACTCTGTATGTACGAACAGGAAATATGTATGCGCTGCGCGGTTGTTTGTTGTAGTTGTTGCTTGCACTAAGACTTTTAAAGTTCTTTGTTTTTTTTTTTTTTGCGACGTATTGCTACAGCTTACGTTTCAAATTGAATTACATCAAACCAATCACAGACAGATAAAAACTGCACTCAAACCTAGTTATATATGGCAGAGCTTCGACTGTTGCAACTGCTTAGTAATGCGTAAATACATTTTTTCCTTGTGATGCATTGTTTGTTTGTTGCTTATTTTCACGTAGTTTTTTTACCTTCTTGACACATAGAATCGAGCCAAGCAACATCTGACATAAAAGGAAATAATTACCTTTAAACGAGCATACGACAATAGCAAACACACAGCGTAAAAATCAACTCAATAAGCAATGAAAACAACGTCGAATCAACAACAATCTACTAGGTAGAGAAGGCAGGCTATCGATTGGCGTATATCGTTACTATTGATAACATTTGCATCTCCGATGTTTTTAATGGTAAATCATCGATATCTGCAATAAACATTATTTCACAATATTTCATCTCTATAAAACGTAGTGAAATAAAATTAAAATTGTTTTTACCGAGCTTCTTCGATTGTTTATTATTATGGGGCTATGATTCATTTGTTTAACGATCAGCGTTCTGCGCTCCTTTCTGGAGAACAGTAAATTCTATGTCGAGATACGATAGTCCCCTGAGTACCCCAGGGAAGTGTCTTCGCATTTCTTCTGTATAAACAATTTTCGGCCAACATTCTTGATTCCAGAATGTGGGTACAAAGCCGCGGATGAAACTTAGGAGTAACTCCACGAATTTGAATATTGGGCCAGTCATCAATAGAAGGAAATCTGTCAATGAAATCTGTTATGATGATACATATGAGCACTTCATCAAAAGCTCTGCGGAATGCTGCCGTTAAAGTGATCGCTTTCATTGTCTTCTTAATAAAGGAGGCACACTTTCCCTTCGCCTTAAGCCGCAAATAGCGCCTACATGTCTAACAGCTATAGATTCAAATCCGTACAAAATGAGGTACTCCGCCTCATTCCTGGATACGAATGGTACGACTTAGCATAGTGACTACAATCTAGCACTATAAAGGACTATTTTTACTTTTACTGTTTTCCTCACTAGGTTGAATGATAGGCTTATCACAACAGCTTCACAAGAAGACTTTTAGGAACGGTACCAGTAATAAGACTGAAAAGATGTTTTAACCATCTCCTGCTAACCTTTCCTCGAAGATTGAAAATCATTAAGAATACTCTTTGCAAATGATAACACCATATTTACTTGGCCTTGGCGAACAAAGAAACATTTGATGTTGAAATCCGTTGTTAAACAAATTTACAACTAAAATAAAAAAGACGTTTATAACAGAAAGATGGCGGACGTTAAAGTCGCCCGCGGACGACACAAAAAAAATGTTTACTGTACATATTTAGTTACGATATTTTTATACACAAACAAAATACGGGCGAATTTCGCACCAAAAAGGTTTTTTTGACCGATCGGTCCTGTGGGAACTTTGTGATACAGTTAGCCGAATTCAATCAAGTTCTGTACAGTGCAGAGAAACTCTAAGAGACTTCCGAATGCCAAATTAAAAAAAATCGAGTTATCTATCTAAAACTTTAGTTTTTTTTTTCGAGGTCGTCTAAAACACCCCTATGGGACCTATATAATATAGCCCCGGCATCAAAAATATGAGATAAGCTTGTCTCCCCTGACATAATAACGCATACAATCTGTAATTTTGGTTCTTACCATCTCTGAGATCTAGGCGTTCATACACGCAAACAGACATATGTAGGTATGTTGCCTTCTCTAGTCAGCATGATCATACTCTAGGTAACTGGGAAGTCTCCTTCTGTGAGTTACATACATTTTCGGCTTAATACACCCAGGGTGCCATACGGTAGAGGGCATAAAAAAAATAATGTTCGTTGGAGACTTATTGCTTAACAATACGACGGTTTAAGTTTGGTTTTAAGTTCAAAGCAGTTTGCCACAACACTGGGTGCAGGTACCACACAAGCGATACACCGATGCGGCAATGATTTCCTAAGGTGCTTCTCTACAGGATCGTCTCGAGTTTGCTGTGTAATGGCCTAAGCCACTAGCGAGGCGTCTGATCAAATCTAATCGACGCGGCTTTAGGCTTCACAATACGAAAATTGTGCAGACATGAATACCATCGACAGTATAGATCATGTAAATTCTGTATATCTAAATCCCTACAAAGTTGGTGCGCCTGCACAGTATGGCGTTGAGTAATACAAACAGCCTCGTCAACGTACGAAAGCGCCTCTAGGATCCTTTTGATCCCGTGCGAAATGATTCTATTCTCCAATCTTTTTAAAGGGACTTTGTCCCTTTGGCACCAACGTCACAACGAAAAACGATGTCAGCATAAAGCTGTTGCCAACAGACGGATACATATAGTTAAGAAGAGTAATCAAGACATTAAGTGCATTAAAACAGATATGGACGCAGACCAAGTTTATTTTAAAAACAATATTTTCTATGGACGCTAGATGTGTCATACACAATAATCTGTGCAATGTTTTATTAACATTGCCTTTAAACTGAGAGTGGTACGAATCAAGTCATCAGAAAGTAGTCTGCGTCGCCTTCTGTGCGTACAAACAAACAAATCAACAAGTTTAACGTGCCCTGCCGGCTTTGATGCCACTAATAAAATTGTTTAGTTGGTAGCTTTCCTTTTTTAATTGTTTCCTTATTGATTTCATTATATGCACAGCTCTGATAACAAGCTATAACAAATGCATTGTTTATACATAAGCAATTCGATACGTTTGTTTTTATGTGTCGAAAGTGAAACTACCAAGAAGTTATCGGTATCGCTAAAATTTTTATCAATAGCAATATGTTTGATTACTTTTAACTTATTGCATTACATGTGGGATGTTTTTATACTCTTCTAACTTATTGAATTTAAGGAAAATTGTTTTGTGTAGCATATGACTTTATTATTATTAAGTAAAACATTTGTAAGAAATAAATAAAAATACTGAAATACTTGATGTACATGTTACTTAGAAATTTAAAAGAGCAATAAAAACGACATAACCAACAAAGATTGAGGTAAATTTGTTTTTATTAACAAAATCTAACAAAATTTGTGTTGTTATAATGATGTCAATGAAAAATTAATTTTATTCGAATTGAACTACTAGAGTACTCATAACAAAATGTGGCCTATTTTGATGGCAATTCTGAGACGGAATGCCGTTTATGTAACATTGCCGGTTGCCGCCTTAGTTGGTTTTGTTGGCTACAATTTGGAAAATTTGTTGTCCGACAAATATACTCCCTACAGTCGTAAGTAATGGCAATGCCAAGTAGATGCAGGCATATAACGAATGTCGAGTTTTTACTTAAATATAATATTAATTATATTATAGCTTCCATCCAAGATAATCGTGCAGAACGGCTAAGTGATGACGAAATAATTGCAAATGCTACGAAAGTGGAGAAACTACATGTAAGAAATCCGGTTCTGGAGAGAAATTTGTCGCCGTCTTTGCAACCTAAAACTTGAAAAGAATCACTTTAATCATCATAAATGTAAACAATTGTAATTAAAATAAGAAAAAATAAAAAAATGAGGCTGCTTTCACACAACACACTCTCGTGTTACGTTAATGCCAACATCCCTTGCGGGGATCGAACCCGCGACCTTTGGATTAGAAGTCCAACGCGCTATCCTCTGCGCCAAAGGGACAGGTGGTGGACGCTTTGCAAATGACTCAGTCAAGCTAACTGAGAATTATATACAAATATTGGTATCAAGCTACAAATATTGTTCCAACAGTGGTTCAGTGTGGTGAAAAAAATTCTAAATAACGTAATTTTGTTTTTGCTGTTAGAACATTACAGTCTCAACAGCTTGCTTTGATACGTGAAGATACATGGCCTCGGTGGCGCAGTAGGCAGCGCGTAAGTCTCATAATCTTAAGGTCGTGAGTTCGAGCCTCACCCGGGGCAGCCAGTTTTTTTTTTACTTGATATAGAAAATTATATTTATTTTTTTATTTAGGAAAGTTTTTTTTTATTTAAAATGACTACACAATATTTTATACAAATCAGTAGCATATGTAAAAAATATGTAAATGCTTAACGTTAAAACGACATAAGGAATGCAAAGTAATGTCACATTAACCGGATACTCATTTTCCCATACGTTGTATTGACCATTCCTGCTGACAAAGCGGGCAGCGATTGTTCTGCTTAACCCACAAAGACATGCAGCAGTGATGAAACGAATGATTGCATTCACCCCAGACCACCACACAGTCCTGACGCCCAAGTACGTCACGCTTATTATCCGCCTGGCAACGTAAGCAAGAGTCTGAAACAATTGAAATTATAATTCTATTATTGTCAAAAGAAAATATTTATAGTATATACACTTTGAAAAGGAAAATGTCGTTAATACGTTAAATACGACACTAACGACATTGAGGGACAATTAGAGGTTGTCAATACGACCGACCGCTGCTCATATGACGTCAAAACTTACACCACTTTTTTTTTTGTTTTTAAATAAAAAAAATGTGGCGAATGCTAAAGTCAGGTACAGCCGACTCCGAGATAAAATGTAAAAATTGTTTGGTTTGGAATTCGAACGATTTCAAATTTCAAGTCATCTCAGAATTGAACAATAACATTTATCTCGACTGGGACTCAAGCCGGCTTTAAGCTTTGAGGCCAACGCTCTACCAACTCAGCTGCACTTATGCAGGCTTATGCCAGCCATTAAGATGATTTAAGCTCTAAAGCTCTCTAAATACTGAATTGCGATTATTTCCTACATTTGGGCTCCGATTATAATAATTTTTTGCATCAATGGAAAGATTATTTATTTTACGCTTTTTGTCTATACAAACTAAAGCTGTAACTTTAGAAAATCTAAATCATAAGTTTGCTTTTTGAAGCTCATATAAACTCCAAAATCTAGGCGTTGATATGGAGAGATGGTAGAATATGCGTTGTTATATGAAGACTGCAAGTCTATTAATAGAAGTTATAATTATCGGTAATAATTGCTGGGTCTCAAACTTGTATAAAAATTTGACAAGTTATTGACTTCATTGTTAAAAGTTTTCATTCAAAAAAAAAAAAAAACCACACCAAACACTGCATATCATTTCATTCACTTTATGCAGAGAGCACCTCTACAGAGCCTTTTGTGGGCGAGGTCACTGACTTTTTAGTTGGGAATCGGTTTTCGCTTAAATTTTCCCAGAAATCAATTCGCAAACGCAATGAAAAACGCTTCCATCACTGGAACACACAATGCTTTTTTGGTGAGTGTGTGTATGGGTGTTGATGTAAAGTCATCACCTGAGCTGCTTTGATAAGTGCAGGTGTTTATGTTGACATTTCGAAATATGAGTGCGTTTGCAAAAATTTATAGTACATTTAAAATGTAAATCAACAACGTAAATCCGTCATATTTAAACATGTTGGGCGTCATGTATCATGTAGTATGTATGTCTATCAGAGGCGGATACAACAAAAAATGCTTGGGGGCTCAAAATTGTATTCAGTTTATGACAAGTTTGTCGAAATTTTGATTTGTCGTTGTACAACCAATCGCAGCATGTATGGCTTAGGTTACTGAACTGACTACCAGATATGCTGGAAATGACTATTTGGTTAACTTTTTACACGAAAAGGTTTGTGGGTAAACAACGAATATGAAATTAAGATTTATAAAATTAAAGCGGACCATTTGATGTTGTGTTCCATAACACCAATTGAATCTATAAAACATATGATGTGTACTATTTTTCAAATAAATAGCTATTTTTTGAAGCAGTAGACCATACGAATAATAAGGCAATTAAAAAGACATTGGTTTAAATTGCATATTTCGATCATTTTTCATACGAGGCAGCACCGGATATTACAATTCGGCATTTCGTTAAATATATTTCAAATAAAAGATGCTACGATTTCTGCACATTTGGTTTATTATTTTGGTTATTCTAAGGGGCGCTGAAGTAAGTACTATACACTTTGATACTCTATAGTTTGATTATTAAAATTCTCATAGAGTATGCGCCTACTCAAATTTACAAATGTCAAGTGCATGGATTTACCTACTAACGATGGATTTACAAAGTACGACTTTTGTCATCTTAAGGTTATACGTCGCAATTATGTGGAATTGTCGTTAAGAGTAAGCCTGTTGCAGTTGCCCATTACAAATCTCTCTGTGCGACTTCAGTGCTTTCAGAGACGTGATATCTATCGACCCTTTATATACAATGTTTACTTTGATTTCTGTAAACTAATGAAATCCTTGGAAATGAGCAAGCTACATATAACATTTGAACACTTTGTGTTTAATACCATAAAAAAGCATAGCAATTTTAACCATTCTTGTCCTTGGACTGAGGTGAGTTATTGAGTGTTGCGATTCCGGTTCCTACAACTTTAAGCTCTTTTCAGAATTACATGGCTATTGACAGATTTGCTCTCGATTTCACAACGTTGGATGTACCAGTACCTGTGGGTTCATATCGACTTGATTTTACTTTTTATGCTTTTAAAATTCCGCGTACCTTGACACAGGTTTATTTCGAGAAGATCGACTGAATACAAGGGACAAATAAAATGCAATTAAAGTATATGTTTTTAATGATCCGGTAATGTTAGAATACGCGAAACCTGCACCCTCTTTTCCCAAGAAAGCGTTGAAGACGAATTAGGGGCTTTGTGTGAAATAGTCAACGTTTCAGTTTTTATTAGGTTCCCATGAGTCTAGCTACCAAATTTGGGAACACTAGCTTGTTGTAGCTGGTGCAGTTAATAGGGTGGAGGAGGTGTAAAATTTATACATTTTTTGCAGACTGTACGAATAATATAGGGTGGGCATTTTACAAAATGCAGGTTTGAAACTACTCATTTTTGTATGAAAAATAATATCGCCCAAATGGCCACTGCGGCTGGCTCTACAGGCCTGTATGCGAACATCGTAATTTTCGATAACTTTTTTTTGACAATAATTCATCTGGCTGTTCTCCCATCCATTGAACGAATAAGCGTCCCTGTTAATGGTCATTTGAATCTTGTAAGCGTGTAAATGCAGATCCGCATGCAAAGTTCGATCCACTTTGGACGGGTATGTTCCGAATTATGAGTGTTTAACAACCAAACCAACAGAAGGCCCACCCTATTCTTTTATGGTGTTATATTGCGTCACGCATAAGATTTTAGGGATGTTGGTTTGAAACATATTTGGCTTTTTTGTGCAATCTTGCTTTTATTCCATTCAAATTTGAAAGGTATAATTATTTATTAAAAATGTATTTAACAGCCAGAAGAGTAATGGTAGACCATATAAAGTAATATGTTTCTGAACAGCCGATTCAATATAGCCATGTTTGTCTGTCCATCCATCAGTCTGTACAGACAAAGGAATCTCAATGACTACAATATCTAGGGACCTAGAAATTTTAGAAATATAGAAATGCGCATTATCATCTGCAGGCATATCAAGATTGTTGATGTACACAATTAAAGCTAATCTGAAAACTTCAAAAGGTATAGGTATCAATTTCCGGATAAGCTAAAACCAGATGGAGATAGCAGCGACATGGAGGTTTCTAAGCTTTCCCTACTAAAGAAGCTCTTAAATATTTTCCAGAATACCAATTCGACTTTTTACATATATTTGGCAGCTTACTCGTGTGGTGAGCTGTGCGAATACATGGTATTTTAGATTGGGGCAGCCACGACTTTAGCATTGTCAATCCGATGGAACTGAAAATTAAAGAGAGTGCAGGAGTTAAAGCCCGTCGTCATCAATTTAGACGTTTCTATAAGAGCCGCTGCCGTTTAGTTACAGCGATTAATTTTTTTTCAATGGCGCTGGCTATCCCAACTGTCCCGTGAAGTTGGCTGCCACATTTCACTTGAAAACTTTTCCATCGCCATTAGAGCAAGATGCTTTTCGGTATTGTTTTTGTTACAGCGCTCTGGTGTACAAATGGATCCTGATTCGATTCACATCCCTTTTTTTACATTGAGCCATTTGTGGGTTTCAAGCAACTTTAACCGACTTGTGAGAATACTTGAACATATACTACTCTTAGCCTGAAGTTGGCTGTGTTTACCACGTGGCTTTCTTTCACGGGGGATTGGGTAATGTTAAGACGCATGTTTTGTTGTCACTAGCTCTCCCAAGACATAGGTGTTCGCACAGACCAGTGATGCCAACTACTGGCCACAAGAAAATGTCAAACCATAAAAAGTACAAAAAAACAGGACAAATGGTTTTTTGTTTTTAAATTTTAATACATATCATCCACTACTGTTTTTTCTTTTTATATCCTGTACCGAATGGTAAAAAGGGTATATTAAGTTTGTGCAAGCCGGAAATGTATGTAACATACAGAAGGAGACGTCAGAGACCCCCCAAAGTTACCCAAAATATGATCAGGGTGACTAGAGAAGACGATATTCCCATGTCCGTCTATACGAACGAGATGGTAGGAGCTAAAGCAATCAAACTTTTAGATAAGATCCCTTGCTATCCTACGGGAGACAACTTATTTTATTTTTTCGATATCAGGGCTATATTATATAGCCCATATGAAGATATCGTAACCAAAATTGGTACTCGCAAGATTTTAAGAATTCCCAAGCACTCATCAAAATCGGTTGACTATATCATATAGCTTCCATAGGACCAATCGGCCAAAAAAAAAAAGGGTTTTTGTATCAAATTCGTTGTGTTTCGCTTGATTATGGGGGTCTCATTCAGCAGTCTTTTAGAGTACCTAAACACTTAACCAAATTTGATCAAAATCGTATGACTATATCATATAGCCCCTATAGGACGGATCGGTCAATAAAATCAAAAAATTCCTCTGTTTTTTGCTTGTTTATGAAAATATCATAACAAAATTTGACAAATAAATATCAGGGTTACAGGGTATCCCAAAAGTCGTCCGCGCCCGACTTTAACGTAGTACGCCCTTTTTCATATGCAGATTTGTGCCAATCCGTTTTAAATATTTTTCAGTGAGTTGGTAGCTTAAGCTGCACCCATCGTGGTGGTGTAATCCGAAGGTAATAAAAAGAAAAGATTATATTTAATATACATATTTGTAATTAAATATGTAATTAGTAGTATAGAATGATGGACAACATTTTGAACTTTTGTTTTTACCAAATTAACCCAGCTAAACACCCTTTTAATTTCTGCATTCGACCAACGGGCATGGACAACGAAGTTAGGGCAAATGATGCCAATCCAAAAAATTAATTTTTGCCTTCTGAGTCGTTATTAGCTAACTTCGGCCCAAAATTTAATGGTGGAATCAACGTTTTCCTTTTTTACCAATTGGATGGTAGCATATTGTGTTGACATTTTGTCAATATCGAACGAAAGATGTTTTCTATAGAAAACGTATCAATATTCTTTAAAACTTCAAAGGTATCCGGTAACCTAAAAAGATAAAATACAAAACCATTCAGAAATTCACGCAACAGAATTTCCCATACATTTGTTTCAGCCGCATCTTAATGTCATTATAGAGCTTTGTAACATTTCTCTATCATTGCAGCAGTATTAAAATGGGACTTCAGCTCGCAGTTCTTAAAATCAAAGAATCGCGAAATTTTTGCTTGTTCACTTCCTTTGGCATGTTGTCAGTAATGTGTTCTTTTTAAATGGCGCAATTAGACGATAGTACCGATACAACTAATTGATTACACTTGAATTCGATATCACAGTGTATTAAAAAGATGCCACATTGTTGCAGTTGCATTATACAGTGCGCGAAAAAAGGTTAGGGCCACTTCCTTTATTTCAATATAACTCAAAAAATTTCAAATATTTTTGTGTTTTGTTTTTGTCTGTTTCACCGTTATGCACCTTCTCGAGTCTGTAAATGCTATTTCATAATATCTATAACACAGTTGTCATCAGAAATTCGACCAATTTACTATGGGTGCCCTTAAGGGAAGGTTCTTTCAAATTTGGTTGAGAAAATCGATTTTTTTTTTTTACAAAAAATTAAAGCTACATATTCGTTGAATATGCGTATGAAAGGGGCGATCGATTTTTATAGAAATAAAGCGTCTTGAAGGAGAAGTTCTATTAATAGAGGCCGAAAAAGGCATAATTTCCACAGTAAACTATTGTAATAAAATGTCAAATCGTCGAATAGCAAATGAAATTAGTCGCAGCAAAGATGTGGTTAAAAATTTTCTAGGAAATCGCCAAAATTAAGCCAAAAACTACATAATAGGGCTACCATCGATGCTGTGCTGCCAACAGTTTTAAGTTTGCTGTCCAATTAAGAAGTGAAAATTATGTATTCGTTGGTGTTTGCCGCGCTCAACAAATTTTAAGAGGATCTAAACACTTGAAATATAAAAAATTTAACCCCAAGCCAATGGGGTCAAAAGACAATATAGTAGCTCGTCATAAATTCGGCTTAGAACACCAGCGTTGGACAAATCAATGGCAAAAAATTATTTTGTCGGACGTAAAAAAGTTGAATTTGGATGGCACAGACGGATTTTTACTTACTATTGGCACGATTCGAGTACCGAACCAAAAACATTGTGTTCGCGCCAATCTGGCGGTTGATCGGTTATGGTTTGGGGTGCCATTGGGTACCTCAAAAAAACGCTATTATCATTAATTTCCACAAGAATAAATGCGGAGGAGTATCAGCAAGTGATTCGATCCTATTTTCTTGCACATCGCTTTGAGGGCGCTGGTATGGACTGGAAATTTCATCAAGACAATGCACTGAGAACAGCCTTTTTTCGTACAAATGGAATCGATCTTTTTAACAATTAACCATCGAAATCGCCAGATATGAACATTATCGAAAATGTTTGGGGACTTTTGGCACGCGCAGTGCACCGAAATGGCCGATAACACTAGTTTACAAATTTAAGGACCATCGAGTTAACCCTCATAAAAAAAAGTTTTTTAGGGTAATTTGGGGTCGAGAAACACGAAAATGGCAACCTTTTTTTTTTCCTAGCCCCGTTTTCGAGATATTTTCGAAAAACATGTTTTTGGGCACTTATTTCAGTTATTTTTCAAAATCTCGTGAACAAACAGATTAAGTCAAAATTATAGAAGTTACAAGCAACCAAAGTCTTAATCTGTACATAATTATATATCACTGTGAAGAGCAAATCAATACCTTTCGATCTTATCGTCTTTCATGTCGATACAAAATTTTATACACGAGATATTGAAAAATAACTGAAATAAGTGCCCAAAACATGTTTTTCGAAAATATCTCGAAAACGGTGCTTAAGAAAAAAAAAAGGTTGCCATTTTCGTGTTTCTCGACCCCAAATTACCCTAAAAAACACTTTTTTACGAAGGTTCATTTTTCGTGTAAACTAGTGTAATACAACAAAAAGGGCGAACTTAAGGTGGCCATCGAGGCGGCTTGGGAAAACATCTGTCACGTCCAATTAAAAGCACTGTATGACAGTCTACCACGTCGAATACTTGCATTGTATGACGCTAAAGGTAAACACACGAAATATTAAAAAGATGTTTCAAAAAATTGGATTTTCGTGCAAAAATAATCAAGTGGCTTTAACCTTATTTCGCATCAAAAAGTTGCAAAAAATCAAAAAACCTAAAAACAAACTGCTAACCAAAGCAAAAAAGGATAGATTTCGGATAGAAATTTAGGGCTGCTACTTGGGGAATTTGTAAAAAATTGCAAACATTCAATATCTACTACATCAGACTGGGACAGTGATGACTTTAGGATATTGCGTACATATGTATATACAATAAAGGATGTTTTTTTAAGCGCGTCCGGTTTTCAAACTTAAATAAAACACCGAAAAATTAATGTAATGATCCCAAATATGGTTTTATTAGAAAGATAATTTGTTATCATTTAATATTTGAAAATTATCTCTGACATGTGACCACCACGACTATGAGTTATGAAGGGCATCCTGTCACTCCAATTTTTGACCACACTTTTAAACATTTGGGGTCGTATTTCAGTAATGACGCGTTCACTCATGTCTGCATAAACCAATGATTTAACGTGTCCCCAAAGAAAATAATCTAAAGGGGTCAAATCGCACGACCGCGGCGGCCAGTTGGTAGGCCCAATAGAGAGCGCTATAAGTTATTACAACAGAACACTGATTTTAATCATAAATCTCGAAGATTTGAAGACGTTGTTGTAGTGTAAATCTTTCCATGATGATTTGTTAGGCCTTAGTGAAAAAAATGACATTGACATTTGTCAAAAGTGACAATTGGATTCAGAGATATCCCTTTCCGAAGTCCGAACCCTATTAAAAAAACACCCTTTATATAGTGTATAGGATATAAATATATACAAAAATTCCCAATTAGTTGCAGTGGGCGTGTAGAGGGTGTGTCTCAAGGTCAATTGAAAGACAGGCTTCAACCATTAGATCTGAAATTTATGCTATAAAAGAATAATTGTAATGCCACAGGGCAGATGAAATGAGATGTTTACCAGTTATACCCAGACGCTTTTCGACATATGTATGTATAGCATAGTGTCTAACCAGTGGAACCTTGCAAAAACCTGTACTGCAATGTATGACAACTAGCTTAGAAGACATGCATTCCTGATGGGACCAGACAGTTGTATAAAATTAAAATACCGGTTCACCCTGTCTGAATTAATGGATATTGAATGTTTGCAATTAGGCAACAAGATATGGTGTGCCAGACGAGTAGATTTATTCATTCATTTTATGAAAGCGTTTTGCATTTAAACTGAATTATATAACCAAAACCCTTAGTAATAAAACGTGCTGAAGTGCAAGGTCAGCTTAGTTAGCATTCAGTGTGTAAATATGTAGGTAAAGAACTTACTAATGAATTTACATGATCTACAATAGATCATCTACATACACATTTAAAGATGATTTCTATTGCCGATATTGGCATCATTTCGCCAATAGTGTGACAATAAATAGACAGACAGTCACATGTGACTAATTAATATATACTACGATGGTTTCAGTCTCGGGAACACTACCACATATCACATTGCATGATGACGGCCTATGGTCTGGCTTCGTCTCCCACCCTCTCCATACTACTACGCAACTAGTTTTGTTTATTTACTATATAAGAAATGTATATGATTCGAAATCTTGTTTTTTTTTTTTTTTTGCTGCTGCTGAGTTTGTTGTAACGGTCTCGCATACGTGACGTCACGCACGGGGGCTTGGCTCGTGAGCAAAAGATATCGAAACCAACAACAAAAGAAAACAAAAAGTGAACGTGCCCCCAAACAGACCGGCTCGCTCTTTTGCTCTTCTCGCCCAATTTGGCGCTCTTAAGCAGATGATCTGCTTGATGGTTATGAAAAATGTACTTACTTGGAAAAATTAGCTGTACTACGATAATTTTATGGAAATGTACACACATAAGCTGTGCGAAATCAATCAAAATTAAGTAGAACAGTAAATATTCGCACATAGGTATATAATAAGCATTATTCTAAAAGTCACACAGTTGATCAAAATAAAGGGTAAACTGTTAAAAAAGACACATTGGGAGTGGAACATGACTGTGCTCTCTTCCCCATAGTTAGTTAAGGCCACGTATCGGCCACTCTTAATTAAATGGTAAAATCAGTGGATGCCCCAAATCCTGCGTCAACGCGCTACGTGGTGTGTGCGTGCTCAAGGCAATCGATTTAACGTTCGATAAAATTTTAAAACCAGCAAAATATTTATGTATAGAAAAAAATCTTATGATTGTAATGACAAACAAACTTTAAAATAAATAAATAGGTCACAATAGGTCAGAATATCTACGATAGGTTTAATCATTTTAATTATTAACACTTTGAAAATTGTCTATTATGTAAATAAAGTTAATACGTTGACTTTAAATGGCTAACTCAGCTAGTTAAGTACTCAGATCTTTTAATCATTAACCCATTTAATCTCTTAAAGTCCTAGTTCCCGAATATTCAACTTGAGCATTAAGAACTACAAAAAAGAGTTCAAGGCCTATTTTTCGTAGTACAACAACTATAATATATCCTGTTCCTTAACTAGTTTAAATGATGTTGGTGGACTGGAATAGTATCCCCAAAAAGTAAATATAACATTTATATCTTAGTCAAGAAGAGTCTGCATTCCGATTTTGATGGCTCTAAAATGAAATGAAAATCTCACTAAAATGAAATTAGCCGCGTGAAGCTTGACTCTTTTATGTGATAATTTCCAAACTATGGCATCATGTAGACCGAAATTGCAATATTTTGTAATATAAGCAAGAATATGAAGAGAGTCTGTCTTTCCAGACGCTACTTTCAACTTTTAAGTAGTTATCCGGCTGACTGACTGATCGAAGAATCGAATGTAGAGACGAGGCAAAAGAGGTCACAGCAACAAATAAAATAAGTAATTTTAATAAAAATAAATTAAAAAAGATGGCGTACGTTAAAGTCGGGCGCGGACGACTTTTAGATTCCCTGTACCACCACATTGCAATTAAATCCGCTATATTGCTTAAGAACCCGAAAATACGTTTGACGAATTTTGCACCAAAAACGTTTCTTTGGCCAATGGGAGCTATTTAACATAGTCAACCGATTATAATCAAATGTGGTACAGTGCACTATGATTTATTTTTCTTCTTTTTTTGCATCAAGTCAATTTTTTTTGTTTAAGGCCTATACGCAGTTCGAAATATTTCGCGCCTTATGACAAAACTTCATATAAAAAAAAAAAATCCCAAATGGGATATCCCAAATGGGACTTTTTTTTGTTATATGAAGTTTTGTCATTCCGCGCGAAATATTTCGAACTGCGTATAGGCCTTTAGGCGCCAAAAACGATTTATCGACGCACACTCAAAGGCAGCTTAACTGGAATAGCATGTTTTTTGTAAAACACTCAAAACTTTTTTTTGTGAAAATGTTTTTGTAGAATATCAGAACAAGTATCCTTGGTACCGCTTGTCGAATACTGTTCATAAGGTATTAATTAGTTCATGGGCAAGCTGGACAAGAGGGTGCACGAAGGGGGGATTCCCAAGGGACCGAAGTTTTCTCACTGTCGTGATTCAAACTAAAGGTGTAATAGAGGGGCCGGATTTTCTCTCTACGGCCCTGTTCATTGGCATCACATTATACACAATTGCTTAGTTCCTGTTAGCTGTCTTGGGGAAAATGCATCGGAATCCCGAAATAAATTTTATAAGAGCGATAAAAGAGCCATGCCAGAAAATGTAGTCGACTTGATAATACATATAATAGATATTTTTAACGAACCTTGGAAAGTTACTGACCCTTTGCTGTCGAGCATCTATATAAAAGATCGGAATGAACTCGTTAGTATTGCTTCAGACTAAGAATATTTAGAAATAGCTGAAACTTAAGTGTCGCTAAATTTATTTAACACTTTGAATTATTCTATTATTTTTCAGAACATCAACAAGAAAATATGAATAAATTCGGATTTTATTGTATAATTACATATTTGAATATTCGTTTACACCAAAATTGGTGAAAATACTTCAAAGCTTAACATTTTTGCCAAAATCACTTTTATGATTTGTGGGCGTAAAGGGGCGTGTCAAATCTACATATATATGTATATATACAAATCATAAACATATACCTTTGTGTTACAATTTTTAATTCAAAAGAGTCAGACATAATTTAATTATATGGGCGTTAGTGGTGGGCGTGGCCCGACTGATCTGAAATTTATCTTATTTTTTATATGTATATATCATAACAATGAATTGTACCAAATTTCAAGTCTCTAACTTCGTTTTTCGAATTAATGCCAAAAAAAGTGCGAAATAAATCATTGTGGAATTTGCGAACTCTAAAAAACTTCCGAATGCCAAATTTGGTTACGATAACTTCATAAACGAATTTTGTACAAAAAATATGTTTTTTATTGATCGGTTCTATGAGGGCTGTATGATATAGTCAACCGGTTTTGATCAAATCTTAGGGGAACTCCAAGCAACTGCCAGTTACCAAATTTGATTACGATATCTTCATAAACACACGGAACACAACGAGTTTTGCAGCAATCACGTTTTTTTGACCGATGGGTCCTATGGAGGCTATATGATATAGTCAAACGATTTTGATCAAATTTTATCTTTTGCTTGCGAGCTCTAAAAAACGTTCAAATGCCGAAGAAACTAATTCATCTAAAATTTTTTGTTTTTTCGAGGTCCTCTGAAACACCCCTATGGGAGTTATAAAATATATCCCCGATATCAAAAAAAAAAAAATAAATTTGTGTCCTGTGGAATAATAAAGTATCTAATCTGAAAGTTTGGTCGGACATATATCGACTCCTCTAGTCAGCCTGATCATACTTTAGGTAACTTTGGGGGATCTCCGACGTCTCCTTCTGTGTGTTACATACATTTTCGGCTTGCACAAACTTAATATACCCTTTGTGCCATAAGGTACAGGGTATATTCAGGAAAAATCTCGCAAACTTGATATTGATTGTTGGTATTGCGCAAAAGCCAAACCAAATTGGCACACTGCTGTATGTATCTCTGTATGTGCAAATATGAGTGTGTTTCAATTTGAGAGAAGAGCGAACGTGAAATACCGCACGATCACATGGCATTCAAAGCAGTACGCCCTTACCGCACTAGGAGATCTCGAAACGGCACAGTCTACACTCACTTGGTTGGCATTGGGGTACAGGGAAACGGGAATGTAGCTGCGTCTACAAACAATCAACATGTTCAAAAAATGACAAATGAATGGAAAATTTTTGTATACGATTTAGTTTGTGTTTTTGTTTTTGTTTCAACTCATTTCTAAATGTTTGCACTTCTGCATAAGAGACCCCTTAGCCATGACCATGTGTGCGTGAGTGCGTCTTGGAATTTTCCATAAAAGTTTGTGCTTGCACACGAGCAGAGATTGCCGGTATGAAGTTGCGTTGCGGCCATGTATGTATGTACATGTGCCTATATATATGAATGATCATTACATTTCTGTTGCAATTGGAGTTCGGTTTGTCTTGAAAACATAATCTCAACGGCAAATTGTAAATCGTAAAAATAGCTTTTACATACTTGTTCAGGTCCTAATCCCTTTTAATTTGAATTGGTACATATGTATGTCTTATCGCATATACATATGTATATAAGATTACCATCATACGGAGTATGATCCATTGACCTTCAAACTAAAAGTACACGTTTGTACATACATACATATGCATTTAAGCCTGATACTTACATTCGCAAATATTGTCTTTTGCCGATTTATCACTTTGCCACGCTTTATACTATATAAGCCCATTAACGAGCACGTGTTAGTTAGTCCATTAAAGTTAGTTATCAAATGAAAAAGTCACCACTGATAAGTAAAATCTCCCTGTCAGTATCTGTCATTTGGTAATATCATGTTACCAGGGATAAGCTTAGCCGGCAATCCACTTATCTCTTTTTAGCTGGATTTACTATTGCCTTCCCTTTTGGCCTGGGCTGCTACTGCTCAAATATTGACATAAGGCAGTGCAGTTAGCAAGTCAGTCTATCAGTCGACTGATTCGGTTCTAAAAGTCAAGATGCATTACGCTTAAATCCAGCTAAGCTAGCTTGTTGCTAGTTGTTATAAACGATTACTCGTATAAAATTGGCTAAGTTATGGATCTTTGATTATAACTAACTTATGCCGTTACGTATTGTCCCAAATGTATTGTCAGGTATTTTAGAGTGATTGCATACAGAGCTGAGGCGGATAGGGAGATGTACAGCAGTTTTTTAGGCTTCCATTAGGTATATATGTGCATACTTAATTTGGTGGCTCTAGTTTATTGACAGAACATGAAATATTGTTGCTTTTTATAGGGGGGAAGGTCTAAACTTACAAATTGTTGTTTATACCTTTTAAAGTTTTTATCCAATACCGAGAAGTAAGTGTAATTACAACTGGAGGGCTTATTATATAGCTGAGAAATATTTGCTAAAATTTTTTATTTTTAATTCCCTTGAGATCTAGAAGTTCATAGGCATACTCAATTTGGTATAGTGGACGTATCTGTTACGCCTTCTTCTGTCTGTTACACACTACTTCGCACAGAAAAATACCCTTAACTTTATGGGGGCGCTGAAATAATAAGGCGCTGCAGTAAAATTGTAATTGCAATAATATAACTTATATGAATACACAAGTTGAAAGTATCATATAATGCCGCTACAATCCACTTTTCCAGAATAAGATGTAATTTACGCTTACAATTGTTTTTATAGCGCTTTTAAAGTCACCATATTAGGTAAATAAAAATCGAACAAACAAAAAAAAAAAAAAAATGTGCTGCCCCGGGTGAGGCTCGAACTCACGACCTTAAGATTATGAGACTTACGCGCTGCCTACTGCGCCACCGAGGCGGTGCTAGTTGCGAGCGTCAATTTCAAACTTGACTGCTTAACATCGTTCAATGTTCTAAGTATGTATTACTACTTAAGTATTTTTATAAAAACAATAATTAAATAATTTATCGACATTTCAATAACATTTCGACATTTGACAACATTCTTGCACGTACTTTCAGACCGTACACTTCTTAAGCTCTAGAAAAATTCATTTAAATTAAGGCGCAAATATATGTATTAATTCTAATGTGCTGTTTTTATCGTTACCACTACTATTTGCTTATCATGTGTAGGCTAAATGTTTTAGAATTAGAGTTATAAACAGTTCAAATTCGTAAACGTCGAGTCGACTAACATGTGGAAAAACGTATAAAAAATAATGTGTGGTCCCTAGGGTTATAACAAATATGTATACACAAATTAAAAACTTCCTTACGTTGAAGATAAAGCATTTAAAAACACATTCAAATAATTACAAACATATGTATGTACATAAACTTTTATCTACATATCGCTAAAAATAACCAAAGTTTGCTTGATAATGATGAAATGACACTCATAATAAATTTGAAATACGAAAAACTTGATAATAAATTGCATAAGGCCGTAAAAAACTGTGTTTGGTGTTCCCAAATACAAAGTTTAAAGCAGAGTACGAAAAAAAACGAAACGAAAGTACATATGTACTATCTTTCTGGTTCAAAGTACGAAGAAAAAAATGCGTCATTACTAAACGTAAATCTTTGCAATGTGTACTACCAATAAATAATACATTACTTTAATAAAGTATAAATGCAAAATTATCGAGGAATCAAAATTCATCCATATGATTGTGTGTACGTACAGACATACATATTTATAAATATATGTATAAATGTGTGGACGGACGCACATAGTATTAGTACGTGTTTTTGTTCATTTTTACCTGCTGCCAACAACGGCAAGACAGACAAGTTTTTTTAGAATTTTTGTTTATATTATAAATGTACATACTATACTATACAAACACTGTGTACACTGTTTTTCTTTTTCTCTGTGTTAGTTGGAGGCTCGTCTGTTGTTGCTGTTGGAAGAGCTTTTTCTGCTCTTCAAAAGTGCTTCTTGTGTGCCAAAATGGGAGAAAAGAGATAAATTTAAACTCGCAAAAATAATAACAAAAAACATTGCTGCCGCGTCGAAAATCACATGCATCAGTAAATTTTTGGTTGATTATGGTTTAATTTTTTTTATTTTCACATGAGAACTACTGTTGTTTTATATTTTTTACAACATTTCGTGCGAACTCTAAATTTAGCAAGTTTGTTAGCGGTAAAGAGCAATATTTTGAGTATGGGAGAGTTCACAGAAGAGAGTGTGCGGAAATGAGAATCTCTTTGTGTCATGTTTTGCTTGCTTTTTTTCTCATTTGCGGCTTTATCGGTTGTCATTTGATGTGAGTGACTCCTGGGCCATACTATCAATGAGATAAATAACATTTTAATGTTTTTCTCAATTGGCTCTTATACACATCCATACAATCACATGCATATCGTTATTTATTAAAAATATGGCACTCTTTTAGTAGTATGTATTACAAAAATTCTGACGCAATAAAAGCCAATTGCGTCAGCAATTTGGAAAATATGTGCGCTTGCGCCTTTCGTTAGCCCAGGTTGGAGTTCGTAAAGTTTGACTTGGTAAAGAATTTTATACATACCTAGAGCTCAGTAATCAAATAAAATGTCTGTTGTCAAGTGCCAGCGACCAACGTACTTGTTTCGTATGCACATGATACATGCATACAAGTATGTACATACACACATATTTACATATATGTATACTTATTTGTTGTTTGTATGCATTTGGGGGCTCGTCAACGTCTTAGTCCATATGAGTATGCTTGGTACTCTTTTAGCAAATCCAATTAAACGCTTAGAGTCCATCTATTTTTGATTCGAGTAACTTGCTTTTGTCGCTTTACGATTTCATTCTAAATGAAATCAGAGTTCGTTTGTATTAATTGATTATTGATTGCTCGAGGGCAAATGACAAACAAAACTTCTAAATAAATCACTGTAGCAAAAAAAATCAATCGTTGTTATCAAAATTTTTAAATGAAATTGTACTTAGACATTTATGCAGTATCATTTTGTGAAATTTGTTACGAAACAGCATGACGGGCCCCTTTTTTGGGGGAGTGTTTAGAAAAATTGTATTTATTGTTATATACCGAAGATACAAGGGTATTATTAGTTCATGCAAGTGTAGGTAACTGGCAGAAGGAGGCCTGGCAGACAGTATATGTATATACATACTTGATACAGCTAGGTGTGTCTGTTCGTATGAATATGAAGATCTCCGAGACAATAGCAGATCTAGAGAAGTAGAAATTTTAACAAAACATGCGTACTATCTATAGGCAGATCAAATTGACACTATAAATGCCACTTATTCGAAATTGGGCACAATTATGCACGTTTTTATTATAATAATATGGCATAATATATTTATTTAGCGGGAATTCCACAAGCCTGCCCGTCGAAATATCTTTTCAAAATTTCCTCTATTCCCAAAACTACGGTCACAAAGAGTCAGTATATTATTTTTATAATATAAAATAAAAAAAAATAAATAAATAAAATATTTTCAAGCGAATTTGTTGCATAAAAGTTACGTCACATAAGGGTATCTCAAATTTGTTACAATAAAATCGAATGTTTTTTTTTTATTGAATATAATTAGTTTTTTGAAGTATCTTGATATACATAGACATAAATACGTACGACATAAGGCAAGAGCCGAAAAATGGGGGAAAAATAAAAACACAAAACAAGGTTCAAGGCTCATTGATATGCCATTTTGTGTTAAATTTTTAACACGCGTCAAAGTCAATTTAATAATTTTCAATTGAAAATATGACTAAATAAAATCAATTGGTACACACTCGAAACAATTAGTTATTTGCGTTTTGCATCCAAAACAAATCAATAAAAGTACACACTCGTATCTACCGTATTGTTGCATTCATGTATATATGTACTATTTACATACCAAGATGTATGCCCCCAGATACAATCTTACCAAGCATAATGCGTCACAATTTACTATTGAATAAAACTTCGCAGCATCCACCATAAATCAAGTTGCGTATACGACACGTGTAAATTACTACGAGACTGCCGCGCCGGCGTGACTCTACAATACAAAAATATGTATATGAATATATAGATATACATAAGTACATTATTCACTTGGTGGCGTCTAATGGTCCAAATGCTCTTTGGCGTCATCGTCAGCAGATTATACCACGCACCCCCTACTGGCGGCGTTGGGATCCAATTCATTCATGCCTTTTTTTCGACCTTCGCACACACTACCTACAACAACAATACAATAGCGGTCTGTTTTTCTCTCACACTAGCGGCAGCATATTTACTCACACAAACGCGTAAAGAGAGCAAGAGAGCGAGCCGTTTTACCGATGAGCGTCGTTGAAGCTGTTACAGTAAAAAAAAGCTCGAACGAGTTTCTGTCATTTTGTGTGCGCTATATAAACGTTGCGCATTCGGGTCTCGTGCTTTAGTACCACAATAGTGGATTGGATATTAGTAGTTTGTTGAAAAGGTAAAATCACATTCAAGAAATACAAATACTACAAAAAAAAAAAAAACGAGATAAATATTTTGCAATATCTAAATGCAAAGTCAAATTTAACAACAATAATTTTAATAGTTTTTATCGCGAATTCCTATAGTTATTTTTAGTTTTTATCATGCTAAAAAATATGATCGTATTGTACTCTAGACTTTGTGTCGCGTGTTAAAGTTGTTGTGTTCTCCTATAAATAATAAAATAAGTTGAAATATCTATCAACCAAAATAAACAATAAATTAAAAAAGACGTTAGTCATTGGCCTATCCGACCTGTCTACCGCTTCGAGATGTTGTTGCTATAGTTGTGTTTAACGCACGTAAAAATTATGAACGCAAATTTATGCGCATTTCTATAAGCTATAATACAAGAGTTGATCGCGACAGCTTAAAATTTTTCTAATTTATGCTCAACTATTAACTACTGCTCTTTAATGAACTTGGCCTAGACTTGTTAAATTTGTGTTTTTTTTTTTTTTGCAAAGTTTTACGTAATGCAAATT
Source organism: Chymomyza costata (assembly GCA_018150985.1). Classification (NCBI taxonomy): domain Eukaryota; kingdom Metazoa; phylum Arthropoda; class Insecta; order Diptera; family Drosophilidae; genus Chymomyza; species Chymomyza costata. Next base: position 622,485 of record JAECWU010000190.1, on the reverse strand, counting down.
CGGCTCTGTGCAACATATTATTAAAGCTACAGCACCAACAACGAAAACGAACATCTTCAAGGGTGCAGCAACAGGCGACAAATTGCAAAAACCGAAAAGTCGAAAATTTTTCGAAACGCGCGACATAAACACACGACCATGAAAATTGTTAAATTTAGAAATTGTTTTCAACACATACAGAAGCAAAAATAAAATAACAATTATATACTACAACTTTTTAAACAGGGGCGGCATCTCAAAATATAGTAATCAATAGAAAATGAAAATATAGTAACAAAAAATAGGGAATAGCTAAAATTAATTTTTTTTCAAAACGGGATATACTATAATAAATACCTAACAAATTCTGTGTAAGCGATTATTTGACATTGAAGTCTTCAGACCGCCTTAGTGAAAACGTCATGCTTATTTGTACGTACACACAAATATGAAAACATACATATCTACATGCACATATTTGAGTTAAAAGTAAACTTGGTTTGCCCTTCCTATTGCCTATGTGAGCGCAAAAGTTCATTTAAAAAATTTAAATATACTAAGCTAAATATAAACTGCTTTACATGTCGCCGCCAACGGTTGACTGCCAATTAAGAAGTCAAAAATTATTTCTTGGACGTTAAAAATAATATCTGAAAGATCACACGACAAAAAATCGCAACGTTGCACTGTTGACAACTGAGCAAAAGCAGAGTGCTACTGGCACGTGAGCGCGAACATGAGTTTGTATTAATGAAAGAGTATGAGAGAGCAAGTAATTAATGCAAGAGCCTAAGAGCATTACTAAAGAGCGCAAATATGCCATAATGGCTCGCTCTCACTTACATATGTATGTATGCATGTATCTATGTGTGTGATTTACAGAACTTGTAGATCAATCTATAAACAATTGAAAAAAAACAACAACTATTTCCACCCACCCATTATGGCCGACACCCACTAAGACCACAAGCGAGCCCCCAGCCAAGGCCAAGGTGGCCTTAAGTATTTATTCATGTTTATACACTTGTATGTATGGACATATGCAGCATGTGTGCTGTAACTATAATTGCGTATTGTATGGATAAAGTTTTGTAAATTCCTTTTAGCCACGTTTGGCGCGTTGCAATAAATAGTTTAATGCACGTTCAAAATTAACTAAATTTAAATGCTAGTAGTACAATTAGTAAGGTTACTTGTTCTTAGTTTATCTGGGCTACATTGTGGATGCTCAGCATCTGCCAGCCCACAAGCAGATATAGAAAGTAACATAAAAAAAAAATAAACAACAAAAAATTTTGTAGCCAAAAAGGCGACAACCTCGTGATGCCCACACCCACACCCATCTACCAAAAGTCATCACATGACGCAGGAGCAAAACAAAATTATTCTTTGGACGAAACGATTTCTCATTTCTTTTTTTGGCTTCTCAAGCACTGCAAACACTCGCAAAAGATTTTGGTAAATAATTGTACAAAATATATGTAGTTAATATGTATGTTTTTGTCCCAAAAATGCGCATTGCTAAGTTTTATACATTTTAAAAGCAAACGACTGCTGCCGCAAAGACCAGAATAAAGTTAATAATATAAACAAGTTTGTTGCGAAAAAGTTTGTGGAAAAGTGGGCTTAACACTGCTTAAATTAAAAAAATGTATTGAAAACGAAAGTATTTTAAACAAATGAATTGATAAATCCAATTGAGTTCTTGTTTACAATAAGACTTCTTTGCGTTAAGAGTTGAGATGGTTTTTGGGGGTGTGCGCTAACAATACGAAAACAACTTATTGAATAAGATGCGAGGTTAAGAGTGGATGATGTCACATTTCTTGTTGAAATCCTAAAGTAGTCTAAATAAAATGTTATCTTTATTTTTCAGCAAAGACAACACAAACCAACAATAATAAGACAGACAGTCTCAAGGAAAAGAAAAAGTTCAAGTTGAATCATATTATATAATTTACTGATAAGATGAATGGACGCGACAATCGAAGCGCCGGCGGCGGCGGTGGTGGAGGACACCATCATCAACCGCTGAGCAGCGCCATGGGCAAAATAAAGGATAAATTAACGCGCGCAGGTGTAAGTATAAAAAAAATGCAATAGACATTTGATAACATGCCCTAATCAATTGCATCAATTGAAAGCAGTCGCACATAATTTAGGCAGACGCTCATTTACAATGCGTACATAATAATATATAGCATCTACTTTCAATGTTGGCATGTTAAAGACCAATACTTGCTTGATAAGAAATAAAAGTCAGAATTTATCTTTTGAGTGTCGGCGTACGCATACTCTTTTTTATACAATTCTTCTCAAAATGTCAATAGTAGAATCTTAGGAATTTGTAAATTATCGCAAACAAAGTTAGTGGGCTAACTACTCCAGGAAATTTTAATGTAGGTAAAGATTGCGCTTTAAGTTAACTTACAAGCAATTTAAAAGCCCCATCGTTCCAAAGCTGAGCTGAACTTTTGATAAATTTATTGCTGACTTATAATCAATCCTATTCAAAACGTTGTAGTATGGTATCAATTCCGTATTGGTTGCTTATTAGGTTGAAAGTTCTTCGAAATTCATACATACTTACGTATTGAATGTCGACGAACCTTCGTTTATTCAGTAATCTCATCATTGGAACACATTTAGACAAACATACATGTATGTAAATTTTCATAAACAGCAGACGATTTAAGAAGTATTTAATCGAAAGCCTAAGCACATTGCTTTAATTCGCAATTGTCAATTCAATCAAGAATTTGTGTCTCGGTCACTGTTCAATCGCTGTATTCAAATTATATTTATTTGTTATTGTTAATAGGACGATTTGGGCTACCATCGAGTGGAAAGCAATCTGTCAACATCGAACACAGCCACTAGTTTGGACACAATATTACCAGAGGATCCGTTCCTGTTTCCTCAAACAGCGCCGCAGCATACTCAAACACAGCAACAGCGGCAGCAGCCACACCAACGCAGTCCCCTGCGTTTGTTGTATGAAGACGAGCCGCCCTTGTCCTTTCGTCCACTGCTCGAAGACGACGATATAAGCCTACCCCCACAAACGCAGCCCCAGCCACACGCGAAGACTCAGCGAAGTATCACAGCACAACGCACGCCATTGCGTGCTAGTGGTAGCTTGGAATTAACGCCGTTGCCACCGCCGCCTACGTCACAAGAGCCACATCGTGATCGTCAGCACCGCAGCATTGTATCGGTGTCCGGCGAGGACTTGCAGCGGAGCAAACAGTCTTTAAAGAGTTCACGTGTATCCTTTCAGAAACGCGAGACTAGTAAGACAGCGCCAGCTGCCGATAGTAGCGACGAGGATAGCTTTGAGGATAAACGCATTGGCTTTCAGCAGCAAAAGGCGACAAGCGTTGATCACAAGGGCATATTGAAAGATTTAAAGCACATTTTGGCCAACGACAATCGGCGTCAGTTTCAGGCCAAAAAGCACGTCTCTTTGGATATTAAGGGCACGCGGTTTCTACAAGACCTGCTGAAGGACTCCTCATCTGAGGAGGAGTTTCACAAGACTCGTCGTGATTTTCAGGGTCGTAAGCATCAGAGCTTGGATCCACGTGTCACATTTAAGCTTGAAAAAGTATTACAAGGCTCCAGCAGCGACAGCGATGAGGAGGGTGATGATGTGGAGCACAAACGCCTGATACATCGGCCCAAAGATATAACCAAACCAGTTATTATCGATTTAAAGGATTTGGAAAGCGAAAGTGACGAAGACTTTATTAGCTCGCGGCAGCATTTCCAGCAACAGCGCTCAATAAGCACGGATTCCCGAAAAAGGTAAGTGCACAATGCGATTCCATAAGGCATAGAATATTAAGACTTAAACCAAAATAATGCTTAACATTGAAATCTAATTTGTATAATTTAAAGCCGACGTCTGTACGAGATGGATGACATGGGAAATAAACGTGGTGATAATATACGTCATGCTGTGCCCTTCGTGCGCCAAATAACCGAAGATGGAAAACCAAAGCTGGAGGTCTACAGGCCCACAACAAATCCCATCTATATATGGACACAGGTAAGTCACGCGCACGCACCTAACCTAGTTGCACAATTATTTTTATATATGTACGTATATGCTAGTGTTATTATTTAAGAAGTAGTGTTATATGTATATTAGTAAATTCTATTGTGAGCTCGTTAAGAACTGCGCAGACACGATGAATGGATCTGAAATTGGCGCCCCACGATACAGCTCACTATGCTATAGCTTAAGTTTAAGCTTAAGCTAAAGCGCGTGGCGTGAAATCAAATTAATAAGCCATAAAGAATTCTTCGAGCAATTTACTATGAGTTCGCACAAAGATTGGTGTGAATAATGCGACCTGTCCTCGCCACAGTTCACTTTAATTGAAACTGAAATAACGCAGTTAGTTAGTTATGAAGACTAAAAATACAAAACCCCATATAGCATCGTCATATAGTATGTATGCATGTATGTATGTACCTGCATATGTAGCATTTGTTGTATATTGAAAAGTGGCACGGCATCCCACTCCCACTCTCACCACTCTTTATTAAGTCGCCCAGATCAGACAACTGTATCTACTACATGTGCATACATTCACATATTCTGAGCCATATGAATGAACCAATATATTATGAATGATGGCCTATAGGCTTGAGCATCATTGCAACTGTGCCTACAGAGCTTCAATGCCGCTAGCAAAGCGTTAGTTGCACTTTGCAAATTACAGAATGCAAATGCGTTGCTGGTAACCGCCTCAAACTGAATACCGTCGGTTGCTCTTTATGTGCGCGTTCACAAATGGCGATTTTGATTCAATCTTTTCCTTCAATTTTAATCTTAGTTTATATACATATATAATTTTTTTCTTTTTTTTTTTTTTGAGAGAGTTCGTAATCTTGACTTGAGCTTTGTCTGTCGCTGGGCATACGTAAACAACGTGATAAGCCAATATTGTTGTCAACAAACGGAGTCCATAACCAAAACTGTCCATAATCAATTACACTAGTTTACACGAAAAATGAACCTTCGTAAAAAAGTGTTTTTTAGGGTAATTTGGGGTCGAGAAACACGAAAATGGCAACCTTTTTTTTTTCTTAAGCACCGTTTTCAAGATATTTTCGAAAAACATGTTTTGGGCACTTATTTCAGTTATTTTTCAATATCTCGTGTATAAAATTTTGTATCGACATGAAAGACGATTAGATCGAAAGGTATTGATTTGCTCTTTACAGTGATATATAATTATGTACAGATTAAGTCAATTATAGAAGTAACAAGCAACCAAAGTCGAAAATTTTTACCATTTTTCAAAATTACAAACTTTCGGATTGCTTTTTATTAACGAAAAAAAAATATTAAAAAAATATGTTAAGCCTTAATCTGAAAGAGAATTCTTTTACGATCATTTCGAGTCTAAGATCTTTAAATCGGGTAAGAATTGTAGATGATATGGAGCCATGAATGAAAAAACACGACTACAGCTGCATACAAATGCGTGAAGACGTAAATGAACGCAAATGAAAAACTTTGAGTGAAAAATATATATATATATATAATATATATATATATATTATATAATATATAATAAAAAAAATATATATATAATTTTGACTTAATCTGTACGTAATTATATATTACTGTAAAGAGAAAATCAATACCTTTCAATCTAATTGTCTTTCATGTCGATACAAAATATTGTTCACGAGATATTGAAAAATAACTGAAATAAGTGCCCAAAAACATGTTTTTCGAAAATATCTCGGAAACGGTGCTTAAGAAAAAAAAAAAGTTGCCATTTTCGTGTTTCTCGACCCCAAATTACCCTAAAAAACACTTTTTTACGAAGGTTCACTCGATGACCCTTAAATTTGTAAACTAGTGTTATTTGCCATAATATATGCACTGTTCTGAGACGAAACAAAGATGAGCCGCAAACAAAGTCTCACAGCCAATATTTATTAAAATGCATTGAGCTCGAATAGGCAAAATTCTAAAATACATGTAGTTTCGATTATAACATACATTTATTTATGATAACATCGCCTATGTGTCCGAATAGTACGTGCCAGAGCTTAGCTCATGTATTGAGCTACTGAGCCAATAGAGTTCGAATAATTCTGCTTTTGAAAAAAATGGCAATGCATTTGAAAAACGTCAACTTTCAGTTTAGTTTCAGTTCCGGACTAAAACGCGCGCGCCAAGTGCATCGCGCTAAACTAGACTCACGAAATATTTATTTATTAGAAATAAATCAATACTAGTAAAAGTGAACAAATTGTGAAGGTCAACCCCGACGACCTTGCCGATTTATAGCACTTGAAAAAGTGTGAAAGTAAAAAACAATCTATTGTTACAGTATCACATAATTTGCTTCGAAAGCAATACAGGATGAAGATACTCATGCGTGCGGACACCCATGTGTCCTTCTCAGTGCCCGTAGATGAGCCCAAAGCCAAGTGCACATATTCACAGGTGCCCCCCAACTTTAGAGCCTTTATTTTTTAATTCCTCATACAAATTAAAATTGCAACATTTCTTTTTTTACTTCACATTTTTCAGGTTTTGGCTGCACTGAGTGTATCACTGGGATCTTTAGTTGTGGGCTTCTCATCTGCCTACACCTCGCCCGCTTTGGTGTCCATGACAAATATGAATATAACATCTTTTGAAGTTACGCCTCAGGCGGTAAGTTTAAACAATCAAGACTGCGTTACATTATTACAACAAATAATTCTGGTTTCTGTTTGTAGGCTTCGTGGGTCGGTGGCATTATGCCGTTGGCCGGTTTAGCTGGCGGCATATCGGGCGGGCCCTTTATCGAGTACTTGGGTCGTCGCAACACCATTTTAGCCACAGCCGTGCCCTTCATTATCTCCTGGCTGTTGATTGCCTGCGCCGTAAACGTAACCATGGTGCTCTGCGGCCGCTTTTTAGCTGGCTTCTGTGTGGGAATAGCCTCATTATCGTTACCCGTCTATCTGGGCGAAACGGTGCAGCCCGAGGTACGCGGCACTTTGGGTCTATTACCAACGGCTTTTGGCAATATTGGTATATTGCTCTGTTTTGTTGCGGGCACTTATATGGACTGGTCAATGCTTGCCTTTTTGGGTAGCGCGTTGCCCGTGCCATTTTTGATACTAATGTTTCTCATACCTGAAACGCCACGTTGGTATGTGTCGCGAGGTCGCGAGGAGCGTGCACGAAAGGCGCTTGTCTGGCTACGCGGTAAGGAGGCCGATGTGGAGCCGGAGCTAAAAGGCTTAATGCGTTCGCAGGCTGACGCAGATCGTCAGGCAACGCAAAACACTATGCTGGAGCTGCTTAAGCGTAGCAATCTCAAACCACTTTCTATATCGTTGGGCCTAATGTTTTTCCAGCAGTTGAGTGGCATCAACGCTGTCATTTTCTATACAGTGTCAATATTCAAAGATGCTGGCTCTACCATTGATGGCAATTTGTGCACCATTATAGTAGGTGTAGTTAATTTTATGGCCACATTTATTGCCACCTTGCTGATTGATCGCTTGGGACGTAAGGTAGGTTCAACCACTGTCCACACTTTTTAAATATGTTAATGTTTATTTGTTTGTTCTAGATCCTACTATATATATCTGATGTAGCCATGATCATAACGCTTTTTGTGCTGGGAGGCTTTTTCTATTGCAAAGCCAGCGGCATGGACATTTCAAATGTGGGCTGGCTGCCATTAACTTGTTTTGTTGTATACATTTTGGGATTCTCTCTGGGTTTTGGACCCATTCCGTGGTTAATGATGGGAGAGATTCTGCCAGCAAAAATACGCGGCTCAGCAGCTTCGGTAGCCACGGCTTTTAATTGGACCTGTACTTTTGTAGTGACAAAAACGTTTCAAGACATGATTGGTAAGTACCACGCTACCATGCTAATATTCATTCAAATCGATTTCAATGTTTCACCCTTATGCCTTTCAGATTTAATGGGAGCTTACGGTGCTTTCTGGCTGTTTGGTGCCATTTGCTTTATTGGCCTATTCTTTGTGATACTCTATGTGCCTGAGACACAGGGCAAGACCCTGGAGGATATTGAGCGTAAAATGATGGGCCGTGTGCGTCGCATGTCGTCGGTGGCGAATATAAAGCCATTATCCTTTAACATGTAAATGGCAAGGCCTTAGATGAAAATTATGAACTGTTCGTTTGCGGTGAACAGTTGAAGATCTGTGTGAGATCAAACCAAATACTAAATTAGTGCCTTAGCTTTTAAGTTGTGTAAAACGCAAAGGAAGACATCCAAATATACAGATATTATTGTCTTTGGGCATGTTGTTAGTCCGATTTATGCTTCAATAGTTTGCAAATATTGATTTGGCATATATGTATGGGGCCGTATATAAGTGTAGCTAACTTTTAATGCGGAGCACATATTTTCCTTTATACTCTGATGTATGTAATTATATTATTATTATTGTTATTATTTATATTATTAAGTGAATAGTTGTATTGTAAATTATGATTAATAGAGATATTTTGTTCAAATTTCATATGATAAATTAACCGCTGAAAAGTGGCATAGTATATGTATGTATGTATGTATATGCACTTCAATGTAATACTCCCATAAGACAACAAAGTTTCCAAGCTATTGGCTATTCGAATATAGAAATTTTCCAAATATATTAAGCAAAGAAAATATTTTAACAAACTGAATATAATTTAAAAAAATAAAACGGTAGACCATAAACAAGCTGCCTGTGCACATAGAGCGATCTGGTTAATATGACCTACCTACCATCGAACTATTTTTAAATAGAGGACCTTCATGCTACATTTACAGTTCACAAAGTCGTTGCTAAACGTTGAGAACGTGTACAGCTTTTTAATCGTTCTACTGATGCATGTTAGATGATTCGCGGAATGCAATTATTGGGTACTATGTTTATATATTATATTTGCACAGATTATTAATGTTCGGCTGATCAGACCGTTATCGGTTGATCATGTACAGTCAAATAAACTATCACTAGTGCTACTAATTAGTACCTGCGTCTTTATAAAACAATTTTATTTCATTATGATTTAGTTTTAAAAGTAAAGGAATCTAAAGTTCATTAAAATAATCTTAGATTATTTTTAGTTTTTGATAATAAATACCCAATGCCTTAGGTTCAACCAGAGTGGCCTAAGAAAACAAGGACTGTTGAGCTAACAATATTTTTTGCTAGCATTCAAATAGAAACCGTGTATTGAATAATAACAAATAAATTAATTAACTTGTATGCGATTTATTATAATGTTTAATGTTTATGCAGCGATATATGTAAGTATATATAATTATAATGTATAAGAGAAGGTGCGTAGATAAGTTGAGGTATGATTAGCGACGAGTGACAATTGCATTCGCAAACCATGAGACAGATTAGCCGTCAATATGCAAAACTACAGAATAGAGAGAGTTCTCTTGCCGCGCAGGGCAAATTACAAAACAAAGAGAAGTATTATTAATGCATAATTAAATTCTATCTGCTGGACCAAACAGGGACCATAGTGGATTCTTATCATTTTAAGTTGCACGTTAGCAAAAGTGACTCCACATTGTGTTGTTTGTTTGCGCTCGTTTTGATACCTTTTTGAGGCCAAATTGATTGAAATCGTCAAGCTGAATACAAAAAAATTTTGGTAATGCACATTAAAATAATAACATTCACAGTCCGATGGAAGTGTGTGTACACTTTATTTAATCTTCCAATGCCTTAACATACATATCTTTGGGTATCGGGTGAAAAAATTTAAACTTTTAGAAGAGATATTTAATAAGTGAACACTAACATCCAAAAATGTATGTACAGCAAGAACTGGACTTGGACTACATTCAATAGTAACTTCCCAATATCTAAATTCTTTTCATTTCGGCAGCGCTTTGTCTTGCCTTTGTTAAAGGCAAGAAGCGAATGTCTACAATGATGGTATAGCTTATTACGTATATGTATCACAATGTGTGCTTGTTACATATGTACAAACATTAATAAAATTCACTCACCCATTACTTGAACGCGACAAATTGCACAAATGTCGCACTCAACATCCCAGCTCCACATTGCCACAGCATTCCATTTCTTGAGTGTAAACATTTTTTCCGGTTTGCTAGCATCACTTTCATCAGTGGGCCTGTCCACCGAGTTTTCGGGATCCTCAGCCATCATTTGATGATTTAAGAAATAAATTTGTTTGAATTCAATTGTTTTACTATTTGTTCTGCTGCGAAGAGTGTTAAACAAAACAAACAGCTGATTGACCCACCAACGAGGGCTGCTTTAATATGTAAACACAGAACTCGTGCTCACATGCACACAGGGTGAATCGCGCCGTGTGATGGTTTGTGTCTTTGCTCTGTCAGGTTCATGTCCTGAATTAGAAAAAAAAAGCTTATTCTCCGTACCGGTATTATATACTGGGAACTGGGAACTGGGACTGGGAGAACACCCTAGACATAAACCACAAAGCATGATATATTTTTATGCTCAAAAGTATGCAACAAATATTTTAAGATTAATTATTTAAATTAATTAATTATTTAAATTAAGCGATTTTGGAGTTGGAGTTTGGAGTTGGGAGTGTCTACTTTGTCAAAATTTGTGATTGTATTTTCCTTATGTAAAATGTAAAATTAAGACGCTTTATTTTAAAAATTAACTTTATGTTTTTGGTTTTTTTATTTCAACTAATATTCAATAACTTATTTCAAAATTTTACATAAAATAATAAATATATGAATCCAATGTTTTTTTTTTTCAAATTTTGTTTGCTAAAAAATGACAAAAGTGCTGACCCTTTATTATTCATAAACGTTCAAAAAATTATTACATTCAATTTAATTTTCATAATATATACCCACATATGTATGTATGTGGGCTATAAATGAGAAAATATAAATATTGCAATAAATTACAAAATCTATTTTATTTTAAAATGATGTGGCTTTATTTATTTTATCCGGATACAAAACTTATTTGGTTAAACTTGAATGAATCAAATTATTTATGGTTGTTACTCACACCATCAAACCATCAACAAAATATATTCATTATACATATTTGTATTCCGTACCCAGAAAATTATAAATTTTGTTATTTTTATGAAAATACAATTTCTGCGATAAAGTCTCCACATTTTTAGATACATACAACACTATTTTGGCGCGCTATTTAAAACTATGTTGGCAACAGCTTCGAATGAAACGGAAATTTAAAACCTACACGTGCTCTAATAATTTTGTATTGAGTTTTCGCAATTAACTTTTGCATTTTGATTTTAAGCTCGTATTTCAAATTTTGCTTTATTTTTTTTGTAACAATTTCGAAATGCTCTATGTGAATGTTAGTATATATGCATATGAGTATGTGTATCTGTGCGTCTGACTGTGGCATGTCATTTAAGCCGACCGACGCACAGTGCACAGTTACCGGGGACCGCGGTACGCAAAATGAGGTCATTGTGTACTTGAGTTTCGAATCTCTTGTTTTTCGGCAAAGTTTTTATATTGTTTTGGTTTTTGCACAGAGCGCTTTAATTGCAGCGAAATCAAGAAAAATTGGTAACAATATGTTTGCACATCCATACACATGTACATAATGTACCTATGTACATTTAATTAGTAAATGCTTTATTAAAGTCAGATGCCGTACATTAATTGTTACACTTACTACACAATACATACTACACAATAGACCTATACATATAATACGTAAATTGCGATATTGTGCAACTGCAACAGTAATGTGCATACACAAGCACATACATGTGTATGTATGTATGTACGTACCATGGTTAGCTTTCTGTTTTGGCCAATTGGCGCGTTCAACATGAAATTTTGTAAATTTGCACAGTTAAAGACTAGTGTACATATGTACATACATATATACATACACACATATTTATATGTTGTACATACTATCTAAAACATTTCCTGCAAATTTGGTATGATGCAATCGGTTAAGTCGCGTCTTAGTTGCATAATGGACTGGCTAAGAATATACAACAGCCGATATAGGCCGAGTTAAAACCGCAACAACAGCAAGACGACAACAGGTTTTTCCAATTCGGTTTTGGCCAAAAATTACGTTTCAGGCATCTCCATCTCTGATTGTTTGGTTACGATTTCGCAGCGAGTGTTTTTCACTTTCACTGTTGATCGTTAGAGCAATAGACTTGAGCCCTTCCCCTTTCTTGCAATATTTAGACATAAGATTGATAAATGCATTTGCTTTTGTTTTTTTAGTGTTTCTTTAGCTTATAATTTAATTACATATTAAAATTGTAAAACTTACACAATGATACAATAAAATTATAATAACACATTTGGCTTAAAAGTTACGTAAAATCTTTAGCCGGATCGTCGGGCTGTAGAATTTACAAGATCTTATTTGAAATAGGCAGTTAGTTTGTCCTCCGACTGCGCTACTTCTCGATTGACTCCAATACTCGCGTCTCGATTTCCTCCTTCTGCTCTGGCTCTTTCTCGTTTTTGTTATCTGTTTAACGTCCAGCTCAACGTTTATGCTTGGATAAAAACATACTGCTAGTGTCTTTAATTGTTCATAATTGATTCTCGTGTTATCCTTGTTGCTCCTTGCTTCTGTACATCCTTGAATACGCGTTCTGTGCGCAAACAACCTTCTTGCCTGCCAACAATCTGCAAAGCTCTAATAGTGTCCGTGGAAGTCGTGATGATGATGGTGGGAGTGATCTTCGTGGTGATGTTCCGACTTGTGTATAATTGGCGATTCAACGTGATATTTCTGAAGAACTGGAATTTCCTTGTGTATGGGTACTTTGACTTCAGAGTAAACTGGAATTGGTTTCTCAATGGGCACTTTAACCTCATAGGGCACTGGTTTCTCTACTGTGTAATGCACTTTCTTTTCTACTGTGTAGGGCTGTGGAACATGTACCTTTACATGCACTGGATAGGGTTTTTCAACCTGTGAAAAAATGATGTACAAATTAATTATAATAAAAAAGTATACAATATTTGACATATTTGTGCTTACCTCTACTTTGTAGGGCTTATCGACTGGTACTTTAACTTCGTATGGTACCTTCTTCTCAACAATAACGGTGTAGGGTTTCTCAACCTCAACTGGATAAGGCTTTTCCACTTCGACAGGATATGGTTTCTCTACTTCTACCTTTACCTCATATGGAACCTTTTTAATAACCTCGTAAGGCTTGGGCACTGGAACTTCTACTTTAACTTCATGTGGCACCTTCTTGATAACTTCGTAGGGCTGTGGGACAGGTACTTTCACCTCATAGGGTATCTTTTTGATAACTTCGTAGGGCTGTGGTACTGGAACCTTAACCTCATAAGGCTTATCAACTGGATATTTGACTTCATATGGAACTTTCTTTTCGACAATATATGGCTTGGGCACATGCACTGGGACTTTCACGTACTCCTTTACATGCACTGGATACTTCTTTTCAACAATATAAGGTTGTGGTACATCCACTTTTACTTCGTAAGGTATCTGCGTGCGTATTTGGTATGTAATTAGTATTTTAACTTATAGTAAACAAGTCTGCAATTTGTTGCCTTACCTTCTTTTCAACTGTGTAGGGTACATGCTTGGTTACTGTGTACGGAACTGGTACCTTCTTTTCAATTGTTACAGTTTTAATATGCTCGTGGTGATGATGATGATGGCCATGATAGTCTCCCAAATGCAAACCACGCTTCTCCACGTTCTTACCATCATCAGAGGCTGCAGCACTAGCATCAGCACCTTTCTCCTTCTCCTTCTCCTCAACAGCAGTGCAATGGGCCATTGCCACGCACACGGCGAGACAAGGAAGTAAGAACTGTAAAGTGTAAAGGATAAGACGATGATACTTCCATTTTATGCATCTATTATTGATAAATAATGTTACACCACTGATCACAAACATAAACGTTCACACACACAACCACTTTTGCTCACAATTAGTAGAACATACAAAACATCCATATCAAAGTTCTGAGAGTGGCTAAGACTTGGGTGCATTTACCAGTCGCATTGTTGAGCTGTTTATTTTTTTGACGTTTCACGAGGAAAACAATTACTCCACGATAAAATGTGTAAAGCCTATAACGAGATCCAAGCCAGTACTGATTTGCTGTGCCGCTGCACTCGGTTTATATACACCCAAAAATTACTCTATCGCAACACATTCACCAGACTGTGCGACAATCGCTGCCCCCCCGTCTGTGTGTGTCTCTATAACCGTTGCTCTGGCTGTGGCTAAGTCTGCAGCGTGCTTTTAGTGTGCCCCGCATTTGTTTTTCTTTTATTTTTGTGCGCATTCGCAACCGCCTGATGTTGTTGTTGTTGTTATTGCTGTAGTTGTTTGAGTTGTGGATTTGGCTTAGTAATGAAAAGTTAGTTAGTATTGGTATGGATGTCGTGGTGTTATATGAACAACTCGTTTTAACTGGACGGACACCTGCTAGCTATGGACAGGAGCATGCAAGACAAGGTAATCGGGTTGGTATCCTACAACAATAGCTAGGAAATGGTATACAGACCCAAATGAAAATAGTTATACACACATACATATGTACATACATACATATGTATGCTGCGCAAGGGGCCTTTGATTTTCATGACACCAATTACAGTATTTCAATACTTTGTTTTGAATATAATCGTAATACAAAATATTATATTACGATTGTTGCTATTCATATGCACATTTTGTTTTATGTAATACCTACCATTTGTTTACACATACATATCTGCCATTGACATCTTCAAAGCTTCCGTTTTCGGCATGGCAATCATTTGATATCTGATATTCACAGTTCAAGATGCAGACGGAGTTATACATATATGGATATTTTAGTACTTTAGTAGTAGTAGTAGTAGTAGTAGTAGTACTTTAGTACGTTTATGTAGCTATCATTTTATGATCATGATCATGCTCATATTGCTAAACGTTTATAACTCTTGCCAGCAAAGCACGATGCAGCAAGGGTTATCGGGATTACAAATCGTTTAAATGTCAGCTGTATTCGACAAAGATCCATTTTAAAGACAGTTGCATATGTTATATACAATTTGCAAAATGTAATATTTTGTTATAGGATGTTTTAGTTCATGCCGCTTGTTGGCAATTGGCAATGAATAAAATTGCATGATATGTACATAATAATAACAATAATATATAATATCTTAAAAATTGTTTAGTTGCAGAAGAGTAAGAAAGAAATTACAATTTTAAAAGTTTTGTGATACAATATCACGAGATGAGCATCCTTATAAACGTAGTTATGATATGCCTACTTAGTTTGCTTTATAGATTATGTAAATTAGTATGTTGTGCGTACTGCAGTTTTGCCATTGACTCTGGCTTATATCTGTATGTATGTATATGGCTTTTTGCATATACATATGTATGTAAAAGATACTATTTTTATATTTTATTTTAATCACTGCAAAGGTGTAAGAAATACATATGTACATATATAAATAAAGAGTAAGTAGTGGCACATTTATTATATACATATATGTATTGTCTTTCAAGTAGATTAAACAGCCCTACCAATTTATCTGCGCATCATATTAACTCTTTTTACAACACAGGAACGCATATTAAATTGCTAGGATGTTTGTAATAGTGTATAGAAGACGGCGTTGCAGACTGTATGTACATATGTTTAAAATAATGACTATCACTGTCATTGATTGTTTCTCCGATAAGGATATATAAGACGTGTGTAAAAAATTTAGTTTTTAGCATTTAAAGCGAATACACCAATGGATCGATTTACTAATTCATGTTTGCCTAGGGTACTTGTTTTTAGGGTTCAAAAGAGCTATACAAATGAAATTTTACCAAAAGCTACATACTGTACTCATATAATATTGTTGGGTAATTGTCCCCCATCCTTTCCATTTTTGGCACCCAAGCTTTTTTTTGTATTGCGCTGAAACTAAAAATTTGTCTCAGCCGAGGCGGTTCCGGACAATATTTTCCTGTACCCTTTTTCCAAAAAAAAAAGTGCAGTCTCCAATTGAAAATTTTTTTTGTGGCAGTATAATATTTCTTTCTATAAGCTATAAGCTTATTCTGATGCGGATTGAAAGCTAAGTCGATTGCGAGATGTTGGTGAACCACAACCAAAAAAGTCCATGTGGTTTTGTTTTTAGGGCTGCATAAGGCCAAAAATTTGTGACTTGGACGTGTATAATAAGTCGATTACTTACATACTGTCGAATTTTTATGAAGATTTTATATACATCCATATGTTTATGTATTTTACAATAATATTGGATATATTTAGCTTAGCTTGATCTAATTTCAGATGAAATTATTAAACACCATAGCTGAAAACCACATAATTCTCCACCTACAGGGTAATTCACAAAAAACTTATTTTGAAGAGGGACTTTACGCTTTTGTTTTACCTTGACCCTTTGGCTACTTTGTAAGCTATATTTAAAACTCGATCGGTTTCAAAAAACTTTAAATCTTACCATTTTTTTGCGGTGTACTGTAGCTTAACCAGTTGTATTGATGTATTGTAGATTTTTCTTTCTTTAATTACATTCAACATGGCTTTGTTACCAATATAAAAAAGCGTTTAAATTGGTGCGTTTTGTCAATTTTGCGGCTATTGTTTGTAAAGGTTATAGGACAGATGCAGATGTGATCATGGCGTATTTAGATACATAGACAAGTAGGTAGATACGGACGTTACTACAATTCAGCTCATACCAATAGGCACAGCATTGAATTTCTGAAAATTCAAACTCCAAATAAAATTTGCGACATTTAAATTTGTGCACTGGTCTAATTGCTTGGTTGCTGCCATCAGCTTAATAGTTTGTTGTTCCAAAGGGGGAGGGTAACCAGACACGAGTTAGCGGCGTGACTTGCACGATGTACTTACGTAGCAAGTAGAGCTGCATTTTGTGCAACCAACGTTCAATCATTAAATTGAAAATTTGTTTTTGTGTATGTACACAGTATCTACATACACGCATAGATACATACATACATACATAGGTATGTATATACTTAAGTATATCCAAACACTTTTGTGTAGCAACTATTGTTTTAGTCAGTCGTACTTACGTTCATTTATATACACTTACCCCATGCACATGCATATGTATGTATATATACATATATATACTTATAGACAGGTTATTAAACAATAAAAAAATACCCCAAGTGTGTAAGTATTTCATACATATTTGAAATTTGCTAATGTTTTCACTACTAGATACGCGGAAGACTGACTGTAGCCAAAACAAGTTAATGTGTTTATGTATAGTACATACATACATACATATGTATGCACGTACTTACATACAGACATACATACATATGTACACATGTATGTACATACTCACTTATGCAAGTGACTTATTCTATTTCATAACAAGATACACTCAAGTTTTTCAAACTGATTACTATTTTTTTTATAATCAATTCATTAGGTGCACAACTGATTGTTACAATTTTTGATACCAACTTACAAAAATGCATATGTATGTATGTACATATGTATATTTAAAAGTATGGATGAACCAAAGATCACATAAACACTGTTTTTGCATGAACTCTCTACATACATGCATACATACATACGTATACAATAGCTCATCATTAATGGTCAATGACCTTCGTTTGAGTAAAGAAATTTAGAGTTGTTGTTTCTATTATTTAAGAAAGGCTTGGTCTACTTATTGTTATATACATACATACATCTGTGCATATGTGTGCTATACATAAACATGTGTGTACATACATATGTACATGCAAGCATACAGCTCACATTTGCCGCTGTCAAATTTAAATCTGTAAAAGAAGGGTAATGGCAACCTTGACCTAAACAAAGTTTCTTTTTTATGCCATTATTATTATTTATGTGTTGTAATATGCAACTGTTTTAAATTGTTTGTTGGATTTCTGAACGTTTGGGGAGATTGTCTATACTGAAAATTTTAATTACTAATGAATTAGGTATGTCTATTTCTAAATGTATTGTGTGTAAATACATATTTTTTTTTATGTACATACATAAATACAAACGCAATTGTGGCTTTTGAAAAAATTGTGTATTGTCAAAAATTGTTTTTTTCTTGATTTGTTTATGATTTATACAAAAATATGTTATTATTTGCAATAATAAATAATAATAATAATGTTATTTTAATTTTTTACGAAAACTAATATTTAATTTCCACGAATATTTATTTCAATTGCCGCTTCAACGTAACGCTTTACGTTTTTGCAATATTTAGAGTCCCTGGTTCTGATAATATGGCCATATGAATAGTAGTGTTGTGTAAACGTGACTCACTTTGATGAGTTAGCTCAGTTGCTCATTTCGAAGTGAGTGAGCAGTCTTGCTCACTTTCTCAGTTGCTCACTCAGTGAGTAGTCTTGCTCACTTGCTCAGTTGCTCACTCAGTGAGCAGTGTTGCTCAGCTGCTTATTCTCAGCAGTTAAATTATCGATAAATTCAAATATTCTCTAGTTACTTTAATCACAGTTTTTATTTATAGAGGAATAAACTTAAAAAATAAGTAAGATAATAAGACAAATATTCTATTCGGCCGCTTTGTGGCTTTTAATTTATTTTTTCTTATGAGCAAGAACAATATATAAATATGTTCATGTTACATAATAATCAAAATAAAACTTTGTTTCTCTCTATAACAGTTAAACATTTTTGCATACACTTTTCGGCCACGATAATTTTGACAAATAGTATGCTTCTATCATGCATCTTCACACTTGCCAAGCGACCACTAGAATGTAGCGCTACCATACGAAATCTGCCGCCAAATCAAATGCGCGGGTCGTTTAAAAACAAAAATGAATGTAGCAACTCACGCCACTGAGCAAGTGAGTAGTGGAGCAAGTGAGTAGTGAGCAACTGAGTAGTGAGCAAGTGAGTAGTGAGCAAGTGAGTAGTGAGCAACTGAGTAGTGAGCAACTGAGCCAAAAAGAACAACTTTGCTGAGTTGGCTCACTTGCTCACTTTAGTGAGTTGCTCATTTTTGCTCACTCACTCATGAGCAACCCAACACTAATGAATAGTATGTATAAAATTGTTTCACAGCACTGTTCGACAACACTGCAGAGGATGCCATACCGCCGCAACTGTCATTTTATACGCAAGTCACGAATTATTAAGATTTCAGCGTCATTCCGGCGTTTGCAACCTTTACAAAAAAAAGTCCTCTGACATTTTAGTCACAGTTAAATTAAAAGTAAATTGTTGAACAAATTTTTAGTAGCTCCAAAGATGTTTCTTACACGCTCTGAATACGATAGAGGTGTTAACACCTTTTCGCCTGAGGGACGTCTCTTTCAGGTTGAGTATGCGATTGAGGCCATTAAATTGGGCTCCACTGCCATTGGTATTTGTACGCCTGAAGGTAAACAAAATATGTTATTTTATTTACATACATATGTAACTAAATAAAACAAATACATGCTCTTAGGTGTTGTGCTTGCTGTAGAGAAGCGTATCACTTCGCCGCTGATGATCGCTAGTACTGTTGAAAAAATCGTCGAGGTAGACAAGCACATTGGCTGCGCCACTTCTGGACTAATGGCCGATGCACGCACACTCATCGAACGTGCACGCGTAGAATGCCAAAATCACTGGTTCGTCTACAACGAACGCATGTCTATTGAGTCCTGCGCCCAGGCCGTCTCCACACTGGCCATACAATTTGGTGACAGCGGAGACAGCGAGGGCGGTGCCGCTATGAGCCGCCCCTTTGGCGTTGCTATTCTTTTCGCTGGCATTGATGCTGGCAAACCCCAACTTTGGCATATGGATCCGTCTGGCACCTATATACGTTATGGGGCCAAGGCAATTGGCTCTGGCAGCGAAGGTGCGCAACAGAATTTGCAAGACAATTTTACCGCCCAAATGACACTCAATGATGCCATTGATTTGTCTTTGAATACACTCAAGCAAGTCATGGAGGAAAAACTAAGCTCTACCAACGTTGAAGTCATGACTATGACGCCGGAAAAAGAGTTCTACATGTTTAGCAAACAAGAAGTGGAAAAACACATTGGCCAGCTGGCGTAAATCGGCTTTATAACATTAATTGAAGCTATTATTTTTTGGATTAATTTGACTGTTTTTGAATAAATGGATTTAAAATCTATTAAAATGTCTGGAAGGTGAACCCATCAATTTTTTCATTCCAATAAACCTTTAAATCAGTTTTTAGCACGAGAAGGGGTGTTTAAGAACAAAACGAGTTTGGCTCGTAAGTTTATACCATGTAGCAACGATACAAAGGTGTAATTTCTTTCAATCGTAACTAACGCCTAGAAGAAGGCGTGGCAGACCCGGTAAAGTATATACATATGTATAATTCTCAATCAGTCCATAGTCCATAACTTCTTTGGCAATTAATAATGATCAATAGAATTCTTTAAAATCTTTGATCCATTGTTTTTTTCATCGACCAGAGGATAGAAAACATACTCAAAACATGGTAAATTCAATTTTTGTTTTAATTTTAAGATATTGTAATCATTGGAATAAGGAAGATAAGTGTTTCCGATTCCTTTGCTTCCTTGCCATTTAAGAATACCTATTGACTCTTTAATGATTGTTGCTACGTTTGAATTTGACTTACAGTTGACTTTATTTTTATATTTATATTTACTACAACATTTTGGGTATGGCTAGTGAACTACCCCATAACCGCTAAAATTGTACACATACTAAACTATTGAGCAAATTAAACAATTCGATTAACTTGGTTAATCTCATTAAAAAGCAAATCATAAAGAATTCTAAAATACTTTATCTTACCCTAAGTAGGGTATAATTAAAAATGTGTATATAGAATCCAATCTAATAAAAAAAGAAGGGGAAGACAATACAAAAAGATTTACATATGTACGTAAATATATGCACCTATAATCAATGGAAATATATATGTATACTAGATAATATATATTTATCTATATATAAACAAAGCATTCACAATCGTTTGCATCACCATTTAAGTTTGATGATCGCTGCCACTTGGACTATTGGGATTACTATTATTACGAAGCATAAGACGCGACAGACTGGTATTAGGTTCACTAAGGGAATAAATTTCAGCTTCAAACACGGGTGGACACTCCATGTTCGGGTAGTCTGGCGTGGCAGCTTTTGAATCCATAGAATTGGTGTTTGATACTTTTGGTGTTGTTGTTGGTTCGTGCGCATCTTCTTTCGCGACAGCCACCGTACTGGTAGGCGGGGGTGGTGCTGGTGGCAACGGTGGCTGCAGCGATTCAGACGGACACAAATTGGTGTTGTTTGACACGGCTGTTGTTGACATTAAACCCCTTTGGCAACGATAGCCAGCTCCTTCGACGTGCTGATGCCTTTGTTGCTGTGTGGGGAAAATAACTTGAGTGAAGATTTCCTGATCGCAATCAGGATCTGCACTAACAGGCACACCGCCGGTGGTGGGTATTACAGGCGGTACATCGTGATGATAATTCCCAAAAAGAGTTCGATGCAGCAATGGTGAGCCCAACCAGCGTTTTTCCTTTGCTGGTTTGGATCCTGTTAGCGCTGTATTTGACGGTGATGGTATCGACAGTTTTGAAAAAGTTGGTATTGGCGCAGAGTTTTTGCGATATGCATCATATTTAGTGCCAGTTATTTTGTCTTTTAGATCCTGATTGTAAGTCTGGCTCTTTTTTATGTGACTACTGCTTGAAGCACTGATACACATGCCATCCAATGCATGATTCGATTTAGATTT
Source organism: Chymomyza costata (assembly GCA_018150985.1). Classification (NCBI taxonomy): domain Eukaryota; kingdom Metazoa; phylum Arthropoda; class Insecta; order Diptera; family Drosophilidae; genus Chymomyza; species Chymomyza costata. Next base: position 600,736 of record JAECWU010000190.1, on the reverse strand, counting down.
TTTATTTAACGGCAATGTCATAGTCATTGGATTTATTGGAGGCGGTCCACTGCCGCTCACCGAGTGCTTCGTAAAAGGAAAACGTCGATCCACTGATACTTTATTTTTCTTTTTCTGCCCTCCCAAGAATTTTTCTGATATGCTCATATCCGAAGCAGACGAGACGCTACCGCTACTGTGCTTTTTGCCGCCTTTATTCAGAAAACTTGATATTTGTTGTGATCCTAAAAAATATCGGGTGCGGCTGCTGACAGCTCCCTGATGCGGCTCTTGATCCGTAATGGATGACGAGTTTGAGTTGTAAGAATTTTGTCTTGACGCGCTTGTAAAATTACTTGACGGTTGCTCGTCGCCATAAATGAGTTCGTATCCAAAGTCACGAAGCTTCTGCCCTTCCTTGGTACGAGTGCGCTTGATGCTCTCATCATCAGGCTTAAAACTTATCTCATAGTCCGGTGTCTTGGGCAAGCTGCAACTTTGTATCTTGGGCAGCTTTTCGCCATTACTAGAAGACTTTCCAATCGCTGGTTTGACAATATGCTGGCTACTAGCTGTCGACTCTGAGCGCGTGTGCTGTTTGTTTTGTTTCTCAATGCCAAGGTGCACGCGATTATTGTACATTTCCTGTGCCTCCTCCTCCTGTTTGCGGAGCATGAGGTCTTTCAGTGTCACGAACCCCTGAATGTTATGATGATGATGTGTGGCGTCTAGCGCACTGGTCGCGCTCATTTTTGGCAAGAGAGTTTTGGAAGTGTGAAAATCAAATTCAACTAGATTGGGATTTGAGGCGTGCAGAAAATTGTACGGCACTTTCCTAAGACTGGACTTACTGCTTGGACTTTCATCTGAACTTTGATGTTGTAAAGAGGACAAAGTTGGTGCCGGCGACGTTGGCGGCCCTAGACCCAAGGATGCAGAGGACTCACTGTTGCTTACTATAGAGCTACGACTCGACGAACGTGAAAGCTTGCGGGGCAATGTCGCAATGGCGGGGATAGGCGTAGGTTCTGGCAATACAAAAGACGATACTTGTGTTGGTGGCATTGCCGGGTCATGGTAACCTGGAGTGTTTGCCCCGATTTGTATGCCAAAACTACCACCCGGCACCTTGCGGTAACTGCGATACTGTTCAGTGGGCACTGGTATATCACTCGACGGCTTGGCGGAATTGCTTTTAAACGTGCCCATCGTGAATTTCCGCAGCGAATCTAGATAGCTGCGATCGTTCTTTACAATTGTACTTGTGCCTGTGGGCGTACCAATCATCTTAGCCTGCGATAGTGGTGATGCCCCATCCTTGGAACTTTGAGGAGAGGGTGTACACAGGTTCTTTGCGACCAACGCATCGTTCTCTTCGCCTGAGCTATCGTTTTCAGAGTACAAATCCTTGGTGTTTACCCTGCCATTGTTACCTTTGCTGCCTTCTGAGTACCATACTGGCAACTTTATTGAAGCTTGTTTCAGAAACTCAACCCACTGGTTGAGGGCATCCTGTGACTCAGCTGCAAAGTAAAAAGTTTTGGCGGCATGGTAGACTTTAAAGGCGTGCGGCTTGGAATGTACTTCCTTAGCTAAGGACACCGTAAATCCAGGTAAAAATATCACAAGGCTGGCGTTTGCAGACTGCTTGTTACGAAACCCATACAGTATTGTGTCTAGCATCACAAAGTAAATGCGTGCCCAGTAGGTAACACCGCGATGATTTTTTTTGCGCCTGTATAAGTGTCCCTGTATATCTCCTGTTCCAAGCACCTTCAAATTTGTGTTTCGACGCTTAGCCATAAGGATGTGCTTCTTCTTTAAAGTGAGCGTACGCGATTTGGTTGGTGTGTGCAGCTCGCTTGTTTCTAATGTTTCATTTAACGATGGTGTGGATGCGGCAGATATTGCAGGAGCTGGAGCAATATTGGCTGGTTTAGGTGGCGGAGGTGGCACTGCTAAGTGTGTCAACTCCTTTTGCTTGCGAGGGCGAGGGGGTGGAGCTGGCGGTGTTACGAGGAGAAACTCCTTACGTGGCTCAATGGCAGGCGGTGTGTCAGATTCCTCGCCAGAGTTGTCATAGGCAGGCGTACTGTGACTCTTGTCCAAGCGTCCGCGTCTATTTATCAACAACGGCGCATTAATCGCTTCCACCAGTAGCGTTTCTTTGCCCTTTGTTGCCCTGTCAATTGCCTCAAGCAATTCAGCGGTATTCTCAGTTTTGGAGCTTCGCAGTGTTTCCAAAGCATCTTCATCACCCTCGTCAGCAAACGGTATGGGCTCAAAAGTTTCCAAAATAGTGTTCTCAACATTACATGTAAACTTTTCGTTTCTAACCACATAATCTTCCACTTTCATGTTCGAATCAAAGCGCACCACTTTGCTGACCCCCGGCTTGTATCGACTTTGCAGTTGCTGCTGTGCTTCAATTCCCGCTTCGGTCAACTGCTTAAGTTTGCGTGATTCGTTGAACAGACGTTTAGCATCATTTGTATACTTATCTGAGTTTGAGTCGCCCGCAATGCCTATGCATGTTGTCGGCCTTGGCGCAATCTCCAGACCGTAGCCAAAAGAAATTGATTTATCCCTTATACTTGGCGAAGCAGGATCACAAGCTGTTCCACCGGGCTTACGTTCGTGCCAGGAGGGAACAACGAGGTCTGAATGTTTAAGGCTTAGAAACTCATCGCCACAAATGGTGTTACGCCGCTGAAGAAGAGCGCGAGGTTTTGGGTAATACAACCGCATTTCTCGGGTCGCCGATTTTGGATCCGTAGGCGTAGGAATATCACTGCAACTTGAATCCGAATCAGACGAGGCTACTACGTTACTAGGCTTCACTTCCTCAATTTTTTCGCTCGTTATGGACTTGTTAGCAATTGTACTGTTGTCCGCATCCAATGTGAGAAAGGCTGCTCTTGGACTGGGTAAATTATCTGCCCAGCGGCTGGCCATGTTGCGCTTCTTGCTTGGCAAACGATAAGGCTGCATATAGATTTGACCAAACATCTTGGTGTGTTTTGGGCGTTTTTTAACAGTCAGTACAACATCTGGCAAAGCCTCTCGCAAATGCTCCAACACAGTTTTATGCTGCCAGCCGACCACGGTCTGGTAGTTAATTTGCACGATTTCGTCGCCATCTTCAATTTTACCCGAGTTGTGGGCAGGTGAATTGTACTTAATATCTGTAACGCGATGAATGCCATTGTAACTAGACTCAATGTTAAAACCCAATTCTGATTCGCGTTTTTTCAACGTCACCAAGTTTAGAGAGGCGGGTTGCAGTACCATGGGATCAGATATATCTTGTATTATAAAATTTGCAAGACGTTCTAATCGTTCCGCTGACGCAGTAATTTGCGCTACTGGACGCTCCGCAAATCGATCTCGGTGTGCTATTGTCGCTAGTTCTAGGCCACAGCGTAGCACATTGCTACAATACTCGCGGTACATGTCCTGTTTGCGAAATGGAGAGCGTTCCAGGCTGCCAATCAGTGGCTTTAGTGTGGCAATTGTGCGTGTTATGCCGTGCAGAGTTCGAGTGTCTATCTTAGTGCTGTCCGCATGGTTTTTAGCCAGCTCGCGGTGCAAGTTTCGCGCTGCAGTTCCGACATGAAGCGCCATAAACTGTAGATTATCATTTTTTAGGTGATAGTGCTGGATGGATTTACAAAATAGTCATAAAAAATATATACATGTACTTCAATTACATACGAAATTGCGTAGACTTTCAACAGCTTCAAGAATTATTTCTTGATGGCCTATGGCCTTCATCCCCAAGTTTTCCAACTCATACGGGCGAACGTTCAACAGGATTCGGCCACATATTTGATGCTTTGAAAATTCGTACAAATAGCTTTTCATAGACTCGTCGAGACCTTCAATTATAAATAAGCTCAAATTAATGTATAACGAAAATTGCTACCAATACTGTTGTTGTTGTAAATGCAGATACTTCTTCATTATGTTGTATGTGGGCTGGGGCGCTGCGGCAGCGCTGCTGCTGATGAACTTTTTCCTTGACCTGTTAAAAAAAAAACTTACCTCTGATCCAGTCTGTTACTTGGTCTGGCGTCCATTCTGCTATATTTATATAGGCCATGCTAATGCGCAGAAACAGTAATGTAACTAAGCCATATTCAATCTTAAGTAAATAAACAATTAATGGAAATAAAATTAGTTATTTTCGCTTATATTGTTGCGTTATCTTGTTCTTGCCACTTTCTATCGATGTTTTTCTTAGTGTTTGTACCGATAAGCGCCAGTGCTGTAAAACAACGATGTATCATTTTGCCATACTAAAAGTCAGCTGATCCCCCGTGACACTTATATATCTTTTAAAAATCATTTATTTTTATACTATCAAAATGCTGCTATCATTACAATTTTTTAAATGTTTAAAATTTATTTAAACTTTTATTAACATGGATTTTTTATTTTCGTCTAAAAATTCGAATCGCTATGGATAACTCACAAAATTTTTGTTTTTTCCTTGCACAAAATAAATAAATATTTTATTTTTTTTTATAAGTTTTACCTTTTTGCTGCTTATATTTTTATGTTAATTTTCTTACAAACATTTTAATAAAATATGGGTTTTGGAGTTGTTAATACATCACTAACTATGTAATGGCAATCGGACCCCTTTACTAATAACAACATTGCTGCGCACGTTTTTTACATTTTGCCCTGCTTATTGTATTTCTTGTCATTTGCTAGAAATAACGTCAAAGTAACGCGTGTTTTTTAATCGCGTAGTATTGAATTTAATAAGAGGACCAAAAAATGTCTGCTACACAGACAAAACAAATAAAGTTTTATAATCCATCGAGTTCCGCGAGCTCAGACAGGTAAACACAACATTAAATGTCGCCAACGGGTGGACGAGCTAAAGAAAAGTGTAAAGGCATATAGAAAAGTAAATCAATGCGTTGTTACCTATAAATCATTTTTGGTCTTTAGATTGTTTTACCTCACTATAAAATGCACACGGTATAATTACATACATATGTATGTATGTACGTAAGTACAATTACATTACGTCCATACATGCATAAGAATAAAAAGCGTGTGTATATGTATATACATATGTATGTAAGTGCGATAAATTTATTGGGCATAACTAAGCCACCTATGTACGTATGTATGTACATACCATACATACATTCATATTTATCTATGGTAGCAAATGACTGCCTTCCTTCTTGCAGCGGCAAGCGGATTGAAATCGTACATTTATTCATACATATGTACATATGTATGCATTGCTTTTAACCTAAGCTCTCCGATATGTGCATGCGATTTCATACATTTAGTTTGTCTCGATACTTTGGCATATTCGCATATTGGTGCTTTACGTTGCTTTCATTTTGGCATTTACCGGCTTTAAATTAGATACTTGTATGTACAATACTTACATACATATGTACTCAAATACATGCATGCATCGATATCAGATGGCATAAGAGAACTATTTACAACGCATAAAACGTGAACAACATAACAGGCAAAACACGCCAACACATCACATGCGATCACAGATCGCCATCACCGGCCAGATTGTTGCATGGGTGCTGCTCAGATACAGATACACACACACGTGCTCAAGAAGAAAACCATTCCGCTCTACAATTCTTTGTTCTTGTGCTTGTTCTCACGTTCCTATACGCGCAGATAATTTTTCGTTGTACACCAAACTGCAAATATGAGCAGCAGCATCACGTTTTTATGCGGAAAATCTAACAACAACAGCAACAACAGTGATGTGGAAAAAACACCCTTTGCGTCCACCGGCTTATTAACAACATTTGTCGGTACGGCGGCACTGCAGCAGAAGGCTAAAGTCGCTATTAATGGACACATGTAATTCATAATATTTCAATTATACATATGTTTAGATGTTTTTTTTTTTTGTATTTAATATGTTTGCTGTTTCTCTATTGACAATTCCAACAGTCAGCAGTGAATTTGTATTTACTACGTATGTATGTATACCTATGAGTTAAAATTTAAGTTCCTTTCGCGTTTAATTAACACTTTTTTGTTTTATTATCGCATGTACATAGTATATAACAGCAAAGATACTCTGCTACTGTCGGGTTGGCATTTGGCATCACAAATTACAAAATAGGCTCCGTGATGGACCAGTATAAATTGGATTTATTGGTCTCGATAAAAAAGCCACGTTTATATTTTATCCGTATTTACATATAAACAAACAAATATTAATGTAGTATTTGTACATTCATATGTACTATTAATAAATTTATAGAACCAAATTATTAATGGAGTGTACGTGGCACATGCTTTATGGTTGAATCTTTTGCGTCCTCTCAACTCTCGAACGTTTATAAATACTACAAAAAGTTAATAACAACAAACAGTATATCGTGTTCGCGACATTCGTACGCCTTTAATGTGCAAAAAAGTAAAGAAAACCTAAAAATTTGTTCTTTTTATTTTTGAGACTCGCAAAAGGTAGGATCTGTTAATTTCACGTTTCCAATATACCTGCGATTTAGTACGCGACAAAAATAGAAGTCTTTTCGACTGCACGTACAAAAATATATAAATCTTCGATATAATAAAAAATATTTAAAAGCAATTAATTTAAAAGTAACTTTTTTTTGCTAAAATATATAAATTAGATATTTTTTTATAAGCTTATGACTGATTAAGTACCTGACATTCAGTACGCGACATATATTTCTATCTCTTTAGTTTTATGAATTTCTTCAAGTAATTTTTAAAAATACTTGTATTTGCACTAAAAATAAGAAAATATTAATTTGTGCAAAAAGTGTTAATTCAAGAGTTACGTGAAAGGAAAAAAGTATATGAGAAACCTAAGCAAATTAGACTGAAGATCACTCAAAAAGTAGTAAAAACAAGAAAAACCGAAATATAAAATTTAAGATATTTTTGATTTACAATGGCACTCGTAACTTAACATTGTATTTTTCAGCCCCGGTTGACATTTCTGTAGACAAAAAAGTCATTAATAAAGCGCAAGATGCTTTATAATATAAACAAGTATAGTATATAAAGTTTATACGAACACGTATAAGTAGATACATTTGCCATAGGCAATTGGGAGGGTACAACGACCCACACTTTTAAAGAAATTTTGAAATAATTTTAGAATTTGTGATCTACAGCAAAAGAGACTGACTGATTGCAGAGCATTACTTTAGGAATACGTAAAGGCCGCTTTTAAAAATGTATTTTTACTTAACTTTTGATGCTCGTGCATAAATGAATTTCTTGTAGGTCAGTAATCTTCTAACCAATTATCATTATCAACCGAAGCTGGCTTATCACCATTATAAGTGGAACCAGAGTACACGAACTCATTAAACCTCAAACAATGAATCATGAAATCAAATATAGAAAAAATATTATTATTCAAAAAGTTAGATAATAACCACTATGTAATATTTATATGTACATATGTATACCAAAATTTTTGTATTATCTGAAAATCTTGAACCTACCAATTTTTCAATTAATGCAAATGCTACTCTATTATTTTAGCGATGATCGCTCAGATGTGACAGAACAACTTTATATTGATCCCTATGTCGAAATGGCCAGTGGAGTGGCAGGTGGCACGGAACTCATCTGTTGCCCTGCTTCACCAACTACAGTACCAGCTAAGGCGCCGCTTGAGTCGCCAATACGTCGTTCCGGACGGCGTCAACGCACCACATCGATTGGTAATCAAACAACCACAGCAAATCCGTCCGAATGTATAATAAGGGCGAACAATCGTACGATTTATACAGCCGGTCGTCCACCATGGTATAACTGCGCTGGGCAACAGGTGGAACCTTTTGTTATAGGTAATTGGCACCTTCAAATAAAGTATCATCACATTCTATTACAAATTTAATCTAAGGCATTTGCGGTGGAAGTGCATCTGGAAAGACCACTGTAGCGGAAAAGATTATAGAAAGCTTGGATGTGCCCTGGGTAACATTATTATCAATGGATTGCTTTTATAAGGTATGTTGATACCTGATTCTTATGAAGAGTTATAAAACTTTCGTCTTGTAGATTTTAAACGTGAAACAACATGAGCAAGCGTTACTTAATGAGTACAACTTTGATCACCCGGATGCCTTTGACATTGATTTACTTCTGGATGTGCTTACCAAATTAAAAGAGGGTCGCAAAGTTGAAGTCCCAGTTTATAACTTCGTAACACACGAACGTGAAACTCAAACGGTATGCCTGCCCTTGCAGCCAAAAGTAAAATTAACTATTATATAATTGAAATTGCCCAAAAGAAAACCATGTACGGAGCTAATGTTATCATATTTGAGGGCATACTAACATTTCACAGTTCCGAGGTGCTTAAACTGTTGGATATGAAGATTTTTGTCGATACAGACCCGGATATTCGGTTGGCAAGACGATTAAAGAGGCAAGTAATTTCAATTATCGTGATTCTAATAAACAACATTTCTTTTTTAGAGATATCTCACAGCGTGGACGTGAACTAAAAGGTGTACTCAAACAATACCTAAACATGGTAAAACCTTCTTATGCAAACTACATAGCCCCCACAATGGCACATGCGGATATTATAGTACCCCGCGGTGGCGAAAACAAAGTCGCCATTCACCTTGTAGTTCAACATGTTCACACACAACTGCAATTGGTAAAGAACAATCGCGTGGTATACTCTTAGCATACTCTGTACACAGCTTTAAGCAATGTATGCACCCTGGTAGTGGGGGTATCGCAGACTATTGCTTGTTTATTCTTAAAAGGTCCGTAGAAATTGGGCACTACACTACTCAACCTATTAAAGTAGCACATTTGTTTTTATTTTGTTCACATGCGCTAAGATCGCCGGGTTTTTTTGTTCGACAATTGGAGCAGTTTTTTTTTTAATGTAAAAAGTTATATTAATTTCATCCAAAATTGTGTAGAATGCAGAATTGAGGTTTTTTGAAACGCAACAGATAACGCTATTAAATGCAAGTCAAATACCGACACCTTGCCCATTTAAAAATTTAAAATCTAACCAACCATATGTGAATTTTTTCTCGTATATAATCTAGTCACCAAAATTTGAATGTAATCTTATGTAAAAATCAAGTAGTGATGTCAAAGTCGGTCAATGAATGCATCCCTTTTTTATGGTGTATATTTGTTCAGAGTATCTAACTTCCTGGCAACGACAGTTACTATATAATATATTTTGGTTTTCTTTTGCAGCGTGGTTTCAAGTTGCGCGAAACCTTAGCTAACTCTTACAAGGATCAGCCCATGCCAGAGTCGCTGCATTTACTGCATCCTACACCCCAAATAAAAGGCCTGCATACGTTTATACGATGCAAGAACACGTCTCGCGATGAATTTATCTTTTATTCAAAGCGTCTTATACGCCTTGTCATTGAGTACGCTCTAAGCTTGTTTCCTTTTGAGGAGGCCACCGTAGAGACACCACAAGGCATCTCATATGAGGGCAAACGAATGGCATCACGCAAAATATGTGGAGTTTCGATTCTTCGTGCTGGCGAAACAATGGAGCAAGCAGTTTGTGATGTATGCAAGGACATTCGCATTGGCAAAATTCTTATACAGACTAATTTAAAAACCGGTGAACCGGAGCTGTACTATCTGAGGCTGCCTAAAGATATTAAAGACTATAAGGTTATATTGATGGATGCCACTGTAGCTACTGGTGCTGCTGCCATGATGGCCATTCGTGTTCTGCTTGATCATGATGTACCAGAAGACCACATCATACTTTCTTCGTTACTAATGGCCGAAATTGGTGTACACTCCATTGCATATGCCTTTCCTAAAGTAAATATACTTGTCCTTATTATATTTATAAGCTAGTTTGTACTTATTTTTTCTTCCAACCCATTCAGGTTAAGATCGTCACATCAGCTCTTGATCCAGAAATCAATAGCAAGTTCTACGTCATACCAGGCATTGGCAACTTTGGAGATCGCTACTTTGGTACAGAACCATCCGAAGACTACTAATGCACACTACTACTATTAAACCAAGTGTTTCCCTAGGCTAAGTAAAAATCGTTACATTATTAAAAAAAAAGAATTCAGAAATTTAACTATTTTATTTTTTAAAATTTCTTAATCCACAATTGCAGCAAAAAGAACAAACATCCAACGATAATAGCGATGCCCAAATGACGAGAAACCATATTATTACTGCATTGTCTTGTTATGAGCTCATTTTTTTCTGTTTTTCCACAATGGGTCCAATTTTTTTCGTCGTCCAAAATTTCACCACTCATGCTAAACTTACTTGTGCTGGTTATACGTACCCGCACTACTGCGCCGAGAAGGTTAGAACGCATTGGTAATAAAACTTGCTCGTAACTCTTATTATGACCAACATAATGAAGATTGTCGTGAGATGTTTCTGTTACAAGCACGGTGTAAATTTGGCCCTCGCGGCCAGCGTACGGTTTGTAGCTGTTAAAAAGATCCGTGAGTCTCTTTGTACGCTTTTTTACCAGATTGCCTGGTATGCGATCCATATTAGCTGCTGGTGTGCCCGGACGGGGAAAAAACTGATTGATGAATAAGCTGGGGAACTTGTACTTCATACACATTGCCATTGTTTCCTCAAAATCCTGTTCCGTTTCTGTTGGGAAACCACATATGATGTCGGTTGCAATTGTAACACCTGCCACACGTTCGCGTAGAAAGTCCACCACATGTTCAAAGTCCCTGCGGCAATATTCACGTTTCATTTCGCCCAACACTGTGTCACTTCCGCTTTGGACGGGGATATGCAAAAAGGCATAGACACGCGGATGCTGCAGCACTTTGGCGATCTCTTCCAGGTGCTCTAGAATATATGGGGGATTGGTCATGCCCACACGCATCATGCAGTGTTCTGGTATGACTTCAACCAGTTGCCACAGCAGCTCCGGCAATGAACTGCCAATATCACGGCCATACGCGCCGGTATCTTCTGAAGTTAGCCAGATTTCGCAGCATCCCTCGGCGAAGGATTGACGTGCACGGTCTACAATCTCATCAGGCGCATAGCTTGCTAGGTCCCCACGCGCATGTTTCGTTTTGCAGTAGGTGCATTGATTAAGACACCCAGTATTGATAGAAATTATTTCAATAAGCGGGTTTTTGCGAACTTTTGGCAAGGCAAGAGGGGCACCGGCAACACGCCGTCCGTTTACCTTTTTATTTTGCAATAACCGTACACTGTGCCCTTTGAGCGTTTCCTCAACTACTTCTACGACGCGGTCGATTTGCTGCACGCCAATCACTGAAAGACCTTGCAAGTAATCCGACTTTGGGGCTCCTTGTGGCACACAACCAGCAACTACAACATGCTTACCGTTGCGCATGCCTGACTTGATCTCATTTCGAAAAGTATCCTCTGATGGATTTTTAACAGTGCAGCTATTTAGAAGCCACAAATCAGCATCATTCTTTTTATTGGTTATGTTATAGCCATATGCAGCCAGTTGTCCAGCCATGTACTCCGAATCGGAGTTATTATGGGCACAGCCCCACGTTTTTACGAATATTTTCTGAATGCCTGGAATAATGCTCTCATATATAGTTCTCTCCGGCTTGGACTCATCGGTGTCATTGTTCGTTGTTTGGGGCTTAATTTGCCGACGTTTCTTGGCACGAACTGTCACATCTTTTTTGTTTTGGTATCGCTCACGCGGTTTAATGTCATCAGAAGTTATCAGGTCTTCTATATCGTCCAAGTTGCTAGCCGGTAGAGCTAATTCTATCATTATTATTTTTTTATTGAAGCACATGTGCTCCAAATATTTTTACAAATTCTTCTTCTTTAACACCGAAAAAAATGTCGATTAATATTGTAGGAAAATTATCGATAAAATACTGGATTCAGTTATAGTGGTTTACTTTTTCTGTATAAAAAAAAGATTACAATTTTTAACTTTTCATGCTCTTTAAAAAATGATTTAAGCTTTATGGAACAATCTGCATTCAATTTCTTTTAAATACCTTGCAATAGTAACTAACGTTTATGTGTGTACACAAAATAAAACAAGTGTGTAAATTACCCAGAAGGGATGCTGTTGACAGAACCAATATGCCCTACAATTTGGAACATAGATATATTTTCAAATAGGGCATATATGTAATCGTTTGTATGTATACATACACACACACAATAATTACTATTTGGGCTAGCGACATTTCAGCAGATATTTCCATCCAGACATTATCGCTGCGACTTCTGTTGCTACCGACCGACATCGTCTGAAAAATGATTCACATTAAGTGCAAAGACGCAGACCTTAATCCCATACCAGTCAAGGTTTGATAATCTAAGCACGTGTATTGAGATCTTAGCAAATACAAACGTTTACGTTTTTGCAAATTTTAGATTGGCATTATCGGCGGATCAGGACTGGATGATCCAGATATCTTGGAAAATAGAAAAGAAATCGTTATTGATACGCCTTACGGTTCGCCATCCGATGCTTTAATAGAGGGCCAAATCGGAGGCGTTAACTGCCTTTTGCTGGCACGTCACGGTCGCAGACATGACATTATGCCTTCGAATGTCAACTACCGGGCCAATATATGGGCCTTACGTCAGGCTGGGTGCACACACTTGATTGTTTCAACGGCATGTGGTTCTCTGCGCGAAGAAATTCGGCCTGGAGACTTAGTGGTGCCGCATGACTTTATAGATCGCACAACAAAACGCGTACAAACCTTTTATGATGGCTGCGCTAAAAGTCCAAGAGGCGTCTGTCATTTGCCGATGTATCCGGCATTTAGTGAACGAACTAGAACATTGCTACTTGAATCCGCAAAAGAACTGCAGATTCCTGCCCACGATAAAGCTACTATAGTCACCGTTGAAGGACCCCGATTTTCTTCTAGGTCCGAAAGTAATATGTTCAGACAATGGGGTGGGGATCTGATTAACATGACTACTTGCCCGGAGGTTGTACTGGCCAAGGAGGCTGGGTTGCTCTATGGTTCTGTGGCTATTGCCACCGATTACGATTGCTGGCGTATGGGTTGTGAGGGAGTGAATGTTCAAGAAGTGCTCAAGACGTTTGCTGAAAATGTTATAAAAGTGAAAAAGATTTTGGTAAATGCTGTTGGCCGTATTGCAGAGCAGGATTGGTCGGAGGACATACTTAATGCTAAGGTAAGTCATGGCTACTGTGGATTTATATAAAATTTACTGTTTTTCGAAAATTTTAGCAATGCGTTTGCAATAACACAATGTCGGGAGCAATGTGACGCTTTTTAAATCTCTGCTGTGACATCACGCAGGAAACGCTATTGCGTAGGAAGCCCCTTATAATGCCAACTAAAAAAAAACTGTATAAGAAAAATCAAACTCCGAAACTCCATTCCATATCAATTGTATACGAACTAGAAACAAACAACGCTGAGGAGGCAGCACCGAAGGTCAAAAAAGACTTAAATAAAGATTCTCCATCTGGTTCAGTCGACTCTTAAATTTGATGGTCAACGATTATAAAGTATTTTATGTAGGAGTTGATAGCACTTTTAAAAGTTTATAATTGCTCATCCAAAGATTGTATTAATTTATGGGCTTCTTTAAAATTAAAGTTGTAATTTCTTATGATACGGTACTAATGGTTGTTTTGCGATTAAAAAAATGGTTAGGCTCGTTTATGGACACTTGCGCTCGACTTGGCTTTTGCCAGCCTCTTCATATTCTTGCGATGATATCCACATTTGTTGAAATGTGCCAATGCTTGCTAGTATAGAGCCACCAATCCAAGCACCAAAACGCCTTTCGACGCTGCCATTGGCTGAAATCATTTTTAAACGTGTATTCGATGGTGCCCGTAATTGCAGATCTCGGTTTAATCGTTCCGGAAAGCCTTGCAGAAGTGTATTTCCGCCTATGGAGATACCTTTAAATAAATTCACGTTTATTTAGAAACAAAATTACAAAACATACCAGTGACTACAACTGAACCAAAGAGTGACAAGCGAACATCAGCATCGCACATACCTACACTCGTAGAGGCGAGCTGTCCAGCGCCTAGCATAGCATTGTCAAACAGATTTTCAGCGATTTTAAAACGTTCTGAGCCAAAGTCTTGGTGGTAGCCGTTGGGAAACTCATAGTGAACTTGTGGAATTTGTCCTGCCACACGATCGTCATAGGGATTCTCCAGCACTTGGAGAACATTCATTTGAAAGTCTTGCATCATTAATTGAAGCATATAGTTTTGCCATGACTGTGTCAGATTTTCAGGCAATTTGCGTAGTGTAAATCGTGCATTGTCTCGCTCCTTGACAACATCTTTTGAGGCGATTTTGTATACTGGTGAGAGATCAATACCTAGTTTTTCCAAGTGCGTGCGACATTGCCTAGAAAGAAAATCTCCGCCAAGTGGTGATTTTACCACAGCTTGAGAGAGCACATAACCTTCGTGAACAGGCACAGCCGATGTGTGTGTTGCCCCACTATCTACAACAAGTGCAGTGGCACGTCCACTTGAAAATGCAGCCAACACTGCATTCTTAACTAGAAAGAATGCTGGCACGTTGTATTTTTCAAACATCAGCTCTGTAAGTTTTTCTCGATTGTTACGTACATTCCACGAGGCTTCAGAAAACAACACAGGGTGATATTCCGGCTCACTTTGTATAACATTTGCATATGCATAGTCTACCACCTTCTCGAACAACTCCCAGTTGTCAATCATGCCATCCTTCATATATGTTTGCACTTCCATGTGGGATCGTGGTACATTGACATAGTTTGTGTCTACATAGAATTTTCGTGTTTCGGCGTCTAGAGAAACCCAATCGAGTGTTATAGTCTATGCCAATTTATACCTTTTATACTTACTGTTTGGTGTGGAATTATTGTCTATCTTTGTTTCAGGATCAAGGTTTGTTTCTGGTGCATTTGTTCCAATGCCCACAACAGATGGAATTTCAGCTTTTGGAGAATCTTCTTGTGCGTAACCAACACGAAGAGAATGGTGACCGGGATCGAACACCAATGCACCAATTTCATCGCCGCCATATAACATATTGCCACCGCTCATATTGGAGCTTTACAATTGGATAGTTTCTCGTCAATTTGTCAAATTATGAATTATGCGGCTTTTTTCACGACGCTACTTATTTAAAATAGGGATGGGATTAAGTACATGAATGAATGCTGTTTCGATTTTTTTGTTATCGATTTCAACAAATTGATATTGACGTTTTACAACTCTATTAAACTTCTTGATTAATAGGCAGAAAGGGATAAAAAAAAAAAAATTATTATAGAAAAGTATAATGGACACTGATAGTATTGAAGATGTATCCCAAATGGAAATCAATATCTCAAATGTAAATTCAGAATCTCAAATAGTGTTAAATGATTTACGGTTGTTGGAGTTACTTCAATTGTATCCTTTTTTGATCAGTAAACGTGTTCGTCCTCAACAGGACGCGGACTACGATGATTGGGCTTGGGAACAAATAACACGTGCATTTAATTTAGGCTACGCTCACCATAATCTGTCTTGTCTTTTTACGGTGGAAGAGCTGCAGTGGCGTTGGGATATACTAAGACCCCTTATGAGAACACTGCAAAAGGCAATCGGACAAATCCCTGAATCATTATGGACCAAAATTGAAAGAATTTGCCAAATGATGGATCATACAGAGCCAAACTTTACAAAACCTTTAAGTTCAATGCAAGAGTACATACTCGGTAAAATAAGTTCGGTGGACAAATTGTCTAATTCCCAATTAAGACGTATGGAGGCTGAGATTGTGCATGCTATATTACAGGAAGAAAGGCATTTACGTGGTTCCATTTCCATAGGCGAAACGCATAAGCAATTGGTAAATCGTGAAATTGCTGAATTTATGAAAGCGATTCGTGTCAAAGAGCTGACTGTTAATGCAGTGGAAACACCACCAGCCATAAACAGCAATAGCGACATTGACTCTTCCAACTCTGACACCATAATTAATAGCTCTCGCACGAATTTAGTAATAAGCAAAGTATGCAGTGCCCATGAGCAGACAAATCCAGAGAATACAGATGATAATGCACCCTCAGAAGCGTCGGAAAAATCGGATTTGCCAGATATTAAAGCTGAACCTCCAGATAATTTTGAAAAAAATTGTTTTCAGCAACAGTCAGACACAAATAGTTTGAACGACACGCAACTGCCGCGTTTTATACCATTAAAAAGCGCGAAATATTATGTACAAAATGTTAAAGTAAATTTGATGCGCACAGATTTCAGCAAGTACAAAGCACAAGCTCGCTTGGAGAAATTTAGCAGCAAGTCCTAGTTTTTATACTTATATATGCTTTGTATATTTTTAAGTGTAAAAGTATATAAAATGCACAAAAGATTTATTTAAAAAATACATAAATATAAATTACATCTTAGAACTATTTTTTAACATTAGTTTTTTTTGTATTGTTGAAAATCTATCAACTAAACAAACGTTTCAAAAACAAATATTAGGAACAAGCTGCCTCGACCCAAAAACAATGTAGTACGCCCAGGTTGATTCCTATATAAAATTTTCCTGACACTTAATATCTTCTATACGTCTTGGAAATACTTATATTAATATTTTGCTTTGTTTTGTTTCTGATTTTTATTATCAACAGCAGTCACAAAAAACTTGTTTACAAACAGTTTACAATAAAAAGGCTTGGCGCTATCAATAAGGAAGGCTGAACAAAGCTGACACAGTCTTAATATTAGCGTTGGTCTGCCCTGTTAGCAAAATGTTCCCAATTGAATTTATTTTTGAGTATTAGATCCCACGACTGTTTACAACAGTTTCCAAATAGATTTAATTGTCTAACGAAGCGAAAAGCGTCTTTTCACCAATTTCTTTTAAAACAACTGATCTGCCAAGTTGCCAACAAACGTTGCCAGGTTCATAGAGGAACCTTCCTTAAATTTCAGACCAATTGTTTTTCCGTAGGCTTGTATAAAAACAGCGCGCACGGCATTCAAGCGTTGCTTTCGTCTGCAAGAGATTAATATATTTTTATGTATCTCGATAAAATGGACGTTACTTGGTGAACTTACAAATTAATGCACTGTTTTGATGCAGCTGTGCTGCCGCCTACATCTTTGGAGGAACTGTTTGCGAAACCGTGCGTTACATTTCCACTGCCTCCGCTTATGCTACTGCCGTTGCTATTAGTGCCGCTATTTGACGTGTTGGTGGTGCAGTGGTAACCATTGCCGCCATTACAAATGGGAATGTTGGTGTTGTCCGCTTGTTGTTGAGCCACAAATTTCATCATATAGCTTCCAGTCATGATTGAATCAATGGAGCCTGTGTCCGTGACCACTTGCCAGCTCCCATTCGATGAGGTAGACTCCTGTCGTTGTCGTGAAGCCGCATTAAGGCCGGGTACTGATATGGGGCTAGTGCGAGAGCTGCTAAAAAATAAAAATTCCATAGTTTGACAGTTATTTTAAAGGAATCTCAAGCAGCATTACCGTTTCGGATTGGGCGATCGGCTGGTTATCGAATTGGCAAACGTCCCGGTTGTTGCCGTTGTCGTTGCAAAAAAATTATCCGTTATGGACATATCACAGTTGGAACAATTTGAATAACTATCGTTGCTATCTTGATCGAAAGTCAGTATACAGTCTCTGATAATAACAAAAATTATGAATAATACTATATAATTATTAAGGGAATACTACTTACTCCTTAAGGGGCTCTTCATCACAGCAATCAGATTTAATAACAATGACACTGCTGCCGCTACTACTAGATGTCTTTGTGCGTTTGCGATGTTCTACAATGCTGTACTCTTCATCCGTAATGAATTTCAGCATATGAAAACAAAAAAACATGATGTCCTCCCCACGCTTAAGACGATCAGGAAGTTGGTGGCCAAACAAGTACCAGTCGTAGGCCAATGTAAAATAGGCCATTTGCAGTTCGTTTAGTGATTGGTGTATTAGACCATCGGCCCAAAGTGATAATCGCACTAGCGAAACAAAGAGAGGTGTACGGTCCCAGCCACTGATGCAGTGTATAAGTAATCCCGAGTTGTCCTCTTGTATATATTTTAGTGTAGCCCTGAGGTAATTTTGTGTAATGCTGACCAAATCCCACTCGCGATATTCAGGCCAAATTATATCAATATCAGCTGCGGGTCCTAAATTTGGTATATTGATGTTGGCATCATTGAATGACTGCTTCCAATTGTAGTACAAGTTTTTAGCCTGGTAGTTGTTGTCTCGAAATTTCTTGAAAAACTCACAGCCGGGATAGGGCAATGATAGTAAGTTGAAGCTCTTGTAATGCTTGTTTGGATCGGCCTTCTCTGACGATGAGACCCTAGGTAAATTTGTGTACAAAGTTTGCAAAATTTTTCAACAATAAAGCCCAACATTCGTTCAAACTTACGCCATAAAGTATTTTATTTTACGATTCTCAACCATTAAGTCAACAATTGTTGACACATTTAGAGCATGCAGCAATTGAATATCGCTTTTAATGACCTCATCGTAGGAAAATTGTGACTGCTCGTTTATGTGATTGATCAGTGATTCATCAGTGGAGTCCGTATCGTTTTCCGCATCATTTGGCGCTGTATAGTTGTTGCCGCTCAGACAATCGTATGCGTAATCCACAACCTTGCGACCATAAGTTTCCGGCATCACTGACAATGTGGCTGACCGACAAATGTACTTGCCCCGATACATAATGACGGGAACAGCAAATCTTTGCCGGCAGCGCGCATATTTCGCCATGGTAATGAGTTCCTTTATTCGCTGCACATCATACTGATCCTCGTATATAGTATTCTGCTGTTGCGGCTGCGGCGGCTGTTGAGCTTGCTGCTGTTGAGCTTGCTGCTGCTGCTGAGGAAGTGGGTTCGCAAAGGTAACAAATGCTTGAATGCCTCCAACTGTATTGTCGCTGCCTGTGTCAAATAGAGCCCCACTGCTGCCATTGCTGCTGTTCAGTGAGTTTGCGGTAGCTGTTGTTGCCGATGAGGCTGAGCCAAATGTTCCGCAAAATCCGTTGTTGGGTATAAGTGTTTTGGCCATGTGTCCGTGCTCGTATTCGGGAATCAGCAGTCGCCCAGGATAACGCGGACTTAATAACCCATTTGTGTTGTCCAGTTCAATAAGACTGTAGTCCACTTTGTAGAGGAACTCACATTTCTTGGATATGGCGTACTCCTGTTAATAGACACAAAGTAAAAGACAATTCAATTGGAATCCATAATAAAATCAATAAGGTGCTTTCCAGATTTAACTGAACTGCATCTAATATCTTGTTATTGTTGTTGTTGAGAATTCAACGACTCTCTATAGCTTGCATTAATAGACGCTGCACTTCTAAAATGCGATAAGCAAAATATGTATATTTTTAAACACAGTCAGGGCCGTACAGGGTATCAAAGTAGGGGTTTCTATTTTGCTTGGGCAATTGTTATAACAAGTTCCTGTTGCCGAAATGATCAGTACCAATAGCCGAGTCGATAAATCTTTTTTGTAAGTAAAAATTTATTTGTTTAAGCAACTAGGCCTACATAAAGCCACCTACAAAATTGTGTCATTACACAGGTCAACATGGTTTAGTTGTTGGGAAGCTAAGGGTCATTTCCGAAGCAATTTGCTGCTTAGAATCCGAATCCGGGGTCAGAATTGGCCCATCACGTCAGGATTTTGAGATATTTACAGGGTGCAAACAATTTTTGTGGTCTGTCTCTCTAGTTACATCATTTAGTACCACTCTTTGATTTAAGAGTTCAAGAGATCAATAACGAATTGTTTTCGCAAATTTATGGCTATTCGAAGTTACGAAATATATCCCTTCGACGTCATAGCATTTGCATTAAGCCGTTGAGACAATAGTTTTTTACTGTGTAATTTCTCTTGAAAATTTGCACTTGGGGTTTTTGAGGTCACTGAGAATAATTTTGAAGTCACAAAAATAATCGTAATTGATCTCTAAATGATGTAATGGGAGGGACAGACACCAAAAATTGATTAAACCCTTTACATAACCTCAAAAGTAGGAAAAAACGCGGTACATAACCTCAAATATCTCAAAATCCTGACGTGATGGGCCAATTCTGACCCCGGTTTCGGATTCTTTGCAGCAAATTACCTCGAAAATGACCCTTATCTTTCCAACAACTGACATGACCCCGGAATTTGTAGTCCTGTGTATTAGGTCGATTTTATTTCTTCTTGACGCACAGGGTACAGCATCATGCGCGAATTAGCCAAATTTTAGATACAAAAATTTAACAGAATAAATAAAAAACGCGAAAACTCCCTACCTGAGCTTATGAAAGGCATTTTGATACAAAGATCTTATGGTCTCTGTCACGCCTCTTTCTGCCTGTTGCAAAAATGTGATACACTCTTGAAAATTCCTCTTGCCTTTTAGTCTTTCGTCATTTATAAAGCAAATTTTAAAGGTCCATCTTCAAACTATTCTCCCGATGCATTATACATTATTCATGACTGACTTGCCTGTCATCCAATTCCATTCTTCCAATTGAAAAAGCCAGTGCACAAAATGCACTTTGTACAGAGCTATTATTGGAGATGTTCCAAGACAAAATTCCAAAATTAAAGGTTGTACAAAAAATCCGTCAGTTGAGAAGAGATATCCCGCATCACCTCACCTCACGCTACATTTTAAAATGGCTTGAGTCCCAGGTCAACCTATCTGCTAAAGAGACAATCGACCCATTATTTAGATCATTCTAATCCAAGTCCAATTTATCCTGTTTAACATTTCATTTTGTGTAAATATTCAATTAAGCATGCAGTCAACGACAACATCAACTAATTATATTTGATATTATTTAAACTATTTTTTTTTAAGATATACAGCGAATAAATAAGACGTTTGCAATATACAATTTTAGCAACCTTCTTTTTGGGAACACTGTTTTTGTCAGCTCAGCTGTTTTTGTGTCTTGTGTTACTGTCAAACATGTTCAGTTTGGTCTATAATTTAACCATGAATCGACTAAAAAACGAACAACGCTTGCAGATTATTGAATTCTATTATCAAAATTCATGCTGGGTTAAGAAAGTGCATCGTGCACTCCTTCCATTTTATGTTCAGTTTGGGCGACCTTCTGAGACGGCTATTCGGAACGTTGTGAATAAATTTCGCACCAAATTTACATTATTGGACATCAAACCACCAACACGCATACGTAGAATGCGGACAGAGGAAACTATCGCGGCTGTATCCGCCACAGCGCTGTTGAAGACCGTGAATTATCGATTCGGCGCCGTTCGCACCATAGGCCCTATGCTAAAGGGCCCCACACTGTTACTCCACTACGTGGAAAATTTTGCGGAAGGATTTGGATGTAAAACCTTTTAAAATACAACTGGTGAAAGAATTGAAGCCACACGACCTACCACAACGGCTTACTTTTGGTGAATGGGCGCTGGCGAAATTGGATGAAGATCCACTTTTTTATTGGAAAATTGTGTTCAGCGACGAAACTTGTTTCTGGTTGGATGGATACGTGAACAAGCAAAATTGCCGTATTTGTTGATATTGGAACAAAGATAGCACACGAGGCACACGTCTTGTGCATAGCTTTTTAGTCACTAAAAGACAAAAAAAAAGGAACTGGGTGTGCTTGTACATATAAGGAGTCCTAATCGCAAGTTAGGATGTCCTAGCTCCTATAATCTCGAAGGTGTAGACGTCATACAGACGGACATTTCCTGTTCCTTCCCTTGATCTTCTGACCATATTGGTGGTAACATTAGGGGTCCCTGGTATCCTGTTCTATGTTACATTCACTTGATCAAACTTAATATACTCATTTTCAGAATAACATTTTATATTTACTGCTGTAACTAGGAAGTTTAATCGTAAGTAATCACACTTTAAGTTTTGTCTGCGTCATATTTGATAAATGCATTTCGCCCACTGTGAGCTCTCATCCTCTCCCAAGTAAATTCACGAGAGCCCACAAAAAACTTACACAATACTGTTGTGGAGCGCACTTTGTATTGAAGTAAGCTTTAGTGTCAGTGACGCCAGAGTGCTTGCGTTTTTATCAACAACTTGTTTCGCTGTTTTCATAGTATGTGTATAAATGTATACATATATATATACACACATACGTATGTACGAATGCATGTATAAATGCACGAGATTGCAGCTGGCCGCCAAGTTGGAGACTTAGCGGTTATACGTGCATATGTTTGTGTATAGTCGAAAGCTACCGCTACGTTTCTCTGTTGTTATTGTTGTATTGAACAGCTAGTTTGTGGTCATTGTTGTTGCATTTTCTTATACCCTGTACCCAATAGGGTTATAGGGTATTATAGATTCGCGCAATTTATGTAACAAGCAGGAAGAGGCGTGGTATGAACCAAAACATTATCATGATTTCGGGTAACAATTGAGCTTTTCGCGTCTATCGGTCCGCTCATATTAAAACATTTTTTTCAGCGACCATAAGTGCTAAGGAAATCAAGTTCTGTCGATACCAAGTCGCTTCATGTCGATATCTTGGTATGTCGACCCTTTGTTGTTACCAGTCTAAACTGGCCACATATGAAAGGTGCATCAACTCACAATCGCCTCCTCTATGCACCGCAACAAAAATAGGAAAGTGTGGACTTTTCTCAAAACAACACCGCCGCAATCGCCACAACCCATAGACCTTCAATTAAATGTATCAACACAAAATCTTTGGGAAATTATAATTTTCTTATTAGGCAAATTGGTGCAGGGTATTCCGGTGTCGGCTCCTTACCGAATGATTCACTTTTTTTCTTTCTTTTTTTTACCATATACACTCACACACACGTATATATATATGAAGCAACTTGGCAACTGGCAACTTACTTGCTCAGCTTCAAACCCACCATATTTTTCTGTTCGCCTGTTAATAAGGCGCTGTAATAGTCGGCAGAAAACAACAAACAATCGCTTAAAAAAAAATAGTTTGTTTTGACATCTCTTTGTTATTGTTGCTCTTTTCGCTGTCGTAGCAAACGTTTTATCAATAACATTTTACAGATAATTCAACAGTTGGGCGAGTTGCCCACAAAAATTAAAACATAAAGTCAACTAACAATAATAAGGATTCATTCCCAGTTACTATCTTTTTGTTCCTGCAAACTGGTAACCAAAAAATCAGTAATGAAAACAATAGTTTCTTGCTGTTTCAAAAGTCTTGCACTTTGTCTGTAAACTCAAAAGAGTCCGTTGCATGGAACATTCAAACCCGGATTTTAAAGACTTTGCAAATGCTGGGCAAACAGAAACAGTTGCTGCACCGCGACATACTTAGTTTCTCGCCGTTGTGGTAACTTCTTTCAGCAGCACTGCAGAGCGCAGACAGCAATGGCGAGTAAGTAAAACGTGCTGCAAGCTGCAAGCGCACCAACAGCCAACAGTACCAACAGTAAAACAAAACAGCAAATAAACTGCTCAACCTAACTGCCAAATGGCGCAAATACAAAAATAATAAAAATTGGACAAAATAAAAGTTTGGCAGGTTAACTGAATTTAGTTTACGTTAACATTCCGAATACTTTGCACTTGCATTGTTGCGTATTCCTCGTTTGTCGGGCAAGAAAAATCAATTTTCATGAGGAATTAATTACACTAGTTGACACGAAAAATGAACCTTCGTAAAAAAGTGTTTTTTAGGGTAATTTGGGGTCGAGAAACACGAAAATGGCAACCTTTTTTTTTTCTTAAGCACCGTTTTCGAGATATTTTCGAAAAACATGTTTTGGGCACTTATTTCAGTTATTTTTCAATATCTCGTGTATAAAATTTTGTATCGACTTGAAAGACAATTAGATCGAAAGATATTGATTTGCTCTTTACAGTGATATATAATTATGTACAGATTTAGTCAAAATTATAGAAGTTACAAGCAACCAAAGTCGAAAATTTTTACCATTTTTCAAAATACAAACTTTCGGATTGCTTTTTATTAACGAAAAAAAATATTTAAAAAATATGGTATGCCTTAATCTGAAAGAGAATTCTTTTACGAACATTTCGAGTCTAAGATCATTAAAATCGGGTAAGAATTGTAGATGATATGGAGCCATGAATGAAAAAACACGACTACAGCTGCATACAAATGCGTGAAGACCTAACTGAACGCAAATCAAAAACTTTGAGTGAAAAATTTTTTTTTCATACAAAAGTGTGAATGAGTGAAGATTGGAACTTTCGTATATGGCTCCATAACATCTACAATTCTTACCCGATTTTAAAGATCTTAGACTCGAAATGTTCGTAAAAGAATTCTCTTTCAGTTTAAAGCTTACCATAATTTAAAAAAATTTTTTTTCGTTAATAACAAGCAAGCCGAAAATTTGTAACTTTGAAAATTGGTCGAAAATTACACTTTTTTTCGACTTTGGTTGCTTGTAACTTCTATAATTTTGACTAAATCTGTACATAATTATATATCACTGTAAAGAGCAAATCAATACCTTTCGATCTAATTGTCTTTCATGTCGATACAAAATTTTATACACGAGATATTGAAAAATAACTGAAATAAGTGCCCAAAAACATGTTTTTCGAAAATATCTCGAAAACGGTGCTTAAGAAAAAAAAAAGGTTGCCATTTTCGTGTTTCTCGACCCCAAATTACCCTAAAAAACACTTTTTTACGAAGGTTCACTCGATGACCCTTAAATTTGTAAAGTAGTGTTATTCAACCAAAACAAAATTCCAAGCATTTTCATCTGAGGCGTCTTCTCTGAAGAGCGTGTTTATACCCTGTACCGTATATTAAGTTTGTGCAAGCCGAAAATGTATGTAACATACAGAAGGAGAAGTCGGAGACCCCCAAAAGTTACCTAAAATATGATCAGGGTGACTAGAGAAGTCGATATACACATGTCCGTATGAACGCCTAGATCTCAGAGCCCTTATTATTCCATAGGAGACAAGTTTTAATTTTAAATTTTTTGATATCGGGGTTACATAATATAGCTACCATAGGGGTGTTTCAAAGGACCTCGAAAAAAATCACATGTTTTAGATGGATAATTCGTTTGTTTATGAAGATATCGTAACCAAATTTTGCATTCGGAAGTTTTTTAGCATGGAACGTAAATCTTATAATTTTTAAAATAAAAATCATCAAATAATTATTATTTTTGGATTTTTTTCATCAAAATTGCATAATAATTCTTATTTTTTGACTTAAAAAATAAAAATTATGAAATAATATTTAAATGACAATTTTTATTTAAAAATTGCAAAATAACGCTTATTTTTCAATTTTTATAATAAAAATGTAAAATAAAAATTATTGACCAATTTTTATTTTATAAATCGAGAATAAGAGTTATTCTGCAATTTTTATTATATAAATTGAATATAAAAGTTATTGAGTGATTTTTATTTTAAAAATTGAAAATAAAAATCAAATTTGAATATCTTTTAAACCACGGGGTGTATTACAATGGTTGACGTCTTGTTGTGATGCACACTTCAACACCTTTCCATCGATGCCAAAAATGTCCTTGAAGGATCAGTGGAAAGGATCCCACAAGGGAAAATATTGAATTTGGACACCTTTTGAACAAAGGGGTGTATTACAATGATTGATGTGTTTTTTTGATGCACACATTAACACCTTCCAATTTGATAAAAGCAATCGAGTTGCTTAACGATGATCCCGAATTGGCACCGAATGACGATGATGATAATGAGGAACTATTGGAGGATGTCCGCATTCATTCAGTGGCGGATCCAGAATTTTACCATGGGGGTTTTGGATTTTAATATTTCATTCACTTTTAAATTTCTTAATACATCTCTCAAGCAACGGTGTAATGAAAGTATATCATTTTGGAAGAATAGGCAAGAGGAGCGGCGGCTCGGATTTACCCAAAACCCCCCTTAAAGACGCCTCTGACTGTACTGAGAGCGAGCTACGTTCTATGATAGAGAGTAATTTTTGGCTATGCTCTCACACGAACAAGAATTAACAAAAAGACAAAAAATTCAAATAAATACTAATTTTACAATATTTAAATAAATGAATAAAACACATACATATACTATTATAAAAATAAAGCAAACTGTTAAACTTAAATAAATGAGTTGTTTGTCATTACTTCGATATATGCACACTTGCATGTCTTTGAGGAGTTTTTAAACATCGATGGAAAGGTGTTACTATGTGCATCAATCATTGTAATACACGCATTGGCTTTGGAGAATATACACTGATTTCATATTTCGCCTAAAGCACATGTTAAATGCGTCTATATAAAAGTTTTGGTAACTGTGACTTCTTCACGTGTAGTTTTACAAATAATTGGTTCAACATTTAAATTCATTTTTTTTTGTGAATCCTTTGTTCCGACCCTTTAAGGACATGTTAAGCATTGATGGAATGTGTGCATCAAAAAAACACGTCAATCATTGTTCAAAAGGTGTCCAAATTCAATACTTTCCCTTGTGGGATCCTTTCCACTGATCCTTCAACGACATTTTTGGCATCGACGGAAAGGTGTTGAAGTGTGCATCACAACAAGTCGTCAACCATTGTAATACACCCCGTGGTTCAAAAGATATTCAAATTTGATTTTTATTTTCAATTTTTAAAATAAAAATCACTCAATAACTTTTATATTCAATTTATATAATAAAAATTGCAGAATAACTCTTATTCTCGATTTATAAAATAAAAATTGGTCAATAATTTTTATTTTACATTTTTATTATAAAAATTGAAAAATAAGCGTTATTTTTAAATTTTTAAATAAAAATTGTCATTTAAATATTATTTCATAATTTTTATTTTTTAAGTCAAAAAATAAGAGTTAAGATTGATTTTTTTGATAAAAATTAAGAATAAAAATTTATCCTTATTTCGGATAGTCCTTTCAAAAATATGATATGTACTGGATTGTACTTTCATCCAAAGCACTTTTTTCCCTTTGATTTTTTTTAACACCATAACTCTTATTTGCGATCCCTGTTTTTTAGAGATCTTCAACACTCGTATCAAATTGTATCAAAATCGGTTGACTATATCATATAGCTCCCATAGGGCAGATCGGTCAAAAAAACGTTTTTTGCACAAAATTCGTTGTGTTTCGTTTGTTTATGAAGTTATCGTTACCAAATTTGGCACTCAGAATCTTTTTATAGTTCCCAAAGTTTTATATAAAACTTCCGAGTGCCAAAGGGTTTAGCTGGATAAGGTACTGGAAACTGCCCCCAGGGATTTTTGAAAACTTAAAAAAATATGAAATTTTCTTATTTTGTTTTAAGTCTGTTCCTTAAATATGTCAATCACTATTTTTTTTTTAAAGACGTGTTTTTATACGTTCTTTATTTGGTGAGAATATGAATCAAATCGATTTGGTTGAACAATGCAAAAAAATAATTGTATGAAAAAAATAAATTTTTTTGTAAAAGATGCCAAAAGTTATAATAAATTTTGAATATTTTATAGTATACATAGACCTTGTTATTATGAGGAAAAAAACTAATTTATTTTGTAGGTAAATATAAAAATATTAACATTGCTCAACAAGCTATTTTTTAATTATTTGCATTAAATGGTGCAATTGAATAAAAATTTATGGGCTTATGTTTAACATGAAAAATGAATTAGCTAGACCCTTTGATCAAAATCGGTTGACTATATCATATAGCCGCAATAGGACCGATCGGTAAAAAAAAAGTTTTTGGTGCGAAATTCGACTGTTTTTTGTATGTTTATGAAAATATCGTAAAATTTTAAAATAAAATATCTTTTGGAGTTCTTAAACAATATATCGGATTTAATTGCAATGTGGAGGTTCAGGGTATCCCAAAGTCGTCCGCGCCCGACTTTAACGTACTCCATCTTTAATACAGCGTGTTATTTTTAGAGGTTCACAACTTTGAGTTGGCAGCACTGCTTTATCTGAAACCCCATTTAACAGATAATTGCTTTTTGTTGAGTTTGGTTTGACATTTCATTATGAAAAGACTTACACCAGAGCAACGCTTGCAAATTGTTGAAATTTTGTATCATTACGTTCGTAGAACTTATTCAAAATTCAAAATTTTGTTCTCCAATGAAGCCCATTTTTGGTTGAATGGGTACGTATCAGAGACCTGCAATGGTACACCGGAACTACTAAAACACTAGTTTGAAACAAACTATTTTTCGTGCATGCTCATTTTCAAGCACTTCAAAAAATGAAGTGCTTTATTTTTGCAGTACTTTGCAGTAATTTCGTTGTGACGTGTGTATATAAATGCATTATCAAAAAAAATAAAAAACAAACATTTCTGAGGGTTAAACTGTTAAAAGCAATAATTTGCAACCTTACAAACAATATAGCCAAAGGCCTTAGATGCCAGTTGCTATAACGTATTTTAAGTTAGATTTTAAATTTTAATTATAATCTAACTGCATATAATAATAATAAAAAAAGCTTTCCTGAATCAAAACAAATGCAAATAAATAAAAAACAGCAAGCCCACTTCGATCGCTTCAAAATTTTACACACATACTACCACTAGTGTCAGCGATGCATACTTAGTATAGCATCAACAAATTGAAAAAGCACAAACTGCAAGCCGACACAAGTGAATTTTGTGTAGTAGTGTTTTTGTGACGTATTATTTCACCACAAATGACTTTTTTTAGTGTGTAATACTACACTACTATTTTTTAGTAATCTTATGCACACTACTACCATTTTTTTAGTAGTGCTTCACAAACATATCCACTATTAAGACTAGTAACTAGTAGTGCCACTACTTGCAGTTCTCTGGTACGTATATAAGCAGAGTTGTCGCATTTGGAGTGAGGATAATCCACAAGCTGAAAACCGGGAAATCAAAATTCGAAGAGTTATTGGCGAAATACGGCCATAAATGCTGCGGAAAATTTGTGAAAATTGGAGTTGCAGCGGTCACATGGCCGAAATCATATTTAAACATTAATGTCATAAAATTTTCTATCCGATAAAGCCCGTTTCATTGATATTAAAAACATATTTCTTCGTTTTATTATGATTTAAGCTTGTGTAACTCTAAAAAGTCACCCTTTATAAAAAAATAATCAGATATGCAGTTTAGCGAGAGATGCATATTATCAGAACAAGGCCACCGCCGTCAGATCTTCTTGGCAATGGGGCTTAAATTTAGTAATTTTCGGCTGTAAATACTTGCATCATAAAATTCCTTGTATTGAATTTAATTACGATCATCGATTTGATTCTATCCAATGTAAGTTCAGAACGGTCGCTCTTCCAACTGTTCTTGATGAGTGAAAATGATCGCTCAGATGGTGTGTTGGTACCTTTGACAAAATAAAGCCCAAGTCACGCAGAATCTTTTTCGAGTTTCGAACTCGGAGAGAATTGTCCACTCTGTCTATTTCAGTTCTCTCTGGGCTCTGGGTGTGATGGTGTTCGACACTGTTACGTTAGTCCTTTCTCCACACTACGATTCGTCGTCATTGTTGCTTGTGTTTGTATGCATTATACGTTTCTTTTTGGTTTTAATTTCATAGCCACGCGTAATGTCGAGAGATGGCAACAAACAAATAGATTGACATTTACAAATCAATACATAAAGAAAATTATGTAGATTTTTAAAACAAATTAGAGCGAAATATTGAACAATTTCTTTTCATTCTAATTTTGTTAAATGACTTTTTTTTTTTAAATTGGTTAGTTTCTCCGAAATATGTGATGATTTCAGAATTTTTTAAAAAGTAGTAATTGAGACGAAAAATCATGCAATGTAAAAAACGGGAGTAAACACGAAAAAACGGTACCCTGGGAACTGTCTCAAAAAAACGGTAATTCCCGTTTTCCCAAGGCTCTAGGGGGGGCCTACCTATACCTATAGGTACATTAGGTTTGTGCAATGTATGTGACAAAATGCTTAGGCTCTATGGGAGGCCTACCTATACCTATAGGTACAAAGGGTACACTAGATTTGCAATGTATGTAACAAAATGCTTATCATAACCTCGGATAGCGATTGAGACGTGTCTGTCTGTATGAACAGCTAGATTTCGAAGACTATAAGAGCTAGAAATACGAAACTTTACCAGCTGGTGCGCATATTTCCTCAAAAGATAGTCTGTTGAATTATGTCAATATCTTTCCCCGTTACCGCGCAGTAGATTTACGCGGTTTTTAGCTAAACTTTTCAATGTCTCTGAAGTTTTAGAGTAATGCGCCATGGTACATGCATCTGTGTGTCAAAAATAAACAAAATATGACGAATACAACAAATGTTATAGTTAAACTATTTGACTCTACGTTATTATGGTAACAAGTGAGCTAAAATCACCAATTTTGGTAAGCTGATTCATTTGGCTCTAATGAACAAAACCACAAAAATGTACAGGGTTTTTTACACTGTCGGGCACCGCCTCGACGGTATTACATTTTTTGAAATGAGGCAGTGAAGGTTGCATTAGAGCTTTCAATTATTATTGATTTAATCTGCACTGCAACAGGCACACATGAAGCACCTGAAAGCTGCGACACCAGTTACAACTCTGTAAAAGGATGGGCACTGATGCTGTACAACCTTGTACAATAATAATACGAGCATCTTCAGAGGTGCATTATGCGTCGCAGTTAAATCAAGAGTGGCCATTTCTGAAATTATAATGCACCACATGTTGATGGGTTTAGTATAATATTGTACCACTAGTTTTGCTCTCCCGGACATGCGCCCGGGCTGCTGAAGCCAGGTTAGTGTTTCCAGATTGCAGATGCTGCGCATTGGACACAAGGTGTGCACGCGATACGACTCGATTCTTGGCAAAGTGCTTATACGCTGTGCAAGTTCATGGATACCTGGCCCAAGTGTCTACGGGTCGCCGGCCCACGTATCTGGGCGGCAAAAAGTTGACGCAACTCTTTATCGATGACAATCAGTATACGATGGATACAAATGTGCAATAGCACACAGACTTGGCGCCCACACATGAACACAATAGAGCTGAACATGCAACAGGCCAACATAATGTAGCAACAAGGAACAAGGATTTATCTTAACCATACTTTCTTTTGTACAATAGAAATCAGTTTAGAACACCCTGCAACTTATAAATATGTTCGCCCATCAGGCATATTCCATCGCGCCCACGCAATGGCAGTCATTACGAAAGCACTGCCCTGCAACTGACTGAATAAAGAACATTGCTTGGATGCGCCAAGCGCCAAGTACCCACGCACACGATGCCGGCAAGCCTAGGCGCTCAGCAAACGGTACATCAAAATGTACCCAGAATGCAACAGACACAAATTTTATACATGTCTGTGTAGATACTATAGTAAATATGTTTTACTCTACATGTACTGTGTATTTCCTACGTAGGAGTTGGGTATATGTGCATAAACAGGAGGGCGCACTGGTGTGGATGTACACCGTTGTTTGAGAGAGCAATGGATGTTACTGGATGTTGCAACCCCAAAAGTGCAGCAGTAGCTGCACATTTGAGATTCAATTTGCAGACTGGAACGTCGATTCGAGCCAGGCAAAGGCAACGCATACACAAAAAGGTAAATCACTGTCCCAGTATCAGATGTGTGTTTACTGTAAAACAATTTAGCGGAGCTTACAAATTTTTCATTTTTTGCATTTTCTGCTTGCAAAAGTTTGCTTAGGCTTTTGTGCATTTTTACTCGTTTGTCAAACAGTACAGTGGAAAAAAAAATATTTTAAATTTAAAGCATATCATTTTTAGGTATCAACTAAACGAAATCGTGACTTAAGCATTACAAACAATAAAAAAAGCAAAAAAAAAAGCAGCAGCAGCAACAAAAACTACAACAACAGGTGGATATAATTTAGTTTCCTAAATAAATTCTGAAGAAAGTGAAAATGTTTATACATATGCATTAACGTACAAATATGTATATACATATGTATGTACATGATGACCATTTCGAATTCTTTTAATAGAACTTATACGAAAATTGTTATTTTTCTTTTTGGCGCCCACACATACATACACATTGGCATTAATATGTAGATAAATTTAATACATATGTATACAGATGCAGCTTTACAATGAGCGTCAATGTCATTTGGCAAGGATTTATTTTAAAAATAAATAAACATAATTACATTAGAGCGTGCATATTTTCATTAACAGCATATTGATTAAAGATTATTTATAAAATACATAAATTTTTTAATGTATGTATGAATGCATCAAGTTCAAAATTCATCAATCAAGCTGTAATGAAATTTGATAACGTAAGATGTTTTCAAACACAAACAGGTTGAGAAAAATAATATAATTATACACATAGTACATGTTTCTGGTTTCAAATTTAAGCTTCAAATGGAATACTATTCGAAAAATAGTAAAATAAATAAGGAAGAGAACTGGATGCAAAGGATGCAGAGCTATCAATATAAACAGGCCGATTTGAACCGTTTTGTAATGAATTATCTTATAACGGGTATGTAAAAAATACTTAAAAACTTACTTTCATGATAAAATAACCTTATAGAGGGCTACAAAGATGCAGCAGAGACATTCGAATTGGAAGCGAAGCTAGAGCCCAGCCTAAAAATGTTAAACCCCGAGGAACGAATGCGCGTACATAGTGCAGTTAAAGAAGGGCAAGTCGAGAAAGCTGTAGAGATTGCCCACAAACTGTATCCAATATTACTCGGAAGCGATAATTACATTTACTTTCATATGCAGCAATTGCAGTTAATTGAATTGATACACGAACGAAAGCTTCAACAGGCTTTGACCTTGGCACAGAACAAGAGCTCCGGTTTGTCTGATGTAGGGCGTGAAAATATCCATGAAATGGAACGCACCTTAGCATTATTAGCTTTCCAAAAGCCCGAAGAAAGACCCTTTTCCGATCTAATGCAGCAAGGCCATAGACAGAAGGTAACTTATTAAATTTAGCTTTAATGTTTACAAACGATCTTTTGAAACAATACTAACTTCAGATGGCCAGCGAATTAAATTCGGCGATTTTAAAGTATAATAACACCGAAGAAACTAAACCGAAACTGATGTTCCTGATCAAATTAATATTATGGGCCCAGGGCAAATTGGATAGTCGTTATCAAAAGGTTGATTTAGAAAGCGACGACTTTGAAGAAGAATTTAGACAGATGTTGGAAGGCCCATAAGTAATTCTTGACACATATAATAGTTATTATGACTAAAGGAAATGCTTTTGATGTTATTGATGTACTTGTATCTGTTTTTGGTGTCATTCAATAAATGTCCGTTATTGTTTTCAATCTAATTGTACTTGTTTTTGTGCCAAATCATTATATGTTCTAGTACTGTTTCCCATTGGGCTGCTAAATCAGAATTAAGACAATTAATTGTTTTAAATTGCCTTTGGGTCTAACAATTATTTATGCTTTCCCTAGAGCAAAAAAACTTAGTTAAGAGTTTTTCTTTTTACTGAGATCGCAATATTTTGGGATTCATCAATTACCTTCCCATCGTTGATCAGATTTTACTGGCATTATTATAAGCTAAAATATGGGGAATGAAATACCATGTATCATTACAACAAACAAATTCTTAAATAATAAATGTGAATCAATGTCAACATTAATAACAATTTAAATAAAAATGTACAACTATGCTTATAAACAGCGATTACAACTCTTACAATTTTTTAAATAAAAATCATCAAATATCAAGATCATCAAATTTTTTTATAAAAATTGAAAAAAAAGATTTATTCAATTCAACTTATTGCACATCTATCTATATACAGTGAATTTCATAACTATAGGACAGTCGCAAATTTAAGTTTTAAGTGCAAATATAACGGTTTATAAGTACGATCCAGCAAAACTTCCTTTTACAAAAACAACTACCTAATATTGGAGCTTTTAATT
This sequence comes from Chymomyza costata, assembly GCA_018150985.1. NCBI lineage: Eukaryota > Metazoa > Arthropoda > Insecta > Diptera > Drosophilidae > Chymomyza > Chymomyza costata. The sequence goes on along the minus strand of JAECWU010000190.1, from coordinate 566,903 downwards.
TACCGTAACGTTATTGCACTGTTGCTTCACACGGTGTTTCGCAATAGCTTATGCATGGATATACCACTTTTGGTGCAGTTTTAAGCGTATCATAACTATAGGACAGTAGTCCTTTATAAGGGAATTAAGTGTAAGGATGGCATAAATATATTTTATTTTAATTTTAAATCACTCGTTTTATGATAAAACGCGGCAAGGTATGACATTTAGTTTAGAGGAGACAGACCGTATTATAGCCAAAATCGACATGGTGCTTAGAATGGTCAAAATTTATGAAAAAACTTATAAACCGATAGCATAAATATTTTTAAAAGTTCTTTAAAAACATTGAAAAATATATAAAAAAAATAAGTTAAAGATTATTAGTAAGATTTCGGAGCGCTATGATAAAACGCGGCAAGGTATGACATTTAGTTTAGAGGAGACAGACCGTATTATAGCCAAAATCGACATGGTGCTTAGAATGGTCAAAATTTATGAAAAAACTTATAAACCGATAGCATAAATATTTTTAAAAGTTCTTTAAAAACATTGAAAAATATATAAAAAAAATAAGTTAAAGATTATTAGTAAGATTTCGGAGCGCTAAAAACGAATAATCTTAAAAAATTCATCATATTCTTCCGTTCCTTGCTCATAGTTGGTAGTATTAACGGACTATAAAATGTCCAAAACTACACTTTGGCAAATCCTCAAGAAGTGCCCACTCAAGATACATGTCAGGATGTCAGAATCTTGGACCATTACAAAAATGCCTGCTATGATCTTGTTATAGTAACTCATGTTTTATAGGCGTGATTTTGCGAATTTTTTTCGTGCATGTTTTTCAAAGATTTTCCTTATAAGGTTGATTGTTCTTATATTTTCCAATGAGAAAACATTGAGTTCGAGTAGTCCTGGAGGATATAATTACTATTGGAAAGATTTGCCAAAGGACTCACAAAATTTTTTCCAGCGAAATTTTAGAAGTGGTTTGGTGCTTGTGCGGGGCGCATGTAAAGCCTGTTACACCATCGACCTTCCATTAAACTCATCTTAAAAGAGTAGCGGAGAATTCTAAGATGTCTTTCCGAGCAGTTTGATAGCATTCCATTGTAAAAATACGGCGAAACCCTAATATTTTAACAGGACAACGCCTCAATTCAAGTAGATAAACACGCGAAAAATTCTTGAAGGCAACTCTTACGGTCAGAGAGCCTGTGAATTTTCATTTACTTTATTTTTAACTTATTTCTCAATGTTTTTAAAGAAGTTTCAAATATAATATTGTTATCTTTTTATATGAATTTTCATATATAATTAAAATAAAATATATTTATGCCATCCTTACACTTAATTCCCTTATAAAGGACTACTGTCCTATAGTTATGATACGCTTAAAACTGCACCAAAAGTGGCATATCCATGCATAAGCTATTGCGAAACACCGTGTGAAGCAACAGTGCAATAACGTTACGGTAAATGAAAAGCTCCAATATTAGGTAGTTGTTTTTGTAAAAGGAAGTTTTGCTGGATCGTACTTATAAACCGTTATATTTGCACTTGAAACTTAAATTTGCGACTGTCCTATAGTTATGAAATTCACTGTATATAAAAGAGAGTTATGTTAGTTACACCATTTTTGACTCAAGAACGGCTGGACAGATTTTGATGATCTATGATTTGTTGCAATTCGGCTTCGCCACGAACAGCACCATCGATTTGTCTGTTTAGTGCGAGTGTTTTTGTTAAATATTGCCACCACGAAGAAGATCGAATTTTTCTCAACAAAGCCGTAACCATAAAACGTGCTATACCAAATACTTCACACATTCGATTACAGCTCGCATCCTTTCGTCGGCATTGGCCCAAGGGCACTGTGGCGCATTGAATGGCAAAGAGAAATTGACTTTATTGACTCCGCCACCCGAGCCATTGCATTCATTGCTTCGTGGCGGGATGCAGAAATTCGGCGACTAGAGCAAGTTGTCAACACTATACTTAGAACGCAGCACAGAGAGAGAGAGAAGAAACACTATGCTTAGAAGACAGCTCAAAGAAAAGTTGGAGTTAAGGACTGTAGAGCAGGAGCGTAATATATTGCGTAGATCACAGAGCAGATAGGTTGAAGATGTTAGGCGAGACGGGCAAGTAAGGAATACTATGCAAAGAAGGCTGCTCAAAGAATATTTAGATTTCGCCATTACAGAGCAAGATCGTGAAAGATTGCGTAGATTGCAAAACACACAGGTAGGAAGATGTTAAGAAACAGATAGATAGACACGTAAAACAGCACACCACCAATTCGCTTTTTGAGAACGATTACGAAATAATTAAACAGCGATCCGATAATGTTTACTATTGCTGTAAGGACTTGATGTTCCCTCATCAAATAGAAAGAATTAGTAGGGATTATACAAAAACTTATGTGTTTAGTCCAGATATGCTTCATCTGATAGATCTGTTTCCTTTTATTAACGGCATATTAACATTTTGTAAAACTTGCAGCCGTACAATTAAGACAGGTAGGAAGCCAATAAATTCAATTTTAAATGGCACAGAGCCCCTAGTTTATAATATTACAGAGTGTGTTATGTATATATTATACCATATGGTAATGTCAAGAGTATAGACTTTCAATACCTTTTTTCTACTTAAATATTGTATTTATTATTGTAATAATATTGGTAGTCGAGATTATAAAACATATATTATTTGTGGAGAAAATTAAAAAAAAATGTATATACAAAAAACTTACAAAAACTACTTTACAACCTATAATGACCGAGCTAACTCAATAATATGGGGGTATGGGGAGTATATACGTACATCTTAAATTAAAGTTATGGGATAAGCGAGCAAGTCTATCCGCTACCATTTCAATATTAGCCTGTTTGTGTAAATTGGACGTAGAATAGAACCAGCTACATCTGACCACACTTACGGCTTGAAATAAGTATAGTTTGTTTTCTATACTTAATCGGGAGTTTCTATTAATTAATGGATACAATACGCATACCAAAGTATTTAAACTTTTTTTCGTCACACTGACGTGGTGTTTGTGTAGAAGTTTTATATCAAGATTCGTACCCAAATACTTAACATTTGATTCCCATTTCACATCAACATTACCTACCCTGGGAAGATACATCTATTTTCGTTTTCTAGTAAAAAATATTGTCTGCGTTTTCTCAGAGTTTACGAGGATTTTCCACATCGAAAAATACGTCGGAAGGTCTGATGTGAATATGTTGTAGAGAATTGGGGATAGACATGATCCATGTGGGCACACAGCTTTAACGTTTGATTTCGCTGATTTTGATTTGCCTACAAAGACAGAGACACTTCGTTTTTTAAGGAAACTGTAGATTATTTTCGTGAGTTGTATATTTTCCCTGTCATTTATAATTGTAAGAACAACATTTCTTCCAAAAAATTCGAAAAGCTCTTCGTGGCACTGTGGCCGATTTGACTTATCTAGCGGAAGAAAACCCAAATTTCAATATGTGAAACCTGTCGATTTTTGGTCTGCACTCGATTATCCAAACATCATAGTCTTTTAACAAAATTTTTTATTATTATTATCGGTATACGATTAGTTATGAGCTTTCAAACATAACAAATGGTGCAGCAGTTGCATCTTAAATTTTTTAAGCGTTTTTTTATGTAAGCAAAATTAGCTTGCAAATTTAAAAAAAAAATTGTTTTACTCCATAATACTTTTGGTTTTTAGGTATGTATTTATAAAAAAAAAAAAAAGATTCGTTGCCTGTGCTTATAGGGGAGACTGGGGCAAAATGCGCCACTCGGGAAATATTCAACTAGGACTACCGTCACGACGGTGATCGCTGGAGGCTTGAAAATTTTTTGTCCAAAAAAAAACCGCTCTTTTACGAACACTTTGAGACAAAACACACTCAATTGGGTTTTTTTCTCAAAAGTATTCGGCTCCGCCCAAGACCAATTTTTTCGATTTGCTTGACATTTTCAAAAAAAAAACTTTTATAAAATTGCTAGTTCAATCTTCCATTTTATGTTTGCCACACTTTTTTCACCAATAAACCCCGTGAAAATTGCGTTTTCCGGAATGGCGCGTTTTGCCCCATGGTGGGGTTGAATGCGCCAAAAGTTTTTTTTTTTTTTAAAACCCAATATTCAAGGCACTTACTGCAGCTAGAACTGAAAGTTGTTTGAGGCAAAGTTTTAGCCATATATGTGGGCTACAAGATAGGGCCACCTGAAGATCCCCTCAGCCCCTTTGGATGACTCAAAACTGCAATAATATAAAAAGTGGCGCATTTTGTCCCACTCTCCCCTATATTGAGTGGCAAAACGTGGTGGAACATCACTTTTTTTGACTTTCGTGGTGTGCAACTTTTAATGTAACAATATTAGGTCTAAATCTTTTTGTTTTTGGTAAAATAACTCGTCTCTATGAAATAATTAAAATTTTCTACTACAACTTGCTACCTTAAACAATATATGATTTTTTAGTCACTGTTTTTAAGCATAGTGCGCTAAAGCATTGATATATCAGCTATATGATGTAGTCACCGGATTCGAACCAAATATCTATTTAAAATGTTTTTAAGTTACGTATTTGGAGGATACGGGATTATGTTTGGCCAAAACCGATTTCGGGATGTATGGCATCTATATGATATAGTAGTGCGATCCAAACCATATTCGGCATATACGTGTATCTTCCTATTCTATTTTTAAATATCAGATTTGGTTTAGATAGAATAAAAAATAAAGGAGATATGCCCAAAACCGATTTCGGGTTATTTGGTAGCTATATAATAGCGTATATGTAACTGCCAAAAATTGTTCTTCATGCCAAATTTGATGATAATTACATTGATTTTCTTCCGCTAGATAGGCCAAATCGACCACAGTGCGAGGGTTAGAAACAAATCTCAAAAAATACTTAAATAATAATTAAACAACCGGCTTAATTTGAGAATATGGAAACAAAAATTTATTAGTATAATAGAAATTCATTCAAATTATATAGCAAAAATCCAGTCAATCCATGGTATTTTGCAGCTACCTTTAAAGCCAGAGAAGATTTTTAGCATTCGATTTTTGTGCGCAATTTTTTTGTTCCAAAAATTGGCATTTTATTAGTGGAAAATAAGGACTTAAAAAAAATGCATGAACCTTAATGATAAACAACCTATTCAGACCCGAACTCGTTTACCGGCTACTAACAGTAAACATATAAAAGGGTTGTGTGTGTTTGTATGGATGTTAACGTAGGCTAGGCATGATCAACGGCCGACAGACGGAACTTTTGAAATCCTTGGTTAATATACTTATCTAAGTATTTGTGTAGACAGTAGACAAGAAGAAAAACGAGGGAGAAGACGCGCGCTTACAAATGAGTGAAAGTTTCGCTTTGCGAATAGAGTGGGTGAGTGTCATGCAATGTACACAATTTTAGAAATTTTTCCAATTCGAAGATGTTTTTAACAATTTTTAAAGGAAAACTTAACGTTGTTTGTTATTTTAAATAAATAGTAAGGCAGCCATTTTGTATTCAACTGTTTGCAAAGATTTTGTTTGGGCGCGGTCTAACAAATATAACTTTTCTGTCAAGTTGCAAAATAAAGTCGTGCTGGGTCCCGTATCGCATGCAAGTATACCAGTCAGTGCACGTGCAAGTTACTCTTATTTGTACACCATATTCTGTTTTTACACAGTAGATTGGTTCCAAAAAAAACCGTGTAAAAAAGCATGTATTGCAAATTAAATGTATGACAAGTTCAGGAACTAAAAACAATTATGTGTGTATGTAAAACAGTTATGTATGTTGTTAACAAAAAGAAAAGGTTATTCAATTTTTAAGGTAAAAAAAAAGATTTGTCTTGAGTTATTTTGAATCGTGTTAAATGGAATAAAATCGTGTAAAAAAATTTAAAATTATTTATTTTCAAACCGTCTTAAATCAAAGCCGTGTAAAAACAGAATTAGGTGTATGTGTTTTACATTTGCAGTAAATTTATATAAATGTGTATGTGCATATATATATATATATATATATATATACAAACTTACTGCTGTGCCTTCCTCAAATGCCACTGCTTCAAATGATTTTTTTTCGAAAATTTCTAATAGATCGTGTAAATCCTTCTGCGTCACATTCACCATTTCGTTTAACGACGTTAGGCTGCACATTTTTGCGGCGCTGCATTTACCCTTGTGCGTTTAAGTAGGCAAGTATTTGGGAATTATTTACTTATTTAAAAAGTATGAGAGTCGCAATTGCTATTTTCAAAACACAAAAGTACAATCATAAACACAATCTTTTTAATCTGACTTAAAAAGTCCGTAAGACGATTTTTTGTATTTGCGTATTTACCGTTTACCGCACACTACACTTTTTTATGTTTTCTTTGCTTTGCTTTATCGTTTTACGTTTCCCTTTCAAGTTTGTTTTGTCAACGCCTTAGCCTATTAAGGTGATTTTAACGCAACGTTTAGCACTGTCACAAAATAGAAAAAACGATTCAAACGAAGCGTTCGCGAATTAAATGAGTGTAATAATATATTTTTTTGTCAATTTGATTTTAACCACGTTTTTCGTTTAATTACGACGAACATTTTTTCGCATGTAAATGTATTGTGACATTTCATATTCATCGATATGGATATTCATCGCTTAAATATTAAAATCGATGAAATTGTTAATCGCTTTCATTTTTTACGTCGATAGAAATATATCGGCTGTTGGCCATCACTTATTTTGCAACAACGAAAGTAGAACAAAGAATAAAGAATAAATGTAAAAAGTGTTTTAAAATAAATTAAAATGTGAGTATGTTGTGGTTGGAACGCTGCTGCCTGCTGCCGATGTTATCACTCAAAACTCAAATTACAAACAAGTCACTGGGGCACAACGAATTGCCCACATGCCCGATGAAATACCTGGAGTGCGAGACCAGCATTTATTTGAGTTGGAACGTCTGCTGGAAGAAATCAATCGCCAAGGAATACCTCTATCATCTGTGATGGGCAACAGTCCCGAGGATATACGCCGCCATAAGTGATATGCACGGCGTTGTCTTAGCTCTTGCTCGTTTTTGACAAATTCCAAAATTCATTAATAACATTAGAAAAAACACACACACAAAAAAGTTAAATTCAAAATATTGTTATGTACATCTGACGATAAGTGATCTGATTTAGTACTAAGGCCTTTATACATAAATTTTTAGAATTTAGAATGAACGCGCAAAAATTTATATACAAGAAAAAATTGGCAAAAAGATGATGAAAACAATCCTAAAAAGCATAAATAAAACCAAAACAAATATTAAAAGTAAGCCTTGTGCTTGTTTTAGTTTAATACAAAGAAGCGTTTAGGTAAATGGAAATTAATTTTTGTGATTTAACTTTATTAGTAAGAATTTCGCCAGCGCGATTTTCAATAAGCTTCTCCATGGACGACGTTATCGCACCCATCCAGGTGTCCAAAGTGCTGGCAATGCCGGCGATTTGAGGGCGATCGAGTACGCGTGGCTGAACCCAAGACATATTGATGATCATGTGATCGCAATAACTCCAAAGCCAAAGCCTTCATAATGAGCAGTTCCACCTCTTTAATGGGCAATGTGGTCTCGTTGGCAATTGGCAATATCTGTAAAAGCGCTTAAAGCTTAAAGGTCATTTGGCAAAGCAATGAAATCTTTTGACGTAGCTTGCCTTCCTGGGCAGTGGGCAGCAAGATCGGGTATTTTAGACCAAATATCCTTCATCTTGTTGAATCTGTTGAGAAGAGTAAAAGATGCACTAGTGCTATATGCTATACAATTAAAAGGTTTTAAGCGAAAGCGGATTAATAGCTACCATTTCTATGTGGGAATCGAGACTTATGGCTGTTTATATATATTGCGGAGTGCCATGAACATACGTCTGCTAAATCTCAGGATTTTTTCACTAAGTTAAAACGTATGCTTTTCACAAAGGCATGACCTATTAATGATATTTACTAACTTTTTAATGTCACCCGTATTAAATGCTTTAAGTAGCTCAACCAACCACTCGTTTTCTATGCCATCCAATGATTTCAAAATGGGATGTGCCAGCAGCTCTCCTATGTTGTACACGCCATCGCCGAGCAAAGCGGCCAATCCCAGAAAGAATGCCCGATGTGCCCACTAATCTTTTGTATAGGATTCCAGCGAGCAGCGCAGTCCACTACGATAGTAATCACTTTGCTTTCCATCACGACGTTATTACTGAGATGCCAGATGATGCCAGCATATACATATGTAGTACAATTGCCAAATATATTATTACAATACTTTATCATTCACTTTTTCGAGGAAATCAATGGCTTCCTTTTTATCGCTAAAATTGTCGCCTTTGAGTATTTGTATGAGTCCGAGTCCGATTAATTCTGCAAATGTAAAAGTTTAAAATTTATGAAAAATGTAAAATATTGTAACGAGGCGGCGACTTACTTTTTTTGGTACAACTGCAGCACTGCGGTTTCATCTTGAAATGATTCACTCAAAAAGTGATTAATTTAATGGTCAGCTCAATCCATAATCTACATGAACACTGCAGCGTTTGTATGGCTTCCAGAAAGATGTGACTGGGTACATTTTGGAATGTATTGCCATTCAGTTGCAACACGGGAAAATATGTACATATGTCTCAAAAAAGTGATATAATTTTTCGGTGAGACTAGCGATTGCAAGTCTCGGTGAAAGAATTTTAAGCAATAAAGGGTCAAAGTTCAGCTTCAAAAGGCACAGGTGCTAAGTACTAATGTGCCGCATATGTTTTCTTACTAGCAAGTGTTTATTGGATTTTTTAATTTTCGTAATTCATCGTGCTGTCCCATCTGCGCCAAGTCTTGTGACATTTCTCTCAAAAATTTAAATGCACTAACTTACCAAAATATTGGAATACTTAATTTGGCCGGTAGTTTAATGGATACGTGCTTTTTATCAATTTTTCTGGGCAAATACAAAATAATCAAGGTCCAAAAGAGAGCTGCACTTCCGATCAATTTTTTGTCATGCAAAATTGCTCAGTTAACAATTATTAAGAAAAATACAAATTTTATAAATAAATCAAGAAAACATATGTAGAAATTATGCGATAGTTGTTTGCTTTTCTTCTTCTTTTTCTTGCTTGTCTTTTCGTGGATGTCGCAGTATCCGTGGCCAAATGCAGCTCCATCATCGGACGGCCTTTTCCGTTTTTGTAGTAACATCCTCATCGTCAAAGTCAGTTTTCAGCGGAGCTTTTTATCGAAACTAAAGCAATATATTTGTTATTCCAATTTTCTTCAATAAAACACTTCATATAAAATAATTATTAAATAATATAAATATATAATTATAATAATTGTAATTCGCTTATCAGGATCCAAATCAAGCAATTTGTCCAGAAATTCAAGTGCAGAACTAGGCATAAATTCGAATTCGAAGTCATCGCGTAATCATGAAAAAGAGGAAGTTTAATAACATTAGGCTGCTGCAGGAACGGGTGATCCAGAAATCTTTAAACTAGTTTCCATTTGCGCCATTTCGTCGTTGGCATGAAAAGGGGACGCTTAAGGAACAGTTCACCCAAAAAGCAGCCAGCAGCAGCCAGGCAGGCCAGCAGCCACATGACCCCACACATCTATTGATGGCGCAGCTCAGTTGGACGATACCAAAGCGGCGTTATTATTGTAAATATATCGGCATATAACGCCTGAAGAGAACCAAAAGCAATAGGGAAAGTTTCAGTTAATTACGTTACGTTCCGATTGACCAGCATGTGCAATTAGCCGTTGTTTATTAACTTAAAGAAATATAATATAGTGCTTAGGTCCTCTAAAAAACTTTTTATATAAAAATTATTTGCGATACCTTTATTTAAAAGAAATTATGGTCTTAAATGTGGTTATGATATCTACATAAACAAACAAATTCTGTCCTTAAATCTTTTGTTTCAATTTATTTTTGTATTGCTGCATAATACCTCTATAGGTGCTATGTACATGAATCCGATATGAAAAATTGCCTATGCTAATATCGGGCACGAACGAAATTTGAGATACCCTGTACCATCACATTCCAATTTTTTGATTGACAAAAAAGTTTACGATAAACAAACAAATTATGCTCTAAAAACTTTTTATGACCGATTTAACTTTAACGTACGCCATCTTTTTAATTTAAAAACTTATTGCACATGCACATGCGGTGTGCTTGCATACCATAATTTCAATCATACAAATCAGTTTTGGAAGTAATAGAGGATTCACTTTTTGTATTTGACACAGGCATGCACAACATGCGTTAAAGTCAAATCCGATCGAATTTTACACCAAACACCAAACACGTTTTTTGACCGATCTATGGGGGCTGTATGATATAGTCAACGATTAGCACAGTGCTTGGGAACTCTAAAAAACTCCAGAGTGCAAAATTTGGTTTAGATTCTTTATAAACAAACGAATTATCAAACTAAGTCTTTTGGTTTTTTTCGAGGTCTTCTTAAAAACCTAATGGGAGCTATATGATATAAAATAACATCGATATTAAAAAAATAAAATAAACTTGTCTTTTCTGACATAATCTGAAATTTGGTTGCTCTAGCTCTAACCATCTCTGAGATCTAGGCGTTCATGCAGACGGCAGACGGACGTGGGTCTCATAGAGCATTTTCGGCTTGCTCAAACATGTCTTATCGCCAGCTCCTATACCCGTGTCGATGAAGGAACTTTATCTTGCACTGTGAACATTACAAATTATTTTTTTTTTTTTATGTATCTAAAAGAGGTCTGCGCCGGAAATTTTTGACAAGATAACCATAGCAGTAACAAATACAAGGCGTTTATTTAAAAAAAATGTAGATGTATGTTGGCCTAATTTGCAAATACAAATTCTTAAATTAAATGTTTGAGACAAAAAGATCTGTCCGAAGCGGTTAGTTATTATTTACTACGTAAATATGCTGATACATGTCAAACATAGGAGCTTTCGTGGTTGCTTTTATTCCGTCTTAAGGCATTTGTTTGTGTCATCAGATGTAGTTGATGGTTCCATTACCTTAGGCAAAACATTGCAGGCCAAGCGTTCTCGGCGCAGCTGTTCCTTAAGCTGAGCAGCCTTAAGGGAAGACATTAGCTGAGTTGAGTTATAAAGCCAAACGCCCTATTTGGAGGATGTAAAAATGGTAATTATAAAGCATAGAATAAAAAGATGTCATATTTAGGATTATAGTTACAATAAGCAGCATGCAGTTTAGAAGTACCGGTATGGAAAAAACAGTGGAGATAAACAAGCCATTACTGTCAAAGTACTGTTGCTGGGAAAATGAGCTCCAATGCGCAGCGGCGTATTGATTGATGCCTTCCGAGAAATACACCGTGCATACTGATTTTATAGTTGCGTATAAAGTATAAAAAATTATACAATCAAATTTGAATAATTTATTTAGACCGGTACTTACAAAGAACGAAAAATATAAATATTTGGAAATTTGTTTTGTTGCGTGTCAGTAATGCAGTCGTTGTTATCACAATATGAAAACATATGAGACCAATCAGCCACGGATCCTTCCAATTGATCTGCAATCACAAATAAGTTAGCTTTTTACCTGGCTCCTGGCTCTCCGTTATTTTGCCAACTTACGCTTATTAGAAAGGTCCAATAGCTTGTTATTTCGTTAATTTCAATTTGGCCGGGATGCATATTGAACGGTAATAAAAATTATTTTAGCAAAAATTAATTTCATTTCATGTATAAAAAAACATAATGTCAACACAGATGCTTGTTCTTGCAATTTGCCATTACCATTGAGCGTTAGCACAATTGCAACTACGATAACTAAACCAGTAGATGGCGCTTAGCGCATTGTTTTTGTCGTCTTACGCTTTAAAGCGGCAGCGGGCAAAATCAGAACTACGCAATTTGTTCTTTTCACGAACGAAAACATACTAACTAAGCCAATAGATGGCGCTTAACGCTTTTTTTTTTTTGCCACTCTTGCGCTCGAAGTTATGCGGGAAAACCGCTTATCATTAAACAAATTAGAAATTAAACCAAAAGATGTTCTTTACCAACACTTGGTGTGTATTATACTCTAGCGCTTCTTTTATTTTGCCCCTTTAAAAATGTACTCAAAAAAAAGTGGCTTATTGTGACTTGCATATTGGATTTGTTTAAAAAGTGCGCCAACTTGCCAGCTGACCAACTAGCAAGCTATCGAAAAGTTCACGTTTTAGAGCTGCCACAAGTTTTCGAACTAAATAATTTATTTTTTTCCCCAATATCTTTCAAAAAGAGAAACATTTTTTCTTTATTTACAAATTTTGTACAATTTATTTTATATACATATTTTAAGCCATTAATTCATAACTTTTTGAAGCTCTATTTTGTCTAAGACTAGAACACGTTTTTCTTTGTTATGTTGTATACTTAATTCTAACATGGGTTTCGTTTTGCATGTACACATAATTTTTGTAATAAAAATATACAATACAAATTAAACATAATCCGTTCAAATTTACGCTTCTAATTTTCTTTTCACAAAATGAACTTTAGTGACTTAAAGCAATATTTAATCAAAGAAGAAAGAAAGAAGTTGACAAAGCGATTTGGAGCTTTGTGAAAGAGAATGGACTGAACGACGATCTCAACGAAAATTTAACGTTCCCAGAATGCTATTTGTACTTCGTTCATCATTTTTTGCACCACATGACCAAAAGTACAAAAAATCTGGAAAAAGGAACAGTGATAAGCACACACTTTCCTGTGAATGTGTACACTGTTGTAATGACTGAATTGAGAGATGGATTGTAAACCAGAATGGATGAGAAGTACTTTGGTTCTAAAGTCTACCTCATTTAACACAGCATCAACGATCGAAGTTTGAGAGAGAGGCATTATTAGTTTACCATCGAGCTCTTACATATTTGAGAAAATGGTGCGATTTTGAAAAATTCCCTTTTAAACACTTTTCGGTGTCAGAAGCGAAACTTCTATAAAACGTGAATGTGCACAGAAAAATTAGCTAAACTAAATTATTATTGTTATCACCCACCAAATTCATTTATATATTAACACTAGTTTTTTATTAATAAAAAAAGTCTTTTACTCTTAATAAAAAAAGTATTTATTCATTTCAGAGAGTTGGTCACACTGCTTGCTGACTGCAAAAAATAAAGAAAAAAATCAGAAGCGATGAACGACTGGAAAGTTACAAAAAATTAAGAAATCGCAGTATAAAAAACACTTATGTGTTGACATATAATAAAAATATATATAGCACAATAATTTGTAGAAAAAACATTCAAAATTGTTGTTAATAAAAACAAGTGTGCAAAGTGCAAGCGCAAAGACAACGCGCAACCAACGAAAGAAGTAAAAAAGAAAAATCTTGATGTGACGGCCAAAAAATAAAAACAAAGCGAGCGTCATCTTTCAACCAAAAAAAAAAAAACAAACACTAGATAACTTGAGTGACGTTCCTTTGAGAACTTGGGGACTTACTAAAATGGATCTGTAGTTGGATTTTGAAATATATGTGAGAGTCTTCCGCTATTTAAGGTGGTCAGTCAGCAACAACGACACGTAACGCAGGGTCCAAGGACGCGCGGCGACTTCGCTTAAAGAAGAGTCGAAAGCTTCGGAACAGTCGCAGCACCCGCGTAAATAGCAAACATAGGGCAAAGCGTGGCTTAGCTCGCTTAGGAGTACCCAATACTGTTGGGCCAAAACGAAAGAAACTACTGCATCCCGGTATAGCGAAAACTTCACCACTATTTGTAATGGCTGTTAAACAGAATACCACAGAAACCAATGATACTCCAAACCCAACTGGCGGAGCGGCAGGTCAGGTTACGGCACCGCAGACTATAGGCAAATCGAACAACTTAGCGCCTAATGGAGTGTTTAAGAATACCAATGTAACTGACGAAGGAAGCGGTGGTGGCGTTGGTGAGGCTAAAGGCATTAGCATTGGCAGCAATCACAATGCAAGTGGGGAACATGTTGACGATGGCATTAAATTAAGCAATGGGCCAATACAAAGCCAATTCGTTAGCGGAAGCTTTGTACACGATATAAAGAGCCTGGTTAATATCATTGAAACCATTCAGATACAGTCACTCAGCGCGCCGGAGAGAGTCATTCTTTACGAACGCATAATTTTTAGCCTCTCACGCACCCAGATACGCAACACACCCGAAGACCTTAAACGTTTTAAGGAGGATATTCTCAAAGTCGGCGCCTTCCTGGGAAAGCCAAATGAAAACAACCTTCTTTTTTTCTATCTTCGAATTGTTTATGGACTGATAACGCAGTCGTCATTTGAGAAACCTTCCTGTGCAGTAGCTATAGTTTTCCATTTGTTCAGCCCAAACCTTATCATCGAAGCTGTACAATCCCTACTGGAACAAAACGTCCTTGATTCAAGCATCCGCAAGACTGTGAGGTTACTGTGTGAGTGGATTCGTGTCTGTAATTTTTGTCAAAATCTAAATCTGTGGATTATGGCGCTTCTGAATGGTCTGCGCGAGCAGGAAAAGTACACACTATTAGACGAGATTGCACTAGATAACATTGGAAAACTGTTTTCATTAATGATTTTTCCCGCGCTGCGACCCAAAGTTGCACCAATAGTATTTCACATGCTTTCAAATATAAATCAGACACCAGACATTTTCCACAAGGTAAATAAACTGAACCCTGCTGACATAACCCATATTAATCTATTATTTTATTTTGGTTTAGATTTTGCCAAAGATTCCACATGTGATACTTTATTTGAAGCAGCAGTCTACTACAACGGACGATTTTGGTAATGAATCTCGCTCATGTATTCAGAAAATGGTAGATATCACGTTTGCCCTAATGCTGCACTTTCCGGACAACGACGATTTGTACGAGTCAACAAAGGCAGCGCTCGAAATGTTTGAGCCATCAAGCAACCATGTTGCCCTTGCACGAGCCATGCACGAAAATGCGCTGCCCTCTGGTTGCCGCAATGTTAGAGTCGGTTTGGTAAATTTGGGCAATACATGTTATATGAACAGCGTTCTCCAGGCCCTTGCAATGACCAACGAGTAAGTTTTAAAGCTTTTTTAGGAATATTGCATATAATATCTTTTATATTTCATCACATAGCTTTAGCCGACAAATACTGCTAATCGAAAGTAGCTCACCCTTATTGCTTAAAGTGCAACAGCAGATTGCGCTGATGCATCACTCGATGCGCTACGAATTAACGCCGTCTCGTGTGCTGAGTGCAACGCGACCGCCTGGTTTTACGCCTGGCCTTCAGCAGGACAGCTCTGAGTTTCTAGGCTATTTTCTTGACCTGTTACATGAACATGAGATAAGCAGTCCACAGCACAAGATCGATGAGCCCGGCACGCAGCAAATGGAAACTGATGAACGCGAGTCTAAAGCTTCGGCTTCATACTTGGACGATGAAATTTCTGCTTCAGGAGTCATACCGTACAACAACAAAGATCGAGAGCTTTGTGCAGTTACTAATAGCGCCAGTAGCATTATCAGCAGTAGCGGCAATACCAACACTCACAGCCAGGCACCAAGTTTAAACGAACCCACACCCACCAAAAGCACTAGCAAGTATGAGCAATTGCCGAAGAAACCACCGTCAACCATTGACAAGACCTTTGCTGGGAAGCTATCGACCACGTATAAATGCCTAAACTGCGATGGGGAGAGCCGCAACGAGGATAGCTTTCGCGAGCTGCAGCTTTCATTTCCAGACGACAAAGATGACTGCAGTGCTACCAATTATTCGGTGCAGGATCTAATCGAGTATTATTGTTCGCCGGAAAAGCTTGATGGAGATAACCAATATTTTTGTCCACGCTGCAAGAAACTCTGCGATGGCGAGCGCCGCATTGGCATTACCCAAGCGCCACGTAACCTCATTCTAACGCTCAAGCAATTCAAATACGATCAGAAGTATCACTTTCGTACTAAGCTCATGCACAAGGTATTCCACGATGAAAGCGTAAGTACAACTTAAACTATGAACGATCAATTAATTAATTAAAAGGAATTATTTGCTGCTACACACAGGTTGCTGTCAAGGTATGTGCCAACGATTCTTTGCAAGAATTATCAACCGTACATTATGACTTGTATGCGGGAGTCGTCCATGCAGGGTATAGCATGGACTCAGGTCATTACTTTACGTTCGCCGCTGATCAGTCCAAGAATTGGTACAAGTTTAACGACAGCCTAGTGACTTCGTCGCAACCAGAAGAAATGCACAATCTGACCTCGCCAAACACACCGTACATACTCTTTTACCAAATGTGTGGGCGGTCTAACCTTTCACCGGCAGCAGGATCAGCAGCACACACAAAGGTTACAGTGCAGCTGCCACAACCACTTACGCTTGAAGAGCTACCACGCATGCTGCGAGATTATGTGAAACAGGATAACCTAGTCTATAGCGATGAACTTAAAATTCAACGGTTCAAACGAACTATAAAGCGCAGCAACGATCGAGGCTATGGCACCTTCACACGGAATAGTTACGATGGAGACGACGACGATCATTCGCCCCCTCCAAGTGGTAGTTGTGGCGGCAACGATTTAGGCATGGGTATGAATCGCTTCGTTTATTGAGTACGCTTGGTGCGATCTTTAAGGAGGTACTACTTAAGCAATTTTATCTACTATACTACTATGCAGAAATCCAACTGGCATTTTTATTATTCATTCAAATGCTTTATATTGTACACAAACGAATATTCGTAGACATATATTTGTTTATGGAAGCACGAAAATTATTAATATACGTCTACAAAGAATAATGCTTATAATACATTTATATATATGTACCAGTTTATATATATTAATACATTTAATGATGAATTAGTTAAAAATAATTGTGTGCAAACCAGTAGAGTAGTATAAAATTGTTTTGTTAGACGTAACACAGTCGCCTTTCAGATAAAGGCTAGTTGCTCTTTCCTTTTCCCGGCAAGACCTATGTATAGGGGCGTATATGATTGTTGCAATGTTCCTTAAAAATACTATAAATATTACCATTTAAAGATTTGTTATCATTTTAATGAAACGATTTGTTAACACAATTTATGTTATATTTTTCATAATTTTTCATTATAGCATAAAAATAAGCTTCAGCTATTTTTATAAATATGTATAATTATACCTTGTACTAATATTGAATTTAACTTCGAATTTGGATTCCTACAGCTAAATTTGTTTATGTGTTATGAAAACATTGCAAGAATGTGAGAAAAAAATTTCTGTTTAAATACTTAGCGAAAGCAACTTTAGATAAACTTTATTGTTATGAAATTTTAACGATCCTCATTGGCATTGCATATGAATTCAAATAATAGTAAAGAGAATTTTTAAAATTATTGCAATTTAATTGGAATAATTTCATTAAAATTTGTATATTGTGTATCTTACTGATATTTATCAATTCTAAATTTAAGGGTACTAATAAAGGATAAAAAGAGCAAATTTTGTTTTATCAATGTCATGTTTTACAGGAATGAAACAGCTTCATAGATAAGGGCATAAAATTGCTCAACAAGAGCCATAGTACAACTGTCTTTCCTTCCTGCAAGTGTCCTTCTTTTCAAATATTTATCAGGGATCACTGAGGACAAATATGTCCAAGTGTATACAAACACCTCTCGGATATAACTTCTTTTATGAGAACGAAAAATTACCATATTTAAAAGTCATTTTGGCTTAATATTAAAATTAGAATTATTAAAAATAAATTAAATTACGTTTTTTAATTAAAATTATCATTTCATTTTTATATCCTCCACACATTGGGTCAAGGATGTATCAGTTTTGTGCGTAAGAGCAACAGGCCATCTTTTACTAGAATCGTGCGAAATATTCGCAGTACTTTGCAAATATTAGGGAACAGTATTTCCGTTTTCAGTTCGTGGAATTTAAAGAGAAAATTTTATTCAAATGAAAAATTTCTTCTTCTAGATAATAACAATAAAATCCTTATTTTGGTCACGAAATATTTCTAAAAAGTTTAATTTAATTTCATGCTTGTTTCCTATTTGTTAATTCTTCTATCAAACTTTGAAAACTGTCAATCTTTTAGCTTGTAGGACGAGCCATCAATAATTAACTTCCGTTGAGAGCTTTAACCAAATTGATGCCAAAAGAAAAATAAAACTTGTTTCCGTGAGTTTTTTAGAAATCACGATCATTATAAAATAATAAATATTGTTAAAAAGTTTTTAGCTATTTTTCTAAAAAACTTTCTTTTCTGATTTCTAAACTTGTCGAGTGGCTCAAAAGAGACAATGTTTGCGGTGTGATTTAAGTTACTGCCAACCGCCAAGGACCCGTTTGGTATCAATTTACTTCATATTTCTGAACTGTTTTGTAAAGCGAAAATTAGAACATTTCAAGCAAAAATTCGCAGACGATTTTGCGATCTATCACGGCGGCGATACAATAAATATTATAACAAAAATTTGGAAAATATGTTTAACAAAGTAGCAGGGCGTTTGATAATAAATACAAAGAATAGCCAATAAATGCTACGCAAGAAGAATAAAAAAATTAAAAATATACCAAATATCAGCCGAAAAATAGTTTATAAAAATTACTACACGGGGAAAGTGTGGTGGCTAATTAATTCTTAAGGATCTCAATTAAATAATGTCACAAAACAGTATATTATCATAATTTTTGTATTTTACAATAAAAGGAGTAGTGTTTTCTTTAAGTCTAAAAAGGATCAAACTGTACAATCCCTTCTAAATTGCTGTTAGTTTTTAACATGGTAAATTTGATTCAATAAAATGTTCAAGCAAGTGCCAGGCCCTGTTAATAATCATCGCCAAGTGCCAGGCCCTGCGCATCGATATGTGCGTCCATAAAAATATCGATGTATTGAAAAATATCAATGAATCGATCTGGGATTCGTGATCGGTTCGGTTGCAACTGCAACACAACAGCACAAATTTTGAATTTTGCTTTGTTATTATTTTTTTTTAGTTTTCTTGGTCGCAATTTTTATTAATCGGTTTTGGCACTACTGAAATAATCAGGCCTGTTCTAGGTTTCGACTCGTTTTGAAAAGTCATAACGAGTGCATTCCGACAAATGGTGTTCTAGATTTCGACTGAGTTCGAATCGATTTCGAATCGTTTTCATTTCATAGATAACCTTTTGTATTGAACAGCTGTGTGATATCGATAAGTTCACATTGTAGAGTTGCCACAAGTTTTCGAACAACTACCTAAATAACTTATTTTTTTCTTTTTGCCAACATTTTTCTGAGCGAGAAATATTTTTTATTTATTTACAAATTTTGTACAATTTATTTTATATATATATTTTAAGCCATCCATTAATAAAATTAACTTCGAATATACTTGTGCAACACGACAACACATAACTTTTCGAACTTCTGTTTTGTCTAAATCCAGAACACCTTACTTTCATTCCACTCGTTTTGGTTTTGCATGTACACACAATTTCCATAGACATTTTTTGTAATAAAAATATATAATGAAAATTAACCTTGTTTCGTTCAAGTGAGCACATTTAAATTTTCTTAAAGCATTAAAAAATAATACAAAATGAATTTTAGTGGCATTAATGCGTTTATTTAAGTAAACAAAGCAAAATACTTTTCATTTCGACAGCTGAGAGCCAAACTTTTCAAAACGAGTCGACTCTTGTCGGAATCGAAATCCAAAACACCTTTCATTTCGATTCCGACAGTTTTTGTCGGAATCGAAATCTAGAACATGCCTGAATAACTATATTTTTGTGTAATACTCCGTTAATAATATGTCACCAATAATATAAACAAACTTGGCTTGTTCCAAGTTGCACCATTTCATATTTTCTATTTTCATATTTCATATATTCATTAAACATTAAGCATTAAAGACGCAACTCGACTTGACTACAAAACTAAAAATCGACGACAGAAACAAATAAAACAGCCCAATCAAACCATATAACAGAAACTGTTATTCTAATGCAACACAGAGAGTACAAAGAGCCTCTGTCTATTTTTTAAAATTAAGTTGTTTTAAAATAAATAAGTACGTTAATGAAGTATTTATCAAATCTCTTTCTATTCATCAGTGTTTACCATTTAGCATTTTGTCTGGCTGGTTGAAACTATCAACAAGTCGACACGAACTAATGAAATGTGTGTTTTTTTTAGAAAGACAGGCAGGCATTGTTATAAACGAAATACCAGCCACTATAAAACCTACGACTTCGACAATCACAGGCTTGTGTGTAATTGTTATAAATAAATAAATTTCCAAAAGCAAATTTCTTCCCTTCTTTTACTGCAGCCCTACCAAAAACACCCAAATACTTGCTACAAGTCCTCAATTGGCTCAACAGCTTCCAACTCAACAATTCAATGGCTGGTAATACCAGAAAAAAACAAATTGGCCGATTATTAAGGCGACGACGCGACCCTCTGCGACAATCAGCAATAACAATTTAGCGGTCCTCCGCCGATGAGGACGATGTAAAGGAGTCGAAGGATGAATCATTGCAATTGCCCAAGTGTGATGCGCAACGCTTTGCCGGCGAATTGGCATCCATGCAATCCCTTATTGTCACTGACGGGGTATTAGCGTCTACACGAGCGCCTAGTATAAATGTTCCTACGCTCCTCAAAGTACGCGAATGCGGAAAATGAGCCTCCATTAAGAAGTGGGACTACATTGAACCGCATTGACCACAAACCACAATGCAATATTATTCGTAACATTAATAAAATTTTAACATTTGCTGCAGCTGCAGTTGGCAGTTGTACCAAAACAAAGTAAGTCGCCTCGCCGCCTCGTTACAATATTTCACATTTTTCATAAATTTTAAACTTTTACAATTGCAGAATTAATCGGATTCGGACTCAAAGGCGACAATTTTAGCGATAAAAAGGAAGCCATTGATTTCCTTGAAAAAGTGAAGGATAAAGTATTGTAATAATATATTTGGCAATTGTACTACATGCTGGCATCATCTGGCATCTCTGTACTAACGTCGTGTGGGAAAGCACAGTGATTACTATCGTAGTGGACTGCGCTGCTCGCGGGAATCCTATACAAAAGATTAGTGGGCACATCGGGCATTCTTTCTGGGCTTGGCCGCTTTGCTCGGCGATGGCGTGTACACCATAGGAGAACTGCTGGCACATCTCATTTTGAAATCATTGGATGGCACAGAAAACTAGCTACTTAAAGCATTTAATACGGGTGGCATTTAAAAAGTAAGTAAATATCAAGGCGGTCATGCCTTTGTAAAAAGCATACGATTTAACTTAGTGAAAAAATCCTGACATTTATGTTCATGGTACTTGGCACTCCGCAATATATATAAACAGCCATAAGTCTCGATTTCACCATAGAAATGCTAGCTATTAATCCGCTTTCGCTTAAAACCTTTTAATTGTTATATACCCTAATGCATCTTTTACTCATCTTTAAACAGATTCAACAAGATGAAGAATGTTTGGAACTGCTCAGGCTTTAGCTTTGGAGTTAGTGCGTGGGGAAATCGACCATTAACATGTCTTGGGTTCAGCCACGTCGATCGCCCTCAAATCGCCGGCATTGCCAGCACTTTGGACACATGTATGGGTGCCGATAACGTCGTCCATGGAGAAGCTTATTAAAAATCGCGCTGGCCAAATTCTTACCAATTAAGTTAAATTGCAAAAATTAATTTCCATTTACCTAAACGCTTCTTTGTATTAACTAAAACAAATACAAGGCTTACTTTTATTATTTGTTTTGGTTTTATTTATGCTTTTTTGGATTGTTTTCATCATCTTTTTGCCATTTTTTTCTTGTATATAAATGTTGCGCGTTCATTCTAAATTCAAAAAATTGTTGTATAAAGGCCCAATATTTTAAATTTAATTTTCTTGTGCGAGTGTTTTTTCTAATGTTATTAATGAATTTTGGATTTTGCCAACGCCGTGCATATCACTGTTGGCGGCGTATATCTTTTAACTCCTTGGCGATTGATTTCTTCGTTCCAACTCAAATACATGCTCGTCTCGCACTCCAGGTTCGTTGTGCTACCTCTAAAAGTGGTGCCTCGCCCAGTGACTTGTTTGATTGCTTCTTTGAGTTGTCAAGAATAACATCGGCAGCAGCATTCCAATTTTTGTACTCTTTCGTTCTGGTCCTGTAAAATAATCAAAAATTTAAGTTTCATTTAGTATTTTATAACAAAATGATTTCGTAAAGCAGATGGGCTGCTATGTATAAAATTCAGAATATAATTAAAAAAGTTATTGATACACACCTGACATCGTCGCTTTTGTGTTCTCATCTTTGCACCTTTTGGCTGCATTAGCGCGTATCATTGTGTACCTTGGATAGTTAAAAAAATTTGAATTAGTTTTTTTTGAGTTATTTTCTTTTAGAAAATAGTTACATATTTTTTTTTTGGCGGGTGATGTAGTGTTTAATTGCCTTCGCACCGTATAGCAACCGTCGTTACTACGTGTGTGGTGTATCCACTAAAAACTCCCTCCTCCTCTTTTGGGGTATTTCATGCTATACCCCTAGGTCGCCTAGGCTACTGTCATGACCGCCGGACAGGACGTCGAGGGAGCCGGCCGCCTGCCTCGTTTGGTGCGACTTGGTAACATCGTCGAGGTCGACCAGCCTCGTTCGCCGCCTGCCATGTCTCTGGAAAAAAAATAAATTTCAAATTTTTACTTATTAAAAAGCTTAAAAGAGAAAACCAATACATTTTTATGCTTACAATTTTCAAAAGCATTCAATTTAATGATAATTTAAATTTTGATTTCAGTTAAACTTACGTTTTATTTTTTGCGGCGTTACTAATATTTTCGATGTAGAGCAAAGCAAAAGCCGGTGGTTAAAACACTATAATGATGGAAAAAAGTCACATTAGCTTCATTGAATAAAATGCGGAAAGTAGAATTGCTAAAACAATTAATTTTCTACTATTAGTTTATAATTTAGTTATTTCAATGAAATGCAAAATTATTTGTTTTTGATAATGGATATCTTTTTTAGCTTTTATATTATATAATTATGTTCCTTTTTAAAAATTAAGAATATGTTTTTTTTTTAATATTTAGTTTTAAATTGAGTTTAAAGCAAAACAAAATAAATTTTTAATAAAAAACATTGATATATTTGCTACGCAGCAACGAGTATAAAATACATAGAGTGGAACAACTGGCCGTTACGAACAATTTTTCAGCGAGTGTTGAGCAATTATTAGGATTTTGCTCGGGTCAGCTAGCAGTTGTATTTTGCATGCGTGCGACGAGCATGGCAGAAACACCCGAACGCCGTCGTCTGTACTGCTCTTGTGTGTTAAGTTGTTGTTGGCTGCTGTGTTGCATATTTTGTTGTGGTTCCTCATTCATATTTGTTTTTCGCGCAACTAGTAAAGTGTGCGTATGCATGAATATGGTTTTTTTTTTTTTTTTTTTTTTTTTTTTTTTTTTTTTTTTTTTTTTTTTTTTTTTTTTTTTTTTTTTTTTTTTTTTTTTTTTTTTTTTTTTTTTTTTTTTTTTTTTTTTTTTTTTTTTTTTTTTTTTTTTTTTTTTTTTTTTTTTTTTTTTTTTTTTTTTTTTTTTTTTTTTTTTTTTTTTTTTTTTTTTTTTTTTTTTTTTTTTTTTTTTTTTTTTTTTTTTTTTTTTTTTTTTTTTTTTTTTTTTTTTTTTTTTTTTTTTTTTTTTTTTTTTTTTTTTTTTTTTTTTTTTTTTTTTTTTTTTTTTTTTTTTTTTTTTTTTTTTTTTTTTTTTTTTTTTTTTTTTTTTTTTTTTTTTTTTTTTTTTTTTTTTTTTTTTTTTTTTTTTTATTTTTTTTCAATCCAATCAAGGGGCGGGGGGACATGTGAGGTTTTTGCGTGTATTTGACCGAAAGGCAAATAGTTTTGAGCAGGTAGTCATTTTTTTGTACGTTGGACAATTTGTATGCTATTCAAAATTGATTCTTAATACAAAGGGCCTAGCTGGATAAGGTACTGGAAACTGTCCCAAGCGATTTTTGAAAACTAATGATGCAGTTCGATCCATTATCCAAAAAAAAAAAATACATATGTATATGACTTTACACTTTACTGCACATGGATCAAGGATTTAATTGTGTCTTGCGCCTTGCCTCACTTTAAACTGTAAAACCACTTGAAGTACAAAGTACATAAACACACATAAACATAATTTATTTTAAAACACTTTAACTGAAATAGTATATAATATGCCGTATGCCGTTGTCCGTCGTTGTGGTGCGTCCTCCCTTTCAAAAACACAATTAAGGCGCAAAACAAGTGATGGCCAACCATGGTATAATCATGGTAGAATAAACAAGGTATGCTATTCACTGCACTGAAACCTTATTTTTAGTCTGAGCGAAAAAGTGAGAGAGCGAAACCACCCCCATTGCTGTTGTTGTGCGTAGGCAAGCATATTAAAAATTTTTTTTTGTGCTGCTGGTTGCAACTAGAGTGGCTTATTTTTTTACCGCTGCACAAAATTACGGTAAATGCTGAAAAACTATGCGCGGAAACAACCTTCCTCGTGAAAAATATCAACGAAACTAAAATAAGGTTTGAGTTGCGAAAATTTTTCGGGAATAGCATACCTTGTTTATTCTACCATGGGTATAATAAGTTAACTTGTTAACTGTTAACAGTTATTTACTTGTTACTGTTACTTTTAATTTTAAATGTGTTACAGTAGTTTTAGGTTTTTAAGTTTTGTGTGCGTTTGTGTGGGGCGTTATTATTATTATTATTTACAAATAATTTTTTTATTGATTAATTAAAATTTGTTTGATTTATTTTGTTTTTACAGATTTATTAGCAAAAAAGTGGTTTTATGCATTTGGGCGCAAAAAGGTTTTTATAATGCATGACAAAAGGAGGAAGAAAAATCAAGAAGCCGAAAAATCAGCTACTATGGCTTATAGGCACAAGAATCCCATGGTAGCGGGCGTACCGCTTAACACCACATTTGGCCAATTATCTGTTCAAGATTTTTTTTCCACAATCTTGTATATGTACATATTATAATCCTATCATTGAAAATTTTTTGAAGTCATATAGTAATTAATTATTATTAATATCAATACATATAATATAAATTATAATTAAGTAGAAAAGGTAAATAAAACCGGATTTCTTAAAGTTAGTATATTACAACTGACGTAGACTTAAATATTGTAAATGGAAACCGTGAAATAAATTGAATTGAAAATCTACTATTTAATTTTTATATAAAAAAGTATTTATGAATATAACGTTTATGAATGTTGAGTGGTATACATTTAAAGTATTGAATATTAAAAAAAAAGAAAACAGCCAAGAGTTTTAATAATTAATTTCAAAACTAGAAATACTTAAGTGTATAAAACACAGCTTTATAACTTCCCAAGCCCAAGAATATCACTTGTGGAATTTTCATCACAATCCAGGATCCAGGGCACGCGTACAAAATACTTATAATAATAATCGTAGGCCAGTTTGTAAGGCTTGCAAGACGCCATTTAACCAGTCAATGGGATGTATGGTTGCCGTCTACGTACTGTCGCCGCACATATATGTGATATATATATCCTTGGCCTCGCCGTGCATGTAAGTGCAGCTAATATTCCAGGCAGCTCGCATCTCGCACAATGTCATTGTATTTAGTCAGCTCATGCCAAAATGCCAGGGATTGTAACTGAACAGCAGCGAATTGGCATTCTCATTATCATCCAAAGGCATAGACATGCGTTTTGATTAGACGATTTCGCAGACTAAGCAGCCATAGGTGTTCGCCAGCTCATCAATGTTAGTTCATAATGCGTTTATTGTCCAGATACACGTCGACCACATTGCGATAGTGGTCATTATAACGTAGCAGATTAATGTCGCTAATTCCGATTGCGGAATGGGGCAATACCCACTGACTTAGCAGGTAAGTTTTTTATGTGCATCATTATGCATTTTTTGTAGAGGGCCGCGATTATTTTTTTTAAGTTAAAAGTGAAAAAAGTGCATGTTATCAAATGCATTAAAAAAATGTAGGTGTCCTTATTTTTGTGTTTTACAAAAATTTTTTTTTTCACTTAAAAATGCACAAAGTATGTACTAATACTTAATAATATTAATAAGTGTAATAAAGCTTAGCAGCTACGTTTTGTGTTAAATGCCCTAAATTACAATTATATTATGTAATGATACAATTTACAATTAAATGCTTGCTTTAATCTCGTTAATTGTTGACAGTAGAGAACAGAATCAATCGTTTGACCATGTTGTAGAAGCTCCTCATAATGAACAATTTCCTTCCAATCCCCACCACCCACCAGGAGCCAGGATTCACCAGGTCAATCTGGTGTCAATCCTGCCTTCTGCCTTTGCTATTAAATTGCTTGCTGTTAATTCATGTGGTACCCAAACATCAAGCTTCTTTGAGTATCCAGCTTTCTTCAAATGTTTAATTCCTAGTTCCACTGCTTATTTTTTTCCATGATTTCATCGACTTTTTTTGTGATTAGTCGACCAGAGAGCGAAGTGCATCTTTGACATCAAAATTAGCAAAGCAAACCACTTCGCTGCGGTTTTTCGAGTTACTGCATCGTCGCCGTAAACTTCACAAATTTTTTTTAGCAGGCTGCGATCCATTCTTACCTTTTCTATTATAGAAAAGCAAAATATTACGATAATGTTACGAATTTTCACTCATTTCTAAACGTACATAACTTTTCACAGAACAATGCGATTTTAATAATGTATTCCAACAAAATGAAGCATAAAATGTCACCTTTTGCGAGATGCAATTAATATTACCACGGATATTACATTTTTGTAACCGAACTTTTTCGAATACCTAATATTTTTTGTTATGTTTAATGTTCAAGAACTAACTTGCATATGCATACAAGGAAGCAAACTTGTGTATGTGAAAGGTATAGTAAACTAATACTAAAAATATTTGTGAATTCTACGGAATTTTAAACATAGCTTTTATAAACAATCATCGTCAAGTGCCAGCCCTATTAAGTAACATCGTCATCGTGCACATCGATATGTGCGTCCATAAAAATATCGATGAATCGATTTGGGAATCGTGCCGCGTCCGCCGCACCGCATCCGCATAATATGACTTGCTTTTGCTTTCCACAAAACGAAAACATTAGACAAGTCGGTCGGTCTGTTGCTCGCTTATATGCGTTCGCCGTTTTAGGAACAATTATACGTCAAGTGCATAAATAATTAAAGCGTACAACAATTGTAAGCAGAGTACAAATTTCATGTGCTTTAATCAGCTGAACTTATATTGCATGGCGTATCATCAGCGACTTGAGCAGAGACGACGTTCAACGACGACTGCTGAGAAATTGTTTGTCAGTAACATGAGCAGTTAGCACTCAGCAATCAGAAATAAGAAATATCGCAACTAAATATATATATTTCATCCATAAATATCAACCCTTTTCTACGTCTAAAGTACCAAATATAACAACGATAGAATTATAAAGATAAACTATTGTATTTTAATCAAACGCAGCTTGTTGTATTAACCCGCTTTTCTTCGTGAAAATAATTTTTAATTATTACATTTTAAAAAACGTTGCCAGCTAGATGAGCTCGACATATTTGAGCCTAAGTGCATAATCTGACGCAAAATCCCCAAGCGATTCCAAAAATAAAAAGCCCAATAAGTTAACATTCGTTTCGACGACGTTGCGTTGCGGCGGCTGCAGAAGTTGGTTATGTTTAAGCTGTGAAGGTGAGCATAAGGACATTCCGGCTGCCAGCTACAAACATCGACCATTCACGTTACAAACATAAAAACGGCAACGTAGAACTCAAATTGCTTTAACCCCACGTCCTACACCGAAAAAAAACAAAAACAACAAAAATGCGTATATTTCCCATTCGCCTCTCATCCGCCTCTTCTTCGATGGCGAACCTCACAAAAATGCTTGACTTCTACTCAGGCTTTAATCCGTCGCCGCTTTCAATTAAGCAGTTTATGGATTTTGGTAAGTGCAAATAAAAATACTTGTTTTAAAAGTCAACATATAATAGGCGTAGGGATAAGTAGCAGAGCAAAGACTACAGCAAAATGTTTAGCATCACCCGGGGTGGCGTTTGGGCTACGATCGAACAACTAGATTTCGAAAAGGTGAAGGTGAAGGTTTCCCAAAAGGTGAAGTCTGTCAATTCGTATCGAGATCTTACGTTAATTAGGATCAAAAGATAGGGGGCAATAACGCGAAGTTTAATTCAGCTAAAAACTTGAAAAGTTGATTTTGTTGTATTTTTTGCTCGAATTTTGATAACTTAATGATAAAAGATAGCGTAGACGACTTTGGGATACCCTGTACCACCACAGTGTATTTAAGTCTGGTATATTGCGTAAGAGCTCCAAAATACATCTGATGGCAAAATTTGGTTACGATATTCTCATAAACAAACGAAACATAACGAATTTTGTGCAAAACAAGTTTTTTGGCCCGATCGGCAAAAATTTGATCAAATTTGGTTCAGTGCTTTGGTACTCTAAAAAACTTTCAATTTCCGAAGTTGGTTACGAATTTTGTTGAAAATACGCTTTTTCGACCAATCGGCCCTATGGGAGCTATACGTTATAGTCAGCCGATTTTAATCAAATTTGGTAGAGTGCTGGGTAAACAAACGAAACAACGAATTTTGTTCAAAAAACGTTTTTTTTTGCCCGATCGGTCCTATGGGAACCATATGATATAATAATAATAATTCCCTGAGTGACAATTTTTTGTCAGTCGCCCCTGGGCGGAGCATGGGGATCTCTGTTAATAACTGTTCAAAGAGAACAGGGACCTACAGTATTATGAAAAGCTCCCGAATGCCAAATTTGGTTACGATATCTTCATAAACAAACGAATTATCCATCTAAAACTTTTCGTTTTGTTCGATGTCCTCTGAAACACCCCTATGGAAAATATATATATAGCGCATCTAATCTGAAAATTTGGTTGCTCTAGCTCTTAATATATCTGAGATCTAGGCGTTCATACAGACAGACGAATATGAGTATATCGACTTCTCTAGTCACCCTGATCATACTTTAGGTAACTTTGGGAAGTCTCCGACGTTTCCTTCTGTATGTTACATACATTTTCGCCTTGCACAAACTTTATATAACCTTTGTACCATACGGTACAGGGTATAAAAACTTTATTTTTACGCGTATCACAGGTTTTTGGTAAACAAACTTATTTATACCAATTCCTACTCTTAAGTTATATGTTTATCAGGTAACTAAGTTTGGCTTGGTGTCCTATCAAAACGTTAAAGTAACTTTGCAGAAAAAAAAGTACTGTGAAAAAAAAAAAAAAACTTTTTTTGTCTACTGGTAATTTAACTCTATGTATACTATAATACATTATGTTTTTGAATAAAGAGATCTAAATGTTAACCGTTCTTCATTAAATTTTCGAATGACACTTCTTTACGAACACTTGTTTTAGGACCGACATGTCAAACTGGCATTTGTTTTAACGTTTTTGTTCAGTACATCTTGGCAAATTGCCTTTAACGCTTCCGTTCATTCATTTTGCGCTGTTCTATTCAAATTAAATTTTGTATGCTCTTAAAAAAACACTATTTATGTTACTTGCTCTGCGCTGAACTGCAAATTTGCTCGTTACTAATATCCAATTTAATTTTATTGGAATGGCATTTAGGCATTCTACTATATATGGTACAAATTTGGTTCGGTCGGATGGGAAACGCCAAAGCTTAACTGTTGATTGTGCATACTGGTACACTCACGAACACTAAAATACATTGACAGAAAAATTGCATAAGCTCGAAATACAATATAATACAAGCCAATTGAATGCTTGAGAAGAGTCTCAGCGAAAATTGTTTAATGCAAAAAGCGGAAGTTACTTCATAAACATAGTTTATCCATCACATCCACGTTAATCGTCTAAGGTAGTTCTAAACCTTAGACGATTAACGTGGATGCATATGAATTTTCAAAAAAGTTTGCGACAACATTAATGGAACTGAATCTTAAGGATCTTGTCCAGAATTCACCTATAAAAAAGTATATTAGTTGAAGATTTTATCGTCTGTCAGTTTTTTTTTTTATTCCCTCCCGCATAATATTTTAACTTGGCAAGGTTCCTTATTGTTTTCTGCTCCGATTCGCGGACAATTTTAAAGCTTGCCTTGCAACGTCTGCTGTGCTTTAATACTAATTTTAAAGCGCTGTATTCTATGAACAGTGAACAATGACCCCAATTACACTTGGAATCCCTCAGAACTCTTAATATAAATTTATAAGCTGGATATTCTATAAACAAAAACAGGATGACTTCTAAAACAAATTAATTAAATTAAAAAATTAAGTAAATTAAATAAATCAAGTAAATTAAATTCAGTAAATAAAATAAAATAAAAAATATAAAATAAAATAAACATAAACATAATAAATAAAATAAACAAACATACTTTGCTTAAAGTAGACCGAGTACAAACTAATACACAAACAATTTTAATTAGTAGAGAATATAGAACTCGATTGTACTACTTTTTTTTGTATGTGTATGCTTGAACTTTAATATCAGCGATAAGGGGTCTATAGCCAGGTATATTAGTCTGTTGTTGTTTTGTTTTTGATTTTGCAAGCAGCTGTACTTAATTATATTTTCCTGCAAAAATAATGTTTATGGTTTTTTATCGTTGTATAGTAAAACCTATATTCCTTTATTGATTTGAACTTCGCGATGCATATTGAATATATATAATTAATTAAAAGTATATTAAATACATATAATTTACGCTGGGTAGGGGTCTTTCAACAACTTTGCCCGAACTTTGGAAGATGATACAACAGCGGGTCGAAGTTTTCAAAATTTATTACAAAAAGTTGTGCTCTATTTAAAAAGATCGACGTTAAAGTCCAAACTTGGGAACCCGACCACCAATTGCAATTAAGTCCGACACATTGCAAAACCCAAAGATATTTTATCGGCAAATTGGTTAGATATTTTCATAAAAAAGAAACAGTCGAATTTGCACCAAACAATTTTTGACCGATGGGTCCTAGGGGACTATAGATATAGTCAACCGATTTTGATCAAATTTAGTACACT
The DNA here is from genome assembly GCA_018150985.1 of Chymomyza costata. NCBI lineage: Eukaryota > Metazoa > Arthropoda > Insecta > Diptera > Drosophilidae > Chymomyza > Chymomyza costata. The sequence continues at coordinate 535,810 of JAECWU010000190.1, read as the reverse complement.
GATTGGGAACTATAAAAACTCCCGACAGCCAAATTTGGTTCCGATATCTTCAAAACCAAACGAAACACAACGAATTTTGTAAAAAAGCGTTTTTGACCGATTGTTCCTATGGGAGCTAAGATATAGCCAACCGATTTTGATCAAACTTGGTGCAGTGCTTGGGTACTCTAAAAACTCTTAATGCCAAATTTGCTAACAATATCATTACAAACAAACGAAACGCAACGAATTTGTAGAAAAACGATTATGTGACCGATTGGTCCTATGGGAGCTAAGATATAGTCAACCGATTTTGATCAAATTGTAACAGTGCTTGGGAACTCAAAAACTTCCATGCCGAATTTGGTCCGATATCTTCAAAACCAAACGAAACACAACGAATTTTGTAAAAACATTTTTCGACCGATCGATCCTATGGGAGCTATAGATATAGTCAACCGATTTTGATAAAATTTGGTACAGTGCTGGGGATCTCTAAAAACTCCGACTGCCAGATTTGGTTATGATATCTTCATAAACAAACGAATTATCCACTAAAACTTTTGATTTTTTTCGAGGTCCTCTGAAACACCCCTATGGGAGCTATATTATGTAATCCCGATATCAAAAAAATAAAATAAACTTGTCTCCTATGGATTAACAAGGGATCTTATCTGAAAGTTTGGTTGCTCTAGCTCTTACCATCTCTGAGATCTAGGCGTTCATACGGACAGACGGACAGACGGACATGGGTATATCGACTTCTCGAGTCACACTGATCATACTTTAGGTAACTTTGGGGGGTCTCCGACGACTCCTTCTGTACGTTACATACATTTTCGGCTTGCACAAACACAATATACCCTTTGTACCATACGGTACAGGGTATAAAAACGCAATCCGCCAATGCTTGTTCCACATTTTTAAAAATGCTTATAAATACAGGAAGACAGACACAAACGTAAGATAGATTTTATAGATACATACTATGAATTAATAAATATATGTGCGTTTGCGAACATATACATATACATATAATTTTTATATTCTGTTTTGAGAATAGAAATAAATGAAAACAATTTTGAAGACATTTCCCTTTGCAACTTAATGAACTTTGCCTTATGAGTAGCACTTGTAGTGCAACTTGTTATATTGTTGATGAACTTTGGACGGTATTGTATCTGGAGACCAAAAATATATCTCAATTCCAAACATAAAAGGCAAACTAAAATAGCATATTGTGAGTTAATACGTCAGCAACGTAGATGACGGTCACACGCGCACAAATACAACCGCAAACTTAAAGAGGGCAAACATAAAGTCAAATGAATCGCAACGGACGATAGTACGTGCTGTGACGAAATTTATCGAATGAGAACTGCTGTTTACTAGCATATATTCTTTTATTGTTTATAATAGATTAGGCTCACCTCCTTCTTCCGGTTGACCCTATACGTACATCGGCAGAGCGCAACTACCTATGCAGATCGTGTACATAAATGTGAATATCTTGTTGAACTTGAAAAAAAAATTAATTTGATAAGCGATTAAAGCAAATACACAAAATACACATACATATGTGTTAGAAGTCTTGAAGATCGAAAACGTTAAAAAAAATATGAGATTGAATTAAAGATACACCACCATGGTCCAACAATGACGACGTGTCTCTCTGCCAGGAGTTTGATCAAAATAGGTCAACTATTTTATATAGCTACCATTCAAAAATTTAATTAGTGTTCTGCACAGCCATATTCGGGCACTTCTTTGCGGCACCCTGTAATATTCATTGCCATAGTAAATGTCGAAAAAATGTTCTCTCTTTTAAAGTCTTGCATGGGTGACCTGTACACGAAATTTGGTTGCCGCATAGTACTGTACTGTACCGTGCAATTAGAAATGTATCCAGTTAGCAGATCTCTTGCACGCATCTTTTCCCCGGGGAAGAAACATTTGACAATAAATCAGTTTTAAACCAAAAACTCCCTCAACAGAGGCATCCCCGATTGAACGGGATTGGGTTTTATTTCTACTAAACGTCTACACATTTTCATTTCTACATAGCATCTCATTTTTTTTGCAGTTTAAACTGTTTTTACTGTTTTAATTATATAATATATACCGCAAAGATATTCGTTTTGTAGAAATAGTATTTGTTTAAAAAGAAAAAAATTACTTTTTTAGTAAAGTAAAGTAAAACACACCAGTTGAGCAGTGGCAATTGAAGCACACATGTACATACTGACAAACATGCATATGTATGTACATTGACACCATGTTGTGTAAAGTAATTGTGATGTTTCATTTCCGTTTGACCTTGGCTTTACCTTGTCTGTTTTTTTAACATGTTACATGTTACGAGTCATTTTGTAAAAATTATATAAAATAATATAAAAAAGTGCGCATTGAATTTTACCCGTTTATTTTACATTATTTTGCGTAAACCTGTTAAATAGCAATTGATTCTATTTTAAATTTTGTTGTTGTTTGTGAGCTCTTTATGTCACTATATGTGGACAATCAGCGCCCTTTGGCACTAATAATTTGTAGGTTAGTGTTAACCAGCTGGCAGGGCCAAAGGCAGCTGATCGGTAGAACTTACGGAGAAAAACACGCTCCATTACTATCGCTATCTCGCTTAAATTTTGATCTGTTGTTTTTGTTTTGTACATGTTTATTGTACTACGAAGTGCCAACCTGTTTGCTATGGAGGAATGACACACTCACACACACACACAAACACTCACACAAGGTTTTTTATATTCTGTTTTGTTTTGTGAAGAACAAATAACAAAAACAAGCCGCCACATATAAAGTAAAGATAAATGCATACATATGAACTAGTGTGAGCTAAGCTTTTACGATTAACTTTAGAACGCAATATTTTATTTAAATATTTTTAGCTTAGATACGAAATTTGCTCCAAAAAAAATGTATTTGACGCACCAACTCCATTTTGTAAATAATATAATTTTAACGTTAAAAATATTATATTTATTATAAAAAAATGTATATATGTACTACAAACATCCATACATACATATGTATATACTACATATCAATTATCAGTTAATTCCCATAAATCATCAGTTAGCTTTTGTTTGTTTTTTTTTTTTTGAACTTTTAACTGAAATGGTCATAATGTTCTTTGTTGTTGAAAAAATTGAGCAAATATTTACTTATGTATGTATGTAATGTACTAATAATGTACATACATACATGCATAAGTATGTGTATTCATACGTAAACGTTTCAATAACAAAATTTAGCGATAAACAATATGGAAACCAGCATCAGCATTTACTTACATATGTATGTACATACGTATGTAATGTATTAAAAATGTACGTACATACATATGTACACAAACGTTTTAATAACAAAATGTAGCGAATTAGTTGACTGCTGATAAGCTGCTACTATTAGTTTAAGAGTCTACACAGTCGTCTACAATAAATTATCACTTCGCCTCTATATTTACTAACTTCTGTTTTTATGTGCTTTAAATGTAGGTCAAAATGCATGCGAGAAAAAGTCGTACATATTTTTGCGCAAGGAATTGCCCGTTCGACTGGCCAATATAATGAAAGAGATTGCATTGCTCCCGGATAATCTTTTGCATACCCGATCTGTCAGTCAGGTGAGCTCATGGTATGTGAAGAGTTTTGAAGAGGTTCTGGAATATGAGAAAGCCGAACCCACACATGACAATCTGCAAAAGTAAGTTAGCGAGTCTATTTAATTTAGTTATTTGAAAAAAAGTAAATTGTACAAACATCTACAGATTCGTACACGATTTGGATCTTATACGTAATAGACATAGTGATGTGGTGCAAACCATGGCCCAGGGTGTCTTCGAAATGAAGGAAAACGAGGGTGGCCAGGTTGATGCGCCCACCGAAAGCTCCATTCAGTACTTTCTCGATCGGCTCTATATGTCACGTATTAGCATACGCATGCTTATAAACCAACATAGTAAGTTTCATCCTTAATCATTTAAGCCCTTTATTCAGAAAGATTTTTAATTTAAATAATATATATCTCGTTAAAAAGTTCCGCCTACTGGTTAGAGACGCGAATGCGTTTTTATATACATATTTATTGGTCCACTGGCAATTGTTTCGCCATTGCGAAATAAAAAATAATCATTAAAACAATAAATAAGTTATTTAGTAAATGTCATTCTCATGAAAAAAATCTAGAAAATCTAGACCCTAACATTATTTTGTTTCAATTTTTTAACAGCTCTATTGTTTGGCTCAAATCCGCATTCGGCTGGACGCCATATTGGGTGTCTGGATCCAGCCTGCGACATATCCGATGTAGTTCGCGATGCCTATGAAAATGCGCGTTTCCTCTGTGATCAGTACTATCTAACCAGTCCGGCGCTGGAGATACAGCAGCATACCAGCATTGCAGAAGATGTGATGCCTATTCGCACGGTATATGTTCCATCGCACTTGTACTACATGCTTTTCGAGCTTTTTAAAAACTCAATGCGCGCTGTGGTCGAACATCATAATAACGATAATTGCGAGACACTACCACCTCTTAAGGTAGCTATTTGTCGGGGCAAGGAAGATATTTGCGTCAAGGTGAAGCATAAAATGAAAGTAAAATTGTGCTAATATTAATTTTTATATCATATTGTAGATCTCAGATCAAGGCGGTGGCATACCACGCTCTCAAACAGACCAATTGTTTAAATATATGTACAGTACAGCGCCGCAGCCATCGAAATCGGATTTGCACACAGTTCCCCTAGCTGGTTATGGTTACGGCTTACCAATTTCAAGGCTTTATGCACGTTACTTTCATGGAGATATTGTGTTGTTTTCCTGTGAAGGTTTTGGAACGGATGCTATCATTTACTTAAAGGTTGTTGTTATTAAAGATTTTCTGCATATTTGGTACATTATTTGTATATTATAGGCACTCTCCGATGAAGCAAATGAACTATTGCCCATTTTCAATAAGACGAGCTCCAAATTTTATCGAGCTACCGTACCCACGGGTGATTGGTCAAATCAGGTAAAGAATGCAAAGAAGAAGAAGAAGACTGCTGTAGGTCAATAAATGTGTGATGCGAATCTAGGCTTTGCAAAGACCATGATCCTAACTACGTCAACCCCATAGAGCCCATCCAATCTATGTCCAATAGAACACAACACCAGCTTAAAAATTTATCTATTAATTTATGCTTGTATTAATGTGATTTTAATTTTCATATAATTCTTATTTTTGTATTTAATTTGTGTGCGTTTTATGCATTTTGCACGACTTTTTGTCATTTAGCAATAAACATTCCCAAAGTTGTTAAATTCATAATTAAAATTGTTGTGCCTTAAAGTGTCCATGAATTTGTTATAAACCATGTGTGATTGCTGTGAACTTGTTTTTTATATACATATATAGAATAAAGAATATTTGATTATAATTTATTTTAAGCCAGCTAAGCGAATGCAATGAACGTACTCCATGTGGGCATTTACATATTTATTACAACGAAAAGGAAATACATATCTATGATAACTTGAATTTTTGTAAAGAATTGTCAATTTTGTTAAGGCACAAAAAACTATTTAAACTAAAATTATAAATTCGTAAACTAAGCACGCATATTTAATGCTATTATTTAAGTTATGATCAAATCAAATAAATAAAATGTTAAAATTTTGCATGTTTTTTGTTTCATGTGACCCCAACCTCTCCCGAATAATTATTGTTACCTCTATTCCGACAAAGTCAAGAGTTTCTGTTAAGCTTTTATTTTGTTTTTCTATATATTTTCTTTTTCAAATTTTATTAAATATATTGTTTTTTTTTGTTAAATTTACTTTTTTTCTTTTCTTACAGAATTTTTCCAATCGTTGGCGTTATTTATATAGCTATTTGAAAAATTATTAAGTATTTCTTTCTAGCCCAACTTTCATTAAAAAATCCATTTACTTTAAAAAATCCCTTCACTTAAAATTATATAAATATGTAATAAAGAGTCACGCAAGATAAGTGAATTGAATGACCATCCTCTCAAAAAAAAAAGACCTCAGTTAACATTCACTAAGTTGTTACTTATTTTGTCGACATTGTTCCAATAGACTTTTGGTAGAAAAGAGCTGACCGAGAGCTTAAAGCCCAACGTGTCGCCTGTTCTAGACGGTTTACCAACTACCAAGCAAGACTATAGGTTTATGTCGAAAGGGATTAACCACAAATTACACAATTTTTATCTGATATTGAAATTTGATTGTCTAAGACAATATGAGCTATAGTTATTGTTAAAATATTTTATATTTCAGAGTTCCGATATGAATGCACGTCAGTTGAATGCAACCTCACCAAAACGCTACAATGACATAGCTTAGACAACGCACCACTTATCCAATACTCAGGATGCAGGCAAAATGTTTCAAAAACGACTGCAAAAATTCATTTAAAAAAAATCAACAAATATATTATATATTTTTGTGTAGTTAAACATTCCTGTAAAAGTCGCATATAACAGCCGCAAATTGTATTCATGGCAGTTACCTTTAGTTTTAAGTGTTATGGGCTAAAATAAAGCTATTTTTACAATATTAAAGAAATCGATTTTATTAGCGCCTTCTTTAGAAAAATATTTGTGGGGCTCCGATAGTAAAGTCAACATACCTATTCTGGTGACTGAGCGTCTTCACAATGACTTTTAGAAGCAGCTTGGTTTTATTTTTCGTCATTTTTGGCTATAAGTTTAAATAAAAAGGTGTGATTCAGTTGGGGCAGTGCCCGAATGTGTGTTACTTTGCTACCTATTTCCTGAAAGATGTATATTTAACATGGAACTTAAGTGTTTTCGTTTAAACTGCTTCTATCATATACAGTGTACAAGTAGTTTTCTATTAATTTGAAGTCCATGTGTTGAACAGTAACTTACCTTATTTGGTGACTTTAGATTGTATTGTAAAATAAACTCAACATTTCACTACACATTTTGATGTTAATGTCCGAATGCATGACGCATATGTTTAAAAGTTTTAAGCCGAAATGTTCAAGAACATGGCTAAAATGCGCGAAGTTCTTCTGCAAGGGAACGAGGCAATATATCGATATGAATTAAAAAATTTGAAATGCGTACAGATAATGGCCATCTGGTAAAATTTTGACTTTCTATCTCTATAATCATAGACATAACCATATCGACTCGGCTGTACATCCTGATCAAGACTATATATAGTTTTTGGGCTCTGCCCTATGACCCTATGCTCCACAAGGAGAAGTATGTAAATAATGGGATCTGCCACAATTCTGATTTTATACGAAAGTCTAACGGATGACCATGAAGTACAATAATTGACCATTAAAAAAAAAAAAAAAATAGAAATATTAATTTTATTTTGCCAAAAATAAATAAAATAAAAAAAATAAAAAATCGACTTACAAACGAACAACGCTTGCAGATTATTGAATTTTATTATCAAAATTCATGCTCCTTTAAGAAAGTGTCATCGTGCACTCCTTCCATTTTATGTTCAGCTTGGGCGACCTTCTGAGGCGGCTATTCGGAATGTTGTGACTAAATTTCGCACCAAATTTACATTATTGGACATTAAACCACCAACACGCATACGTAGGGTGGGAACAAAGGAAAATATCGCAGCTGTGTTGTTGATAACCTTGAATTATCGATTCGGTGCCGTTCGCACCAATTGGGCCTCTGTTGCTCCACTACGTGGAAAATTTAGCGGAAGGTTTTGGGTGTAAAACCTTTTAAAATACAGAGTGGCGAGCGCTTCCGTGCGATGATTACAAACTTTTTTTTCCCAAAATGGAAGAGCTGCCCTTACCTGACATGTGGTTTCAACAAGGCGAAATTGAGAGACGAGTTCGGTGAACACTTTATTTCATGTTTGGGGCCGGTCAATTGGCCGCCTAGATCGTGCGATTTAACGCCTTTAGACTATTTTTTGTGGGGCTATGCTAAGGCTCATGTCTTTAGCAACAAGCCCGCAACGGTTGAAGCACTGGAAGCCAATATTGAAGAATTTATTCGTGAGGTACCAGCCGATATGTTGGAGAGAGTATGGACCATTTGTGGCGCAGCCGCGGTCAACATTTACATGCAATCATCTTTAAACATTTAATTATATAGACCGTTCTATCGACTCAAATAAAGATTTCATACATTTTTCTGAATTTTGTTTTTTTTTTAATAAAATCCGAAAGATCTTAAAAAATCACCCTTTATATGCAATTTTGCTCAGCAGTTCTAGAACGTGAACCGGACCTTTGAACCTTCACAGAGAGTGACATCAAATCACCCATACTACTATAGTCAAAATATACAAAGGTACGAAAAAAAAACAAAGGTACCAAAGATTTGAATAGATTTGACTTCATATTGTAAATTTAAAATTATGTACGCGGAGATTTATGTTCTTTGGGTAGACGAGAAAACAGTAAATATAATAATAAAGCCAGCCAGATCTTTGTTTCAGAAACATACAAACTTGGAAAACTCATCAAAAATTCATGTACTTATCTAATATGTTTTAGACTCTACAATTTATTTTATATATTGGTAATTTTCTATATTGCAACACATAACATATCGCTGCATTTTACAATTATTCATCATGTGGATATTTTAAGTTTTTTAATTTGTGTTTAAATACAAACATATTTATATGTGTAATAATAATAACTGTCTATAACTATTTTATACAAAGTTCTCACATTTAGTTATTAGCGTTTTTTCACATTATCACGTTTTTGACGTTTTTACTTTATTTAAATTTTAAATTGTTCGTGCGACAATCATTTTAAATTATTCAACCTACTGCAACAATTGAAACTTATTAACGTAGTGCATTGAGTGTGTTGTTTTCTAATAGACACGTAAGAATATATGCAATATAAAATCGATAGAAATAGTAATAAATACAAAGCAAGTATATATATATATGAACAATAATACAAAATTTAATAATTATAAGCTGCTCAACTTATTAAGTGGAAAATCGAATTGGAGTTTATTCAAAACTTAACTGAAAGCAAGCTATTTTTACACATTTATGTACGTATTTTATGCACTGTAACAAAAATGTTGACACTAACAAAAAACTACGACTTGCACATGCATAAAGTATATATATATATGTACGTATATATGTAGTAACATAACTTTGCGCATTATATAAAATATATTTTAAAATGGCGTTATTAGCACCGCTTGATTCACTTGCGCAATGGATCCAAGCTTTCCAGCGAGAAATCATCAATGTTTAATTTGCTCTAAAAAAAAATATGACGGGATTTAGACTGGTTTTCAATCCTGAACTGACAAAAACTAAATTTATTACCTTTAAAACATTGGCTCCATTCATTTCAAAAGGGTCTGAGCCAAACAGATCCGTATTCCCTGCATTAGGGCCATTATTGTTGCCTACCGAGGTACTGCGACGTGGTGCAGAAATTTTCGGCGGTGGCGCTACTGCAAGTAAGTATTTAAGTATTTTGTTATAGATCACACAAAATGGCTAACTTCACAACTTACACAATGGCGGGGTAATATTCAATTCACTAGAAAACCCACTCAGGTTGTTAAGGGTGGTGTTATTGTTGTTGTTATTCAAACTGCTGTTATTGTTATAAAGTTTATGATCATTATTATTAAAAAACAGCTGCTGCCCAAAACTCTTTGAAGGCTCAAACCCAAAAAGATCATTGCTGATGGCATTGCGACCATTATTCAGATTCTCATTCAACTCATCGGCCCTTGGATCGAAATCACTATCCGAATCTGAGTTTAGCAGTAACTCATCCATTTTTTGGCTATTGCTCTTGCTACTACTGCTGTTGTTGCTGATTTGGCTTGACAGATTTGTGCGCGGCGGCACAATTGGCAAGAAAGAGTTGGGTGACGCCGAATGGGTTGAAGCCGTCGTGGAATTTGTGTCGACCAGCAACTTGTCGCCATCTGGAATAGTTTATAGGCCAATAAGTAAAGGATATAATGAAATTTTAATTTCTTACCCAACTTGCCATTGCTTATGGATTCATTACTGCCGTTCTGCTGCTCATTGGTAGGGGGCGTCTCCACTATGTCTTTGATGCCTAGCCTATAAAGCAAGCTATCTAGTTCGGCTTTTGGTAATTTGTTGGAAAGCTCGCGCAACCGCTCCTTGTAGATATCAATTGTTTGCTGTAAATGGTCAATTTGCTGTTGCGCCTTATTCAAATTCGTTTTCTCCGTGCTATCCATATATTTTTTGTAGGCCAAGTCAAAGGCCTGCCCAATGGTAAGCGTTATGTCCGAGGCCAGTTTGTTTGATATGAACACAAAACACTCGTGAGTTTCTTCAGCTTTGACGCTGCCGTTAAGACTGTCACCGCCCCCGTTATAACTCTGAGTGTCTGCACTTAGTGCCGTCTCTGGCGTCTTCACTGTCTTGGCTATAAAACTAAAGAACTTCTTTACACCCTTCTCATCCGCACAATACGAAATATTGTATAGGGGAAACTGATGCAGTATCTTGTGCGTTCGTGGCTCTTGTATAGCGACACCCTTAATGCTAATTGTTATCTCTAGCTTCTTGAATTTCTCCTGGGTGCCCGTCTCAGCTTTCTTCATTTGTTGTGCAAACTGAAGCTTGCGTATAGCGTCCTTAACGACTTCAATACCTTTGGGTTGATCCACGCTTAGATTACCAAAGAACTGAAATATTTGCAAAGGAAGTGTACATTACAAATTTCATCATTCATAATTGTTCTGGTTGCTATAATTACCTTGACTAGATAGACAGCATGTCCGGTGATAAGCTGTTCCGGCGTATGCAACCAGTTACGTTTGCCATTTTTTGCATCATTTTTTGCATCGCCATTGTTGTTGCTGCTGGCACTATCCGTGTTGTCTTTGTCCTGTTTGTTGTTATTTTGCTTATTCCAGAACTTTAACTGCGACATTTTGGCAGTTTTTCCGTTTCCCGCCACACTATTGGATGCTGGTTGATAAGGCATTTTGTGTACGGTTATAACTCTGCAAAAACAATTTGTATATTCTTTTTAGCTCGTCTTATCTTTAAATTATTTGCTTTAAAACATAAAAAAAATATGAGCTCCGCTCCCAGTTCGTCAACCACCATCTCGACTATAATATAGCCTGCATTTTTCTTAATTTCCAAAGTGATATTTCTAGTGAATACAATGAACAATCATATACAGGGAACAAACTTGTTAAATCGACTCGACATCTTCAGCAAAAGTTTTGTACAAAGAAGTTTAATTTTTGTCGTTTTTGGCAACAACTGCCAAAATTCCCATACAGTGAAAAACTGTTGCGGTGGACAGGGGTTGTCCCACAAAGTAAAAAGAATTCTTATAGCTGATGCATCTTTACATACATCTTCAAGTTTTCATAAGATTTTTATAATTCTTACTATTCCTATCAACAACGAGTGGCTTTTATACTGTATGGCCAAAATTTGTGCTCCTTCTATCTTAGTAACTTCGGTACAATTTATTGGCTTTTATTTTAACTAAACGATCAGGCAGTACAGCCCTCTACTATTTTATGGGTCGAATTATATGATGGATTGATTTAAGTTGGGAGCCTTGGGTTTTTCTCAAGCGGCCAACCGACTCCGCTGTTAAAATATAATTTGCAAAAATTCCAACAGTCGGATGCTGTGTCTGTTAACTGTGGTTATACAATCAAAATGAATTCTTTTGGATAATTGTAATTCGTGTTTATTTGTACTTTGTTTTTAGTTTGACGTACATACATATGTGTTTGTATTTTTAAATACATGTACGTAGTATACACATACGTATATGTGCGCTTAGTACATACATATGTATATCTTTATGTATGTATAGCTTGGTTCAGCTAAAACCTGTTGCAGTTGGCACTTGCTGGGGTTTCTGTAAGCAGGTGACGACGTCACTGCAAACTTTTATGAGGCGTCGTCACAATAAAATAACAATAACGCCAAGTTTCTCAGAAATGAACCGAAAACAGAAAATAACAAAGAAATAAGTAGTATGTAGAACAACATAAAGTCACACCCTGAAGTGAACTTTTTTTTCAATTCTCGTCCAATTCTCACAATTTGTATTGACGTCTTATAATTAGGCAAAAAAAATCTTGCAAAATACCAAGCCAGGTTTTTACAAATGTGTGCTTGTATGTATGTATAGTGATGCATACATATACAACTAATAAAAATGTTGGTTTGATTTATACTTGACCACTACAATCTCACTGGTACATACATATAAGCAAACACATTAGGCAATCGCGCAAAAGCGAAAGCCAAATTGGCCAAAACTGGCGTATGACGATGATGGCGACGGACAACGGCGACCGAAAATAGCACAACATACAGGCATACTACATACATTTATATACTCAGATATGTATGTATATATGATTGTACATAGTCACAAGCGTAGCTTAATGAACACTCTGTATATGGCAAGCACTGCGTTAAAAAAAAAAAAAAAAACTTAATAAAGCCTACCAACTCGACTTTACTAGCGTATCCCACTGTCCTTGTTTCCTTTTTCACCGAGAAAAAAATGTTCTTGCACCTATTTCAATTGAAACAAGTCAAAACTATTTGTGTGCCTTACAAGCAATTTCTAATTCGAATTTTTGTTTGAATTCATGCCCATGCCCGTAATTTGTGTGCTCGAAAAAGATTTTAAAAAGTGCCTTTGTCTACGGCACTAACTCCAAAGAGGGATTACTCGCGTCTTTTGTTTTTGTGTTCATACTTCATTCAGGCTTTCTTTAATACCCTATGTACCCTATTTAATGCAGTGTATAAAAATTGAAAACAAGGAAGACAAAAAACAAAGAAAACTGCGCGCAAACAGCTCAACAACAACATAGCAGAGCATCGTCAATAAAGTTGCGGAAGTTATTGTCGCAATCTAGTGGTACATTGTATATACAGACAAACATAAGCTGAATATGCCTCCGATTTGTTTTGCATACAAAATGCGTGCGCTTAGATGCCACAGATTAGACGACAAAGTCGTTTTCAAGTAAATAACGTATGAACAGATGCCTAAGTCTTTTAAAGTGAGTGAGTATCGCCGTAGCTGGTACGAGAATAAGCTCGACGACCCGCACACAAAAACATGTACATATGTATGAACAATTCACCATTCAATTAAGCCACTAGAAAATCTGTTCGCTGTGCACTGACTGTAAAAAAATTATGTTATGTAGCTTGTATTCTCTGGCTCTTTTAGACTTTCTGTCACATAATTTTTAGACATTTTAAATGATTTTCAACGTGGATTTATTTGAGTACACCTTCTTATAAGCAACACGCTTTCTTTTTTTGTAAAGCTTGCTTGCGTGCGTGGTGCCGCTTGCAGCTGCAGGCGTTGTTGTGCTTGTGGCCAACCTTGTGCTTCTTTATGCACACACTGGCAGCAGTGATTAACGACGGCGCATGCGTACACACTGGTTAATATGGACAATCACAAAGAGTGTTTTGGTCATAACAATTTATTTTAAACACAGTTAGTATATAAAGCAAAAAACCCTTTTTGGTATGTACTTTCATAATTAGCACTCGGTGTACATGCATGTACATATGAACGAAAGACACTGGCACAAATCTCTTTAAATACATACATATGTATGTACATAAGCAATTACTTTTCCTTTTTTGTGTACATAAATTTAATTATAATGAACACGCATACCGTTTGTTTAGCAAGCGTTAAATTGATGCGAATAGAAATGGTTTAAACCTGCAAGCTGCAGTTTCAGGCCCGACAGAGTGTTATAATTTTCACCGCAAAATCCGTCCACAGCTGGAGAGCGAGCGACACACACAACATACGCGAACGAACGACGAAGCGTATTAAACAACACAATAAGTAAAGCTTCAACTTTTTCAAGTCGTTTAATTCACTTACAGCTCTCTTCATGTTAAAACAGTGCCTCTCTTTGCTGCTCTCGCTCGCTCTCTTTCTCGCTCTCTCTTCCCTCACTTTTTATAAATAACAGCGTAAAAAAAAAATAGGAAATCATGTTTTTTGCGAACTTTAGTGCCTTTATTTAAAATTCAGTATTAATTTGTTTTTTTTTTTTTTAATTTGTATAAAATTCTATAAATTTTTATTTGTATGTAACCATTTTTTGCTGCTTTATTCATATGTGTATTTATCTATCTATAAACAAACATCATGCATCAGATACATATGTACATACGTATGTATGTATGTATACATAAATACACTTACTGCATATAAAAATGTATGAGAGTATATTAAAATGCTTACATCTTGCTTGTTGAACAATTTTCGCTAGTTTAAAATTTTATTTTTTTCGTGTAGTTTAAATTGAAAAAATTAATGCAATTGTTGTAGTTTATAGTAACGGTGATATCGGCGCTTATCCCACTTTACAGTTATGTATGCCGAGACACGCTGCGCAAAAAATGAAAAGCAACGACAACGATAACAATGGCGCTTGACGTGGGATGCTGTTGAACGAGGCGACGGCGCAACGTGGTACAAGTACACATGCATGTACATATGTATCTAAGTACGTATGTATTAACAAATAGTATTGGCACTCTAATTGTAACACTTTGGCACAAAACAACTACAAGATAAAAGCCGTTTCTAGTATGTGCATACATACATTTTTCTCTATAATTTACAACAAACACGATAACAGCAGCAACAACAACAACGACGTCGACAACTGATCATGAAATTAAATCAAAACCCTAAATTGAGTTTTTGTAGAAAATCCCTCATAAGATGCTCACTAATAAATTTTTACCGATCACGCGCTCATCAGCCAACTGACTGAGGCTCTCAAATTGTCCAGAAACTTATAAGGCTGGCATGGACTGAGTTCATTGTAAGTTAAACTAGTGTTGTGTACATACATACAAAAGTAAACATTTACAACAATACATGCATACACATGTACGATTAAAGCATACGGCCCGGCCAGGCAGACCGCAGAATACTCTAAAGACGCGCGCACACTGAGCTGAGAATATGTATCTGTAGCTTAAACATGATATGAAACAAGTAAAGGATTGAAAAAGGAGAAATATATTTTTATTATTTTTTTATGAAGAGTTTAGTTTAGGTTTAAAAGTTATCAAAATCTTAACAAAATTATAAAGAAATATTTAAGATGTACCTTAAACAAATATAAAATATAAAATTAATATTCATAATTTAAGTTTTCATATACATATATATTTTGAGTAAAGGCCCATACGAAGTTCGAAAAATTTGGCGCGGAATGACAAATCTTCATATATTCTTTGTCAGTACCCCTTTAGGTAAACTATGAATTTTTAAACTGCAGTAGGTTAAGAATTTATTTGTTAATTCTTAATAAAAATAAGAAAATTGTTAAAAATTCCATTTGCGGTTTGCTAAGTCATACATATGCGATGTTGAATTTCTGGCGTTATGACCGTTTCGTTAACTGATTTAAGGCCATGATCCGTTTACGAAATGATCATAAGCCATATATTGTTTCTAGCGATAAGTCTTCTACCGTTGTGTCATGCCACCTCTGCAAAATATAATCTTGCGATGTACTAATGGTTGTGACTGCTGCGTGAGGAACTCTACCTTGCATCAACACTGGAACTATAGGCCGTTTAGCTTAAATTAATTACCTACTTGTATTTACAATAAACGTTTTCTGTGTCTGTTCTATTAGATGTTAAAAAACGAGATGAAGTCTAGGAGTCCATAAGGATAGGGCCACAGCAGCTGTTCTGCTGAAAACCTTAAAATACGATGCTACCATCAATGTAAGCTTCTCAAAATTTATTCCAATTTTGATAGTTTATAATAAAAAAATACATTTTCGCTTGGCTATTTTGCTTGCACTGTGATGTTCATATTGCTTGAGTGTAGGAGATTAAGCGTAATTTTCTCTTTTGTGGTCTGAGGTCTGAGCGTGCACTCTCATACACCGTTTGTGCGTGTATTTGAATTTATTAATTCTACCTGTTGCTTTCAATTGTTTAAAAAGTGTTGGAAAATATCACTCACAATTGTTGCAACAAGCTATTCTTCTACATTCATGAATACAAAATAGAATTAAATGAATTATTAGAAAATATTTTCTATCAGACAGGTAATTTGCGTATGTTCAAACTGACTGCGCATACATACATACGTACTTACACACATACATATGTATGTGTTGCAAAAACAAAGAGCACTTTGCTGTTGAGAGATCAGGAGAAAAGCAACAGCAAAAGCGGCGAAAAAAATAAACACATTTTTTGTGATACGTAATTTCTTGGGTTTGTTTGGTTGAATTGCAATAAAACTGGTTTCCTTACTCAAGCGAATATTGAACAAGTCGATGTTGTATTGTTGTTGTCCGATCGAAACTCTGTTGTTATTGTTTATATGTATGTATGAACCAAATGAATGTGTATACATACATACATATGAATGTACATAAATATGTATATGTATGTATATGTATGTACATATGTATATGTATGTAAATATATGCCTGCCGCCTCACATTTTGAATTTTCATTTAATTGTACCCCACATCAGCTGGGCGGAAAATTTCACCGCCCCCTGCAAGTACATGGCCATATGTTTATATGTACATACTATATGTACATATCTATATATTGTACAGACGTATCTGTAAAAGTCGGTAGTAGTAGGAATTTAGCATCGATGTGATGATGTAGAAGCTTCAAAACCGGCTTGTCATCTAGTGTATGTATACGATCCTATGTAAATATGTGGACCCCAGATACTCAAGCGGCACACTGGGGCAACCACACACTAGTAACTCGTGGGCTAGCTTTCAACTTGAGTTTAAAATTGTACGCAATTATATTAATAGAATTGATATCAATGTCTAATTTCTACTAAAATGATTGAAATAATTAAAATTATGATCTTCTCCTTTCTTAGCATAACATTCCTGGGTGGACCAGTGCTTCCTCAACCAATTTTTCAAACTATCATATAAATATTAATTAAATTATTAATTAAAAAAAGAATAGTATTGAGATCATGATTTAGTCATTTATGCAGATATTGATATGTTATGTTACTAAAATCGGTTTATTATACATAAAGCCCCAAAAGACCGATCGGTCGAAAAAAGTAACAACATATGTATGTACTTCAGGTATCAGGTAGGTACATACATACATACATAGGTACTTCATTGATACGATATAGCCTGTGTTGTTTGTTATTTATTTATTTATTTTACACTGTACCTATAGTTACAAAGAGTATACTAGATTTATGCAATGTGTGTAACGACGGAAGGAGGCGTGGCAGACCACAAGTCCATAATGCTTATCATAACCTCGGATAGCGATTGAGCCATGTCCGTCTGTATGAAAACCTAGATTTCGGAGTCTATAAGAACTACAGATACAATACTTTATCAGCTGGTGCGCATAATGGCTCTGAAGATGAATTTTGTTGAATTATGTCAATATCATGCTCCGTTCCCCCGTAGTACATTTTCGCGGTTTTTGGCTACACCGTTTAATATTTTCATCGGAAACTGGACAGAGCGATGCGCCGTTTATACATTTGTGTCCTAAAAATTAACAAAATCGGACAAATACACCAACATTTATGGCCAAAAAAGTGCAAAGTTCATCTTCCCTTGCCTATAAACTGCATCAATATTTGACTCAACGTAATGATGACAACAAGTGATCTAGAACCACAAATTTTGGTAAGCTGATTCATGTGGCTCTAATGAACAAATCCACATCCAAATTTTACCACACGTTTAATGATAATGATTTTGCTTGGCCACATTTAAACAAAAATAGTTTATTAACTGAACCCATAAGGTCAAGGGTATAAAACTATGGATATGTTTGTGCAATGTATGGAAGCTAAGTTCGTGCAGACCCCATAAAGTATATACATATGTATTTTCTTGATGAGGATGAACAGCCGAGCCGAAAAATATAAATTTCTGCAAAAACTCGCATCGAGATTTGTCAACATTTTTCTTTAGGGTATATTCACGGTTGCTGTAGAGCTGGGGTGCTGCGAAGCTAAGAAATTTTCCAACAAAAAAATGAAGGAGGATGAGTTTTAATTTCTACTTGTTTTTGCAAAATACGCATTCTGGGAAACTATCATCGATCCAATATTTCGTGATTTTTAGGCACTTTGCGACACAAAAGTCGGCAAAAAAAAAGTCAACAAAATGACTCATTGGACTTTATTTTTTAAGTCGATATTTGTAGTGTTTTGTTTGTTTTTTTTTTGCTGTCGACTTTGCCTTCTGGGGGCGTTGACAGCAATCGCATGAATTAGCCGAGGTCTATCTGGAATCTTTTGTTTTTCTCGAAATCAACTCTTACTGTCGCCCATAAGCGATACTTTATCGTTTGGCAACAACACTGTGCAGCTTGTTATTGTTTTATATTGCATATTTATATATTTTTTTTTTTCAAGGTTTTGAGTTCAAAAGCCCAATTAACAAAAAGAATAAAATAAATAAAATGCATAAAAATTTAAACGTGTCGGCTGCAACGCAATTGGGAAGGGGCAGCTGTTTATCGCAAATGTCATTAAAAAAAAAAAAAAATATGGTGCACTTATCAAATGACTACGATTGGAGCCAGTTTTTCATGTTTTAGTAGAAACGTGCTGGTATTTTCAAGCTCTCAGCTCTCAGGTACGATACGAATATCAGGAGGCTGAACTGGAAGGCAGAGGCGTAGCATTATTTACGTGCCAATTTTGAAGCTCAGCGCAAGTCACGTTTTGTTTTTTTTTCATGCTTATTTAACAGATGCCTGCATCTCTCTATGTTGTAGTATTTATGAATACATATGGTATGCATATTAATTTATTTATTTACATACACATATGTATGTATGTTTGTATAAACAAACTCTGTGTGCGCTTATCTCAGTTTGCTGTGAGTTTTGAGCGAATGACTTACTGGCAATATTTGTGGGCCGACAGCAAAAACATTAAAGACGCCTCTTAATTCATTATTTAGGGTTGCCACTGCTGTCCGGTCGAGCTCCCGGAGATATTGATGAATGGTAAAGGTAGAGTACGTTCATCTTGTAGATTTTTTGTTTAAGGCCTATACGCAGAATCAAAAATTTCGCACGGAATGACAAAACTTCATATAAAACAAATCCCAAATAGTGGGAATGACAAAACTTCATATAAAAAAGTGGAATTTTTTTAAACGAAGTTTTGTCATTCCGTGCGAACTTTTTCATTCTGCGTATAGGCCTTTAGAACAGAATTATTTGTTATTAAAGGCCTATACGCAGCATGGAAAAATTTCGCACGGAATGACAAAACTTCATATAAAACAAAGATCCCATTACAATGACAAAACTTCATATAAAAAAAGATCCCATTACAATGACAAATCTTCATATAAAAAAAGATCCCATTATTTTTTTTTAAATGAAGTTTTGTCATTCCGTGCGAATTTTTTGCATGCTGCATATGGGCCTAAGTTAAGAGAATGAATAGAGCGAGTCGAATATGCCATATCAGTTCGTATCCTACAGTTGATCACCATCGGATCGATTTATTATTTATCCATTAAAAGGTAAAGCCTGAAAATATATTTGTGATTCAGAAAGGTGGCCGTACGGGTAAAACTCTTAGGCAATTTTACAAATTTGTCAAAAAATATGTTTTCTATTTCGAAGTTTTTGACTGCCTGAAGAATTTTCATGCGGCCCGGGGGACCAAAATTCACCTCTAGAACAGTTGACTCCGAACGGGGCGAAGAGGTGGCAGCCCTATTTTTAACTTGTATCTGCTCATATTCGCACATATGTGTGTGTATAAAAATATAATCTGGACAATTGAAAAACCAACATTTCTATTACATAACGACTTTATGAATACCCTACCTAGTTAGCCAAACCAAATTATTGCTGGTCATTAGCAAACAGCCATCTATCAATTAATAATAAATAAATACAATGCAATAATAATGGATACTGCGTATATAATATATTTGTTAGTATCTTGTATGACCGATCGACCGCCAAACCTCGGACGACTTTGAGATAATTTTACCTGCACCGACTTCCATCAAATTAAAGCAACTTTTGATTGCCTAAAATGGTTTATGTTATTTTTTAAATAAACGAATTAAGCTCTTTGAAAGTTTTTCCGAAACGTTTTCCGACTGATCTATAAGATATGCGTAGTAAACCGGCTTTGATAAAATTTGGTACATGGCCTGGGAATGCTAAAAAACTTCCGAGCGCTAAGTTTGATCACGATATCTTATTTTGATGAGCTGTACAATACCATAAAAATATGATAACATAATAAGTGGCCCCAATCCAAAGTTTGGTTGCTCTATTAGATCTGGAACAGACTAGCATGCCTACTTCAGGTAACTTCAACGTTACATACAAGTCTAATATACGCTTTGTTACTTAAGGCGCAGCTCAAAAAATTTCGCGCGGAATGACAAAGCTTCATATAAAAAAAAAATCCAAAATGGGATATCCCAAAAGGGACTTTTTTTATATGAAGTTTTGTCATTCCGCGCGAAATTTTTTGAGCTGCGCCTTAAGTAACAAGGTTAAGGTACAGAGTATAAAAATCGACAATAAATTAACACCAACAATGTTTCGTCAACGTACAAATAACGATACTCTACACAACAAACGTAATTAATAGTTAAATTTTTTTTTTGTTAATTGTTTATATGCAATATAGAAAATCTTCTTAGTTAATTAAATTAAATTTAAATGGTAATAATTAAATAAAAATGATAATATTTTATCTAGACACATGGTAAATTTTTATCTCCCGGAATAGCGTTTTAGTTTTTAGCCACCTACCCATAAAAAATGCACTTGGTGATTTTTCTTAAGAAACGCAACACTAAAAATTACTTAAAATTAAGAGCGACTTTTTCATTTGGGTTTTCACAAATTAGTTACTGACCAAAAAAACAAAAAGTTAAACTAGAATTTTAATATATTCGTGTTTTCAGATGATGCAAAGAAAACTACTATACTGTACTATGTATTACAAAGGCCAGCCCCGACCATAATATCCCACGCATATTTCTTAATTTCTAAGAATTCGACAATGCCAGCCCGACTCTAAAATACAACAAAAAAGTTCATGCAGTTTTTTAAGGATTTTCATCTTCGTCTTCTATAAATCCCGAATATATTAGTGTATGTATATGTGTCTACATATCGGTTTTGGTGACTGTAGCTTCTTCTTAAATATTTTGAAGTTAAGGCCTATACGCAGTTCAAAATATTTCGCGCGGAATGACAAAACTCCATATAAAAAAAATTCCCATTTGGGATATCCCATTTGGGATTTTTTTTTTATATGAAGTTTTGTCATTCCGCACGAAATATTTCGAACTGCGCAGACCCCTTTAAAAGTTAAGTTTTCATCCGATTCAAAATTTATTAACTTTTCGTGTAGCTTAATAGCTATAATTAGTGTGGTTGTAAAGCACGGAATGCTCCTACAGAGGAGCGAACCAGATATGGACATGAATTAACCAACTTGATCTGTGTAAAGATAACGCGTATCTTTTGGTATTTGGGCTCTTTACCTCATAGTCTCTAAGATCCCACAGACGGACAGACAGTCATGACAAGGGCCGTAGAGAGAAAATCCGGGCCCGGGAGGGAAAATGTACCTGCCCCTTTGTTACACATTTAGCTTGAATTATTGTGTTTTGTAAGTACGACAGTAATTACATCAGGCTCCGAAGAAAACTCCGGGCCCGGGGGAATCCCCCCCTTCCCCCACGCTCTCGTCGGGCCTGGTCATGACAATATTGAATTGACTTTATGAAGTCTGTCACGCCTCTTTCTACCCGTCACGTACATTTGCACGAACTTATCATTCCTTTGGAAAGGGTATAAAAATGACTTTATCGAAAAAAAAATAACAGAACATATATATTTTTTCCGTTCCACTGTGCAGCGTTCATATGATTTCACACACTGGCACCTGGCACCGACTGGCACTGGCAGTGTCGCAACAATTATTCTGTGCGGTCTGGAAAGGGAGGAACCGAGGTGTGCCGGAGAGCGACAATGGCATTAGTTGTTTTTCGTAAATCTTTCATTTTTGTGTTTATCTGTTATGGAAGGATTCTAAAGTACTTGAGTTGTATAATATATTATGTACTTTGTTTTTGTATTATTTGTTCACTTAACTGCGCTCTTATTTTACAAATGGTTGCGCTAAACATTTTGATAATAGATTTCAAGTTGAAAGTCCTTTTAAAGCATTTTTAAAATGTATTGGCCGAATTATCTGATAAAACATTAAAATGATAGCACGTGGTAAATCCAACGAAAAATCTCGACATTATTGTTCCGATTGGATATTAAAAAACTGTTAGAACGTTGAATTACTATTAATCGTCTTTTACGCACGCACATCATACACATTTTTAAGCACGCGCCTTGTTGTAGCCATATATGGCAACGCTGCAAAAATGTAGTGCTGTAAAGCGTTGAAATTTTGTTAACAGCTGATGCTCAATTTTATAAGTGTGCTAATAATAATAAATGACCATAGTTCTATAAAAATTTAAATTATTTTAAAGTTTTTTAATAACTATTTGCAGCTGGTGTAAATTATTTTGGCTGAGTAGAGCATAGTTATCGCAACAATCGAACAGTGTATACACACTGTTAGCACATATTTTTTTCTCACACATACAGTTTGAGAGTCACTTTTGTGCAGCCATGTTTTGGAGTAACTCAACAAAATACAAGACATAAAAAATATTTTGGATTATTTTTTTATAATTATTTCAAAAGAAAAATGCAATGACATTGATTTTAAGCTTAGTGTAATGCTGTAGCAAACCATTGTGCATAAAATTACAATCGAAACGTGTTTGCATACTCTCATTCGTGACAAAGATTTGTTTACATTTTTTTTGCTGCTGTCCCAAATATCGCGAACCAACTTTTCGGCCACAAAATGTCAATTTTTAAAAAGCATTTAAAGTAATGCACTGCACCTTTGCAGTTTTTAAATGTGACTGCACTTGGCTGACGGTCCTTAAAGTGTTTGCCGTTTTCAGTCAAGGTGCAAAAAGTTACATGGAAAACGTGCCCAAATTTAGTTGTTTAGTTCGTAGTCCCAGTGCCCGTCGCAGTTCCTGTTGTTGGTTGTGGCTAGCAATCGGAAACACACCTAACGCATGGGCCAAATGGAAAACTATCGCCTAAATCAGCATGGACGTAAGTGTAACCTAATTAAATCCAAGCACAATAACTACACACTCTTAAGAACAACGCCAGGTGCGTCATCATATCTATGGATGTTATCTGTTTTGATTGCCCTGGCACGCTAAGATAAGTGTGTGCTTTGATTACCATTTTACGTATTGGTTTTTCAATTAGTTTTGTTCTGTCTAGTCTTCACGAGGCTACTGGGGCTGCGGTCGGTGCATTTCTTTTTCAATATTGCCTACAAAAGCACACCTTCAATTTAGTATTGCGCTCTTGGGTATGCAATACATACGTTTACCTATTTAGCTCGACTCTGTGTGTATGTGTGTGTACGTGCGTGCGTGTGTACATGTGAGAAAGTTTGTTGCGACAGTGTGACAAAATAGTTTAAAACGCGCTCAATATATTTAGCTTTTTTTTTAGTATTTTATTTATTTCTTAACGAAGGTGTATACCATGATTGGGTAGGCAGAGGACGTGCAATTATATATCGATACAGTTGTCCCGCCTCGTTTTGGGTAATGAAAACAACAATACAGTTTTTTTTTTTATTTTTATACCCTGTACCTATAGGTACTAGATTTGTGCAATGTATGTAACGGCAAGAAGGAGGCGTGGCAGACCCCAAGTCCTTTATACCAAAATGCTTATCATAACCTCGGGTAGCGATAGAGCCATGTCCGTCTGTCCGCCTGGCCGTCTGTATGAACACCTAGATCTCGGAGACTATAAGAGCTAGAGATACGAAACTTTACCAGCTGATGCGCATATTTCCTGAGAAGATCAAGTTTGTTGAAACTCTAGTCTGAATTTTAACAGAGCGATGCATTGTGGTTGCATGCATCTGTGTGTCAAAAATAAACAAAATCGGACAAATACAACAAAAGTTATAGCCTAAAATGTACAAATTTCACTACCCCTTCCCTATAAATTGCGTCAATATTTGACTCTACGTAATTATAGTAACAAATGGACTAGAATCACAATTTTTCAATGCAGGCCCCCCACCCCCCGCAATCGATTTATCGTGTTTTCTCCCACACCCCTCAACACATCCCCTTAAAATTTTCCTCATATACTTTAAATAACTTCTTTGACGTAAATTTCGATTTTCATCAAAATCGGTTAAAATTTGCGGAACTTATAGGTATAAATATCGTTTTGCACCAACAAATAAAATATTCCAATTGGAAAGTTCATAGAAAGAATATGCAGGAATAAAACTTTTTTCGAGAAAAAAAGGTACAGTCGGGCACCGCCTCGACTGTATTACATTTTTTAAAACAAGTTTAATGATGTTGGGAATAATTTGACATTGAATTGTAGCTAATCCCCTTCTTTGCGGTTTATATCTGAAAAATTGACACAATTGCAAGATTGGGAAAAGTCGCCTATACGGAAGACCACTTCTTCGACAGAGAAATTACCTGTAGGCATTTTTACCAGTGCCAAATATTGCAAACACTCGTTAAAAATTGCGTGGCTTCTTGCGGTGGGAGGTTGTTCTTTTGTTTTTTTATTTTGGGAAAAATGGTTAGTAAGTGCCTTTAGTTCAAATTTGGTGCCCTTGCCAGTTGCAAATATTGTAATCAGTTAGTTCGTCTATAAAAGGAAAGTTAGCCTGTTTTTTCAAAACTCAGACCACTGTGCCAACAAGTTTTATTGTTGGCCTGCACATCAAAAGCCGCGAGTAACACAAAAATATGCTAAACTTCAGAACCCGAACCCCAAAGTGTTTTATGTCCTAAGCGAAATATATCGCTCTGGTCATACATTGTTTCTAACCCTTGTAGTTGCCACTATGGGCAACAGAGTGGTCATAGGCCTATGCCCATGTCCTGTCGCCAATTTTTGTCCTATGCCTTGCCATACATTACAATGAAGTATGAACGCCCAAATGAATGGGGCTAAGCTGGTAGGTGAGCTAGCTGGTTGATTGTTTTGGCCTGGTGTCGGTGGCAGGTGGCAGGCAACCTTTTTACCAACTCTTAGCAGAAGAAGCGTACAATGAGTGGGTTCTTTTGGCATCAGCTAATTATGACCCGCACGTTTTCAAAACAAACAGCACGCTCTTGTGGCCGTGTGTGTGTTTGTGTGCTACAGATTGTCTATGCCTGTCAGTGTGTGAAAATGAGAGAAAGGGAATTTTAAGTGTTTGCAGCACTGGACAAATGTTAAGCCATGTTTAAATGTTTCCGGCGCGCATTTTCTTTCTTTTCGCACTAGCCTTGGAGTCTATATTTGGCAACGCATGCAGGGCCTGACACTTTTAGACCTCATCTAAAGAGCCCCCTACATGGTACCCTTCTGTTTGTTGTGTCGTCGCTGTTTGTTGCACTTTTATTGCGTTTTTTCGTTTTGTAAGGGGTTGCAAAGTAGACTATGTGTGTGTGCGTGTGTGTGTGTGCCATAAATATGTCGTCTTTGGCTTGATTTAGCGTTTGGCCCGCACCACATAAGCAGCGTCATTGCCATTGTTAGCAAACAAAATGGGCGCCAAGTTTAAGCCACTGACCGCGCGTATACGTAACATGACCAGACTGTGTACCTATTTTTTTTGGTGTAACGATCTTTTTTTTTTTTTGGCATTCTTGCAAAAAGTGCAACAATAGACTCCTCTGCCTGTCGATTTCTAATGCCAGACCCCAAATGCTGCGTTTACAATGCTTGTCGCGCAGCTTGTTTTCCACTTTGCGTACGAGAGTTGACAATATAAAGTAATAAATTTCCGGCTGGAATTATGTGGTAAGAGGTTTGAGATTGGCTACAATAGCCAATACAAAGTGCTTCTAAAAATAGATGTTTTGGTTTGTCAGCTGATCTGGGCGTTGAGTTGATGCTAATTTATTATTATTATTTGATGGTCTATTTTACCATTTTGCAGAAAACCAGAAAACTGGCCTAAGCCTTGCAGCAGCAACAACAAAAATAACAACAGCAGCAGCAGCATCAGCGTTAGGAACAGGAACAGGGACACAGCACAGTAGTAACAAATGCAATGAAGCTGTGCTTTCGACAGCGACAAAAACAACATCAGCAAAAGCCACCGCATCCACATTACGCTCGGCCAAACTTAAAATCGAGGCCATGCATAAGCAACAACAACAACAACAGCAACTGCAACAACAAAAACAATCGAAGCTAACTAAGAACAGCAGTAACATCATATTGCTGCGTGGAACACGCAATGAAAATGGTCAAATAATTATACAAAACAAGCAGGATATACTTAGTTTGCTGAGTGAGCAGCAACAACAACAACAAAATAATCACCAGCATCAGGAAAAAACAACTGCCATAACTATTAACCAGCTACCCACAACAACAACAATAGCGCGTAAAACAATATTGCAATCATCCTCAAATGCCAGTTCCTCAAGTATTTCCATAGTAGCGAACAATGGCAGCAATAATAATGTTTACAAAGAGTGCAATGGTAGCAATACGATATTGCTGCATACACCCATTAATGCCAGCCAATTGGATAGCGTTTTAAAGGCACAGAACACGATCGCAGGAGCAGAAACCACAGCAGGCCCAGCTGTAGCAATAAAACAGACACAGCCTAATGGAGCCAATAAACCAGCAGTTAGTACTTCAACACCAACACCCACGGCCACAGCAACAACAACAACCACTAAGATCATTGAACGTCCATTTATGCTTAAACATGTAAGTAACATATTTTCAAATAGAACGAATTTGTATTGCAACTATATTTTACTTATAGGCATCGCGCAGTCTTAGCTCGGAAAGCAATAGTGACAGCAAATCGCCATTTGTATTGCAAACACTCAAACGCTTAGAGAAATCCCAATCCATTTTGGTCATACGAAACTCCAATGCCGGCAGTACAGCAGGTTCGGGCGCAGGTAATGGTGTTACTATGACAAACGAAAATGCGCACTCCCAGTCACCGCATGTTGTTAGCGTGACGCGCACGACGAAAATGCCCAAAGGTGTGAGCTTGGTCAGTTCGACTACTGCTCTACACAACCTAAAGAGTAGCTCCTTAACAGCTGCAACTGCTTCTGCTTCTGCTGCTACGACTATTTTGCGTTTGGGCAAAAGCTCTACCACTCTGGCTATTGGCAATAGCGGAGTACAAGCTATTAAACAACTGGCCAGTAACTGCAATAGCGACGGCTCCAACAACTCCAATATCAACAAACAGCAGTCGGAAGTGACAACAGCGTTGACCACAGTCACAGGAACAACAACATATGCAAATAAATTGTCCACAACGTTGACAACAAAGCAACAGCATCAACAAATGACAACGAAAATGGATGTGCCGCTTGGGAATGGTGAGTCTATACAGTTTGATCGGTTGCTCTGGCCAGTGGATTTAGCGAATTTTAGATGCTGCGCATAAATTTTGATTCCAGCAGGTGTAAACAATTGTAAGGTTTGAAATCCTTGCTATCAGATAAACCAGCGCTTTCTTGACGCAGTCCCTAAGCAAAACGCTGCTTAAAAAGGATTGCAAAAAATTTAGAAATTCCGTTAAAGTAAAGTCTTTAATGAATTGCTGTGGATTCAGCTGTTACGACGTTGCGTTGTGTTTGAGTGCGTTACGTTAAGTATGTATCGGGATCAGGCTTGGACTCATTTGGTCTTGTCTGTACGTGTTTGGCATGCCCAACAATTATTCAATTAAATGCGAATAAACTTGCCCTGTGGCACGGAGCAGCAAATAGCTTGCTTTGCTTCTTACTAGACAAATAGCTATGGCTTATTGATTTTCACACTAGCAAAAAGGCTAAAAGGCATTCCCAATTTGCCATTGTTGATTGTTAGTTGTGTACTCCCAATGGAATTGCATTGCATCATTACAACAAGTGTTAACTTTAAAATCGCTTTATAACTAAACCACATTTTATGTTATCTTTACCCTACATAGTTGTTAGTTTTAGAAACAAGAAGAACGTGATGGATACTTATCAAAGTGAACAACTGACTATAATATAAGCCCTTCCTAATTGCCCCATATTGATATTAATTTACTTTCAAAAAGAGTTTGGAAGACAGTGAGCGACTGGGCTGTGGGATTCCCACAAAAAAAATAAAAACAAATTAACAAATAGGTGGTTCTTAGTGGAGTTTACATTTTGCGTAAGGGGTTCATATTAATTGCTGACATAAGCTCGAGAAATGTATCTAGAATGTTATAATTTAGCACATTTACTCTTTACGACAAAAATATCAAAGTGATTGATCCTCGCCTTCAGTTTAACACCCCGTTATAGCGAAAAATTTAAGAAAGCGAAGAATTTTTACCATCCCACTACAACCAAATTCGATATAATGCTTGAGTAATCCAAATAAATGTTAATTTATTTGGTAAACAAACGTATTATGTATCTAAAACTTTTGTTTTCTGTTTCGAGGTGCTCTGTATTACCCCTTGTTGGCCAACATCGATGTTTTCGATATTTTTTAACATATATTTTCATAATATACCTACATTTAAAAATTAATTACATTTCATAGAAAAATAAGCAAAGAAATATAGAATAACAATCCAAAAGGTTATACAACGAAAACAAAAGATAATACAGACCACAAAAAAAATGGTATAAACTTAACAGGTGGCAGAGACATCACTTATGGATTTTGAGCAGCAGAATCCGAAGTCCAAAAAACTCCTTTACACATGGGCTATGAGATAAACACGATAATTTGAATATTATCTAAGAACCCTAGGATCAGGGTTTTTCGGACTTCGGTTATTAAATAAAATCATGTCAACGTTTTTTGATTTAAGCGAACTCCACTTGTCGCTCACTAGATTGCCAGCTTTGCTAAACTTTAAAAAGTATTACCTTCCAGTAATTCAACGGGCACATGCTTGAATCTAAGTTTTCGACATTAAAATATTGTCGAAGTGCCAAAATTGAGTCAACCCTACTATTTCGGATCTTTTGAGATTTTTTTTTCTAAGAACGTGAAAAGTGTCTACGATGTGGATGCCGTTGATTGCCCATATTTTGTCCGTAGTGCTGGAGAAAACATCGATGTTATATCGCTGCATCGATGTATCGAAGTTTAAAACATCTATATATCGATGTTGGCAAACAGAGATGTTTCTCCAGCACTTCTGCACTCATCAAATGGGTGTTTAATAGTGCTGGAGAAACATCTCTGTGGCCAACATCGATTAAAAGATATTTTAATCTTCGATACATCGATGCATCGATATAACATCGATGTTTTCTCAAGCACTAGTAATGGGATTTGGTCGATAATCGAAAATCGAAATCAAAATATTGATGATCGGAAAAAATAAAAAATATCGATGCATCGATATAACATCGATGGTACTTCCAGAACTAGTGCAGGATGTAAAAAGGTTTTCTACTTTTATGATTTTTTTAATTTTATTATAATTTAACAAATTTCGAATCTTCAACTAGAGGCTTTATCCAACTCCAATTGAGTGTTTTTTGCTTATCGTTCCCTTTATGCATAAAGAACAGGGTATAAAAAAATATTTGACCAGTTCGGGTTGCTCAAACTTAAGATGCAGTTATTAAGGTTGGATTGTCCAAAAGATCTTCTATATTATTTATAAACTTCTGCAATTACGCGAAAGAATCGGGTCTGAAAAGCCATCATTTAAGTTCTGGTGACGTGTATCTTGTCTCGCATGAGTTCTTTCTGTCTATTACAGCTTAATGGGTACGTCTGAGGCATTGCTCTATGATCTATGTTGTGTTAAGTTTTATACAAAAATGTATATAGTGGGAAGGAAGAAAGATCAATATAAAACTAGGGGGCTTCGCCAATTTGCGTAGCTTTTGATTATGCAGAGTCTAATGAAAGCTTTCAATGCAACTGACTTGACTTGAGAGAAGAAAAGTAACTTTCTATCCACATAAAAATCTGTGGAAATTTACGTCACTTACAGGTTATGTACGGTTTGTGTACTATATAAAATTAGTTTGTACTTAAATACTTAATTTGCATTATATTTTCGGCATAGGTTTAAACCCAGCCACAATTGTCTTTGGGGCGTAGTCGGTGAAAATTTTGTTGGTCAAGACAAGAGTTGAATAGATCTAATTAGCTCAATTATTCGTAAAGTGCTTAGGAGTTCCAAAGTGAAAACTTAATTTAAGTTTTGCAAGAGCAAAGTAAGCAACTTTTTGTTCTTCGCGGAGGGCAGCTTCAAGTCTATCTGTAAATTCTAAGTGCATACTTACCAATTCTCTCATTATCGGTTTGTAACGAATTGCCAAAAAGATTGCCGCTCTCGATTAGACAAGTGTCCAACTTGAGTTCAAATGAAGCAAACATTTTCAACGGGCGCCTGGGGTTATGCCATAAAAGATGAGGATGGAACAAGAAAAATAAGACAATTGCTGATGTCCACAAAAAATGCAGTGCGCTCTTCTCGGTTTTGGTACGAAAAGTTATGCCATGCTGTATGTATAGTTGTATATAAGGTGTTGATTGTATTTACTCGACTTTTCTTGAATTTTTATTTTTTTATTGCTATACAGTATTTATTTTTTTTATTCTGCTGACTTTGCAAAAGGTTTTGAGCTTAAGAGGAACAGCAGCCAACAGCCGTTTTATATTAGCAAAGTGATTTTTAAACAAGACGAGTCTTATGGGCATGACTGAGGAGTACTTCATGGTTCTTGTGGGTGGATGTCATGGGCCGATGTGTCTGGTAAATTGTCGGTCGCCCTTGCTGTTTGGCATATTAAAACTTGAGTATTGCTGATATTTCAATTGCTGTCATCTAGCCAAGCGTTGGTTATCCGACTCTGGAATTTTGTTGCTGTTGGTTGACTTTGCTTGCCTTGCATATATGCTCAATGCAGGCACTCATACTTACACAAACATAGACAGATATGAACTATCCACAAGATACTTATCTTATTTGCAGCTAACAAGTGCAAACTGCTGCTACACAGGCTTTGATTTGGTGTTTTGTTATTATTATTTTTTTTGTTGTATGCATTTTATTGATAAAACTTTGAGTAAAATTTTAAATATTTTAATTTAGTTTAGTTTTTCGCCTTTACTGTTGACGGCTGTTTAGTTTCATATTCGCGTTGGCCCAGCAGAGCCATTAGCTAAGAGGCCTCACAACCGTTCAGTGGCCTTTAAAGATATACTATGCCATTATTATACCCTGTACCTATAGGCACAAAGGGTATACTATATTTGTGCAATGTATGAATGGACAGATGGAGTCGTGGTAGGCTCCAGACCTTTACACTAAAATGCTTATCATAACTACGTAGTCAGTCTGTCCGTACGTATAAACACCTAGATTTCGGAGACTATTAGTGCTAGAGATACGAAACTTAAGCAGCTTTACCATCCTCTGAAGATGAAGTGTGTTGAATCACTTCAATATCTTTCCCCGTAGCAGATTTTCGCAGTTTATAGCTACACCGTTTAATATTTCATCTGAAATTTGACAGAGCGATGAGTCAAAAATGTACTAAAAATCCGATTGGTTATTAGAAGGAATATGCCTGAATGTACTTTATTTTCTTGAAAAAAGGTACAGGGTATTGCATTGTCGGGCACCACCTCGACTGTATTACATTCTTTTTTTATTCTCCTGATTTTTTGTTGGTTGAGTTTTTGAAGGCAAGCAAATTAAACAAATTACCAACAGCGGTGCAGGCACGGCCGCCACACATGTTCCATGTGCCGTGCACATAAAAAAAGAAGACTTGAAAAAGTATCTATGAGATACTTTTGCATGCATGTTTCGTCATGATTTAAAAAAATGTAACTATTCGCTATTCTTTGAGGTTCTTTTTGTATTTTTTTTTATACTATGTACATACTCTAGGCTTAATGTAGATACTATTTTTTAACTTTCTTTGAAATGCTTTGGCTTGATTCACAACTATTATTTCGGTTTTCTGTTGTATTTTGATACTGAAGCAGAGCATATTACATTTTTCATGATTTTTGTAACGATGGCGGCCCATTTCTTTCCAACAAAAACGAGATAAGTACCTCAAGACAAGTACGTTCCGCGCACTTACGCCAATTTTCGTACGATCGAACCGTCCAAAAAGAAGAACTATTGAACGTTTGGTTGAAAAATTGAAAACAACTTATGCATTGCATAATGTCCCCATTGCGGGCATTTGACAGAACGATGTCAATTCCACGGCGATCGCAGGCATTGAGAATGGATTTGGTTCTCCTCCCGTATAAGATTACGTTGACTTGCCCAGATCTGTAACCAAACGATCATTTTAAGCATCGCGCACTAGCTGATTGGGCTCTGGACCAGATGAAAGCTGACGAAGTAACATTCCCAAGAACATCATCTTTTCGGATGAAGCTCTTTTCTGGCTAGATGTTTTTGTAATGTTCCGTATTCCGTCGATTAAGCAGCCTAAAGTTATGCACGAGACATAATATCGTCCAAATCAGCTTGGTGTGAATTTCATGCCGGCAGCGTCATTGCCCGATTTGGACTTGGTTCCACCGTATTTACTCGTGGCAGTGCTTCCGTATGCCTTAATTAATGGCATCGATCGTACTTTCATATGAAATACAAATCATTTCTTTTAAATTTTAAATTAAATCTCTCCAAATAAACACCTTAATCTCAGGAACCATATGAGCTAGAAACAACAATTTCTACCAAAAGATTGCACAGTTGTGGTTTATCAAATTATATTTTACTACTGGGTTCCGCCTCTGCGTGCATCGCACGCCAACCCCCGATCTTATTTATTTAATTCCGATCATCCATTCTATTATAGACCCTGAACAATTCTTTATTTCCATAATGTTCATCCCATTGCAATGCTACTGTCGGTCCTGCCGTCTTTGGTCGTTTATCTCACATTTACCAGCAGTTGAACATAAATTCTTCATAAGTCTATTGGTGCCATTGCTGTACTTCCCCAATTCATGATACACTTTAATGTTTCGTATGAATTTTTACCTGCATCATTTCAATGTATCGAGGTGAAACTTACATTGTGCACACCGTATGAGGTGTGGCTATGACATAGTATAAGTTTCAGCTCGATACGTTCACGCATACGAAAACAAACGGCACCACACAGATTTTTGTTGTTGTCGTATTTATATATAGATAAAAAACATGTTACTATTGGGCAGATGAGATATAAAAATCAAAAATTTTAGACCGCTCCCCTTTAAGCTACAATAATATTCGACTTTGTTTCATTTTTACTTAAGCACACAACTGTGAAATTTTTCTTAACACAAACCCACTGACCCGCAAGCCGTTTTCCTTGGAAACCCCGACAATCTCAAACGTATCAATGGGTACAGGGATTCGTTCTGTCGGGCACCGTCCCGACTGATTTATCCAAAAGGCAAACAAAAAAGCAGTTTGATATTGACTGTCCATTTTTAAGTAATAACAAATAATTTTCTTTCGAATTACATTTTTGAAAGTTGCAACAGCTGTTCTTAAAAGTAAGGCATATTGATCAATTGTTTTCGTCTGATTATTTTCTATTCTTCTCCTCCTAGTGGAGCATAGGGCCTCATTATTTTCTATTATAACTATATAATTGTTGTGTTTTTGAAAATACATATTTAACATAACTTAATTACATTTATTCAGTAATGTAAATTTAACAAAAAATTGAACGTGATGCTTCCTGGGCAGGCTCCAAAGCGGCGATCCTTGTACATCTTGTGCATATCTACAATATATTAATCCATCACGTTATCTATTGTGATATCAATATAAGTAAACAGGTTAAGTCTGTGAAACAATATAAAATTTAGGGCAAAATATACATTTAGGGCAATCACTGTTGCTGTTGAGTAGGTACTTTAGCAACAACAAAATGAACAGGGCTGGCTAAGTTTCACCACTCAACTCGACTTTTTAGCTATTAAGTTGAGGAGAAAGTGTTGCTAGATATATCTATATATAGTTTAGTAAATCATGACATTGCCAATTTTAACGCCGGTAACACTAGTCGACGATGAAAAATCTCCAGAGATGAGACTTATATTTTATGTTAGGGCAATGTTTCAGCATCGATTTTTGTTTTATCCTCCCATGTCTTGTTTATTTTTTATGGCTATTTTTGTGAAAAAGGACATTTTTTCAAAATACGGTTGCACATATGAGGCCATAAAAACTGTAAGTACTTACTTATTCGAATTTTTTCACTTTTTTGACTTTTCTCAAAAGAAGAGTAGACTACCTTTCCAAAATGCCCACAATGACAAAAATTGGTAACTAGTACAGTAAAAATAGGTTTTGACCTTTAAAAAACTGCACACTGGAATTTCTCTTGCTTAATGTATTAAGGACCATCCAAAAAGTCTAAAACCAAATTGGAGACCTCCTCCCCCCGTAGGGTTTTCCGTTATTTTGACATATGTATGAGCCCATTTATCTCGAAATCTATAAGCCGTACACAAAAACTTCCAAGGCAGAAAATGTTCGGTCGAAAAAATGTTTTTTGTACAAAATTCGTTGTGTTTCGTTTGGTTTTGAAGATATCGGAACCAAAATTGGCTGTCGGGAGTTTTTTATAGTTCCCAATCAGTGTACTAAATTTGATCAAAATCGGTTGACTATATCATATAGTCCCCATAGGACCGATCGGTCAAAAAAATTGTTTGGTGCAAAATTCGACTGATTTCTTTTTTTTTATGAAAATATCGTAACCAAATTTGCCGAATAAAATATCTTTTGGAGGTTTTAAGCAATGTGTCGGACTTAATTGCAATGTGGTGGTACAGGGTATCCCAAAGTCGTCTGCGCCCGACTTTAACGTACGCCATCTTTTTTATATATGACATATTTTTTATATGAAGTTTTGTCATTCCGCGCGAAATTTTTCGAACTGCGTAGACCTCTTGCGAAAAAAAAATGAATGTAATTTTCGTGTTTCTCGACCCAAAATTACCCTAAAAGACACTTTATTACGAAGATTCATTTTTCGTGTAAGCTAGTGTTACTTTTGTGGCTTACCCAAAGTTGTTTGAACAAAAGAAATGGAATAACAATAATTTTTATGGTGAAACACGATACATTTGAAACATGTATTATCAATTGTTGAATGTTGTTGTATTTCGCTTGCAGCCGTAAAAACGCAGCTAAGCGTCTTCTTGTAAGCAGCTCCAACAGTTCTGACGGGCGGGAAGTTAATCGTTTGCAAAGAAAATCGGCAAATCCGTTGAAAACACCGAAGACGTATATTTTTGAATAATCTTTTCAAAACATTGGTCCTCGCAAACATCAAAAATGCAATGAACAATCCCAACAGTCCTTGGTAGAGCAATACATTTTTGTCGGCAGTGCTCCAGTTTTTCATCCTAGTGGTCCTAATACACTTTCCGCCCGTAAAATTTGTGTCATCTGCTTACAATAAGGCGATTTGCTGCGTCGAAAAAGTCGTTTTTACTGCTGCAAGCGAAATAATCTGGTATGCCAACAACATTTAAAAATTGATAATATTCATTCAAATATAAACTATAAAACTTTTGTTCTAAAAACTTTGTTTTAGCTCATAATAAGCCACAAAAATAATCGGAAGAAAATCTAGATTTTTTTTAAATTCCGAAAACTTTTCAGTTCTATTTTTTGTCACACAGATAGTCAAAACGAAATATTAATGTATGGAATCAAAAACATTAATCAACTTAAGAAAAATATTTGACGGCATACAACTCTAATTCCCATACAAACGCATGCAAATGAATAGGGGCCTGGCCAGGCCTTATGTGCGTGAATGAAAGTGTTAATTTTACATCCTTTGTTTTCGTCCTGTTTTGAGGACTTTTTTCCATTTGCATAGATCGAAAGCCAATAAAATTTAAGGAGTGTACCTTGAAGCACGTTTTGGTATCTTAATTATTTACGCTCCAAATCGAAATGGGCCTGGCCAGGCCATAAAAAAATAGCATGCACAACTCAAAAGGAATTAGGCATATGCTCACATTAGGGATGCGGTACACCGATCCGAAATTACGTGATCCATTTTGTACAAGCTGTATATCATTCTAAGTTTCATTTTATTAACCCTATCTCAACTTATTATGAACATTAGATTTTGGTTTCTTTGTCCTCCATTCCTTCTTTAAAAAAACGTCAATAAGTCGATACCGATACCCTCGATATCGATTTCTTTTTTAGGAGAATCAAATTAAATCGGTATCGAGTTTTTTTAGAATACTCAATACTTCGATTCGATTTTTTTTTTCCGGTATCGAGCATCCCTAGTTCACATACACACACATGTTTCATGTCTTGCATAAAAAAATATTCATGGCTTGGATAAATGGTTCATGTGTTGCAGAAACAAAAATTTTCTTGTTATAAAAATTGCTAAATTGAGGTTAATTTGAATAAATATTGTTTAATAATTATTAATTAATTGAGTATTAGAAATACAATTTTAATCAAACGAAAATATAAAACTGCACTAATATAGAGTAAGGGAAATATTTGAATTTATCGACAACAAAAATTTGTAACAAAAACGAATAAAATTTGTTTCTTTCGATTTTTGTCTTCCGTAGCACGGCTGAATAGTTCGAAAATTAAATAAATTGATATTATCTAACCTAATAATTGAATCAATGAATCTTTTTCCTATTTTTTCATACAAGAACGTAGGCTTTTGTCCCATGATGCTTAGTAGCTAAGGGGGTTTTTGTGAAAACTTTTGCTGGAACATAAAACTAACCGACTAAATGTTGAGAAAATAATATTCTGACCAAATCCGTAAAAGTCATCACTCCCTAGGGTATGCAACTTTCGGCGACTTAAAGTTAGGCAGTCATATCTCTTCCTTCTTTTATTTAAGCACATAATTGCTAAAAGAAACAACAAAGTTTTGCGCTTTGTTTTTCACAATTCACAATGAGTAAAAACTTTTGCATTTCCGTTGTTATGGAATATCAACTAGACCAGTGTGCAAAAAAAAAAGAATGAAAGAAAGAAAACGAAGACAAAGGAAGGGCAAATAACAGTGAATTTTCGTTTGGATAACGTATGTGTGTGTTTTTTTTAAATTGGAAAATATGATGGCGGCACCACTTCACGTAGATACAGATACAGATACAGTCCCTTGTATCCCACCTACATTGCATAATTAGATTAAAACGTGCCTAATTGGGAGGCTCATCCGTGGCAGATTTGTTTTTATATTTCTATCTTTTACTCGCTTTTAGCTTAATTCTTTTTTTGGCAGTTGGTTTTATTTGCTGCGCCCTGATTTATTTTTTTTTACTTTCTGCAATGCTTTACAATCTTTTTTTGCGCACAAACAGTTTTAGTCCAAATTAGATATATGCGTCGGTTCTGTACAAATAAAGACTGAAGCGTATTCTATCTATTGTTACTAGCATATTAGTTTATTCAATTCAATTTTTTTTTTATTTACCTTAATATTTTAAATATTAGTTTTATATTTAAATAGGTATAACATTTTATCATTTCGCGTAGAAACTTTTAAGTTTTACACCTCGGATTAATTATTAATTCTGTCCGTCCGTGGTTCATCTGAGACCACAAGAGCAAGCGAGGGACAACAATTTTTACAAAAAGACGAGCATAAATCAAATCAAGTTCTGTTGGATTGGTTCCATGCTGCCAAAACTATTGACCAGAATCTGGCTACAGCTCTAGATATTGAACCTCCCCTCGCCTTTGAGACAAAAGATGTTAATCTTTGGCTCATAAGAAGTTATGCACTTGCATTAAAATTTTTAATGTTATTTAATGTTATTGGGCCATGGGGTTCACCGACGAACTGGGAACTGTGGGAGTTGCCAAAGTCGACATAAGACTAATAAGGTACTTTTCAAGTTATATTGCATAAACATATGCATTGTGCGAAAAATTCACTTAGGTGTCCTAACAGTTCACAGTCCAGGGCTTATTAAACAATAAAACAAATTATCTGACATGATTCGAATTCTGTGTGACAGTGCCAAGTGATTGTAGCATAATCCTAATTTGATTTTGTTTTGTGAGGTCAAACTTTTGTTATGTCCTTTTTGTACGCTGTACTTTGGCTGTAACATACCTATAAACAAGAACGAGTAAGATCTTGCAAACGTTACATGAAAATAATCAGGGCGATAAAAGCAATTGATTTAGCCATTTCTGGTTCTCTGTGTGCCCGTATTGCGTGTTTACGGAAGACCTAAAGTGCTA
Organism: Chymomyza costata; assembly: GCA_018150985.1. Classification (NCBI taxonomy): domain Eukaryota; kingdom Metazoa; phylum Arthropoda; class Insecta; order Diptera; family Drosophilidae; genus Chymomyza; species Chymomyza costata. The sequence continues at coordinate 497,458 of JAECWU010000190.1, read as the reverse complement.
GGAGCATAAAATCCCGTCTATAATATCCCTGCACTTTTTTTCATTTCTAAGAATTTTAGAATACAAAATACGTGCCTGCCTGACTCAAAAATTCCCTGCACCAACGTAGTTAACGCAGTTTTTAAAGGATTTTCTAGGCAAAGGGGTAATTTTTGGCGCTCACTTTCGAAGTTCCTAAAAGATTTTAATAGAATTTCCTTCCACCGATGGGCAATTTAAAACGAAAATTTTTGGGCCACAAATCCAAATTTATGGCATATATTCGAAAAATTAAGTTGTAGACTTAAAATTTGGTAGAGTTAATTGTAATGACATACTTATATGTATATCACATCGGCTGAAAAGTCCGTAAGATGATATATCGGTGACGCCGCACGCGCTGTACCCGCTTTTTTGTGGGAAAGTACCAACATTTTTAGGAAAACCCGGATCTCAGATATTTAGTTAGCTAGTTACATTGGTTTAAGTAACGCTAATTTGCGACTTTCTGTTTCTGTGTTCAAAGTGGGTGCCGCGTTTACTCACAGTGGCCCAAAAACAGCATCATGTCGATCTTTTCAAAATTGCACGAATTATACTTCGATTCGCTTTCGCGACCACTTTATTCTTCAGATTTGACTGTTACCTGTTCGCAAACCCCAAAAATGCTCGCTGTAGAAAACAAAAGTCGCGTTTTCTGAGGGCCTCCACAAATCCATCTACCAAAAAGGTATTTGAATGTTAGATATACCATTTCCCATATTATAACGCTCTCAAAGGAAACTATGTTGATATAAAGTAAAATTTTGGCAAAAAAAAATTAATTTTATAAGCTATCCTACGGACTTATCCGTCGATGTGTTAAGAGCTAAGATAAATGTCAGAAACGGTCTACTGGATGAGGTGCTATAAACTGAACCCAATGGTTTTTGAAAAGTAATGATGCAGTTTGATTTATAACACAAAAAAATTTTGTTCGATAAATTTTAGTTATTAAACTTAACGCGTTGCGGCTTAATTAATTTAATTGTGACTGAACTACAGAATATTTTTGAACCCATTTTTTAGTGCTCTTAATAATATATTTCATTTGTTTTCATCAACACATTTTCTTAAAAAATATTAAATTGCCTTTTTTTATTTTTAAGTATGTTCTAAATATTTTTTTTTAATACGTGTTTTTATACGCACCTAATAAAGACTAAGTACTACGCGGGAACGGGGGAAGAAATTGACATATTTTCGACAAAGCTCATCTTCTAAAAATATGGAAATATGCGCACCAGCTGGTAAAGCTTCGTGTCTCTCGCTTATTAAGTCTCCGACATATATAGAGTTTTAATACAGACAAATGGACTGACGGACATGTTATAAAAGGACTTGGGGTCCTCCACGTCTCCTTGTGTCCATTACTTACGTTTCTCGAATCTAGTATACCCTTTATATCTATAGGTACAGGGTATAATCATTTTGGTAGATTAATGTTCTCGTATTTCTACCGCATTTGGGTAAGCTCCTTTGGATATGAATGGCAAAGTTTTTATTTTGGCAATATTTATTTAATATTTTTTCTGCTTAGCTCGGATGCCTTATAAGAGATGTCTGCAAATCATAACTCAACCTTAGATATAAATTGGAAATACTCGAAAAGCCGCAAAAAGATAAATAAGTACACACTTTCTGATTTAATGATACAAATCAACCAACGTGTTGGTCAAGTTTTCTTTAATTTTGGACAAAAGAAAACAATACACATACAAAACAAATTAACAAATACAATAAAAAAAACATTAACATAAACATAAAAAAGTAAACAAGCTCGCAAACTTAGCAAAAAGTTTCATTCCTTTTTTACTGAAACACGCAGCTTATCTATAATGATGAATAATATTTAAGAATATTTTCACCTGTACCTGTATGCAAGCCGAAAGTGTATGTAACATACAGAAGGAGACATCGGAGACCCCCCTAAAGTTACCTAAAGAATGATAAGGGTGACGATATACCAGTGTCTGTCCGTACGTCTGTCTGTCTGTCTAAACATACGGATCTCAGATATAGGATGAGCTAGAGTAACCAAACTTTCAGATTATCTCCCTAACTATGTCACGAAAGACAAGTTTATTTTATCTAGTTGCAATCGGTTTTAGATGAGTTACTCGGTTGTTTGTGAAGATATCGTGTCAAAATTGGCGTTTGGCAGCTTTTTAGAGCACTTAACCAAATTTTATTAAAATCGGTTGACTATATCAAATCGGCCAAAAAATGTTTTAAGGCATAATTCGTTTGTTTATGGAGATATCGCAACCAAATTTGGCATTGAAAAGTTTTTTAAAGTTCCTAAACACTGTAAAAAATATTACTTATTTATTTTATTTTATCGGTTGATTATATCATGTCATTGCTGTGGCAAAGCAGGTAGATGCGATGAGCTTAAATATTTTCGTCTTCGTTTTTTGCAAAGTTGATAGAGTTGATTTGATTTTGAATTGTGAAGTTTAAATAATACATATTTTTTCTTTGACGCAAGAATGAGTCCCTTACTCAAGCAATTGCAATTTTCGGTTAACGTCGCATGATGTTCGGAAACAGTCAGCATTTGCTAGAAGAAATCTTGGTCAGATGGATCGTTTAACATTATTCTAACATCAAAATTTAAAGTTATTAATGATTTCCGAGGTTTTAATAGTTATTCTGCTATTATAACAAATCAAAGAGCGTGAAAATTGGTAAAAATAACACGACTTTATTTTATGTATTGTATTTAATATAATAATGTTTATTTTTCATCGTTATGCGCAATGTACATATAAATAGTGACCCTTGTTTGCAGTAAACCAGCAGTTTCCAGTTGAAAAATTTATTTTGGGGAAGTATGATAAATATCTATAAATTTAGTAAATTAGTTAAGGTTATCACAGGTCCTGTTGAGCTGAGGTGTTGAACAATTGTATAAAAACGCGTGAACGCCCTCTTTTTTCTTCTCTCCTAACTTTGTTTACATTTGAAAAATTAAAATTTGCCGCGTTAGCACCTTCCGCCGTTTTGGTGTGCAGCCAGCCACACAAAAGTTATATTTGCTTAATTTAGTAATTTGTAATTGTAATTAAAATTGCGTTCGAATCGAAAAAAAGTCGATTAGCGTACTCACGAACTTTTAGTCTAGGGTCATCAAATACAAAATTCGGATTTTCATCTTGGCAGCTTAATCGAGCTCGTTTAAACTTTGCCACCCAACATTTAATGGCTGCAAACGAAGGAGCAAAATCTTCTGGAGTACAAACTACTACTAGAAGACTAGACTAAACCTAATGTAACGACGAGCAAAAAGAAATTTTTACTAAAAACATCAAGCTTTGAAACAAAGCTTTTTAAATTTTATTTTCTTCGAACGTCTACCAACAGTATAAGCCGACCTAGTTACTAATTCTGGGACTGCCCTCGTGCGATGCATACAAACATATGAACGAAAATGTAGGGTGTCCTAAAACTGACCTATCCTAACTAACAAAAAAAAAAAGTGCATATCAGACCAGGTTTATTGGAATTTTTAAAATTAATTAGAATATCGTATATAAAACAAAATTTTATAGTCAAGTTAGTGTACCCTTAATGTAATGAGCTCGCTGCAGTTCCAAGTATCATTATTATCATCATTATCACGGGCACGCTTAAAATGCGTTTGATTAAAAATTCCAAAACCAAAATGCAACACTGTTGCAAAATATTTTTAAAGTGCCTAATTTTTGGCACTTTGGGTTATCTGCGTGTGGCACCATTAAGATTCATTGCCTCTCCTCTGTGCGAGTGTGTGCAGCACGTGTTTTTCTTGTTTTTTCTGTTTTTTGTTGTTGTTTTTTTTTTTGGTAGGAACCAATAGGTGAAGGTGCCATTCGTACGATGTATGGATGTTTGTATAGTTTTAGGCGCGCTTGCCGTTAGGCTACCATTGCGCAAGTCTCTAAATGTGCAAAAAACATCCCCTAACTGTTTTGTAACACTTTTGAAACTTTGGGAAATTCTTATGTACATGAGTGTATATGTACATATGTATGTACATGTGGGTGTCAATTTGGTTTAGGCTGTGTGAGTAGGTGCCGTTGGACAGCCCATATAATATACAAAGAACATTCCCTTAAACTAGGCTAATTGCTAAGAAATTGTGACTTCAAGGCACAAATGTAACCGTTTTGTTAATAATATTACATACTATAAGATATATTACAAAAAATAAGGGTCCTGTTCTTATTGTTACCGTCATCATCATCAAAAACATCATCATCATCAACAACATCAGCATCATCAGCAAAGTAATCATGCATGGGAATTTCAACTGTGTTAGCCATCTCGCTTGCACGTGCCGCTTTATATGCCAGCCAACCGACGAATCCTGGCAGGATACAAAGACCTACAACAACAACGCACAATAGCCGAACGCTCTCACGAAGGCAACACGTTGCCGAAAAGAGCAACGATGATGTCTATGCCGAAGACGCCGCCGACATGAACTACGATGTTAGTGTTGGCAAGGACATCGTATGCCTAGCAGCTTTTAGTCCGTGTCGGACGTCGCTCGATTGTAGTTACTCGCGGTGACGCTTACGTCGTTGCGTCTTTACGTTGTTACGTCGTTACGTTCTGCGAGTGCGTTTTACGCCGCTTACTTACGCAGTTGCGTGTTTGCATTGCGACAGCAATACATGCTAGTATGTACTTATGTACATACATATATAGTACATATGCCAATATTTGTTGTCAATATCAATACACGTAACAGCAGCAACATTAACATCGACATCGACATCAACATCAGACGCACTGAGTTGCGATCCACAAGGTTTTATTGGATTATTTAAAATAAGATTTCTTCTTAATTTTGTTTATTTCGTTTTATTTAATTTTATATATTTGGTTTATTGTTATTACGCCAATGTTGTTTGTTACCTGTAATTGGTTGTTGTACTAAATAATTTATATTTTTTGTGCAATATTTTGGTCGCTGTTAATTATAATATGTGCTGGTTTTGTATCTATGTGTGTGTATTTTAAATTTCCTTATTGTCATATATGTTATTGATGTTGTTATTGGTGTTGTAATTAATGTGTAATTTTGACTTTTCTCAATATTAAATCAATGTCCATAAAATCATATAAGCCTAGTGCACAATTTGTGTCTATGTGTATATATTTTCTATGATTTTTCTACATAGATAATATTTTCAATAAATGCCAAATAATATATAGTAAATATAAGAAATATTTATGTGCGTGCGAGTTATGTTATTATATGTTATAGTTATTATATAGTAAACACGAATGAAAATTGTCTTTGCTTAAATGAAGTAAGTTTGAAGTTTTGCACTTAAAAAAAAATAAATTACAATAATTACATTGAGTTTATCAATAATTGTACAGCATTCATATTTCTGTAAAGTTAAAGTAAAAACTAAGATATCTTATAACTCAATCGTCTGATTAATTTCTTGCCAGCGGTATAATGCGAATAATTTGTTAGGAAACATAATGGTCGGCAGAATTATGTTTATTAAATGATGAAAATACGTTTGTGAAGATCTTACGAGAATCATGTTTATTAGTTTTTTTTTTTTTAAATATCTATATACTTGTATTTGTTTAAATCTATTTAATATATTTGAAAAAGCTACTATTGAAAATAAAAAATTTTCACAATTTTAAAAGGTTAAACAAACAACGTTTTGGTTCTTTTATGCCCAAAAATGTATATACAATTTTTTAACGACGGAAAAGTGCGACCAAACATGAACGAATATATGTATAAGATTAATTGAATAAAATACTAAAATTGATATATAAGGTGGGCCATCTGTTGGTTGGGTTGTTAAACACTCATATGTTCCGTATTACCCGTCCAAAGTGGACTTTCTTCGACATATGTCAAGTTAAAAATTAAAGTGAAAGTGGTACAGGCGTACTATGAAAATGGTCGCGCCATCGTTCGCAAGAGTAAAAGCTTGCTAGGACCACTTTGCGTATAATTTTGTTTGCTTATCTGAATTTTCACGCTTCAAAGAACAGAAAGACGAGTTTTCGTCAAAAAAAAAAAATCATCGAAAATTGCGATGTTCGCATACGGGCCTGTAGAACCAGCCCTATATTATTTTATATACATTTGCTCAATTTTGTTGGGAAATATTCGAACAAAATGCAATTAACAAACAAATTAACAGATGGCCCACCCTATATGTACAATACAAAATTTGTTTCAAAATTGTAACACACTCTACTTTCACTTCGTTCTTAAAAAAAGGAAGAAATTTAATAAATTTTTAATTGCAAAGGATTATACCCTTCTAGAGAAAAGTATTAATTATTTATTTCCTTGAACTTCGTTATTCATATTACAGAAATATTCAAATAAAAAGTTATATAATATGAATTCAAAATTCGCTCCTGGCGGAACATAGGGCAGTTAAAAACTCTCCCCAGCTTTGACGACTCTGAGCTTAGTTCTTGATCACCGGCCAAGGGCCTCTTCCATGATATTCGGCTCGCGCCGAGCGAATCCAGACGGTAGATGGACGATTCTTAATTTCGTCCGTCTCTTAATTTCGTTTTCTATAGGTGCAGTGTTTGTCAACAGGTAGAGATCTGAATTAGACATAATATTTCGCCAAAAAAATTTGTCTTAATGCGCAAACATTTATTAATAAGCACTTGGACTTTATAAGTGACTTCAAGAGTTACACGCCAGGTTTCTGCACCATAAAGGAGCACCGTTGAAAATTTGAATTTTGGTGCGGCGAGATATTTGGCGAGACCGCCAGATCGAGCGAAGCTTGTGAAAGGCATTACGTGCTTTCTTGATTCGTGCAGCAACATCTGAGTCTGCTCCTCCATTTTTCAGGACAATACTGCCGAGGTAACAAAATTCATTAACAGATAGTGATGTATTGTTTGAGGTGCATATCCGCACTATTTTAGTTTTTTTGAAGTTTACTCTCAACTCCATGTCAGTAGCGTTTGCAATAAGGGTTTCGTGCTTGTTCTTGGCGCTTTGAAAAGTATGTGTTGTGTCCAGGACTGTTATGAATAACAGAGGAGACAGCACACAGCCCTGTCTAACCGCTAAATTGATCTTAAATTTTCGCTATTTCTGCTTTTAAATCGAATCATGTGACTAGCGTGGCTGTAAATGTTTTTGAATTTTAATAATTACTTTGTTATTATTAAATATTAATAAATTCAAAACTGTTTTTATAGTTAATTAAAAGGCGAAAAACCAAATTAACCAGAAAAAATTAGATATTAAAAGCCTAAACGGCTTAAGATTAAAATATATTCAAAGTTCATCTTCAAATTTATGGCCCATGACCATTATTTAAATTCAAATTGAGTTTAATCACAATAGTAGGTTTCAGTGGAAACTTGCTGTTATACTTTTATTTTATTAATTATGATTAAGTAAATTTACTTATTGTCTGAAGTCAGATGTAAATAAAATAATAAGAAAAAAAAAAAATTGAGCTTAACTGAACTTTGTCTAATTCCCGTGAATCTATAGATAGATGATCAATCATGTCTTTAATAAATAAATTTCCGATTTGACGAACACCTAAAGTTTTAAATTATAGCACTTTGACCTGTTCTTAAGCCAATAGGACAATTTTTCTTTATTTAAAGAGTTGAAAAATGTGCCGTTTCAAAGGTGAATGACGGTTGTTCAAGCGTTACAACATACACAAAAAACAAAAAAAATAAGTAATAATGTCAATAGGTAATTAATGCGATTAATTTGCGCATTCGAATATTAAAATTTATTTTATAAGACGACCATTGTGCTGCGAATTAAATATATATATTTATTAATCTGTCAGATAATAATCTAATGAAGAATGCTTTGTTATTATCTTTGTACCATGAATTAAACGATACTTACTAATACTTATTATATAGTTTAAGTATTAAATTAAATTTGTTAGTCTTTACGTGTGTGCTTTTGAAAATTAAGGTTATTGTTAAGGTTAAGCGCTTTCAAAACGAAATGACAAGAAGCATGTAAAGTAAGCATTTATTTTGTATACAAAGCTTACATATTATTTTTATAAACAAAGTAAATAATAGTTTTGTATTAAACCGTTTTTTAATGTCTTCGTAGACAGTTGATAGACATGGTTAAATACATATAAAGGAGAAAAAAATAATATTATATACATACATATACAGTTGGCACAATTTAATTGGTTTGAAAAAAGAAGCAAAACCAAATGGATAAGTTATCTAGTTCTTCTACTGAGTCTACTTCTACGTTGGCGAGATAAGTTAAACTTATCAGTAGCGTAGAGTGACATTATCAACTTGGTTTAGCTTAAAGATCTAACATATTAATATATTGCACAGCAAAATATTTAATTTAGAAAATGTACAGATTTTGAGGAAATTCTTTTTGAGCAGCCACATACATATTTAGTAAGCAAATGTATTGCTATGCGAAAAGACGCTTCCAAACGCTTTCAAACGCTTAAAAGCAAAGGTAGATACTATGTGAAAAGTGAAATTTACTAATTGACCAGCAAGTTGAAAAAAAAGGTGAAAAGTGTTAAAGTTTGTGCGGAATTTTATTAGAATCTATGGCCGGTTACCGGGCTCTGCCGCTTACACCGGTCCAAGCCAGCACGATGGCGGCTACAGTTGCAGAGCAGCCGGCAAGTGGAACTCATGGACCTACCATGTCCTATGCGCATCACCAGTCGATGACGGCTCTGTCCAATAATGGTATTATCTATCAGTCGGCGGTACACGCCTCCATACACAGCTTAAATACAGTACAAAGCCAACATCGCTCATCCACAATGCATCATCATATTTTAGCTACTGCCACAGCAACGGCTACAGCAACTGCAACGGCAGCAGGTGCGGCTGTAGCGTCTGCAACGGTTGCAGGAAAAGCAGTTGCATTACCGCCTACGCTAGCTCCTCCAGTTCCGACGGTGGGAGCAACAGCAACTCCTGTTTTACATCAACAGCATGCAGTTTATGGACAGCATCAGCATCAACAGCAGCAGCAGCACCAGCAGCAACAGCACCAGCAACAACAACAGCTGCAGTTATCGCATCAACAGCAACAACATCAAATGATGTTGCAGCAACAACAACACCAGTTGCATCACAATTCCCATTCCCATCAGCAGCAGCAGCAGCAGCACTCGCAACAACAGCAACATCATTTGCAACATCAGCAACATTTAATGGGAGCGGTGCCACCAGCTCTGCATCATCACCACCATCATCACCATCACCATCAGCAGTTATCACTGCATCAGAACCACTTGTACTTCAGCGGCAGCCTTGGTGGACATCATCACCATCGGCAGATCTTCAGTCATTTGCAGAGCGCTCTTATGCCACTCAGTGTCAGTAAGTATACGTACGTCCTGTTGATTCGCGACCGTGCTCCAGAAAACTTCATATATTGAGTTGCAAGTTTGTATTAAATCTGTTAAGATCTATATCCGATATGGATAAACATAAACAGGTATTTCTTATCGATGTAGTGCTCGCATGTTTGTTTTCTTCCCTTCGAGTGTTTATATATTGGTGTTCGTATTAGTTGTTCGTTGTTCTATTTAAACGCTATTTCGAACTTTATGTTTCTGGAATGCCTTTTGGAAAATAGGGCGTCTTTGCAAACGTTGTAATTTAAACGTACTTGAGTACTTACTTGAGGTGTAGTACACCACAGTACCTATCTGCATCTATATATTCTGCTACACATACATAACTACAACGTACATAGTTCATTCTATATGCAACTCATTTTCATTTTATAAACATTTCATTAAATTTTATTTCATATCTTCCTGTGTAATAATTCGCACGCCATTCCAGCGAAGCAACAAAACGCGTGCTAAGCGTCGGGCATATGTTTGTCAGTCGCTTGTTTTACTATTTATTCTTTTTTATTTTGCTTTTTGATTTCATTGTTGCTGTTGTTGTGGTTGTTGTTGACAATGGTCACACAGATACACAAACGCACACATTGTCTGTAAACAAGGAGCACAAGTCTAAACCACCTAAACTACAGACAACTCTAAAGACTATAGACAATTGAAACAAAAGGCCGTCAGCCACATGGTGGCTTAAAGATACCAATGTGTTGAAGACCCCCCTGCGTCCCACCTGAGTGTGTGTGTGTGTGCTCGCTGTGTGCAATATGCGTGTGCAAGTGTGTAAGAATGTATCTTAAATGTTTGCATGTGTGCGATTTTATGTCGCCATTTGTATTTTTCATTTTTTATTTTAGTGCCACGGTGTGTGTATGTGTTGATGGGCTGGGAGTCGGGGAAGCAAGTGTTTTGGTTTAGTTTTTTGACTCCAACGCGTTTACAGGTATAGCATATGCATATGTATTGTAATATGTACCCTTATGTGTTTTTGTGTGCACCTCATTTATGCCTTCCTTGGCTTTTGTTATGCATTAAAATATGTCAGCAATTGTGCAAGGGTTTTTGTTTTTCTTTCTGTCTTACCTCTCACCTCCTGCCTCTTGACTTTCCATTGTCACATTTGAATTTGTTGCTGCCCGGCGGCATCCTGACTTTATTATTTTAACTTAACGGCATTTTAAGTGTTTTTTATGCAACAATAATATAATAATAATGTTTGAGTGTGTGCGAATTCTCAGTATGGTGTCAGTTTACCTAAACAATACATATATAGCATGGTGGCATTGTAGCATGATGGCTTTATATTGTAGTATATTATGAAATATTTACTTTAGCCAAACGAGTGTAGTGCCTAAATACAGCCAAAATTCCGGGATGAACGACATCGACCAATGCACTCTTTTTTTGACATTAAGAGTTTTGAAACTTGGCTTTATTGTTTATCTTGAAATTGGTAATAAACAAACTTTCATTTCTGTTCTATTCTATCTACAAAGGGTATATTAAGTTTTTTTGTGATAAGCAATGATGTTCGAAAATACTTTCTTGACTTGCATGACGGCAGAATAATGGGAAATATAAAAAGTAGGAAATTTTCAAACTTTATCAATGTTTAATAGCTACTCTCCTATTCGTATTCTCATTAATTTCGAATGCGTACATGAGATTTTTAAAGGTATGCATTTTGAAGCTTATGTTGAATATGTCCACACACCCATTTCCCCCCACACACTCTCTTTTTTCGGGCCTGCCTGTAACTATAGGTACAAAGGATATACTAGATTTGTGCAATGTATGTAACGGACAGAAGGAGGCGTGGCAGACCCCAAGCCCTTTATACCAAAATCCTTATCATAAACTCGGGTAGCGACTGAGAGACCATGTCCATCTGTCTTTCCCTCCGTCCGTCTGAATGAACACCTAGATTTCGGAGATTATAAGACCTACAGACACAAAACTTTACCAGTTGATGCACATATTTCCTGGTGAAGTTTATTGAATCATATCCATATCATACCCCGTTCCACTCCACTCTAGTAGAATTTCGCGCTTTTTTGGCACACCGTCAAATATTTTCATCCGAAACAACAGATCTATGCGTCATGGTTACATACATCTGTTTAAAAATGAACAACTTCGGACAAATGCAACAAAAGTTATAGTCAAAAATGTACTTTTTTCACCCAATTATTTTAACGACATCAATATTTGACTCAACGTGATTATGGTAAAAACTGACCAAGAAACACAAATTTTGCTAAGAATACATATGACCCTAATTTACAAACCCTTATGCAAATTTTCTCGATGCCGCCCGTGTGTTCTCTCGCACACCTCAACATATGAACTTAAAACTTATTCCATATACTTTAAACAACTTCTTTGACGTAACTTTTGATTATCATCTATACCGGTAAAAATTTACGGAACTTATACGTACAAAAGTCGATCTGCACCAAAAAAAAAAAAAAAAAACAGCTTGGGTCAAAAATGTGGAAAAAAAAAACCAATTGGAAAATTCTTAGAAGCAATATGCAGGAGTACATTTTTTCGAGGAAAAAGGTACAGGGTATTAAACTGTCGAACACCGCCTCGACTGTATCATATTTTTTCTCCTTATGTTGCGCAACTGATATTTTCATTTTGAACCTAAACTGCTGAACTATCGACATTCACAACCATGCCTACCAAACCGTACATTGCCACCTTAGAAGCAAAAGGTACACAGAACTTATTTAACTATGCACCTAACTCGGCAAAACTTCTAATAACAACTTATACAAATGAATATATAATTTTCAACTTTAATTGAACTCCAAAAACATCTATTAATATGCCAACTACCCGAACTAAGTTTTTAAAAGATTACGGTTAAGAAAACTTTTTTATACCCTGTACCGTATGGTACAAAGGGTATATTGTGTTTGTGCAAGCCGAAAATGTATGTAACGTACTGGTAAGAGCTAGAGCATCCAAACTTTCAGATTAGATCCCTTATTAATCCATAGGAGAGAAGTTTATTTTATTTTTTTGATATCGAGATTACATTATATAGCTCCCATAGGGGTGTTTCAGAGGACCTCGAAAAAAAGCAAAAGTTTTGGTTGACTATATCATATAGCTCCCATAGAAATGATCGGTCAAAAAACGCTGTTTTTACAAAATTCGTTGTGTTTCGTTTGGTTTTGAAGATATCGGAACCAAATTTGGCAGTCGGAAGTTTTTTATAGTTTCCAATCAGTGTACTAAATTTGATCAAAATCGGTTGACTATATCCTATAGTCCCCATAGGACCGATCGGTCAAAAAAATTGTGTAGTGCAAAATTCGACTGGTTTCGGTTTGTTTATGAAAATATCGTAGCCAAATTTGCCGAATAAAATATCTTTTGGAGGTCTTAAGCAATATGTCGGACTTAATTGCAATGTGGTGGTACAGGGTATCCCAAAGTCGTCTGCGCTCAACTTTAACGTACGCCATCTTTTCTTTATAATTTCAATCAAATAGCTTTTTTATCGTGAATGAAAAAAATAATTGTACTTCACCTAGCTAAATAACTCTCCGAATGGGGGAATGCGGCAAGATGTCGACCTAATTCAACAAACGTAATCTGAAGAGGGACTATGAGCATCCGCTGGTCTCTAGCTCTTGTGGTCTCCGAAAAGGTTTCAGACGATCAGACGGAAATCGCTACCCGAAGTTTTGATAAACATTTTGGTATAAGGGACTTATGGTCAAGTACAACAAATTTTGCGAAAAACACGTTTTTAACATATTTAGTTGACATATGTTAAATTTTGTTGCATGACTGACTTTCTGTCATTAATAGAATCAATCGTTTCGTTACGTGGCAGCAACTCATTAAAGACGACTTCCTTATAATCCCACCAGATATTGAGCATGACTTTCTTTCTTCTTGTAATCCTGCCTTTGCGACCATTTGAGGAGCCACTCCGCGCTTCGACCATGACCTTTTTCTGCTAATATTGTTGTAGATAATCCTCTTTTCATCAGCAGTTATTAGCTGTTTTAAAAACGGTTGGTTTTGATGACGTTTGAGCAACGAGTCGCAGGCTAACATTCGATCCATTAAGTTTTTTTCGCTCAGTTGGTATGACACATAAAAATCAAGCTTGTTTACCATCCCAAGCTTTCGCAAATGCCTGGAGACTATTGATTTATGTTTATGTCAAATGTCGGTTGGAGTCGATTAAAGCCTTGATTTGATCGACATCAGTGGTGACAGGCCGACCAGAACAAGGAGCATCTTCGAGATCAAAATCACTGGAACGAAGGCGTTTTCGCCTTTTCAGAAATGAAAAAGTTAAATGCACCGTAAATACACGTTTGTTTCTTCCATGTTCAAAGTATCGTTACTCAGCATAAACATATCTCAATGAATATTTGCTTAAATTGTCGACACGAGTTTCAACATTCACACTTTATACGTTTGACACATGTCAGAGCGGAAAAACACATGAGAACGACAGGAACACCTGCAACACAAGATACCTCCGAATACAGTGGGACGATAACAAAATCAGATAATTCACCCATACTCATTTAGACTGTACACAAGTATGTGTCAGGACGCATACTACCTTTAAGGAGGGGCTACAAGCATTTTGGCTTTTAAAGTAACGAAGGGAAAGGATTCGTCTCGACAAATATGCATTTCAATCTGACTTTAGCTGAGCCAACCAGTTGGTGGTTAGCTGACCTCTGACATTTTTTATAAATATATAAGCCACAATGTCAAGGGACAAAAGTCCTTGCAAAAGTAACCGCTTACTTTCAAACTTGGCAGAAGTGCGATAAAATAATAAAAAGTAAAGAAAAGAACAGAATTTAAAGTTGACAAAATTTTAATAAGGCACTCTTGGAACTTATGCTGTCCTTTGGATCCATACAACCAGTTCCAACTCCACTTAAAACAAAAAAAAAAAAAAAAAAAAAAGCACACTGACTTGGGTGGAACTGACCACCAATGGTACGTGGCAAGCCACTGCAATAAAATATTCAAAACGTTCATATAAGGATTTGTCAAAGATCACGTACTCAATAAATATTGCTCATGCGCCGCACAGTTGGCTACACTTTACGATGGCCTTTTCTTATTATTTTTATTTTGGACTTGCAGGATGTGCGGCTTTTTTTATACAATACTTATGATGGTCTTTAATTTTGAAATAGGATAGAGCCTTATTTTATCTATAGCCATAAGAAGTGGCAGCTGCGATGTCTGCGCCTATTAATTTCGACAGCAATTCAATTAGTTGGATCTCTCTGGGTCTCGCTCGGACTGTCTCTGTGTGTGTGCTATTGCGATGGCTATATAACCGTGTGTCTGGTTTATGTGGCACGTAATGCCTTACCTCATATTACTTAAAGCCAGATACGACTAAATCGTGCCGCCTTAAAGCCATTCACAGCGGCGGGAGCAAAGTTTGTCCATGTTGTAATTGCTGAACATGTTAGGCTTTGATCGATGACCAAACCCTTGACAAAATGTAAGGCCCTGAAATAGGTATGTTTACAAGAGACAACTTTAGATAGTCGTAACTGGCAAAATTCAAAAGTGTTTGCCAACGCAAAATTCCAAGCAATTAAATCACTTTGATGCTAATTTGGATTAATATGTTGTTGTCCATTGGCAATTTGTTTGTCCTGGCAACGTTTGCATTGTGGCTGAGGCCAGGTGTTTCGATTAGGGTCCTGGCAAAATAGATTTATTGAACCCAATGCATTGTTAAGCGTTCGAAAGCGACGGTCGACGGGCAACGTTCGGTCACATGATGGTATGGCAACCACTGGCAACCTTGTATCCAATCAGCTTGATGGCCTGGTATGCGGCTATATATAACCCTTTTGTATCTGCTAAATTTTGTTGCAATGCTGTTGGGTTTGGGTTGGGATTGCATCGTCCTGTGTGTTTGTGTTTGTTAGTGCGTTATTTATTTATTTGGTTTATCGACTACTACTTTACTCCTATTCCTACTCCGGAGCTGTTAGAAACAATGCCCACCAAAGCTGTGCTATATTTTTGTGCGTTTCCTGTGTATTTGATACTTATTTTAAAATCCCAAAAACAATATTAATTTTATTAGATAAATATTAGTTTATAGTTTTAGGAATGTAGATTAATTGGCTCACTCGCTTGCTTTTATGTGCTTTTAATAGGTATTATTTACTAAGGACTATGTAGCTGCCCCTGCAGCATGTGCTACTATGTTAATTTTATGACACTTTAAATGTTTAATTTGTAATTTGTGCAACAAATAATTTAATACTCGTACACTACATAAAGCTTTCAAAAAAAAAGATGCTTATGTAAACGTACACTTACACACAAACGGACACATATGGAATGTGACTATAAATACCTACATTAAAGTAAATTACAACTTGGGTCAAAAATGTGGAAACATGGAAAATTAAAAAAAAATACATACATATATATATTCATATATGTATATATATATTCATATATGTATGTACATTTATACCCTGCAAACAAAGCGTCAAGGGTATGCCAGATTTGTGCAATGTGTGTTTGTTAACAGGTATACAGGAGGCGTGGCAGACCATAATGCTTATCCAAACTTTGGGTAGCGATTGAGCTATGTCCGTTTGTATGAACACATAGATTTTGCAGACCACACGAGCTAGAGGCATAAAACTTGACAAAAAGATGCGTATAGTCCCATTTCAGATCATTTCATTTTAGCTATGCTGCTTAATAATTTGATCAGACAAAAAAGGTTCAAATTGTATAAATGCTAATGTTGACCCAGAATCTACATAGACTTATTATCGATGTGATCTGATGTGTTTTCTACCACACATCTTTTCAATCCGTATCAAAATTAAATTAAATTTACGGAATTTGTTTTTCAATCTGAATTTGGTTGTACACTGAGTACAAAGTTACAATCATAAAGTTTGAAAATACACATGTTTTTTGGGCAAAGGGTACAGGGTATCCCGGACGCCGCCTAGACTGTACCACATTTTTTTTGTAATATTATAATACTTTCATACTATTAACGATATACATACGTATACCTTTGGTTAAACACACACAACACACTGTCAGAAAAGTCAGAATCAGAGTGTGCCGAAAAAAATGGCATGTTTGTAGCTACTTATTTGTCTATCAAAAGGTAAAAAAAAAAAAAAAAAACACGAATAAAAGAAGCTAAATAAATATGAATGGGGTAGACCTTCAAACAAATTCAACGACTGCAAATTAATATAATAATATATAATATTTACCAAAGCCAACAAACTACAGACGGCTTACTTACTGTCTTTAACTAACACGAATAGCAAACAATTTATTGTTTTTAACATAATTTCCATCTTAATAAATAGGGATTTTAGGGATTAATGCAATGTAATGTACAATTTGTTTACAACAAAATTATCAGCCTAGGTCTGGGAGCACAAAAGAGCTAGGTACACAACCCAAAAGATGCGCTTAATGCCTGAAATTTTAAAGCAACCGAATTTGCTGGCTGACCACTGATACATAGTATAGATATGTATCAGTGGTGGGTAGTCTCTCAAATTGCGTTACTCGGGAGGATAGGGCACCAAAATCTGCAGCAGCACAGTCGGCTCATGCACGGTACAAGTGCGTGAAATCTCTCTCTCGTTTTTGCTTGATTGCGGTTCTTGCTCTCTCGTGCGCTTTTCTACGGCTCTGCTTACTCACACAAAGAAATGTTTGTTTCTTTGAGTTTTGACCTCCACTGCTATATATGCAGGGTTAGCCGACTTTCCTGACTGAAATATTTTAATATAATTTAGTCCTTCACAATTTATTTGGAATCAGTTTCTTAATGGCGCCATTTTTTGATATCCCACTTCCAGGGAATTTTCGCTGCGCAAACTTAAATTTGGTTTCAAAAATCACAACTATTTTGAATATGCAGCGTCATTATTTCGACCCAGTTTTTGGCATATAGCAACTCATGCCTAAAATAGGTGGTAGGTACTAAAATGACGATTCAAAAACATGTCCACACAATGGATCAATGATCTGATAAATGTCAAAGTTATTCAATTTTTTCTTGTAATCCGTCGGTGGGCTAGAGACCTCAATTGTGGTATTAAGCTTTTTTTTTGGCAAAACTTGCTTCTGCAACGGAGAGATGTGCATCCATGTTGATCCATGATTGAATCAGTGCAGACTCGGTTGAGTGTTATCTAACCGCCGTCATTTGATGAGTTGTGAGTCAGTTTGGTGGCAAGACAGGAAGAAAGGTTGATTTTTGTTGCACAGAAGTTTAGCAAGCAGCTCTCTGTTCTTTCTCTGGGCCTCAGGCGGTTTGCTTTAAGTTCTTTGAAATGTTGGCTTATCAAACGACTTACAGTGTTTTGCTTATAAGGCTCACATGATTCTACATATTACAAAAATAAGTGGAATATCCGAAATTGTAACACATATGCAACATATGTAAAGATTATTCTAACTGTGCCAAGTTTCGACTTTGAAAACTCCTCGGCTATAAGTGCTAATCTTTTTTTGAACTTATGATCTGAGGAGAACTGCACAAAACTCTAAAAAATCGTGACACTAAGGTACTTGTTATTAAAATAAGAAAGATGCTTCTATAAGAACAAAGCAAACATACAAATTCTGACATTCCTTCTAGCACTATGCCGAAATTTAAAGATAATAATTTCATCTCATATTTTCGATTTATTTGTTTTAAAATAAAATCTTATGAGAGAGTCGAGAGTTTACATGCTTCTTCATTCCACTAGACTGCTATACTAGTACTAAGCAAATGAATCCCGGCACGAAAATGCATTAAAGGAACCACAAATTACAGATAAAAGCAACTATACGATAAAAGTCACATTGAAACTTATAGTAATAGTTTTTTGTTTTCTTGCTGCTACCTTGCCTCTACCGAGTACACTATGTTGCTCATACGCCGTGTTGTCAGCATTATAATCGCGCTTGTCATAAATAATTTATTACATTTTGTTTGTTTTGTTTCTTGGTTAGAAATTCATTAATAGCACTTTTATGACTTTGAGACGTTGAGGTTTCGGTTGGGTTTTGACATTCTGTGGTCGTGGTCGGGTCGCCATTCTCATTCTGGGATTTTGTTTTGTTCTTTTGAACTTTTATTTTAATCGTCTTTGGTGTTATTCACTTATTCTTCTTCTTTTGCATATTCTTGCAACAGATTTTTTTTTTAAATTGCACAGTTGTTGTCGTTACAGTTGTTCCTAATTATTGTTTTGTTTAGTTTCTGACATGCATATTTGCTGTTATGTGAATTTTAATTGCTATTTTTTCCCCCAATATGCAAATGAAAAATGCTTTCTTGTAATGCCATGTACTACTAAGAATAGTCTTACTATCAGACGTCATTTATACGACAAGTACGAGCTCCGAGTACTGTGTCCGTTCATTTAGATTCCCAAAAAGAATTTGGACAAATGTGTTTTTGGCTGGCTATATTACATATATACAAACGAGCATATAGTATATGTACGAGTATGTGTGTACATGGATTTTGCCCATGGTTTGGGTTATTCTTGTATAAAGTTTTTGACGTGTTATGCTGATGTTTACAAGGCGCAACGTTTTTGCATTTGTATGAGTGAGTGTCTGTGTATACATTATAAGTCATACCTTTCATCTGTCAAATCGTATATAATAGTAGGTACTTTAAAATGATCAAGAGTAGCATTTACATATGAAGTACATACTAGACTTTGTAGATAAAGCTCAGATGCCACGTGCTTTGTGTATCTGCGTGTTTTTTCTAGTCGAAGTTTGTTTTTTAACTTTCTACATGTGTGTATGTATTATATATAAGATGGGTAACGTTATAGTAACCCAAAGCTTTGTATTAATGATGACGTCGACAATGCCTTTTATCTTTGAGATACTTGCAGGTAATGCGTCACTCTTTTAATGGCTTGGTTAATTTTAGTTTTGTATATATTATTTTTGTAGAAGCAAATGTTTCCTATGCGTTTATTATGGTTAGTATAATTAATAAAAAAATATATGTATTTTTATACGCTGTACTTATAGATACAAAGGGTATACATACTAACGGACAGAACGTTCAAAAACTCTTTCAAATTCATGATTTGATCGAAAAGTAGAGAGTCATCGATGATGACATTTTTTGTCGTTAAATAAAAAACAGTGTTCTCGAGAGACAGACGACATTTTATTTTGATCTCTTTGCTTGAAATTAAGCCATCGAAACACGCAAAATTCTTGAAGAATGTACCCATTTCTCCAAGTATGCGAGTGCTTGATGATAAACGTTGAAAGCTTGTTTTTCAAAATGATCACATTCAGCATCTTGGCCTTCACTTCGGGTTTTCGAGAGAATACTTTTAACTTTTAAAGGCATAAATTTGTGTTAGAATCTGTTGTTAAGAATAGAATAAATCACCTCTTGGGACGGAAAATATGATTTTATACTTTCAAAAATTTTCAAAATGCGCTTAACTGCGGGTAAGAGACTCAACCATCTTGTTTTGCAGTGATTGAGTAATTTGCTGAATGTGGAACAAACAAAGTCACAAACATCTTTCAATTCGTTCGTCCAGACTGTGAAAATTGAAAAACACTTGCAAATTTTCGGAGCTATCGGGTCCACATCGAACATGTCATAGTATAGTCCATACCATTGTGAGCACTATTATGCAGAATGTGAGCATGACATTCTGCCCCGATCAAGTTATCATTCACTTAATTTTTCAAAATTACAAAAACAGTATTTTCCCCCTTTCGATTTACTCCCCCGAATTTCGTATTCGTATTATCAGCAGACAGAACTGACAATTTCTCGAAAATATTATATTTTTCCAATGGATTTTTGACCAAGTTAGCAACAGTGAAAGCTTTCTCATTTGTTGTTTCTTGCAAATCCTACTTTTGAGTTGTATCCCAACTTTAGTGTGATCGAAATACTGAACAAAGTTTTTTATCCCCATTATTACTGCTGTCAGTACCAATGTTCAAGTGAGAAGCGTTTTGCAAATCGATCACGAGAAACTCCATAGAGTGATTAGCTAAAATATAGTTTCGGTTTTCGTGCGAAGGCAGGCAATTTTTTTTTTTTTTTGGCGAATTCAGAATCAGTGAAAAGTTCACGCAATAAAGATCCGGTGCAATCCATTGATTTAAAACTGTAGTGATGTTTCACTGTATGGAACGCAAGAGTTCCTTCCGCAGCCAGCGAAGAAAAAAGCCTTTTGAATGTTTTGGAAGAGATATGATAATCTACCATAAATTACAACTTCTGAAGAAGCTTGTTTGAGAAATATTACTGTATGAGGAATATTACTAAGAAAATTGAAAAAAAATGACTATATCTACAGAAGAGATAGATTAGTCATAAGAAACGGAGATAATATTGCTAATTATATTCCTTAGTTAAGATTTAATTCAAGATGTAAAATGAATAGAATATTTTGAAGCAGTGAACAGAAGAATAGAAAAGAGAGGAAAGTCATGACGTACCACTCTGCGCTACAGAAACGTACGAGTCAAAAATTTCGAAGTACGCTTCGCGCTCATTTCTATCTTTTTTGAAGCCCGCGTGTTGCTTGTTGTACTCGGCATTGCATATCGTAAAATCGCAAAGCCTTTTCGAATTTTTCTGCTCGTCCGAATTATATTCACCCTTTCTTATTTTTGGTTTCAGGTTTCTGTAACTAAAAGATATTTAATTTATTAAATTGCCTCCGATTCTCCTCCCTACAATTACTTTTCGTGATTAGTAGCAACTAATTCTCAAAATAAGTATGAAATCAACAAATAGGTCAGAATCATAGAGCTTGATATGGCCGTCGGTGGCGTACTCGCTTTGCAAACCGATGGTCGGTGGTTCGAATCCCCGCAGTAGTACTGGCATCGCTAGCTAAAATTTATTTGGTCAAGAAAATCTTTATTAATTCAAGACACCGCCATTCGGATTCGGCCATAAACTATAGATCCCTGTTCTCTTCGAACAGTTATGGCGACTGACAAAATAGTCAGGGAAATTATTATTATTAAACAACTCGATAAGTAAATCACAAAATGTAATTGTAAATACTAATAGAATATGATAGAATGTGGAATGTGTACCTTGTTTGAAATCAAAACGATTTGATTAACCAAAAAATCACGTCACGAGACGCACAAACAGTCTGCTATTACAATTGATCAAAATATCAATATGATCAGCTGACTTGAGCTGCAGACTGATAAGCGCATACAAAGTCGATACACGATATTGATCGATATATTACTATACGTGATTGATATATTGATCAGAAAACAGCTGATAATTTCCCTAGTTCGCGATTCTCTCACTTTTGTTTTAGTGCCTACCAACTGTCAGGCGAAAAATATACTCAAATACTTGGTAAAAGATATTAAAAAATAATCGAGAGAAAAAAGCGATCATTTCTGCAAAAAAACGAATAAGCGGACACGGAACAGAAAAAGCGATCGCCTGGCAACTCCCTTGCCAATAAACTGCAGCAATATACAACTCTACGTAATTATGGTAACAATTGAGCTAAAACCACAAATTTTGGTAGGCTGATTCAGGTGGCTCTAATGAATAAATCCTCATCCAAATTTGATCGATGCAGCCTCCCCACCTCCCGCAATCGATTTACCGTGATTTTCTTAACATATGAACTTGAAACTTACCCCATATACTTTAAATGATTTCTTTGATGTAACTTTCGATTCTCATCAAAATCGGTTAAAATTTACAGAACTTATAGGTATAATTATCGTTCTGCACCACAAAAAAAAAAAAAAAAATCCAATAGGAAAAAACTTAGAAAGAACATGGAGGAATGTACTTTATTTTCTAGAAACCAGGTACAGGGTATTACACTGTCGGGCACTCCCACGACTGTATTTAAAGTTTTTAGTAATGTTCCAAAAACGTATCCACTTTTAAGACTAGTAACTAGTAGGTCTCTGATATGTAGCTTCCCTACCCCCTTTTATATTTTGTAGTTTCGATATATAGGTTGTTATTCGGTTAACAAATGCGTGTGCATGTACTTTGAAATTCTTTATACTTGGTCTAAAATAGTGGTGGCTCTTGAAAAAAGAAGTGAAGACCATGCGTGTTGACGACTGAGCTAATATTTTCTCTCTCAGAAGCAGCAGGCCGCGATGTCGACATTGCTTGAGCCCAATAGTAATGCCATTTAATAAGATTGTATTTATGTTCAATTTGTATTTTATTTTGCAATTTGGAAGACATATTGCAGGAACTACGCTGGTATATAATGTAAAATAAAGATTCTTGCTGCATTTAATATTGGGTAGCCATGCGTATATTGCCTGCGTAGAAAAGCCACACTACATACTAGATTTTTCTATCAAATATTTTGTTAAGTTGGAAAGAAAGCCAGAATGTTTGTTTTTTAGGCATCGTGAACATTTTAGAATGCCACGTTTGTAAATGTCTACAAATGTATTGCAATGACCATAGTTTTTATTTAGTATGTTTTTGCAGACAGCTTAATGACTTTTAACTGGGCAACAACGTATCTATATGCACACCTAGTACATAGTTGATTCGCATCTAAGAGTTAAACAAAAGTAATTTCACACATTGCTGGCTTTAGCCGCAATTCCGCGACACAGAGCAAATAATTTTTCTTTGGAAGATATCTACCAAAGTTGTAGCCTTTGCGTAGGGTTGCCAGGTCGTTCAGCTACACCGTTTCCAGCAATTCAATGTGCATGGGAGTTTCCGGTTGGTTATGGCTGCTCTAGGAAATTTATTAGCCACCGATTTTTTGGCAGCCTACAGAATGACAGTCCTTGTACCTTTATACGTTACAAAAATCATAAAACGACGAATTTATTATTTATGTCAACTCTTTTTGTGCCATTTGCAATGTCAATTCGCGTTCGTTTAACGCCCATGTCCGTCCTGAGCCCACCTGAGGGCTGCGATGATTCGAAAAGATGTGACCGACCAACTTGGGAATACCCTAATAAGTCAGTTTCAGGAAATCCGTTTTTTGGTTACCGGTAAGTTACGGTTAGTATGCCGTGTTTGTTCTGGGGTTTTTTTTTTTAATTGGTATATTTTTAGAATTTGAAATAATGCTATTTTTCAAGCCATTAAATTAAAAAAAACTTGTCTCGTTTTATTTTTTTATTAGCCTTTCTTGGCGTGACGTTACTTAATATTTATTTCAAAATTTTTAAATTTTTAACTCAAGAAAAACGTTTTTTTTTTGGCTTTAAGATTAAAAACTTTAGTGAATACAAAAACAAGACGCTCTTAAAAGTAATCCATTCTGAACATGCACTTTAAGCTTTTTAGTTAGATTTCTCGCCATCTTACAAATGTAACTCTGATTTTAATCAATCGTAGGCTGCTATGCGACAAAATGGCGACTAGCGTACGGAAATAGAAAATGGAGAAGTTGGTCCTCTTGGTAGTTGCCTACTTTTTGTTAGAGTTACAAATATCATATTACAATTAATATACTTTACTTGATTTTAAAGTGCTAACATAAGATGAAAACGTCAGTTCGTGGTCACCCCTAAAAGTATGCAACGATTATGCAATGCAATGGTCGAGGGACCGACTGTGCTTGGATTTTATTTTTAAAGCAAGAAATTATGAGCTTGTGGCAAAGACAAAGGACATTTGTCACAATTAAGCAGCAGCTCGTAATCGCCCCTTAACCCCCGTTCTGTCTCGGGCTTAAAGTTTTCTTGTTTTGGTAGCGAAAAAAAATCAGCTGCATGTGCATTCTGGTCTGTATTGTAATGAAGTGATTTGAGAGCGCGGAATATAATAAAATCTGCAGAAAACGGCATGTCCTTCGGCCACAATGCCGTTGACGACGTCGGCTTCGACATGACGCGCCTGGGAGTTTATGTTCACCCCCAACCGTAACCGGTTGTCTCACCTCATTGTACGAGTATGTCCCATGCCACGTGTCTCCTGTGTCGGCG
Organism: Chymomyza costata; assembly: GCA_018150985.1. NCBI lineage: Eukaryota > Metazoa > Arthropoda > Insecta > Diptera > Drosophilidae > Chymomyza > Chymomyza costata. The sequence continues at coordinate 473,075 of JAECWU010000190.1, read as the reverse complement.
CTGTACTGTAATGTTTCGCTTGGTTTCTTTTTGTTCATATTTTGGTAACGCGGTTTTGGCAGCGGTTTTTGGCTTACCACGGCCGTTGTTACCCCCAGCAAACCCAGAGTACCAACCAGGTAGTCTATTATGCTGCCAGAAGTCAGTATTGTGGCAGTCGCTTCAGTTTTTGAGCGTTTGTCATGAAATATGCATAGCGTAGTTAAAAAACTTTTTATTTGAACTGCATTAATCAAAGTTTTTTTTTTGGTTTTTCGTTCTGTTTGAACTTTTTGGCATTTAACGAAAACAATGAACAATGAATACCAGGAGATGATGAGGGGGAGCTGCCACTTGTTATTGTAATTGTTTCGACATATTTGACAATTATTGTTAACTGTTTTTTTTTTGTTTTGCTCTGTGGCTTGAATATTGTTAAAAGCCAGCAATGAACTGATAGAACTCAATTTAGAATGACAAATTAGTTGGGTAATAAAACTTGAGAGCTTTGTCACCCAACCCCAACCAAAACTTTGCTATAAATTTTACGTTTACAATGCGCTAAGCTATGGCCCTGCTCCTCGGCATATAAAAGTGCAATAAACAACGCCATAGACAACAACGAGAACACATTGGCAACTATAGAGCAGTAGGTACATATATGTCCTATACTATCATCAACATCATCATCATCATCATCAGCCCCACGCACTGCCGTTTCTGTTGAGTCTGGGTGGTCTGGTTTTGGGCCTGTTCAGAGGTCTGCTCTTTGGTACCCTTTACCTTGCTCTTTACCTTTCTCCTCGGCTGTCTGCTCCATTTGCAATTTGGCAACACTTTGGTTACACTGACGACGCTGGCACGGCAAGTTGAGCACTTTATATAAATTGTACAATACAAAAAAAAAAAAAAAAATATAGTTTATTGAGTTTTTATTTTCATTTTATGACTCTTAAGTGCATTCTATTTATTCACACAAACCCCTGCACACACTTTGGCCCGCAGAGAGTGGAGCTTGGTCTGCTAGGTTTTGATATATGGGATGGTTGGTTGGGACACGTCTATACGCTCTATAAAAGTAAACTGTGAGATGTATTTTGGGATCGCGGTTTTATTACACATTTTTGCTAAATTACAGTTGGTCCAAAAGTTTTTACTACAAACGATTTGTTGTACCATAGTTTCCGTTGTACTCTCTGGCCTTACTCTGGCTGCGTGGCATTTTAATAAACCAGTTCGATTTCACAGTCCCTATTCGCGTATTTTACAATACTATTTGTTGCATTTGTTGTCCTGTCCGAGGAGGGTAAGGCTTACGTTGCAAGTGCCATTAAGTGCGCGTAATTATTCAATGACTAGCAGCAAACTTTTGCACCACAAGCTCCTAAATATTCCTATGTACTACAATATATACTGTATACAAGTATATGTATGTATAGTAGTATATCAATTCTTAGCTACCTCAGCACATTGTGGAGCTTAATGCAGTACGCATTTTTTTTTTTTTTCAGAATGCGTTTGAAATATTTATTTTTAAAAGTACATTTTAGTAATTTTTTGTAGACTTTTTGATAAATGATTGTTCAGTCTTGAATATCATATAAAGCGATGACATTTGAATTTATATAAATGATGACGTTGATTTACACTTTTGCCGCAGTTATGCGACAGTTGCACCTGTTGGGGTAGCACTTGGAAATTTTAAGTTGTCCAAGAGCTAGTTGAAATACATTTTAAAGGAGTCGCTGAAGAAATGCAACAAATATTTTTAATGCAAATTGAGTTGCAATGTTTATTTTGTTTTACTACAATATTACGAATTTTCTATGACTTACACTTTCAATGCAATTTTATTCATGTTTCAGATGGGGAACCTATCAAACTTCCTGACAACTTGGAGAGCTTGCCAAGAGCTGAAAATTTTCCTTCGCAACGTCATCGTTGGAATACAAATGAGGTCAGTCTATTTGTGTTTGCATTTGTGTTTTTATTGTGAATGCACATAAAAAAACTTAAGCGGCAGTGAAAGCCAAGCGGAAGCAACCCACCCGATGGTACAGTGAAGCCTGCTTAATAGCGCACTGTGTTGATAACTAACGAAAATGAATTTATTACGTTTGCATCAAGGGGACGATCTACTGTACGCGAGGGAAACCCATTAGAAAGGGTAAAAAAAAATATATTGTGAAAAACGATTTAGTGACTTTACTCAAACTCATGGCATATGCAACTGGCATTGGACAGGCATAAAGGATGCGCCTGACAGTTGGGATAGTAGGCTGGACAGTTTGACAAGCTTGGAAAAACTTGCCTTATTTTTCCTGCCACCAAGTCTTTTTTTTTTTGAAAAGCCAACATTATAGTAAATGTAAGAGCTTACTCTTTTTTTATAGGCATACCAGTTTGCTTAAACGTAAGAGCTTATTCATTTTGAAGTTTTTTTACAATGCCCCCGTAGGCTTTGTCATTAAAATTGTCAAGCGAATTTTATTTTTTTACGCCCTGAACACAAATGACTAATTCTTTAATTGATTTGATCTACAGGCTATCGGCCTTTTGAACTTTTTTACAAAATTTGTAAAAATCGGATCTAAGCTTCAAAAGTTATGTTCATAAAGCAACAAGAATGTATTTTCCCCCGTAGGAGAATTTCGCAGAACACACCCACACCGGATAAACTTTTCAAAATAAATTGTGGAAAAGGGTGTTTTTTAGACTCCCTACTTTACGAACTGCGCTAAAATCAAGTAAATTGTAAAACTTTTTGCGATGGAATGATGGTACAGAGTACATTTGAGTCGCGCAGGCACGACTGCAGAATTCTTGGAAATTAAGACAAGCGCTGGGGATATTATTTTTGGAACATCTCGAAATTAAGATACAAGGCGTGGTTGGCGTGTAAAGCCCATAAGTAGTAGTAAATTAATTCATTACAGCGTTGTGAAATCGAACTTTTTGTGTAAGAGCCAAAAAAGACTGCATTATTTGAGTAACTATTTGCTCTAAGCATTCCATTGTTATGTTGAAGAGAGATTTTTGTTTGGAATGTCAACGTTTCTTTATTAAAAAGGCTCATCTACGTCAATATACAAAACAATTTTGGTGCATAAAAGTAAAAAACACGGGCGTGGACGACTTTGGTATACCCTGTACCACCACATTGCAAAAAGATATTTATTTGTCCAATTTGGTTACGATATTTTCATAAACAAGCGAAAAACAGACGATACAGTCAACCGATTTTAATTAAATTTAGTACAGTGCCTTGGAACTCTAAAAAACTTCCGAGTGCCAAATTCTAAAACTTTTTGTTTTTTTCGAGGTCCTCTGAAACACCCCTATGGGAGCTATATAATATAACTCCTATATCGAAAATAAAACTTGTCTCCCGTAGGAAAATAACGGATCTAATCTGAAAGTTTGTTTGCTCTAGCTCTTACCATCTCTGAGATCAAGGCGTTCATACAACCGGACGGACGGACAGACGGAAAAACGGACATGGGTACTACTTTAGGTAACTTTGGGGGCTGTCCGACGTCTCCTTCTGTATGTAACATACATTTTCGGCTTGCACAAACTTTATATACCCATTGTACCATAGCGTACAGGTAATAAAAACTGTTGAAGTTTTTAGTGAAGAGGGCTTTAATTTGATGTTGCCCATATATTCTAAAGTTTACAAAGTCGAGGCGAAGAAGTACCCTGTAACCTGTTCAACGAAATAAAAAAAATTTATTTTTGTCTCCATTAATATGGAAACTTTAGCGTTTTTTTTCTTACCCTAGGTAGGGTAGGTAGGTAGAAGTGGTTGTCTTACGACACACCTAAGCCTTTAAAAGGCCCGTTGTGATGCCACTAGAGATAGTCTCTGTACTCTCCTGGATCCTCTCTGAACCAACCTGTCGATTTAATAAACGAATTGATCTTATTTATTCTGATATCTGCAAATTCAGTAACATTCCCAAAAAGTTCGGAACCCAGTGTGTTCAGTCTTCTCCTGCATAGTGCCATGCATCCACACAGGAGGTGCTCCACTGTTTCCTCCTCTTCTTCTTCCTGACAGCTTCTACAGTAGTCAAAATGAGACACCCCCAATCTGTTAGCGTGTCTACCAATAAGACAGTGTCCCGTAAGAACCCCTATCGTTGCTCTTACGTCCTGTCTACTCAGTTTTAAAAGTTGCTTTGTTCTATTTAGGCTCCATTGTGGCCAAGTTTTCCTGCTAGTCAAACAGGTTCCAGTTTGAACCCATCTATGATTCGCATCATTAGTGATATAGGTAGGTAGGTTAAGGCGGCAGCTGGGACTTAGCGTCCCAACTCACTTAGGCCAAGAATAGGCCCATTGTGATACCGATAACGGGAGAAAGTGATAAGGATATGGAATAGACAGGAAAAATTAGGGGAATAGGAAAAGTGGAAAGTGCAGGACCATGGCTTTGCGTGGGATTCGAACCCACAACCTCTGGGATGATAGTCTAGTGCACTGCCGCTAGGCTATCGAGGCCGCCTATTAGTGATATACCTATCGATTAATAGTTTGCACGTTGCTAGCGGCATTGGTACCATCGCCTTGTTAGGCTGAAGCGGTAGCGTAGTGCCTTGCCTGGCTAATTCATCTGCCTTGCAATTGCCCACGATATCTCTATGCCCGGGCACCCAGAGCAGATTAATAGTAAAGAATTTTGCAGCATCTAGTAGAAGCTCATTGCATTCCATCACTGTTTTGGATGTGAGCCTCCCTGATTGTAAAGCTTTCAAAGCGGCCTGACTGTCAGAGTATATATGAATCTCTCTGTCAGATAGCACGCGCTTTTTAATGATATTGATACCTTCCATTATAGCTATGACTTCTGCTTGAAAAACACTGCAATGATCTGGTAAACGGAAGGATTCGTTAATGCCCAACGGTTTCGAATAGACACCCCCTCCCACCTGATCATTGAGTTTAGATCCATCCGTAAAAATGGTGATTCTGCTGTTACAGTCTAGCAACCCATTGTCCCAATCCTCACGAGATGGGAATCTTACACTGAATGGTTTGTCTAAGATTAACTCAGTAGAGTTAGAAAAGTCCGTGGTTCTAGGAATCTGTGGAAAATGACTCAGAATAGCCGAATGTCCTCTAGAACTAATGGCTAGGTTCGATGATTCTCTTAGCCTTAAGGCCGATTTCGCTGCAAGCTGCTTACTATATAGGTCCAGCGGCAAAAGATGCAACATTACGTTTAATGCTGCTGTTGGGGTCGTTCTGAGGGCTCCGCTGATACTCAAGCTGGCCGCCCTCTGAATAGAGTTCATGCTTTTCAATGCACTAATCTTGTTAAGCACTGGCCACCATACTAGAACTCCGTAAGTTAGGATTGGCCTCACTATCGCTGTGTATACCCAGTGAACAACATAGGGTTTGAGACCCCATTTTGCTCCTATCGCTCTTTTGCATGAGTAAAGGGCTATCGCCGCTTTCCTCACTCTGTCTTCAACATTTAGGTTCCAAAGCAGCTTCCTGTCTAGAATCAGTCCTAGGTAGCGAGCTTTATCACTAAATGTTAAAGCGATACCATTTAAAATCGGAGGTCTAACCTCCGGTAACTTGTGCTTCCTTGTGAACATAATAAGTTCCGTTTTGCTGGCGTTAACACCTAGCCCACATGACCTTGACCACCGATCTACCTCATTCAGTAGCCTTTGCATGATTTCACAGATGGTATTCGGAAATTTCCCCCTTACGATGATAGCAACATCATCCGCATAGGCAACAACTTTATGTCTGCTCTCTTCCAGATTCTGCAGGAACTTGTTCATTGCTAGAACCCACAAGAGAGGAGATAGGACCCCTCCTTGAGGGGTACCCCTTGTGACAGACCTGCGCACCTCCGAGTCTCCTAACGTTGAATTTACGAACCTGCTTACCAGCATGTGTTCTATGAAATTTACCAGAAACTCGGAGATTCCCAGGTCTGTCAACGCAGTAGTTATTGCCCTCGGCTGGATGTTATTGAAAGCACCCTCGATGTCTAGAAACGCTACCAAGGTAAATTCTTTGCTTCCTAATGATTTTTCAATTTCTGATACCAGCGTATTTAATGCTGTTTCAGTGGATTTGCCTTTACAGTACGCATGCTGCGAACTCGCTAGTTGCGATGGTGGAATAGTATTTCTAATGCTCAACTCTATGATTCGCTCAAGCGTTTTCAAAAGAAAAGACGATAAACTGATAGGCCTGAAGTCTTTAGGACTAACATGAGATATTTTACCCGCTTTGGGTATAAAAACGACTTTGACTTCCTTCCATAAGGTTGGAATGTAATTTAGAGTTATAACACTCTTAAAAATAGTTATAAGCCATTTGACAATATAACCTAGCGAAAATTGAAGTTGTCCCGGGAAGATTCCATCGGGTCCTGGTGACTTGTATGGTTTGAACGTCTGCACCGCCCATTCTACATTGGATTCAGTAATTAGGTCTAACAGGCCTTTGTCTGACCCTAGTACTGGCTCCATTCTGTTGCTGCTAATCCCCACATCGACCGTGGACTCACTGGTCGAACCTGGGAAATGCGTATCTAGTAGTAAGTTTAAAGATTCCTCACTAGATTCTGTCCAGTTCATATCAGGCTTTTGGAGGTACCCAATAGTCTGATTAGAGTTTGAAAGGATTTTTCTTAGCCGAGATGCCTCGGTAACGTTTTCAATGTCACCACAAAAGGACTTCCAAGAGATTTTTTTGGCTTTTCTCAGCTTTTTCTTATATACTTTTAGTTTTTCGTAGTAGCAGGTCCAATCGCAGTCCTCATTAGAGAATTTCGCTCTATTGAACTGTCTCCTGCACTGCAGTCGCAACTGATTGAGATTTTCCGACCACCAAGGTGGCTTCTTCTTCCCTCTGTTTATTCCCCAGGGGCAGGCCTTGTTCAATGCTTGCTTACACGCTCTAGTGAATGATTCTACAAGACAGTTTAGTGTCTCGCTATTACTAGGTTGAAAGGGGGGTGTTTCAGGAATATGCCCCCTTAATTCACGCTGATACACTTGCCAATTAGTCCTTTTTAGGTTTCTATTTTTGACCGTGCTCTGCGCTATTTCTAGGAAATCGAATTCTATATAGCGATGATCAGAGAATGAATGTTCTTTCGATACCATCCAGTGATCTACTTTTTCTAATAACGTGTCTGAGACCAAGGTTATGTCTAAGACCTCTTGGCGATTTCGTATTACGAAGGTGGGCTCCCTACCTCTATTGCACAACAGGAGATTCTTATTGATAATATAATTAAAGAGAGACTCACCCCTTTCGTTGGTATCTGAGCTACCCCATATAGTATGGTGTGCGTTTGCATCACCTCCAAGAATGAGCTCACATTTGCTCTTTTCACTTTCCAGTACCAGCTCTCTGATCAGTTGCGGTGGTAGTGGTCCCGGGTCGTCATAAGGTAGGTAGAAGGAGACAAGCCGATAAATTCTCTTGCCTATCTCCCAACTAACTGTCGTCACGTCTTCATTGCTGTAGTTGTGAATCAAGAAAATATTACAATTTGACTTAGCCATTATACATGTCCTAATTTTACCTGTACAGCTAGCATGGTATAATTTGTAATTCGCCGTTCTCAAGCCGCATATACGACCTCCACACACCCAAGGCTCCTGAATGAGAACGAAAACTGGCGATGTCTCTGCCAGACGATTCAGGAGAGCAGCCGAGGCTGCCTTACTGTGGTGGAGGTTTATTTGAAGGAAGCGCGTCATTCGTTAGAGTGACGTCTGCCTCTTCTTGCGATGCGCTTAGAAGCTCTCTATCGCTTAGAAGCTCTCCATCTGCAAACATTCCGTCGAAGATTGATGCGAGATTTGATCCCGTAGAACCAATGCTCTCCACATCGCTCGTCATATCAACATCAGGCTCACTGGGTGCAGGCTCGTTGGGCGTTGCTAACTGCTCAACTGCATCTGCATCCGTCTTATAAGTCTTGATTTGAACTTTGCCAAAACCATAATTAACAACGCCGTCGCATTTCGCTAGCGGCTCTATTGTATCGTCAGATAGCAGCAGGAGCACTTGCATCGTTGCCCTTTGTTTGACTATCTCAATATCGGCATTTTCATTACCGCTTTCAATTTTTACGAAGACCCATTTGTCCACCGGGAGATTCGGGTTGCATGCTTTGAACAATTGCAAGATCTTCTCCGGCTCCGACGGGGCGGTTGGAATCCAGACTCTAGCTCTGGGCCTGGAGGGGATATCTTTTTTATCCACAGCTACCAGTTTCGCTCCAGGGTAGACTTCTCCAACTCTAGAGATAGCGTCCTTGTACAGTGACACTGACCGTTCATCATCACATGCAATTACCTTGACCTGACCCTGGTACCATCCTGCATCCACGCACGACGGCGGTGGTCCCGGGTTGCTACAGATTACCTCCATAGCAACACCCGATAGGGCCCTCTGCACCCATTTCCATTGGGCCTTGGGAATTTTACCTTCAGGGTCATTCTGATCAAGCACGCCTATTAGAATTCGGTCGCGCGCAGCATCTGCAAAGGACCTGTACGGGTTTGTCCCCTGCGTCTTCGCCTTCTTGGCAGTTGTTTTGGTCTCTTCTATGGACCTCTGGCGCTTAGATGCAGTTTTCACTTGCACCTGTTTTGACGCTGCTGCTTGCAGATGTTCCAGGGAGAAATCTGGAATTATGGCCTTAGCCCATTCAATGGCTGCCAACAGGTCTTTTGTTTTCTCCTCCTCCGTTGGCGGCTCCGAGTGCACACGCTTTAGCAGTCTGCATGCAATGCGTTTCTCAGCATGACCCGCCTTAGCTGGGTCAGTAATTTTGATAACGGGCCATTTGCGTACACGAGTACCGCCCACGGCATCCTCCTTGGCAGCACCGTCACCACCATGCTGTATAGTCGCAGTACGCTGACTAATATCAACACTGGCTTCGGTTGCCTTGGAGGTAGTCGTAGTGCTAGACACCGGCTTGGCCGTATGTATAGCAGGGGCGCTACTAAGTGTCGCACCACTTTGACTCGTAGGAGCCATCGTGGAGGCAGACGTGGAGGCAGAAGTTGATGCCTCTGTTGTAGGTTTTTCCAGCTGTGTTGAGGAGGAGCTGGTCTCCTTGAAAATATTTCTTTTTTGTTGTATGTTGTGTTTCATTTTTGGTCCCACGAGTGTAGGAGAGATGATGTCCGCCTGCGCATAGCTCCCGGTACGCAGGTAAGGCTAGATATTACGGAGGGCGCCAGGTATCCGTAAGCTCACGTTCGCGACTGGGCTATTTAGGGGCCCCCAGCCAGGCTGATCATCGGCACGGGTCGCATAACACCTTGATCCAGCCCCTTTCACTCACCACCATGATAAAAATGCAATCTGATATGCTGTACTATTGAAGAGTAGCGAACACACCATTTTGCATTTATACCTTAGCTAGGTGCCTTCTGTCTATAAAAATAGACTGAAAACTGTGGCACCTATTACCGGGCAGCACCCTCGGGGAGGGTTCAGTGGGAGATTTTGCCACCCTTTCTTACCCTATATGAGTACCTTAAGGTACAACTGAACTTATGCAAGTCAAAACTTGGAAAGGAGACATCGGGGATTCTCCTAAGTTAACTAGGACATAGACATGTTCGTCCATCCGTATGAACGTTAATATTTTGGAAAAAATGAGCAACCAATATTGGATTTCGAGTTTTTATATATACCTACCTATACCTGCATGGTACAAAGAAGAAGTCCCAATATACCAAGTTTTATAAAATTTTGTTATATTTAAAAAAATAAATTTTTATTTTTTTTAAGTACATTATTTATTATAGCTCCCTTAAGGCCAATCGGCGTAAATCCTAGACTGTCCGCCTAAATTTCGTATACAAAATAATATATCCTATGTAAATACTTGTTTCTCTATGCAATACTAAAGCAGCTCTATAATACGATGATACAGGCTATCACAAAGTTAGCTTTAAGTTCCGTAAATTTTAACCGATGTTAACCTTTTTAAAAGGCTTATTTGAGATGAGAGATATGAGCATCTGTTATGATATTATGTGTTAATCTTGTGGTCTGCCTTTGTAAGAACGGCACTAGGATTAATGAATAGGGTGAAGGAACGGCACGACTGAGCAAACGTTTGGCGAATCCTTGTTTTTAAGCCGCCTCAGAGGCCTAGCGGGAAGTAGACTCCTTGCAAGTTCACTCCTATGATACTTGAGTTTGTCACTGTATCTACTCGTGTGCCTCAAATCATATGAGAGACAAAATTATCCTAATGCAAAAACATCTATAGTATATCCCTTGTTCTAACAAAAGATTCTTAACGAGTTCCTCGTGGTCAGAGCACGTTCGCGCGAATAAAGTTTTACTTTTGTATTTACAATAAAACTTTTTTCCATTACAACACAAACAAAGATAGAAAACAAAAAAAGAGAGCCGAGGAACGGATCTGTCATGGTAGTACCTTCCTTACCCAGTCGCGCTTGACTTTGGTTATTTTGCTTGTGAATTAAACGTAACCGCAAATATTCATTTGGACAGTTGTAAAGTTAAATGCTACCAACGCTGGCTTTGCTTGGCTTGGCTTTTGAGCTGATGGGCTGGTTGGCGTTAAATACCATTTTACACACTGGCACGACAAGTTGACTAAATTAAAAAAAAAAAAAAATATAGGTATATACATATATAAGTACTGAAAAAAGTTTATTAAAATAAAAGTTTACAAGAAAAGAAGGGGTTTGGGGATTGATGCCCATGCCATGGACCATGTTGCTGGAGCTGTAACAAGCAGCATGCAAAAATTACAAAATGTTGCCCTGTACAGGGCATAAATAAAATTACGCACGCTTATTTTAGTCTGCTTACAGGGCACAGGGCACAACCTTCCTGGGCTGACCGTTAAATTACATCTGATATTTGGTTAGGGATATTCGGGGTTGTGGACTGTGGAAGTGAAGTGCAGTGCTGCGTTGGGCTGTGCAGAGGTTTAACCACACACAGTTTTAATATGGCATTTAAGTAGCAGGAGGAGCAAGTAAAACTGGGCACATACTCCACCTATAAAGCAACTGCAAAATTATACATACTAGTAGCTCCATAGCAGGAACCTGTGGTTAAATACGAGTCAGATTAAAATCAAAAATTTTAATTGATAATGAGTACGCAGCGTGCATTTGGTTGATTTCCACTCTGACTGTCCACTCGAAGGAGGCAACAAAATGTTAGTAACTAAAGATTAAAAGTTTTAATAAGTTGCAAGCACTAACTATTCACTTAAAAAAGAAAAAATTATATTATCCGGTTCCCAATTTCAACAGTTTTCATTAGAATTTGACGAGTTGAGTTTCGATTTTCTTCGTATTTGCTTACGCTGTTTAATTTATTAAAGAAATCGATAAGAATCGACCGATAATTAATCGAAATTTCAATTAATTTGTATGCAAATGAATTTGGCTTCTATCGAGCGATTAGGAGAATTCTTATTATTTCTTTTTATATTTACCATTATTATATTCGTTTACAAATTATTTACAATTTATTGAGTTCAGCTTTACAATAGCTTTGCAACTAAGATATTATTATATATGTAGCTAATTTTGTTTCCACGGTAGATACGTTCTGAAAAAAAAACGTGTAAAAAAAGAACATAAAGTAAATCCTTAAGCTACTATGAAACTAAATTAGAATAGGGAAATTCTCTAACAAATATTCTAAAAGATAAGCATAATAAAAAAATGTAATACAGTCGAGGCGGTGCCCGACAGTGTAATACCCTGTACCTTTTTTTCTCAAAAAAAGATTTATTCCTGCATATTCTTACTAAGAATTTCCAATTGGAACATTTTTTTGTTGGTGCAAAACGATATTGATACCTATAAGTTCCGGAAATTTTAACCGATTTTGAAGAAAATCGAAATTTACGTCAAAGGAGTTATTTAAAGTATATGGGGTAAGTTTCAAGGGGATATGTTGAAGGGTGTGGGAGAAAACACGGTAAATCGATTGCGGGGGGTGGGGGGACTGCATTGATAAAATTTGGATGTGGATTTGTTCATTAGAGGCACATGAATCATCTTACTAAAATTGGTGGTTCAAGGTCGTTTGTTACTATTATTGCGTAGAGTCAAATATTGATGCAGTTTATAGGCGAGGGGAGGTGAAATTTTTACATTTTAGACTATAACTTTTGTTGTAATTGTCCGATTTTGTTTATTTTTGACACACAGATGCATGTAACCACAATGCATCGCTCTGTTAAGTTTCAGATTAAAATATTAAACGGTTTAGCTAAAAACCGCGAAACTCTGCTACGGGGGAACGGGGAAAGATATTGACATGATTCAACAAACTTGATCTTCTGAGGAAATATGCGCATCAGCTGGTAAAGTTTCGTATCTCTAGCTCTTATAGTCTCCGAGATCTAGGTGTTCATACAGACGGACGGACAGACGGACATGGCCCAATCGCTACCCGAGGTTATGATAAGCATTTTGGTATAAAGGACTTGGGGTCTGCCACGCCTCCTTCTTGCCGTTACATACATTGCACAAATCTAGTATACCCTCTGTACCTATAGGTACAGGGTATAAATATTTTTCTAAATTGAATGAAATTGTGTACAAAATTGTTTTTCTAAACTGTATGTATCATTTTAAACCGTGTAAAAAAAGACCATCTCAAAATAGAATTGGGTATATACATAAAATCAAAATATTTATTTTTATTACACCCTGTACCCTAGTAGTTTGTGCAAGCCGAAAATGTATGTAACATCGTCGGAGACCCCCCAAAGTTACCTAAAGTATGATCAGGGTGACTCGAGAAGTCGATATACCCATGTCCGTCTGCCTGTCTGTCTGTATGAACGCCTAGATCCCAGAGATGGTAAAATTTGTTTGGTGCAAAATTCGTTGTGATTCAATTGTTTATAAAGATCGGAACCAAATTTGCAAATTAAATATCTTTTGGAGTTCTTAATAAACCAGATTAGATTGCAATGTTGGTTACATTTGTACAGGGTATCCCAAAGTTCGTCCGTGCCCGACTTTAACGTATGACATGACATCTTTTAGTACGAGTTTTGTGGTGTCTACATAGGGTTACCACCTCGGTCGCGTCTCTCGCCCGGCAATTTATCAATGTGGTGGGGTCCAATTTTTTCATACTTGATGTATTTTCACAAATTTATTACATAGTTATTTTTTTTTTACACATGTATTTTTCATTTGTTATCGCTGTCATGGCTCTTGTTCCGGTCGATTAAAAAAAAGAGTAAATTCTTTGCAACTCATATGGAAATTTAATTTCGTCAGAAGCTCTGCCATCACCAGTTCGAGTCTTATTCGATTCCTCAAATCGGTCCAAACATTCTTCATCACTGAAAAAACTTTTTCTACGTTGGCATTGCTGATGGGGATCCATAAAAGTTGTCCAACAATTAAGGGCAATTGGACAAATCCGGCAAAACTACCCATTTTATATCGACAGGGAGGTCAATTTGTTGGATTTTGGGATAATCTTCGCTAAAAAAAGTATTTCGTCAACATCAAGATCAACCGTTTCAGCCGCTCAAAGAAATAGTTTTCGGTCTACTATTTCGTCTTCAAGGTTCAACACTGAAAAGTGTTGAAATGGAGATTTTTCAAAATCGTACCATTTTACCAAATATGTAAGAGCTCGATGGAAACCTAATAATGCCTTTCTCTCCAATTTCGATCGTTGATGCTGTGTCAAATGAGGTAGACTTGTGTTGACTTTATATCCAAAGTACTTGTCATCCATTCTGGTTTGCAACCCATTTCTTAATTCAGTCATTACACTGTGAATGCGTGTACTCATCACTGTTCCTTTTTCCAGATTTTTTATACTTTTGGTCATGTGGTGCATAAAATGAAGAACGAAGTATAAATCGCATTTTGGGAACGTTAAATTTTTGTTGAGATCGTCGTTCAGTTCATTCTCTTGATCTTTCACAAAGCTCCAAATCGTTTTGTCAACTTCATCTTCTCCTTCATTGATAAAATATTGCTTTAAACCCGGCCATTTTTTGATAATCCGCTCTGTACGCGGGAAATTCGAATTTCCTTAGTTCACATGGGGGCCCGGCAAAATTTTCATTGGCCCGGCGCCCCGACGATCACTTCCTAGGCCCGGCATTGCCGGGCGAGGCCCGTGCAGGTGGCAACCCTATGTCTACATTATGTATTTACATTTGTAATTTCAAATATACAGTGATTTTCATAAATATTATCAATATATGTATTAATATTATGTTTGTCCAAGCGATACAGTGTCGGATAGTCATTGTTTTCAAATGTTTCGAATTTTTTTCACTAAACATTAGTATGTAAGCTCTCAATGCAGTAATGCTGGAGGGTTCTTACTACAAGGAAAGTGGTGAAATTTCGGCTGACACTCACGCCCAATGAATTGAAGCTGAAATACGCTGAGGTGCGCATAAATATTTAATGTTTGGAGTTTACCATTCGGTGGGCGCCCAGCAGCAGCAGTCATCGCGTATGTGTCTAGAATTTATCATATAGGAAAATAAAAAGCAGGACACGAAATCAAAGTCGCAGCAAAGGCTTCAGCTACTATGTACATATATTGTACATATATATATACATAAATAAAAAGGCACAGCCACAACTGGAAAACTCAAAAGACAGAAGGAAAACTCCAAGGGCAATTTCGCCTTAAAATGCAAACGTATGCCACTTGACAAACACGCGTTTCCGTTTCCAGATTTTTTCTCTATCTATCTATATATCTATCTATCTATCTATGTACATACAAATTTTATGACATTCGCAAATGTTGCGAAATCTGGCATATGAAAATGTAGCTGAATATTTTTAAGAAGGGAAGAGGAAGAGCAAATGATTGTGGATGGGTGGGCGTGGCAGCTGTGTTCATTTTGCCAACTTGGAGTTTTGGGCTTAGTTGTTGGTGTTGACGTTACGCTCGTAGATGAATAGATGACCGGCCAGAAAGCCATCTAGCTATAATACATACTCGTATATATCTTATATGTAGCCACTTAAATTATTCATACAACGTCAGGGCTGCCAAAACAAATTGATAACTTTATCGACAAAACATGCCATGAAATGCCAAGTGAAATGAAATCACTTGCAAGCATTATGGTGTGAGTGAGTAAGTGAGTCGGAGCTGCCACCGACCAACTGAATGACTATGTTTTTGTGTGGCAAACAGCATTCGAATGTCCATTGCCATTTAAGGATGGTGTAGGATCTTATACGACAGTTCAATGAGCATCCTTTAATTGCTCAACATCTACAGCAAAGCTATCATTAGTATTTTTCGCTTCGGCTTTATGTTGCTTCATGACTTTTAATCCTGGATACATTTTTATCACGCATACAAATAATATTAAATTAAGGTCCCTTATGTCCGGTTGCAGGTGACAGGCCACGTGGTAACACCTTTAAATTGTGGTCAGTAAACACATTCACAATCACACACATGAAAATATCCGGCATATTGTGTGTGTGTCCTGTGCGGTCAAATAAAATTTCCAAAATGCTTTCCTTTGTTTTATGCGCATTTTTGGTTCAAGCTCCCTTGAAAGGCTGCTCTAGTTCCGTTGTGTCCTTTTGTTGTTAACATTGTTTTTATTGCGCAGGAAATGCCGAGAGTGTTTTCTCGGAAAAATTTTCATTTACGTCGGAAATTGTTAGCACGTTAGTTACGTCCAGTTGGAACGTGGTGAGTAAGCAGTGGTGGTGGGACCACAGATTGTTTGGCTAAAAAAATGAAACCTCTTTTGAGAAGTAATATTTTTGTCGCTTATCAATGCACCCTGGTAAGAAAACAGTAGAATCTTAGCGCACGTGACTTACAGATTAAATATTATCGCAGTGATTAGGCAAAATGAAGGTCGTTCAAACAGTAACGAGTTGATAAATAAATATTAGGTAGGGGTATTTAATGTTCAATTCAAAGTGAATAATCTAAAAAAACATTATTTTTTTACACTTTATCTCTGGTATGCTTCTTCAAAGTCAGTCACGTTACTTTGCTAATCTGGGAATGACTAAACGAATACAGTTGCCATTTTTTGAAATTTATTTTTTCTTATCAAAATTTCAGGAAATCGCAGCGATTCTTATCAGCTTTGACAAACATAGCGAATGGCAATCAAAAGAAGTCAAAACAAGGTGAGTCATCTCCATCAATCAGAGACGCAATCCAATAGAAAGAAAAATCTAAAATGATTTCCTCTCTAGACCTAAGAGCGGCTCCTTGCTGCTGTATTCACGCAAAAAGGTGCGCTATCGTCGAGATGGTTACTGCTGGAAGAAGCGTAAGGATGGCAAGACGACACGGGAGGATCACATGAAGCTGAAAGTGCAAGGCACTGAGGTAAATTTGTAACCAAGGGTAGAATTTTATTCTGGTAATTTACCGCCTGCTGCGCAATTAGGCAATTAGACAATCCAACGAGCCAGAAGTTAAGACGTCATTAGTCAAAGAGGGAGATTACGAGAAAAAAAAAAAGTTTTAACGGACGCGAAAAGAGCATCTTAAGATTTAGCTGCCCATATCTACACACCATGTGTTGCACTGTGGGGGTTGCTAACTATTGTATGACAATTTTTTATTTTTGCGATTCTTTTATTGTGAATTATGATTTCCCGTCGGAAGTAGTACGTACTATGTATATAAAGTAACTTGTACAATGTTTTCTTTTCTCTTCGTCTTCGTTTGAGTCTCTGGGTTTTGTTGTTTTGCTCTTATGCGAAACGCGACTGCTAATGAAATAAGCCTTGCTAAGGGTTAAGGGTATTTATAGTGTCTGAAGTAGGTAATCTCACTTTCCCTCTTCCGTTTTGCTCTTTGTCCATCCATTTGTTTGCAGCTCCTTGCATGTCGTTTGGTGGGCTCCGTTGCTATTACTGATATACTTAACAAATAAAAACTGTTGGCAATTTCACGCCATTTTTTTTTTTTTTGCTTTCCGGGTGATTCGCGGGTATCTTCAGGCAATATTGTTTTTGTTTTAATTTTTATTTTAACACGAGAAAACTGGCAGTTATTTTTGTGATTTTCGCAAGCTAGTTGGCGAGAAGATTTATGCACTCGAAGACATAGAGGCGTTCAACAGGGGGCGCATGTTGTGTGACTGCCAGTCTGTCTGCCCGTCCTTCCGTTCGTCTATCCGTCCATTTTTTGCCCTGGCATTCCGCGTGGCGTCTTCTCTGGGCCTGCGTTTGCGATAAGTACTAAACAGCAAAGAGGGGACAAAAAAGTCAGCGGCATATCGGTTGGACGTCGCCGTGTACGCCAAAAATTTATCAGCAAGTGAAAGAGAAAAAAAAAACGCAGAAAAATGTTTTATAACTCAGTTTAAGTCAACATCAGTCAAAACAAAAAACAACAACAAGTACATAAAATAAAAAGGATTCGATTTTTGGCACTTGAGCTCGGTTTTTGTTGTTCTTGTGCTATGTGCATAATTTGGTTCACTTGTGATTGTGACTCGACTTGTCCTTTGGCTTGACTTATGGCGCCCTCTAGCGTAGGTGGGCTTGTAATTTAATTTAAGAGCTTAGTTTTTATGATTTCCAATTAAATATGGATGGTTTACACAACGCCCTGCGACACGATTCGACGTTATCTATCTGTCGTATCTTGACTTTTTATGTTTTTGTTTGTGCTCCATTTTATTGAATTGAATTTTAACATTTTTTTTTTGGCTACAGTGCATTTACGGTTGCTATGTACACTCGGCCATTTTGCCCACGTTTCATCGCAGATGTTACTGGTTGTTACAGGTAGGTGCTTAGCTAGTTGGACAATAAGAACATGTATGTAAAATTATTTATATTTGAAAACTAAGAATCCGGATATTGTATTGGTGCATTATCTTAATGTGCCGTATCCGGACGATAACAAAATGGCCGTAATTGCACCTAGCATTACACTATGGGGCGATAAAAAGGAGTGGACCAAAGAGGAACTGGTCAGCCAGTTAAAGCCTATGTGTAAGTTAACATTGTGTGAGAGAAAAGCTCCAACTTCGCCTTTCCATATTAACAAACTTTTAACAGTGTCTACAGTTAACTCCGATGAGGACTCGGATTCCGGCAACGATATAGAAATATCGGTTAGTATTGTCACAACAAACCATTTGCTGGCTGATATGATTGTCTCAAACTTAATCTTTTACAGACCACTGAAACAGTGGAGACGATTGTTTGCCAGCTGATGGAAAAACAGCGTTTATCTCGTCAGGCTGCTCTCGTAAAGCAACTCGACTGTGGCTGTGGCGATGCAGCCTGTGCTGATGGCAAAAGTTGCACGCATCCTGTTATGAGGCGTACAGGAATTCTAAAGTCCGTAGCTGATAAGCGCCTGAACGATAATTATAATCATAATACTGCCAATAGCACACCTAATGTAGTGGTGGCCAGCAAGGTAAGAGATTCATGAATAGGAACTATATTATTTTAAACTTTTTTAAAATTCAAACAACTGTTTTTAAAAATTAAAACACCAGTCTGTAGAGCGATTTTGTTGATTGTAACTTATTGTTAAATCAATAAAAGTTGGGGTACATTTCAGGCGGTATAAAAATGGCAACCGAGATTGGGCATAGCTTAGAAAAAATTTAATTTTATAACGGTGGGCAGGCGGGAAAAACGGACTTGAAATTCTTAGGGAAAAAGCAGTGCGCTTAGGGGATGACTACTTCTTTTCGATGGGAGGTTTGCTGCGAAAACGCACCACATTCACCTATTAACTATTTTGGTCTATGGAGAACAGACAAACAAACTAAATTTTCGAGATGATAGTTTGGAATATTTTTCATATCCTCATGTCGTCGCGGCAGTACCCTACGGTATTCGAAAAAAAAAACAAATAAGTTTGAAACCTTAAGAGCCAACATATATACAAGAATAGAAGGCGGCAGATACATAATGGATCTTTTTAAAAGTTTAACCGAAAAAAAGTAGGTGAAGAGCCCTTAAAACTCGTCAATGGAAGAACTTTCATTAAACAAATGCTTGTAATTTAGTGTTTCTGCAGTGCTATCAACATTGAATAAATCAGATGTAAGTGTATGTTAGACGAATCTTCTGAATCAAATCAGTGTTCCCTGCTTTTATTGTACATAAAGTTTGTGCAAGCCGAAAATGTGCGTAACATAGAGAAAGAGACGTCCCGGACCACCCCAAGTTGATCGATCAGGGTGACTAGAGAAGTCGATGTCCTTGTCTGTAGATCCTCGTAGATCCAGAGATGGTACGAGCTAGAGCAATCAAAATTCAAAGTTAGATCCCTTATTTTGACGGGGGTATGGGGTATTACAAAGCATCTCGCAGAAACCAAAAATTGTAAGGGCATAATTTTTAGGAAGATATCACTATGAAATTTGGAGTTCGGAAGATTTTTAGAGTTCCCAAGCACTGCCTTCAATTTGATCAAAATGGTTCATTTATTTATTTGTTTGTTGTTAATGGTACAGGGTATCTGAAAGTCGGCGCGCCCGATTTTAAAGTTCGCCACTTTTTTTTTGCAGTTAGATACTTAATATCTTTTCCTACATGTAACCTCTTTAGTTATATTCGCGTTGGGCGGAACGACATAGACAACGCGATGCCGTGAACTTGGACAACCAGCACACCCATTTTCACATTTCCAAACAGCAACTGCCACAGGAATCAGCTATTAAGTTTCAAATCATTCCGCCGCAGCAGCAACAACAGCAGCAACAGCAGCAACAACAACAACAACAACAACAACAACAACAACATAACAACCTTGAAGATGGAAACTATCAGCAGCAATATCGTGGTACTGCGGCTAATCAAATGCTGGCGACAAGAAACAATTTAATAATGCAACAACAACAGACACCCTCCCATTATCAGCATCAACAACAACAACAGCAGCAACAATTGAACTTGCAGCGTTTTGTTGCAAATCATAGTCAGAGCAATCAAAGTCATAATCAAATAGGCAATAATAACAATAACAATAATAATAATAATACAGAACTTCTAAATCATCGTCTGCAAATTGCAAATACAACAATCACTGCAACAACAGCCTCAGCCTCAATAGCAACAAGAGATGTCGCAGTGGCAGCTGGGGATAATAATGTCCCCCATGTCATGGATACAGAACTAATTGAAAATCAAAGCCACATGACCGCAAATTCAAATTCCAATAAAATAAGACCTCGTCCCCAAAATAATTGTAACAACAGCAAGCAATTAACAACAAGGACAGCTCTTGGAGGGAGTGGAGCAGTGACGCCAGCTCAAATAAACAACGAACTTAACGCCGTAAATACTAATGGCCCTGGTATCAGCAGCAATAATAACTTTGTATACAATCAACAACAGCCACAGTTGAATCCTTCAAATAGCTGCCCCGGCAGCCACAATCAATATTATAAATTGCAACAGGCGATAAGTAACAATCCTCCAGTTGAGGCAATGTGCATGTCACCTGAACATCGCAGCAGCAACAACAATAGTAAAAATCAACCCCTTCAAGCCGCCATGTCATGCGATGTTGGCACCCCATCAGCATCAGCGTCAACCTCTTCATCCACATCGGCATCGAGTTCCCTACAGTCGATTATTGATGGCAATCAGAAACAGCAGAAGCAGAAAGATACAACGACAACAACGGCAACGACGTCGGGAGAAGCAGAGGCAGCGTCATCTGCGGCTAGCACAACATGTGATAATTTAATGAGCTCCAATGTAAGTAAAAAGTAATACAATTAATCTAGGTAATTTTGTAAACTTTTGAATGATTGGCGGCTTCCAGCGATAGAATCTTATTTTAGTTTTGCATTTACCGAGATTGCATTATTAGTAATGATTTGTTTATATTCTCTGACAGCTGAACGGAACTGGTAACGAACAGGAGGCAAGCAGTTATAACAATCAGCCCACAGATAATCGCAAATCTCAAAATGGTTGTGCAAGCTATAGTGCTTCCAGTGACGCAGGCAGTCAAATAAGCGCCAGTGATGACAGCAGCTTTGGTGCGATGGAGCTAAATGCAAATCCGAATAATCACAGCAACAATAATAATAATAGTGAAAGCAAGGATGATCTGGATGAAAAGTCCATCACTAATAATGATACGTTGGGCTTCTTTAATGAAACTTTGGATTTATCACATGAGGACATACAACGTACTCTAATTGCGAATATGCCCTACAGCAACAATGAAAGCACTGGCAATAACCAAGATAGAAACACAACAGAGTATAACGAAGAGCAGACAAATCAACTTAACGCAGAGCAATCCAATGAGGCGGAGGAGCCCGATGAGGAAGATACCGATGATGTATTTGGTCATCTGGATGCCTTTGACATGTTGGTAGAATTTCCTGAACTAGATTTAGATGATAAGCAGGCGCTAAACAACACAGCACTTGAGCAAGGGAGTGGTCTGCATGCGACGTCCTATTTGAGCGACTCAACTCAATCGTTATCTGCGACGCCATCGCAATGTGATCGTAAGCTGCTCAACATATGTGACTTTAGTCCCGAATGGTCTTACACTGAGGGCGGTGTTAAGGTTCTCGTAGCCGGACCCTGGACCGGCAACGTAACATACACAGTGCTCTTCGATGCACAGCCCGTGCAAACGGTGCTGGTGCAGGAGGGCGTACTGCGTTGCTATTGCCCAGCCCATGAGGCAGGTTTTGTAACATTGCAGGTAGCATGCGATGGCTTTTTGATATCTAATTCAGTCATGTTCGAGTATAAGATGTCTTTAATGGCAAATGCGCCGTTTGATGCCAGCAATTCCAATGATTGCCTGTACAAGTTTGCGCTTCTTAATCGACTCTCCACTATTGATGAGAAGTTGCACGTCAAGACCGAACATGAGATGACGGTGCGTAATTCTCAAAATTGGTAGTAAAAATATTGTTGGTTATAAGTCCAATCATTTGTGTTTCCAATTGTTTTTGTAGGCTGATCGCACAGCTATGTATATGGAGCCTAACTTTGAGGAAAAGTTGGTTGGATACTGTCGCAAACTCACCAAGCACACTTGGGGTGCACACAATAATGTCAACTGGAGTGTCGGCCTTCGCGGCATGACTCTGTTACATTTGGCTGCCGCATTGGGCTACTCAAAGCTGGTATGTGCCATGCTAAGCTGGCGAGCCGAGAATCCACATATCATACTTGAAACCGAGCTGGATGCACTAAGTCAAGATGTGCACGGGTTTACACCCTTGTCGTGGGCCTGCGTGCGTGGTCATATGGAGTGCGCGTTAATATTATACAAGTGGAATCATAATGCTATTAATATCAAGACGCAGATGCAACAGACACCTCTTGATCTGGCCAATTTAAAGGGCCATAAGAAAATATTAGAGCAAATCTTTCGTCTGGAGAAGGATCGTTTTCGCAAGCCGCACCTACGTGGAGCTCTGGCTAATTTGTCAATGAACATGGTACATGGTGTGCATGCCACAGACTCAGAGATTGATGAGCATAGCCTTTCAGTGTATGATACTGATGCGCAGCGAAGGCATGACGGCGTTTTTTTAAGACCCGTAACAGTGCACAGGTAAGTAACGCCATTATGGAGTGACGATTTTTTTTTTGATTTACCAAGCTTTGAGGATTTGCAGCAATCAAAGTCCACCAGGCAATTCTCGTTACTCGAAACGTTCATCAATAGACAGCGGCATTAACATGGACATTCGAAGCAAATCTGGCAAGTCGCTGAATCGATTGCATGGGCAAGTTTTCAAAATCTATAAATATGTACTTTAATTTTTATTAATAACCTTCTGTTGCAGGAACATTGAAAGTCTTGATAACTATGCGTTGGGTGTTGACTCGCCTCTGGACCCGCTTGTGGCAACTAACTCGCTTCTTTCTCCTTTGCGTAAAATGGATTTTGCGCTATGTAAGTATAGCTAGTTATTTTGCATAGTCCCGCTGTCAAGACTAAAAGAAATAAAACAAATATAAAAATAAATTCCATAATTTGCTAAAAAAAAAAATTGACACAAACAGGCGAGGTATCCACGGGCGAATCGAGTCCCATACACGAAAAAGACATCGAATGCGATGACATTTCGACGGGCGTGACCGACGTTACTATTAGCAATGATCTGAACACGGCCGTTGCCGTTGTAGTAGGTTAGTGAGACGCAAAGGCGTAAGATACCAATCTACCTACTGTAGTATACTACTTTATATGCTAACCATGTCGTAACAATAGTGCTCACGTTAATAAATATAAATACTAGTACATACTTTATTATCTAATACATGTAGCCATAGTTGTTATGGCTGTTGTTGCTATCGATGTTGTTGTTGTTTTGGCTGTTAATGTTTTTTTTTTGTGTTTATGTATTTCACTTGGAGTTGGTGTTTTGGAAGAGCCTAATAAGTGTAAGCCATGCTGTCTATGTAATGCTAATATAAGTATTTGTTTTAATAATTGTTGATTGATGGTTGACTGGCTGGAGTAATATACTACATACTAAGTTTCTTAATACATACAACAATATGGTACATAGATTGCCAAATTAGAACTAACTTTAAACGAGTCTTATAAACAACTTTATCAATGTCTATTTTAATTATTGTACATACGACTCTAGAGATAATGTGCGTCTAACATATACAATACAAAAACAAAAAAATGCTGTAAATAAGTTTTAATGTACATAGCAAAAGCTGCATAAAGGTTCACGTACTATATATAAACACACTCACTGAAATAGCTATACTGCTTGTCAATGTACTCTGTGTGTTTAACAACTAACATATACTAGTAGAGAATTAATCGGTGTCGTTAAGAACTTTAATCATAATTGTTTGTTACGTTAAAATTTATATCACATACTTTTAGGGGACTCTGATGCCAAAGTACTCACCCTAGCAGAACACATCATAGCAGCTATGCCGGAACGTATAAAGGTTAGCATAACAATGTCGTGAAATATATGTACATAAATTATTTAATATATATTGTTGGCCTTTTACAGAACGAAGCCGATGAAATGATGGTACTAGGCAGTCCTTTAAATGAACCTTTAACGTCCGAATCTTCGGCTTTAACTGATAGCTTTATGGATCCACTGCTTGACTCTTTGCCAAATACGCATTTTGATAGCGACTTTATCTTTGATTTTCATGATCATAGCTATCGCTATCATGACGTCAGCACGCCCTGCTCTAGTCTCAGTCCTGCCAGCTCTGGACCACTACAATCGCCGGCTAGCTACTCTATTCTCGGCACTGATCCGTCTGTTAGCTCACCCAGTCCACCACCATCGACTAAACAGTTGACAGAGTTTTTGCATGCCTCAAGCATTGCTCAATATCCGTTTGAGGCTGACTTCTCCAAACTGACACTTACAGACACGGAGCAACGTGAACTGTATGAAGCGGCTAAATGCATACAGAAGGCATATCGCTCCTATAAGGGACGTCAGAAGCTGGAGGAGCAAAACAAGGAACGCTCGGCTGCCATAGTTATACAAAACTATTATAGGCGCTACAAGCAATATGCCTATTATAGACAAATGACAAACGCCGCTCTTGTCATACAACATGGCTATAGATCGTACAGACGCAACAAACGTTTCAAGAAATCGCAGCATGGCTCGAGCACTTTAGGTCTGGGTGCATTAGGAGAAGGAAGCGAGCATGGCAGTCTCAGCAGTAATTCGCAATGTCTGTCTAGTTTTTATGATCACTATAAACAGGATCAGCAACAACAACACGAGCACAGCTCTCAGCCCAGTACTCCCAAGGAGACAAGTCCATCGGGACCCTTAAAGTGAGTAGTACGATGTTTAAAAAGTTAGTTGTATATAACTTATATATATGTATTTTGTCTATAAGGCGTACCTATTCACAATCAACGCAAAATCAAGCGGCTAGAAAAATTCAACAGTTTATGAGACAATCACGCATAAAGTAAGTAACATAATTTAGTTTTTTCCTAGGATCCTAGATAGGTATAAACATAGTTTGTTGGTACGAGTAAATGAATATCTAAATAAATAAAAACATATTTGTATGCATGCTAGCGTTTGGGATGATGATAACCTAACGACATTGGTAAGAAAGAAAGCACTGAGTGTATAAACTGTTTTGGGTTTCATTTATCACTTTACTATTTGTTATATAGTCGATATAATTCGAAACTTTCTAAATTCAATTAATTATTTCCAACAGGCTACAGAAAGAGCGAGCCGAAAAAGAGAAGCTGGTGCACCAACGCAGGGCGGAATACCTTCAAAACTTGCAGTATCAAGGACAACAGGAAACAACAGTGGGCCACAACGAAAATAAGTTAGTATTGCCGTTTAGCATTTGGAATTATCTAACTTTTATTTAATTTAAAGGAACACTAATGAAGGCAACCACAACCAAAACAACTTCAATTTGCAATGAAAGCAATCAAATCAATGAGCGCTATGGATCGTTTATGTTTTTAAAGAATTTATTAATAGCTTTAATAATTGAGTGAAACTTTCTACTTTCATACTTACTATTTATGAGTTTATTAAGATACATGAGAACTATAATAACTTAATAGGAAAAATTTGATGCAGCACTTTATAGGAATAAAGTAGTTTCTAGACCTAATAATTAAGTAGCAACACTTTTATTCATTTGCACAGTCATAATGGAATGGGATAAATTGTGTTGCATTTGATTTTCTTTTGCAAAAAGAAATATTTTTCTCTATAAATCATTAGCGATTAAACGATAAAAGATTAGGTTAGGTGTTTTACATAACAATATGCCATGCAATATGTATTTGTATGTTAACGAAACCTCTAACAAAGAAAAACAAATTTCCATTTGTTAACTCGAAAGAACTTATTAACGAAGCCTTTAAAAACATTTTAACTCCAAGTGTAGTGGGAAATTTAGTCTATGATCTATCTATATAGTAGAAATGTAAAAATATCTATAAATATTGCACTTATGTATAATACCCTTTGCTATATTTCCTACAAATTTCTAGTACATTTTTTATAAAGATATATGTAGATAAGTCTTTTTAAAGACAACATTCAACAAAGGATAGTTTTTTCAATTGTTTTTTGTTTTTCAAAATGTACTTTAGTTAGCTCTGCTATTTAAGCTTGTTTTTAAAACAGCCTTGAACAACTTAACCAAAAGCACTTATCTCTTAATAAATCTATTTAGACTTTGATTCTTTGGTAGCTCTAAGCCAAATAAGTATTAAACCTAATACTGTTGTTGATTCTTAAAATCATAGTCACGTGATTTTTTTTTATTATTATTAACTTGATGATGTTGAAAAGGTTTTCGGTGCATTTGCCAAAGCTAGTTGATTTTCTTTTAACGAATTTTAATAATTGTTTTACATGAATTAAATAAGTACTTAAATATAAGTTTAAGAATCTTGTGACTTGATATAGTCTAAGCCTAGCTAAATACCTATGTATGCATTATATTCTTAAAATATTAATTAAGATAAACAAAAAATTATCCTCACTGTATTCATGTATGCAAATCTATTAAATACTATCTAACGATAACTTAAAAACCTATTTATGTATACCTAACCAATGGTGTTAACTTAATTTGTAAGCAAATTTGTGTATGCTGTTGGAGTCAAAAATATAATTATGATTGAACGAAAACAAATGCTGGGCCTCTGAATACCAATAAAATAAAATCTTTAACTAAATGTAATAATAAATGAATTTTTGTAAATTATTTTTGTCCGTCCACAATGTAAGCTTTCATAATAAAATAAGCTAATAAGCTAATTAAAGTAACAAAATTTCAAATATGTACAATATGAGAATAATAAAATTAACAAAACAAAACATAAATAGTGAAAATTTTATTGCAGCCTTAAAACTTAAGCAGAAGAAGTACAGGATTATCAATAAAATAATGAAAATATATGTATGAATTATTTTACAAAGTATAAAAATGGTTTACAGCTTTTATTAAGAACAATGAAAATAGTCAGCAAATTGAATACTCCCAACTAATCTGATATAAATGACAAGCACTTGCTCAAATTATACCTCTCCAGCATGTTTTAGATAGTAAATAGACTACTCTTGTCTTATCTACCTAAGCGAAAAAAGAAGCCTACTAGATTGTAAACAGGTTGGGCATACGAAATGATTAAATCTTATATATGAAAGCATTGTATAATTGTAAAATACATAATATGTAACTATACAAAAAATTGATACTGTTGATGACATTTCACATTTATCTATTAAATGGTTAACTGTTGAAATTAACATTATATTGCACTGTTGCACTTTGATTGCATTTTAATTGGCTTGAATATTACTTAAACTTGAACTAATTGAAAAAGAAGACTATAAGATTTCATTACTTGATGACTTAAAAAAGAATTGCAATCAATTTTAAGCCGAAGAGCGAGAACATTTTCCGCTCCTTATTGTTAATTGTTAGAAGCTAAATATGATCTGTAATATTGGCACAAACAATATTTCAACGCTATTTTAATATACATAACTATTCCATAACGATATGTTTGTAAACTTAAACAAAGGTGGAAGAGCGTCCACTAGTTAGGGGCGTATCAAAGGTTCAAACTTAAGAAAAGAAATGAAAGTGTAGGAACTAAAGCAAAATCATTATGGCAAGAAGAACTTAAGTACCTTAAGCCAATTGGCAATAAAACTAAAATCTATTAAACATTTTACATAACCAAATTAATAAAACTATTTACATAAATTAGACATATACGTACTTCTATAGAAATATGTACATAATAATATACTATATAGCAATTGCGTATTTCAAATAATTTTTAAAAGACCTTGCTAATTTATCTTTCGAAGATTTGTAAGCCATTTTAATATAGTAAGACTAAAAATTTACTTATATAACACCAATTGTTGAAACAAGAAAAACAAAAAAAAACAACATTATATCCAAATAGTTCATACTAAAAAAATTTAATATAAAAGAATTTATTGCGAGTATGCTGAGTATTCCTAAACTCAACACATTGTGTAATCATCTCTTATATTTCTAAATTTTAGCCCGAACTGTGCATATCCATTAGAAAATTTTTAGGTTTGCGTATCTGATTCCATACTCTTAAAAAAAAAAAAAACGTATAACCTGTAATCACTGGGAGAATGTTACTAACTTCCAAATATTTATTGAACCAGTGTATTTATACATTATACTAGTTTAACTTGGCAAAACTCAGCTTATTACCAGAAACAATTCAACTGTTAACTTAACCTATAAACTATATATGTAGAGTGTCCTTTATATATAATTCTATATTATACCTTAAAAAAAAGTAAAGGTAAACAAATATTATCATATATATACATACATAATAATAATTATACATAACTACTGTAAAACGACTTTCCAATTTCTGCTAAATTGTAATTAAATTTAATAAAGTTTTAATCAACACTTTAGTTGAATCTAATTATGGCTATTAGCAAGATTAATACCATTTAAATGAATCAGTCGGTGGGAGTACTACACTGGCATAGGAGTAGTACAGCAAAAGAAGGCACAAAAATCAAGTTTACTAGAAAAAATGAGTTAACTTTAAGGAATTGTTTAGGACTCTGTCCTAAGTCTTAAACGGAGTTGTTGCTCGAAAACAGTTTATGTCAGGAAAGTGATAGAAAACTGTTTTGGTAGATTGTTTCAAATACTTTAAAAGAGTATTTAGTTTTGTTTTGCGATTTTGTGGTATTTGCAGATTTTTCGATTAGCACCGATGTCCCAAAAATCCCTTAAAGTTTTATTAGTTAATCAACTCACTAACGAAAGAGTAGAGTACAAAAAAGTTGAGCTCTATGGTCCATTTATTCAGCCACAGCCAAATTTGTAGATGCTTAGTTTCTGAGCATTCGTGCTCTTTCTGAGCATGTAACTCTATGACACTTCTTAACTACGTTTGACTTTACTTTAACAATATCATATAGTACATATAAAAAATGAAAAAATTCAAAAAAGGGTATTTTGCTATCGATTCTTATTCTTTTGAACAAATGCGTTG
This sequence comes from Chymomyza costata, assembly GCA_018150985.1. NCBI lineage: Eukaryota > Metazoa > Arthropoda > Insecta > Diptera > Drosophilidae > Chymomyza > Chymomyza costata. The sequence goes on along the minus strand of JAECWU010000190.1, from coordinate 444,068 downwards.
CGCTTACACAAAAAGTAATAGTATTTTTGTGTGTGCTGATCGTGCCCAAGGAATACTTATTTCAATGTTTATTAATTATTGGGAATAGGTTGGGTTAGGTTGATTAGGGTGCTCAATTAATAATTGAGATCACCCAGAGACCCTGAGGTCCATTGTGATGCCTAACTATAATATGTAAAGGAAGAAAGAATTGTGAAAGTGGAAGGAGGGGGGAGGGATAGAGGAAGGTTATTTCGAGCTCAAAAAGATCTGGTGGCCTATCCTTGTTACCTATGTTCTTTTCCTTGAAGAATCATTTTGAGGATTCGACAAGAGTGGTCAGATACGCTATGGGCACATAAGCCAGACTACCCAGGTCTAAGCAGGTGTTGCATGCTTTCTATCTCCTCATCATCTCCGCAGCTGCGGCAGAAGTCATGATGGGGGACTTGCATCCTCTCGACCATTTGACCTATGGTGCAGTGCCCCGTTACAACTCCTACCACCAATCCGGTCTTGTTCTTATGTTAGCGCAGGAGTTCAGACCGTCCGGAGTGGAAAGCGTGAGAAGATTTAGTGTTCGTAGTCTCGCTGCGCTTCTAGCTGCCGCAGACTTCAGGAAAGTGCCAACTGGTTCGAGGCTCAGTATAACCTATAAATACCTAGACAGGCCGCCTTTGTACCCTCTGAAGGTTGTTAAGGTGAGATTTGGTATAAGCCGCCTTCCACCAGACCAACGCTCCATAAGATAAGATAGGTCTGACGACTGCTGTGTATAACCACTGAATGATTTACAGGTGTAGAAAGCACCTAACGCTCTTTTCATTTTTTCCTCCGCCAACGCAAAATCCTTTTGATGCAGAGACTTTTCAATGGGCCCTACCACCCTATGTACTGCGGTGTCAACAGACCTACCCTTAAGATAGGCGTGTTTAAACCGCTGACAATTCCGGGAGTTAGTTTACTTCTAAAGTCTAGATCTAGGAGTCGTTCCATCGTTTTCAGTAGAAACGAGGATAGACTAATGGGTCTGTAATCTTTTGGCGAGTGTTGGTTGATTGTCCCAGCCTCTTACCTCCCTCCAGCTCCCTCGGATGTAACCTGTAAGGACACGTCCCTTCAAAATCTTCATAAGCCATGGCATCAGCTTTGGAATCGCCGCCTACAGCATGGCTGGTCGAATCTCATCCAGTCCCGGCGCTTTGCAGGGTTTGAATGACTTTGAATCGAACGTCAAATCTGTCCTGCTCTACGGATGTGAATCCTGGAATGTTACAGCGCGAGACCTTATCACTATCCAGGTCTTTGTTAACCGAGCGCTCCGCATGATAATTCGCATATTCTGGCTTGTTACAATTAGCAACGCCGGTCTATGGGCGGCGGCCAGTCAAAAGCCCATCCAAGTCGAATTTAGGCGCCGTAAATGGGGCTGGATTGGTCACACACTGCGCAAACCATTCAACAACAAAGCTCGTACTGCTCTTGACTGGAATCCTTAAGGAAGCCGTAGAAGGGGGAGACCATCTACCACCTGGAGAAAAATGGTGGAAGCAGAGGTTTAGCAGACCGGTCGCACCTGGCGCAATATAAATATCTTAGCAATGGATAAACCTAATTTTAATATGTTTGAAAAGGCCGTATGCTCCAACTAGGAGCTCAAGGAAATACATTTATTGTATGGATTCCTCATAGATTATGTACATATGTTTATTATAGCAGTGAATCATCACCATCAACAAAGGGAAACAAATTTAATTGTGAAGCCTAGTGACATCATATCATCATTATCATATATCATTCTTACCAGGATGAAAACACGTGTTTGGGTTGAAAAATAATTGTAGGTAGTGCTTACCATCCATTAAAATTGGACTTAAATAGCTTTGTGCGCCTAAATGAAAGACATGTTTGTGCAAGAGAAAAAAGGAATTATCAAAGGGCACTAATACAGTCAGTGTGATTTTATAAGGTTTAAAGTTGTTGTGTCTATTATTACACGTATTGGAAGTCAAAATTTGCTTTTTATTCTGTTAAAAGATCAAGAGTTTTATTATTAAAATTTAATTTTGTTCGATTTTTACGGAGCTTTCTAAAAAAATTTACTACAGTTGAGGCTGTGCCCGACAGTGTGATACCCTGTACCCTTTTTGTTGGTGCAGTGATATTTATACCTCGAAGCTCCGTAAATTTCTAAAGAAGTTAATCAAAGTATGTAGAGTAAGTTTCAAGTGCATATGCTGAGAAGTATAAAAGGTATAAAAAGCCTAAACAGACCAGTTGCCCAAATCGGTGACTAACAAATCCGATAAAATATTATGAAGACTATTGTACATTGAGCATAAGACACGAAAGGTACAAAATTGTAAGGCCGACAAAAGTTACTTCGTTATAAAGTTCGGTGGAATCAATTAGAACGAGTATTAGCACGCCGTGACTTGTTCTACGATTATTTAAGTTATGCGACTTTATGAGCTAAAGTCTGTCAGAATTAGGTGGATGGTGGAAGTTTGATATTTGAATTCTAAAATATTACTTAATTATTAATGCTATAACCTGGTTATCAAATTTAAGTTTATGATAAAACGGAAGACCAAGATCAGAAACACTCATACGGTCTTACATTGAGGGAGGAGTCGATAGATTAAGTAACCAAAGAACGATAAAATGCCATTTTTTTAGAATTTGTCTTGTTGAGAAAAAGTTTTTTGACATTAAAGCAGCATTGCGTTCTACCAAAATCATTCTAAAGAAGTAAATGTTCATCATTATCAGAATAGGACATACAGAGTTTCATACCATCCGCATTCAAAAGAATTCGAGAAGACTTTAGACTTTCATGAAGAAACTTTATGAAGAAATCCAATTTAAAAGAGAAGTCGGAAACTCCAAACGTGATAGTTTAACTAGGGGAAGACTCAGAAGCCGGTATAATTGACATCTGTTAGCATTTTTTTCATAAAATCATCATTAATAAGACGAAAAGTCTATATGGTTAATGGCAGTAGAACGACGCTTAGCAAAGCCATGTTGGGAGACCAATATAAAAGAACTATAGTACAATAGTGTAAGACTTTGGGTTTTTTTTGAGGTGCTAAATATATAACACCACTTTGGATGCTTTATAATATTACGCCGATATCGAAACTATAATCTAATCCGAAAGTTTGTTTGCTCTAACTCTTACCATCTCTGAGATCTAGGAGCTCATATGTACGAATAGACAGGCAGGTGGACACGAACAAATAAACTTCTCTATACGCCACCGCCTTCTACCCATTGTGTACATTATTATACACATCCTTAGCACCCTTAACATTAATAACTGATATAATTATAAATTAAGTTTTCTTAGTTAATTGCTTAATACCCTACTTTCACTTGCAGATACATAGATGTACAATACATACAACGACCTAATAAATACAACTATAATTTTTCCCAAGCATAATCTTGACAAGCCAATTAGTGTTCAATTTGGATACATGCTGGATTTACATTTATCTTTTTTTAAGTGCATAAGAGTCGATGAACAGCTGGCGCCAGCCCTTTATCTACAATACATAGTCATAGTGTAACCTTTATCTTGAACTCTCGACTAGAGGAAGTTTTTAACGTTAGGTAAACTAGAATCCATGATGCACCATGTGTGTGACTTTGGGTGTGAAGAAGGTTCCTTACCTGTTCATCGGCAGCTGTAATGGCGCTCAGATCAAACCATCTCTTTATGTGTTCAATTAGCATTATGTCGTGATCGTTGTATGTACCTATTGTGTGTACACTGAGAAAAAATATCTTAAAATAAGGATAGCCTGGGATGTATACAATTTTTGCAACGAATGGAATATTTTATATATTTATCTTTCATTTTTGAGACTATTGTCTTATAATTGAACATTTACTAAAGTAAACATAATATTGAAGAACGTGAAATTGCAATCAAAGTCGTTTTCTTGGTTATAATATCTTTTTATAAACAATGAATCATTTTCTATGGCGTTCTTTGGACCGATCGATTAAATTTAATACAGTGCCTGAGAACTTTAAAAAATTTGCAAACGTCAAAGTTGCGCAAGATTTGCAGAATTTACTGCCCAGATAGAATACCAAACGCAGGTTATGGGTCCAGACGTATTTATTCAAAGCTTATGCTATTAATATATATACATATGTACATATTTCTTAAGAGATCAAGCCTAGGGGTCTCTTTCAGCTTTGTTATATGCATTTATTATTAATTTTAGGGAAAAATTTGGAAAGGAAAAAAACCCATACTGTTTAGGATAGAAACTTAAAACTACTTATATCTACATATGTATGTTAACATAACAATTGGCCAATGTGGTCGTAGTTTGAGTATCTACATCAATCATTAAAGTTAAAAGTCAGGCGAGTTAATCTGTCTGAAATCATTTAAACATTTGGTTTATAGTGCAGATCTGAGGTGTGATGGAACCAAGGATATAGAATTCTAGTCAGGTAGTTGATTTTATAAAAGATTATTTTTGAGTCTAAAACAACTCCTAGGTAGCGAACCTTTTTTCCCCTGGGGATATCAGTAACTTCCATCTCTATGTGACTGTTGGGTACGTATTTGTTTAATCTTTTTTTGGAGAAATATATGGCTTGAGTTCTACCGACGCACAGTGGCACGGAAGCCGAAAAAGCCTTGCAAAAATCATATTTTCTAAACCAATAGACATATTTTAATGAAATAAATTGTAGTTGAAAGAAAAATGTTCAGGCTTTAAAATAAGTTCTCATACATGGTGAGACGATATCTGAAGCCTGCGCAATATGTTGTGGAAGTTGGATTTTGTTGCCTTTACAGTATTTACCATTGAAAAATATATACATATTTTTTTCATTTTTTCTAAACCAATTGAGATATTTTTATGAATTAAATTTAAATTGAAAGAAAAATGTTCAGGCTTTAAAATAAGTACCCATGCATCGTGACACGATATCTGAGAGCTGGGCAATATGTTGTGGAAGTTGGATTTTGTTGCCTGTGCAACATTTGCCATTAAAAAATATGTGCCTAAATATTTTTTTTGTTCATTTATAAAGAAATTTTGCTGATAAATTTTTTTGTTCATTATTTTATATTTCAGTCAATAAATTTAATTTAACAATGCTTTTTTATTATAATATGTTATATAATTTGTCTTATCAGTAGTTTTTTGTAAAATAATCATCCACGTTTACATTTGAAGGAATATCCAAAAGACTTAACTTTTCTTTTGAATAACTACTTATTAATTCTGTATTGGATCTCACTTGTCTAAGGGATGAAACTAGTGGATCTGAAAAGGCTGCTAACATATTAAAAAGATCCTCGTTTTTCCTTGATCGTGATATTTTACATGTATTCATAGCTCTGGATTTTTTATAATCCATGTTTCTCGATTCCTGGGCTTCTTCTGACATCTCCCCAATGGGTAGGCAATGATATTCAATTATAGTTTGGCCATGTGCCAAAATTTTGTGAAGCGTAGGAGTCAGTTTCTTTCCTCGATATTTTTCCATTAACAGCTCTGTAGTCTTGGTGGCATATTCATTATTTGCTGCCGTTAATGTTTTCCTTGCAGTTCATAATGTTTAAAATAACACCCAATCTTTTGATAATTTCATCATCTACTCCAGTTTTTTCTAATGTCATTTTTTTTTCTGCAAAGAATTTTCGGGATGAGTTTCCATCGTTTGAGTCCATCCATATTTGGGACGGTCGACTATCAGTCCAAGTCGATTAAAGATATCGGTTTGAATTTTGCTTTTCCTGATATTTTGTTTTTCTTTGTCTGGTGTGTTTTCTTCAAAGGATTCGTTAACTTGCGGAAAAGTGTATGCAAGCTTCAAAATAAACTCCATGCATCTAATTCTGGCATGCAATGGTGAAGTACCAAATGCCAGATTTCCCTCTTTAAATAAGGAATTATCCAAATTTTTGAAATATTCAGGCAAATATATACAAGGTTTAATCCTTAATTCACAAAACGCGTAACAGGTAAAAATGTAGTTACATTAAATGTTTTTTAGTTGGTACCTAACATTATAAAGGGAAAGGTTACATCCCTATCCGTATGTTTTCGGTTCAACTACCTTAAAATGCAAAGAATTTGCATTTCTCTTAATAATAATTAATCTTGTTTTTTTGAAATGTCACGGGTAGGTGCTTTTTTATTGTCAAGTACAAATATAAGCAAATATCTCTTAATTTAGTGGATGCATCTACTGCGTGTTCTTCTTCTTCTTTTACCTGCGGTAGCATTTTTTTGAGTTGGGTTTCTGCACTTCTAGTTGCCTTACAGCCACAGCTGGATTAAGGCGGACACAAAATGTATAGAGAAGGTAAATAAATTGATAACAAACGTATTTATGTTAAAACTAAAAAATATAAAAAAATATAATTTGAATTATTTTCTTCCAAAGTTGAAAAAGTGGTTCAAATATAGTGGTTCAGGTAAACGGTAGTATTGAAAAAACCAGAAAAGATACGAAGTTATTTTTTTCTCTTTTATGTTTAAATTTCATATACCTTTTCATAGAATCGAAGAATATATGGATTGGTTGCGTAGTTTTTTTACAAAACGATCTTAAACACGCACTTTTATTCAAAAAATTCCGATTTTTTTCAAAGTTGAAAATATACTACACTTTGAGCGGCTGTAGCAACTAAACTATTTATCCGAGTTGAATCAAGTTTTAATTTTCTTGATCCCTGGGAAATTCTAAATAAGATGCATGTATTACTTTTACAAAATGATTTCATCGCAAAATCGATTTTTGCAACGCTTTTGCGGCTGCCGTGCCACTGTGCGACGTGTCGACGTTGATCTCAATTTTCCACCTAGTGAAGTTACATTGGAGGGTCTCAAAAGCACTCCGTAGGTTGCGTGTAATATCAGCTGGATTAAGCCGTGCAGTGAATGTTGCTGTATCGTCGGCGAATATTCGCATGAGTAAATATTGTAAAGAAGCGAGGACATCTTGAAGATGAGTCCGTTGTGCCATACGGAGACGACAACTGCTTTAATGTCTCTGTATCATCCCAGTGGATTCCTTTCTATTAAAGTTTAGTTTAACGTTCTTTTTAATTCGAATTAGAGGATTGATTGTATTGTGTTCCTTACGGAAACCGAATTGTTCGTTTGGGAGAAGATCAGCTGTGAGCTTTTCTTTTATAATCTTTTCAAGTATTTTGCTGACAGCAGACAAAAGGGAAATAGGCCGGTATGAGGAAGAGAATGAGAAGACTTGTTATATTTTTTGGTTGGGACAAATTTAGATGTTTTCCATACACGTGCTTTTTTGTTTTTAAGATACTTAAAAGTGTCCGCAACTGCTCTACAATTGTTAAGGTTGTTTTCATTGGGATGTTTTCCGTGATATCGTATTTAGTAGATTGTCACAGTTCAGTATAGGGATAACTCGAATTATTCGTACTATTGGTATTTGTTAAGAAGGTCTGGGCAAGTACTTCACATTTTTGTTGAGCAGTGGAAGAGTGATCTTGACCAACAACAAGAGCTGGGATGCATGTAGGGTTTATCCTTATTATTTTGGCAACTTTCCAAAAAGGTGAGAAGCCTTTATCCAGACGGTGGCCTTTGCCAATTACGACGGTGGCTATTTCTTAGCAATATTAATGACGACATGATTTAATTTTCGTTTGTATTCGTGAACTTGCGAATATCATCAGAAAATTGTTGCTTTTATACGCTGTACCGTATGGTACAAAGGGTAAAATAAGTTTGTGCAAGCCGAAAATGTATGTAACATATAGAAGAAGTCGTCGGAGACCTATCAAAGTTACCTTAAGTATAATCAGGGTGACTAGAGAAGTCGATATACCGATGTCCGTCTCTCTGTCTGTCCGTCCGTATGAACGCCTAGATCTCAGAGATGGTAAGAGCTAGAGCAACCAAACTTTCAGATTATTATTCCATAGGAGGCAAGTTTATTTTATTTTTTTGATATCGGGGTTACATTATATAGCTCCCATAGGTGTGTTTCAGACGACCTCGAAAAACACCAAAAGTTGTAGAAGACTAATTCGTTTGTTTATGAATATATCGTAAGTATCGAAAGTTTTATAGAGATCCCCAGCACTGTACCAAATTTGATCATCGAACGGTCAAAAAACCATGTTTGGTGCAAAATTCGACTTTGTTTTTGTTTCTTTATAAAAATATCGTAACAAATTTGGCAAAGAAATATCTTTTGGAGTTCGTAGGCTTTGAGGGCACAGTTAAGTTGCAGTTGTTTAGGACTTCGCACATATCATGTTATTTTGCTGGGAGCATTTTAAATCGGTGATTGGTGGAACTGGCGTTTTTGTTATAGTCTTTCGATAATTTGTTCTGTTTCACTTTTGCTATTTTCGTCGTCGGTCTGAAGCGGGGAGAAGTAGTTTTGACGGTCATAAGGACGTTTACTGCTGTTATGGTTGTCGGGTTTTTTTTTTGCAGACCTATCAAAAACCAATCCAGCAAGAAATACTGAGGCGCAAGTGGCACACTCTGCGAAAGGCTCACGATGATATTGCTCTAACCTTCATCGCCTGGATTCAGCAGAGGTGCAGAAGAAGGGGAAGGCCCGCACACACATGGCGTCATAATGAACAAAATTATGCCCTTACTTTTTGTTTTTGTTTTTTTTTTGATGTGCTAGATAATACCCCTACGAGAGCTGTGAAATTTTAGACTGATACCAAAAACGAATTGCACATATGAACATTAAAATGAGCACGAACTAATAAACAAATAACTCGTACATTCTTTTCTGGCTCGTTAAATCTACATGGTTAAATTTAATACAGACCCTTGAAATACTTCTTAGGCATGATAAAAAAAAAATAGACAAATTGAAAAATGCTCTCTACGGAAACAACATGAAATTCCGTTTGCTTAAATGCGTCGAGGATGTGCTGTATTGGACGGTGTACCTGTTCTGGGGTGCAAATAAAAACAAACGCAATAAGGATATGATTTCCTCTTAACACAACACAATATCAAGAATTTCTTCTTACGTAAACAATATTTTTGTTTATGCTTCAATTACGAATTACTCTAACGTCTTCAGGATACGCGTTCAGACTGTGTTCGCATTGTTTCGTAATTATAAATACAATGCAAAGTGCCAATGTATTCGCAGTTCCATGTTAATAGATCTATAGCTAGATGTGACCTTTTCAAGCTGAAATTGGATGCTGGATTGCTGGTAACATTATTCGCTTTTCGATTTTTTTTGTTTTTCTGTTCTTGCGTTTTCCTTTCACCAGCTTACGGGCTCAATTTACACATGTTTAGATGCAGTAATAGTTATACTCTATAACTATGGGCGCAAGGGTATGCTAGATTGCATACTTTGTATAAAGGCGTAGGGAGTTGTGGCAATTCATAAGTATTTGATACAAAAATGCTTATTATAACCTAAGTCAAGGTAACAAATTTTACCAATTGATGCGCTCCCCCTTTCGTCTGCAAGACTTTATTGATTTTTTTCCAAAACTTGACACGGCATCAACATGAAATAATATAAATTCTACTAATCGAAAAAATAATAGAAATAAGAGAGGTTATGTTATCCTTTGCTTATTAACCCATTCCCTTCCGCTGATGCGTGTACGCAACCATTTAACAAAAATTTTTATGCGCCCTGTGTGTAAGATATTTTTTGATTTAAAGGTATGTCTTTAGACTTTCTTCCTCTCCATAATCCGACATCCTGCAAACCACACACGGACACACTGAATTGCAGACTAAAAATTAATGACTTTAAATTCTTTGTCTTTTCAACATCAAAATAGGTTGACAAAAAAACAACGAAAAACCGCTTTTTTATCATTGCATTTCTCATTTTATGTCATTTTTAGCCAGTGAAACCCCATTAGAACTGTTTCGGATATTCTGGGACGATCGGCACTATCGTTTCTAACTGTAAAATGTACTCCCACGCGACAACAAGTGTCTCGGTTTATCGAGATTCTTTTTCTTTCTGGCTACCATACACTTCGTTAGATAGAGTACTATTGGTAGGTTCAATCGGATCTTGCGCTTCCGGCTTTGAACAAATAATTCAAGTAAGTTGGAATTTTCGTCACGCATTTATCGATTGTTGAATATATTACTCCATGTTTCCCCCGACATACAATAGATAATTAGAGCGAAGCCTATTCGCAACGGCTTCAAATTATGGTGCCACTCTTCTGATTCAGGATATATTTTCCATAGCATTCCATACGCTGGCAAAGGAAGTTCATTTGACAAAACCATTGGGCTCGGTGCGTCAATGCATCTCTCTATAATCGAATCCATGAATCGAAGATTTAGAGATACACGCGTTTAGCAATAACTTCTTCACGTCATATGGTTTACACTGCCTCGGGCAATCGGTACTGTGGTATCAAACCGGCTAAGAGAAGCGAACTGTTAACTTGCAACAGGGAAAGATCTGAAGAATCATTCGTACGACAAGTGTTTCGAAAAAACTAACTTCGCCGCTTCAAACTTCATTGCAGCGGAATAAACAAAAAGCCTCTATATATTCGCGAGAAGAAAGAAGAAGAAAAGAAGCTAACGATCACTCAATTTCATTGTTTTTATATGTTTTTAATAATTTCTGGTAAAATAAATCATCAAGAATGATACAATTTCATTTAAAACTTTACTCATCCGAGACTAATCCATTTGTCGAGCAATACGCCAGCGTTGCGTACACGCAACATGACGTCACAGCGTTCCTACGTGTCAGAAAATTCTACAATTATGGAAAAAAGTAGTTTAAGGCAATACAATTTTTTTTCGCTAAAACAGCGAAAATGGGCTAACTGCTTTAAAATTATTAGTTGTACGTATATTAAATTGGTTTAAAGCAAGCTTAGTCATCTGCCAATATAACGACATAACCAAATCAGTAAACTTGTACATTCATTAAAAATGTATCCCTTTCCCATTACAAAATTTATCGTCCTTTGCGGGAAGTTTTGATTTTCTGCTACAATTTAAGGAAAACTGCTGCTGAGGCTCATCGAATCCGCAAAAATACTTATAGTGAGATTGCTCTTAGTGAAAAAAATATCGTGAGTGATTTCTGCGCCCATAATCGGTGATTTTGACGTGGAGGACAAGCATAGTGGCGGGACCAGAGAGAATTTTCGAAGATTCCGAATTCCGAAGACTCGTGCCAAACGCACAATGCGTTTCTTCGGAAACAAGGAAATTGGGTTCCGTACGAGTTGAAGAGGAGAGGTGTTGAGATTTATTTCATCACTTGTCAACAGCCGCTTCAAACACACAATCGGAAGGGATTTTTTATGGAATTGTGAACGGCGGCGAAAAATGGGTCCACTACGTGCAGTGCTTTCAACTCGATCAGCTCCACTTTTTTAATTTTGCGAAATTTAAAAGTCAAAGTACTTGGGGTTCATCCATAAACTACGTGACGTTGATTTTCGTCAAAACAGACCCCTCCCCACCCCCTTGCGACACAGTGACGGAATATTTTTTAAGGTTTTCCATATGATCGTGACGCGTCACCTGACTCCCCGCACCCCCTGGAGCGTCACGTAGTTTATGGATGATCCCTTGATAGATGTCAAATTTTCATAATAATAACCTCCAAAAATAAAAATTTACACCATTAAAAGAAAAATGACAAATAAAAGACATTGAATAATAACACAGGCCTACAAATACTGGGGTCATGTCAGTTGTTGGAAAGCGAAGGGTCATTTCCGAAGTAATTTGCTGCGTAGAATCCGAATCCGGGGCCAGAATTAGCCCATCACGTCATATTGAGATATTTGAGGTTATGCACCCGAAAAACGGCGTTTTTTAAAATATCTCAAAATCCTGACGTGATAGGCCAATTCTGACCCCGGATTCGGATTCTACGCAGCAAATTATTTCGGAAATGACGCTTAGCTTCCCAACAACTAAACCAGTTGGCCTGTGTTATTAACTTTGAATAGCCATAACTTTGCGAAAAAAAATCGTAAATGATCGCTTGAACTTTCAAATTAAAGGGTAAGAGTATTACTAAATGATTTAACTGGAGTGACAGACCACAAAAATTATTTGCACCCTGTACATAACCTCAAAAGTACGAAAAAACACAGTTTTTGGGGTAAATAACCTCAAATATCTCAAAATCCTGACGTGATAGGCCAATTCTGGCCCGGATTCGGATTCTACGCAGCAAATTCCTTCGAAAATTACCTATAGCTTTCCAACAACTAAACCATGTTGGTTTGTGTAATTAATTTATTTCTCATTTTTCTCAACTATTTGTTTTATGGAGTTAATCGATTTGGGTTGTGAACCATTCATATATTGCCACTTTTATAAAATAGAGCCTCAAACATTGGGGAAAAAAACGGCGGAAACAAAGTTGTACACCTAATATTATATACTATATATAATTTAAATTCATTCCCATGGCAATAATTTTTAGTTTTATACAGGTAAAAAAATATACATATGAATACATATACAAAGTTTAGCTGAATTTTAGCTTTTTAACGGAATTGTTGATTTTAAAAATATTAAATTATGTTAACAACAACAAGATATCAATTAGGAAAATTGGAAAAACCCTAAAGCTGTTAATGTCCTTAAAACTACTTTTTAAAACTAAGACTATAACTATAGATTGCTACTTAAGAGTACTAGCTATAGGTTATTCTCAAAAGTACCCATCTTGCGAGATTCGCGAGATACTCCAACTATTGCGTAACAAAAAATTATTTTTTCTAAAATTGATTAATTGATAAATGAGGCTGACTTTTGCTTGATCATGGAGACGAAAGGTCGAGTAGTAAAACGGGAGGTTGAGCATCATTTTAAGTAATTTATTTGTTAATTTATTATATACAATTTGAGTTATTGGTTATATACGAGGTAGCGTCAACAATTTTTTGATTTTTATTTGTATGGTAGGCAAAACCCCGACATACATTTCGCCCTAAAGATATGATTATGATATATAGGTAATTGTTGGAGAAATGCTTACAGAGTATTCCAGTGTCGTGCAACATCTCGACTGGCATTCCTTAGCTTAATTGACTTGGCCAAACTAAATTCTGAAATTTGCACTGCTCACTTGAAATGTGGAATCAATCTATCTTTTCCAAAGAGCTCGTCTTGGATAGTACTTCAGAGCCGAATAGTCATGGGCATGTAATATATTATGTATGTATTGTACTTTTCTAGTACATGTGTATGTATGTAAATACACCTATATACTGTACATATGTATGTATATACTAAGTATTTAGACATTGTGGAGCTGTCTCATAACGGAAGCAGCTCCGTCGTGGGGAAATGTGAAACCAAGCGTTGCATTTACTTTTGTTGTTGTTGTTATTGTTGCGATGGTGACGGGCGACAAAAAATAAACAAAATGCTCTCCATTAAAATTTTGGAGTAAGCGGTTTTATTTCCCAAGCTTTTATTTATTTGTTCAAATTTGTTTATTAGCTAGAGTGGAATTTCGTTGAATTCATGATTAACGCGATTTAGTTTTAAATTTCCTTTTGTATTCGTTGTTTATGGTTATTATTTATTGTTTTGGCTGGATAGATGCCTCCTAGACTCTGTGGCTTGTCAATTGAATTTAATTAAATTGTTCCAAACTTTGATTTTTTGGTTATTAAAAACTTTTTTTTTTTTTTGCCAAATTAGCAGCTGAACAAAAGACTTAGGCGACAAACTTGAAATACATGACAAATACAAATACTTTTCCAGTTATGCACTATTTAGATACAATATGATAATGATAATATAATAATGATATCTTTTTCCTACATAGACTTGAATACACTAAATCACCTTGCCGCATAAGTGCAATCGAAATCAATTTTTGATTAAAACACCTGCATTTAAATCGAAAAGATTCAGCAAATATGAATTCCAAGTAATTTAAATGAAATACTTTGTAAAAAACGTTTTCTGGGTCACATCATTCAGCCATAAAGTCAACCATTAAGTCAATTTTGATTGAAGCTTACAATAAATTAAAAACTGAAAGGTCACAATAATCTGCAGATTAGCAAGAAATATCACTTGAGTTAGAGACGTCACAATACAAAGTACTAATTGCATTTACAGCTCATTTATCATATGCCAATAAACGAGAATCAACGCCAGCGACTAGTTTCAATCGAATATTTTTTTAAGCCGCATTATTATTATTATGACATGTTCACAACCTCACAATTCTAGATGGAACTATAATTTCATGAACTTAGTCTTGTCACAAATTAAACGATTTGTTTGTGTCCTTACTTATCGTCCTTCTCCACGTACTCTTAGGACGCCCACGTCTCTTTCTCCCCTCAGGATTCCACGCAAGTGCAGTATGTGTGATCTCGCTGACCGGCTTTCTTAAAGTACGGCCCAGCCAACTGAATTTTCGTTCAATGATTTGCTTCTCGATCGGTTGCTGCTCTGTCATTGCCTAGAGTTGTTCATTGCTGAAAACTCGAGGCCACCAATTCCTCAGTAATTGTCGCAGACATCTGTTGACAAATATTTGAAGCTTATGCATAACAGCGTTCGTTCCAAACTATGAATCAGACCCATACAACAGAACCGTCTTGACACAGGCATTAAAAATCTTCACCTTTGTTTTGAGGCTTGCGAAAGCGCATCTGGCTTTCCAAAGTCGGTTATGAATATCAACATTTGTGCCACCATCTGTTGCGTTGATTGAGCCCAGGTATTCGAAATGGCTTATAGCGTTTTAAGTATAACATCCAGCGCTGTGATGAAAAGAAGTGGGGACAGCGCACAGCCCTGTCTTACACCGCTCATAGATAAGAAAGAGTCAATTAAGGTACCATTATGCAGGACGCGACAGGTATCGTTTTCGTAACTATTTTGCATAATGTTGACGATCTTTTAAGGTATGCCTTTGGCAGCTAACACTTCCCATATAAATTCCCGGTTCAGAGCTCGAAAGCTTTCTCGAAATCAACAAATGTTATTAATTACGATTCTTGATGTACTTATTTGGTCTAGGCACGATCGACTGGGGAGGAATCCTGCTTGGTTTTTATGAAGCGGCTTCGCGATTCGACTCAATATAATATTTATAAATATTTCATTCATTGTTTGGTAGTAAGGAGATTCCCCTCCAATTTTCGCATTTTTTCTTATCACCTTTTTTGTGTGGAACATAGTATATTCGTTTTCTAATCAAGCTCGTTTGCACATTGAAATCCCAAAAACTATAATACTATTTTGTAAACATCCGTTGTACTTACGAAGACAATTAACTATGTCTCGGTAGATATTATACAATTTTGTATTCTAAGAATTGTATGCCGTAAAAATTGTTACTATCGGCCGTGCTCCAGAAAACGGATCCGAACATTTTATTCGCATTTGTTTTGAAACCGAATGTTTTGTGCTCCCAATTTCACCAAACCGAATTTTTCATGTGCTTTGAAACCGAGTAATTTGTTGCAAGATGAACTAAAACGAATGGGCAAAATAGGTTTAAAAACGCGAGCATGTTACACTGAAATAATTTTTTAAATAATCTTTGATATTCTTAGATTATATTTATGTCAACTTCAAATTATATATTTATTGACAATTATTTTTAATTATTTTTTCTGACTCAACCCAAAAAACTATTTTGTTTTGTGTTCTTGTATGTGCACATGTAATACACGAACACATTCCTTACAGAAATTAAAGAGCAAGTACCAACATCTACGCGCAGCATTGCGTATGAACATTTGGAACAATATTTTGAATGCAACGATCCACCATTTCCTGATCCCAAAATTCCATTACACATACAAATGAATTCCTTGACCCCCAAAACCCCCTATATACACATAAAAAGATGGCGTACGTTAAAGTCGGGCGCAGACGACTTTGGGATACCCTGTACCACCACATTGCAAGTAAGTCCGAAATATTGCTTAAAACCTCCAAAAGATACGATATTTTCATAAACAAACAGAAATCAGTCGAATTTTGCACCAAAAAATTTTTTTGACCGATCGGTCCTATGGGGACTATACGACTATATCAACTGATTTTGATCAAATTAAGTACACTGATTGGAAACTATAAAAAACTTCCGACTGCCAAATTTGGTTCCGATATCTTCAAAACCAAACGAAACACAACGAATTTTGCACAAAACACGTTTTTTTGACCGATTGGTCCTTAGAAGCTATATGATTTAGTCAACCGATTTTGATCAAATTTGGAACAGTGCTGGGGGTCTCTAAAAAATTTCCGATTGCCAAATTTGGTTATGATATCTTCATAAACAAACGAATTATCCATCTAAAACTTTTGCTTTTTTTCGAGGTCCTCTGAAACACCTCTATGGGAGCTATATAATGTAATCCCTATATCAAAAAAATAAAATAAACTTGTCTCCTATGGATTAATAAGGGATCTAATCTGAAAGTTTGGTTGCTCTAGCTCTTACCATCTCTGAGATCTAGGCGTTCATACGACCAGACGGACAGACGGACATGTGTATATCGACTTCTCTAGTCACTCTGATCATACTTTAGGTAACTTTGGGTGGTCTCCGACGTCTCCTTCTGTACGTTACATACATTTTCGGCTTGCACAAACACAATATACCCTTTGTACCATACGGTACAGGGTATAATAAAAATATGAAGTTTTGGTTTAAAATGTTATGTTTTTGTCGTTATAGGGGAAAAAACCTATTTTTAAAAATCTATAGGCTCGAAATTCGAGATAGACCTACGGTTTCTTCGGCAAAGTTGCTTAGAATTGTCCGTAGAATAATCCTAGGGGGCGCCGCGAATCCGAAAAAAATTTGACCCACCCTAATATACATATATAAATACATAAATAGATAAATAGATGAAGTTAATTACAATCAAGTAGTTGTATAAGCGTCAAGTTCATGTTAAAGTAAAACAAGTTAATAAAACTACTCTACATTTGCATAAAACATGTATCAATTAAAAGTCTCATGTATCGAAGAAAATGCATTTTCAAAAACATCTCAATGTAACTTTGTCTCTGTTCTTGTAAAGTGTAGTGGATTGACGGACAATCCAACAATGACTGCGCAAAAAGACACATTTAACAGAGGGCAAATTATGAAGCTACCGCAAATGGCAAGGCAGAAGTGCAAAGTTAGCCAGTTTGAAACAAATTTCACAATTTGGCTAACTGGCAGAAGAAGATAGACAGCCAGCAAATAACAGCTAATAAATCATTTTGTACATACATATGTTGAAAAAAAACTTTTTGTTAAGTTTTTAAAAATAAAGACTATACAAAGTCATACAGGTTCTATTTACAAATAAAAGATGCTTGGAAGCAGTTTCCTAAACAATTCATACGCAGACCTAAATTATACAATGGCATTTTGTTTTGCTATAATTAAATACATAGATTGTCTTAAACGTGAAAATTTACCTATAAAAGTTTTCTTCAAAAGCACCCAAACTCTTAGATAACTATCGTTGTAGTTTATTGCAATAGAGGATTTCGCTCAGCTCGATGGAAGATGATGCAGCGCATCATCATCATTATCGTTGGCACAGCTCACGTGCAAGAGCAAAGGTCCGTAGTAAAGAACTAGCGAACCTATCGTGTTTCAAACATGTTTGAAGACTCCATTACACTGGACAACATAATTTTTGCAATCAGGTTAAAGCCAAACTTTTTACACATTTTTTTCGTAAAATTTAAATTTATATAAAAAGAC
Organism: Chymomyza costata; assembly: GCA_018150985.1. NCBI lineage: Eukaryota > Metazoa > Arthropoda > Insecta > Diptera > Drosophilidae > Chymomyza > Chymomyza costata. Next base: position 426,368 of record JAECWU010000190.1, on the reverse strand, counting down.
ATGTATGGGCCAAACTAAATATATTCTAAGAATCAAATGCTCTTTATTAAAAAGTCTTTTGAGCGAAAATAAATTTACAATTTTCCAGTTTCTACCCGAATTGTCTGAAAAACTTTTTTATTTCAAAGATATGTTTTTTAAGTGAATCAGAATGTAATTTTGCGAATTCGGTTTTTTATTATAAATATTTTATTTATTTATTTAATATTGTAACTTAGAATTAATTGTAGGGAACAAAAGTAGTATAAAGCCAGAGCAACATACGCCTTCAGGCTTTATTATAAATAGGTATTGAAAGAAAAAAACTTTTTACTGAGTAAAAAAAAATAATAAAATTTTATTGCGGTTAGCGAAAAGACATTTGATTGTCAAATTTGGTTTCGATATCTTTATAAATAACCGAGTTATGCCCTAAAACTTTTGCGATATCAAAAAAATAAAATAAACTTGGAATAATAAAGGATCTAATCTGAAAGTTTGGTTGTCCTAGTTCTTACCATCTCTGAGAACTAGGCGTTTATAGGGACGGGCAGAAGAACATCGGTATATCGTCTTCTCTAGTCACCCTGATCATTCTTTGGGTAACTTTGGGGGGTCTCCTACGTCTGCTTATGTATGTTACAGACATTTTTGGCTTGCACCTTAAGGTTTAGGGTATAAAAACTTTTCGATTGATACCAAACATCAATTATAATACAATCAATCCCTAAACTTGGACATTTTCCGAAATATAATATTTTACAGGCTGGAGTTCGAGTGATGCAGACCACAGCCCAAAAATTCCCAATTTTAATAATTTTGCTACTTTAATGCATGCATAGGCAATATGAAGATACAAAGTTGCCGTACAATGTGGTGATCCGAACCCGTTAGTGATTGCGCCTTAACAGCATCCGCGTCTACAGCGACTATTTCTACAATGAATAAAAAACTGACTAGTTCTTTCTCTTAGTGTAGCCACAAACTAACTTCATACTTGTTTTAGGCTGTGCTCAAACATGTTTGAAGCTATGCCCGCTAGCTTGCATGGGATTGAATTCCATACCAGTTCTTATTTCTTATACGATACTCACGAGAAACGGTCGCGCGGTTCTCTGTGCGCTGCTGAGTCATAATATTCACTTGCGTTGTCGATTAGATCGTGCATGTCTAGCTGCACTAGCGGCTGTATTAATCTCGGGCTCAATTGGATATCGACCAGTTCAGTGTCGGCTTAAGTCTTTAAATGTGTCACTAATGATCTTCGTTTATGTAAAACTCAACACTCTCTTAGGGACTAAACGTTTAAGTCCAAAATAGCGGCAAAGGCTTCCAAAAGGGCCGCTTAGTCCGCCAGGTCATTAACGCGCCTTTTTTGAGTGCAGATTAGACAAGAGGGACTTGAACAATCGGCTATTATTTTATTTCTTTTCATTTTTTTTGGTAGTCTTCCACCTGCTGTGCCGTTTATGGTTATTACCGCAATTCGGTTGTGACACTCGGAGGCGCTTTATCATAAATTAAAAAATCGTGTTACAGACCAAACGACAGGTCTTAGATACGCGAAGAGAGATTCGTCTGATTTGTTGGTCGTCGGTCGTCGTTGGTCAGTGTCGCGAAGAGTCAGCTCGCACGGTGCACGATGCCACAGTGGCTGTATGATGACGTCCAGCATTAGCAGTGAATTAGTGCCGACATTTGCATGAATGAGACGCGTACTCTGTGCGTGATAAATGTGCTGACCCTCATACCAGATTCGCCTTAAGCTCTAAACGGAAAGAAACGATCGAAATGATCTTTTTAGTGAGACGATGACTTAATTTAAAGTTTGGTGTTACCGGCAAGTCAGCACAATGTTGGCAAAGGTGTTAATAAACTTATGTACAGCAAAACATGAAAATCCCGCGCCATATTTCGTTAACTAATTTGTAGTCAGTCAGACGTAATACATCGCTGGAATCATCGTCGTCGTCGTCACTGTTGGCGTCATAGTTGGATTGAATCCATCAATTGGTTGTTGTTTAAGATTATGACTTAGACGCGGGATCGTGTGTGCGTTGGAGTCCGATAGTCGGGTTTTCTATGACGGCAAACAAACAGAGCTATTCGAGCCAGAGTCATAAAATTATGCTCAACATATACAAGTGAAAATTGATTGTTTTGTTTAAAAACAAATTAAGTTTGAAAAAAATAATAAAAACAAAATATGCGCGTCGAATCTGTGCAAAGCTCAGCAGTAATTTATTGGATACGTCTAAAATTTCAAAACGAACAACCCTTCAGTGTAGAAATAATATGACGACATTTATGCGCGCCTTGCATTTACTTTTACGGTGCAGAAATGTGGAAATTACATAACAAACTTTTAATATTCTTACTCTGGATTATGGAAATAAGGTATAGTAGTAGCTTAAAGAAAATGCACTTGAAAATAAAATTGGTTTATGTGTATAAATTTAAGTTTTTTATCCGTAACCCCAGAAAAAGTTTGCTAGCTTTATCGTTTTTGCACAACTTTCCAATGATTAATAAAAGCGTCTTATGACTCCGCAGCGCCTATGTCAGTCAGCCTATGAGCTATCCGTTTCCAGATAGTCGTGTGTCTAGATAAGCTCACAAACCTATCGATCGACACAATCGCTAATTTTAATCGTTGAAACTACAACGAAATGTATGTAAATTGTTATCGTTAAACGCCCAAACACAAAACGCCCAAACACCTCAATCGGAGATACATACCTACATACTCATGTACATATCTGTGAAGATAACTTCAACAAAAAAAAAACAAGTACGAGGTATTCTAGTGAAAACAGGCATTGGCTTGCGGAAAAATGTTTACTTTGGGAAATCTCATTAAAAACGAGGCAATTAAATAGAAACAGCAGCGGCAAAAACAACATCTACGAGTGTATAACTAAAACTCTAACGCAGCACAGTTAAAATCCCAGCAGTCACAAAACTTGTACCAATTTGGAAACGAGCGAACATCTTGCCAATCAAATACAATTGCAACAGGAGCAGCTATGAGCCAAGTTCCAAGAGAGAAAAACCAACAACAGGAACAACTTCAACGACTGGAAATCAATTTTAGCCATAAACTCATCAACTTGTGGCTTGCTGTGTTAGCTGGCCATTTAATTGCCTTGGTACAGTAAGAGCTACAACCGATCCATTGGTGGTGGGCTGAATATCAACGGACAACAACTGAAAATCTAAAACAAAGCCTTAACAGGTTGTGAGAGTTTATCGTAAAGGTAAACGGTTTAGATCCGACTGCTTCACCTTGTTGGTGTTCTACTTAGTGATGTTTAAGTTGTATTAAGATCCAATCGACTGCTGGTTACTACATTGTAAAAGTTAGTACCGACAGCAAGAAACAAGTTGAAAAACGTTCAAATTAGTGATCCAGAAACTTTGAAAGCTTTGTCGTTTCAAGTCAAAACCTATAAACTAACCAGCATGCTCTTTCTCTCAGTTTGGCGGGGGTGCTCTTAAGTAGTTTGTGGCTCTGTTGGTTACTTGGTAACTTGCCTTCTGGACAGACAATCGAGCGTTTTGTAATGTGGATGAGTGATCGACTGTTGCTTAAGAAATACAACAACAACAACAACAATAACTACAAAGAAAACTATCTGCAGTTGATCTGTTTGTCTGTTTGTATCCACTCAAGTCCAAGAATCCAAGTGCTGCCTTGCCCAGTCAGCGGCCCGTTTGTTGCCTACTCGCCAGTTACCAGTTGCCAGTTGTTTGCCAATTGTCCATGATGAACGATCCGTTTAGGCTTTTACCTGTTACATGGCAAGACCCATAACTTTAGCCCAAATCCAAAGCTCATACGTCTTTCTTCTTTCTGCTCAATTATTTCGTAGGTTTTCTTGCCAGGATTGCCTAGTGTATTGGAAAAGGCCATCTCGAAGCTGTTGCAATTGTTGCGGACCGTTTGTTGCGCGTGGCAGCGACATTTTTCTTCCCATTGCCAGGCAAAAATACAAATATTTTTATTGATGGCATGTTGAACTGTTTTTATGGACTTTGTAGTTTTCGGCTTGGCTCTTTTTTTTTTTTTTGCTTATTGCTGTTTGTAGTGGTACTATTGCTTTACTCCGCCCCCTTTGGTAACTCGTGCATACCTTAAGCAGCTGGTCGAGTGCGCGCAAATGTTTGCCCCCAAGAATTGACCATGCGCGGCTACAAAGGCATGGTAATAGACATAGCTATGACCATGGGCATGGTCATACGATGGGGGGAAGGGGGGACGAGTGTAAATGAATGGATCGGCATCGTCTCATTGTTTGGATTAATGCGCTTTGTGGCTGCCGCCTTCTATTGCCACTCTTAGCATAAATTTGCGGCAGTTGAACGCAGCGCCATGAATATGTCAGTAAGACATATAATTATTACACACAACCACAACTTTGGTTACAACTGCAATAGTCCAGTGTCTCTTCAAGAATGGAGTGGCCGGCTCAATGGCTACCGGCGCCGAAGTACTATCATATTAGGCATAGGCAAATCAAAAGCCACTGTCCAAGAGGCAGTTGTCCGCACAGCAGTGGGCCGTGGTAGCTATCCTTACTTCACATAAACAATATTTAGGACAGAGTCCTTTAGTTTGCTCCGGCCGTTGGTAGCTGTGTATTGGCAGCGTATGCTTAATTCGTTTCGATTTAAGTTCAACTTTAGCTCGTAATCAGAAGCTCTGCTACGCCTGCGCGTAAAAATATTAAAGTCATATTTTTATGGAGCTCCAAGGTGCCACAAATCCTCATGTTGCTACGCGGCTTTCTACCAAACCCATAAGTGGCTTTAAGACCACAGCCAACTGTGTTGCCTGTCCGCACATGGCTAATTGGAGCTGTCTGTATGGCTAACTGCTAACTGCTTCGTCCGCCTTCCTTCCACGTTAAATTATGCGCTGGGCTTAATCAGTTTTTGATGTGTGGTCAAAACCTTCATTTTAGTAGTACAACCAACTGCCTCTCCGTAGTTTTATTTTAAGCCTTAATCATCCCTATTCAACGATCAACCATCTACATTTATACCAACGAGTACCTCCAAAAACTATCGTATTGTTTTTCTAGCTTTTGCCAACCAGTTGCTTCTATTAAATATGCTTTATACTTCCAATTCCAATTTCCATAATCTGTATGTATTTGTTGTCTTTCTTTTGGCTCTGAAGATTCATTCATATGTAGTAGGCTTTTGACTATATATCTTCCGTACCAAATTGGTTCATTGATTTATGCGTGATTTTAAAGTTTTTCTAAATGTTCGTAGATGGCTTGGTTAATTTGTTTGCATATGCTTTTGACCATAAAAATGTCCACCAAACTCGTTACGTTTGTTTATGTGTAAGCCGGGTAGATGTTCATACATACACTGCTGTTCAACTAAATAGGTTCAACACTTTCAATGAAGTACAATCGCGGTATTGAAGTAATTACCTCTGTTTGATTGTTTTTTCCGAAACTGGTCGTCAAAAAATAGTGATATGTTAAATCTGGAACAAAGCATTTTATTCTTAATAAATCAAACTATAGAATCAACCAGACAGAAAAAAGAAGTCATAGTTAGAACTGCTTTGAATTCTTAACGTTTTGCTTTGACAAATCCTGTACCACCTTAGTATGTGCTTATGCACTCGTTTCTATGTAAAAGTAATATAATAATTGGGCAAAGGCTTCACTTAAAAAAAATATATATAAAAATTGCCTGGACTAGGAATCGAACCATGGTCTCTAGACTTTACGATGCTTAGTTTTTTAATCGAAATGCACAAACTAGATCCAAAGCTTTCAAATTTTAAAAAATATAGCGCTGGAAATAAAACTGGGAGAGAAAGGAGGGCCATGTCAGAAGAAAAAGATGGCGTACGTTAAAGTCGGGCGCAGACGACTTTGGGATACCCTGTACGACCACATTGCAATTAAGTCCGACATATTGCTTAAGACCTCCAAAAGATATTTTATTCGGCAAATTTGGCTACGATATTTTCATAAACAAATCAGTCGAATTTTGCACCAAATAATTTTTTTTTACCGATCGGTCCTATGGGACTATATGATACAGTCAACCGATTTTGATCAAATGTGGTATACTGATTGGGAACTATAAAAACCTTCCGACTGCCGAATTTGGTTACGACATCTTCAAAAACAAACGAAACACAACGAATTTTGTACAAAAAAATTTTTTTGACCGATTGGTGCTATATGATGTAGTCAACGGATTTTGATCAAATTTAGTACAGTGCTTGGGCACTCTAAAAAACTTCTTAATGCCAAAGTTGGTTACAATATCTTCACAAACTAACGAAACGCAACGAATTTTGTACAAAAAACGTTTTTTTGACCGATTGCTCCTATGGGAGCTATATGATAAAATCAACCGATTTTGATCAAATTTGGTACAGTGCCGAATTTGGTTATGATATCTTCATAAACAAACGAATTATCCATTTAAAGCTTTTGGTTTTTTTCGAGGTCCTCTGAAACACCCCCTATGGGAGCTATATAATATTATCCCGATATCGAAAAAATAAAGTAAACTTGTCTCCCCTGACATAATTACGCGTCTAATCTGAAAACTTTTTCGCTCTAGCTCTTACCATCTCTGAGATCTAGGCGTTCATACAGGCAGACGGACAGACGGACATGGGTATATCGACTTCTCTTGTCACCCTGATCATACTTTAGGTAACTTTGGGGGGTCTCCGAAGTCTCTTTCTGTATGTTACATACATTTTCGGCTTGCACAAACTTAATACCATACGGTACGGGGTATAATAAAAGAAACTTGATCTTGCTCTACGATATACGCGTTCACAAAGGACAGACGAACATGTCTAGATCAATTTTTATTTTCCCACCCGACCATATTGAAGGCAACTATGCGGACATACGGATGGACAAACGGATATGTCTACATTGACTTTTCTAGTCACCCTGCTTAAACTTTAGGTAACTTTGGGTTTATCCAAGGTCTGAATGAACGAATGCATTATGTTACTTACACTTGCACAAACTTAATATTATCCTTATCTTAAGCTACAGGGTATAAAAATGTTTCAAGAGTGTGCGGTTAAGACTGTAGAGACTGTAGTGTTCTTCGATAAAATAAGGTTTAACCTGGATGAATAGTATGGCTAAAGGATGTGAAAAGGGTTCACTCGACCTGAGCAATGTGTTTAAGTGACAGACGGTGTCGTGGCTGACCATAAGTTCTTTTAGCAAAATGCTTATTTTAGCCCCAGGTAGCGATTGAGCCATGTCTGAATGTCCATCTCTCCATCTGTCCGTCTGTATAAACACCTAGATTTCGAAGACCTAATGAGCTAAATGCACTAAATTTTAGCAGAAGAAGCGTACAGTCCCTCTTTAGATTAATTTTTTTGAATTGTTTTCATATCTTGCCCCGTCTCCCCATTGGTTTATCGATTTTAGGCAATGCTTACAATCGCAGTGCTGTACGTCGTAGTTATATAACAAAAGTTATGGTCAAAAATTAATATAAATAGCATTAAAATTCGAATACACCACCCAGACCACCAACTTTGAAAGGTTTTATTCCACTGCGAGCTTGATCAAATATTCACAGAATAGCATGGACATCTGCTGATGGCTTCAACCAAATTCATATTGACCATGTATTGATTGACTGGTTCGACGAAGAATCTAAAGAAATCACTGATACAAAAAACGAAGCATACCGGCGAATGACAAGTAAGCATAGAACTAGCGCATCTGTATAAAAATATATAGAACTAAGAAAATAATAAAAGAAGCTGCATAGGAGAAAGAAAAAAGACTATATGGAACAAGTTTGAAGAAATACAAGAACTATGCAACCACAACAAAGCCTGAAATTTTTATAAATGCATAAAAAGCACGCAAGGCGTCAACATGTTGGAGACTTCGTACATTTGAAACACAGAGGACAGACTTATCACTGAAAAGTAAGGCATACCATGATGGAAAGATTACTTTGATGCAATGCTGAATGAAGGCTTGAACGATGGTAACGACACGCCCCAAATGAAACAGCTGAATCAGCTGAAGGATACATTGACCCACCCACATTAGGCGATATAAAGAATGCAATTGAGAAATTTAAAACAATAAATCGGCTGGCATTGAAGAGACACCCGCGGAAGTCCTAAAAAATACTGTCGAATGAGGCTATAGCCCGCTGACATAATCTTAAATGCAAAATTTGGGAGGAAGAGACAATTTCTGAACAATGGTAATGGCGAATAATCATCCCCATCCACTAGAAACGAGAACGCCTTAACTGCCACAACTATCGGGGAATATCACTGCTAACCGTAGTGTACAAGCTATTCTCCAACATCCTCGCTAAGAAACTAACACCATATGTTTAATCCTCCTTTTTGCATTAGCGGCAAATTACAAGAAAGCTTTCTGAAATTGGATGAAGCAGCTAAGAAGTTCAGCCTGAGAGTCAATGAAATAAAGAAAAAGCTAATGATGGTAACAATAATGCAAAGAGGAAGACACCGATTTGGTTCAACTTTTTGTGGCCGGTACAATTTTGATGTGGTAAAAGAGTTCACGTATCTGGGCTCAAAGGTTGATAGCGAGAATAAAATATGGAAGGAAGTTGACAGTAGATTGTTACTTGCAAACAAATGCTACTATAGCCTTTTCAAGCACCTAAAAAGTCAAGTACTTAACACTCGGACAAAATACAAATCGAAAGGTCAAGACTTGCGGGTCACATCATCTGACAGCGGTCATCCAGCATAATATATTCTATTCGTTAGATGTTATCATTAGTTAGATGGATTGATTGTGTAGATAATGATGCAGTAGAGCTGCACTTTAAACTTATCAAAAGATATTTTCAGTAACCTTTTTGACATAGCTTTTGATTCACATCATAATCGAAAGAAATTTTCGAAACGTACAAGTATTAAACTGTCCCGTCCCATTAAAATGATTTTTCTTATTGGAAACTGTTTGAAAAGAAGCAAGTTAGACTTAAACACTAAAGATACAATGATACAGAAGACAATTATTAGGGGAAAAGAGCATTGTCGGACCAAAAAAGATAATATGTCATGCTAAAAAAGTATAAATAAAATAATAATAATTTCCGTGTTTCTTTAACGATTTATTGACATAGACCAAAAAATATTGGCATGTTTCTTCATTGAAAGTGCTGAACCTATTCAGATGAGCGACAGTGTAGCTATGTACATGCTAAGTAATATACGAGTAATATATGATAAAAGCAAATTGTGTGCTGATATTTTAAAGTATTTTATGCTGGACTTAAAATTAACCTGCCTAGGCGGAAACACAGCCACAACATGATGCTTATACTGAAGTTGCTCCCAATCTTTTAAAGCAGGTCCTTGCTCCTGTGCCGCAATATGTAAATGTTTACATCTGAACAGACAAATCGAGTATTAAATAAAAGGGGACAGGCCAAGTATATAAAAGAAGGAAAAAAAAAAGAAGCCGGTAGTTATATGTATACTAGCTCTCAAAACAAAGAAGGGCATAAATCAAGAACACGTGACTGCTGACGCGTTAAGAGTGTACTTATGAAGGGGATCAAGTTGATTATGATTAGTGCCATACGATGTGTAGTAGCATGGGTTGATGACGACAATGAAATTGTTGGTGTTGACATGCAACAGGCCGGACAACAGTTGCCGGATTGCGATTGTTCGACGTTTAGATTCGGCAGATTTGCCCAAACCTAGAACGACAAAAACGAAAAAAATAATACATGGGTATTTGTATAAATGCTATGTATTCATGTGAAGAATAAAAAACGAAAACAAAAGCGCATACAAACATAGTGTAAGTTGAAAAAAAGAGATTTCTGCGGGATTTCTGTGGCTGGTAGTGGTGGCTGGTGGCTGCTGCCATTTGTTGTTATGGTGGGCATGACGGTCACGCTGAGCGAACGCACGAAACCGACCGACCGAGTGACTGACGGATCGATCAGAGTTTGGTGTAGTATGTTATAAAGTTGAAGTTGAAGTTTTGTTGTTTGTCGCACTACAGTACTATCGTTCGCATAAGTATGTTGGGCGCACCAGTGAAGCGTTGAAAGCATTCAAGCTCCATTGTTGTCTGCGCCATCCTGGTAGAGCAGTGGATCACCAAATCGAAATCAAAAATCAAGACTCGAGAATCATGAAACAAAGCAACAACCAAGCAAAGCAGCCCATTTTGTGGTCGTGTCTGTTAAACGAGCCTAATTATTAGTTTACTACCAATTTCCCCCAGAGTTGGAAACCATGTTAACGGCTTGTACTACAACAAGTTCAAGTCATGAGCACGCCAACAGCATCTGCAACAACTACATCCCAGTCCCTGGCAATGTGGATGTCGATCGTTGATATCCAATTGGCAGTCGCTGCTGGGCTTATAACGTACATGTATGTATGTACTACATATACGAGTATATTTGTAAATGGGCAGCCTCTTGCTCGTTGTGCCTGTGCACTTGAAGGGTTAATTTGTATTGTACTGAACATAAGACTACAATGCTTCTCAAGAGTCAAGAGCCTGTCTTCGGCTCTGGAGAGATTTGTTGAGTTGTTGTTTTTACCTTTGTAAAATGTGTAATTTTGTGTAAATTGATTTAATTGCGGCAATTAAAAATCTCACAGCAAAACCCCAAAAGCAAAAAAAAAGATTGGTAGCAAACACAACTTGTGAACAATTTCTTGGCTGTATCAGATTTTTTTTTTTAAACACAAAAATCTTTTTAGTGTTTGGCAAGTTTTGCAATTATTCTGTAATTTTTCTTCTCTTTATTTTTGATGCAATGGTCAGCCCATCGGTACAGGATAAAGCATATGTGCTGTGAAAAAATACAGGGTCAGTACAAATTTCTATAAGAGCCAAATTTTGCATTGAAGGAGTGGAAAATATTATATGAATCTTTGTTTTAAAATCAGATCGCCTCCAATACTCCACTAAGTCTTATTAAGTATAATTTGGATATGTAGACTCGTTGAGATCGCGAATTAATAGTATATATTAAGGTTAGTAGGGGTATTCAAAGAAAAGGGCTTGAGGATATTAGGACAAGTAACTGTGTTCTTGTCTATAAGGCTGTCTTCTAAGATGGGCTGCTTTAAAATCATTGATTGATCTTTACAACTCGTTTGATGCCATAAATATCTCAATATCAATATCCCGTCTTCCCCGTCCCGCTCATCGGGCCTGGTTCCAACTAATCGGGGAAAAATAAAAAAAAAACTTGTTAATTTAAACATAGTTATATATTTCGTTCTGCTCTCATTCACCTCTGGCTTGATTTATAAGTCGTTTATTACAACCAGTAAAGTCCATATCGCTCATTTACAAAAAGAGTGTCATAACTAAAAAAAATGTGTTTTTTGAGATAATAATGCAGATTTATTCGTTATAAAAAAAACTTTACATTGTGTAAAAATTTCATATTGATATCATACATACTTTCCTTGTGAGAAGAGAATATGTCCTTATTTCATTCCACTTATTTCAACTATTTTGTTTGAAATGGGGGGGTCGATTAAAAACTTTAAATGCATTTTCTGAAAAATGACATTTTTTGAGTTATGACGTTCTTCTTGTAAATGAGCGATATCATTTTAATAGACAATTTTATTCGCAAAAGTTCTGCTTCCCAAAGGCCTCTTCCGTCGAGGATTTGAAAGTTTTAGAGAAACGCTTTTTTTTAAAACCTAAACTCAGACTATTTGCCCAAGACAGAATTTCTCAATTATAGCCAAGAAGGCGGTTGAAATTGAATTACTTTATATCAACTGGTTCTTTTCCTTTTAACAAAGTTTCGACACTTACACTGTTGGACTTGCAGTCCCAATTGCTTGTCTTGTTTTTAGAATGTTTTCATCCGATCCTAATCAGTTTTGCAGTATACTATTTTCTGGCTTAGTTTCGGTGAAATTTAATGTGTGGGTGGTAAACTGGGAAATTCTCCTATGTGAGAGCGGGGCAAGATATCTTCTTCACCTGCGTACCTCGGAGAAATAATTTGTGACCAATGTGTTAATACGGATAGGTGGTGTGAAGGACGAATTTAGGATGACTAAAGATCTGCAGGTAACACATATTCTAACATATGACATTTAAATTCACTCAATTGAATACTTATTTCAATATATAAAACTAGAGCTAGAAAATTTTGGTTATTAGACATAAGAGCCACATAAAATTCAAATACAATCGACAGTATTTTCTGGTACAACCCACCATTTCGACAAAAAAAAAAATTTATTCCGATTTCAAATCACCGTTTTTCCTTGAAAGCGCTAAACTAATTTTAAAACCGACAAAGTAGTAAGATTTCGATGACGCGTCGTTCAATATAATCTGCGGAAAGATTATGAGATTTAAACAAAATTGAGGAAACTTTAAGCGCTTTGATTAGACATTCCAGCTAGCTGAGTGCAAGTCAAATGAATGCTTAGCTTCTCATTATGAGTGAGCAAGATGAATGTAATTATGGCTAATAATATAGCCGGCGGGATTGTTTTGACTCAAAACTGACAAGTAAAAACTGTTTATCTACATTTGGCTTTCCAACTGTAGCCCATTGCCAGTTGTTAGTTTCATTGTCTGTCGCCTGTTGCCTGTCGCCAGGGGCGGATCCAGAAAAAAATTTCGGGTTAGGGGAGGTGCCAAAATTGTATTCACAGTGAGTCACATTGACTGAATAGTAAAACACTAGAACACTTTATGGATAGCTATTTTTTGGGGGGCCGGACCCCGAGGACCCTTCCAGTATATCCGCCTATTATGACAAAGGCAAGAAACAAAAATGGCAACAACAACAACACTAGCAAATGCAACGCCATTCCGTGCTGAACGCATTTATCTTGACTTGAATGCGGCTCATTTTATTGTTTCTATTGGCCAGTTGGCCATTTGCGTTGGCTTGTGTGGTTGGCCAAGTTTTCCATGGAAATGCCAACGCCATACCACAACCATATAAACGAAGTGGATATGAATGAATTAAACGCTCTCGGCATTTATTTTGCACGACTTTTCTGCATCGATCCGTGCATCCATCGATCGATCGAGCGATGGATCTATTAAATGGGTGGGCGGTCGCTGTGGATTTTGTTTTGCATATATCTTGCCATATTTAATTTATTGTTTGCTTAATTCACAAGTTTTATTACTTCCAAGTTTTGTATATAATATATAGATATATATAGTATTTAATATTAAATTTACTTAATTCCATTGTATGACACGGATTTGTTTTGCTTTCTTGTCAGATTAGTGTCCAGCTTTACATCGGCCATGCTTTGTAGCCGCATACCAGGACTAACGCCACAGCAACGCCAACTTTGCAGCGATACACCTGATGCGCTCATTGCCCTAGGGGAGGGTCATCTAATGGGTGCTCACGAGTGTAAGTATCAATTTCGTGGTCATCGCTGGAACTGCACGGAGGTGTGGCAACGCAATGTCTTTACCCATGTCATACATATAGGTGAGTGGCAGCATATGAGAATGCATATGGTATATGAAATTTGCGGCTTTCTATGATCTTGACAGCTTCTCGAGAAGCAGCTTACACCTATGCAATAGCTAGTGCCGGTGCTGCATATGCTGTCACAGCTGCATGTGCGCGGGGCAACATAACCATTTGTGGCTGTGATGTGCGCCACAAGACAACGGCTGGAGCTGGAGTCGCTATAGGAGGCACAACAAAGCCTGTTGAGCCTTGGAAGTGGGGTGGATGTTCAGCCGACGTTGACTTTGGTATACGCTTTGCGCGTAAATTTATGGACGCACGTGAGCTGGAAAGTGATGCCCGCGCCTTGATGAATCTGCACAACAACCGCGCCGGACGTACTGTACGTATACGCCATATCACATATTATGTTGTAGAAATATCGCTATTCCTCTAATTGTTGATAGCTGGTAAAGAAGCTCCTACGCACCGATTGCAAGTGTCACGGTGTCAGCGGCTCGTGCGTGATGAAGACTTGCTGGAAAAGCTTACCCTCCTTTCGTTCAGTCGGCGACAAGCTGATGCAGAAATACCACAAAGCCAAAACTGTTGAGGCCGCCAAAAGCAACCGTGGACTTAAATTAGTATTAAGCAGGTCAGTGAGACTCAAATTACAGAAGATTTCTCCTTGCTCATCTAAAATATTTCCAGAAAAAAGCATGCACATGCCGTACAGAAGCAGAAAAGTGCCTCGCCCAAGCGCATGGAGCTGGTCTACCTACAGCCATCGCCAAACTATTGTGAACGCAGTCCCCAAACGGGATCCCTGGGCACATCGGGTCGTCTATGTAATCGCACGGCTCATGGGCAGCAAAGCTGTGATTTGCTTTGCTGTGGACGTGGCTACAACACGCAACAAATACGTCATAGTCGACAATGTCGTTGTCAGTTCCGCTGGTGTTGCCAGGTGGAGTGCGAAATATGCCATGACACCTATGAGGAGTTTACTTGTAAATAATAAACAATTGAAAAATGCATTATAATATACATATATAATATACATACAGTATACAGCTGTACCTACCTGCTTGTAATCATACACGAATGTTGCTAGTATTATGCATTAATAGCTATTGCAAAATCAAATTAAGTATTAAAGTATTATGATATGTATTACCTACGCACGACCATAACCACAAAAATAAAGGACAAATAAACGGTGCATAAGGACATAATTAGTCCCAAAAGAAATATTCGATAAAGTCGGGTAAACATCCATACAAAGTTTTCTATTGAAGTATTCGAAAGTTTGGGAGACAATTAATGAGTGTTGAACCGACAAGAGTGGAATAAATGTAATACAGTCGAGGCGGTGCCCTCCTGCACATTCCTTTTATTTATACCAAAAAGCTCAGTAAATTTTAATTTAATTTTAATTTTTTGTAAACAGATTTTGATGAAAATCGAAATTTACGTCAAAGAAGTTTTTTAAAGTACCTATGGGGGGTAAGTTTCAAGTGGATGTGTTGAGGGGTGGATTTGTTCATTAGAGCCATATGAATTAGCTTAACAAAATTTGGTGATACATATTAGGTCACTTGTTACCATAATTACATAATAAGTCTAATATTGACGCAGTTTGTTGGCAAGGGGAGGTGAAATATGTAAATTTTTGACTATAACTTTTGTTGCATTTGTCCGATTTTGTTAATTTAGACACAGATGTATGTAACCACGACGCATCCCTCTGTTAAGTTTCACATGAAAATATAAAACGGTGTGGCTAAAATCTACTGCGGGGGCATGGGGGAAGATATTGACATGATTCAACAAACTTCATCTTCCGAGGAAATATGGGCACCAGCTGGTAGTGTTTCGTATCTCTAGCCCTTATAGTCTCCGACTTCTTGGTGTTCTTGGTGACAGACGGACAAGGCTCAATCGCTACCCGAGTTTATGATAAGCATTTTGGTATAAGGGACTTGGGGTCTGCCACGCCTCCTTCTGTCCGTTACATACATTGCACAAATCTAGTATACCCTTTGTACCTATATAGGTACAGGCTATTAAAATATTAGATAACATGCTGATATTAAATTATTCTAACAAAATATTGTTTTCAATATATAAAACAGTGGTGCCCAATGCTCATCCATCTCTTTTTATACCATATACCGTATGGTACAAAGGGTATATAAAGTTTGTGCAAGCCAAAAATGTATGTGACATACGGAAGAAAACGTCGGAGACCCCCCGAAGTTACCTTAAGTATGATCAGGGTGACTAGAGAATTCGATATACCCATGTCCGTCTTTCCGTCTTTAGAGCAAGCAAACTTTGAGTTAGATCCCTTATTATCATACGGGAGACAAGTTTATTTTATTATTTCGATATCGGTGTTATATTATATAGCTCCCATGGGGGTGAATCGGAGGACCTCGAAAACAACAAAAAGTTTTAGATAGATAATTCGTTTGTTTGTGAAGATATGATATGTGAATTGATCAAAATCGGTTGATTTTATCATATAGCTCCCATAGGACCAATCGGTAAAAAAAACGTTTTTTGTACAAAATTCGTTGTTTCGTTTGTTTGTGAAGATATTGGCATAAAGAAGTTCTTTAGAGTACCCACGCACTGTACCAAAGGTCAAAAGGGGTTGGCTATATCATATAGCTCCCATAGGAACGATCGGTCAAAAAAACATTTTTGGTTCAAAATTCGTCTGTTTTTGGTAGTTTAAGAAGGCATCGTAACCTAATTTGATAATCAAATGTCCTTTAGTGTTCTTAAGCAATATTCCGGATTTTATTGCAAGCAGTGGTACAGGGTATCCCAAAGTCGTCCTCGCCGGCTTTAACGTACGCCATCTTTGGGCATACAAAACTGCCGGGGGAGCAGCGAAACTTTCATCGCACACAAAACTGCCGGAAAGTAATCGATAGTTTCATCGCTTAAGAATCTCAGCGCTGCTACGATTTCCCACTGGGATATAACAGAATCACTAAAGCGGTACAAATTTCACAGTGAGAGCGCTCTACTTTACCGTTTTTTTCCTATCCCACGACTGTTCCTTTTTTAACCATTCAAAAACTAGTTGGGGCAACTTATATGAGACCAAATTCCTGCAGGGAAAGGGCAATTTTATTTGTTTTGCCCAGTAGCTACTCGCACACTAAACAGGGCAATCTACCGCTCGCACAGTACTTTATACAAAGTAGAGTAATGCTGCCGGCGTCGTCAACAATTTTAGTGAGAGCAAGAAAAAGCGAGAATGTGAAACAAACCGGAATCGTAGCTGTTGCTCGCACCCGTACAAATAAGAATGTTTGCTTGCATATTATATAAGCGTTGCACAATGTATATGCCGAAAAAGGATGCACGTAAACAACCCTCCTTATGCGCAGTCGGAACGAAACTAAAAATAAAAATAAATTTCGTTAAGCGGCTTTGGCCGGAGTATGCAACCTTGAATAAGTATACCTTGGGGTTCAACTAACACGGCAAGAGAAAAAATTTTTTATTTTTATTTTTTATTTTAATTAAAGGAGTACAACTAAGTACAGTTGACCTTATATGTATTATAAAAAAAAAAAAGTATAAATTATTATTAAAAAGAAGATAGAGGAAATATATATTACTAATCCGCGTCTCTAGCCCGGTGGGTGAACTTTTTAACGATATGCACCAACTCACATCAAGAACTGGCTAGAAACTTGGATTTACAATATTATAGAGGAAACAAGGAAACAAGATAAAAAATTAAATATTATATCACAAAAGGAGCCAATAGATCACCGTTGACCATGTGGGTGACTCATCATATAGGGTTGGTCAAGGATGCTCGAAGTGGCAAGTCAAGATGAATTAAGATAGAAAAAGTGATAGATTGAATAGACCGCTCGAAAGAGAGGAAATTGTAAAGGTTGTTATAGTTAGAGCATAAGACACGGAAAGGATCGTGCAAAGCATAATTAGATCTACAAAATTGTAAAGCTAAAGGTCTAAAATTACGAGTTACTCTAGACGGTATGACAAAGTTAACTTTCCTAAGCAGTACGCTGGAATCGATAAGACCGAGTAACAGCTTATGCAAGAATAGCACGCCGTGGCATGTTCTGCGATGAATTAAGGAAGGCAACTTTATAAGGCGAAGTCTATCGGAATATGGCGGGAGTCGGATATTTGGGTCCCAGTTTAAGCCACGAAGTGCAAAAAGGAGAAATTGCTTTTGTACAGACTCAATCATGTCCTGATAAAGGTTGTATTGAGGGCTCCAAACGCAGGAACAATATTCCAAAATAGGACGGACGAGAGAAATATAGAGAAGTTTGGTTGTGTAAGGGTCGTTAAACTCTTTAGACCAACTCTTAATAAAAGCAAGAACACCCCTGGCTTTATTCACGATATTGCAAATATTATCGTTAAATTTGAGTTTATGGTCAAACAGTATGCCGAGGTCTAAAACACTCACGATACGTTCCAGGGTAGAGGAGTCTATAGAGTAATCAGCCAGAAGAGGAACAGAATGGTAAAATGTCATAATTTTACATTTCGTCTTGTTTAGGAAGAGTTGGTTGACATTACACCAATATTGCATGCTTTCAAAATCATGCTGAAGAAGAGAATGCATATCATTATCATTGTAGGAGTAGGACAAACAAAGTTTTACATCATCCGCATACATAAGAATGCGAGATGACCGGATAACTTGTGGAAGATCATTAATGAATAAGACAAAAAGTAGAGGACCAAGATGGCTGCCTTGGGGTACCCCTGACGTGGCATAAGTTACTTTAGATTCGCAGCCTTTAAAAACTACCTTCTGCATACGATTAGATAAATAGGAAGAGATCCATTTTAAAAGACAAGGCGGGAATCCTAAACGCGACAGTTTAACTAAAAGAAGGCTATGGTTTACTGAGTCAAATGCCTTACTGAAATCAGTATAAATGACATCGGTTTGCATTTTACTACTAAAGCCATTGTTAATAAGGGAAGCAAGTTCTAAAAGATTAGTAGTGGTGGACCGTCATTTTACAAACCCATGTTGGGAGTCCGATATTAAAGAACGACAGTAGTGTTGCAATTGTGCTGTGACAATCCTTTCAAAAACTTTTGGGATTGATGAAAGCTTGGCAATACCTCGGTAGTTCTCAATATTAGACTTGGAACCTTTTTTGTAATTAATTGGAGAATTGCAAGAATACAGTCACGCCACGTTAATTAGGAATGGACACCTTCATTCTTATTTTCTTCTGAATCCGTTCCCTTCTTTGTAGAAGCAGAAGACACATAGGTAATTAGAAAACTAAATGATGTGTATGCAGCTTCTCGGTTAGAAAGACATGTCCAGGCCAAAGAGATCGAGTAGGTATTGCTCAAGGAGAGGGGCCTCAACCTCTGGATATGATCTTAGATTGTGATTCAGAGGAATTGTCTTTTTCCACCATTTATGCCGGGATTAAGAGAAAGTGCACGGAGAGCTACAAAAAAACAGATAGGCCCGAATTAAGAAACTTTAGTAGAAGTCTGTAGAATAGATCAATTGTTGTTCAATTATAGGAAACTGGAATTGATCAATATTAGAGACAATACACCGATTTGCTTGCGAAAGCATAGTGCTATAAAAACTAGAACATGAGAGTGAAATCGACAACTTAATTCGTCATGATGCGGGTTATAGAGTTTTAAGAGTCATACGCTCTTCTCCTGCGCATTGGGAATCTGGGAAGAAGAAAGTTATATTAAATATTCGTTAGCACAGGGTATTAAATAGTCGGGCCGGACCGACATATATGCAATGGAATAAAAATTATACATATAAAGAAATGTACAGGGGATATTATGGTCTGGATGATCTAAATTGAATAAAGAAAACCGTACAAGGGTTGACGTGTGGAGCCCACTATTTATAATTGGTTTTTACAGTAAAAAAAAATTTAATACAGTCGGGGCGGTGCCCGACAGTGTAATACCCTGTACCTTTTTTTCTCAAAAAAAGATTTATTCCTTTCATATTCTTACTAAGAATTTCCAATTGGAATATTTTTTTGTTGGTGCAAAACGATATTGATACCTATAAGTTCCGCAAATTTTAACCGATTTTGATGAAAATCGAAATTTACGTCAAAGGAGTTATTGAAAGTATATGGGGTAAGTTTCAAGGGGATATGTTGAAGGGTGTGGGAGAAAAAACGGTTAATCGATTGCTGGGGGTGGGGGGCTGCATTGATAAAATTTGGATGTGGATTAGTTCATTAGAGGCACATGAATCAGCTCACCAAAATTGGTGGTTCTATGTCATTTGTTACTATTATTACGTAGAGTCAAATATTGACGCAGTTTATAGGCGAGGGGAGGTGAAATTTTTACATTTTAGACTTTAACTTTTGTTGTAATTGTCCGATTTGGTTTATTTTTGACACACAGATGCACGTAACTACAACGCATCGCTTTGTTAAGTTTCAGATTAAAATATTAAACGGTTTAGCTAAAAACCGCGAAACTCTGCTACGGGGGAACGGGGAAAGATTTTGACATAATTCAACAAACTTGATCTTCTGAGGAAATATGCGCAACAGCTGGTAAAGTTTCGTATCTCTAGCTCTGATAGTCTCCGAGATCTACGTGTTCATACAGACGGACAGACGGACGGACGGACAGACGGACGGACAGACGGACATGGCTCAATCGCTACCCGAGGTTATGATAAGCATTTTGGTATAAAGGACTTGGGGTCTGCCACGCCTCCTTCTTGCCGTTACATACATTGCACAAATCTAGTATACCCTTTGTACCTATAGGTACAGGGTATAAAAAAAAATATGAATATATGATAGTTATAAGTGACCCCAAACAATTTCTAAATCTTCCCTAAACATTTTTTTTAAGCCTGCAAAAGTACAGACAGAGAGTAAGATGCCTTTTTCTGACCTCTATCTACATTTTCGTAGCACACAAAATTTCCTTGAATTAACTTAATATACATTGGACACAAGGTACTAAAAATATGGGAGCATGATATGGTATACTCTCCATTTGGAAACGTCAGACTCAAAGTTTTTTTTAATATAACAACTCTTAACTCTTAATAATAACCTTTGCCTTTGGTAACTTTTGGCTATAACTCCCGAAGTTTTTAAAAGAAATTTCCAAATTTAGGTTTGGAAGTAAATAATAAACAACCTTTTCTCCGGAGAGTGGGAGATATCCCTAAAAAATTCAGAAAATTTTTAAATTTTAGTCTACCTCACTCGAAATAAAGATTTTTATGCCTGTAGCTTCAGTACGTGAATGAAGTTGAATGAAAATTCGACGGAAACGTTCAGAACATTTCAAAGTTATTATAAGTTCAAAGTCTTTAAAGAGGCCAGAGAACGTGTCATAGTCAACTGATGATCGAGACGTCAAAACAATCAAGGAAGTAAAAATAGTTAAGATCTAGTCGATAAGGCTGCCGTTTGAATTGGATCAGTCTTAATAACACTAGTTTACAGCAAAATGTATCCTCAGCTCATTTTTATGAAGTGAAAAATTTTTTCATAGAACGGATTTCGATATATTTTGAAAAACCACTTTTCATTAAAAAAAAAATTGTCTTTACTTAAAAGCAAATATTTTATTTATTTATTTATTCTCTAAAATTAAAGATGGCGTACGTTAAAGTCGGGCGCAGACGACTTTGGGATACCCTGTACCACCACATTGCAATTAATTCCGACACATTGCTTAAAACCTCCAAAAGATATTTTATTCGGCAAAATTGGTTACGATGTTTTCATAAAAAAAAAGAAATCAGTCGAATTTTGCACCAAAAAATTTTTTTGACCGATCGTTCCTATGGGAGCTATATGATATAGTCAACCGAATTTGATCAAACTTGGTGCAGTGCTTGGGTACTCTAAAAAACTTCTTAATGCCAAATTTGCTAACAATATCTTTACAAACAAACGAAAGGCAACGAATTTTGTAGAAAAAACTATTTTTTGACCGATTGGTCCTATGGGAGCTATATGATATAGTCAACCGATTTTGATCAAATTTGGAAAGATGCTTGGGTACTCTAAAAAACTTCCTCATGCCAAATTTGGTTACGGTATCTTCACAAACAAACGAAACACAACGAATTTTGTACAAAAAACATTTTTTCGACCGATCGATCCTATGGGAGCTATATGATATAGTCAACCGATTTTGATCAAATTTGGTACAGTGCTGGGAGTCTCTGAAAAACTTCCGATTGCCAGATTTGGTTATGATATCTTCATAAACGAACGAATTATCCATCTAAAACTTTTTATTTTTTTCGAGGTCCTCTGAAACACCCCTATGGGAGCTATATAATGTAACCCCGATATCAAAAAAATAAAATAAACTTGTCTCCTATGGATTAATAAGGGATCTTATCTGAAAGTTTGGTTGCTCTAGCTCTTACCATCTCTGAGATCTAGGCGTTCATACGGACAGACGGACAGACGGTCAGACGGACAGACGGACATGGGTATATCGACTTTTCTAGTCACTCTGATCATACTTTAGGTAACTTTGGGGGGTCTCCGACGTCTCCTTCTGTACGTTACATACATTTTCGGCTTGCACAAACACAATATACCCTTTGTACCATACGGTACAGGGTATAAAAATGTACATTGTGAGATCTAGTATAAATAAAATCAAGAGATTAGGCTTCTAGCCTTTCCTACTTAGATAGTTATAACATTTTTAGCAAATTATTGAACAAAATAGATATAATATTTTAGGAGGCAAACAATTTAACAAAAAACCCATGAAAAAAAAAACTAAATTTAAAAATCTAACTAACTAACTAACTTAAAAACTAATTTAACTCTAAGGGATTTGTGTAAAAGCAAATAACTCTGGTTGTACTAATCTGATTCTGTTTATTTTATTTTTACTGAACTGTAGATAATTGAATTATACATCGATTGTATTTGGAACATATTTTTGTCAAATTTACGGTTTGGTCGTTATTAATCCATTAATATGAAATTTTTAGTCATTTTCATCAAATTTTTGAGAAAAATTCTATTTCGAACGTAAATTAATAAATTAAAAAAAAAATTTATTTTTAAATAATCAAAATCAGTTCAGTGCAACCAGAGATATTTGCTTTTAAAGGGGTCTACGCAGTTCGAAAAATTCCATATGGAAACTATTTTATATTATTTCAGATGAAGCCACCAGTGTGTGTATAGTATTTTTTTATCGAATTATCGTTTTTTGTGGTATTAATCGATATGTTTTCC
Source organism: Chymomyza costata (assembly GCA_018150985.1). Classification (NCBI taxonomy): domain Eukaryota; kingdom Metazoa; phylum Arthropoda; class Insecta; order Diptera; family Drosophilidae; genus Chymomyza; species Chymomyza costata. Next base: position 403,665 of record JAECWU010000190.1, on the reverse strand, counting down.
GATACTTTGGGTTAATGTGGCACACTCAAATTATAATCAGCTGCTTTATGTTTACAAAAATTAAGCACGCAAAATAAGACAAAGAATTAAATAAAATAAACATGGATTTGAATCAACAAGTATTGTTAACATTTCTTTGTATAAACAAGGCAAGTATGACTGCCTACCTAATTGTAAAAAGTGTTTGGGTGAAACCTTATTTAAAGGGCAGAGCAGAGAGTGGAAGATTTTTCAAAGATGTATGTATTTTGTATTGGACTAATATTCCAACACAATTGTGTACATATCGCCGCCAAAGCGGCAAAAACGAAACAGCTGTTGTTTGTGTTACCACACCAAGCGAAGTAGTGGCGCCATCTAACTTTAAGCATTTTTAGACAACACTGTTTTGTTTTTTTATCTGCATCCCATTGCCAAAAATTTTTGATTGGAATTTTTCGCGACTATTTTTTTTATATGAAGTTTTTCATATTTTTGCGTGCTGCGTATAGGCCTTAAGTAAAGACACTTTTTTTTTATTTAAAAAAATTGATTTTTCGAAATATCTCGAAATTCGTTCCATGAAAAAATTTTTGGACTTCATTTTCGGTTTTAGCGTGCCATTTTACTACGGGATTGACTAAAACATGTTGAGGATACCAAATTTTTTAAAAACTACAATAGTTGAAGCATTTGGGCATCACTAGAGACAAGCAGCGTATTCTCGTACGGTATTGATTCTTCAGCGGTTTTTTGCGAAAAGTTCTGCTCGTATCGTTCCAAAATACAAATGCGTTCACGCAGTTGTTAATTTTTGGCTTGAACTCCCGATTTTTGTATATTTCTTAGGTAAAACTTGTTTCCTTGAATGAATAAGAACAATTATGGCAATAATGGGTCAATTTTATTCTGATAATTAGAAAGGTTTCGAGGAAAAAACTGTTGTATAGGGTCTACTAACTTTTGCCGATGATTTTATAAAATTTTGTATGACTCAATATCTTCAATGTCAAAGGCAAACCTGTTAGCTTATTGTATCCTTAATTCGCAAAATTTTCAGTCTTTCGAAGCACCTTTACAATGTACCTATTGTTTTGTGGTGATGGTAAAAGTCAGAAAAAACTCAAAGGGTGCAAAGAGAGCCAGTTTGTGCGCCAAACATGTACCTTCGAAAATCCATATAATTTTTACTTAAGTTCGTAACAACTGCTAGGCTAGAAAATAATTTTTTTAAATTTGACCATCAATTTCGTTACTATATTTAGCCAAGTGTACAAGTATTGATATAACACGGCACTGCCAGCTTAAAAGATACTAAAGTCAATAAATAGAGTATCGTTAGGAGAACGATTTAAAATGCTTTAGGTCGAGTAGGAAGTCTGCTCGTTTGTAACATAATAAACTGAGAATTCCAAATTTTTTGGCTATGGAATTCCGCAATTTAGCGCAAACTCACTAAAGGGAATAACAATAACAACATAAGCAATACGTTAAGAGCAACACTGAGCACTTTCGGCGAAAACTGCGCGAGCGCCATGAAAATTCATTGATTGTTATCAAGCAGGCGCACTCTTTGGTTGGGGCTGACGCTCAGGGCGTAAAGAGAGCCTCCTCTATTTGGGGAGCTCTATGTCGCGAAAACTCACCACTAGCATGTAGCCAGCCAGCCGACTATAACTGACTTTACGGACTATAACAGCGGCTGTCACACACGAATGGTGCTCAGTTCTTTAAGGGTAGTTAGTTGGATCACGGTGTTTGCCAAAAAACACTCTAATAAATTCAAAACGGGCTGCCAGAGCTGCCGCACAATTTTTTGGGTTAGAATATACACACACTCAAGCACATACACATAGATTTGTATCCATGAGTATGTATTTTTTGAGCTGCTGCTTTAGAGTAATTGCCACTGAAAAAAAAAAGTTTATGCAAAAATATATAACCACTGAATTGTTGTGAAAAAAAAAATACACGAGTATAGCGAAAATGAAACGAAAAATCGTTTGTGAACAAAAAAAAAATCATCAATACTATTAATGTGAATTAAAATAACGATGCATAAATTTTAATTAATTGTGATTTATATACATACAGCAGGACACACACACACACACACCCGTGCATAGCTGACAATATATATTTATATACATATGTACAAACTATAGTACATATAGTTTTACAAAAGTTTTTCAGTAATCTAACCAACCAATTGTGTATGTGTCGGTATGTGTTTGTGTATGAGTATGCGTGTGCGTGTGTGGGTGCATATTGTCAATGTACTAGAGGCTGCTCCCTGGATACAGAAAAGTGATTTCGTACATTAATGCTCTTAAGTCTATAACAAAAGTGTATTCCGAGCAAAAAAAAAAATGGAAATCAATAGCCTAATGCGACAAATATAAATTATGCATTAAATCAAAAAAAATCGGAAAAATAAATACTCATATACAGGCCCTTAAAAGTATGGCGACCCAACTAAACGCCGCATATCGATTGGTGAAAAAATTATTATAAAATTGCTTCAACCTACATATGTACAAGTATTATATGTGTATGTATATGTATACGAATAGGCCATGCGAGATATGCACACACACGCTCTTGCACATGCACACATATATACATATGTATATACTATATACATATATATGTACATATTACGAGCAAGCAGTGAACACTCTGCAGCTTGAATCCGCACGCAGCAGAGATAGAGTCCGCGGACGCACACACACATAAACACACACCCAAAGAAAGGATGATAGAGCGAGGGAGAGCGCCAGAGCGGGTGGCAGACAGGCTGCTACAACATAATGTTGGCTTTGCTCCTTAGTGCTTTTATGTCGTTAGCTTTGTTAGTGGTTCGTGTGGCAGGAAAGTTCGTCGTGTTGTCGGCTCGTCGATTCGTAGGTCGGTCGGTCGGTCGGTCGGTCGGTCTCGCAGTCTTCGTGTGTGACACTCGACACTCTGAAACTTCTGGGCAGGACTGAGAAACTCTCAGAATCTTCATTCTGCTTTTATATTGTGTCCATCTATACATACAACATACATACATATGTATCTGTGAGTGTGTGTGTGTCTGAGTGTAGGTTTGTGAGTCAAATGTGTGTCAGTAGCTTTTCGGGAAGTACTACAGACTTCGTGTTACACCAAACGACGATTATTAACGCATACCCGTATGTTATAGAAAAAAGCTCATTGTTTGACACGAAGCACTTGAAACACTCACAACACCCACTACACCGCACAAAATACAATAGTTATATTAAACGAAAAAAAAATATGTGCAAGAAATAAATGTAAATATAACAAAGTTAATAGAAAATTTGTTTTGTTGTTCTTTTATACGCCAGCCATGTACATAGTAAATACTTCGCAAATTCAATTAGGGCAGCAGTAATTCATAAAATGAAAAAAATAAATAAATAAAAAAAAAAATCAACATATACAAAAATACATATACTATAATACGATTTACAAAAATACAATAAAAGTTTGATTAAACACACAATCATAACAACAACAACAACAACTAAAGGATAATTCATTTTGGAAAACGGTAACGGAAATGCACATAGCGCCGCCTTCTATCAACAATAAAAGCAACAACAATTTGTATTTAACCCAATGGGCAATACATATGTATTACATGTAGTCAACCAAACACCAATTATTATATGTGTCTTCGTCTACTTGTATATGTTTTCATGTGCAGAGCATTTCGAGTTCATATAAAAACAAATTGTTGCCCACACCAAAAGTGGAAAGTGCTAGCCCCATCCCCTCCCCCAAAAAAAGAAGAAGTAGTAAATCATTTATTTTTTGCCAAGAGTCTATATAAAAATCATTCAAAATTCATCGTCTAAGCAAAGCGGGTAAGTTACTACTTACAGGCATACTGTACACATAGTACTCCATCCATTTACGTGTAAAGCGAAAAATTATAGATTTATTCGATTTTAGTAGGTAGCCTGTAGCTATATTGGAATGATATGTATGTATGTATCAGTGCGATCCATTTTATATATTGCGTATGTGTATTTGTATGTGTTGTATGCAAGCCTTTCTTTTAACGAACATATCCAATGCATAAAATGTATTATAATTAATACAAAGCCAAGCGACTTATATTTTTTTTTTGGGAATACTTTATACTCTAACAAATTTTTAGTTGCTATAACTCGAAATATAAATTGACTGAAGCCCGCGCAATATAATAACTATGTAAAAGACAGAAATATCAATTAAATTAAAATTTATACAAATTCTTGTATATGTATAAGGTATACCTAGATTTCGCTTGACTGATACTATTCCGCATACGCCCTGTAGTAACTATATAATCTTTTTTTTTAAAAAAATTTATTATTTGCGAGTATTTTTTGTCTGGGAAATGGTTTAATGGAGTAGCTAGTTTGAGGAAAAGTAAACGGTTGATTTTCTGTAGTTTTTATTCAATAGCAAAAGTTGCATTCGAATTTCTTACATTGTGGAAGGATTAAGCAGTTTTTCCTACAGATCAAATGTTTGAGTTGAGAAAAATATAAAATTATCGGATACAACTTAACATTAACAAGAAAAACAACAACAACAGCCGGAATGTAAAAGCTGCCAAAACCACTCCGGCTGCCATTGCCGCTGCCCCACTTTGCGAATCATATACTATTGCCTTCTTTTGGTTCTTCCTTTTTCTGTCCATGCCCATGTTAAGTTTATTATTGTAGTATTTGTTATTTCCCTAAGTCTTATTTTGCCCACGTCTGTAAGTTGTTCTAATTTTAGATCAGTGGAATAATTTTTATTGATTTCAAATAGTAACCTTATTTTACACACTGGCTGTCGAAATTCGTGTAGTCGTTTTTGTTATTGCTCTTTCTTTTTACGGTGTGTGTGTGTGAGTGGTTTGCTCGGAACATAGAAGAGACCATGCCATCATATACTCCATACATAGAAAAAAAAAAGCCGCCAGTATGCTGTCGTATCCGCTCACCCTGATGCTTACAACAAAATACGGCTAACGTTTTACGATGACGTTATTGTTAAGAAAAAAGTACTCGTCACCATTAGCGTCATGTATGTGTGTGTGTGTTTGTCGGAATTTGAATTTGTCATTGTGTGAGTGTGTGGGTTCATGAGCGTCGCAACTGCGCAAAGAACTATGGTGAAAATATTTTGACGGGAGGCTCGCTCAGAGCACAATAAAGATTATGGGAGCGAAAACCCGCCAGAAAATGCAACCTGTTTTTATTCGCCGCTTAGCGCGTAAGTTGGCGCAGATATCTTCATCTATGATGAAGGATTCAGTGCAGTTCTCAGACAGAACACAACTGCACAATTCTTAAGATACTTCAATCGAAATCAATTTGGTCTTTTCTTTTGTATTTATATAGCGAAGTTCTGGTCCCACCAGTACCTACTACTACAACTATCATCTGATTATACATTAAATTAGTCTTTCGATTATCTTCATCATTAAGCTTTAAAAAAAACAAAAAACAAAGCCCGCTTCTTCTGTTTGTTGTTTTTGTTGTGTACGTTATCTGTTTACCTATTGCGTTGATATATGATATACTATGTGTATTTCTGTGCCCATTCATAAAGCAGCAGATATTAATGCTTATATACACGTATGTATACCATGTGTGTGTCTACATACCTACATATGTACTTCAGCGTTTCCACGAAAGAACTAAAGCATAAGAATCAGCCCCAGTCAGAGAACGTGCGTTTTCTTTATGAGACATAAAGTCTCTAGTATATGCTCTGTGAGGAAGGATTTACTGGCTGTCCAACATGACTATGCACCTGTATGCTTATACATATGTTCTCATTCTCAAACCTCTTATAGCCGACTCTCTAGTGGCAATTTGCATGCGATTTGTTTTATGTCTAAACAAAGAGGCACAAAATTTGCATAGACTTTTTCTATGCTCTTCTTAGGGGTTTCTAGTAGTAGTATGGCATTTGCTTATGTGTTTCATATCTTTGAGTTTTTACTACCTGAGATGTAGGTAATAAGGTTAAGAATATTTGAGTTACAATAACAACAAACACCGATGCACTGTCCAACATTCACATAATAATATTATGATATATTTAAAAACAACTTTTAAGCTAGGGAGTGCATCGAACAGGAAATTAAAAACCTTTTTAATATATTTTATTTCGGGACGTATGCGTGATATGTGTAATATAAAAAATTATATTATTATGTATATACAAATATTTGTATTAATTAAGACCGGCAATAGGCTCTAATCGAAGGATTAAGTTTAGATTTTTAATGAGATCTGCCCGTAACTGATTAAACATGTAGTATATGCGTATGTTTTTTCTTCTCTATTTCTCCCTTTCTCTCTCCCTCTCTCTTATTTACTTTTTTCACTTGTAGGTGCGGCAGAGGCCTAAATATTTACCCTATTTATATTGAATGAATTAAGCAAAAAAGCAAAAAATAAACGAATGCAACAAAGGCAACTCAAAACGTGCATATCATTAGAGCTTATCCAAAAGAGTAAGCGCAGCACAACGCTCAATCAAACGTCGCATTTAGAGGCCCAACGAAAGCCAAATTAAAATAAACCGAGTTGGCAGCACTGCCAGATAGACAGATACCAGCAGAAGCGGCAATCGACAAGTCTCCTTCTGGGCCCATCTCACTTGGCCAGCAGGAAGTGTGCATGCCGCGGATCAGCCGCGGATTATGTCACGTGACGATTATAATCCAGTAACAAGCTCTGGTGTGCGCAGCCCTGGCCGTGTGCGGCGACTGCAGGAATTACCAACGGTTGATCGTTCACCATCTAGGGATTACGGCGCACGCGGAAGTCCTTTAGGTGAAGATACTTTTAACTTAGACTTAAGTACTGTACTACCATAAAAAGCACAACTAATATGTTAGTCAGGGATTAGTTCAAATCAAAAGGGTTAAACATTCACATTGCCCATGTTTGTGCAACAGGTTGTGTCTAAGGAAATACCATAAAAGTAGTAAGTCCCATTGGCTTAAATTTCTTTTAATTTCAATGAATAAATGAATCAAATTTAAGCTTAACACTTTTAAGGGAACAATAGCATAGTTTTCATGCATATTTTTTTATTGTTTCGATGGAGCTCTTGAACTTGGGCCTATAACAAGACAAAAAGTCGATAAAATTGCAACTTTTGATTTCTATGGTTATGTTATTATTGTGTGATATGTTTCTGTTTTAGTCAACTAACGCTAGTAATAAACTAATCTAATGCAATTTTCAAATAATCTCTAAAATCTATAATTTTTATCTAACATCACACGCATGCGCATGATACATTTTTCTGTTACGCTTAACTCTCATAAAAATCTGTGTCAACTTTGTTTAATTTTTTCCAATTTTGAATTTTGTTTATTTTTTTGTTTTTGTTTCAAAACAACATCAACTCTTATACATTTCGAAATAATTTCATAATGGCAGCCAAAGGCAATCTTTAAACTTTATTACAAATTCTTGTACAGATAGAGATAGTCGAAACATGGAAAGTTGAACTAAAAGCAGTCAAAACAAAGAAACTTGATTAACTCTCCTCAGAAGCGGCACAAATCAAAGCCTCAAACTGGATTACAATTATGGTTAGCAACATTTAAGCAAATTTCATGTGTTTGTAGTACAGTGTAATCCCGTGTAAATCGATATTCTGTTACTAATTTATTTTAAAAGGATTAGAGAAACTACATTCTTTTGTTGTTCTTTTGCGCTAGAAGATTCTTCAAAACGATAATTTCCAACAGTTTTGTTCTTCGAATAAATAGGCGGACGTATATACATTAAACGATTTATTTTGGCGCATACTTTTTGGGGCTTACTCATTTCCTTGTGCAACCCAATCTTAAGCATACACAATTTTCTATCTTTTATCCATTTTTCAAGAATAAATTGCGTTACACGAGGCCTCCGAAATAATTATGTGCTGACCTCGGCTTTCAAGATGGCTATACTTTTAAAAAATTATATTTTACTAGTAATCTTAAATACTTTTCTCTATTAAAAGTAGCTAATAACTTCCTAAATATTCAAGATGTTTTTACAATTTTCCGATTATTCTAATTCAAACGCCTACCAATTGGGTTGCCCACACATGAAGCAAATCTTGTGCTTAAAGTTGTGGCGGAGTAGAAGTTGATATACCATACATATAAGGAAGAGTTACTGACTCTGTCGTTTAGTTTAAAACAAAGGACTACAAACAAAGACAAAGAGCTTGAATGACGTGCAAGGACAAAGGAGCCAAAGAAAAACCACAAAATTAAGTTTCGTGCACGTTCCGACACGGAACACCACAGAAAATAAGAACAGGGCGCGTGTTAACGGGGAGTGCGTAAACTTGATTTGTGATACGGTTAAAAGGACTGAGAAAAATTCAAAATTATACCGAGTAAACGAAACTTAGGTTATGGCACACTTCCTTCGCCACTAACACACTCCCACACTTGCTTTTTATATCATTTTTCCTCTCTATATCTATCCATTCCACTCGAACCATATGACTGACATCAGGCCAGTTGACAGGCAGGACGGAACTGTGGGTTCCGTAAAGTCCCGTAGATCTAAAAATAGAGTTAAACATTTAAATGATGGAGAAAAAAAAAATACACTTAGAGCTCAATGATAGTCTCCAACGCGTCCGTACTTATAGCAATCAGCTGCAAATGGCTACAGTTGCAAAATATGACGTCACTTCAACAGAAAATATTTACATTGTTTTTTTTTTGCAAATGTTTTCACTTAAATAATTTGAACATCAAATTATGTTATTATTGCTAGGAATAGATAACAAAGAGATCTTCTCGTTTTAAGCGTCTGCTTGCCATATGTCCGGCAAGAGCAAAGGCAAGTGTATTAGGTTGGCTTCTAAGGCGATCCACGAAGCTTCTGCTGACACTATGCAAAACATCCCCACGAAAGGGAATAACTCGATTACGGAGACTTATTCGAGGAGAATTATTAAATTTCCGTAAATTGCTATTCTGCATGACTTGGATTTTGCTAATATGATATCTGGCTGCAAAGCCCCACACCTTATATCCACTATAAGCCACTCTAATTTCCTAAGAAGAATTTGAGAATGCTAAAATGCCGCAGTTCACACAGTTTTTATATTACCAAATTACCTTCTAGGCAAAGGGGTTTCCAACCAATTGAATAAAAACGAATACACGAAGCTGTGACGAAATTAAACTAGCTAAATAAAAAGGTTTTGAAGTAAACAGTAAGAAACTTTTCATACGATTTTAAAAATTTTGCATAGCGCATAAATGTTTGGAACGGAGGAAACGGGGCAAGATACCAATATGAATCACATTATAGCTCCGAGATCCCTTACTCATACGGCCAGACAGAAAGAAATGGCTTTTATGCTGATCAAGTACATTAATACTAAATGCGGTCGGCCAAGCCGAATACTGCACATTAATTACTAACTTACATTGCACGAAATTATTATACCGAATATATAGCTTGGTACAGTTTGTAAAAATTCACCTGGACGGTTACATAGTAATTTCAACAATGATAGGGGACTGGAGGTGGTATCGACAAAAACGAAAAGAGTATTAAATGTTTGTATTATAATGAAACAAAGTGGAATTGGATTACCGCAGTTTATAAGTAAAGGGTATAAAAACAGAGTCAGCTCTAGATTTGATCATGTGTCCAAATATTCTAGACAAAACAAAAGAAGTGATAAAGACAAACAATATTGTTTTTTTTTTTAAGATTTTTCGTTAAGGATATTCTTTGTTTTTAATACTAACCACAAATTTGTATTTTTTTTTTTATGATACATGAATACTAGTTGAAACACAACAGATATTGAAAATTACAAAAACCCCTACTACTTCACTAGATTTTACTATGTGTTTCACATGTACTTCTTTTATTTATTGTATTGTATTTACTTTTGTGGGCATATACAAACCACGAAACCAAAAATCCCGTCATCCTCATTTGATCATCGTCATGAATTCTGTATGAATTTCAGCAATGGGCAGTCCATACTATCGAGACATGGATGAGCCTACGAGTCCTGCAGGCGCGGGACACCATCGCAGCCGCAGTGCCAGCAGACCACCGATGTCACATGCCATGGACTATCCAAGTAACAGTGAAAACCTTAACCTTGCCAAGTATCTAGTTATTGATTTTAAAATTTTCTACTTTTACCTATAGGAACCCGCTATCAATCACTTGATCGCGGTGGTTTGGTGGATCCTCACGACCGCGAATTTATACCCATAAGAGAGCCACGCGATCGATCACGAGATAGATCTCTCGAAAGAGGACTATACCTGGAAGATGAGCTGTACGGGCGATCAGCACGACAAAGCCCAAATGCCTTAGGAGGTTAACAAATTTGAATAACGAAAAATCAAACCATTAGCTCAACCTATGACCGGTTGTTTTTCTTTCAGGATATAATACGGGCATGCCAACATCGGATCGTGCATATCTTGGTGATCTGCAACATCAGAATACAGACTTGCAACGCGAACTTGGCAATTTAAAACGCGAGCTGGAATTAACAAATCAAAAGCTTGGTAGTTCCATGCATAGCATAAAAACCTTTTGGTCACCAGAACTGAAGAAGGAGCGTGCATTGCGCAAGGAGGAGAGCGCCAAGTACAGTTTGATTAATGATCAACTAAAATTGTTAAGCACTGAGAATCAGGTAAGTGATACGATTGCCTCTCTATGCATAAAGTAAAGTCCTTGGATTGTTCCTCCACAGAAACAAGCTATGCTGGTGCGTCAGCTAGAAGAGGAGCTGAGACTGCGCATGCGTCAACCGAATCTGGAAATGCAACAGCAAATGGAGGCCATCTATGCTGAGAATGATCACTTGCAGCGCGAGATCAGCATATTGCGCGAAACAATCAAGGATCTGGAATGCCGGGTAGAAACGCAGAAGCAAACGTTGATAGCGCGCGATGAAAGTATAAAGAAGCTTCTGGAAATGCTGCAGGCCAAAGGCATGGGTTAGTTTTGTCTTTTACAAAATGATCTTTTCCTAAGAACTTGGCGCTTCAAAGTATATCATTGTTTGCCCCCCTTTTGTTACTTACAGGCAAGGAGGAAGAACGCCAAATGTTTCAACAAATGCAAGCTATGGCACAAAAACAGGTAAGTCCTTCAGACAGTACTCGTTACCATGCTGTTGAAATTTCAAATTTAAAAAAAAAAAAACATTTTTTTAAATATTTATTTAAATGCCTTGGCAACAATGCTCTTGAAAATGATTTCGTACACAACAGAGATATTTTTACTACGAACCAATTTTCCATTCGTTGTTATTCTAATCTGACGCAAACTACTTGAAACTTATACAAATATTATTGTTTTTAACGTTACATCATTTTTTTTTGTAAGCATACTTACTACCTAAACTTTAGATTAAACCTGACGATAAATACTACATGTTGTACATACAAATTATTATCTTCTTATTTACCTTCTATCCTATTAACTTTTACCTGACTTGAAGCTTAATCTTTTACTTCAACAAAAACAAGAAAGAATGCAATACTGAAGCATTTTAAAAACTTACTTTTTGTTGATTTACAAAAATATTTTTTTATTTGTGAGCTATTTTTTTATTTAATTTTTTAATTTGCAAGCAAATATTTTTAGCTTTTAATTGTTTCATTTTGTCGTTTTTAGAACGATAAATCCTTTTCAAATCCATATGCAAAATGTGTTTAATTTTATTGCAACAAAAAACTTTTTAAAGTAAATGGAATACTTTTAAAAACACTCATATAAGTTACGTTGAGCTATTACATGTGTATTTATCATCTTATCCCAGGGACGTCATAAAAAAAAGACAATATCTTAAAAATTATTTAATTTTATCTTAGAAAGAGTTACAAGTGTCTTATTCAATTAATATTGTTGGCGTACGTTAAAGTCGGACGTGAACGACTTTGGGATACTCTGTACCAGTCTAGAGCGATCAAATCTAGTATATTGCTTAAGAACTCCAAAATATATTTGTTAACCATTTTGGTTGCGATATTTTTAAAAAGAAACAAAAAATAGACGAATTTTTTACAAAAAACGTTTTTTCTTGACCGATCGGTCCTATGGGAGCTACATGATATTGTCAACCGATTTTAATACAATTTGGCACAGTACTTGGGAACTAAAAAAAACTTCCGAGTGCCCTATGGGAGCTATATAACATAACCCCGACATCGAAAAAATAAAATAAACTTGCCTCCCGTAGGATAATAAGGGATCTTATCTGAAAGTTTGGTTGCTCTGGCGTAAGAGCCATCTCTGAGATCTAGGCATTCATACGAACGGACAGACGGACATGGGTATATCGACTTCTCTAGTCATCCTGATCATACTTTGGGGAGTCTCCTTCTGTATGTCTGGGAAAAAACCACAACTTTGATGTTTCGGCTCAGTTCCATACATTATACAAGCAGTTCCAATCGGAAAATTGTAATATCCCCACGAGAAATATAAGAAAATCTAAGAATATCGATGAAGTTTCAAAAAATTTTAGGTAGTTATCAGTTTAAGATGCGCACTTTTTTGAAACTATTTTGCAAATTCATTTCAAATCACACAAAGTAGTCGGTTTCGGAAATTGGGAGCACCAAACATGTGGTGTCAAAGCAAATCCGAATAAAATACTCCAATGAAATATTCGGCTTCGTTCAGATCTACGCTTTCACACGTTCATTAGACGCACATAAAGCTACATACCAAATTTTGTAGCTTCAGGTCCTTTAAGACAATACTAAGACCCATACAAGGTCGAATTTAGTTAGTTCATTTTTCAACCCAGTTTTCCAACTTTGGGGGGGTGAGGGTCCGGACCCAAAAACCACCCCCGTGGATCCGCCACTGATTATAACCTAGAGGAAAATTAATTTTTATCTGCTATTTTTTTTTTTTAATTTAAGCTACTAAAAAATTTAAGTATTGAAAACAGTATATTTTGATAGTTCTAGATTATATAGCGTCACATCTTCGAAAAACAGTAAGTTTATCTGGTCTCACTCTTAGGAGTGAGAGGAACACATATGAATATGACGCATATTTGAGACAGGCGGACAAGCAGTCACACAACCATTTGCATTCTGAGTATGGGATATAATTTAACTCGCAAGATATTTTATTGCACTTCATGCACATTTTTGAGTACTAACTGATTTTAAATGCTTTTAACCCAAATCTCAAGCCCATGACAATTTGTCATTATACAGAATTGTTGAGACTTATGACTCAGAATATCATCACGTCATCTCATCTTACTGCAAAAGTTTTCTGTATATCATTTCTACAGTTTATCATTAAGGGAAATGCATATAAATTGTCTGGAACAATTATTTAGACATACCATACTGGTACACAGTACATACTAAAGTATTGCCAATTTAAAGCACTTTGTTTGACTTTAATAAGCACTCAAGCTTACGCCGTTTCAAACACTGACTTACGTACATGTATAGCAGCCTACAAGGATACAGTAAATTAAACTACTTATTTATGATAAAAGTTTTTTATTATAATACAATGGCCTATTGAGGACATTGACGTATGCATCTTGAGTAGAGGCTCGCTGAGCCAGCCGCAGTTGAGAGTCTTTGTTGCGTCCCAACACATTTACAATATCCTGACAAAAAAATGAACAAGTATCCAAGTTTAATAATGATTCTTTTATGTTATATTTAAAAGCTTTTATATCAAACAGCAGATATCGAAGTGCTAGAAATGTTTTCTAAATATTTATCAAGTACTATTATTGCAATAAATTTGCTTTCATTGTTATTTCAATTATATCATTACTAAGTCTAGTATGAGAATGGTGCTATATACTATATATTTTTATGGTTCCCGAGTAGGACATTCTACTTAAAGTAAAGTGGTATTGGGTTTAACGTAGTTTTCAGTGTTGGAAATTGAATTTTAAACGAACTCCTTTTTAACGAAATTTCTATTCAACAAATATTTTCAGCTACTTTGTTTTTTTATCTCCTTGTAATTAATAGAGGAGAATATCTGAAATTTACACATTATTACCAATATCATTTATAATCCGACCTTTAGGATTTTAACATTACGCATAATCAGTAACTAGCTAAGTAAGTTTCCAACTTTCTGCCGGACGGTTTTTTTATATTTAGTACCGAGTAAATGTCCTTCGCTATGGGGCAGAACTGATTTCCTTTTAAATAAAATTAATTAGGTGTAGCATTTTATAATTATGTTCAACATTTATGACTTACTAGAAATGTTTTGTTTATATACTACATTGTTAATTGAACTATATACTAGTATACGCACGATATTTTTTTATATTATTATAAAGAAGCAACCGACTCTAAATTATAAAAGGCTTGTATCCGGAGCAACGTGGTCCTGCATGCTAGTATGGAAATTATTATTATTTATTTGAAACTGCTTGTAAGACTGCCAACCAGAGCAGACTTATAAATTGATAAGTAACCATCTTAATGCGTGGTGAAATCAATTTTATAAGTACCTATGTACATACATAAACACGGGTATATTATTATTGACTCTGCCACGACTGCATCCCTTTTCATATAGGGTCAAGGCTTTTAAAGGTTTTTTCAATGTTTTAACAGCCAAAGAGCCACGTTGTCCAATCTTAATTAGAAGAATAATAAATAATAATATACCATACAAATCCATTTTCCACTCCACCAAAATTTGGTATGTAGACTTAGTATATGATATAGTATGAAAAAAGCCTTTTTTTTAAACAACCCCATAGCATATGAAAACTTTTTTAGGAAAATCGGTGCAGTTCTGTCAAACAACGCCAAGAACGATTATAATTTTTTCAAATGTGTGCTATTTGTGAACTTAAAATTAAAAATGAAATTCATCTATAATATTAGAACCTGTCTTTGTGTGACAATCTTGTCGACGCATTTTGCGAGGGCCATACGCTTAACACGCGGTTCCATTTCCAAATTTTAATCTTTTTATACCTTTAACAATTTATTTACCACCATGCTATTTTATTAAGATAAATAATGTCAGTTAATTGCAAGTTATTTTTATTTTTTTTAATATTTTTACCGTTTTTAATTAAACACTTTTATAAGATTTCATTATTAATATTTAATAGTCGAGCCTTCGGGAATATATTCATTCATTCCATATACATACATACATATACAAACATAACTATTTCCAAGCTATGTTTTATTAAGTCCCTCAGAATCGTTTTGTGGCGCCACAGAGTCTGCTTAGATATTGCTTAGATATTTGCTTTTATACATATACTATGCAACAAACTAACAATTATAATACATACATTTAAACATCCTTGCAACAGCTTGATTTGGAGCGTGAAATCAAAAAATTCGCTCAAGAGGAGCAGGGGGTGAGTTCTTGTAAGCTGCTCACCTTTTCTTAACAATTAACTTTGAGAGTTTTTTTTATGTGAGTAGTCTGCCCTTGCCCACGAAAGTTATATAATACTTTTTATGGGTTCCATTGGCATTGCTAGTCCATTAGATCGCAATTAGCCCCAACATTGTTTGATCAAATATAAATTGGCCTAAAAATACAAAAAAAATATTTACCTTTGTATGCAAAGGATTATGCTTTTTACAAGTAATAGATTAATTCAATTAGGCTTATGATTTCCTGTCGGTCAGATTAAGTACATAAAACGTACAAATAGTATATATGTATCATGATTTGGTTAGCTATTGTTTGTAGGGCTAAAAGCAAAAATCGTTCTTTTGTTTTAGAATAGAACAACCTATGCCTATCTGCAAGAAGGAAGAACCTGCAATTTAATTAAGCCCTCAATGAAATTCCTTGTGAAAAACTTAAGTTAAAAACTAATCACTTTTCAATTTAATCATGACTAACTAATCTCGTATAAACGTCCATTTTCTTTCTCCTAAATGAGTGCTTTTGATTTCAAATGTCGTTAACTTCTTAACCAGATGAAATTAAAAAAAAAAAGTTGTTTGTTAATTGAAAGATCCAGAAATAAAGTAAATATGTTTGTAGGACATTTTAAAACATAGGCTATATACCTTTTTTCCGCCCTATGCTCATTTCCGCTCAATGCTCCTTTCCGCCCTATGCTCCTCCTAGGGGCGACTACTCGTAAATGCAAAACTAAGCTCTACAGTAGTCTAGGAATACATATATCGGTTTATGCTTAGTTTCAGTATGATTAGCTTTTTAAAAACCACACCAAATCATCGAGAGATTAAAATTAAATGAGTTTTTTTTTTATAATTCATGTTTTTCTTTATCTTTCAAGTGAAAACAAAAACAATAGCTTATAGTGATAAAATTTAAGGTATTACCCCGAATATTTGCCAAATGCAAACAAAACAATTAAGTAGGAAGTGGAAATACGCAGTAATATTAATAATTCCCTAACTGACAATTTTTGTCAGTCGCCCCTGGGCGGGGCATGGGGATCTCTATTAATAGCTGTTCAAAGAGAACAGGGACCTACAGCTTATAGCCGAATCCGAACGGCGGTGTCTTCAAATGTACCAGTGCTACTGCGGGGATTCGAACCACCGACCTTCGGTTTGTAGAGCGAGTACGCTACCAATACGCTACCGAAGGCCACCAGTACGCAGTAAAGTGAACTCTAAACAGTGCCAGGGCGGGATTTTCAACATTTAGCTGCACACCTAAAGTGGAACGTTGACACACATATCGTAGTACATAGTACAATAACAGCCACAGTGAAAAAGTAAATTAAATGTTCCAGACAATGCACTTTGCAGCTTGATCCTGCTTCATTATTGTCGTTCCGCACAGTAATTGTCAACTTTAATTAAAATATCGATTTAGTTGCAATAGAAAAATAAGTCAAATGGTCGCATACCAAACTATCATGCATAATAGGTGAAGAATTTGTTTCAATTATTAGTAATTAGTTTTAAAAGAAAAGCACTTACATATATACTTACTTTTTAAATTTAAAAAGGGCTTTCTTTTAATATTATTACTTTGGCTATAGGTCCTATCTGCTTTTTGTGTTCAAAAAAAAGTTGTCAATCAAATTGCAATGACGAACCAAATTACTCATAAACTCGTATTTACATAATATATTAATAAATTTATGGAGCTGTTGAATTATAAATGGAAAACGCTTTCACGCCCTCTAAAGTCTGTGTGTTAGCTGGGACTGATTGGGAAGGCAGGATAGGAAAAAAAAGGTAAAATTACTTTTTTTGACTGCACTGAATCTGACAACACCTTCATATATTGAAAAGGATAAGAATTTGGAAATTTTATTGCATTGAACTGAGCTAAAAAAAAAAATAGTACTGATGGTCAATGCAAGAGAGATTATGAAGAGAATAACAGCCGTAGTTGTTCACTGCTTGTTAGAAAGAACACCAACCTTAATACAAGTATTACTGACTAACATATGAGGAGGCAAACTTCAAGGTGCCAATCAATAACGCATAAAGCAAACAACTCTGCAGCTTTTGAGTGTAGTAGAAATGTGGAAAGCTTTGACCATGCTATTCGTCTAAATGGAACGAGTAAAAGTTCCAGTTGTAAAAGCTTTAGCAGCTGTGTAAGAGCAACAACAAAAAAGCAAAGAAAAAACTCATGGCAACTGATGAACGAACTACGACGCTTTTTTGAGCTAAACTTAAACTGAGCCGAACAAGAGATTTTGTGCTCAAGCCGAACGAATGTTTGCGCAGCAGCTTCGGCTAGCTTGCTGGCTGACTGGCCTCGTGCGAACGAAAGCTTTGCAGGCGCGGGCATTTGTATACGCGACGTTTTAGCTTACGGAACTTTAGGCACGGTCGAACCAACGCGACACGCTTGTGTGTGTGTGCTTGCGTGTGTGTCTTGTCTATGAAGCCAAGCCAGCCAACCAACTGATTTTAGGCTGCATAAATACATAATAATAAATTCGCAAATTAAAATGTCATCTCGAGCGTGTGTGCCAATTACAAATACATACATATGTACCTAATACATATACTTGTATAAAGTTAAATAACACATAGCGTGAACGCAAAAAAAAAAAAAAAAGAAAAAAGCACGTCGTGGGTGCTCGTGTGCAAAATCTACAGCATACTAAAAAAAAAGGGAAAAAAAATCATTAAGCAAAATCCTTCAAAAGGATGTAAAATAAAATAAGCGAAAAACAGCCTGCTAGAAATTATTTCATATTGTGCCTTTATTTGCTCAGCATAATTGTGAATTGCATTAGTACATAAGTCGATGACTATGTAGAGCGCTGTATGTGTGTGTGTGTGTTTTTGAAATAAAAACATAACTAACAAAGTTTTTTCCAACTGCCAGCTAAGCCAGCAGTGCCAGAGCAGCATAAAATCAATACTTTTGCCTAAGCAAAAAAAGCAACCGAAAAAAAGGTTCACGCCAAGAGCGCCAAGCAGGCACTAAAATATCTGCATTAAGCAAGCAGTAGCAACAACAACAACTACAGTGGAAGTCACAAAAACAACGAAATTGACAACAACAAAAGTTTGTAACTAGCGACAAATGCCAGTTTGTCTAGCAACATCTTTTTTGACATCTTCATCTTTTACTTCGTCATCGTCTACGTCTTCGGTCTCGTCGTATTCGTTTTCGTTGTCGCCACCATCTGCGTTATTATCATCGTTATCTAGTAAAACTTTGGCCTCTATGCCATGGCTGATTTTAAAATGAACTAATCTCAACTATTTACTTACATGTCGTTGTGCTTCAAAACAAGCGCCCGCAGCGACCATATATAGCAGACAAAGCAGGAAAAGAACCAGCCTCATAATCTTCTACTACTTGTAGTACTGCAAAACACTGGCTACGCCTGCAATATAAAATTACATAAAAGAGAAGAAGCATAACGAAGCATAAACATAGCGGCCTCTTAAGTACAACGAACTACATTCATTAGCATTTTACTGTGGCCAGCCTGCCATACACACCCACAGTAACAACAATAACACTATTTTAAAGTCAACAACCACAGCAAGCAAATCATAAACCTATGGACAATGCCTATGTATACTATAAGGTATTGTAGATGTGTATAGCATACAACGCAGCGCTTCTGATTCCTAAAAAGAAAGCACAGCATATTAGCAAAACAGTTGATCAATATACGATTAACAAATTTAATAATAACAAAATCATCAGCATTTATCATAATCATCACGAGACAACTGCAGCAACAATAACAACAGCAACAACGGCGAATTCCATCAACTCCAAATGCCATTTTCATCATCAAATTTCATGTCATCCAAGTCAAAGCAGTGAAAAATCGTCCCAACAATTGTCGACATAAAACTTTTACATTACTTAACGAAAATTGCAATCAAAAAGATTACACTTAAGTAGAGTAGGAAGAGGGCGCAACAAGAGTATCAGACACACATCAGACCTACAGCTTCACTTACACTTTTCCATGTAGTAGCCTTAACAGGATCGCACAATGCCATTCCTTGAATCCTTGCTTAAAATATTTATTGCTCATATTTATTTAATTTTTAATGCTTAGCACTACACTAGGGCTACAAGAAAGTCTTAAATTGCAAACTTTTTAGTTTCACATATATGTAGCATACTTTTTGGGGCAGCCCAATACAAACTTTAAGCAGGCGTTTCTTTTACGCCTAAAGTGCGTATGGGCCTTTATGCATGCAAAATTTACAAACGGAATGAAAAACGTCATATAAAAAAAATAGTCACGAAAAATTTTTGACAAGTGGACGCAGAAAACAAAACAAAACACTGTTGTCTTTTAATTTTACGAAATGCTTAACGTTAGATGGCGCCACTATTTCACTAGGTGTGGTGGTTCCATATGGAATAATATGCAATAATTTCCATATGGAAATTTTCGAACTGCGAATGGGCCTTAATAAGTAATCATTTATACATATACCGACAGAAGCTCGAACCCCTTTCATAGTAGAGGGACAAGCAAATATGCACTTGTTTGCTTAGTGATGCAAATACTAGGAGCGTTGATCGCTCATTAACAAAAAAGCTTCAACAAGCACCAGAACTGTTCCCCATACACACAGCGTGTCTATACACTGACTGACAATACAAGACCTTTTGTTGCGAATGAATGTGTGCGAGTTATTGTTCGAAAAAGGCACGAGGCCGGAGTAATGGCAACGACAACATCATCGGGCAAACACTGAACGCCATGCACTTCATAAATGTCACTTGAAATACATTTTGTCTCACCAACATCTAGCCCACACAATCGTTGTATACGCACGTACACACGCAAGACAATCGCCAGCCAGACACATCTTGTTTTTCCATTAAGCAAGCCACCCTTGTTTGTCTCCACCAGGACGTTCTATTTCTTTGGCCGGGTCCGTCCGAATGTTCGGCCTTGTACCGAACGTGATGATTTGTCATAGGTACAATGTAAGGAAGACGCACACACAAAAGTCAAGCTCAAATGCAAGCTTAAGAGCATTGTTTTACGCCACAAAATGCGATATGTCAGAAAATCGTTCAATTTCGATTAAGCTCACAGCACAATTTATTTAGCTCTATTACTTTATTCTTTCCCCATTAGCTTCTATTTTTGAATTTGTTTTGGTTTTATTTGATTTTTCACTCTCTTTTTGTATTTGGTATATCATGCTCTGCGCCTTGCATGTGCACTCACACAAATAAAGGTTTTTGAGACCACTCATACTCATTGCTAATGCACTCTCTGCATATATCTATGTATGTATGAGTACATGAATGTATTTATATGTTAAGCCAAGCACATATATGAACCGACAGAGCGTATACGTAATAACCTTGTAACCAAAATGTTGTTACTATTTCGGGTCGTTTTCAGATGTGTGTGAGTGAATGAGCGCAAGCCACAGCATTATTGTATAGCATGTGAGTGTGCGTGTGCGATAATATTCACCTGCTCTCACAAAGATGCGCGCTTTGTTCTCTCTCGCTCTCCCTATCTATCTCTCTTTTTTTATATTGTATGCTCATCTACGCCCCCTCTCCAAAAAAAGTTACTTTAAACGACTGATTCTTGTCCTCAATATAAAATTTTATTTTAAGCGTACGAAAATGTTTTGTTTTTTTTTTTTGTTTTGTAAATTTTATATCTTTCGTGTTTAAATGTTGTTAATATTTAAATGTATATATGCATATAATGTAACTTATTATTTTGGCAATTTAACAAACTTAGGGATATCTTAGAGTTTTAGGTTTTTGGACGGAAAAGAAAAAAACCATTACACATTACCACAGTTTTAATGGCTTTATAGCAAAACCGCTGCGTCCCTCAATATATAGTACTAGTTTTTGCATACTTGCCTCACTTTTATCTTGCTTTTATTTTCCTGCCAATATTTATGTTTATTAAACCCGTAAAATGCTTTTTTATTTTTTTAAAGAACGCTGCTTGTAATTAGTCACCTTTTTTACATAATCAAAAAGTAATATACATACTTTGAACTTACACCGAAAATCCAAAAAAGACATTGACAAAAAAAAAAAACAAGACAAAAAATATAAAATACTTTAAAACGAATTTTTTTCAAATAACAAACAATTAGTGAACTGTGATCTTCTATTTATTTAGCATACAAGAATAATTCTTTTGTCATTTTATTGCCAAAAGATGCAGATTTTTTCACGAAACTTATTGATTGTAATGGCTCCTAAAAATTGGCTTTTTAAAACGATCAAAAAAAAAAAAAAAAAGAGAAACCACTTGAAAAGTGGAATTGAAAATTACAAATTAAATATTAGATACATTTATTTCAAGAATTGATTATTTTTTAATTATATCACTACATATTTTGTTGTTGTTCTAAAAGCAAAACACTAAAGAAAATAAAATGCAATGAGAAAACTTAATAAAAACGTTTGAAAGAAAATTTTGAAAAAGTATTTAAACGTATGCAATTATTTACAATATGCTTTTGTAATATTTTCGCACAACAAAAGAAATCAAACTAAAAGATGAGTAAAAAAAAGTCAAGCTTAATGGGTTACAAGGATCTCTGAAGATAATACAATGAGACTATAGGCCACTAAAGAATAGCTAAACATTTGTTACTGACAAGTCTTTGACGATAAAATGATAAAAAAAATTACGAAATGTATATAAATTTACAAGCATATAGAATAAACATATTTGTATCTCTCTTTCTATCTTTGTCACTTTATTTAATACATACAAGTATACTATTTAGTATACAAAATACCATCCTAATACTATACCAATTATAATTCATATATATATATATATACAAGCTACTCTTCAGTATATATTGTTTTTTATTGCGATAACTAATAAGTATATTACTTAACATGTTCTCCAATCACAAAAGAAATTATTTAAACCTACGACCTTTTTTCAATTTAAAAATTCTGAAAGTAAAAATGCCCTCTTAAATTTCGAACGAATATAACTATCGATTCCTTTCAATGTGGTCCTAACCTAACGTCTGTTGCAGCAAATTGTTTTTATTTTTTTGCTCCCTCAACTTGTCTTCAATGCCCACGATGGCAACTCAAAAACACAGCTACACATTCTTTATACAATATATAAAAATATATATTACTTTTTGGTTTTGTAAATAAAAATAAAGTAAATAAAGCGCGTTTTGACATCTCCCAAAAATTAAAATAAACTAAATAGGCAACTTGAGATATATTTTGTACAGAGACACACACTTCAAAAAATCTTAGCACACTCACATATATTACACCTTAACATATTATCACATTTAGGAAAACAAACACAATTATAATACAGAGCACATATACTAAGACTGCGAGTGAAGACTTGAAAGATTTCTTGACCACACAATCTCTTTGTAACACATGAAAACGAATTTCATTAATATACAAATACATATTCTATGTATTTATGCGACAAAGCTTCTAATCACTTAGGATTATCCAAAACTTTAATTTCAAAAACAACAAAAACCAGACTCTCTTTTTCTTTCCATTTTTCTTTCACTCTCTTTTTCAGTCTAACTTTCACCTTTTTCCAATCTCGCTCTTTCTAACACTTACTAGATGTCGCCTTAAACGTACTTCTACAATAACAAAAAAAAAAAAAAAAAAAAAAACAACTATAAAAATATATATTTTATTTGTTTTCACACAAATACAATTATTTACAATATACTTTTGCACGTTATTTCTATAATGCATCTGAAACTATATATTGTTATAAGTAATTTATGTTCCTTTTCTGCGTAACAACAACCCAACAAACAAACTAGCGCCACAATCCTTTAAAAAAAAAAGAAAAACAAAAAACAATACAAAACAAACGCAAATCGAAATCAAAATCAAAATGCATTTGTATGCCAAACGCAGTCAAAACAACGAAATACTGACACTCGTACATACATGTCGTATACGCAATATTCATGTACTTGCAAATATATGGTATAATACAAAAAACAAAAACAAAACCACACACACACACACACAAAGAAGACTTAGGCCAAAGTTGCTAGCTTTAAGCCACAAAAAGGCATCCATTCATACTTATATACAAATATACAATACATATACTCTCACATCCCGCAACCCCCTATCTCATAACTCAGAACACTACAGAACTCAATTTCAAACAATTAAGACACACACACATTAGTGTTGCGTCCTATGCCAAAACCCACTTCTGAACTATTATAATAGGATACAGCTTGCCAAAAATAAATTCTGATCTCTCCTACACCAGATACTCTATATACAATCACAAAAACAATAACAACAATAGGAACAATAAGAATCAGTTTTAAATGAAATATAATTAATGAAACTTTATGAATTACCTACCATAAATTCAATAACAATCAAACCAAACAAATAGTGAACTAAATAAGAGAGAAAACCAAACAAAATCAAAGTATTTTATTACAAAACGTTATTGTAAATTAAGCGAAATCGAAATTTTAAACTAATGAGCATTGTATATAAGTCTTGCGAAGAACTTGTAGAAAAACAACAAAAGTCATGCAAGTAAAGTTATCATGTTTTTAAAACTAAATGAACAAATGCATTTTTATATATATTCTCTTGAATGACATAATAACAAAAAAATTATAAAAAAAAAACAAAAAAAAAATAGTACGAATATGGGGCCAAATAGTCCGTAAGTGTTCGGGCAAAAATCGCTTTGGTTATATTTAATGTACAAAAAGAAACGAGCTTGCGTTGCCATATACACAATATACTATGTATATTTCTATATAATGCAAAATAATACATTTAACTAATGTTTGTTACCAATCACTATGCTTAGTTTCTTTTATGATTTACTCGCATCTCTAAACGTACAAAACAAAGATTCAATTACAAACAAAAAACGCGGTCACCTTATCCTGAATTAAATAAATATGAACTACGTTAACGATAACAAATAAAAACAAAGACACCTACACGAACTCTAACCAATAAACAATTAACAAAAAAAGAGACAAATAATATATGTACAATAAAAAAAAAAAAATAAAAATCATTTACAACAAAAACAAACAGTCAACAGTCCGTTACAGTTACAGAAACAGAAACAGAAAACCAACAACCAATTTGAAATCGCCTATTTCAGATGTACAATAACTTCACAAACGCCAGCGGAAGTCCTCCACTACCAGATATCATAGGACAATACTACGGCCCAGCCGCCTACGGGCCAGCCAACATCGGGGCACTGGGCTATGGAAGCGCTAGCAATGCCTACGAACTCTACGGCCCCTCGACTTCAGCTGGCTACTTGTATGATCCGGCAGCGGCAGCTGCTGCTCAAATATACGGACAAGCATCGCCCATACGAAGGCGTCGTTATAGCATTGCCGGGCTGCCATCGGCCACCATGTACAATGACTTTTATGGCTACCCGGCACCTCCGCTGCATCAGACTTCCTCGTCGAACATTGTCAATCTGTTGAACGAGGCGCACAAATCGATTTCGCGTTCCTCGCAAATACTCAATCTCACCCACCAGGCGCGTCAGCTAGGTCAACTGGTACAGCCAGTCACACCGCTCTCCGCCTATCCGGGTCGCGTTGTATCCAGCTACCCGACACTGCATCCGGGAGACACCTCGCCGCCGTATCTCAATGACAATCTGCTGCAAATGTCGGCGAGTTTCTCATCCCAACCAAATATGTACTTCCAGCCGCCACCACCGCCAGCGTCGCAACTCACTGCCGCCCAGAGCGCAGCTGCAGCGGCAGCACGCCTGCGCCCCGCTTATTCCGTTTCGAATCTTAACTATCTGGGCAACAACTATGCCAGCAAATATGGTGCCAACGCTGGCATAGGCGCCTATGGTAGTCCCTATCTAAACCAAAGCGATCTGCATGCTAGCTACGCGCCGCTGGGCCTAGGTCTACCCGCAGCCCAGCAGCGCCAACTTATGTCCCACTCACTGCATGCCTCCAATCCTGCCATTTCGCAGTATTACCAACAGCACCAACATTCGCTGCCACCGAGTGCTAGCTCAGCGTTGGCTTACAATCTGCAGCAGCAGTTTGCAGGAACCCAACATTATGGCCATCAGCTGGGTGCAAGCGGACATACGCCTTCCCATATACAAGCCTCAGTGCAGCAGCAAATGAATCCGCAGTATCAATATCATGTTCATCAGCATCAAAATCACCTGCAGACGCATCCTTTAGCGGCGCTGGCCAACAGCAGTGGTCCATTTGGTGGTACGCTGGCAAGCAGCGCACGTGACGCAGCGACCAGTGCTGGCGGCATCTATGATGCACTGCATCATACGCATGCGCATATGCCGCATCACCATCATTCGCATATGCATCACAATAGTATGGGCCATCCTGGCACTTCATATCCGCATACGCACCATCAACAACAACAACACCAAGCACACCATCATCACCACCACTTGCCATACTCGAAACTAGATTTAGATTATCCGAAACTGCCGCAAGAGCATAAGCGACAAGTAAGTTTTAAATTTGACGTAGACACGCTATCTTTAGATTCGTAAGCGACAACAACAACAAGAACAAAGCGCAACTAAATACATAATGTGAATGATATGTATGATGGATGATGATGAATATGAATGAAAAATTATATTTACAAATTTGTAATTGGTTGTATAAAAATCGTTTAAGCCAAATGCATTTTACGCTTTCTTCAACCAAAGTCATGACGACATTTTGGCTAAAGAGAAGAATATTAAGGTTACGACCTTTTATAGTGCGCGGCGGAATTTTGATACATTTGTTTTTTTTTTTTCTTTTCTGTGTTGTTTTTCCTTGGGTTGGGTTCGTTCGAGAACGGAACAGAACAGAACAGCTAAAACACCAAAGTATTATTATAGAATATATGAATAAACGTAGAAAATATGATATATAGTATATTCAATAAAAAAAAAAGTAGTCTAAGAAAGAAAGGAGAGAAAATCGATGACAAACTATTGTTTCATGTGCCATTTTAATGTAGCGAAAAGAAGTTCAAAAGAAAAAAATTAAAAGTCTAGTTGTAAAAGTTTGCTTTTATTTCATTATTTTGGATTCGTTTATTTTCTTCAGATATGTATGTATGTCGAGCACTCAGGTCAAATATAAAACAAGAAAAATAAAAATGTTGTGGTAGAGACAAACTGAAGACAAATTGAAAGTTGAACAACATTGCTCTTGACTCTCAAAAGTAAAAGACTGTATATAAAAAGTGAAACTAAAAGAGATTTACATTGATAAAGATTTATATATATACATATACTATATTACTTATACGAAAGAAAAAATGCATAAGAAGCAATTACAAAAAATAAAATAATAACCAAAACGATAATCTATTTTATCTTGGTTTAATTTTTCTAGGTAAAACCTTTAAGATTTACGGTATTAATAAATCAAAACAACTATTAAACAAAATTAACGCGTTATTGCAATTCTTTACAAATGTATCTAGTCTAAAACTTTTGCATAGCCATTACTACATAATTATAGTATATAGCTGCCCTACAACGTATATCTATCTAATAGTCCTATTTATCCAGTCTACAAACAAATTAACCAAATATGTATGAAAAATACTCTCGTATACACACAAACTACAGCAGCCCACTAGCATCCAATTTCTTCTGTTTAGCTTTTATTCCATATATATATATGGTACATATATATTAACTGGTTTTCTTCTTCCTTTTTTTATCACTTATTTTTTGCGAAAAGTATAACGTACTCCTAGCGTGTGATTAGTAGTAATCAAGGTCAATTATGTGTAAAAAAATAAAAATATGAAATTTATATGAAAAATATTATGCAAATTGTTGACAATGATGATAGCATTGATGATGATGATGATGACGTTACACTAAAGTGGAACGCAATTGTAGGCAACGAGACAAAATGTTGATGTAACAAAAGCAAAAGTGTTTTGAACACGGCATTAAAAAGCAAATAAAAAAAATACATAAACGAAACATTTAAAATGTATCTATGCGTAGTATATTAGATATTCTTAATTATTTCATTATAGCTAGTAGTAGAGTCCTGCTTAATAGAAATAAAAGTAGTTGCTTTTGTACACAAAACGAAAACTCCTTTCCTCTTCTGTAGTGAAACATTTTAATTGCGAGCTGATTGCATTATATAAGATTTTTAGTATATAAGCCAAAAAAAAAAAAGAAGAAAATTAAATTAAAGACGCTTCGTTTTCCATCTTTTTATACCTAAATATGTACTATACATATAGCTATATACATCGATTTGCAGTTAAATATTTAATGAGAAATTGTGTTCATAGCTCTATTTCAAAAATGGTGCAATATAATGTGTTTGAAGTCAGTACCTTTTCAAAAAAATTGCTTGTGCTGTTAGGCTTAAAATCAAAGTTGACGCTTTAATTTAATATTCATAAAAAAGTCAAAGAAAATAAAAAATTAATAATTACCTAATCAAAGAAAGAGACAATTTTTTTTTGTCAACTTTAACATAATAAACTAAAACTAGCCAATTATAAGCATTTAAGTCAGCATTACGTACACATACATGCAGACATGTGAAATAGTATATACATAGTACATAGATGCGTGCATGCATACAATAAATAGTTTAACAACTTATAAAAAAAATTTATATATTATATTAAAGACAAAGCTGATTGCCTTTGCTAAGTCTATATTCAAATGTATAAGAATTATTAATACTCTTATTGTTTATACATATGTATGTAACTACGCAACTCTAAAGCTGATAATTTTCGTAAAAACTGAACAACAAGTAACTTTAAATAAAAAATAATAAAAACAAGGCATTTGTAAGAACGTCAAATATTTATATACTTATATAGCATACATATATACGAAACATTTACATGCATACACATTTACTTATATATTGATACAAATACAATTTTAATATTGTACAATTATTGTTATATATTCTGATTTATGTGTAAATTAAATTTACTTCTTATAATTAAGATTAACTTCAGACTTGTCTAAATTTGTTAAATTACCACATACATAATAGCTATTAAGCATTATAAATGAAACTTTCGAAAGCAAAATAAAATTACATGCGACAAACCAAATGATAAGCAATAAATAAAAAAACAAAACAAATAAGAAAACTACAAACTAGTTAGGGGGTATCTTACCTTAATCAGCCCCAACCAACTCTCTCCTCAACTTTTGGCAAAGCATTGCAGTTAACACAAATAATATATACCTACACACATACTCACGCATACACTGTCATAGCTGAAACTACAAAAGTCTTGGTCAAATCTCTGACGTCACAAACACAGCGCAAGAAAACCATTTACACCGTCATTCTCACTCGAAGGCCAACACCTTGTCCTTAATGATCACACATCCTTAAATTATCGCTCCTACAGCTGCTCATAAGACAGAATCGAATTATCTCTATGCCACATATGCAAGTTAGCTCCTCGCAATACATAAACAAAAAAAAACCTTGACCATAGAGATCTAAGTTGTGCTTAGGCAAAGCTAGAGAGCTACAAATATTTACAACTAACTAACTAATCGATCATGATGAAATATATAAATTTTATTTATGTTCTTGCCTTTACCCAAAAAATCAAATTCGATGATGTAGTTGGACGAATTCCGTCTTGAAATACAAAGAAGGGATCAGGAAATCCTGGCGATGGCGGCCAAAATGAAAACATTGGAGGAGCAGCATCAGGTAATTGATGCAAATGCAAATTGTTTTATCTATGCAAAATCAAGTAACTTCCATTAGGACTATCAGCGGCACATAGCGGTGCTTAAAGAGTCGCTATGTGCCAAAGAGGAGCACTACAATATGCTGCAAACCGATGTAGAGGAGATGCGCGCTCGCCTTGAGGAGAAGAATCGCCTGATCGAGAAAAAGACGCAGGGCACTTTGCAAACAGTTCAGGAACGCAATAGGTTGACCAGCGAGCTGACCGAACTGAAGGATCACATGGACATCAAAGATCGCAAGATCAGCGTGCTGCAGCGAAAGGTCTGACTCTTTTAAAAAATGCCAAACATTCTAAATCATAGCAAGCTCAATCTAAATCGGACAGATTGAAAACCTCGAGGATCTGCTCAAGGAAAAGGACAACCAGGTGGACATGGCGCGTGCTCGACTCTCGGCCATGCAGGCACATCACAGCAGCTCCGAAGGCGCACTAACCAGCCTGGAAGAAGCCATCGGCGACAAAGAGAAGCAAATGGCTCAACTTCGCGAGCAACGCGATCGCGCTGAGCACGAAAAGCAGGAAGAGCGCGAACTTCACGAACGCGAAGTGGCCGACTATAAGATCAAGCTGCGAGCGGCCGAGAGCGACTTGGAAAAACTGCAAACACGCCTGGAGCGAGCAGTAAATGAGCGCGAAAGACTTGAAATCAAGCTGGAAGCTTCGCAAAGCGAACTTGGTAAATCGAAGGCCGAACTTGAGAAGGCTACCTGCGAGATGGGCCGCAGCAGTGCCGACTGGGAGTCTACAAAGCAGCGAATAGCACGACTGGAACTGGAGAATGAGCGACTGAAACACGATCTTGAACGTTCGCAGGTACTCGTGCATTATGACCATCTCTATCATAGCCCACTTACTAAACACTCATCATTTGTATGTGTGCATTTTTCTGTGTGGTTGCTACCTACTTTTTTTTACTATGTTTACTACTATATCATAAATATTTCTATATATATACCTATATATAAATATAAATATATTTACATGGACACATTACTACAACAATTATTTGCATCCTCTATCCAACTACAACAACAACAACAACAAAAAATCACTCTTCTAAAAAAAATAATTATCTAAACATAAACAACAATAACAACAAATAGATGCAGCTAGAAGAACAAACCACACTACACAAAGTAAGAGCCTAATTTTAGTAAACGAAATTAATTTCTCTTTTTATTATTATTATTTATTTGTACTAAATGCAAGATTTAGCAAAAAAGTTTTTAGTGTATTATGATCCTTTATAGTATTTATTGCATTTAATTAGTTCCAGCAGGTTCCAGAGAATTCTCTATTTATTTCAAGTTAAATTGTTTGCTTTTTTAAACCCGCACTAGACTTGTCCCATAAGTATTTTCTAAAGTTATAAGCAAATATATGTAATACATAGTTAGTAATAATCCGATTTAACAAGCACTTTTTATATGCCACATACATATACTCAAAGTCGCATTGCACACATAACACATAAATAGACTGGCTACAAATATAGTTTCTAAATTAATGCAACTGCATTCATCTACTTTTGGGTTCTGTTCATTCCAATCAATTCCAGTTTGCATAACTAAGCTAGCTATAATACCTATTGTACAATGTACAAGTATTTATCAAGATTTAACTGATGCTGAACATGCATATCGTAATGTAATTTACAGAATGTACAGAAATTAATGTTCGAAACGGGAAAAATATCGGTAAGTTGGCCTTCTATTTACGAAGGGCGAACCCCAAGGCCTGCCAAAGACATAGCCATTTTGTTGCCTGTTTCCCAACTCACCTCAATAAGTAGCCAGTAGTATTTATCGATAGCCATAACTTAAAAGTTAAAAAACAGGACATCTTCTATTGCACAAAGCGTTAAATGCACTAACTTATATACAAAGTACATGAGCAACAAGTGCGGCAAACGATATACAAAAAAAAAGTTAATTTCAATCAAGTGAATTGAAACGTTTGTATTCATAAACAGCTAATCGATAACTTGAACTTATTATACACTATCAACATTACGTATTCGCATCGTATGCCATTCTGTTATTTACCTGCTGGACCCGAATGTTGGCTTTAAAAATTTTGTTATATATGCCTGCATTTATATATTAACCCAATTTCAATGCAATTTAACTAACTTGTGCATTTCTTTTGAACGAAACCAAAAGACGACATTTGGTCGCACAACGATGACCACCTCCCAGGAACTGGATCGTGCACAAGAGCGTGCTGATAAGGCTGCCGCCGAACTGAGACGAACACAGGCTGAACTCAGGGTGACACAGGTACGTCATTTGAGTTAACAATATTTATTTGATCTGCCAACTTTTACTATATACATAGTACATACATATGTTGTAGTATATACTGTGTTTATGCGTACTATTTTTAAGCGCTCTTTTAGTTAGTTTTACTTTATATCTATCGAAAATATGTAACAATCAAAATTCAAATACCTATTTACAAATATGTATCTATGTACACTGCTTTTGTGTGTGCGTGTATAAACTATAATACTTATTAGTGGATGATGACTTAGTCAGAACATTATATGCTAATACAACTATTTAAATACTATTTTGATACAGACTATAATCGCGTGTGTTGCTCTATTTATGTCTCTACAACTATAAATTTTTCATATTTATTTTGGTTTCATAGTTTCTACTACTTATATATGTAGTACATGAAAATGCTTTCAGTCTCTGGAAACTCTCCAGACTTGCACTCAAAACTTCTCATTTTGAAATTCAATATTTCTGAAATTTTTCACATTTCGTCGTTGTAACATAACACACACACACGCAAACACACACTCACGCACACAGATACAAGAACATCTTCAAATTGCACATGCACAGAATGCATCAAAATGTGTGTGTTACATACAAGTGCTTTCAAAAAGTCGTATATTCGATTACTAGATCCATTAAAGAGTCTAAGCTTGAATATTTAATTTTTAATATTAGTATTTGGTTTTTATTATTATTACTTTAAAGTTAATGCTTTAACGTTAGCAAAACAAAAATCGAAATCATGAAAATTTTCGGTTAACCGAATCATCTCTTCTTTGCTGTGAGCATACGTATTTGTTGTTGCTGAATAACTGCTGTGTTTATAAGCTTTGGGTCGCTTATACACCGTCAGACTCATATACACTGTCTGTCTGCTGCATCTTTTGTAAATAATCATCGCCATGAGTGACCTAAAGATTTGTTGTTATCCATCTTGTCAATGGAGCGGTATACAAACCGAAGCCTGTGTTGCATGCTGGATGTGCGACAATATGGCTCATTTAAAATGTGCCGGTCTGACCGGCCGTGTCTTTGACTTTATATGTGAGGGCAAAGGCCTAAACTGGACCTGCCCAACTTTTCGTTCCGCTGAAGTTGAGATGAAAGCCTTTATGCGCCAGACAAAACTGGGATTTGATGACCTTTATAAGGATTTTCGTTCTCTACAAGATAAGTTTTCTTCAATTTCAAGTATGTTTGGCAATTTGCAGCTTATGAGAGTTTCACCTAAGCGCAAAAAGGCAAACCTACCAGCCATTGAACCAACTTTAATAAATTCTAACCCTACAGGGCTGGACTCGCCCATAACTCCCCGTCCGTCGCAGCTTATTTCGATTGCTACACCTATACCAGTACCTTCAGCCGCTGCTAGTGACACGGCTAGTGCTGTTGCTGTTGACACTGGCGCTAGTTTGACTGTAGCTTCTACAGCTCCTACCGTTTCTGTCGAGTCTGCCACTATGAACTGCGCCACTAACAGCGTGACTGATGCGCCGTCCTCTGTCATCATTTTGAGTGGAGTCCCTATACCTGCCGCCCCGTCAACTGCTGACCCCTCGGACTCATTGGTAGGAGTGGCTCCTAAAAAGACAATCTTCGTCTCCAGGCTAATGCCATCGGCAACTGTAAATTGCATTAATCAATTCGTTTGCGAGAAGCTTAATATTTCTCCAAATGAAATTGAAGTATTTAAGTTCAATTTTAAGTATAAGCGCGATATCTCTTCGTTTAAGATTAGTGTCCCTGATTCTCTCTTTTCTGCTATACTTAATCCTTCATTCTGGCCTACTCATACTTTAGTGCATCAGTTTATTAGAAAACCTAAAAAATCTTTAGCATCTAATGTAGCTTCCTCTATAAGTGTAGTTAACACAGCTTCAAAAAACTAAATTCCGTTCTTACCATTCAATATCAGAATGTTCGTGGTCTCCTCTCTAAACTTAGTAGACTTTTCACCAATAGCGTAAATTTCGATTCTGATATTATTGCTTTCTCTGAAACCTGGCTTAATGCGTCTGTCTATGATTTTGAGATTTTTGTTAGCTCCTATGTAACCTACAGGCTTGACCGGTCTCCCGGTCGTGGTGGTGCTGTTAATGTAGCCTTAAAAATTTTAAATTTTCCAATAGGCATTGAGTTCATTGCGGTAAAAGTGTTTTTTAATAATTCCTATATCTATTTTACTTGTTCCTATATACCTCCTTGCTCCGACTTGAGTGTATATCAGAATCATCTCACTGCCATTCGTATGGTGGCTGATTCTGTTGGTACTCGGGATCAAATTGTTGTCTTAGGCGACTTTAATCTGCCTACATTATCTTGGCTTAGTTCAGTCAATTCTAGTTTTCTTTTTCCATCTGGTAATCATGAGTTTGTTACAGGACTGATTGATATCTCTCTCAGCCAAATAAATTTTATACATAATTGCTCAAAAAGAATGCTTGACCTCGTTTTTGTCAATGATAATTCTGATTTTGAAATTTCTAGGGTCTGTCCGCTCTCCGTACCCGAGGATCCGTACCATCCGACATTACAAATCTCTTTAAAATTTAATGGTCTCTACCGAAATCAGCCACATGCTCACGCTCCTCGGTATCGCTGCTTTCGCAAGTCTAATTTTGTCGGTCTTAATAAATTTTTGTCCGAAGTTAACTGGTTGTCTTTGTTGACTACTAATGACCTTGACTTATCCATTTCCAATTTCTATCGGGTTTTATACGCTGCTTTTGATCTCTTTGTCCCTTATTCTGTCCCGGCTCCTTCTTTAAAGCCGCCTTGGTTTACTACTAGTCTGTCCTCTTTAAAAAATCGCAAGTCTTCTTCTTACAAAAAATTTAAGAAATCTGGATCTCCTGTCGACTTTTATAAGTTTTCTATTTTACGCAGCAAGTTCGTCCTTCTTAACAGAATTTGCTTCAATAATTATCTTGGCCGCTGTCGGCTTAACTTCTGTAGTGATCCTAAAAAATTTTTTTCTTTTGTTAATTCTAAACGTAAATCTTCCTTATTTCCTTCATCGCTATATTTCAAAAATGAAAGCTCTACTAACAATTCTGAAACCACCGACCTGTTTGCGAAATTTTTTCAAACTACCTATTCTGTCAACCCTAATTGCATTGACCTTAACTATCCCTATAACCTACCACATTCAAATCTTATTCCTTATCCAGAAATCTTTGAAACCGACGTTTTACAATCCCTACTGTCCATTAAATCATCCTTCTCCCCTGGCCCCGATGCCATACCTAGTTGCGTCTTAAAGCATTGTGCTCACTCTCTTTTTACACCATTATCTGTTCTTTTCCGCACTTCATTAAAATATTCTTATCTTCCGGCCATCTGGAATGAATCCTTCATTATCCCTATTCACAAAAAAGGTTCCAAGTCCAACATTGAGAACTACCGCGGTATTGCCAAGCTTTCATCAATTCCAAAAGTTTTTGAAAGGATTGTAACTTCACAATTGCAACACTACTGTCGTTCTTTAATGTCGGATTCCCAACATGGGTTTGTAAAACGTCGGTCCACTTCTACTAACCTTTTAGAACTTTCGTCTCTTATTAATCTTGGTTTTACGGAAAAAAAACAAACTGATGTCATTTATACTGACTTTAGTAAAGCATTTGACTCGGTAAACCATAGTCTTCTACTTGTTAAACTGTCTCGTCTGGGGTTTCCGTCTTGTCTTTTAAATTGGATATCGTCCTATTTATCCAACCGAGTCCAGAAGGTAGTTTTTAAAATACAGAAATTATGGTCACGTCAGGGGTACCTCAAGGTAGCCATCTAGGCCCTCTTCTTTTTAACTTATTTTTAAATGATCTCCCTCAGGTAATCTCATCTTCTCACATTCTTATGTATGCGGATGATGTTTAACTCTGTATGTCCTACTCCGATAATAATAAGTACTTACTTCTTCAGCATGATTTTGATAACATGCAATCTTGGTGCAATATCAACCAACTCTTTCTCAACAAGACAAAATGTAACGTTATGACATTTTATCGTTCTGCTCCTTATTTGGCTACTTACTCTTTAGAATCTTCTACCTTAGAACGCATCAAGAGTGTGTCTGACCTCGGCATACTGTTTGACCATAAACTCAAATTTAACGATCATATTTGCAATATCGTGAATAAAGCCAGGGGTGTTCTTGCTTTTATTAAGAGTTGGTCTAAAGAGTTTAACGACCCTTACACAACCAAATTTCTTTATATTTCTCTCGTCCGTCCAATTTTGGAATATTGTTCCTGCGTTTGGAGCCCTCAATACCACCTTTATCAGGACATGATTGAGTCCGTACAAAAGCAATTTCTCCTTTTTGCACTTCGTGGCTTAAACTGGGACCCAAATATCCGACTGCCGCCATATTCTGATAGACTTCGCCTTATAAAATTGCCTTCCTTAAATCATCGCAGAACATGCCACGGCGTGTTATTCTTGCATAAACTGTTACTCGGTCTTATCGATTCCAATGTACTCCTTAGCAAAGTTACTTTGGTCATACCATCCAGAGTAACTCGTAATTTTCGACCCTTAGCCTTACAATTTTGTAGATCTAATTATGCTTTGCACGACCCTTTCCGTGTCTTATGCTCTAACTATAACAACCTTTACAATTTCCTCTCTTTCGAGCGGTCTATTCAATCTATCACTTTTTCTATCTTAATTCATCTTGACTTGCCACTTCGAGCATCCTTGACCAATCCTATATTATGAGTCACCCACTTGGTCAATGGTGATCCATTGGCTTTTTTTGCGATATAATGTTTAATTTTTATCTTGCTTCCTTTTTTCAACTTTAATATTGTAAATCCAAGTTTCTGGCCAGTTCTTGATGTGAGTTGGTGCATATCATTAAAAAGTTCACCCATCGGGCTAGAGACGCGGATTAGTTCATATCAATTCCCTCGCTCTATTTTCTTTTCTAAATAAATTATATGTACTTTTTTATAATATAATGTCAACTGTACGTAGTTGTACCCCTCAAATAAATAAATAGATCATAAATAGATCATACTCTTGCAAAATGATGAAAAACCAGATATACCTATTGTGTAATAGCAAAACAGAGTGAAATAAAAGCTTTGCAAGAGTATGGTATTGATCAGAGCCGCTATTTATCCCTTTTTCACTTTACTGCAAATTCGGTATTATTGGAGTAAAGAAGATGAAATATCGATTTTTTTTTATAAAATGGTTTA
Source organism: Chymomyza costata (assembly GCA_018150985.1). Taxonomy (NCBI): domain Eukaryota; kingdom Metazoa; phylum Arthropoda; class Insecta; order Diptera; family Drosophilidae; genus Chymomyza; species Chymomyza costata. Next base: position 366,978 of record JAECWU010000190.1, on the reverse strand, counting down.
TTTACGAGTTTTTTATTTTTTTTTTGTCGCGGTGCCTAACTTAAACTAAATATTATGTGTTTAAAAAAAATGAACTAAAATTTTAGCATACTAGTTCGCATGCAGTGAAATGCTCTTTTTTTTCAGAGTTCTTATTTACCCTTTTTGCGCTTTACAACACTGATGTAAAAGTATACCCATTAAGTTTCGATTTTTGTAAACTCCTATTTACATTTTTTACAATGTATACTAAAACAACCAATTTATCTAAATCGTTGTGCTTACATTCATTTTTATAGGGCGAAACAGAAAAACGTTTTGTGAGTAAATGCTTCCAACCAAAACACACAAACACAAACACACACACATACAGCAAACATTACAAAAACCAAAATGATTTTTATAAAAAAAAAAGAATACTACCATAACCGATTTTGAAATAAATCATTTGGTCATAAAACAAAATGAAAACACAATACTTGTTATATACTTGTCACGTGTTTAGTTTATTGTAAAATAAATTGCTAAGCATAAATAAGCACATTAACATACATACCACAAATAAGTACATAGATTATTATGTAAATCATGCTCGTACATAAGGCCCTTGCTCATAAATGTTCGTATATTTCTTACAAGTTTCTGTTGTTCAATTTAACCTCTTAAGATTTTCATCCTCAATATATTCTTAACCCCAAAAGAAGAAATAGAAATTCAAAATCTTATTGCAAAAACTTTTAGCGAGAGAATAAAAACTTAATAGTGAAAATTAAAGGGAATGCATTATAAGGGATGACGTGTGTCGACGTCGCTGCCGCCACTAATTCCTATATACATGAGATAGGACCGTGGCGACCACTGGTTTATAGTATCAACAAAAAATTTAATTAGTTTTGCGCCACTTGACTTTGACATTTTAACGAAAAAAAAATATATATTTATAGAGATTCGAGATTTGAGATTCGAACAAAATATAGAATAGTGCGTTGAGCCGTCTTTTGTTCCAAAGCTTTACAATCCAGTCGATGTGCGTAGCTCGATTAGCTCGAAGCTAATTCAGTGGCTTGGATAAGTTAGAATATACTCAAATATTGCTGTATTGTGGAAAAACACAACTCCTCTGATAGCTACTTTTTGAACATCTAAATTCTCTACTGGAATGTTATCTACAAAGTAACTCCGTGTCTTCTGCTGCTGCAACGATTCAACAGATTCAGAAGAAAATGAAAAGATGAAGTAGCACACTCTCTTATTAGTACTAATAAAATCTCTTGGAAAGGAAGTTACGACATTTGCATCTGCTCAAACCGTGTTAGGTGTTGGCTTCTACTTGAGTTTTCATGCGGCGAAAAAATGCTATCTAAATTGCAACGAATACTAACGTAAAAAAGAAAAAATATATGACAGTATTTTTATAGAACATTGAATTTGTTGCAGAGAGAGAATAATAGTTGTGCAATGATCACGCAATGATATTGTATCTCGAGGTATCACAGTCACAGAGTGCCCTATTCAAGTCCGAAGAGTTAAAGAAGATTAGCAAATATTTTAGAAGCTGTTTTTGTCAATTGCTTAGTAAATATCCACGAGATAAAGATTGAGAAATAATAGATAAAAAAAGTTTTTTTTTTGTCAACGAAAGAAAGGACTACAAGTTTAAACTATCTAAGCTTCTTATAAATTAAAATATATAAAGGGGTTATTAGTTATGAGAGTACACAAAAAGAGAAAGCATCTTATGTAGAGTACATGTGAACCGATTTATTTGAGAGATTAGTCTTTGATTCCGAAACACAAACATTTCACACCTTTCACATACATATTTGTACAATTAAGCATAAGCTTTTATTTTATTTATGTCTCTACGCTTTGGAGTTTTTTTATACATTTACCTTGTTCGTTTGCTCCAATATAATATGCATTTTAATAATATCCTTTCGTTGCTAATGTTCAATTGACGTCATTGTGTCGCCTGCAACGCTCATCGATTCTTAACTTTGCCTCGCTCGCTAGCTTTAATCGTTGTATTTGTAATATACTATACTTTTTAAATTTACTTAATTCGTAAATTCATATCTGCTCGTATTTGTATTCGTATTGGTAACGCTCATCTAAATCAAATTTATATTAAGTATATGTAGTAAACCAGTCAGTTACAAAAATTCAATTCAGTCAGTCATTTAAGACCACGTTCACATGGTACCTGTAAATAATATCCGTATCCAAAATCCAATTTACCCCAAAACAACGAACACCATTTCGAATAACAAACCAACGTTATTGCAAAACAACGCAGTCGGATGCGGAGCGTGCACGCGAAGAGGCAGCAGCCCTGCAGGAGAAGCTTGAGAAGAGTCAAGGCGAGGTCTACCGTCTAAAGGCGAAACTGGAGAATGCTCAGGGCGAACAGGAGAGCTTGCGCCAGGAACTGGAGAAAGCGCAGAGTGGTGTCTCTCGCATTCACGCCGATCGGGATCGGGTATGCAAAACGTAGCACTAACTAGTTAAACTCCCAAACCCCATTAACAAACCACAATGACACTCACGCGTATTCCACACTGTGAATTCGTGTGCAGGCCTTCTCCGAAGTCGAGAAGATCAAGGAGGAAATGGAGCGCACACAGGCAACGCTCGGCAAAGCGCAGCTGCAGCATGAGAAGCTGCAAAACTCATTGGATAAGGCTCAAAACGAAGTCGATCACTTACAGGATAAGCTAGACAAGGCCGGAACCGAAAATCGAAGACTGGTGCTCGAAAAGGAGAAACTTACCTATGACTACGACAACCTGCAGTCGCAACTGGATAAAGCGCTTGGTCAGGCGGCGCGCATTCAAAAAGAGCGTGAAACTCTTACCCTTGACACGGATCGCATTCGTGAGAAGCTTGAAAAGACGCAGGTATGTTGCGCCCCCACGCTGAATGGTTCAACTATCAAAACCCTTCATCAAGTTTACGTACAAGGCACAGTACAATAAGATTTACATATGCTCATACTCACACTCACTCAAACATCTCCATATAAAAACATGTGTAGACTTTGTGAACTTGCATTTTCGATGTTTGTTTTTGTTGTAATTGTGTTGTAAAAGCTCACTTTCCATAATATACATAAACAACATGTACACCCACCCACCACATCTTCTCGTACATATTTCTAATATATAGGTATATACATATATATATATATATATAAATATACATACTTCCTACATACATAAATGTATCTACTATCTTTTAACTATGTAACTGCTATGTATGTGTTCTACATACAACAACTTCTCCGACACTCCTATGACAAACCCATAACAACCATCATATAGATGCAACTAGCGCGTATTCAAAAAGAACGGGATCAATTCTCCGACGAGCTGGAGACGATCAAAGAACGCTCGGAATCTTCACAGACACTACTTATGAAGGCAGCTCGCGATCGCGAAGCTATGCAAACTGATCTCGAAGTTTTAAAGGAACGCTACGAGAAGTCCCATGCCATACAGCAAAAACTTCAGGTAATTTCTAGCAACAAGTGTAACAAGCACCACAACAACAATCCACACATCACTTTCTATACTTGTCTAACAATCTACTAAAAGGAGGTATAATCAATTGGCTTTATATACATACTACTACTATACATACATACATATGTTATACTGCATATCACTGAAAAAAGCATGTGAACTGAAAAAACAATACAAATGAATTGGCTGTTTGTAAATTTGTAGCTTTTTGACCACTGCTTCGTGCATACCTTCAAATAAAATGTTGCCATGGCTTCAAGTTCCACCACTCAGCTCAAAGTATCAAATTGTTTTACTCTTTTGCAGATGGAACGAGACGATGCCGTCACAGAGGTTGAGATTCTCAAGGAGAAGCTTGACAAGGCATTATATGCAAGTCAAAAACTTATCGACGAAAAGGACACGAGCAACAAAGAGTTTGAAAAAATGCTTGAAAAGTACGATCGGGCACAGAACGAGATATACCGATTGCAGTCTCGCTGTGATACCGCCGAAGCAGATCGCGCCCGCCTTGAAGTAGAAGCTGAACGTTCTGGACTAGCTGCATCCAAGGCGCGAGAAGATCTTCGCAAGCTGCAAGATGAAAGCACACGTTTACAAGAGGCCTGTGATCGCGCCGCTCTTCAATTAAGCCGTGCCAAGGAGTGCGAAGATAATGCGCGCAGCGAACTTGAACATCACCGAGATCGCTTTGATAAAATGCAAACGGACATACGACGTGCCCAAGGTGAAAAAGAGCACTTCCAATCTGAGTTGGAACGGGTTACCTACGAATTGGAACGTGCACATGCTGCGCAAACAAAGGCGAGCGCAAGTGTTGAGGCGGCCAAGGAAGAAGCTGCCCACTATGCAGTAGAGCTTGACAAAATGCGCGAGCGCTATGAAAAGAACCAAGTGGAACTGCGTAAGCTGCAGGACACAGACACGTTTGGCCGCGAGACTCGACGTCTTAAGGAGGAGAACGAGCGCCTACGCGAAAAGCTCGATAAGACCTTAATGGAGCTGGAAACAATACGGGGCAAGTCACAGTACGAGTCAGAATCCTTCGAAAAATACAAAGACAAGTATGAAAAAATCGAGAATGAAATACAGAATATGGAATCAAAGCTGCACGAAACTAGCTTACAGCTGGAGCTTTCCAAGGGTGAGGTAGCCAAGTTATTAGCCAGCCAAGATAAACAGCGCAGCGAGCTTGAGCGCGCCCACATAGAGCGCGAAAAAGCACGGGACAAGCATGAAAAACTGTTAAAAGAAGTCGATCGTTTGCGCCTACAACAGTCCTCGGTGAGCCCTGGTGAACCGGTGCGCTCGTCCGTTTCAGCGGGCGAGCGGCAAGAGATCGATCGGCTGCGTGATCGCCTCGAAAAGGCACTGCAGTCGCGCGATGCAACCGAACTGGAGGCCGGTCGCTTGGCCAAGGAACTGGAGAAGGCACAAATGCATTTGGCAAAACAACAAGAAAATACAGAGTCCACGCGTATTGAATTTGAGCGCATGGGCGCCGAGCTGGGCCGTCTACATGATCGCCTGGAAAAGGCTGAGTCGGAAAAGGAGGCGTTACGGCAATCCGTACGTAACGGTGGTGCTACCGCATCCGCGCATCCACAACTTGAAAAACACGTGCAGAAACTGGAGAGCGATGTAAAGCAGTTAGCCATGGAGCGCGAGCAGCTGGTGCTGCAGCTCGAAAAGAGCCAGGAGATTCTCATGAACTTCCAGAAGGAACTGCAAAATGCCGAAACCGAATTGCAAAAGACTCGCGAAGAAAACAGAAAGTTGCGCAACGGACAGCCTGTCGCACCTGCTGCTCCCGCCGAATTACAAGCATTGCAAAAAGAGGTTCAAGTACTGCAACAGAAACTGCAGGAGTCCGAGAAGGCGCTGGCAGCGGCAGGTCAGCAACAAGCAGCAGCAACTGCGGCAAACGCGCAGGGCGCTACCAGAGAAGAGATCGAACAGTGGCGCAAGGTTATTGAGCAGGAGAAATCTCGCGCAGACATGGCCGACAAAGCGGCACAGGAAATGCATAAGCGTATACAGGTAAGTGCCAGTGGCAGCCTTGACTTAATATACTTGAGAATAATATGCGGCATCTATCGTATTATCACAGCTTATGGACCAACACATTAAGGAACAGCACGCCCAGATGCAAAAAATGCAGCAACAAATTGCCCAGCAACAACAACAAGTTCAGCAGCAGCAACAACAGCAGCAAGCAGCAGCGGTTAGTGGCGTCGACCCCAAAGAACTTGAAAAGGTTAAAAGTGAACTGCAGACAGCCTGTACGGAGCGTGATCGTTTTCAGCAGCAACTGGAACTGCTTGTACAGGAACTGGAAAAGAGTCAGGTAAATTGCAACAACAGTAAAGTCCCATCAGAATGGTTCCAAAATAAGTTAAACATTCTTTCAGGTGTCCAATCAGGAGCAAGCCAAGCAACTGCAGGCTTCGCAACAACAAGTCCAGCAATTACAACAGCAAATCCAAACTCTGCAACAACAAATGCAACAACTGCAACAAGCTGGCAGCGCGGGAGCCGCAGCCACCGATGTACAACGGCAACAGTTGGAGCAGCAACAAAAGCAGCTTGAGGAAGTGCGCAAACAAATCGATAACCAAGCAAAAGCAACAGAGGGCGAACGTAAAATTATCGATGAACAGCGTAAGCAGATCGAAGCTAAGCGAAAGGACATTGAAGAGAAAGAGAAGAAAATGTCTGAATTCGATGTGCAGCTTCGTAAGCGCAAGGAGCAAATGGATCAGCTGGAAAAGTCGCTGCAAACGCAAGGCGGTGGCGCAGCAGCGGCTGGTGAGCTTAACAAAAAGCTCATGGATACGCAACGACAGCTCGAAGCGTAAGTTCAACAGCTAACCAAATGCAATATAATAAATAAAAATAATTTAATTATATTTTATATATGTATAGCTGTGTCAAGGAACTGCAAAATACAAAAGAGGAGCACAAGAAGGCGGCAACTGAAACGGAGCGTTTGCTGCAATTGGTACAAATGTCACAGGAGGAGCAAAATGCCAAAGAGAAGACCATTATGGATTTGCAACAGTAAGTTGACAAAATGCTCTTTAGATAGCGCAATATACTTTAAAAGAAAATAACTAATTTCTTGCCTGAATCCTTTCCAGAGCCTTAAAGATCGCTCAAGCTAAAGTCAAACAAGCACAAACGCAACAACAACAACAACAGGATGTAAGTACAAAAGATACAAAAACCTTAAGTGTACTTTTATATTACTAATATCATATGTATCTGTATCTTTTTCTATATACAGGCCGGACCAGCTGGCTTTTTGAAGAGCTTTTTCTAAACAGTGCCTAGCACACACACACACATACAACTTACATACATAAACACAAATACACCTCTACACTTGTACTATGTACAATATTTATACTACACAGCACTCTCAGCAACTATTTTGTACACTTACAACCGAGACTATGCAGAATTTCTTCTATGTACTATGTATTTTTATTCACCTACTCACATATGTATATGCATACATGCATAGCAATTTCTACATGACAATTTTTCGATATTTATGTACAGGCTGCCGCCATACTCAAATTATGAATGCATTTAAGGGTCAGCTCTGAAAGCGTAAATTGCGATTTTCTTCTTTTCTCGCTTTAGTTTCCATGATCTCTTGAACTTAGGATATAAACATTTTTGTGGTTCTCTTTTTCGCTCAGACATTTTTTTTTGCGCACTCTCTTCTCTGAAGTTATGAATTTTACTATACGAATTAGCCGCCGATGCGCCAAAAAGTAGACCACGTTTCACACAGGCACTTCATTAACTTAATATATTGCATACAACATACATACCATATCTTTACATAAATGGGTATATGAGATAGTAGATTTTTCCCAGAAGCCAGAGGCACATATGTGATTCAGCAAGACAAATTTATTTACAAATACAAAATAATAATGCATATACTACATAATATGCACCTAAGTGCATTCATTGTACACGAAGTCACATACATACATATACAGACATATGTAAGTATATTGTTGAATAGAAGTGCATGAGAAAAATATATATATTAACTAATTTAATGTTATTTATATGGTAGCCTCTGTTATAGATAGTTTAATAACCAATGCAAAAAAAAAGAGAAAAAAATCAATAAAAATATAAAACAATAAACTACACCTGTACTGGTACTATTCAAGTATATACGAGTATACTCGTACATATATATTACGCTGTACATAACAAGTAGATACGCAAATGTAGAGCAATACATTATAAATAATTTTATAATAAATATTCAAACATATTTCAAAATGGATATAAAATTAATTTACAAAATATGTTATAACATTTATGAGAATAAAAAGTACATAAACATATAAGTTACGTAGCCTTTAACCGTGTACCAAAGAAATTATTCAACAAAAATATATACATATATACAATGAACTAAAGAAATTCCAATAAACTACTCAAATATTAAAATTAAACTAAACTTCTAAAAATGTTAAACAATTTTCTCAATTTCAATTTTTTAAGCTCATCTAGTATTTTCTTTTTTTGAGTAAACAAATTTCCCTTACAAAGCTAAGACACAAACCATACGTATGTACTTATCTCTCTACTTTTCTTTCTTTCATTTATGTATTCTAAAAGTTTGCTTAGTTCAAGGAATATAGTTTGTTGATACTAGTTAACGAACTTATATAGTCATCCATTTTCTTTAGTTGAACAAATTATTGTTGTCACAGCTAAAAAAAAAATATAGATGTATATATATACATATTTATTGTAGTTACTATAAATGTATGTAGCATTAAACATATAGGAACAAATGTAGCTATCAAATTTTTATTTTTAAGCAGCCATCAAATTAATATCATGTGCAATAACAACAATAAAAAAATAAAGAGCAAAACGTTCAATTTGAATTATTTTGTTGCTCTACTTCTTAAAACTTTTCGATGGCATAATTTAAAGCGTTAAAATCATGTAAAAAGTTTATCACTGCCAAATAGTCAAAAGAAAATTGTATTATAAAATATATAATTGATATCAATAATAAAAAAAAATAAATAAATTGATTGAAAAATTTATACAAGTTAATTTCATATGTTATGTATATTGTTATTTATTGAGTTGTTAAGTTATTTAAATAAAATAATGAATTAACAACATTTAAAAACATTGCATAAAAAAAATTAAACGCAATCATATCACATAAAGTATATAAAATCTTGCATGCAAAATTCAAAAGTATAACACAAATATTTATAAAACGATAAATATATACATACAAAATAAATCATAACAACCGATCTGTCATTTAATTAATTTATAACATCTTTGGCTTAAATAAAAAAATAATAACAACAAGACAACAAACTATGCACAAATAGTACATTATATACTTAAATTAAAATCCAAGGGATTGATCACATCAATTGGATGCAAACGAAACTACTCAAGTTGCGACAAGTATCTATAACAAATATATATAGCAGAGCAGCGAGCATCCACAACGCATAAAAGTATGCTATGCATATTTTAGAAAATTCTTGAGGAACCAAAAGCAATGTGACAACGCCTACTTAGCGAAGACGCAAACCAATACAAGTACATATAGTTAATTTCATAGACAATTAATTAATAAATAAATAGAAAAAAAAAAAAGAAATGAATCAAGTTTATTAATTCGCAGAATCCATTTTGAATATGCGTTTAGCTTTTGTCATGTTATATACTTCTATTAGATACTTCTCGTCTAGGTAGCTACAGATAAACGACCAATTAAAAGAATGTGGATAAATCGTATGTGCAAAGATTACGATACAAATAAAAATAACTACAAATGCGACAGCTAACATATATGTATATTGTATGTACTATGTAGCTATATACTATACACTCAACCGATTAAATATCGTTGTTATATTCAACTATGTAGAACTTTTTCGGTCAAGTTAAAATCAGAGGGATTGTTTGTTTTATGTACATAATAATGTTAATGGCCTTGCGCTAACCCGAAAAAAACAATACATGAATTCAGAGTAAAGTAATCCTGAAGCCTGAAGTTAAAAGTGACCCCAAAAGTGTATATAATTAGACGTATTCAAGATGTATATAAAATGCATATTACTATGCACTATGTACATAAGCAGGATATTGATTGTTCATGCATACAAACAATTTGAAAACTAAAAAAACAATTAAAGACAAATCATCACGAGAGGACACATCACAGGCGACATTCAAAATTCAAAAAAAAAAAAAAAAAAACAAAAACAGATACAGATACAAATATACTTATATACACTATATCGACAATACTTTTATACACAACGCCGACACGCCTCAGAAATACACTCCTACACATAACACAAGAGACACATACTCTATGTATTTAACACTATTAACATTAAGATTTGTTGGACAATTTGAACATTTTGATACTGCGTGAAAATTTGAAGCCAACATATCTAAAAGATCATGTACAAAATAATTAATCTATGAAGTCGTTTAAAAAATAGCAAATCAAATAAAACTAGAGCTAACGCTAAAGTTGTTAAAAGATCTTCTGGTTTAAATTTTTTCACTCAAAGTATGAGTAAAACTTGCCTTTAACTTATGTACTAAATAACCAAAACAACTTGCGGTACATAGTCTATAAACCTATATATGTATATATATATATAATATATATATTATATATATATATTATTATATATAAATAAAAACATAAAGATGCATAAAATACATTTAACTCTATAGTTAAAAACAATTAAGAGATAAACAATTTAATCATATTATCCCCGCCGTCGTGTACCCTACTCTTAAATGATTAACTCTAAAATGTTATAGTCGTAAAATTAAATACAAAATAAAACAACAAAAAAACAATAAAAATAAAAGCTTCAACTTTTTCTATACAAAACTCTAAGAATTCTAATTCTATTATTAGCTAAATTTATAACTCAAATTGAATATTACTACATCACGAAGCGACTTCAAATAGATCGTATAGTTATATATAATATAATAGGACTTACCTCCATACGAGTACACCAGTGAAGGAAACGCCTTATTTTAAGGACTAGTATTTACGATTGCCAAGATTTCAAAGCAATATGGCTGATTTCTTTATTTATTTCTTTTTTATTTAATTTCGTGTGTATTTTCTTCTATTTTTCTTAGTCTTTTGTTTAAAATGTAAATTCTGCGTTTAATGGATTATTTATATATGAATGTACATAGAGCTACCAAAAACAAAAAATGGAAAAAACAACCGTACATAGATATGCATATACTAACTTAAAGCGCAAGAAATATTTATACAAATACATACAGTAGGCATATACATACATACATACTATATGTAATACTCGAATACTCGAACATTAGAGAATCGTGGTAAATAGCTATATCAACCGATTAACAACAATTACTTAGCATTGACAGAAACTTAATAATAATAAAAAAGAGATAACGATGAAAACAAATAATATAAACAGCAGCAAAGAGAACTAAAACAAATTTTTTGTAAACATATTTTTAAACAAGTTCGGTGATCTACGATATTGAAAATAAACAGCAAGAAATATTAATTTAAAAATTATTAAATAAATATATATAATATATTAAATTAAAATTAAAAAGTTAATGCACTATATGCATTAACATCCATATATATTTAAATAAATCGTGCAAGTACATGTATTGTATATTAATTATACGATGTTTTTTAAGAAAATAAAAATACTTATATACATAAGCTTATATTTATAATATATATATATATATATAGAAATATATATATGCATATATATAGAAACATATATGAACTACATAAGTTTACAAGGTACATAAATAAATAACAAAAAAACAACAAAAACGCAACCACAGCAAACTACAAAGTAATACGTACATATATAAAAATAAACATAACAAAGTAAATAAATTTATTCTATACATAAATACAGAGAAGAATGTTAAAGAGAAATGAAGCGTTTATTTGAAACATGTTCATGTTCATTAAATATAAATGTCATTAAAAATGTTCTTCGAAACTGCCTACCACTACCAATAAAATATATTTCAAATAATATGAGAAAATCAAGCCGCCTTTTTTTGTATCGATAGATTATAGTCGATATAGTCGATAAGCTATGCAGAAATCCAATGAGCAAAATGAGTATAAAAACCAAGAGGCGAAGACTTCGCTGTTAAACTAACAGAGGGCCCAGCACTTCGCTGTTAAAAAATGTTGGGTTGTAAAGCGCCATCTAGTATTCGTTTTAAGAACATTGGACGTTTTAGTTAAGTAACAAACCACATGTCGGTTAACAGGGCCTGGCATTTGTCTCTCAGAGAGTACCAAATAGACAGAGGCGAAGTACTCTAGTTCTTAAGTTATTTTATTGTTTAATATATTAAAATTAATTAAATATATAAATAATAATGAATTCACTGCAAAAAATGCGTCTGTTGGTACGCGATCAAATGCACGTGACGCAATCTTTTTGTTTGAGCAGAGCAAAACCACAAAATATAAACCGAAAAAGTTTTTGTAAACTTACTAAAACTTTATTAAATAAATAAATAAAATGTACTGAAAAATACAATTTTTTCTTGACAAAAACAAGAAAAATTTAAAAAAATATCAGAAATTTTAAAAAATAATAAAAAAGAATTAACCTTTGAAATTGATCTCTGTACCGGGTATAAACAACAAAAACCTTTTAAAGGATTTATTAATTGTGTCTTAAATAATATTATTAATTAAATTATATTTTTGATTAAGAAATTTGATTTGAAAAATCGAGTCGGTTGGATTTGAAAATGTGTTATATGTTATATGTGAAGATGAAATAAATTTATGTTTCAAAGCAGCTCCTTTTGGTATCGGTAAGCAGTATGGAACTACTTTCAAGCAGTTCTGTAGTACTGACTGCAGTGCTAAGCAGTTTTCCAGTGCTAAGCAGTGATCCACTGCTTATTGACAAAAACGCCTTTAGTATTTTTATTATTAATAGATTTAATTTTTAAAAGAAATAAATAAAATAAAAAGCAATGACGTAAAATAACTATTTAGACTCGTTAAAGAGAATTAGTTGAGTTTGAGCCAGTCCTTACTAAGTACTAGTTAGAAGATTGCACACAACTTACTGCACTTCAACTTATAATAAAAAAAAAGATTCGGACTTCCAGCTCCAAAAACATGGTTGAATATAGGTATATATTTATCATCGAATATGTATCTACTACACACATACATATATGTACATAAAGCATATTTACCTACTATGTACATGAAATGTAATATACATATACATGTATGTTTATATGCTCTATTTACACGGCCGCCTACAATTGGATTACCCCTACGCGTGCTTTTCTCTGCTGTTGCTCCTTATACCAAAAACAAAGGTCGTTTCCACATAACAGACGCCAACGTCAGTTAACCTCCCAGCTAACCAATCCCTAGACAATTTCCAAGTGTGCCGTGCTCCGCGCTTTATGCTCAGTGGAATCTGTGGCGCATGTGTTAAAAGCTCTGTACAGTGTCCCTCTGCCTTCTGGGCGACCAACTTGTCCGCCAGTGGCTGCTCTTTATCGATTGACCCACTTCGAGTTCCTTGCATAGATACATAATATACATAACATAGCTGGGGAAGTTGGAGGTTTTTTATAAGTTTTTTATTTGCACTAGTTTCGCAGCAAATACAATATTTGGTTGCTTTGTTCGTATCCTTTGTCAGGGCAAATAGAGAAGCGAAAAGCAAGTAACCGCATCTTTCGTCCTTTTAACGTCCTTTCCACAGCCACATATATATGAAAGCTTTGCAACTTAATTGCACGATTAGGCTTGTATAAGCATATGAGCACACCTACATACATATGTATAACATATTTTGGGCTTCATGGTGTAGTCTTGAATGATGTCTTGAAAAGTTTTGATGCCATACCATACTTAAGTATGTTATACTAAACTCCTATAGCATATGCAAAGATAAGCATCTAAACGAAATACATGTATCCATGAATAAATATATGTACAAGTCATTGTATGTAGAATATGCATAAAGAAAAAAAATCGCAAAAATAGCAGTAGTCGGATGAATTAAGATCTCCTCTTCGATTAATTAAGTTGAAATTAAAAGAAATTCAGAAACAACCTAACAACAACGAGAAAACTAAGTAGTCCAATATGTGCGAGATACAAAAATGTTTGTATGTTGTTTATATGTATGCATGTATACCATATGTATTAGTGTACCAAAGGCTTGTACCAACTGTTTTATACAAAAAAAAAAAAGAAGTAAAACACATACAAGCATATGGATACATATCCATAAGTACTTTTATGACACGTGTAATTGACCTACTTTCTCTACTCGAAAGAACCGTGTCGCAGCTCAAAAAAGAAAACAAACACATAGAGAAGACATGTATGTATGTATGTAAGTATCTACAAGTATATATGTACTGCTATTGGAATAACGAAAACCTTCGTGAACAGCTGCAAACGCAGATAGTGTGCCTCAAAATGTTTGATACTTCCAGCTTATTATCTATTAAATGTTACTAATATTGCATTTTGGGAAATATTAAATTATGTTTAAGGCGAGCATACATATATGTGTATATATATGTACAAACATACTTTTGGTATATACACGTCAGACAAAATTCAACAAGCACTAACCAAGCTGTATCTAAGCTTTTAAAAAAACAAAAGCTTGGTTAGAGCTTTAAGCTCTTTATTGTCGCTGCTCTTTTATTCTACACATATACTCTAACGTACGAATGTATCTATGTATCTTTGTACAAAGCGACATACACATACATTCGCAATCGCATATGTGTGCACATAGTTTGTAGCGACTGAACAGCCATCAACGATAACGACCTATTTATTTAAGTTCTAGCTTCAAACTACACAGCTGCAGCGCCACATGATTTCATGAGATACATACATGCACTCACATACACAAAAAAAATCTCTAATGGAATTTGCTGACTTCAAAGTGAACAATGCAGAAAATTAAAAAATATATATACTGGGTATTAAAAGCGAAACAAAACTTAGCGCTAGAAAATAATTAGCCTTAGAGTAAGAGCAGTTGGAAGGCGTATCTATGAGATACATTCATATACTAAATACACATACATATGTATGGCGTAGTTGACTGTAATTAATTAGTTTTAGAAGCTGCCCTGTCCATACTCTTTATACATACTAGTATCTGTAGTCTGTTGTCTGTGTCTGGCTGGGTACATTTGTAGGTGAAATTTGTATCTATGGCCCTTTGGCTCAAGTTTGCCAAGCTCTAACTAATTGACACTTGCAGTTTAAAGTATAAAATAACAAAACTCGCGCAATTAGATATTATTGATATTGATGCACACAAAAGTATGGTTTAATTGAACCAATGCGTCAGTATCCAAAAGATACTTGCCGCTTCAATAGTTGCCAGCAACAATGTACTTTATACTGTATCTGCTTTGTCAGCAGTCTGTTCAATAAGTCCGGCTATTTTTACTTGCTGATGTAATCAAATGCTTTGCCAAATTGTCTAGATACAACTGATTACAGTTTTTCACACCGACCGTTGGTCGCATACTATCTATACTACTAAATTAATAAAAATATTGATACATATGAGAGATAAATAGAGAAAACATTTGGGAAATATTTTTTTTTTTTGTATATATACCTGTATATATTTAGATACTAACAAGCGCAACGCTAGGCTTAAGACCGTATAAGATATTTAGAAATCTTATTTTCTGCAGTTCAAAATTTGTTCCTTAAATCGACATAGAGGTAAAAACAATGCCATAATATAAACGACAAATTTTTCAGTTTAAATTTTATTGTTACCCACATATAAGAGTATGAAATATGGATAGGATTCGTTCTAGAACCATTATGAACATATGCACAACTTTTTCCTTAAATAAAAATATTATTTTCTTTCAGACATAGCCACTTAAAATAAAAACATTCAATGTTAATATAATATTATTCTAATCATCATATGCATAAGTTTTTAATTTTATTAAATTATCTTGAGATATTAGTTCAGAGAAACTTTAAAATACCCTATGTCCCTATGGTTGCAGAGTATAATTGACAAAGAAAGAAAGGTTATAAATATTTTAAAGTATTGGAGCTCTGTTGATTCTAAGTCTAAACATATATGTATTATTAATCTAGCAAATACATACAAGACTTTTGTAATACAGTTGTTCATAACTTAAAACTCTATTCTAATTGATCCATTATTAAGCCTTTGCTTATTCCACTTGGATCAAGATTTGGATAGCAAATCCCCGTAAAAGGCCACTGGGGTCTTGAGCAAGTTTCCTGTCTAGTTATCAACTTCTTGCGTCTCTTTGCATCACGCTTAAAGCGTTTCATATAGGTATATTTCACATAAATCTTTCCACGTCTATTTTTACGATAATAGCTAAGCTTCTCCTTAGGAAATAGAGCCAAGATCTCACTTTCAAGCAAATGACTTCGCTGCAGCGTCATGTGCAACTGGTTTCCTCCATAATAATTGCAGATAAGCTGTATAAGTAGTAAACGCTGCTCCAATTGAAGCTCCACATTTTGTCCCCGCAATTCCAACAGTGATTGACCCTTGACGCCAGAGGCTTCCAAAATACTCAGCACCGAAATTTCCCCATCGATCGCGTCGCAGTCGATAATTTCCGAAGGAGCTTTGTGTTCCACTTGTTGAGGTTGACCTAAATCGATTTGATCATTTAAGGCCAGGGGTAGAGTATCCATTTCATTCAAAGCTACAAATGGTTCTGGAATCATCAACGCATTCGTCTTGTCGTCCAACAAATCTGCACATGGCTGTTGCTGCTGTTGTTCCGTCGCTCTAACGTCCTGGTTCTGATTGGAAACCCGATGCTGATGCAAAGATTGATGAGTACAGGAGCAACCACCACAGTATGACAGCACAGGAGAGTCCTGCAACGGCATGTTAAGCCAGCGCCGCCAATGTTCAAGATGATGTTCGAATCGAATGCGCGTACCATATTTAAAGTTACGAAGGACTTCGGCTAAATGATGTCGCTTTATCATTTGCAGCTCCTCAATATTGATGCCTTCATCTGTGTATATACACATAGAGAACTGCTCATAAGTAAGTCTATACATATCTACGAGTATGTACATACATACATGCATACATATGTAAGTACATACTATGCGCTTTCCAGTTTCAAAAAACAAATTTGTGTTACCTTTTAAGTGCGTTAATAAGTCGCTAACATTCCAAGAGCGCAGCAATTCCGTTAGTTCGTCGAATTCGTGTCCATTGGACATGTTTCAAATTTATGTATCTATGTATGCTTGTATGTACCGTGAGCCGTGAGTTCATGTACATCCTTTCGTGGCAAACGAAAATGTGATACTGAAATTCGCAACAACGAGCGTACATACGAACACCGACAGCCAGCCCTGTATTTACATGCAAAACATATGTATACATACGCGCATTACACCCATGTATCCATGTATCCATGTATGTATGTATGTATGTAGCATGGAAAAACTTATGTACATATGCAAGCAATGTGCTATGTTTACACATAAGTATATACATACATATATCTGAATGAAAGTACATACATACTTTTGTATGCATGTATAATTTTGTTTTTAGGATTTGTTGTTGCTTATAAACACAGTCCGTAGCTTGGGTACACATGCATTCATAAGTACATGAGAATTATTTGTATGAACGTCCGAAAGTTGTAAATATGTATGTACATATGTGTATAATGATATGCAAATGAGTGCATGCCTGCATGTTAAAACATATTATGTACGTTTGTACGTTTGCATGTATGTATGTATGCATGTGCATGCAAATACGATGTAGATATGTATGCAATGCATGTACATACATACATACATACATATTTGCAAATCGGATGCGAAAAGGTCGCACATGCAGTACGCTTGTAGATTCATACATTCGTATGGCGGCGTATGTATGTATGTATGACACGTATATGCGCATGTAAGTACAAATATGTGTGTAAATCTGTATATGTATATATGTATGCATATGTAGGCATGCCATTTATTAACACATGAATGGCATGCATACATACATTTGTATTTTTTTACATACAAATCCACTCGTATGGTAGACACTACTGCAAGTCTAGACTCTTTTTTACCATCCGCGATGTATGTACATATGTATATACATACATATATATGTATGTACGTACAAACATTCATTTGAAAAAAACATTTGTACATACTATGTATGAATGTACCTTGTGTACACACTCTAGTTTTTTACCTCAACTTATATGTATATATGTATTTATACATATGTATGTATGTATGTATGTATGTGACATTTGTACATAAGTATGTATACACATTCATGTGTACTAAATATACAAAACTTAAGGTTGCCTTACAAAATTTAACAAAAAAAACGACTATGCTGCAAACATTCTAAATATGAATAGCAATAAGTTATAAATTTGCATACATATGTACATATATACAAACATAAATATGTACGTACTACATAGAGTATTCCATTGTCGTACTACTTTTTCATTTTTCGATTTTGTTTTAGTATTCGTCTGTTTTGTTTCTTGTTTCGTCGTATACATCGCTTACATTCGTTGGCGTTAAGCCCAAAGAGAATGTGTGCGTGAACGTTTAGATATGGGGGCGTGAGAAAAATTCTGTGTAATTGATAACTCACCTAATTTAATACTTTTTCTTTTTATAAAGTTTTATTTAGTTGTTCCCTTGCGTGTTTTCCCCTAACATTAACAAACTGGATTAAGTGGAAAGAAGATTAACGTTTATGTGTATACTTATACGTATGTATGTGTATGTAGAGATCATCGTAATCGGTATAAGAAACTTGTTTTTAATTGGCTCTGAAAACTATCGATGACACGATAATTATTATGTACTTGTGTAGTACATATTATGTACCTATGTGCACAAATTTTATTTTAGCACGCTTAATTCGATGGCGCAAAAAATGGGTAGAACCCAAAGTAAAAACTTTCGTTAAACCCACTTTCTTAAAAGTGCTGCATACATGTTCAGACAACCGCCAAGTTCGTTATTTAAACATTTGAATGTAACTGCGCAGAAAGTAATAAACATTGGAAATATTCATATTTTTTTCGTGAAATTCTACAGCATTCTATCATTTGCTGCTGCTGTTGGTATTATTTGTATATACATATGTACTTATTTACATAGTTACAGCTGCACATCTATCTCCTGCTCACGTCACGCAATTGAAAAGTCACGCGATCATCCCTAAACCACTCATAAGCAAGAGCAAACAAATATTAAACGCAAACGAACGTAAACGATGTAGACGACGAAACGAGAAAATGAAGCAAGCGGAGCAACAACAACGAAATTCCCACTAAATACGACAGTATACACCACTATGTATACATACGTATGTATGGATATGTATGTATTTGTATGTGTACATATACATATGCTTGCTTCGAATGCAGGTAGAGGGGCTAGCTGTTGGTATGTACATGCGTGCTGTTGCAAATTTCAGTAGCATGTTTTCGTTCAGCACGAAAGGATGTACATGAACGCACTCTGCGTGCACATACAACCATACACTGGTAGATACATATGTACATGCATAAATAAATACATACTACATACATACGTTCATTCTTGGGGATGTCAAAAGGACACGAATTCGACGAGCTACGCGATTTGCTTCGCTCTTGGAATGTTAGCGAGCTGCTGCCACACTTCAAAGGTAAACTAACTAATTAGCTAACTAAATAAAAATATTGTACATAAACACATAAATACTTATACACAATACAAATGTACATACATACATAATATATACTTACATACTCTATCACTATATCAGATGAGAACATAAACATTGAGGAGTTGCAAATAATAAAGCGGCATCATCTGACCGAGGTCCTGCACAACTTTACATTTGGAACGCGTATTCGATTCGAACATCATCTGGAACGCTGGCGCCGCTGGGTTAACAAGCCCTTGCAGGGCTCTGCGGCATCAGCTCACTGCGGCGGATGCCGTTGCATTGATTCACCATTGCAGTCTCACGAACCCCGTGAGTCCCAAAGACAGGATGAAACCATACATCAACAGCAGCAACAACAACCAATGCAATGTCCCGATCAAAGCGAATCTCCAGGTTTACTTGATGAGAAATCAAATATATTGACGGCAGTTGCGGAACCATTTGCAGCTTCAAATGAAATGGATGCGCTGCCAATACCAATCGCATTGAACGAACAAGTGGATCAGCCGCAAAAATTGGAACCAACCATCCTGGCCACGAAAATGGATTACGATAACGACGATGGTAGAATTTCAGTGCTGAGTATTTTACAAGCCTCCGGAAGCAAGGGTCAGTCACTGCTAGATTTGCGTGGTCAAAACACAGAGCTCTTGCTGGAGCAGCGACTACTACTTATACAGTTAATCTGTAATTACTACGGACTGAACCAACTGCATTTGACACTTCAAAGAAGTCATTTACTGGAACGTGAAATTTTGCAGCTCTTCCCCAAGGAGCGGCTCAGTTTTTATCGAACTGAGCGACGTGGCAAAATATATGTGAAATTTACAAATATGAAACGCTTCAAACGAGCAAGTTACGATGCGAAGAGACTCAGAGATTCGGAGAATCATTAAATTTAACTATTTAAAGATAATGTACGAAAGTAAATTGAATTTTTGTGCTTAAAATATATAAACATTTGGTTCTGTAAACTTCGAAAACCATTCTATGGATGCTGCGTTGTTCAACATTTTTCCAGATTCATAATGAAAAGTGACCGGATTCGAGTATAGTTTTATGTGGAAGCCATTAAGCACCGGTAGGGTCATAGTTTTTAAAGTTAAAAGTCATAGACTGATTTTTTAAAACTGTCGCAAAATTTCATTTTCTGAAGATATTCAATTTAGTCTTTGAGCATGGTCACACCACTCATCATACCTTAAAATGTGCACACTGCACATGAGATCAACATTGCACCGATTATAATGACGTCCATTTTTATATTTTACCGATTTAAGAGCAAAGTTTGATTTCATAGTACCATAACACTTACTTACTTACTTGTTGTAAGTATATTGCAACTTAGATCAGGGCATGCGATGACTCTGCGACTGCTGACTGATATTATTTTTTTGTAGATGTTGTTGTAGGGCTTAGACCGCTATATTTCGTGCCTACCGCTGCTTATGTATATTGGAGACGTAGCGGCGCTGCAGCTACCTTTGCGCTCATGTACATCTGCTGGTCCAAGCACCCCATTGTTTGGTCAGGAACGACTATTCAACTCAAAATTATATCTTCAAGACGGTGCACTGTGGGCGATTTCGCCTATCTGGCCGGAGCAAATTACATTTTAAAATACAAAAACCCGCCAATGGGACTAGAATGATATTAATGATGATAAGGCAATTTTTCCTATTAAGTTATCTATGCATCGATCAGCTGTGAGCCGCATTAAAAATTTATCGCAGCAGATTTGGTTTGTTTATTGTTATTTTTTTTATTTTCTCAGTAGAAATTCCCAAACTAAATTTCTAAAAGATAACAATCAGTAAAACATATTTTTTTTAATCGTGACAAATCGAATGAAATTATAATAAAAACGGAATCAATTTTTTAAACTTTCTAAACCGTTTAAAACCATTTTTTTTTTTTTTTTTTTTTTTTTTTTTTTTTTTTTTTTTTTTTTTTTTTTTTTTTTTTTTTTTTTTTTTTTTTTTTTTTTTTTTTTTTTTTTTTTTTTTTTTTTTTTTTTTTTTTTTTTTTTTTTTTTTTTTTTTTTTTTTTTTTTTTTTTTTTTTTTTTTTTTTTTTTTTTTTTTTTTTTTTTTTTTTTTTTTTTTTTTTTTTTTTTTTTTTTTTTTTTTTTTTTTTTTTTTTTTTTTTTTTTTTTTTTTTTTTTTTTTTTTTTATTTTATTTATTTTTTTTTTTATTTTTTTTTTTTTTTTTTTTTTTTTTTTTTTTTTTTTTTTTTTTTTATTATTTTTTTTTTTTTTTTTTTTTTTTTTTTTTTTTTTTTTTTTTTTTTGTAATAAAAAAGGGGTGGGGTTAGGGAGGGGGGGTTTCTTTTTTTGGTTTGTTTTTTGTTTGTGTCTCTCCTCCTGTTTTTTTTTTTTTTTTTTTTTTTTTTTTTTATTTTTTTTTTATTTTTAAAAAAGGTTTTTTTTTTTCTAAACCGTTTTTTTTTTCTAAACGTTGAAGGTATTCATTGTAAAAAAATGGTATATCGTGATACAAAGAAGCTTGCAATTGCACTGATCTATATTTTAGAGTGTCGTGAAGAGGATTTTGGGATTCGACTGGATTTATTATATTTATTTTTGCCACTGTAGACAAAATATTATTTTTTATTTGCTATGTGGATTAGCAAAAGGATTAGTATTTGGTAAGGCATGCCGAAACAGTTTGTTAATATTCGGAAGTTAAGGCCTATAATTTTACAAACACCATAAACGAAAGTAAGTACAATATGATTGTTCAAATCAGTTGGAATATATTGAAAAAAATGGCATAAACAAAATGAACAAAAATTTTTAAACTCTTAAGCTTTATAGCCTTGATAAATTACATACTTTTTAAAAAATCCTTTCCGTTGCAAAAATCATGAAGTCGAATTTAGAATTCAAAAGACTTTTCTACTTCTGATAATGCTGGTTCGGGTTCTGACTCAGAATAAATACATTGTTAAAACTTATTTTCAACTTATCTTAATTATGTGTAATATATTTATTAATGGCTTCAGCTACACTCTGGATTAGCGACAGATAAATGAGATAAATGCAATATATAAAAATAAATGAATTTTTGAGTTTTTGCCATAAAATATTAAAAAATAATACATAGTTATATGCTTCAAAGAATGGAATATAATTCTATCAGCATCAAACTCTGCATATACACACATCTCAAATAAATTTGTGCTAAAATTTTCGTCCCCTAGATGGCCGAAATCGTCCACTGTGCGACGGCGGTGATGTTGCCGTTCGGGGTTCTTCGAGAACTTTGGCTTTGTCTTTGCCATCAGTGGCTGATGTTGTAAGAGTCAAGTTCAATGAACTTCTTTTATAAATGTGTTCCTTTCTTTTCATACCCTGTATCTATAGGTACAAAGGGTATACTAGATTTGTGCAATGTATGTAACGGACAGAAGGAGGCATGGCAGACCCCAAGTCCTTTATACCAAAATGCTTATCATAACCTCGGGTAGCGATTGAGATATGTCCGTCTGGCCGTCCGTCCGTATGAACGTCTAGATCTCGAAGAAAATAAAAGCTAGAGACACGAAACTTTACCAGCTGGTGCGCATATTTCCGAAGATAAGTTTGTTGAATCATGTCAATATCTTGCCCCGTTCCCCCGCAGTAGGTTTTTAGCCACACCGTTTAATATTTTTATTTGAAATTGAAACAGAGCGATGCGTTGTGGTTACATGCACCTGTGTCTCAAAAATGAAAAAAATTTAACAGAAACAACAAAAGTTATAGCCAAAAACGAACAAATTTCACCTCCTCTTGCCCATAAACTGCGTCAACATTTGACTATTTACTTTTGGAACAACGTATCTTCATGTTACTTCTTAAAGTTGGATAACATTTATTTGGTAAAATTTTTTAAATCATCCGCTAGCAGATGAATTTTGTTGGTTAGTGTCGATATCCGGACCGTTTCATTGGAGTAAATTGCAAAAGCCATTCACATAAAAAATACTCAAGAAATAGTCAAAAATGCATAAATTTTCACAACTTCGAATTTAAACCCCCCGGTGGAGACGGCTGTATGTATTTTCATTTTACTGATGAAACAAAGAAAGATATACATAAGTATCTGCATATTCATTATCGCTAACGCGATATTCGTACGCCTTTAAAGTCGAAAGCAGTATATTTATACCAAACAAAAATAGTTCTCCACTGCATTTACCAAAATGAAAAATTTACGAAAGTAGAAAGACTATGTTAAAGCTATTAATTTATTATTGAAATAAGAATTTATGTGTGTAACGAAAACACTAAATAATAAATACCCTAAACAAAATGGACTGAAAGTCTTAAAAACAATGTTAAACAAAAATTATTTGTTTCGTATTATTTTATTCTTCACCCCACTTGACAATTCTGTGGAAAATCTGTTTTTATTTACATATGTACATAATACATATGTATTGGATAAATTGAAGACTGGAATAGTTTTCCTTTTTTGCTCTACCACGTTATAATTGAAAAGTAAATTAAATCAAAACTTAAATTCCTGGATTTTATACGAATGTAAATATATAGCGTGACAATTACCATAATGAATGTACATAGGTGATACCCTGCTGGATGCAGGGTAATGTCTTAGTCCACTATACTACTTGATTCTAAAATTCCTAAAAATTAAGTAAAATTGAGGGAACAAACAATAAACTAATGTACTGTACATACATATGTATGTATGTATATTTCCGTACATGCGTCGCACAGTACATACACTAAAGACGAAATCCCGAAGAGATGTACATTTGTGTACATATACGCACATATTTCTGCATCCAAGGATTTTTAACCGCAATGATCTATGAAAAATTTGTTTTTTTCCAAAAGAAAAATTCGTTTAATTATCCAATCAAAGAAAAACGAATGTAAAAACATGCGCACTGAAATTTAAATATCGAATAACGACAGTAGAGAACAAACTAAAGTGTACATACATACATATGTACATATATGTAAGTATGTAAGTGCATATATGTATGGACTGTACACAACTATGTACATACTATGTACTACTTTTTGTGTACACATACTGAGGGTTGCAATAACAACAACAACAAAGGCATGAGAAAAGGACCCTACACACACGCACACAACACGCAAGCCCAAGTGTAGAAAAGCCACTCGATTGGGGGTAAGTTGCAAAGGAATTTTTCGTACTTAGGAATAGAAATCTTTAAGAGACAGTTGCAATCAAATCCAGAGACCAACTGATTGTTCATATATGTATGTATATGTGCGCATACATATACATAAGCTTGTATTGTAGGTATGTACATACATACATACATAAGTAGTTATAAAGCAAAAGCTCAAATTAGGAAAAGACATCAATAGCAGGAAAAATGAAACTTACGAAGAGCACTGTTTGGTTGGCGGCATAACGGAAGGAGTCTAAGCGATAAGAACGAATGTGAATTCTTTTAATCAATTTCATTGCGAAAGTACATGCATTCGTATGCACATACATACATACATACTTATGTACATGAGTGCGTACATAAGTACATCATTATGTTGTATGCCATGCTCCAAATTGGAAAAACTGCGCAACTTTGCATTTCCACAAAACCAGCTGGCATTTTTTCATTTTTTCCAATTTCCAATACGCATTTTCCGATTTTTCCAACAGACATTTGAGTTTCTGCTTACCTTAGCTTTTCCAGTTGGCAGCAGATGCCAAATGCTCAAACTTCATTGCGCAGACGACGGTGACCAGTTTAAGCCCTTGAGCTGCGCTCTTTATGTGCGAGTACATAAGAGCATGTGTGTATGTATAGTACATACATATCTCTCACGCTTTTTTAACATTTTTTGTTGTTGATATTGGCGTAGGGGGGGTTCGGTTGTGTGGCCCATAAAAAGCTACGCGACGATAAAAATGGCTTTGGCTGCTAAGCTTTCCAAACGCGCTTTGGGTTCGGGTGTTTGTTGTCGCTCGCTCCCTCTGCTCGGCTTTTTTGTGCTCGGGTGACCTACACTGGCTTCCCCTAAAGCAGCAAAATGGTGCGTTCATACTTACACCCATACTAACAAGTAAGTACATACATGTAGTACATATGTACATAAATACATAAGGAAATGCGTACATACATACATATGTACATATGTATATTTGGTGCACATAGAAACCGTTTTCGTTTTAACTGCGCCGTCAGGCAACTTTGGACAGGCCAGTTGGAGCATTCGCCAATGTTAATTCGCTGGCATTAGACGCGCATTGTAGTAGTTCTACTCGATCTCCAGAAAGTGTGTCAATTTGAATCTTTTCTGCTCAATTTGCATTCAATCAAAAGTAAAAAGAAATATGTACATATATACAAATTAATAAATTTGTTAGATTTACTTAATGACTACTCAGATTTATGTATGTACATATGTTGTGAAATGCTTAAAAATACAAAAAAAAGAAAGGAAAATAAGAAATGAAAATACATTCAAATAATTACTTAATTAAGATCCTACCTTATTCAGTTTCCACATCCCCACACTTTTCGGGTATGTGACAAACGTTCAGGGGGCATAGATATGATTTGTGATTTATAAAAGGACAAATGTTTTCAACTGTAAGTATCTGCATGAATGGTGAGTTTTGCATTTAGATATGTATACATATATGTATATACATATGTATATAAAAACATCCGTATATATATGTGTATGTGTTTACACAAGTATTCCAGTTCGGTTCGATTTGTAGTGGACGAGATGGTTCATTGTCAGGTGGCCTTGCCCATCCCATGGTGTATTGTGTGTATACATATGTTGTAGGATGATCATGGAGCCTATAAGATGAAAATTGACAACCTTCTATCTGAACATATCCAACTGCTGCAGTCGTGTTTTAGTCACTCAAGTTTTGTGCACTCTATGTACAAATAATGTATTTACAATACTGGAATACTTATTTTAAAAACACAATGTGCAAACTTTACGCTGTAGAAGCACTGGAATCACTTTTCACTAAGCTAGTCACCCGTATCTACATATACCCGATAGCATGTCTGTTTATATGAATGTACATTAGTACATATGTATGTATGTACAAACTTTGTTTGATATGTGAAATTAGATGCTTCTGAGCGTCAAAGCACTCTAATACAATCGTATATAAGTAATATGTAGTACATTTGTAACACAAATTCGCATAGAGTTGCAATTATCGCTGACCTACGAACGCTCAATTATTTCCAGTGCTTAAACCCTTGGTTTTTTTTCTAACTATAAAAACGTATCTACAGAATACGTACATAAGTATGGACGTATATAATTTCGAAGCATTGCCACTGGGATTTTGTTTTTTTTTCTGATTCATACTAACTGAAGTTAATTATAATAAGTTAATAAGTTGTATACGTGTACATATGTATACATATTTGTATGTTTGTTTATAACTTTTATGTAGTTTATATACAAATTTTTATTTGCATAATGGTTTTAACGTATACAACGTAAATTCTCTACAATTTTCAAAAGTTAAAAATGTTATATAAAAACAAAAGCATATACATACATATGTAAATGTACAAACATACATACATATGCATGTGTCTCCTTATGAATTGTGCATTGACAAGTTTATGTACCCAAAAACGATGATTACAGTAAAAGCTGAGGATATTCGAATAATTTGTGTGCCCACTGTACATACATTCATAGATCATAATAGTAACATTTTTTTCGAAACATAAATTCATTGTCTTAATTGGCGTGACCTATTTACTTATGTATATACATAAAATTGTATGTTGGTATGCCTTAATATACATGTATGTACATAGGTTATTAAAAGCAGTGCATCAGAAATAAAGCACCCCCCCCCCCCACACACACACACACAAAAAAAAAAGGGAAAACCACTTTTGCTGGATCTTTTGTGTTAGCCCGAAACGGGTTTCAAAAGAGATGGGAATTAAATGAAATCACTGCAACTCACGTTTTGCTTATAAAACCAACAACAAGATAGTCACGAACACAAATATATACATACATACATATGTATGATGTATGTATGTACATGCCTAAGTGTTGGTTTATGTGTGAAAGAACAAAAACTAAGACTATTACAAATTTACTTTACAAACATACAATTAGTATATTCATACATACATACATATATGGTTATAAACATAAATTTTACAAAATTCATACATGTGCTATATGAACATACACTCAATACTATGTATGGATACACGAACCATATGTACATACATATGTATGTATACTCCTTCATACATTGTATTTTTGTTCAGTTTTGTCTTTCTTTTTAATTTAAAAGTAAAAAAAAAAAACATTTCATTGTGGCGTCATCGCCAATAGTTAGTAAGTGGTTGCTTCGAACTGGTTTCCTTTGATTTCGTCATCATTGTAATTTTTTTTTTTTTGTCTTCCGACAGCAACTACAACTAACAATAATTACTCATGAGCTATGGCGCACTTAATGTACATATGTATGTACATAAATGTGTACATTTATCATACATTCAAATGCATGTATGGATATATTTTATATGTGTACGCCATGCAGTTGCGTTGCTTGGCAACTGACAATTTTGCGTGTCAAGTTAGTACACGTATGTATTTGTCATATGCATGTACATGTACATAAGTATGTATGTACATATGCATGTACGTGACTAGATACATTGACGGATGAGTGGCTCTGAACATCCGTACATACTTACTTATGTACATACATATGTATGAAGATATGGAAGTGTATATGTAAATATGCACGGATTTGTATAAATGAGCCAAGAGGTGTAACAAGGGGCCGGAACGAAGGTGAGTCGTTGAAAACACGCGCGCATTTGCGCCAATAACCTAGTTTCTTGTTGCCACTCGGGTAGCATGTAAAACAACAACAAAATAAATGTATGTATATACATACATACATATGTACGTAGTATGTACATACATATGTACATATGTTACCTGGTGTTCAAACATGTGCGCAACACTGCAAAAGCAAAAGCCGGAGCAGAAAAAAAAGAACAATGTGGTTCTTGCAGTTGTTGTAAATAACAAGTTTTCTAGTTGTGCAACGCACGGAACTCCCCACGAAGGAAGGGAAGGGCTTCGCCGCAGCGCAACGCTGTGATGACACACATTTGAGTACATACAAACAGTATACATACGTACATAAGTACCTACATACATATGTATGTACATATATACTACATACAACAAAAATAAAGCAATTATAAACTCACAGAACGGTAATTGGAATTACAAGAGCCCCGGACCTTTATTTATTGAAGATTTTTTTTATAGAAAAGCAAAAAACAAATGAAAATACACACATATGTATATAAGCATACATATGTATGTAAATACATTCCTGTAGACATTCCAACCTACACAAAAATAAGTACCTACATTTTTTGGATAGCCACCAAAGTCTTACTGACACACTTCCAATAGGCAACCTTCCATGTTAATGACCATGTCTCTGATTTTTTTTCTTTATGCACATTTTCTATAAACAAACGATCGTGTGCCTGCTTTGTGGCATGACAAAAGCTTCAAATATGAAAAGCTTTTTGATGACGCCCACCTAATACTATTATATGTACATATGTATACATAAGTATGTATGTATGTACATACGTAAGTACTTGTTTCTAATAATCTTTTAATTTCAATATGTATATATGTATACATACATATGTACATATTGATCATAACAGTCTCGGCTCTTTATGCATTTTATTTCATAAATGGAAATAACAAAACAAACTCAAACGCGGAAAATTTTTAGCCAAGTTACGACAGGGCTACAAAACTACAAATCCGCCAGCTACACAATTTGGATGTGTGTCAACGCCAAAGCAACATGCTTATTGGAAAAAAAGCTTCATATATAAGTATGTATCTATGTGTGTATGCATGTACACATACACGTTATGTGTTAACCTTATATACTGTACTTGCGCACGCGGACTTATATAAAACTGGTTTGTCGGTGTCCCAGTGGCTGCGTTGTCGTCGTCATCATGCCAGTACATAGCCATACTACATTTTTTTTTTTTGGAACACAAAGCACTTTACATGCGTTTTTCTATTCTGCGTTTCATTCGTTAAAAACCGTTGGACTGTGCGGTTCGTTGTGCGCTTCAAATCTGCTGGGCGAAATATAGTCATGTGTGGTACAAAGCAGCAGCAGCAGCCATAACAAAAAAAAAAATAAAATTATAAAGGAGAGCACAAACACACACACTTAAACGAAACCGAAAAAAAAATCTATTATTGCTAACGTTGGAACGTTGAAAAATAGTGGCGCGTCGTGGTGGTGGTAATTGTGTGTTGCGCTGTCCGCGATGTCGTTTACTCTGGTGGTGGTTTTTCTAATGAACTTTTGACTGGAACTGAAAATTTAAAGACCAATTTAAAAAGTGCATAAAAAATAATTATTTATAAAATGAAATCTCACGAGTTCTGTTACATAAAAATGTACGAGTATACATTTAATAATAAATCAAAAGAGGGGAAGAGAAAAAAAAAACAGGAACTTGTCTGTGCTTGGATGACACATTTTTTGAATCATCGTACCACCCGATGAATCAATTACGCAACTGGCAAATGGCGTTCTAGTACATAGTCGCAGCAGTGTGAGAGTTAAAAGCGCTTTTCCATTCAAACGCTTTTAATGTTTTTAGAGCGTCAAGATGTGGAAAAACCTTTACCATAATTTCGCTGGAAAAATTCTCTCAGCTTTCGGCCAACGTCGTAATTTATAAAAAAAAAAAAACGAAAAAAAATATGTACACTAACACTAAACATACAAACCGAAAGCACAACGCACACATACGCGATTTCTAACGAAACGCTTTCGTTCACTTGGCTTTATTCGTCAAGCGGCGAGAGAGCGCTGACATCGTTTATTCTCGCTTAGCTCTGTTCGTTACACATTTTGTTTCGTCTTTTCGTTCATTTGCAAAACTACGGTGAACAAAGTTGGCCGCGTTTTATTTAGCTTGCGCGCGCTCACTCGCAACTTTTGGATGTACTAAAGGAAAAAAAAAAAAATGATAAAATAATGGAATTTTTTTTGCTTCGCTTGCTATCTACTGTGTATCTGCTGAATGCGATGTTTGTGTGTTGTTTTTTTTGTAAATATGTTTTACAAATAAAGATACAAGAGCATGTGCCAACGTCGTGTGGGCATATTTAGTAGTTTTGTTAACGTACTGCAACCTATGTGGGAGCGAGACGGGGACTCACTGTGATTTTAATATAGTCAGTCTTTTTCTCTCTCCTATACAAATTGCGGGCGTATCAACATGTAAGGAACGACATCAAGACATTAAAAATTAAAAGTGTTCAATTACTAAAGTGAATTGTAGTTTTTAAGTGAATTTTAATATTAAGCTGATGTATATAATTTGTAATTATCTTAAGTTTAAATAAAATATGTTCAACACACTGTATGTACTACTGGCAGTATGTTCAGAGGTACACAGTAGTATATGATGGTGTATGTGTGTAGCTTTTTCTTTCCAGTTCATGACTTCATTACAATTTTTCCTATATTCCAACACAAAACATACAAAAACGTACGCATAATATTTCTAGCTCTGTCGCACCCATCATAGTTTGCCCTAAACACGTCCAAATAGGCTTTTTCCCCCTTGCTCAACCTCCTCGTAGCAAGTAGATGAAAAATGCGCGCACAAAGCAAAAAGCACAAAACCGTTACGACCAACCGACCAAAGGGGACGACGAAATAATCGCGCGCTCTGCTGCTGCTTTGCCCTCATTCATGGAATTGTTTTTGTAGCTTTCGAGTTTTTGTTGTTTGTTTCTGTCTGTTGCTAAGTCAGTCAGTAACACATGCATACTGACAATTCATTATGTACATATGAATGTATGTGTGTGTATTTTTGTATAAAAAAAGAAACTGTACAATGAATGAAAATAAAAGAAACATACATTCATACGTACATACATATGTATGTTTGAATTTATTTATTATTATTGAAAATAGCAAAATAAGTAATATGTAGTTTGGAATTAATGTTAGACCCTGATTTTTCAAATAGGTAGAAATCTAACCTTCAAAAGTTACCCAATTTTATTATTAGAGAGAAAAGTAATAAAGTTGCGTACGTCATTGTTTTTTTTTTCATTCGGAAATAAATCGGGGGAAGTATGATATCTATGTACATATGTATGTATGTATTTGTTTGGCCCAAAATTCTACTGCACAAAGATTGTTTAAAAAACATAATACTTATATTTTTCAAAGTTATCGATTTTTTCGAAGCTGTCAATCTCAGAAAATTTAACCATTGTCATTAATAAAAGCCTTGGCACATATTTATGTATGTATGTACATTATTTCAAGTTATTTCAATCATGCGCTTACAACTGAATCAAGCACCCTAAAAATCTAAGTTTGCAAAGCAAATCTCATTAACTTTTTTAAGCTTTAGAAATAAACCTACAAGAAAACTTGAAAAGTATAGCTTTGCTAGTTTTCAATCAATTCTGTAATACTTCTCAGAATTATGGTTGTGGCTCCATACTGACTGTAACTATGTACGTACATATAATAATGACAGCGTAAATATGTATGCATATCTGTATTATCGATGAGGCATGTCCATCTATCTGGCGGCAATATTTAAGATGCTCTTTTGAAATAAAATCGATCTTCCTTTATTTTTTATCCGTCTATATTTTAAAATGTTGTTATAACAATTATAGTACCATCTTCATATTTTCCAAATCTGGCCAAAAAAACAAATAATTATTTTTGTAACTTCTATACTCAAATAGAAATCATTCATTGCTATTATTTTCCGACAAGTCCACGCTTATTATTATATCAAGGATGTAGCCCTAGATATAACCACAGTTGCCACACTTGGCCCAGACTCTTATTTTTGTATTGAAATTGGCGCTTTTTGGCGAATGATTGATTTCGGTCAAAATAGTTGCAATTATTTATCTGTCATCACCAATAATTTTCGAAACACAGCGTATCAGTAGAAAACTGAGGGCGCAAACAAACTTAGTATTCGGGCTTTTTGTATTACTAGGAAATTTTCTCATACTCCAAAGTAATTGTTGATTGGGAGATCATGTTCTTCCAAATTCGTTACTTTTGATTGTTTTACGAATTCGAGGACCTACGAATATTCCTTCCTCAACTTTTAGCTTGATTAATTTGATGAACTCGTGTTCTAAGTGTTTGATTATAACATGGTTTTCATTGTTTCCAATTACTTTATCACATTATAAATAAAAATTCTTTTCTTTTTTGTGAAATTTTGAGATTTCGTGTACTCATGGTGATTAATTGAACTGTTGATGGTCAATGGACGGTTCGAGTTTCATGAAAAACAGCTCATTTGTGAGGTACTGACTACTAACAAAAAAGTCCAAAATACAAGAGATTGAATTTCTTAAAGCGACCAAAAATAAACACTTAAAAAATTTTTACATTTTTACTGAATTATTAAGTCATTTTCTAACACATAAAAACGACACTATACAGAAATCGCATCACATACTAGTGCTGGAGAAAACATCGATGTTATATCGATGCATCGATGTATCGAAGTTTAAAATATCTATATATCGATGTTGGCCAACAGAGATGTTTCTCCAGCACTACTAAACACACATTTGATGAGTGCAGAAGTGCTGGAGAAACATCTCTGTTGGCCAACATCGATATATAGACATTTTAAACTTCGATACATCGATGCATCGATATAACATCGATGTTTTCTCCAGCACTATCACATACCATGGTCGAAGTCAATTTTCCAAGGGCTTAAGACTTTTGCTTAAATATTTCATGATATTTGTATTGAAAATCGCAAAAATTTTGTGATTTTCAAGGTTTCGGGCACATATTTTCGACTAGTTTTTTCTTAAGGTCACCTATTTTTGTGTTTGGGGGCATTTTGGGAAGGTAATCTACTCTTCTTTTAAGTAATAACAAGATAGTGAAAAAATTCCTAAAAATAATAAGTACAGTTTTTGCGACCCCGTATGTGCGAGCGACTAGGGTTATTTTTTTTTAAAAAATGTCAACTAAAGACTGAAGTTCCAAGCTAGAACCATATTTATTACCCGTTGGCAACATTTTTAGTGTAAATATTTTGCAATCAGCTCGATAAAAACTAAATTAAGAAATAAACTTGAATTAAATTCAGTTTCTAATAGAGGAAACCTAAATTATGTGTGGTTTGCTGAAATCTCTAAATCTATTGGTCTCAAAATGTATCAAAATATTGATTACTGTCCGTTTTGTTTTTACACATATGTACATATATATGAAGTCAAGAAATGCGATTTTGTCATATAATAAAATGAATTACTGAAAAAAAATATTTTGGCTCTTTTTTTAAGAAATTGTGTTTTTTAATTTTATTTTTTGGGGCTTTTTGATCTAATCAAAAAAAGAAAAACATTTAAATATAGTTATTTTTATGTATTTTCTGTAATTCATTCTTTTCGTAGACTAATAAAGGAATTGATTGAATAAGCAGTCAAATTATATTTGTGAGTCAGACCGTAAAATTCTCTTTTTCGAGAAAAAAAAATGTGCATCTGTATATTTGTACAAATATGAGTATAACACTGAGTTTTTATAAAAATCAAGTTTTAAAAGCTAGTCAGCAGTACATATGTACATATCAACAAATTAAGGTCTTGAGCAAACACAAGCATATAGTATTTAATTATACATACGTACATATGTACATACATGCTTGCATATATAATTAAAAAGCTCTATTGTACATAGTATTGAGGGTTATTATTTTGATTTGAAACAAAGTTGTGTTCATAAGTCTCTCTGTATTGTTAGAGTCTGTGAAACGTTGCTTACCTCGTCAGTGTATAGATCGCTTAGATCTTGTAGCTCCAAAGCTTGTTGGAAGCGCATGCGGCTGACCTTGAGCCCAACAACTTTAGTTAGATAAAGCAAACTTGACAGACTGATCTGTCTATATAATAAGTTACAGGCCAGACTCTTATTTATAATTCAGTTGAGCAGCTGAACGTTGTACGAACATAATGACGCTGTTTTGTGTTTGTAAATCTTTAAAAGCTTCGGAATTTTGTATCGTAATTAGCAACACCTCAACATAACCATATGGGCGCCTATATGTACAAGCACAAGTATGTTCATGATTTCCATCGCGGTCAGTAAAATATTGTTTTACAAGTTATATTTCTTTGACTAAAAAGTTTTATTAAGGAGTCACCCTATTTATACCCTATGAACACCTAGATTACGGATGGCACAAGAGTTAGAGATGCAAAAATTAACCAGCAGATGCACACAATCCGTTTTTTTTTCTGATATTGTATTATATATACAGCACTGTACCATATTTTAGTAAATCGGTTGAATATATATCAAAGCTATACCCCCATAAGACCGATCGGTCAAAAAAAAGTTTTTAGTGAAAATTTTTTTGGTTTTTTGTTTGTTTATGAGCAATCAAATGGGACTACTTATGCAATATACCGAATTTGATTGCAATGAGATGGTGAAGGGCATCTCAAAGTCGTTAGCGCACGACTTAAACGTACGCCATCTCTTTACTAGAATGGATTTTCCCTATTTTCTCCCATATCTCTCAACATACATATGCACTAGAAACTTATTAGGATACTAGCATTTTGGAATCTACTTTCGATTTTTTTATACTTTATAATATTTGCATGTAAAATATTCTATCATAGCATTAATAAAATTTAGATGTGGATTTGTTCATTAGAGCCACATGCATCAGCTTACCAAAAATTGTGATTCTAGGTCACATGTTACTAAAATTACGTAGAGTCAAATACAGGGTATTAAAAGATGGCGTACGTTAAAGTCGGGCGCTAACGACTTTGAGATACCCTGTACCATCACATTGCAATCAAATGCGATAGCTCCGAAGCTCCCCCATGCGAGCTACTATGTATGTTACAATTAAGAATGTTCCTTAAAAAATGCAAAGACGTATATGTATATTGAAAATTCCTTAGTTCAATTAAAAAAAAAGCAACAGTACGAGTTTTGACAGGTTTTATGTGGAGTTGTAAAAACGGCATAAATTTTACCTTTTTTCGCGTTAGGGGTTTGCAAAACCTTTGTCTTTTCCATATTTTTGTTTTCTTCGAATTTTGAGAAGTTCCAGTACCGATGATGGCGCACGAACGCACGTGCTACAGGGTATAAAATTGGATTGTTCCAAATCCTGCACTTTGTGATGTGGGCTGATGCGCAGGAGGAGGACTTTTTCAAACAGTATTGAAAGACAAGGTAGGAGGCTAATTGGTCTGTATGATGATGGCTGCGTTTTATTTTATTTTTTTATCATGACAATGATCGACTTCTTCCATTTGTCGGGTTAATACCCAAGTCTTGTTATTGATTTGAAAAGCAGACATACATAAGTGTAAAACCGCACACCTTGGAAGCTCGATGGTAATTTTCGGAGTTATCAAAATTCCCGGAGATTTTCCGGGCTTTAGTTGCTCTTTGATGACTTTTCCAATTTCGCTCGGCCTGAATTGGCTACTAGACTGTAACGTGACGAATATGGGAGCACAAATGAACTGGTGGCAAGGTTTGACTGGCACCCTTGTTGTAGATGGGCAGCAAATGCACTCGCTTGTTCTTCGTCACTGCGGAGCCAGGTGCCAGTGAGACTCCTTAAAGGCATGGTTGTTTCGACTGGAGCTGATAGATTTCGATGTACTGACTTTGGACATTTTCTTCTTCTAGCTTGAGTGCAGTCGTCGATGTTGTTAGCCAACATCGTTGTTAGCCAAATTCGATATTTTTCGATATTTTAACTTCGATACACCGATGCTTCGATACTTCCAGCACTGATTTGGAAGTTGTATTTGTTTGTGAGGTGCTTTTGCTTTTTAGGGAACTGTATAAGCTCTAGTTCGTACTGTGAAATGCCATTTGCGTTCCACAGAAATATTCGTAGTGAAGTCTTTAAGTATGATCAGCATACTTTGGTTTCGCATGAGTTCTTGTATACTGGTTTGCATAAACGTCATGGAGTCATAAATACTTTTTTGTAGCGATAGTTTCGCTGCTTCAATGCCGCTTGTTTTTTACTGCTCATTGTGGCAGTGTCTTCTCTGCGTGTACTTGATGTGAGATTTTTTTCCATTGGAGCGGGAGTTTTCATTCCAGACCTTGGAGCGCTTGCAAATGAAATGCCAGAAGCAATGATAACGGGGACTGAAGATAAAGGAATAGGAGGGCTCAGTTGCGTAGGAGTGTAGAATTTCACGTTGGAAAGGGCTTGCGTCGAGCCAATACGTGTATTAAGACGGCTTTTAAGCTCCTTGTAGACTACGTAGCCTCTTCAGTTCGCAGTGGACCGAAAAACCTCCGACACTGTTATACCCTCTTTTGTAATCTTTAAGAATTATCCTTTGAGATAATTTTTTTTCGACATCTATCATGTCATTCGTTTGCATAAACGAAATTCATATACTTTATCAATATACAAATACTTATAAACACACACGCATACATATGCATGTACATATAAGCACATACATAAATACAACGCTAACACACATTTTGACATTTAACGAGAAGTTAACCTTGAAGCGACGGGTTGTGGTTATGTACTTGAACTGACTGCCTTGATGTTAAACTGTTAGACTGGTGGGAAATATACCTTCTACAGTCTTACAAACGGTCTTAGATACTTTCATTCTATAAGATTAATTCTCCAATTTGTGTACATATGCAAACATGTACATATGCGTGTATGTAAAACTTGATAAATATGGTGTATTGTACAACAGTATGTATGTACATATGTACATAAATATGCTGGCTTGCAGCAAATAAATGGCTTGCAATTATAAATAAATATGTAAACATATTTAATCCCATTTGGGACTTTTTTTTAATATGAAGTTTTGTGATTCCGTGCGAAATTTTTCGAATTACGTATAGGCCTTTAAGCAAGAGAAATTCGGGGTCAAGTCGATTTGATAAAAAAATTCCCAGTTCGAACTTTGATCCGCCATTTCTTTCACTTGGGCGATTCCAAGTGATATCATACCCGATAAAACGAAACAATCAATCGAGTTAAAACGTTCTATAAACATTCAATGATAAAGTAGGACACTTATTTGAGTGTTATGCGTAGAGGAAATTATCTCTTAGCGTAAAAATACAAAAATGAAGAAAAAACCTTAATTTTAAATAGTTTTTATTTTAATATGTAATTACGTAGGAATTATATAACATAATATTTAGCTAAAAAAAATTTACAATAATGTTACAAAACATAGAAGTGGGCTTTAACTTGGATGCGGGCATATTTCCTGAGAAGATGAAGTTTGTCGAATCATGTCAAAATCTTCCCCCGTTTCCCCGCAGTAGATTTTCGCGGCTTTTAGCCACATCGTTCAATGCGTTATGGTTACATGCATCTATGTGTCAAAAACCTCCCCTTGCCAATAAACTGCGTCAATTTTGGTAACATTTGACCCAGAATCGGCAATTTTGGTATGCTTATTCATGTGGCTCTAACGAACAAATCTCTATCCAAATTTTATCGATGAGGACCCCAACCCCTCAACATATCAACTTGAAACTTGCCCCATATACTTTAAATAGCTTCTTTGATGTAACTTTTGATTTTCATCAAAATCGGTACAAATTTACGAAACTTACAGGCATAAATATCGTTTTGCATCAAAAAAAAAATACAATTGGAAAGTTCTTAGAAGGACTATGCAGGAATAAAATTTTTTTCGAGAAAAAGGTACAGGGTATTTACACTGCTGGGCACCGCCTCGACTGTATTACATTTTTATTTTTTATATTTATAACCGTTTCTCGTTTTTTTAACAGCCTTACTATCTGGCGTGACGTTATTAAAATTTCCATTAAAAATTATTCATTAATAATCTCTTTTTAACTATTTAAATGTAAGCCTGCCCGATTCTAAATAACCCTGTACCAACGCAGCTTACACAGTTTTTTAAAGGGTCTTCTAAGGGGTCTTTTATAGGGTATAGGTATAGGGTATATTAGGTTTATACAAGCCGAAAATAGATGTAGCATACAGAAGGAGACGCCCTAAAGTTACGTAAAGTATGATCAGGATGTCTAAAGAAATCGATATACCCATGTCCGTCTGTCTGTCTTTATGACCGCCTAGATCTCAGAGATGGTAAGAGCAACCAAACTTTTGGATTAGGTCCCTTATTTTCTTACGGGAGACAATGTATTTTATTTTTTGATCGGGGTTATATCGAATAGCTCCCGTAGGGGTGTTTCGGAGAATCTTGAAAAAAAAACACCAAAAGTTTTAGATGGATAATTCGTTTGTTTATGAAGATATCGTTACCAAATTTGGTGTTTGACAGTTTTTTAGAGTTCCTCAGCACTGAACCAAATTTGAACAAAATCGGTTAACTTTAAAATATAGCCCCCATAGGACCAATCGGTCAAAACGTTTTGGTGCAAAATTCGTCTGGTTTTTGGCAATTTATGAAAATATCGTTATCAAATTTGGCAATCAAATAGTATCTTTTGGAGTTCTTAAGGAACATACCGGATTTGACTGCAATGTGGTGGTATAGGATATCTCAAAGTCGTCCGCGACCGACTTTAAAGTACGCCATATTCTGTGTTGTTGCAATATGTTCGAAGCCGGGTGTTCTTTTTATGCCCCCCTAGCTTGGAAATAAACAACTTATAACGAATAAGTAGCAAGTTTATTCATCTTCCTTGTTTTGTTTATAAGGAAGGAAAATGTTCAAATTCGTGAAAAGTATTAAAAAAGTAGTGAGACGGTAGTAGTATACCCTGTCCTACTCTTAGATACCACAGTGTTCATTCGATATTGGCACGTTATGAAGCATATGTTAAAAGAGATTTTTGTATATTTCGCTCTAAGTTTTTACTTCTTCATAATGGGTTTTGATCACAGTAGATTCTTCTCAAAACTTTGAGAAAAAAAATTCCATTTGGGATCCCATTTGGGATTTTTTTTTTTATTTATGAAGTTTTGTTATTCCGTGCGAAATTTTTCGAACTGCGTATGAGCCTTAAGCCTGAAAAAGTGTTTTCATCCTAAATTATGTAAAATTCGTAGCTTTTATGGGGCGGGTGTAATGCTTGGTAATGGGGCAAAATTTTGAAATGAATCGACCAACTTGACATCTTTTGGTGAAATTTTGGCTAGACGGACGGACCTATTTATGTTGTAAACTTTGGCTCTCCATTAAAACACAGCAAGTATTTCCGCATCGTAGAACATCTCAATCTATGGGACTTATAAACATCACCACTTCTTGAATGTTGTCAATCATGCAGAGCTCACCATGCTGGGCTTCAGTTGTTCTTATCAGCAATTACGTGACAATTGACTTGACTGGTTGGTCTAGCAATGGGGCGTGTTTGCAAAATTATTGTGTATTGTTCCAGGAATGCCTGCAATATGTGTTTACTAAAAGTTTTTTACATTAACATACATATGTGGAGAATTTTGAATCATGTTTAAATTTATCTGATGACGATATATTTTTGTATAATATGTATCTACAATATATTTTACTACAAAGAGTTTTGCTAATTGTCATTAATCTGTTGACCTAGTGCGAAGCTAGCCAGATGGAGAGGAGTAGGCGGGTATGAGGGTATACTGTCACTGGCATCGTGTCAGATGACAGCTTCATTTAATTAGCAATTATGACCATGCTTTATTGACCGCAGTAGTTACTGATGCGGTGTGTCAGTTTTCAACTATTTCAACTAGTGGTTCGTTTATGTGTCGGGGGTTATTATGGTTTTGGCAATTTTTGAATAAATATTTAGATAACCATTTAATCAATATAAAAACAAACTTAAACTTAGGTTTAATGCAGAAGACGTGACAAATAGTTTAGGGCTTTATACACGTATAAATGGAAAACATCTTAAAGGTGCTGGGGATGCAGATCGAATGGGAAAGCAAATCACCTCAGTTGTGTTAGTCAGAGATGAGATTTTCTCACAGTACTCTGAAAGTATTTTTAGCCTTACGCAAATCAGCTACAGGTGGACTTTATGCAATCTTCGTTGCGGCTGCTAAGAGTTATAAGGATGTCACCGACGAATTTTAGGAGACGTAATCACAGAAGTGCAAGCCATAACACCAAGTGGATGTCATAAGTCCATAAAAACCATATAAAGCAGTACCTTGTTTCGAAATATTAAGTTTGCGGAGGAGAGATCCTCAAGACAAAAAAATTCCTGTCCGCTTGGAAGTGGTAAAAACTAGAACAACAAAATTTTCGAGTAAAATTCCTTTTGATGGTTATATTATAAAGCTCGATAGTAGATATCATAACCAAATTAATCAATCAAAAGCTTTTTTAAGTATTTAAGCAACATGCTTCATTTGATCCAAATCGGTTTATTTATTTCATTGTTTTTGTGACGGTAGGTGGTAATCACTAAAAACGAAAGTGTTGATGGATTGCGAAACCACTTATAACGCAAGAGCTCTTCTCTGTCATTTGCAACAGAATAAGAAGACGAAAGATCTTAAGGCTGGCAAAGGGCAGGAGACACTTGGTTCTGTAAAATTGAGAAGGAATCCTCTTAACACATACTTACTGAGAGTGCCGCACTAGCAAGAAAACCCTTTTTCAGCGGGCGGAGAATTCCTATGATCCATGTTGCTCAGATAGATTTATCCCAAATCGAGATTTGGACTGGCTGCGAAGCTTTTGGTGTGTCGGGGAACTGCAGATATTAAAATCTTTAAAGCATTGGTCACTTCGTATAAACATTGAATACAAATTTTTAATTGATCCATAAAATCTAACAGCAATAAAACAGAGAAGCATTTCAGAATAACATGGAATAAAATTTATAACGATAAAGTCAATGTAACATCATCGTTTTCATTAAGAATATGAAAAGTTTGTATATATTAAAGCCCACTCAAATATATACAGACACACAAACCTACTCCTACACACTACGTTACCATATGTTTTATTATAACTATGTTTTCTACTGTACATAAGCACACATACTGCATGTAACTACGAGTATATAAGAGGCTTTTGGTGTTCTAGTTGACGGCTGTTCGCATGTTTAGCTCACAAGCTTGAATTATAATTAACACTGTATTGTAAATTAAAATGCTATTCATTGCGGTTTTTCATAAGGTCAACCCAATGATGAATTGTAGCTTCTCCACAACATATGTTATCTGAATTTTATTAAAAATTTTGATCACATACACAAGTCCGTGCTTAAACAGCTTAGCTTTCCTACGCTATTTGATGAAATCTCGAAGAGCTTGTAGTCTTCCTAACTTTTTCTTCTCGATTTAAATGCACAATCTTCAGGTGCTCGCAATCAAAAGCTTCTCATGATTCTTTCACTTTCCTTGTCAATTTTTTTTGCGCCATAACTGATGAGCAGGCCTGTCGTCAGGGCGCAGAACGGGAAGATTTCTCAGTTCAGAAGTTCTCTAAGGGGTCAGTAAATATTCATTACTAATTCACGTTGGTTGGTTGGTTAAAGTGGTGGCTCTGTCTATGAGCCCACCTAGCGGTTTTCCACCGTTTTGTTGCCATATCCTCGTTTCCAACTCGTTAATTAGTTGTTTGTGTAGACAGCTCGGATCCAGTACGTGCGGTTTAGGAACCTCTGTAGGTCGTTGATGTTTATTTCCGCCAGCTCCCCAAGTCCATTGAAAAGCGGCTCTTCTAGAGTGTCCATTCTCTGCTTCCAAAGAGCAGGATATTTACAAGGGTAAGAAATAACGGTTTATTTTTCTTCTGGCTGGTTGCAACCGTGACAGTGAATATTATACGGAAGCCTCATTTTGGCCGCCTGTTCTCCAATAGGCCAGAAGCCAGTGATGACTGCCGTCAGTCTAGAGCAGCGGTGGGCACGCCTTGGCTCTTTTTGCTCCGAGTGCTCTTTCCGTTATTTTTCGTGCGCACCGCTGGTCTAGAGGCATCTCTTCTATTCCTGTTTATCAGCAATGTTGTTTGTTTGAGGTTGTATCTAGGCCATAGTGATCTTCTAGTCCTGCATGTTACAAGACTGTTCCATCTGTGACCCTCTATTTGAAGGTATTTTGTGTTGATGTCTCTCTTAAACTAACTCACGTAATACCTATATCCTTTTTAACTATCAAAATTTAATTGCATCCGCATAGGGTCTGACGATAGCTGTCACCGAGCTTCGGCGGCACTGTTGAAAAGAAAGTTTAGGTTAATATTTCCTGGAACATTGTAGAAGTTGTTTGCGTATTGTTTTTTAAAATTGTAGAGAAGCGAGTGTAGTTAAAAAACGTATACATTCCAAAGAATCCTTTATATTTAGTCCTATATTCTGTTTAGTCCTATATTCTGTAT
Organism: Chymomyza costata; assembly: GCA_018150985.1. NCBI lineage: Eukaryota > Metazoa > Arthropoda > Insecta > Diptera > Drosophilidae > Chymomyza > Chymomyza costata. Next base: position 324,270 of record JAECWU010000190.1, on the reverse strand, counting down.
CTGTTTGTTCCCGCTGTTCCAGAATATACTACAATATTTGCAGGTGTATCCTTCTGCCACTCGATTTGCACTAACTTATCATACTTTTGTAACAACGAAAAAAAATTTATTAAAAAAAAAAAAAGTGGAGCCTCAACTTTTGGCTTTAAATTAGATTGTCAAAACGGCATTAACTCTGTCGATATGTTTTTATTAGAGTTTTCAAATAAGATACAATTTTTTTCAATGTCAGTAAATTTGGTTGACCAATTGAAAAAAATGTATTTACTATTTGTTGGAGGTACTTATGTTTAGACAAAAAAATAAATATCCGTGGCCTGTGCTTGTACCATATATTGTAATGTACTTACCTTTATCAAATTGAAAGGTGAATTTTCTTATATTTTCAAAATCCTTATTTATTTATCTAAATCTGTTTCATCCCAACGAATCTTCCAGTTATCGTATCACCTGGCTAAGTTCTCCTTCGGAATGGCCTTCAGAGCCTTCTGCGATTCAGCTTCCCGGAGCGGTCTCTTGAGTTTGCTGAATAGTCAGAAGTGACACAGAGCCAAATCAGGTGAATAAGCAGGTTGCGGAACGATATTTGTTGATATTTGGCGAAATACTCACGAAGTAACAGTGGCGTGTGAGATGGCACATTATCGTAGCACCTCACAAAACGAAGCGTATCCCGGACTTTTCTCAGGGGCCCGGTGTGATTACTGCCGTACTGTCGTGATTCAAGCTAAAAGTGTAATAGAGGGGCCGGTACATTTCCATCCGGGCCCGGATTTTCTCTTTATGGCGCTGATTGTATTTGTGAAATTTTAAAATTTGCCTGCCATAACGTGCCAACTTTAACAACAGATTACTTATACGCCCCTGTGTCGGCTTGCGGACTCATTAGTTTAAGCATGGAGCCCCGTAGCATTGATATACTATATCAGCTAAATGATACAGCCAGTCGGTTCGCACAAAATTTGGCTTATTTATTTATATATTTAAAATGTTTTAAATTGGGTTAATAAATCGTCTTCATCTGATTCGGAAAAAACCTACACCTTGTATACATATGTCTCTGTCTTAAATACTTATCAACACCAAATTTTTGGAAGATATTATTGTCTCTCGCTAAATTGGCCAAATCGACTACTGTGCTATGGGGGCCATATAATAAAATAACCTGATTTTGATAAAATTTTGCTAAAATGCTTGGGTACGCTCCCCCCCCCCCCTTCTCAAAATCCTTTCTTCATTCACTCAAATTAGGCAACAAAATGGACCTCATGGTCTCTGGATGATCTCAGCTGCCTACTCAACCTAACCTAACCTTGGGTACGCTCTGCCACATTAGGAGGACAGGGCTTGGCAGAAGAAAAAAACAAACCTTGATCTGGCTGGTCACATAAGGAGTCCCAATGGACTAAAGTTTGATCTTAATAGCTCTTATAGTTTCCAAGCAGCTTTGTCAATGTCCATTTTATTGTTTATCAAAAAGGCAATTTAAAATATTCGTGCAGTTCGGTCGTTCAGGACTGTTCGTAGTTATTTCTGACGATTTCTTTTATTATACAAAGAAAATTTGCTGCGAAAATTTTAATTTCTAGTTAAGTATTTATTCAATATTATTATTTAAAGCATAATTTTTTCTTTATTTAATTCTTTATTTAATAATTTTAAAGGTTTTGCCAATGTGGAGCAAAAGACAACTGCGTAAGTTTGGGCTAACTGGAAAAACAAAACTTTGAAAAATTTAATCGAATTTATAAGGAAGACAACAAAATTTATTGATGCCTTTGTCATGGGCGCCAACACTGACGGCGTGCAAAAAAAGGTTGCCTTGAAAGGACTTAAGCAATTTTATACCTCTTGACTTGGTAGGTCAAAAAATACGGATATTGTAATATACAAAAGAAGTTTTTGATTTTAGAATCAATACCAGTTGCAGCGGACTCTAGTCCAGCGGAATCACAGCTGCTTAATGCAATGAAGCTCCAAAGAAATCTCAACTTTAGGGCTGCACCCAAGCCATGGTAATTTATAATATTACATTAAAATTGATAATCAAATTTTGTTAAAAACGTATGAAGAATATTTGCTCCAGTATATTAATTACTCACCTATGATTTGAAACCTGACTTTTAAAAATTAATAAGCACTGAATTCATGCCTGATTCTTAAAAAATTTCACCTGTGCTTCTAGACATGTGTTAAATTCAGTGACAAACGAATGCGTAGATTCAAGGCTGGTACTGAAAATTCAGGCATTATTTCATGACTAATTCAGGCCTGAAATGAACTGAAGGGATATTTTTGTATTTATTTATTTATTGAGGGTGTGGGGGATCGCATTGAAAAAATTCGATGTGGTTTTGTTTGTGGTATAAAAATATAATCTTAAATTTGGAACAAATTTTATGCGGTTTTTATTTATTTTATTGCATTTCCATTCCATATGACTACGCACGTTATGACAAGAGGATCTAGAGTTGGAGTCCTTAATTCTCACAATATTTTCATATTAACGTCCATTTAGAATTATTTGTAAGCTATGAGCTCTCTCATTTCCCTGAGTTAGTCATAGCCATAGATGTTGCTACTGTAGTTACCGTGCAAGAAACGCATTAGGAGTTGTGTGAATTTCCATTTTGCTAATGCTTCGGAAATCAACCTGTTTTTGACTTGTAAAAAAAATAGAGAGAAAAAAAAGAAAGAAAGAATAATAACAAACGTGACTGTGACTCCACTGGTACAGCAGCGGGAAAACTCGAATTGCATTTTCCTGGCAGTTAGTTATGCTGTTGTTGTGGTTGGCGGCTAGGCAATGGCGACTTCGAAAGTAGGGCACAAGTACATTTCAAAAACATTCCACACCATATCGACTTTATATGTATATGTATATAGTGCATATGTATGTATCTAACTTTGTGCTTGCTGGCATACTTGTACATACAAACATAAGTATATATACTCCTATTCGAGCTGTCTAAGCATGTATGCATGTGGAAACTGGTATTCTTTTGGCTTTTATTGTGTCACGTTGGCCTGCTTTTTCCGCTGGTACCCAGCGGCACTCCTTTTTCCACTTTTCACGGAGCATGGCGCAAGCTTTTTTGCAAACATAACTGGTTTTGTCTCCCGGAAGGGTAATCTTTATTCAGTCTAATGTCTTTAGTAGCTTGTGTTTATCTGCCTGATTTTGATGTTAGCCATCTGCGAGTGAAACTCTCCCGTCAATTGCCTCATGTTATTTGGCCACAAACAGAAACTTTGTATATGTAGGTCCTACTAATCGGTGATGGCCAAGAAGCAGAGCATTTGTTAGGAAAACGCGAAATGCGTTATACAATTTCCAGGGACTCGACATGAACAAAAAAGGAAAAGGAAAGGAAAGCAATGCAAAGTTTCCCAACACGGTGGTTGATTCGTGCCCAAAATGAGTTTCTCATGCTCTTTCTGCTATATCGTGTGGGTGTAACATAACATCCACCCCACGCCCCGCCATCCTCTCTCAGAGTGTGAATGCGCAACTCTGCAAACAGGGTGTGCCTTTGGATCCCGTGCGCCTTAAAGTATGTGAAAACATTGTAAAGCGTTCCGTGTTGACGGGGGATGGGTTGCCATTTGTTTATTGTTGTAAAAGTTAAAGTATTTGTTGGGTGACTGGTTGTTTGCACATTGGGGTAGTTGATGTTACCGTGTTGAGGCTATTTTTGCTTAGTTAGTTACATGGCACGCTCCATGTGGCCGATGATATCAGCAATGCCACATATAGGGTGGTTGACGCATTGACTGACTACGTCTTTTTATACGTCCCTACACTATATTCTTCATAAAAAACTGTAATATGTATATATATTTATATATGTATATTGTATAGTATAGATTTGCAAAATTATGCTACGCAAGTGCCAAAAAGAAAAGAAAACTCTTTTTCAAACTCCACGGACAATCTATATCATTTAAAGCAAAGTTTCCCGCTTCCACTATGAACTGTACCAATCTTAACTATTTCTATTTGTTTGAAGATCAACATACAATATATAATACATGAAGGAGAACGTTCACTTGAGAAGAAACGCGAAAAGTTATTATAATTCGAACATAAAACTCTAAATAGCTCATGTAATGCATAATTAGTAGTGCATCTCATAAGGTACAAGGGTACAAAATTCCTAGAGGAGTGTCTAGGAATGTTAAACAAAAGCTGCCGAAGTATGTAACTCGTTATAAGTTTATACAAAAAAATAGCGTTAAGGGCAATCCTACGATATTCCAATGAAGGTAGATCAATTAGAAGAATTCTACTGGCATAAGGAGGCAATCGGATATTGGGGTCCCAATTTAAGCTACGTAGAGCAGACAGATTCAATTTGTGTTTGACATTTTTTGTACAGGGGGCACCAAACACAGGAACAATACTCAAGACCAGGGCGAACGAGAGCAGAATAAAAAACCTTGGTCGTATATGGATCGTTAAATTCTTTTGACCAGCGTTTAATGTACCCTAGAACACACCGGGCTTTATTCACAACTGTAGAAAAATTATGGTCGAAGCTACTTTTAAGGTTAAAAGTAACACCTACATAAATCAGTAAATAAAGATATACGCACCAAAAGGAAACCATTTATGGAGTAATTAACCAAGTGAGGCTTATGTCGATGAAATGTCATAAGCAGACATTTAGAAAGGTTTAAGTTCAAATGGTTAATCGTACACCAGTTATAAAGAGAGTTTTAAACATTCTGAAGTAAAAGTTTCGACTTGGAATCATTAAACGAGAAACTAAGTTTAGCATCATCAGCGAACATATGAACACGGGCATCATTAGCCACATTTGGCAGATCATTTATAAAAAGTGTAAAAAACAGAGGGCATGGGTGACTACCTTGCGGAACGCCGGAAGATACTTGAACAATTTTGGAATCAGTAGACCTAATTATAACTCTTTGGGATCTATCAGCAAGGTAAGAAGAAAACCAATTGAGAACGTTGGTCGGAAATCCTAAGAGCCTAAGCTTAAAAATAAGGAGCTTTGGTTTACAGAGTCAAAGGCCTTACTAAAATCAGTATAAATGACATCTGTTTGAAGTTTATTTGAAAGTCCTTTAAATGCTAAGGATGTAAACTCAAGAAGGTTTGTAGAGGTAGAACAACCTTTCATAAATCCATGCTGGCACGGAGAAATAAGGGACTTAAAAAGATGCTGCAAATGAGCTACAGACTTTTTTTCAAACAGTTTGGGAATTGATGACAATTTGGCGATGCCATGATAATTGGAAACATGGGATCTATTAAACAGGAAACAGAACAGACGAATTTTGCACCAAAAACTTTTTTTTTTACCGATTCGTCCTATGGGGGCTATACGTTACAGTCACTGATTTTGCTCTAGCTTTTACCATCTTTGAGATCTAGGCGTTCATACAGACGGAGAGACGCTCAGACGGACATGGGTATATCGACTTCTCTAGTCACCCTGATCATACTTCGGGTAACTTTGGGGGGTCTCCGACGCGACGTTGCGACGCCTCTTTTTGTATGTTACATACATTTTCGGCTTGCACAAACTTAATGTACCCTTTGTACCATTCGGTACAGGGTATAAATGTCTTTTTAAGAGTAAAGACCCTTTTTGCAGTATACACCTAGGTATTTTGTATTGAGGTCCGTATGCGAATATAATAATTTTCGATGACTCATGTGGCTGTTCTCCCATCCATTGCACGAATAAGCGGCGCTGATAATGGTCTGTGGGCTTCAATTGTTGCCTAATTTGAATCTTGTAAGCGCGTAAATGCAACAACAACAAGAATTTGCAAAATATGTTTAATGAAGTAGCAGAATATTCTGAGGATTGGCATTTAAAAATAAACGCAAAGAAATGCGAAACAATACTTTTTAGGCCTCCAGTCAATAAATGCAACACAAATATTAGAAAATACTGGAAAAAATTCCAAATATTAGAGAGAAACAGCAGCACACCTATTAGCAATACTAAGACTGTTAAATACCTCGGAGTACATTTAGACAGATTTTTGTACTTTAATACCCACATTCATGCTCAAATAGGAAAAGCAAATAAAGCAGATACCAATCTGCACAAAAGCCTGTTCCATGCAAGAAGACTTCAAAGCAGAGTTAAAACAATAATGTACTAGTCTTTGATTCGCCCAATAATAGCATATGCGAGCCCAATTTGGTTTAATATTTCTCCATCTTTCATGGAAAAACTAAGAATTTTTGAAAGACGTTGCCTAAGAGTTTGTTCGTCCCTGCACAGAACTCCAGAGAGCGACTTTACTAAATATTTCCCAAATGACCAAATATATAATGCCACTAGAGTAATTAGAATAGACAATTTCATAATAAATATTATACGCAAGCATATACAAAGTAGTCTGGCCAATGAAACGAATAATTTTATCCTGGCGCCGCTTTGCGCGGACGACAGGTACATAGAATCCGCACTCCACAATGGCTTTGTGCCTCCCGCAGCATTCCTCTATCTAGATAAGAGCAGAGTTACTCAAAATAATGAAGGAGTTCCAATTTTCTACCATAGGTACAGAAGAGCAACCACAAAATCTATAACCTTGAACAACGACATACCAAGCGTCGAATTCAGATTTGACCAAAAAATAGGTCATAGGGATAAAAAGGTTTCCGCTAACACACGAAGAAAGTTTTGGTGGCTAACTTCAAACTAAAAATTGTTACAAAACAATAGTGCCCTCCTTCTTCCCCTTCCCCACCCTTTTTTATCATAACCTTTTCTTTTTTTTTTTACAATTAAAGAAGTATTGTTTTTCAATACAATATCCATAAAAATAAAATTAAAACTTGCTTGTTAGTTTGTAAAATAGCATAAGCCAAAAAGCTAAATAATAATTATTTCTAAGCTATTCAAATTCTTGAGCGTCCATTAGGGACTAGTAGAGTAACAAACAACAAATGTACGTACTAGTGTTTATTTTAGAAATAAAGAGATATTAATTTGAATTTAATAAACGAAAAACAAAAAAAAAAAGCGTGTAAATGCAGATGTTTTTTTTTCAAAGAACGACCATTTTCATAGTGCGCCTCTACCACGATCCGATACTAAAATTAAGTAGCTCTGGACTTGAAATATGTCAAAGAGCATCCACTTTGAACGGGTAAATTCCGAATAATGAGTGTTTAACAACCAAACCAACATATGGCCCACCCTATATTATTCTGCATATCTCTAGCTTTATTTATTTATTAATATATACATAGGTATAATTTAGCTAAAAAAGCCTTATTTTTCATTAATAAAAAAAATTGCTCAAATAAGAAATTACTTTTAAAAAGCAACAATAGAACAACAAATCGAATGCTAAAAACCAGCTGACTTCGGGAGCAGCGGCTGAGTTCCATGGATTGACAGGAAAATGTTTGCTAAGCAATTCGAATGTCTGGATCTATATGCTATTGGGCACTTCCCATATTCTTAAGTTCTCTGTTTTTCGACTTTATGCCGAAATTTCGGTTTTTGCGGCCACTGTGACTAGTAACCATGATATAAGGAGGCCTGACAGACCATAATGATTACCGGCTTATGCCAATATGAGATTTTCTATTAAGTGCTTAGAAAGGATATTCAAAATTAAACAACTTTTATTGAGAACTATAATTTTAAGGATTCCAAACGCTATTGGGTTATTAATTAATTAAACCCTACTCTGCAGATGACGATAGTCTTTAATTAAGTAATAAAATAAACGAAGAAATACATTTAAGCGTATAATTAGATAAACATATCTACGCCTTTTGCGTGTTGTTTACTTCTAATTACCAATATATGCAGGCATGTAATTATTATTATACAATACCTTAGTAGGGTACATAATTTTTGCTATGATAGAAAAAGTCATAAAATAAAACTGAAAGAATGTAAAGTTTTGAATATTTTCAGAACAATATTTTACTGATCTTCCACTGCAAGGAAAGATCAACGTAAATATTAGGAAAAAAATAGTTTTACTCTGGAAGTTGGTAGGTATTAAAGCTGTGTAAAACTTTTTGAGTGTAAGTGCTTATTGGGCACTTTTGCATTTCTGCCCAACAAAAAGAACACGCTAATTGTATTTACAAGTAGGACAATAGTGCCAAAAGCATTAAAAAAATAATGTGAAAGTAAAAAGAAAGCGACCGGATAGGGTAGTTATACGCCGGCAACACGAAATAAGCTAGTCTCCAAATGCTAAGGATTATGGGTATAAATGCCAGCCATTTACTAACAAACGAAATAATTCGACAAAATGTTTCCGCGCTTTCTGAGCAATGACTATCCACTCGAGAAACATCTATTCTTTGGCACACGCTACGCTTATGGTTTGCTGGGGCTGCACTTTGAGAAACCGCAAACTGTGCTCTCCTTGCTTTGGCTAACCTTTAACTTTTTTAATCTAGTGCTCTGCTGCCAATCCCAGTTCAATTATGGCTGGCATTATCGACACATCAGCATAAGGGGCTCAATGGATGCGCTAAGTCCTTTCACCTGCGCATCAACTACTCTTTTCAAGATGGCATATACGTGGTTACGGCGCAAGGAGGTTGCGGAATTAATGCGCCGCATTCGCTTCTTGACTGAGCAGCAAAACAACGAGGAGCATCGAAATCTGAAGCGCGGCTACTACAACATTGCCACCCGTAGCGCTATGATTATCCTGGTCATGGGTGGTATGACCACTGTCGCCTTTGTGCTGGGTTCACTCTGGGAAATGTCAGTGAACTTGCGTCATGGTCTACCCATTAAGTACGATACGCCATTCAGAATGCTGTGAGTGTCGTCGAATGCAACCTTCTCAGCAAGATAAGTCCATTTTTGTTTGCTCTAAAACACAGATTCCCGGAACGTATGCATCGCATGCCTTTATATCCAATCACATATGTTTATTCCTCTTATTGTGGCCAGCTGGTAACCTGTGCCTTCGTTGGCACTGATGCTTTTTTCTTCGGATTTACACTCTACATTACATTCTTACTTAAGGCTTTGCAAATGGACGTAAAGCTAACGCTCAAGGAAGTGCACAGTGCGTATAAGCAAATAATATATAATAGTTCTATATTCTTTGATATAAGTGAAGCGCCTACTATTCGGATGAAATAATTAAAGATCTCTTTTAGATGCTACACCTTATGATAACGACCTGTGCCACAGACGCCTAGTTAACATTATTGATCGCCACAACGAAATCGTGGACGTTGTCCACAAGTTCTCTCGCCTCATGGCCGCGCCCACTTTTGTGCATTTTCTTTCGGCCAGTTTTGTCATAGCCATGAGTGTAATTGCTATATTAATGGTAAGACGCCATAGCGAAATTTTTAAATTTATGTTTACTGATTGGAATATTGATTAGTTTTCAGGATATGATATTGTGCGGTATTTGGTCTATTCCGCAACAGTTTCATCTGCCATTTTGCTCTACTGCTATGGGGGCACTGAAATGGCTACGGCGGTGAGTTAATGGATTGTGTAAGGGCGCAATGCAAAAAATCTCAATTACATATTTATAGAGCCTGGAGTTGAGCGGATCTGTTTACAACAGCCACTGGTACTGCTGGAATCGAGAGATCAGAAAGCAAGCTCTTCTGCTAATGCTACGTGCCCAAACTCCCATCATCGTGAAGGTGCCTTTTATTATACCTTCATATGCTTTGTTTGCCTCAGTAGGTTTTCTTCTCTGCTGATACGGAATGTGATATAAAAGTTTTTCATTACAGGTAATTAAATTTACCGGCTCGATTGTGGCTCTGGCAAAAACAATTTTATAAATAATCGAAGCAAAAGTAAGCAGGATTTTATAAACGAAAGAATAATTCGACTTGAGGATATTTAAAGAGCTGGAGAAACTTTCGCAAGTTCATGTATGTAAAAGAATTGTGAACAAAGCACTCAAATTTATGTAACAAATACGAGTCTTTCTTACCGGCTGCCAAGTTAGAAAATTCTTTAGCGAATATTGGCGACAGGATTAACATAACTTTTAACATTTTACCTATTCAGGTCATTTAAAACTGTGAAGCATATGTTTTTTGAAGATTAAATCACGAATAACTTTCGAAACAAGAGCTTGGGTATACTTTCCATTCGGCGAAAATGTATACCATTTGCCCATATAGACGAGCCAAGATGAACTCCGGGCTGCTATCAAGCGGCTCCATACAATTATGCTCCCAGTAGGAAAAGGTCTCTCCGAATTTTTTAATACTCTTCGAGGTTGCATTGGGAATTGTTTTAGCTTTTCAATGACATGAACAAAGTCAAGAGGATAAACATCCGGTGGTTCCGCTGGATTGTTACAAAATGATTTCAGGTTCTACGCGGGAGGCAAAGACGATTATTGGAACGCTCCACGCCAGATTGCACACTGCAGACCGCTTTCCGCTCTTTTCTTGCCAACCCTTGTTCCTATTATAGAGTAACGGTGGTTCCAAGTTATACGAGGTCCTTAACCTGCAAGCACAGCTATTTGCTGCAAACTGAGTGTTTAAATAAGTTTATGAAACCATTATCTTGCTCTCCTTCACAACTGGACCCATCATGACATATTATGTCGCAATAGGCTTCGGGTACGACCAGTGATAAAATTGAAGAGTTTGAAGGAAATAGCATCACCTTATCAGAAACCTCGAACGGTATCAAAACGGTATCCTCACGTGATTGAGCTACGCATATTACTCAACGCCGTTTTGAGCAAACTCAGACAAAGCTCCGAAAATCCGATCCCATAACTGTTGGTGGGTGTCGATTATGTTTTCGTGGGTCTTTTCAAAATTTGACTTGCTACTTACTACTTACTAATTGGCCCAACGGGTCTTGGTTTTATCCCAACCTCAAAAATCCCATAAAATGAGTTATTTTGGGGTTTCATCGTTGCAAAGCTGTGCATATATTTTTACTTTGTATCAGTCTTGTATTTACAATTCGCGTGTACGGAAATATTCGCAATTCCGGTAAAGCTATATGGAAATTGGATCACAATTACCTTTGCCAAAACCATCAAAATTTGGCCATTCGCGGTTGAAAATTAAAGATTGTATGTATACCTTGATATGCGCACTTTGTCACCGAAAGTTAGGATTTAATCGACAAGGGTCCATCAAAACAATATCATTAAAATGGTCTGAAACAATTAGTGAGCAAGTGGGACGAGACTGGACCAATGAAACAAAAATTGGGACACAACTTTTACAATATACGATTGTTGCTGGTCAAAATTATTTATTTATTTATTTAAGATCAACATATAAATTGAACAGTTGATTAATACAAAAAAATACAAATACAATTAATACAAAAAAACAATAAAAAGAAACAATAAATAAAACTTATAATAAATAATATAAATAATATTAGGTATTTTGCCACTGACCCGGTGGGGGTATTTTATTTGCCAGATGGCCAGCTATGCCCCTACCCACAGCCAAATGTGGTCAGTGGCAAAACAAGTTGAACTCGCAAACCGTCCTCAGGCAAGCCGCGCTCCCACCCACAGGAAGAGCGGCCGGAGATCCTAGGTGGTGCCAAGGTAATTTAAAACAGCTCTCATTAAACTAGAAGGAGAAAGTTCACTTGAGAGGATACAAGCCAAGTCGTTATAAGTTGAACATAAAACTCTTAATGGCTCATGTAGAGCATAGTTGGTAGTGCATTGTTGGTTTAAGATTCAATACACAATCAAAGAACCAGGAACTGCCCACGGGGGATAAATGATGAAATTATCGAGAAGCGTCACGGTGTGGAGATTCACGAACGCAAAGGTTTGTGTTCATTTGTTGGACATGTCGATTTACTTCCGTCCGTGCAAATGCTGGGTGGGAATGAAATTAGTTTTCATGGTTTTAATATGATTAAATTGAGTTCTTAGACGACCTTCTTCTACCCCACCGCTAAGTCCAATCTACAGTTCAAAAATCAGGTCCCAACAATATTATTGCACTCGAAGTGTGCTACAAAGTATTACCATGACCTATTAGGAGCCGTGTAAGAATAATTAGTGGTCCCAGCTCCTAAACTCAATAGCAGCCGAGAAGACCCCATATGTAACAAATTTAATAAATTAATGCTAAAATCCGTTTGAAAATTAGAAAAAAACCTTTCTTAATTAAATTTGGACCAAAGAAAAATAAATACCTACATATACGGCGTGTTTTTTTTAGAGGTTCACAACTTTGAGTTGGCAACACTGCTTTATCTGACAACCCATTTAACAGCGGATAGTTGCTTCTTGTTAAGTTTGGTTTGACATTTCATTATGGAAAGACTTACACCAGATTTTTATCAAAATAATGGTTCCGTTCGACAAACTTATTCGAAATTCAAAATTTTGTTCTCCGATAAATCCCATTTTTGGTTAAAGGCGTACGTAAATATGCAGAACTGTCGCATTTGGAGTGAGGATAGTCCACAAGTTTTTGTCGGAACACCATTACATCCACAGAAAATTACTGTCACTTGTCTACGTCGATAAATCGGACACAATTGAACACCTGAAAATCAATATTCGAAGAGTTATTGGCGAAATACGACCGCAAATGCAGCGGAAAGTTTGTGAAAATTGGTGTTCCAGATTGCACCTTGTACGCGCCAGCCGTGGCGGCCACATGGCCGCAATCAAATTTAAACATTAATGTTCTAAAATTTTCTATCCAATATAGCCCGTTTCATTGATATTAAAAATTTATTTCTTCGTTTAATTATGATTTAAACTTTGTAAACTCTAAAAAAAACACCCTTTAGAATATTTAATAGAATAGAATCTATTTTCTATGGTTAACTTTTTCATATAATACAGTCATGTTTCACAATGTCGGTCTTAGATCTGGCTGTACTTTTATTTTTCATATTTGTTGGAAGGGTATGAGACGATTAATCGACTAATTACTAGATAACCTCAAGTCCTTTATTATTAATAATTCTCAAAAAGCCCAATCAATCAATCCAATCAATTCAAATCATTATAATAAGTTAATCACATTAAATTGTTTCTTTGCGGTTTTAAAACCACCTGCAATATTTTCAACAACAAGTGCGTATAAATTGTGTCCACCAAATCGTCCGTCTAAGTAGTTCAACACAATGTTTCCAAGCTACCTGAGCAACGATTATCCGCTGGAAAATCATCTTTTCTTCGTAACGCGTTATTCGTTCAGACTATTTGGGCTGTACTTTGAGGAACCTCAAACTTTCTGGTCCTTGGTCTATTTCTGCTTTAACTTTATTAATATGACTCATGGGTGTCAGGCTCAGATCTATTACGGCTGGCATTATTTAACCATTCAGCCGGTTGACGCTATGGATGCCTTCTGTCCAGTTGCCTGTGGAGCAACTACGCTCGTGAAGCTGTGCTGCATCCTGTACAGCCGCAAAGAAGTGGTACAGTTGATGCAGCGCATACGCGTGCTTACGGAGGAACAGAATGAGGAGGAACATCGACGTCTAAAACGTGGCTATTATAATCTTGCAACACGCAGCGGCATGATAATTTTATGGCTTGGAATTCTCACATCGGTGGTATTTATGTTGCGGTCGTTTTGGGAATTATTAGAGAATTGGAGCTTTGATCCAGAAGTGAAATATGAGACGCCATTTCGAATGATGTAAGAACACATATGTTACGCGTTATACTCTGCAGGATTCATTTATAAAATATTTGTTTCCACATTAGATTTCCGAACAGTGCTCATCGTTTACCCCTCTATCTTTTTACGTTTTTTTACTCTGGTTGGGTTGGAATGACCGTTACCTTTGCGTTTACGGGAACTGATGGCTTTTTTTTCGGCTTTACCCTTTACGTATCATTTTTGTTGAAAGCGCTACAGATGGATGTACAGCGCACACTCAAGAAGATCCACGGTTGGTAAAAGTCAAGTTTTTTAAGCAGAAAACGAAAAACTAAACAATACCCTTCTAGAACCAAATCCGCAAGACTGTGAGATCTGCTGCCAGCGGTTGGCCAATATCATAGATCGTCACAATGAGATCGTGGATATTGTGCACAAGTTCTCCCGCATTATGGCAGCACCCACTTTTGTGCATTTTCTTTCGGCTAGTTTGGTGATAGCCATGAGCGTGATTGACATTCTTTTGGTGAGCGTCTAACGCTAAGTCTAAAATTATTTCATATGTTCTGGGTCTTTTATAGTTTTCGGGCTACAGTATTATTCGCTACGTCATATACCTTCTAACAGTCTCTTCAGCCATTTTTCTATACTGTTATGGTGGAACCGAAATGGCAACGGAGGTAAGAAGGCTTTAATTTGTATGTAATAGAATATACTTATCACTAGTTTTTTTTTTTACTTTTACTTCAAGAGCTTGCAATTGGGCGAGGTGGCCTATAGCAGCGAATGGTACTGCTGGGATCGTGAGGTGCGCAAGCGCGTCTATTTACTCATATTGAGAGCACAAACTCCAATCACTGTAAAGGTGCCCTTCTTTGCACCCTCACTGCCCGTATTTGCTTCAGTAATTTACTTGACATTTGATTGCAGAGATATCGGAATGGTATAATCTCTTATTCTATTACAGGTCATACAATTCACTGGCTCTATTGTGGCTCTGGTTAAAACAGTCATTTAAAAACTATCTACGAACTTGGCCATACAAATTCTCTTAATGAAATCATAGAATTGGATATTTGGGCTAATATTAATTCTTAAGCTGGAGCTTTTGTAACAATTTATTATCTTTATCTTGGCTAAGTATCGATAGACTTATTTATTGCTTATAATTTCCATTGCGATAAGCTTCATGTTTCTAGAAATGTATTTGACATCGTTAGTCCCAAAGATAATTTAATTGTATTTTAAACTTAGGAATTGCACGCTTCCTCTATCTGCTAATATGTATTGATTTCTATTGATTAGTATTGTAAAGGGTCATCAATCCTGAGTTTTTTTTGTTTTAATGCAACAAAAACACAAAAATTTCAAATGAATCGGAAAATCTTTATTATCAAAAGAACCAGTGCCATTCATTTTTTAAAGATAATCCCTTTCAAATGTTGGCCGCAACTGCGTCGTGGCTCGTCCATGCGGAGGCACCAATTTTAGATGACGCGTTCGAGCATAATCGGATAACACGGGTATTGTTGGCCTCTAATGCTTCAATCGAAACTGGCTTATCCACAAACACTTTAGACTTCAAGTAGCCCCAAAGAAAAAAATGTTACAGTGTGCATCACACGATCTTGGTGGCCGGTCCGGAGCGTGAAATTAATTGTTCACCGAATTGGTTCCATAAAATGGCCTAAGCGCGCGAAAAACATTCTTCACAGAACTCGAATTTTCGTAATATAATTGCACGGTTTGTAAACGTTGTTCGGTTGTAAGTCTTTTCATGATGAAATGGCAATGAAAACTGAACAAAAAACACAAGGCAACTTAATAAAACTCACGCGTGAATTATCCAATCCTTTATAAGCCATAAGTTTTGATGGGAAATAAAAGGAAATTATGAAATTCAGATGCAATCTACCACCTTCATTAAAAACTTTGACACTTTTTAGCATTTTCGTTTTAGCTTGAAAATTTTGTCACGAGCTTTAATCTATAACGATTTCCGACTTGGACTATCTCGATAAGAGTGCAACGATCAACTGTACTCTATTCCAATCGTGGTGATCAAAACCCGAATAACGCCACTGAAAAACGATGTTTTGCAGAATTCAGTTGCGAGAGATTCTCATTCACCTACGAATTTTGTGTAAGTTGTTAAAAATCGGCCGTAATCGCAGAACACATCGATGCACTGCATGAACATTTGTTCCCGTTGGATGCCGCATAACTTGACGATTGCTCCAATGAAGTATCGTGTCGTTTGGTGCAAAAAAATGTTAAAGAAATCTTGGATGCATGCCTGTGAGGTTTCTTTGGAATAACCAGTCACTTGACTAACGTAGGAAGAATCATTTTTCTTCGATAATGCAAGATTTTAAACATCGACTTAAACGAGAGAGTTTTTGATTTCTTATTGTATTGCGCATAAAAAATATGCTGCGGGAGGTCCGCAGCTAGGGTGTGGGCTAAAGGTCTAAAGGAGGGATATTACTGCGGATAATAATTTAAAATTGCCACCATAGTGCACGATTGTGAATAATGACCCAAGAAAAAGTTCATCCATTATAGATTCTTAAAATAGCATGGCACGGAATTGCGTTCATAAACATTTATTGAGCATCATATCAAAAAATTTTATCGATGCGGCCCCACCGAATGTAGTTTAAATAACTTCTTTAAAGTAACTTTCGGTTTTCATCAAAATCGGTACAAATTAAAAGAACTTATAGGTATAAATATCGAATTTCACAAAAAAAAAAAAAAATCCAATTGGAAAATTGTAAGAAGTAATAAACAGGAACAAAAAGGTACGGGGTATTATACTGTCGGGCACGTCGAGGCTGTGTATCACATTTTTTTTTTTTTTTTATGCAGATTTTGTAACCAATCAAATGTCTTTTGGAGTTCTTAAGCAATGTACTGGATTGAATTGCAATTAGTGGTAAAGGGTATCCCAAAGTCATCCGCGGCCGACTTTAACTTACGACGTCTTTATAGCCTCTACCTTATGGTACAAAGGGTATATAAATTTGTGCAAGCCGAAAATGTTTGTAAGATACAGAAAGAGACCCCTAAAATTACCTAAAGTATGACCCGGGTGACTAAGAAGTCGATATACTGATGTCCGTCTGCCCCTCTGTCCGTCCCGTAAGAGCTAGAGCAACCCAACTACGGGAGACAAGTTTATTTTATTTTTTTGATATCGGGGTTACACTATATAGCTCCCATAGGGGTGTTTCAGAGGACCTAAAATAAACAAAAAGTTTTAGATGGATAATTCGTTCCTTATGAAGATATCGTAACAAAATTTTGGAAAATAAATAGCTTTTATTCTCACGGGCCAGGAGTTTTATCAGGGGCCCGGTGTAATTACTGTCGTGATTTAAGGTAAAAGTGTAATAGAAGGGCCGGTACATTTCCTCTTGGGTCCGGATTTTCTCCCTACGGCCCTGTATACGAATATATGTATATAGATTGTAACATACATACATATATACTCACACGACGCAGTTGTTTCATGAAAACATTTTCAATAGAATTTACAATAGCGAATGTTAAATTTGATTTAACATCTAGATTAATGCACTCACATTGCTTTATAAACTGATTAGATTTTATTCGATTTCTTTATCGTTTGATAAGGCTTATTTGAAACAAACCACGCTGAATTTCAACCTCGTCCAGTCTTTTTAGTGCAATTTAAATACTCGACCAGTGTACTACCAAAATTTCCACAAAATGTTAAAGTATCTCAATTTTTTACTGTTGGTATGCTCATTGGCATTTGTAGCTACACAACGAGGTAAGTGTAAATACTGAAAGAAAACAAAAATTCAATTAATTTAAATATTTTTTTGGCAATAAAAAAATTCGCATTTCCAAGTTTAATTTCGATTTTTATAGCCTGTGTCATATGGTTCAAAGGGTATATTAAGCTTGTGCAAGCCGAAAAAGTCGACAGAAGGAGATGTCGCAGACCCCCAATGTTACCTAAACTATGATCAGGGGTGGATATACCCATTTTCGTCTGTCTGCTACGAGCTAGAGCAAACAAACATTCCTACTAGATTCCTTATTATTCCATAGGACACAAGTTTGTTTTATTTTTTTGATATCGGGGTTATATTATATAGCTTCCATAAGTGTGTTTTAGTGGACCTCGAATAAACCAAAAGTTTTAAATGGATAATTCGTTTGTTTATGAAACAATCGAAACCAAATTTGGCTTTCCGAAGTTTTTCATAGTTTCGAAGCATTGCACCAATTTTGATCAAAAATGGTTGACTAAATCAAATAGCTCGCATAGGAGCGATGGGTAAAAAAAACGTTTTTGGGTAAAAATTCGTCTGTTTTTTGTTTGTCAAGATATTGTATCCAAATTTGGCAATCAAATGTCTTTTGGAGTTCTTAAGTAATATGTCGGATTTAATTGCAATTAGTGGTTCAGGGTATCCCAAAGTCGTCCGCGCCGAATTTATGTCCAATTTTTTTTTTTTTGAGATTATGGAACCGAATAATCGTAAGTCAAAATTTCGTGCACGGTTTTAGGTACAATTTCATAAAATCAGTTTAATTGTTACAAGAATAAAGATATCCTTATCCATGTTCTCGTTGATAAGTTAATTTATTACTATTAATCCTTTTCATGCGCTCGAAGACCATCCCCGTTCCCGTAACTGGCGTTCGCATTCTGTAAAAAACCCGGAAGAGCAGCAAACAAACTTCTGGAACAGCAATGCCCAGAAAACTCTATCCAACAAATTAGCCGAAGCTGATAGTTCACATACGAGAACAGCCAAAAATATAATTTTGTTTTTGGGAGATGGCATGTCAGTGCATACAACAGTTGCCACGCGAAACTTACTGGGCGACAGCTCTGAGCAGGTATATTTCGAGAAGTTTCCCTACACTGGACTATCCAAGACTTACTGTGTGAATCGCCAAGTAGCTGACTCAGCCTGTACCTCCACTGCTTACTTGGGCGGAGTGAAAGCCAACTACGGAACTATCGGCATCAATGCTAAAGTGCCAAGGTACACGTGTTTTGGAGAGGATACCAACACTGCTGAGAATTTTGTTGACAGCATTGCTCAGTGGGCACAGGATGCTGGCAAGGATACCGGCTTTGTAACATCCTCCCGTGTTACACATGCTTCACCTGCAGGCCTGTATGCACACATCGCCGATCGTAACTGGGAGAACGATGCTGAAGTTTCTGCCAAGTGCCCCAAAACGACGGTTGATATTGCTCGCCAGCTGGTCGAGGGGTCAGTGGGCAAAAAACTTAAGGTTATACTGGGTGGCGGGAGGCAAAACTTTATCAATACCACTGCACGGGACGAGGAGGGCTATCCAGGATATCGTCAGGATGGTCTAAATCTTATTAAAGATTGGTTAGCAGACAAACAGAAAAGCAACAGTTCGGCCCATTACGTTTGGAGTCACAAGGGTTTGAGCCAGCTTGATTTGGAAAATACGGACTATCTGTTGGGTCTGTTTAGCGCTTCGCATTTGCCATACAATGGTGACAGAGTGCGGCAGCGTCGAGAACTTGCTGATCCCTCCCTAAGTGAACTTACCGCTGCCGCTGTTAAGGTACTTCAGCGTAAAAGCCAAGGATTCTTGCTGTTTGTGGAAGGAGCTCGAATTGATATGGCTCACCATGATACTTTTGCACGTCGCTCACTCGAAGATACCGCAGAGTTTGCCAAAGCAGTGCAGGTGGCACGTGAAATGACCTCAACAGAGGATACATTAATAGTTGTCACTGCTGACCACTCCCACACAATGACCATTAACGGTTACCCGGTATGTATTTATTTATTTATTTTTTTTTTTTGTTATTTCTACTTTAACATTATGTATTTTTAAATGCCTTACAGTCAAGAGATCAAGAAATTACAGGTCTTGCCGATTCAATTGGAGACGATGGCTTACCCTACACTATACTCTCGTATGCAAATGGTCCTGGTTATGTTGATACTTTTAGCAAAGTCGAAGGTCGTAAGCACATTACCGAAAAGCACACACAGAATACAGACCATAGATACCCTTCGATGGTGCCGTTGAATGCTGAAACGCATGGTGGCGATGATGTGGCCGTCTATGCCTCAGGACCGTACTCGCAGTTCTTCAGCGGCAACTACGAACAGATCAATATACCCGCCTTGATGGCCAGGGCTGCCAATATTGGACCCTACGCTAATGTATAGTCCGTAAGAATTGCCTAAAATCAATTAAATGCATTACAGAACAAAATCAATGCTATGTTCATTCCTTGACCCCCTCACAAGCAATCCAATGCCATTTAATTGATTCCCAATTGAATGTTGGTGCCACAGCAGGCCAATTTCCTGGCAGCACTCGGGAGCGTTAAGTTGGCGAAATCCAAATTCAACGCCCTGATTCAATGCAGGACAGTCATTTTATTAATTCCAGAGCGTGCGTTCCAGTGAGAATGCGTCGTTCGAATTCCATTTAGATTGAGCAACTGCAATGTCGCCTTGATATGTTTAAAAGTAAAAAGAATTTTGTATAATATTTTGTCTATAAGTGGATCAGGCAGAGCTATTCTATTCGGACATTAAAGAATTTTCAAAAAAATTCAACCAAATAGTCGTTTATATGCCTTGTACCATATGGTACAAAGGGTATATTTAGTTTGTGCAAGCCGAAAATGTATGTAACAAACAGAAGGAGACGTCGGAGAGCCCCCAAAGTTACCTAAAGTATGATTAGGGTGACTAGAGAAGTCGATTTACCGATATCCGTCTGTCTGTCTGTCCGTCCGTATGAATGCCTAGATCTCAGAGATGGTAAGAGCTAGAGCGTCTCAGAGGACCTCGAAAAAAACAAAAAGTTTAAGATGGATAATTCGTTTGTTTATGCAGATATCGTGACAAAATTTGGCATTCGCAAATTTTTTAGCGCACTTTTTTTCAATCCGTATTCGATCAAAATCGATTGACTATATCATATAGCTCCTATAGGACCGATCGGTCAAAATACATGTTTGGTACAAAATTCGTTTAGCTTCGTGTTTTTATGAAGATATTGTAGTTTCGAAGCAATATACCGGATTTAATTGGAATGTGGTGGTACAGGGTGTTCCAAAGTCGTCCGCGCTCGACTTTAACGTACGCCAATGTTAAGATAGATTTTGGAAAGTTGGCTATGCTTTGGCGCGGAAATGCCGTAGACATGCATTGCACTCTGAGCTCTGGAGGGTCAGTTGTATACGCCCTACAATTTTTTCAATTATTCTGGTACCAAGAAGAGGGAATTAGGGGTAATATGTATTATATTTATATCAAACAGACCAGAAAAAAGGAGCTAGAGGGCTAAAATATCGTTGTATCGGTGTGAGTAAGCAATACAGAAAGAAGTATGAAATTGTGGGTAAAAGGTGGTTCTAGAACTATGGTTATTTTGCATGAAATTAAATTGATTAAATAAAGATTGCAAAATTAGAGGCTACTCGTCTTTTTCGTCCTTTCGGATTAAAGTTCGGTTTAGTGAGCAGTATCATTTACGGTTTTGATTAACAACTTTTCTTGTTACCCTGATCACACTTTAGGTAGCTTAGGGGGTCGTCGATGTCCGTTCTGGGTGTTACATACATTTTTGGCTTGCATAAACTTAATATACGCTTCGTACCATAAGTTACGAGTATCAAAATCTTTTGAATTCTTTTCTGCTATAAATCACATTAAGTTTTCTTACTTCTTCTGGCGTAAGTTAAAGTCGGGCGCAGACGACTTTGGGATACCCTGTACCACCACATTGCAATTAAGTCCGACATATTGCTAAGACCTCCAAAATATATTTAACTCGGTAAATTTGGCTACGTAATTTTCATAAACAAACAGAAATCAGTCGAATTTTTTTTTTCCCCCGATCAGTCCTATGGGGACTATATGATATAGTCAACCAATTTTGATTAAATTTGGTACAGTGCCTGGGAACTCTAAAAAACTCCCGAGTGCCAAATTTGGTAACGATAACATAAACAAACGAAACACAACGAATTTTGTACAAAAAAACCTTTTTTTGACCGGTTGGTCCTATGGATATAGTTAACCGATTTTGATCAAATTTGGTACAGTTATTGGGTGCTCTAAGAAACTTGTTAATGCCAAATTTGGTTCAAATATCTTCACCTACAAACGAGACAACGAATTTTGTACAAAAAACGTTTTTTTTACCGATTGGTCCTATGGGAGCTATATGATATAGTCAACCGATTTTGACCAAATTTGGTACAGTGCTTAGGTACTCTAAAGCCAAATTTGGCTATGATATCTTCATAAACAAACGAATTATCCATCTAAAACTTTTGGATTTTTTCGAGGTCCTCTGAAACACCCCTATGGGAGCTATATAATATAACCCCGATATTGACGAAGTAAAATAAACTTGTCTCCCCTGACATAATTACGCATCTAATCTGAAAATTTGGTCGCTCTAGCTCTTACCATCTCTGAGATCTAAGCGTTCATAAGGACGGACAGACAGACGGACATGGGTTTATCGACTTCTCGAGTCACACTGATCTCACTGAGTGGCCTATCCATGCCCATTTGCGTTTAATTGCGTTTTAATTGTATCATACTGGAGTTTGTTTGGTTCACGCTCGAAGCTCGTAAGTTTTTATAGTTTGTGGCCAGAAGATGCGGAGTATTTTGCGTAGACATCGATTGAAAAAGGCTTGGAGTCGTTGTAAGAGGCGAGGGTTAGCATTCCATGTTTCCTATCCATATAAAATAATCGACATTATGTTTGAGTCAACAATTTTCAATTTCGTTCGAGTCGAAAGCTGATTCGACTTTCATATAGACTGGAGGGATCCAAACGCTTGCTTTCCTTTTTTATGCGATTGTCAATGTCTGCTGAGGATAAACCGTCCTTGGTTACGACGCACCCGAGGTAACAGAAGTGGTTCACGTCTTCGAGGACTCCATAGTTTTCCATAAACGGGCTACCATTATTTGCCAGTAAACGTATAACCTTGGATTTACCAACATTGATTTTCAACCCAGCCAGTCAGTGCTGCTCGCTCAACTACTGCCTGTAGCTGTCCTGACATGTCGTTGTAACTATGAGAAAGTAGGCATATATCATCTATCTATAAAAGGCCGTTTACTGATGTTACAGATTGCCCCTAAAGAAGCCATAACTCTGTTTCCACCAACTAAATGTCAAGAAATTTTTATAAATAATGTACATTTCCAACAGCATAGATGGCGAGACCTCAAAGGTTCCTATTAAGAAAGTCATTTATACTTTGGGACAGAGCCTATAATACAACAACGATTTTGAAGAACGGAGAGATATTTTAATACTTAGCACAAAGGCAAGGCATTTGATTATGAGAACGCATACATAGTATAGTATATGTATCGATGCTACTAGTTTTTGCAAACCTTTGAGCATGTCTTCTTCCTTTGTAACATACGTTGCAGGTATAAATTATCTACATACACACTATTATACAACGGTATGTTGTGAAAATAGATTCCACTAAATGGCTATCGAACATGTCAGCTTTTGCCGTTTTTTCCGTTTTAACCCATCTTCTGCTCTTATGTTTAGGGATGGATGAGGTCATATGGCACGGCACTGCGGCACGCCCTTTTTTATAATTTCCGTTGCCAATTGGGTTTTATGAGATTATTTTTCGATTTGCCAAAATGGAATGCATGCGGAAGCGACGTCCACTTGGTTGGTGTGACGATTCTCAATTCTTGATTTAAATTTTAAACTCTAATCTTATTTTGTAAGCATTTCCAATAAAATCCGTTGAAGGTCTAGTTATTAAGATTTTGATTTAGCTTGGCAATAAGAAAGTTGTTTCTCTGTCTAGTTAGGCAGCAGCAAACCTAGAAAACTAGGTCAGCAGTGGCGCGAAAGTGTGGACTACAAGACTGGAGCATAGGCAGGTTGTGAGAATGGAAAAGAAAAAGAAAGACAAAAAAATAAAAGAGAGGACGTGCGCTCAGCAATAAGAAAAAATGTAGTTGTGTGAACGATTGACATCAGTAACTAAAAGTTATTTTTGAGATTTGCTCACATTTGCCCATGTACTGTATGTAGTAGTAAATAAATAGTTTGTTATTACCTTATAAACAAGATGAAATTGATCAGGGAAAAATGTTGAAAAAAGTAAAAGAGAAACCCTAAATCTATTGGTTTTAAGCATACAAAAATTGTTATTCAACTAATGGCGCTGCTGACTCAACTAACAGTCAGCGCCCAAAAGCTCTCAACTGCAAGCTCTTAGAAACATATGTATGTACATGCATATATATACATAGATATACAATACATATGCGTGTACAGCGCCAGAAACAAATACCTCAACACGCGACAGTATTGGGGGCCACCAACAAAGCTTTTTAACGAAACTCTCGACAAGCTTCTATAAGCGATTTCTACCGCTCATGGCCATGGTTCTGCTCTGGCAAACAACATTCACATCTAAGCTCATTCATTTGCTCTATTGAAAGCTTTTGTATCTTTCAGATACACACACATTATTTACATAACGAGAAGAGGGGAATTCTTTTTAGCGACAGCAACTGCGACTGTGACGTTGACGCAGCTTTTAAGTGTGCCACATTTTTTTATGTTGCTTCTGGGCACTGTTTGACGTTGCCTTGTTGCTGACTGCACACACACACACATTTGTAGATTTTTACTAGCACATACTCAGAGATAATAGTTTTTTCATTTTAAGAATTCATGCGAATTAGCAACAAAAGTAAGAACAACAAGTAGGCAGCGATGACTGCAGCATTATTTTGCGTCGCACACTCTCTAAAATCGTGTCAACATAGTATATGTACATACATGTGGACAGACAAACTAACATATGTTTATGAAAGAGATACACTACGAAATGTCCGCTTACATACTCACATGAGGGAAAAGAGGCGACAAACTTTCTTTTTGACATAAGTAGATTTGTGTCAAGAATAATAATATTATATTATATTGATATAACTCAAAATCACCCACTTTCTACAAATTATGTATAATACAAATTTGGGTGCGGATAGAGCACATAATTGCATTAAGCTAATGTATTCTAAAATGAAAGCAGGTATATAGTGTATTTAAATGAAACAAACCATCTCATCATTTTTAAAATTTTGCATTTATACATATGTATTTATATATTTATATTGATTCACTTAATTGGTAGCATATTGTAACTTATTTTTATTGTAATGGTTTGTTATTGATAAATGTCTATTCTGTTTTGTTGGTTTCTTTCAATTCATCTATCTGTCGTATTGAGTTTGAACGCATTTACATAAGAATTGTCATCATAATTAAGTGTTAACATTTTTAACTGCAATTGTTGGATTTGTTGCAATCAGCATTAGATTTTTATATTTAAGGGATATATTAATTTACGTGACGCAGTGTAGTTATGCAAGACCTTCCCAGTCCTTTACACACTTTTGCTTATTTGTTTTAAAGGCTTATTGGATGCTGCTGAGGGGCGAGGATGCGTTTTGTTGTATCAAGTAATCGCAGTTTATTAACATTTAATTTTAAGATCAGTTCCGATTTACATTACGTATTTATAATTAAAATAAACTATTAATGTAAATTGTTGTGGCGGGTAAATAAAATACAGAAATCGAACAGTTGGGATTCAATTACAAAAATTAAATAGAATTATATATAATCAATTTGTTGTGCACACAATTTAAAATTAGTTAATACAAAAATTAACAAGAAAAATGTTGCAAAAGTAAGCTAGATTGACAGCTCAAATATGACTCCAAAGTCGTACAATCTACGTACATTTGATCTTTATGTTATATATATATAAATACACATTAGTGAGAATATAAGTAATTACATGTTAATATAATATTTTCCTGCTCTTGTTGATATTTTTACACGCTTATGATTTTCTGTAGCAGCAACAAATATTTACATACAATTGTAAGTTTTTTGCATTTTCTTTTTAATATTTTTGCCTTTTTTTTGTTCATTTTATTTTTTGTTTTACCCTTTTTTTGATTTGTTATTTCTACTTTAAATACACAAGAGCGCATTTCTATATATATATTTATAATATGAATTTCATTATAATACAATAGAATTAAAAATTTCAACATGTGCTTGCGCTGTTTAAAAAGTTACTCCGAAAAATCTTCGTGTTTCACTCCAAATTTCCTTCTTGCCTATTTTACTGTTGTCTTAAAATGATGCGCTGAAAACCAGATACAAGTATTTAGTTACTTAATTTAAATCATAGATGTCCTTGTTGCTGCGCCGTCCGTTGTTGCCTATGTCTAAGCGCACAAACTTCCATGCAAAATCGTCTGACCGTAGCGTTTTCTCAGTTAATGTTGACATCTTGGTTCTCGCCATCAACAGCCATATTCATGTGTTGAGTAACAGTCGATTTGGCCAAGCACGATCGTGCAACTGATTCAAAGAGTCTAATAATATATACAAATATATAAAATATACATAAATAAAAAATACAGATTAAACGAATTCAAAAACTCACTTTGTAATCTCAGGTGCACAGTGAACGAAATCATGGTCCCAGAACTTATATATTGGGTTTTTGATTAGCTCAATAAAGGTAATCAGTAGGCCCCATGGATGCGGTCGGTTTACAATAAGACGCTCCAGCAGTACTCGTGTGATCTGTTCTTGTATGGCTTCTGAGTTAGCCTCAGCAAAAAGATGTAAGACTGCGCAACTAAAATAGTGCGTGTGGCTGTTTGGATAACGAAGTTGATTTGCAATAGCGTTCAAAAACAGATAGCGACCTTCGGTATCTAAATCAACTGCCAGGTTCTGAAAGATATCCATGTGTGCACTGTGTGCAATATTCGACGTATTGGGCACAAAATTTTTGTTTCTACAAGGCAAATTTATTCGGTGTGATAGAATCCAATGTTGACAGTTATATACTTTTTACTTACCTAATCAGAGCAATTGCTTGAGTGCCCACATACATGACAAGAGCATTCATCAGTGCCATATTGTACCGCGTGCCTGGTTCACTAGTAACCTGCAAATGGCCACGAAGCTCTGACAAAAATGTGACCGGAGCGCGTGCCTTCAAGTACGAATCTAGATCCTTCTTAAAGTTCAATGGCTGTATGTTCACTATGTAGTTGCTGCACACCTTGGGTGCATTGCTGCTGTCTGATAGCATGTCTACCTTCAAATTGGGCGTAAAAGGATCGGGCAAACGCATATTGCGGGGAAATGCGGATAATATAATGTTGCGCATTTGGACACAGTTGGGTGGTATTGTGTCGCAGAAACCAAAGTGGTAATCACACAAAAATTCGGGAAAATCATGCAGGAGCACGAGCAGGACGCGCAATGTTCCCTTATACAATAGCTGTACAGGTTTTCCCAACTCGGTATTGCGCAGGAAGGGTGCCAGGTATTTGAAGAGATCCTGCAACAGCTGTGCATAGAGAGGCCATCCTTTTTGGCCTGGTATCTGCACCAGTATGCGCCCAAGAAACACACGATGTGAAATCAGCTCAAGCCAGGCAAAACAGAAACCGGGGGCTTTGCTAGGATTTAGCTGGTGATAAGCGTAGGCAAAAGCTGACACAATGCTGTGCATCAGAGATTCCAGCAATACATCAGCCGAGCAGAGCTCCATAAAGAGCATCATAAAAAAACGATGATAACCCACCTGCTGAAAGCCGACACTACGCAATTCATGATCTTTAAGCAGCGTGCCGAGCACAATACCTAGCACTTTGTTTAAAAGATTAATTTTGGTAGTCGGATTACCGGCTTCGCCTGAATGCCGTACTAGCATTGCAATCAGATTTACAAAAGCATCGATCCACTGAAATATCTTATTTTTAGCCTGATTAATGGGCATACTCGGATCGGCGAACATGCGGTACACTACATCGGTGCAAATGTGAGTGGCCTGGCGGAAAAAGCGCGTGATTAGATCATCGGTCTTTAGAATACCATACGTGTTCATTTTTTGCACAAAGGTGCTGAAATTTCTGGTATCGCGAGTGGACTGTTGGTTTTGTTGGGTATACAACGCCACCCAGTCCTTGAGCAAGTACTCGGTTTTTTCCTGAAGTCCTGGAGGATCATCCGTGTCACTTGACTATAATGAAACATGACAAAATGTTAAGTTACCATAATTTATGTGATTGACAACTTACCCTTACATGATGCATGCCGGAGTGTATGTATTGCGATGCTCCAGCGAGGTAGCGATCACCGGTATTAAAAGGACCACAGTCAACGGTATTCGTGTTACCCGACCACATAGTTTCGATGACATTGACAATGCACTCTGGGTACCTTTGACGGTGTTGACTCAGACGCCCTAAAAGCTCCACTGTGGCCATGAATTCGTTGTCTGATATAATATTTATTACGCGATCCTCCATAATTAGACGTTCCAGCAATGCTATACCGAAGGAAATGGCCATATAATTATTGCCATTGTCCATGCAATCTCGCAGCATGCAATCAAACTGGTTCAAATTTACAAAGTGTGATGTAATGAGCGCTCTTGCAGCTTCCACATTGTAGCGAATTTCTTCGCGTATATCGAAGAAGCATTTGGTAACAGCACGCTCCGTGTTCGGTGCACCGAAACTGTTGTGCAGTAGGCTGAGTATGCGAAGGTGAATATCGCGGTAGAGCTTCATCTGTTCCATGTGATCCTGCACATTTATTAGACCTTCGGTTAAGCCCTCTACAGCACGTGTCAGCAAGTTGAACGCAGACTCTTGATCGCGTAGGCGCCTTGTTGCCATTAATGCATTAAGCAGCATATGCATCTTGCTGGCCTGCAATTGCAATGTCGGCACTGTGATGGCAGTGTTCATGAAGGCTTCCATCTTGCTTGCCACTTCCGCATAGACAATGCTCGACTCATCGTTAGCAAAAACATTTGGCGGCGGCAAGTCCTGTGGCTTTGGAACAAATAATGCAATATCCCGATCACTCATTTGCTGGAATCCCGGTATGCTGCGCGCAAATTCTGAGTAGACTGCATATAGGGTAGCTGGGGCAGGGCCCACCTTTAAACGTACCGGTTCGGGTAGTCGTTCCTGCTGGTAACTGAGTATTTGCGCGTCCACAAAGCGACTGCCCTCCTCGCGTGCTATTTTGCGTGTTTCAAAGTCCGTCGATAAGCGACGGTCGATTTCGAGTGCTGCCTTTTCGGCCGAGGTTTTTTGAATAAAAGCACAGACAAGTTCCACGTTCTCGTTTGCCAGCTGTATGGAAGCTGCTTGAATTTCCGACATGCTGGGCACGCCTGTCAATGCTGCCATAAACGCTTTGTGCAAATTTTGACTGATCGCCCGAGCAATCTCATCTTTACCGGTTATCATAGCCATACCAGCTGCTAGATTACGTACCATTTGATGAGCGGCAGTACGCATGCGATTTTCGTCGGCGTCTAGAGCAAAGTCCTTGCGTACAATCTGCTCTGTAGTGGCACACGCTATGCGTATGCTGCGATCTACGACAGGCTGCAACCAGTCGGTTATTGTGCGCTCAATGGCATTTATAACAATGTGTTTGATGCCTGGATTGGCATGCAAGAATGGTACGTTTAGAGGTAACACCAGTTGCTGAGCAATAAGTTGGAAATTCGTAACATTCACTTCTACATAGGAATAACGTGGCTCTGGTGGTGGCAAAACGACTTGCCCTGGTTCAGTAGGTAAATTTGGAGAGGAGACAGTTCCAGGAGCACTATTTGCCACGTTTGAGTTGTTCATCATCATGGTCTGTGGGTCGATGACTTCGGCCGGCGGGGGAGCTGGCTGGTTTTGGGATGATAAAGCAGATTCAGTCGGCTTTGGTTTAGGTTGAGACATTTGCTGCTCAATGAGCATAGCCCGCGAAGGGTCTTTTAGATATATTACGGGTTTTAATTTAGCCAACTCCAAATTAAGTGTTTTGCACAAAACTTCGATTTCGAACTTAAGGTTTAACTTGAGATCTGGTTCCTGGTGCAGTTCGGCTAGTACGCACATTATTCCCATTGTCCATGGATTAGGCGATCTAAATACACGTGACTTAGCTGACGATTCCAAGATCTTGGCAACGAATGGCACAACAAATAGAAGCTCCTGTTGACCTTTGTGATATGCTTCGGCAAGAAGCGATTTTAAGTCCAAGTCAACTTGCAGAATTGGATGATTCCGACTTAATGTCATCATTCCCAGCCAGTGGCCCAGATTTTTAAGTAAACTACGGTCCGAAAAGTTGATGACACCCTTGTCTGATCGTAACAGCACCTTAATGTTGCGCAATGTTTCTTTCGTAACATATCGATTAATTTCAGGATTTTTCAGAGCATCAAGGAAGTTATAGTAAAGCGAATGAAAGTTAAACTCCATAGATGCGCGCTTCAGCACTAGATACTGTGACAGCCATGGCCAGAACTCTTTGGTCATGATCTCCTTGATTTCCTCGCACTTCTGTGGTATATTCAATTGACTTAAATTGTTGAAAATAAACGCAGTTTTATCTTGTACTGGTTCGGGCGGTACTGTTACTTTTTCTTCCTGATTTGCAACCAGTAAGGTATCGATGTTTGTGGCGTTAGCGATAGACTTCATGCGGGTCGCATGCGAAACCACAACAGGCGGCTTTTGAATCGCCGGAGCTGACGGCATGTTACCTGAATAACGGATTACTTAAGTTTTGTTTTGACTAAAAATCTATTTCTGACTTATTCACATGTGGATTGTAAATTTTTTACTAAGTACTAGTGCACATCTTCAATTTGAAAGAGATAAAAACTATTTACAAATCACATGGGATAGTGTAACACTTACTTGGAACCGAGTTGGCTCGATACAAGGGTTCACCGCTGCTAGCAGTGGCAGCAGTGGGTATCGTGTTGCTTAATCCAATCAGCTTTTGAGGAGGCGGCTCCTGACCATGCATGCCGTACTCTACATATTGGATCAGATGTTGCGGAAAGTCTGTAAAGTGTGGTATTGATCGTATATGTTCGCAGTACTTGTTGTAGGTGTGTAATCTGGTTTTGAAACGGTCTAGTGCAGTTACACCGAAATAGTAGAGCTTCGAACCCTCGGGCTTGCGAAGGGCATCCAGAACACAACGCAACGAAAGTCCAAGAGCTACGAAAGTGGGTACCAGGTTCCGATCAATAATTCCACCGAATAGTTGTGCTGTTATCTGAAGCTCTTTATCAGGATAGCATGAAAAAAAGCGATACTCTTCAAATAGATTACGCAGCATACAGAGAAATACTTCTTGTTCTCTTCGGTTTGCAGATTCTTTAAACCTTTGCAGAATATCAAGGACTTCATCAATTGAAAGCGTTGGATTTGGTTGATGGTTGTAGATTCGTTGGAAATACGAATTAGCTTCATCTTCCACCTCCTTAGACACAGGCATCTGTAAATCAGCCATGACAGGATTGTTTGGATTAGGAGGCGTTGGCGTAGGTTGAGGCCCTGCAGGTAGCATGCGCCCAAGATTGCCTACATTCGGTGGTGGTGCCGGCATTTGCATTGGATTTAGCGGGTAGGGGCTACCTCCCCCAGGGTTCATAAGACGCGATGGTGATGCTGGGGTAGAAACCAAATTGTCTATAACCGAGTAGAAATACGCAACACGAAAGATAAAATCAAAATAAGTAACAAGCATTTAAAAATGTTAAATCATATTCGGTTATTACTTACTTAGCATGTTTCCAAAGTTAAAAGCGCCGTTTGGCCCCCCTAAGTTGAGTCCGGCCAGATTGTTTGACATGTTTGTAAGTGGGTCCATGCCAGGTCCAAACATTTGCTGCGCATTTAGATTGCCAGAGAATGGTTGTTGAGGCGGCGGTGGCACTGATCCTGGAACAATACCATCCATGCCACGGTGACGCAAAATACTCGGTGGTGGCGGCGGAACAAGACCTTGTGGTCCTCCCTGCTGCTGAGCACGGGCTTTATTTGCCATTATTGCGACATTCGCGGACATTTGCATTATCATTTCAGCAGTGTCCGATTGCATGCAATTGTTAATGCAAGCCTGCAAACAATTTATCATGGTTGTAACCGTTTCGGGCAAAAGTTGTGCCTGCTTAGGCGGTATTTGGTCTTCAGGCACCTTCGCATTTGCTACCTGCGGACAACGTCTCTGCAGAACTTTTATTATAGCTTGCATGAAAGGTTCGCCATGGTCTCGGATTTTATCACTCAGCCACTTCTCCAGCTTCAAGTACTCACGCCTGGATGCCAAGCAGGCGAGATCAATTATGAATAAGAAAGAGCGTGCGTTCAGCAGCGCAGACAAAGCTTTCAAGTCCTGGGCAAGATCAAGTATGCGGGAAAGCTTGACTTGATCAAACTCACCGCCTCGCAAATACCATTCTGACATGGCGTTCATGATGTTGGGACGCAATTGAAAGTTCGTTGAACTCCATGCGCTAGCTAAAATGGCATTAGAATTGGGATGATTTCCCAGAAATGTGGGTATTAGCTGATTGAACAGGTCCTGACGAAGTGGTGTCAGAGGCGGATTTATCTGCAGTAAGGCAAGAAAGAGAACATCTGGACAGTTCTGCGCTGGGAACTTGAAGAGCTCATGAACTTGCGTATAATATCCTTTGTCTGCAATGTGAAGAAGTACTTCGACAAGGTGCAGTGACTTCCAAGCCGAGATTTCCTTGTTGTCTGCATCTGGCGCCGTCTTTAAGACTTCTAGTGCTGGCGAACTAAATATGTAGTCAGCAAAAGAGAACAAATCTTGGTTTTTCAGCATTGTCGTTATAAGCGACAGCTGCCCCTCTGTGTTCTGCCAATGGCGGTAAATGCATTCTGAATGCGGGAAAAGGTTAGATTGTGTAGCTAGCCGGCATATTGTCAGCAAAAGATCCAATCCAATGCGATCCTTGAGCACGAACTCAGGATGATCGAGCTCTGTGGAAAATGTATTATTGTGAAAGTTCTTTTAAAAAAATGTGCAACTTACCCAAGCAAACTTCTTTCCAATTAAGCTGTGGCACCAGTTCCTTAAGAGCTTGTACAAATACGTCCGGCTTCCAGGTCTGCGTGGCATCTGTGGTCTCCTTCTTATCTTTCTTGTCAGCGTTGTTGACATCGCTGCCATCGTTGTTATTTGTTGAATTTTGCTGGTTCTGTTGTGCTACTGTCTGGGACGCTCCCGAACCGCTTTGTCCCGGCCAGAAATTACCTGGTGTCGGTAAGTTTACATTACAATCAAGCAACGACGAGTGACGTCGACACATAAGACCCACAATTTTAGCAACATCTTTTGGTTGTAATTCCCGAGAGCCACCGCAACGCAAATGATTTTTACACTCTTCAACACTCGACGTAAATTCGTAACCGATTTCAAGGATTAAATTAATCCAAGATGTGTCCATAATATTATTTTTCCCCTGCAATCATATAATATAATTATCGGATTTGGTAAAAGTTTTTAAGATGGAGATGTCCCTTAACACACCTGATTTGTGAATATAATGTCGCATAAATGATCATAGATATCTTCAATGCCGACTTCCTTAAAACCAGTATTTGTTTCGAAACTACTGCAACTGCTGTTGTTCGATGTATTTGTTGTATCTTCTGCTACATCAGTTTCGTTAGCTTTAGCGTTGTGCGTTGTTGCGCCATTAGCGCATATGGGGGTCGTCGCAGGGTACAAGAACGGCGCAAGAACCAGTGGAACAGCCGAACGTGGAAATTCTTCTCGTAACTTGATCAGAAATTGCGTCTCCAACTGTGGCAGGACGTATTCACTTAAGGAGCATAATAAGTACTGCAACAGATCAAATGAAATTTCGTGGAGGCCGCTGATGGAGGATGACGCGTTTTTATTTCCTAGATACGAATCAAGAAGCTCGGGTAGAGTGCGTTTGAGGTTGTCACGAGCGCAACTCCGCAATTCAGGAATCGATGAATGGGCAACCGCTAAAGCAAATATACACTCGCAGAGTTTATTTATGCCAGTTGTTTTGGAGACTTGGCCAATAAGCTCAGAAATACCTTGAGGCTTGAGTCCCTGCTTAAAATCAGAGATTACGTTTCATTATCATTCCCTTTGTATACACAATTAGTGTGTTTTTATACAAACCTTTTGTTTTACAAAATGTTGTTCAAATGCAAAGCAGATATTGGACACAAATGAAGAGCTGTGCAATTGCCTTTGTAAATGAGCGCCAAGTAGTTTCGACTGCAACTGTGCAGTAATGGTCGGTGACGGGTCGTTGAAGTTTAGTACCGTGAACAGATAATGCAGACAGCTACGATCCGCTACGACACCGTTTTCTTGGATAAGCTTAAATATATAGTAACAAGTAAAGCATTAAACTCTATATGCATATTTATTTCTGCTGCAATTTAATTTCCAAAGCCGGCGAAACAAAAACATCTAGAGATGGTTCCACCAAAACTTAACGAAATGTACGCAGAAGCGAGACAACAGCTGTGGCCACAAAACGTAGCGCAGCTGCTCCACAACAAAAATGCAAAACGAGGAAAAAAATTCACACAAAATTACTCGTTGGGTTTTGGGATTTGGGTCGGGGAAAGGAGATAATGCAAAGTATGTGTTGGCGTTAAAACGCAAAAAAAATGTTAAAAGAAAAAAAAAAATTCAATGTATTTTGAACGCTACCCAATTAATTACCTTTTTTTAAATTCAATAAGCTTTATGAATACATCTTCACTGAATTAAACAAGTTTGTAATAAATTTTGCAAAAGATAAAAACCCCGAACACGGGGCTTTTAGTGGCACAAGCTGGTAATAGCAATTGCTGTTGAAAATTTTGTCCACGAATTTTTACACAATTTATTAGAAAACTTTACGCCAATAAGCTCACAAAAATTTTATAAACGGCTTTAAGCTAAAAAATAAACCAGAATTGTACTTTATTAGTAACTTTTAACTTAACAAAAAGATTTTTATTTCCAGAAATTCGCGCAACACCATGCAGAGAAATTTTCTGATTTACACAAAACTGTAATGGCGTCGGCGAAAATGCATGAGTGAGCGAAATGGCGTTATAGTACTGTGAAAAAGCAAATTGGCAGCACTGTTTGCTCGAAGTACGCAAAATTTACCAACACTTAAAACTGTGTTATTGTTTTTGTTACCGAAATCTCACAAAATTTGTTACTTTTCCTTCAAAATAAACTTTTAAGTTATATATAAAATAGTACATACCTCCTTTATTTGTTCGCTGGTTTCGTTGAAATTTCGCTTATTCACGTGTTTGACCAAATTACGAATCTGCGTTAGCGGTGTTTTAGGTTGGTGCTCTACGTTCATAATTCTACGTATCAATTACTAAGTTTGTGTTCTTTTCAAGTTTTTTTTGTTAGTCGAATTAATTAGGATCGATGTTTGACCGTTTAAATGGTATTTATTATGTTAAAATTGTACTACGTGCACATATACGACGAGTACAATTGTATTTGTACTTATGTATTGACGTATTTGTTACTGCTGTGGTTTTCTTCTTCTTGTTATTGTTGAATGTGAGTGCGACGATTTAGTTTCTTTGCGGCGCAATAAAAAGACTATCATATAATTTAAATGTTGAAAATATGGATCCTAAAATTGAAGTCTGCTTACTTTATTGTTCTTCCCCTTATTGCATGAAAATGGATGTGGCCCCCAATAAAAGGGGCCATCTACAAATTTACATTCCTCGCTTCATGGATTTCATCAATTATTTTAAAAACAAAATTATACAAGACATTAGTGTCAGTCTGTTTCCGAATCTTATTTGGTTAAATTTCTTTCGTCCAAAACTTG
Source organism: Chymomyza costata (assembly GCA_018150985.1). Lineage (NCBI taxonomy): Eukaryota > Metazoa > Arthropoda > Insecta > Diptera > Drosophilidae > Chymomyza > Chymomyza costata. The sequence goes on along the minus strand of JAECWU010000190.1, from coordinate 288,898 downwards.
CATACGTAATGGTGAATGAATCGTAACGCACGCACGCACACACAGGCAGCAGTGGGCACTCACACAATTGCACACAAATTTTTGCTAGTTGACGTAGTCGTTGTGGCCTTCGTAGCACGTTTTTTTCGAAGTCAAGCTATTTTTGATTGCTTGTCACAATAAACTTGCTTTGAATTATGAAATTTGTTAAATATTACCGAAAAAATGCCGTTTTAATCGTTAATTTAAAGTAAATGTTCGATCGCTGCAATTTTGTTCGTGTCTGACTCGCACTTAGAGATGTGCACAACTGGGGGACTGTCGATAATTATGGAGCCCTTACGAAAATTTTGCAGTGCTGCACAACGGAATTAAATAAAGCAGCTGTTCAAGTGATGTTAATAACTTGTCAAAAAGAAAATGAGTTTTATAAACAATAAATCTAGTGCTACTGAACATTTCCAAACAATTTAAAGTCCAATTTTAATAATGCATCAAAACATTGCATTTAAAAATAATAAAAAAATAAAGAAGATCTATGGCGATCATATGTAAATGACGCATCATGCAGACTGTTCGTACAAAGTATATTTGCGTTTGTAACAACAAATTTGTGCTCGTTTACGAATGGGTTCAGTTCTACGTAATAATTAAGCTCAATTGATTTACAAATCCAATGTGTTCAGCAGCACGTACCTCAATTTTAGGCGCATTATTAAAACAAAATGTGGTTTTGCGTAACTTCAACCCCTGTCAAGGCAGTGCCATATGTTATCCGAATGGCGCCAACCGCAGAGCCGTTTTCTGGGGGCTGAAGGACACTATAAAAGCACGAACTCTAAGCACGGAAGCCCTTGCTACTTCCACTCCTAGCAATTCAGCAAACCCAAAAACTGTGAGTGATTTTCAACAGCTCTACGAAGCAACAAAAAAGAAATTTCAATGTAAGCCTTCTTACTACTAGGCACTCTATAAATAGCATTCAAATTTTAAAGATTTAGATACACATATACATACGTACTTTTTATTGGATTTGCAGCTAAAAAACTACCCGTTGACGTACGTTTGGATGCTGTCTTTGCTTGTAATGAGCTTGATCTGAGTGAGGTCCAGGTGTATGGCTTTGATTATGATTATACTCTTGCATGCTATAAGCCAATATTGGAAGATTTGCTCTATAATTTGGCTCGTGAAATGCTTGTCAAGCGTTTCAAATATCCTGAGGACATTCTAAATCTGGAGTATGATCCAAACTTTGCTGTTCGCGGCCTGCACTATGACGTAGAAAAAGGACTGCTCGTCAAGTTGGACTCTTTCCTGCAGCTGCAATTGGGCTCAGTGTATCGCGGACGAACTAAAGTTTCTGAAGAGGAAGTGTTACAACTTTACCACAATCGTTTGCTGCCAATTGCTTATGTAGAAGGTCCAAATAATTCTTATAGAGTATGTAGCTAAATAAATAAATGAGCATTATTATAATGATTAATTCTTTATTATTTTTCAGCACAATACAAACTCTAAAATGGTTCAACTTGCCGATTTATTCTCGGTACCTGAAATGTGCTTGCTATGCAATATAATTGAACACTTTGAGCGTAACCGGATCGACTATAATCCAGAAATAGTATTCCATGACATAAAAACCGCAATGGGCTCATGCCATCCCATTATGCATTCAACAGTTATGAAAAATACAGAAAAGTACATAGAACGCAATGTAAAGCTAGTGCAATACTTTGATAAACTTCAAAAAGCGGGCAAGAATCTCTTTTTAGTAACGAACAGCCCTTTTTCTTTTGTGTGCGTATTTTTTATCAACAACGAATTGAAGAAATATATCACTTAAATTAATCCCTCCAATCCTTCACAGAAATTGTGGAATGTCCTGGCTGGTGGGAGACAGCTGGCGAGATTTCTTTGATGTAGTTATTGTGCAAGCGCGGAAGCCAAAGTTTTTTACTGATGAATCTCGGCCCATTCGGCTATATGATGAGAAATCAAAGTCTCACGTTTGGGACCGCGTTTCCAAATTGGAAAAGGGAAAGATTTATTATGAGGTATTTTTATGTTTGCACCGTACAAGGTCAAAAAATCCATTAACTGGCTGTCTCTTTTATTAGGGCTCTGTACGTCAACTGCAAGAACTAAAAGGATGGCGCGGTCACTCGGTCTTATACTTTGGTGATCATCCATATAGTGATCTAGCAGATGTAACATTGAAACATAGCTGGCGTACTGGTGCGATAATAAGCGAATTAGCGGTAGGTTATTCTTAAGCTATACAAATAAATTTAAATTATCTTAAAACTTCTATAGCATGAAATAAAAACTCTTAACCGCGTGGATTTCAAAATGAGTGCCAACTGGCTGCAAATGCTTACGCAGCTTATTGAAGAGACACAGGACAACGAGAGTGAAGCGGCCCAACTTTGTCTACGTGACTGGATGGAGGAACGAGATCAATTGCGGTAGGCTATAAATTTCTTGCCAATGAAGATTATGCATACACACATATTCATCCATTGTTGTTTTTTTTAGTAACAAGACGAAAAACGTATTTAACGAGCAATTTGGAAGTGTTTTTCGCACGTACCATAATCCTACATACTTCTCCAGGCGCTTGTTTCGCTTCGCCGATATATACACAAGTGATATTACGAATTTGCTTAAATTTTCCACATCGCATACGTTTTATCCCAGACGCGGTGTGATGCCCCATGAATACGCGTCACATTTTATTTAAGTTAAAGTTTTAATAGAGCTTGACAATTAGAGAATTTACATAGCAGCCTTAATGTTAATAGTTTATGCAACATATAATTGTCCAATAAAATCGTTGATATAGTTCTCGATGACAGTTTTGTATTCGCTTGAAATGTATTCTAACGAATTAAGTATACCTCTCGCTTCCGACGCATTGCATTTGTATTTTCCCCACGCAATGAGATCCAAAAGATAGGTAAGCGTGGTAACATACTCAATCGAATATTTCCCAAAACGCAGTTCAGTGGCTTTCGTTTTGAATTGTACAATTCGCGACAGTTGCTCGCAGTCTTTGCTGTTTAATATGCATCCATCTGCATGGTGTTAAATATAGAACATTAGTATCTTAATATGGAATATATGTTAGATGTTTTTTTAGCACAATAAGATCTTTCCACAAGACAATTATCATTTACATTTTCGGAGCATTTGAAACATGATCAGCTACTTTTTTACCTATTACAGTTTTTGGAAACATTTCATTAAATATACTTATATCAATTTTTTTGGGCTATAAAAATTTATATATGCATTAAAATTTGATTTTATTGTTAAGCTCGTGTTACGTACAACTTCCAAAAACTGTACTAGATCTGTTTTAAGCTCGCACATCTTGATGAAAGAGTTATTTTTTTTTGGTTATACCTATTAACAAAGAGAAGAATTTTTTTATAAGCAACCATGCTAGATATTGTTTCAGCATATGGTTACCCACAAGCCAATAATTGAGATGCTTAAACAATTCGTACAATTGGTTTCGGATTGATTCGTTGTTACAACTTTCCAGAAGAATCAGAAACTCGGAAAACCACTGAACGTCTTGAACCGATCCACAGGCAGAACAACGAAGCTCCTCATCCTGCCCCTCGATAGACCACCAAGATAGATCACCTTTTTCTCTTCTTGGAACAAAAGTCTCGCGGCATTGGGGTTCCTCGCAACGGTAGCGGTAAAATTGTAGCTAGAAATGGTGCAAATAACAGAAGATTATTATATATAAATGTTTTTCTTAATCACAAGAAGGAGACGGTAGCGTAAATATGCCAGCTATGCTTCAATTTTATCAGAAATAAGAGACCTCTAAGAAATGTCTGGGAAAAATTATTCGTTTATAACATGCCCCTAAATATCAATATAGGGAATAAATGGCTGAAATTCAATCAAAATAAGGAATTAATGTGTGGAGAATTGAAGGCAGAATACATACTATTAACAAATTATGGACAGAATATGCAGAAGATTAATCTTAATTATGCAGACATAAGAAAATTTGTAAAACAGAAATATCAATCAAAAAACCACATAATTTAACTAAGGAAAAGATTCTAGAAACTCAAAAAAAAATGCACATTTAAAATAATAGCGTATAATGTAGCCGGATTAGCAAATAAGTCAAAAAATGCGGACTTTATAAATTATGTTAAGAAATTTGAAGTTTTTGTTTTATTTGAAACTTTCATAGAAAATAAGTCTGAATATTTTGAAAACACGTTTAATGAATATATATTACATTGGGAATATGCAATAAGAGTAGCAAATAGAGGTCGAGCGAGTGGAGGACGACTATATGTATGGTATTCGGAAGGAACTTCAAATACATGGAAAGGTAGCTTATACGAGAATAATAAGTTCAACTGTAGTCGAAATGAACCTGTCAAGTAAGAAGTTGTTCCTTATTCCGGTTTACTTAAATTGTAACAATTGGCAAAATGATTATGAAACATTATGTGATATTTTAATGGAAAATGAAAATGTGATGATGGCAGGAGATTTTAATGCGAGAATAGGTGGCGAGCAATGCTTGGAATTTAATCCCAGTATACACATATATAATATATATGACCAGAGAAAAGCAATGGATACGGTTAGAGATAGAAATGGAAACCAATTATTGAACATATGTAATACGATGGGTGTTACAGTTCTAAATGGCAGAATGGCTGGTGACAAGGAGGGTACACTAACATTTATCAGAGGTTTGGCAAAATCAACAATAGACTACTGTTTTGTTAAAGGCGCCTGGCTAGATATTATGGAAAATTTTCAGGTAAAGGACATGATATACTCTGACCACCAACCTATAGAGGTGACATTAAGTCTGGACAAACGTAGAATAAATGAGACAACAATGCAACTTCTACCTAAACTCGTTTGGAAGGATCAATATGCCAATTTATATAAAAACAATTTAAATGCAGCACTAAGACCTTATAACGCGGATATGTTCACATCAAATGAAGGTGATGATATATTGCAAAACTGTGTAAAACTAGCAGCAGAACCATTTCAAACAAGATCAACAACTAGAAAGAAAAGTATACAAGAATGGTTTGATATTGAATGCAAAGTCGTGAGGATAAAAACTTTCAAATGTCTTCGCAAAGCGAAAAAGAGTGGAGGCTTGTCAGATTTAGAAAAATACAAAGAGGTACTAAAAGATTACAAAACATTATGTGAAGCAAAGAAAAAAGCATATGATAATAAAATGGCAATGACAGTAACGCATGCCACTGACAGTAAATCTTTCTGGAGCGGAGTGAGGAAAATAAACGGAGCGGACCATGTAAAAGGTTTGAAAGTAATACATTTTGAAGTCCAGCTTAATGCAAATACAGAAAGACATTCTTTCAGCTATGCACTGCCTTATATTGTCAACGAAGAGTTAGATGCACCAATAAGAATATCAGAAATTTATTCAGTCCTCAAAAATCTAAAAAATAATAAAGCCCCAGGTGAAAATCGAATCCCTGTTGAATTCATAAAAAATGCCACCCCGGAATTCATACAACGGATAACTGAAACATATAACTATATATTTGAAAACGCAGCGCCGCCACAAAGCTTTAAAAGATCTGTAACATTCCCCCTATTCAAAAAAGGAGATCCAAATAATGCTGAAAATTACAGGGGAATATCATTTCTGAATGCATCAGTAAAGGTGTTCACAAGCATCCTGTACAACCGAATTAACAACTGGATGGAGAATAACAAAGTATTGAGTGAATTTCAAGCAGGTTTTCGGAAGGGATATTCAACGGTTGATAATATTTTTGTTCTTTTAAGTATTGCTAAACAACGAATGGCAATGGGTCTTAAATTGTATGTATTTTATGTTGATTTTAAAGCAGCGTTTGATACAATTTAAAGAAATGCCTTATTTTACAAACTTAGCAACCTCGGTCTTTCGACAAAAATTATAAAAATCCTCCAAAGTCTGTATGCTGAAAACGAGACAACAGTATGGGATGGGAAGTGTATATCGAGATGGTTTCCAACATGTACAGGTGTAAAGCAAGGCTGTATATTAAGCCCTATGCTCTTTGCGTTGTTTATGGATGATATAAATGAAGCTCTTTCTGGTGGAATAAATATCGCTGACGTGAGTATTAAAGTACTGTTATATGCAGATGATATTGTCTTGTTAGCAGACTCTCCGAAAACACTGCAAGAAATGATAAACAAATTAACAGAATATTGCGAAAAGTGGGGCCTCACCGTAAACATAAACAAATCTAGTCATGATTTTTAAAAAACATGCAAGAAGGTTAAAGAACGAAGAAAAATGGTTTTTAAATGGAGAACAACTGGAAGTTGTTAAGACATACAAATATCTAGGAGTACACATGAAATACAATACGAGTTTTGATGACCACTTAAGAGAAAAACTTAAGGAGGCCAAATTGGCTTTAAATTGTACATGGAAAAAAGTTATGGGAAACCAAAAAGTATCTCTATCGGTGAAACATAAAGTTTTTGAAGCAGCAGTCAAATCTGTTTTAAGCTATGCAGCACAAGTGTGGGGAGCTGATAGACATGAAGAAGTAGAGAAACTGCAAAGATATTTTATAAAACGTCTCTTTCGAGTTCCAATGAATACGCCGAATTATATGATACATATCGAAACTGGATTGCCGACACTTTATATACAAACGCTACAACTGCATTTTGACTACGTTAATCGAGTAATGAGTATGAGAGGCGGTAGGATTCAAAAAGTATTAATGCAGTACATATCTACTGAGAAGATATTGTGTTTCGAAAAATGGTCGGAGCTCGCGGTTGAATTAAACGAGCCCATAGATTTCAACGACTCAGAAAGCTGGAGAACATGGCAGAAAAATATAATTGAAAAGTTATATATTCAAGAGCGCGGAGGATTTATTAAAAAAGCAAGAAATAGTGTCACAAGAGATGCTTACAGCAAATTAAATTATGACCTTGGTGCCAAAAATTATTTTAACGAAAAATACAGTGCTGAGTGCATACGCACAATCTTCAAAACTCGCGGAGAACTAATACGCCTATGTTATGTGCCTTATGAAAGTCAGCAGACAACACTATGCTCTATATGCAGCCTTAGAGTAAAAGGGGACGTTATTCATTTTATGGGAGAATGTCCAATTTTTAAAGAACTCCGAATGCTCTATTTTAATAAACCCTCGCTGAACCTCAATGAAGTACTAGATATATTAAACGGTAGTAATTGGATTGTGTTAATCGCTTACATTAATACAGCTTTAGATTATAGGAGTAAAATTGTGAATGAAAGTTTTTAGAGATTATTTTGAAATGTTAAATTGAAGTTTCTGCTCATATTTGAATTTGAAAAAAAAAAAAAAAAAAATTGTACAGAAATAGCCGGCTGACGGCATATAGCCATAGCCGTAAGCTCTATATATAACATTGTTGTAATTTATTACATTGTACATACCATTATACAGAATTTAAAACAATAAAGAGCTACTACTACTACTATATATATATGAGGACCTATAACAAAAAATTATACTGGAACCTATCCCAAGGAGAAATCTTAGGCACTATCTGGCCTAATTACAATGTTGATTCTTTTTTTGTGTGTCAATATCCGTTTTCGGAACTTGTAAATGGAATAAACGGTCTTATTATGTAAAGTAAGTAATCTCTTGAAAATCGAACAACCAAAACTTACATAGTCCTGATCAGGATTGCTTCGCGTACACTTTTCACAAGAGCATTTAAACTGAAAAGTATGCGCCAGTTGCTTGTGGCGTTGTTCAACTAGTGTATTTTTATAATCAAGCGTATAGCAGTTAAAAATTTCATCGCCTTCGTCAATGTCTCGGATGGCATAGCTTTTGGCCAAGCACCCATCATAGACGGTTCGAATGGAGGGTGCACATGCATGGTTGCATAAGCTCAGGAGGGGTAAATTAATTGCGGCAACCAGCTTAATATTTGCTAGTTTGTGCAAATGCCCGCATTTTAAATGATACGGCTGCTGCCAGAGCGACGGCTGCAGCAACGTGAATTCGTTAGGAGCAGCGTTAAGAGTCATAATTGCATCGCCAACATGACCATTAGACAATAGTTGTCCTACACTGCGTAGAATAAATGCTGCAACGATTATTTGCCAATCCTTTCTTGACGCTGCTGTCGTATCAAAGTATTGAAAAAAATTGGTGTTTTTGTACAAATAGAACTGCAGAAAATTGGCACAGTGCATGTGGTATATTAGTTCCTCACGCGGCATTTTATGTAGATGTGTGATCAGGCCTAGTGTTTGGGTACATTGATTTGTGACAGACCCGCTATGCTTCTCGCCGCTTGTCAACGACACGAGCGATTCCCAAAGCTGTGATGCACTTGTTTGCGTTTGCAGACTGGGCATCAACTGTGGGAGGTATGTTACCACAAGATGAAACGCTAGGTGTGAAACTCCCACCATATGGAATAGATTGCGCCTGAATCCTGCACACTCAAAGCGGTGTACGTCTGCGTCTAGTTGCCGACAAAGACGTGAGCAATATACAACACGCTTATGGCAATAAGGACAAGGTATCGGAATAAGTTGGGATTTGCAACATTTATAACAGATTAACCGTTGTTCTAAAGGCACAAAACAATCAGCCTGTTCTGAAAAAATAAGTTCGCCTTGTTTTATGTTCTTAGATGCAATCATGTAGCGGCCTCTGCTCCCAACGCCGTCAACTCTAAAAGATCAACAAGGTAAGATCCACACAGTTTACACTAATTATATTTGCTTACATTCGATGCAAATTTAAATATTTTGCGGGTTGTTCATCTATTTCCTTTACAGGTGGGGATGCTTCCGTGAGTAAATATTGCTGCAACTCCTTCAACTGATTTTTGAAGTTTTCATTCAGCTGCATAGCTTCCAAAACTTTTACATGCTCACCCATCTGCTCAACTTTGCCCATCTTCCAAGAACAGAAGGCTTGTCGCATTATCAATTTGTGTTGTAACATTCGCGGATACTCAAATTCAAGGGCACAAACGCAATCATCATACGCTTCCTTGTAAAAGCCGTATTTCTGAAGAGCCATGGCACGATTGGCATAAGCCAAGCCGAGTTCATTTATGGCGCATTCAGCTTCTAGGATGGCCTTAGTGTATAGACGACAGGCGTTAAGTATACCTTCCATATTGTCAGTACCGGATGCTTTGAATATACGATTGCCCTCCTCGCGCAAACGTCGAGAGCATTCTGCAGCAGACCTCACATCCTGTGGATGATCTAGGCTATCGAGCAGCGCCACTGCCAGCTGCTCTGACAATTTCTGATCCTTTGTGTGGAGCATTTTCATTGTCTCATATTCATTTACATATTTAAAATTGATATCGAATAATTTACTCTGCAAAATGAAAACACTAGCTAAATCATTCATTATAATTGTTTAAACTGAACAAAAGTAAAATTATTTTTTATTTGTACTTTCAGTACAGGGTGAGTGAAGAATTTTCTTTTTCTCAAACTTCATGAGCAACGTCCCATATTAAATAGTACCGACAGTGGTGCTGTCAATATCATATCGATAACGTCATATATCGATAAGCTAATTATATTTGCTTAAAATAAATACTAGGCTAAAAATAAAACTGTTTGTAAAATAAAATTAATGAACAAGGAATATTTAAATAACAAGTAGAATCTTAAAACAAAGGGAGCAGAGTATATAAATCAACGAATGAAAAGGTTAAGTCTGTAAATCTTAATCTATTTTAAATGTTAAGATCTCACACACTATACTAAAAAATTAAAGAGAATACAAATTTTATTAGGTAATAATACATACAAATTTGTAAATGGATACATAAAGGTTTAAAAGAATTTAATTTACTTTAATCAAATTTGAGATTTATACAAATTATCATGTACTACGTGTATCATCGTAAAATGTAATATCTCTAAACCTGCTTAAGAGCTTTGCAATACATGTAAGCAATTACATTTTTATAATATTATTTATTCCTTTAGTTGTTTATTAATGTATCTACCGAACTAGTTTGTTAAAAATAAACATAAAAAAATCTTCGTTTCCAAAAAACTGAGAGCACGTTTTAAGATCTTATTCTAATTTGCCATCACTATCCCACCAATTGTGTGATTGATACACAAAGGGATCTCTTGTTAACGGGCTATAATATGTGATTTCTTCTGAGATGAGTTTGGTTGCTATTTATAAATATACACATTTCTATATATGGGCCCATTCTACCGTAGAAAATTTTTAAGCTTATTGCCTAGGGCACGTTTAACAGCTTTGTCGTGCATGTTGCATGTGGGCTTGCCGTTCCGAAAATTTCAATAAAAAAAAAATTTAATGATTATTAACCATAATCCGTTCTACTGAACAGTTCTAAATTTTCCTAAAATTTTAAAAAATAATCCAAAATTAATTTCAGTGACATTAAATGCATTTGTTTTAGTTAATAAAGCCAATTACTTTTCATTTCTACAGCTACGAAATCCATACCACCTTTCATTTCGATTCCGGCACTTTTTGTCAAAATCGAAATCCAGAACATGCCTGAATATATGTAAATGATATGAGTTGCTGATTGATTCGTTGTTGTCCAAATATCGACAAACTAAGCAAAACTTCTGGTATTTGTTGCTCTTGTATATACTAAATGTTGGTCACACTTACTGGTTTCATGAGCATATTTACATTTTTAACTTAATTTATTGTTATAATTAGGATCGACAATTTGGTCTTGAAATAAAATGGATTTACAACAATTAGAAGATGAAGCGCGGCAAGCTGCCCTAAAAGACATAAAAAACATGCTGCAACGACCGGGCCAACTAGAAAAGGTGGAACAGTATCGCCATAGAATAGCCCGTAAGAAGGCCTCTGTCGAGTCGTTGCTTAAGACAGGAATGCAAAATCAACTTGATGGAGTCCGTGTTGGTCTGAAGCAGTTGGAAACTTGTAAACAAGACGTACGCGAAGTCCGCCATCGCATAAATTTGGTGCAAAAGCTTCTGCAGGGTGTGCCAGAAGTGTATGACGCGCTGGAAGTAGTGCGAGAGGAAAACACTAAGCACTCACAATATGCAACAGCTATGGAAAACTTAAAGCACATCTTTAATGTAGACGCTAGCGTAGAAAAAACTATGGCTTTGATTGAAGAAGATAAATTGTTAAATGCGCACCAGTGCCTGTCCGACTTGGAAAATTCACGGGACGACTTGTTGTACGAACTGCATAAACAGCCAAAACAGCACGCGTCAGATAAGATAACATTAAAAAGACATTTTGAAAAGGTGGAGACTGTGTCAAAATCGCTGGAAAAAAAACTGCGTTTGATTCTTAGTCGCACTTTAAACACAGTGCGCAAAGAGCCAACCGTAATAGTTACGGCTCTTCGTATAATAGAACGTGAGGAAAAGAACGACCAATTTGCTGTTCAACAACAAAAGGTTACAGGATTTTTGCCCCCTGGGAGACCAAAAGCTTGGCGAAAAATGGTTATGGACGTGATGCAAACAGCAGTTGGAACACGCATCGAAGGTTCCAAGCTGGAAGAACGCGTAGACAATAAGATGTGGCTCGTTCGGGACCTGGAAATATTGCGTCAAATAATTTTAGAGGATCTGCGTGTGGTTAAGTCACTGTGTGTGCCGTGTTTTCCGCCGCACTACGATATTTTTAACGAGTATGTCAAGTTCTACCACGGAGGCCTGTCCAGCTACGTAAGTAGAAATATTTATTGCACTAAATAGCGGGTGAACATTTTATATTAACATTTGTTATTTATTAACTTTAAGCTTGACAATATAGCCCACTCAGGCTTGGAAGGCAACGAGTACGTAACCATGTTATCATGGGTAATGAATACTTATCCTGGCGTTGAACTCATGTCGCATCCTGATCTTAATGTAGATGTGCAACGACTCATTGGACCGCTGTTACGCCCAGAGCATCTTAAATCATTGGAAGACGAATATTTACAAAATATGCAGCGAAATTATCAAGAATGGATGACTAAAGCAGCTGAGACTGAAAAACAAGAATGGTTTTCCGAAATGGTCCCTGATCAGGACGAGCACTACTACCACACATCGGCACCGGTAATAATTTTCCAAATGATTGATCAGCATCTGCAGGTCACAAATACTATACATCAGGAGCTAACATTCCAGGCTCTTGTGATGAGCATACAGCAGGTGGAAATATTTGGTCAAACATACCTTAAGAACGTCATTGAACTCAAAGATCACCATTTTCGCAATCGTGACCAAATTAAATACTTTACCCACTACATTATCACTATAGTAAATAATAGCCAACAGATGGTGGAGTTGGCCCAACAGATGAAACAATTGTACTGGCCTAAGTCCCGCACCGAGCACTACGAGGACTTTGAAAAGCTACTATCCACTTTCCAACGAATACGGGCACATGCTGCTAGCTATTTACTGGAAGAAGCATTTCTTGATATGGAATGTCACTTCAATGATCTCTTTACTGTGAAATGGCTTGCCAGCAGTATTGCCGTTGATACGATTTGTGTAACACTCGATGATTACTTCCAGGACTACAATCATTTGCGACCTGCAAACTTCGAAATGGTCATTAACGAGGCACAAAAGCTTCTAGCAAAACGATACATTCGTGCTCTTTTATCGAAGCGTTTGTCAAAGCCTCGTGTTGAGTGTGATGCAATTACGCGTAAGATCAATCTTGAAGCCAAACGCTTTAAACAGTTCTTTGAGAAAATTGCCCCAAAAATATCTCTGAGTGATTCGCCTTTGGATATGATATCTACATTGTCGTCGCTGCTAATCTCGGATATCGAGCTTCTAGTACTCGACTTGCATACGTTATTGGGTAGCTATCCCTCCCTTACCGAGGATCACCTAGTACGTCTCTTTTATATAAGAAACGATGTAAAAGCCGCTGAGGTGCGCGAAAAAGTGCAGGATGCTATGAAATCCAAAAAATCCATGGTTAGCATTGCAAAGCAGGATTGCATCTTTAAGGAGATTGTATTTAACGATAAGTTATGGTAGATCCCATTAACACTGTTTATATACATAATACATTCACATGGCTTTAAAGTTTTGAAAATTAACATAATATTAAACATAACATAATAATTAACATAAATTTAAAAAAAATAAACAATCGGCAAAATTATATATGTATGTATGTGCATATACTCAAAGCTTTTTTACGACAAAAGCTTTCAGCATGCGCACATCGGCGTAGTCATGTATTCTAGAAGGGGTGGTTATGTTGCGCGTTGCTATAGCATGCCCCACACTACGCCAATGGCTTTTCGGTTTTACTGTGTGGAGCTACATATGCGGCTCGCACGAGTCCATGTGATTTTCAGTTTTGTTTGCATAGGTTATCGAATTGGCAGCGTGTCTTGCTTTATGCAAAAATATTTTATTTGTTAGTGTACATAAATTAAATAATAAATAAACATACTTTACCTCAGGCCTCAGGACAATAAGTTTCGGTGAGTTTTTTAAACAAATGCAACCACGCGCAGCAATCTCGCAAAATATATTAATGCAGGTACATATGTGCTTAAATAAAACAAACATAAGTATGTGTTATATTAAATTAAACAGATGTACATATGTATGTACTTATGTATGTACGTAAAAGTGCATGCTTGTGTCGACAGCGGCAGCTAGAACCTTGAAAATTTTGACAATTTTTTTACTGTGTCAAATAAATTCAATGCTGCACTCTTTTCGTTTTACTCTCCGAAATCCATGAATATTCTCAATTCACTGTTGATTGTATTTGGGAGACTACATGTGTATGTACATAGTAATAGAATCAGAAGCTCTCATTGTTCACGAAACCAGCTGAACTAGACGAGTTCGCTTTTATAAATAAATATACATACATACATAGATTTATTCTATAATTCTATTTTGCTGTTAAGTTTTCATGTTTCGTATCGTACACATTAACATTAAAAATAACTTTTATCAAAGTTTCGTAAATTTATAATCTTTGCTCAGACAAATGTACTATTATGTATTTATATTTGTCACTAGGTACTCAAAATGCGTTCATTAACAAACAAGCAAAAGTTTCTTACGTCTGCTACTTTCAAGATATTAGTATAGGTACCGATAGTGCTTTCGCTCCTAATAGTTTTAATAGAGATTGACTTATTACCTTTTTTATTTTTCGACTACAAATATTTCAGCTGTCGTTTGTTTTGTTGTCATCGTTTTCAAGGTTGTTAGTATGTAAAATCTGTATTATGGGATCGCCGACATCTTAGCATACTATGTTTCGGTGCATTTTTTTTTTTTTAGTATTCATATAAATATACAGTTTATTTAAATAAGCATAAGAAGAAATTGAAACTTATGTAATCAAAAATTACCGAACTCAAATGAAATACGTTGAATTATAATTGGCATATGTATGTATGTAGTATGTGTATCATATGATATGTTCATTATCTAAGCAGGGCCTTCATAAAAGACTAGTTAAAAATATTTAGTTAATAAAAGTTGAGTTTTCAATTTTGCGAATAGAAAGAATCTTATACTAATAAATAAACAATGATGAGTCAGTCCTTAATTAAGCTAATTATCTGTGCTAGCTTAAAAGTAAAGTCCAACATAATAAAAAATTCAATATACTAAAATAAGTTCTTCTTTCAAATACATTTAGAATTAGAAAGGTTCTTTGCTAATTTGAAATCTTACACTCTGGTGTAAAACTTAAAAAAAAAACAACAACAAATCACTCCAAAAGAGCTGATTTTGCGATGGATAAGGAGTTACTACTAGTTTAATTATTTTCAAACGAGGGACGCCGTTAGCTTTTACCGGTCCTGTTTTTCCCCACTACATGCATGACATTCTGCTTGTTTTAAGTAGCCTGAGCATTGAAATTTTTCTTTTAAATACACGACTATTAAGAACATACAAACAGTGTAAAAGTAAAAGTGCAGATTAGGTCTTTCATCCACTTGAATCGCTTAAGTCAATTACTTGTCAATTACTACATATTATTCTAATCCAAATATTATATTTTATATGCACTTTTAGCCAACATTGTACATCCATCAATACCTCGTACATTTTTATGTGGTCAAAATGAGTAAACAAAACAAAATTGTCATTATTGGCGCTGGTGCGGCAGGCATTGCCTGTGCAACTAAACTCCTGGACTATGGTTTTCAAAACGTGCTTGTTGTTGAAGCAGAATCCCGACTGGGGGGCCGCATTCACACAATTCCTTTTGCAGATAATGTCATTGATTTAGGGGCTCAGTGGTGTCATGGTGTACAGGATAACATAGTTCATGAGCTGGCTAGCAAGCATAACTTACTGGAGTCAACTGGTCCAGTCTACGAAAATCATCAATGTGTTCGTTCTAATCAGGAAGTTTTGTCGGAGCATGTGGCAAGTCGGCTTAAAGCAATTGTAAACGACAGCTTAGTGACCCGCCAAATGGAACTACGTAATTGTAGCGGCTCCTTAGGCGGTTATTTGACGAACAAGTTCTATGAAATGCTTCACAGACCTGAACACGCAGACATCGACGTCACTGTGGCAAAGGAGTTCTTTGAAAACTATAAAAAGTTTGAAAATTCAGTAGAGGCGTCAGACACCCTTGACCAGGTCTCGGGGCGTGGTTATTTGGAGTATTGGGAGTGCGAGGGCGATATACTGCTTAATTGGAAAGACAAGGGCTATGTGGAGCTTCTTCGACTTCTGCTTCGCTCTCGTGAGCTGCAATCCGACCTGGGTATTTTGGAGCAGCGCATAATATTCAACAGAACCGTTTCGCAGATCAACTGGAACCGCAACGATACATGCGTGGAATTGCTATTTAGTAATGGTGAAACCTGCCTTGCCGATCATGTAGTGATTACAGTGTCACTAGGCGTTCTTAAAGAGCAACACTCTAGCATGTTTGAGCCAAGGTTGCCGCTAGAGAAGCAACGTGCAATAGATGGTTTGGCATATGGAACTGTCAATAAGATTTTTTTGGAGTTTCCTCATGCCTTCTGGCCCGATGATTGGACGGGCTTTACGTTACTGTGGCGGGACGAAGACTTACAGGACATACGCAATACAAAGCTTGCCTGGCTAGAAGATGTATTTGGTTTCTATCGGGTTAGCTACCAGCCCAGAGTTCTGGCCGGTTGGATCACTAACACAAACGGGCGCTATATGGAGACTTTACATAGAAATGATGTGGTTGCTGGCTTGATGTACCTCTTTCGTCGTTTTTTGCGCTGGCACATTCCAGAACCATTAAACTTTCAAACTTCCGCCTGGTATACTAATAAGCACTTTCGTGGTTCCTATTCCTACCGCTCTATGGAAACTGAAAAGTTGGGTACCGGCGCATGTGATTTGGCGCAGCCGCTGACAATGGTATCTCCAACGACATCCAATGAGCCCAGTAATGGGAATCTCAATGCTGATGATTCACTTACACAGAGTCTTTGCAAGAAGCCAATTGTGCTATTTGCCGGTGAAGCTTCCAGTGTTCACTACTACTCAACAGTGCATGGCGCCGTGGAATCAGGCTGGCGTGAAGCCAAGCGGCTGGCCGACTTTTATAGTATGGAAAGGGGCGTAATAAAATCGCAGCTGTAGAAATATTTAGAACACCAAAAATATATATGTATTTATGTATATTGCGTCATTAAATGTATGTATATGTGCTATGTACATATGTAAATGTATATGTAGTTTAAGTAATGTAAAAAAAAATAAATAAAATATGACAAATTAAATAATTACATATTTTTCGAAGAAGTCCTATACAAGTGATAACACGTACCTATACATTTGCAATGTTGCAGAATTCCCTTTAATAAATAATAAATATATGAAATTAAACTTTAGTTCCAGTTTATGGCTAATAAGTTTGGATGGGATCTCCTTAGTCTTTATGCTTTACCGTCTGGTTTTTTTTTAAAGTTTTTTTCTTGTTTTTTATTTCATGAGCAATAGGCAGTCCAATCGATCGCATGCAGTTAACAAGCAGTGTAAATGTATCATTTCATTATTATTAGCTAAGCAGTGCGAACTTGCAGTAAACATAACGTTGAGTGTTTAATAGATTTCTGCAACTTAAGGTACAGTTAAGAATAGGTGTGGTAGAATGTAAGTTCCCTTTGTAGAAAAGTAGGGGGCTCTTACCGCCATTGGGTTTTTCTATTCTTTAATGACCCAACAAAATCCCTTTACAAATTTTGCCCCAACTTTGAACTTTCGAAGCTCCATGCTAAATTTCAGGTCTTAAGGTGGAATTCAACTATCGAAGATTTAATACGACAGATATAGAAAGTTATTCTGTAAATTGAAAGATTTGTGTTTCGCTTGGTGACGAAGTTGCAAATATAAACTGAATTCAATAGACTAGATCTTTAAATCATTACAAAGGGGTGCTTTTTTTAGAGTTACACAAGCTTAAATCATAATAAAACAAAGAAATTTATTTTTAATATCAATAAAACGGGCTTTATTGGATAGCAAATTTTATGACATTAATGTTTAAATATGTGGCCGCCACAAGGCGCAATATGGAACACTAATTTTCACATTCTTTCCGCAGCATTTGCGGTCGTATTTCGCCAATAACTCTTCGAATGTTGAATTCCAGGTGTTCGATTGTCTCTGGTTTCTCGACGTAGACAAGTGACAGTAATTTTCTGTGAATGTAATGGTGTTTCGACAAAAGCTTTTGGACTAACCTCACTTCAAATGCGACAATTCTGCTTATTTACGTACCCATTCAACCAAAAATGGGCTTCATCGGAGAACGAAATTTTGCATTTTGAATAAGTTTAACGAACGGAACCAATATTTTGATGAAAAATTTCAACATTTTCCAAGCGTTGCTCTGGCGTAGGTTTATCCTTAATGAAATGTCAAACCAAACTCAACAAAAAGCAACTATCAATTTTTTTTATAAATAGTATACGTAAAAATAAATATTTTGTATGAAAATCACTAGTAAGCTGGGAGATAATGATTTTCAAAATGTTTTGGGTATTTATTTAACATTTCTGGGGTTTTTAAAGTTTTACAAGTTAGAATGGATAGAATTGGCATACATTTAACATCGGTAAGCAGACATACATATATGTGGGTTCCTTTATGTCTTAATTTTATTTATATATCTTCACAATCTGCACTTATTTGAAGTGTTGGCCATCTTCCAATAAAAAAAATGCAAGAAAACTAAGTAAACCAATAAATGTTGAGCCAAAAGTGCTTATTATAGGAGCTGGCGCTGCTGGTCTTTCGTGTGCCATGGAACTTAAAAGGTGTGGCTTTAAAGATGTGGAAATACTAGAGAGTTCATACCGCATTGGTGGACGAATTTGGACGAAAAGCTTTTTTGGTAATTCAATTGATATTGGGGCACAGTGGATTTATGGAGAAGAAAATAATGTTGTATACCAAATGGTGAACGACAAGAACTTGCTAGGTTCATCAGATGATCTGTTAGAGCTTGACTGGATCTATTCCAATGGAGATAGTTTTTCAAAAGCAACGGCAAAGAAACTTATAGAAATCGTAAAATCTTTGTATGAAAATCAAAGTGGAGAGCTTACCAACGAAGGTTCATTTGCGGAATATCTTGAAGAGAAATTCTTAGCCGAATTAAAAAATGATGATCTGCGGATTATTGACAATAATCTGGCATTACAGTTTCTTAGGACTTTTCAGAAAATGGAAGGCACAGAACCAGAATCCCATTTTGATGATGTCTCCGGATTTGATACATTTGAGCGATGCCATGGTCGCAGTAGATTAAATTGGGGCGAAAATGGGTAATTCAAAACTAATCGTAATAGGAATGACATCTTCTACAGTAAGTTTACAGCTTTCAACAGTTTTTGCGCTTACTAGTTGCTGGGGATGAAATGAATACATGCGGCGAGCTGGCAGAATGCATTACTTTTAATAGTCGTGTTACACGTATCGAATGGGATCGCTTAGACGGAACAGTAATGGTTTATTGTGAAAACAAGAAGACTTACATAGCTGATCATGTAGTGGTGACAGTATCATTGGGTGTTTTAAAAAAAAATCCCACTCTCTTTCAACCGCGGCTTGACGCAGGTAAACGTCGCGCTATTGACTTTATTGGTTTCGGTTACATATGTAAAATATTTATGGCGTTTGAAACCCCATTTTGGAATGAATTCTGGGCTGGCTTCAATGCGGTTTGGACCAAAGAGGACCTAGCGGAAATTAAATCGACTAACTTGGCATGGATTTCTGATATATATGGATTTTATTGTTTTGCGGGCCAACCAAATGTGCTGCAGGCTTGGTCAAGTGGCGTACACACCGAGTTAATTGAAACGCTAAAAACAGTTGAGCTTACGGATGGATTACTTACCTTATTAAGAAAGTTTTTTCCCACAAAAAATATATCAGGACCCATTAAGGTAGAAACAAGCAAATGGACAATAGACCCAGCATTCATGGGTTCGTATTCTTATTACTCTGTGTTGACAAAACGATATAATACTGGACCCGAAGAACTAAGCCAGCCCGTAAACTTATTAGCTTATGAGCCTATTCAAACATCAGGAATATCACTGCCACCCATGACAGTGCGTCCAGTCTTGTTATTTGCCGGTGAAGCGACAAGCCCTAATCATTATTCCACCGTTCATGGCGCTGTCGAAACTGGAATACGTGAAGCACATCGCTTGTCTGGGTACTACTTAAAGAACTTATAATGCTATTCGAGTTGTCCAAATTTGATATTTAATGAAAATCAATTTTCGATCTAAAACAACAATTACTTCTCTTTGATTATTTGTGGCTGAAAGTCGAGCTCTGAGGCTTTTTGGAATGATTCTGCGTATAGTGACAAACGTTGCGTCATGCGGAAGCCCCAAAAGTCCTTGATTTGCCGGCATAGATTGAGATCCATTTCGGTTACTAGTAGACCGTCCTGGCAGCGCGAGAGACTCTACAAATTAAGTCTAATTAGATTTGTATAAAATTTTTAAAATGTTAAATTTATTATTTTTACCGGCGTGCGGCTGCCATCCGGTGCAGCTACATATGAAGATCCATAGAATGGACCAAATTCCTTGTGCGCCTTGCGGCCGTCGCCTGATGTGTATTCATTGGGAAACTCCTCGACACCTACTCGATTAATTGCTACTGTATAGTAGCTATTGGCTATGGCTGCGTTGCGCGCCTCAATACTCCACAGAGGCTCACTAAGTTTGCCAATCGTGGCAGAGGGGTTAAATACAATATCAGCTCCATTCAGGCCAAACATCATCCAATTCTGCGGATGATGTCGACCATAGCATATGTTGATGGCAACTTTACCAAAGTCGGTTTCAAATACAGGATGGCCTGTATTGCCTTCCATATAATAGGTCGACTCGTTAAAGTCGCCCACTCGTGGTATATGATTCTTACGATGCTTGCCTATGTAACGACCATTGTTTGAAATAACTACTGCGGTATTCCAAATCGTTTCACCATGAGCCACATCACGCTCCAAAATTGAGTGTATAATAACCATGTTATATGCTTTGGCCAAATCAGCGAGCATTTTAGTCGTGGGTCCTGTTTCTGCCTCCTCAGCAAACTCACACCAGGGAAACTTTTCACGCGTGCAAAAGGCAAAGGGCATGGCTGCAATCAGAGTTCGAATGTATTTTTTTTAATATTTATTGCATATGCATGACATTGACTTACTCCATGCCTCCTGGGTGCATACAATGTTACAACCTGCCTCTGCAGCTGCCTTGATCATGAACTTCACTTTGTTCCAAATGCGCTCACGCTGCTGCTCAATTGGGGCATTTGTGGGTAATACTATTGAATTCTGTATGGCACCCACTCGAACCAAGCGGGGCTTACGAGTTTCTTCCGCACGCGCCGAGAAACGATAGCCTTTAATCTCAAAATTATTCTCCTTTGCAATTGCTTCGGCTGCAATAGGTAGCTCTAAAATTTCGCTAAACGAAAGAAATACAGATTGAAATTACTTTAAGTGAAACGGTTGAATGTTTGATAGTAAGTACTATTAATAGAAGTAGTAGTAGTAGTAGTAGTAGTAGTAGTAGTAGTAGTAGTAGTAGTAGTAGTAGTAGTAGTAGTATCAGTAGTAGTAGTTGTATTAGTAGTAGGTAGTTGTAGTGAAGCGAATTTGATTTGATTACGATATCTGCATCTGAAAAGAGTAGTTACAAGTTTTCTTTTAAGATGCTCTATAATGCCCCGTTCGGTAATACAATTTTTTTTGGAGTACCTAAGCACTATGCCGAATTTGATCGCAATCGGTTCATTTGTTTATTTATTATAAACCAAAGAGTACATACATATTAAAGAGAGGCTACTACTAGTTCTATATTCTTTGATAATAATTTATAAAATATAAGTGTAACAGCAAGTTTCCACTGAAACCTACTATCGTGTTTTAGATGAGATACATATGATCATATTTTCCTTCTATCTATTGCAATATAAATTTGATTTATGGTTTTATTTTTTTTTTCGGTTTTATTTATTTTTAGCAAATCACTTTGTTTTTTCTCGCATTATCTTTGTATACGATTGTTTCATGTGTTTAAGCTTTATAGAAAGCACTTTGAAATTTTCTTATCAACTCAGCTGCTGCTTTTTATTACAAGTTATGGTGCCACAACATGTTATATATAGTATGAATATGCATGCCGTACACATGTAGCAGAGACGCCATAAATTTTACTATAAAGTGACTTAATGAAACTGCGGATTATAGAAAACTTACTTTTCCTCAACTCCATATATAATACGTTTTACCTCCTTCAACTCATCAGGCGGCAAATGCTTTTCTAAACACTCATTAAGGTTTTTTAACTCAAAGGCAGACATCTTTGTAATAGTATAAGTAAAATAAATGAATTAAAATAAACTCGTATTATTTTTTTTCGTCGAAGCTGCGTATAATTGTGGACTTCCAGAACGCTGAACTGCACACGACTGGCTGATGGAATGGAATGTGCTTTGTTTGGGTTGCTCGATAATGCAGTCGTGGGGGATCGTCGTTTCTGCTTCGTGTGGTCGCATTAGGTGGGCTGATTGTCGGCTAGTACGTCAACGATATATGTACTATATTGGGTCGTTCACTAAGTAATTTCGTTTGATGACAACAGCTGATCTTATTGAATTTTTTCGAGGCCAACTTCACACCTTACCGCTTTACCTTTATATATTTGAATAGCTGATATAGTAAGGCTTTTTTATAAAAAATTTTGTTAAATTTTTTGGAATAGTTTTTGTTTGGTGCCCTACCGAAGATGGAAGATCGAAAACAACATTTTCGGCATATTTTACTGTTTTACTATCAAAAGGGTAAAAATGCAGTTCATGCAAGGCGAAAATTATGTGATGTGTACGGAGAAGATGTGTTGACCGAACGCCAATCCCGAAATTGGTTTGCAAAATTTCGTTCCGGCAATTGCAATCTTGAGGATGTACCACGTCCTGGAAGGCCTCTTGAAGCCGATGTGGATAAAATAAAGTCGTTGGTCAATGCAAATCGTCGAATAACAACTCGAGTGATTGCTGAAAGATTAAATTTGTCTAACGCAACCGTTCAAAAGCACATGAAATGTCTAGGATTAATTTCTAAGCTTGACATATGGGTTCCTCATGTTCTTACAGAACGAAATTTGCTTCGTCGCATTAACGACTGTGATTTGCTTAAGAAGTGATCCATTTTTGAAGCGCATTGTTACTGGCGACGAAAAGTGGGTTGTTAACAAGAATGTTAAGCGCAAGAGATCATGGTCTAAAAAGGATGAACCATCTCAAACCACTTCGAAGGCCGATATTCACCAAAAAAAAGGTTATGTTGTCTGTTTGGTGGGATTTCAAAGGGATCGTTTATTTTGAGCTACCACGATTAATTCTGAAGTGTATTGTGATCAGCTGCACAAATTAAGTGATGCACTCAAACAGAAGAGGCCAGAATTGATCAATAGAAAAGGTGTAGTGTTCCACCAGGATAATGCGAGACCTCATACAAGTTTGATGACTCCCCAAAAGCTTTTGCAGCTTGAACGGGATGTGCTACCACACCCACCATATTCTCCAGACTTGGCACCTTCGGACTATTACTTGTTCCGGTCTCTGCAAAATTTTTTGGATGGGAGAACCTTCACCTTAAATCAGGACGTCAAAAACCATTTGGACCAGTTTTTTTCCTGCAAGGATCAAAATTTTATGAGCGTGGAAATAATCTCTGGCCCGAAAAATGGCAAAGGTATTGCATCAAAATGGAGAATACATAATTCCATAAAATGTATTACACAATAAAAAAAATAGAAATAACTTAGTGAACGACCCAATAGTATGTACATAGTTGCTTCTGATCAGTTAACCCTTATACGGTCACCCGTATTCAATTTCCTACGCTGTTTAATTTAGTTCAATCAAATACGATCAAATACGAAACTTAAGTTTTAGTTTTAATTATTTCCTTTTATTAACAATTATTACAATTTGTGGAAAATAATTGCATTCAAAGAATATTTGAATTAGTTTATGTAGAATTCACTGGAGGAGGTATTATTAAATCAAATATAATTACGCATTGTACATATTTCATAACTAATTGGTAATTTAGATTTTAACGAGAACGCGGCTTACAAGCCTCGACATACATATTTAATTTTCATGCGTATTTAGCTTTTTATTGTAAATATTTAAATACATAAAATTCTTTGTCTATTAGTGTAAATACATATATGCACTTTTGTTAATTTTGGACTTTATTTGAATAAATAAATTTTGTACAATTTCTTAATATGTTTTCATATGCAATTTATTTCTCAATAATCTCTTCTTATTCGTAAATTTTTTATTGTATTTATTTCACGGTTTTTACTTTTACTCAAAAAGGTACATCTTGTGAAAAACGAATTAACTTTATAGGATATTAACAATGCTATTCCAATGCATTGGACTGGCTACGTTAGTTCGTGTATTTATAACTAAATGCCGTCAAATTTGGTTTGTTCTCATAAGTTTTGTTGTTTTTTAATTTTTAGTTTTTAATAACTTCTAAATTCGTATGGCAAATACTTTCTTTTGGTGTTTTTCTTTAACAAGTTGCATATTTATGTATGTGTGTACATATATTTTATGTATGTATATGTAAGCACATATATTCGGTTTGGCATATAATCTAGCAGTGGTAAGTAAGTGTGTAAGTATAAAGGCTTCCTTGATTTTGTTTATTTCCTAGATTTTCATCTTCTTGTCTTTTGGTCTACACTAGTTAAGTGCGCTTAGCGCATAGCCCAACTGTTCTCTGCTAACTGCTTATTGCACCCAGATGGATGGCGCCCAAAGTGGCTCGTTTTCCAGGCGCTGCACATTGTTGACCAGCTGTTCAAAGGCATTGACCAAGTCGCCATTAACAATCTCAACATCAAAAAAATGCCCATATAGAAAATCAATACGCTCTGATGACTTAATCATATCTTCGAACTCTTCATCTGTAAAGCTGCGCGCATTTGCCTCATCAAAAGTCGATTTGGCGCGGGCTTCGGTGCGCGTGGCTCTCAGCTCATTGAACTCCGGCGGTTTAATGTGTATAAGGAATGGCTTTAGTTGTGGTGTGCGTAATGTTTTTATGGCCTGGAAATGCGGACTGAGGACACAGACACAGCCTGCGTTTACAATCGATTTAACGCTGTCAGCTGATGTTCCGTATAAATGACCCTTGTACTCTCCATGCTCTACAAATTTTCCCGCCTCAATGTCGGCGTCCATTTTATCGCGCGTTACGAAAATGTAATCTCGGCCAGCAATCTCTCCAGTACGCATAGGTCTTGTAGTGTCTGTAATATATTGCATATGTTTAGGTTATACACGTATATCACGTTAAATAAGGCGAGTATTTTGTTAGTTACATGGCACTGGACTGCGAAACTTTTCCGGATCGCGGGCTATTAAGCGCCGCCGTAGCTCGTTGCGTCCTACTCCTGGTGCACCTATGAGAACCACCGGCCGATATATGCCAGGACGGGGATAAAGTTTGGCCACCTCCTCGTATGTGGCAATCATGTCACGGTCGAAATCGTCGTTTTCTGTTAAATCGTACATGATCTTTTTAGTCTTGGGCTGGCGACAGGATGAACTGCTGTTGCTAGTATGTAGGCGCGGGGAACCAGGCGGAGTGGTACAAAGCGAGGCACATGAACCCGCTAATTATTAGGAAATGATTGTATGATGAAAAGGGATAGTCCAATCGTGTGAACCATGAGTTTTTGGTATGAAAGTATATGGAAATATATGTATGCGACTTTAAGCAAAATTGATATACATATTTAGCATATGTATATGGTTGTACATTTATCACTTACGCTTTGAGTCTAAGTCGTTACCTTCGCGCTGACTGCGTTCGTGAACGATGCGTCGTTCCTGTAACGCACGGCTGGGTATGAGACCGGCGCGTGCCGACCGTTCGTGCTCTTTTCGTGCCTGCCACCAATAGGCATCGTCCTGCGCCACAATGTGCAAAACATCGCCACGCTGAAAAGCCAGACCAGCCTCCTTGCAAGGTATGTACGGATCCACATCGGGATTGTAGTTAAAATGAACGCGCACACGTACCTTAGATTCGCGTTGAGCTCCCTTGTTGTCGGCGGGCACAAGCTTAAAGGTAATAGTGCCTTCGGAATTTTGCTATGCAGGGTTGACCAAATCAAAATTTACTTTTTCGGCACAAATGAAAAATCATTATTTGCATAGACTTTACTTACCAATATAGTCAATACGTCACCAGGCGTTTTTCCCTCCACATTGATACCATTAACTTCGATGACCTCGTCGCCAACATGAATGAGACCTGAGCGATCCGCTGCTCCGCCGTGCATGATTCGAGCTATTATTATTTTTCCTGTCTCTTCATCGGTTTTTATTGTAGCACCCTAAAAGATTTATTATTTTTATTATTTAGCTGTACCAAAGTGATATCTTTTGGGTGTATGTGTACATGTGTATGAGGAGTATACATATGTATGTATGTATGGGAGTGTGCGTGTATACAGCAAGTGGGCAAGTGTTTGAGATTGGATTTGGATAAAAAATTATGTATTATGTATGTATGTACATAGAAACGTGTTTTTACTTATGTACATATGTATGCATGTATTTATTTATACATATTTTTTTTGTGGTTGCTGTAGTCAAAACATTTATTTATGTTTTAAGAATTTTTGTATTCTGTGTGCTTAAGTCTGTGCAATTATTTATTAGTTTATTTACTATAATTTTAATAGGTACACTTTACAGTTAGTACATGTTTTACTTACAACAATCGGTTCCGCACTTTGTGCTCCTGTCTGTGTTTTTATTATCAATAAAAATATTTATAATGTTGATTGTATTTTTTTTATTGATGAATTTGAAAATCAGTTCGATTGTATTCGATTTTGTTTTGAATGTTTTGTATACAAAGCAAAAATTTACAAAAGTTTATTAGCGCACAAAATTGTAATATAGTACATAGTATGTATGCAATAATTTGTAAAAGTTTAATTGAAATGAAAGCGCAGAAAGGAGCAGTACTTTTTTTTCATCATATTAAATGTTACTTAGGACAAAGGTTTCACCATATAATTAGTCAGATCATGAGGCAGTATGAGAGTTGAAGGGACATAAGGACGTATGGTCAAGTAAGAGTATGAGAAATAAAGTGTAGTGAAGCAGCTACTTATGTATATTTAGTGCGCGTCGCCATGAGTTACAGGATACTGAATGGATACTTTATGAGCCATTTTTATATGGTAAATAGTTGATTAGTCAAGCTAAAAAACTAAATAAATTAGGGTAAAAGGGTATAAAACTTAATACTGGTGTCTAATACGACATTTGGACAAACTGAACGCTAATGAGCCATGATAAAACTTAATAGCTAAATATGCTAGAGCACCAAGAAATAAAAATCAAAACTTACCAGAGGCTCATTGCTTTTTACAAGCTGAACAATCTTAATTGTCTCCTCATCCTCGTCCATTTCAATAGGCACCTCCGGCAAATGTGGATAAAAATCCTTTTGTGCAATAGCATCGTGGGAAAATAGTAAGTGCTATTTAGGAGGAAAACAGTGATTTACTAAACTATACAAGGCAGTATGCTGATTTAGATCACTTACCTGCAAATGCGAATCTTGCAACAAATGAAAGGCCTCTTTGCAGTCATCGTTTAGATGACAGTGTTGGGATAACTGCTCGAGCACCTCATAAAGCACCTGGGCCGATGTGGACAGAACGGGCGCCAAGCGATCATCCCGACCCACCTTGGCAACCTTTGTGTGCACATTGACCAAGGCGTTGAGTTCCTTAGACCCTAGCAAGGCTTTAAGGAAATCAATTTCCTGATCATTGGACAAATTGTCTGATTCCTTAAGTGTGGTTATTAATTTGGAAAGTGCTTAAAAATAAACAGTTTGAGTATATAAATAGACATAATATTTTCTATAGGTGTGCCTACCTGGATCCCAATTAATATCTGATGCCATAACTGCAGCTAGCATGCTTTTTACTTTTTTTTCTGGTCCTTCTAAAAAAAACAACAAAAATTGACACTGTTAAATTCACTTGTAAAAAGAACATGCTCTTAAAACCTAAACCTAAATTCTCAAAAGGGACCTGTAGATTTGAATAGAAACATTTGTTTGGATAATGGTTAAATATAAAACACTATTTAACGAGCATGGATAGTATATATTTTTCTGACAAGTCATGGTTGGTTGGATCAATCGGTATTTCTTCGTTCAAAAATCTCATAATGCATTGTACTAAGTATATTTATTACAGCACAGAACGCGTTTTTAATTAACGATTTTTAGGCGACTACACAAATTTTTGTTCCGTGAATAAAGTAACTTAATCTCTTCTCTTAAAGCTTTCCATTCAACGATTTAATTAGATCTACAAAGCTTGATACAAGAACATTTTGAAATTTGTTGTTGCTTTGGTGTAATGCCTGGGTAGAACATGTGCCTCTTGGCTCATGAACTTAACATTCCTATTAGTAAAATTCCTGGAAGCCACCTTTTCAAAGGTCTCATAAAATTGCAGTGCCTCGAGTTGGGGGATGTTAATCCGCCTTTTGTGAGCTCCGGTATAAAAATGTGGAACATATTGGTAATTTTCATTTATTATAAAATATATTCAGTGCCTGTGAACGGGCCCTATTTTGCATAGGTTTGGTATCCAGGGCCAAGCAAAGCGCAAAATATACAATATTTGCTGGACAGGTTCCAGGAATAGCAGCGATATGGGTGAAGAGGTCACATGTAGTACATCGTTTATTCCTTTTTATTTTTTTTCCCCGGATATATGCAAATCATATATTAGCGCAAGAAACCGAAAGAAACAAATGGCGCTGCTAATAAAAATAGCCTGGCATTTAAAAGATGACCGGACAAAGTTGCAGGTAACTCCGAATATTATTATCCCTTTAATTATATTTTTTTAAGCTTTGCATTCGTGGCCAAAAGAGGATAATGAAATTTATGGTCAGCTTTTGTTCAAATGTCAGGGTTACTCCAAAACGACAGCGTCATCAGCATGACTTTATAGAGGTCACCCAACGCATAAGAGATTTTCTTTTTTAATCAGAGAGAACTGAGAACTGTAGCCCTTTTTAATAAATAAATATATTTGTTTAAGAATAAGTACATATGGGAGAGCAGCTAATTTATAATAAGTTGCAAGCTGACAAAATGTTGGTCTAAAACTACTTTATTGCAATATTTATATTGGATCCATTAGAAAATAACTTTTTGTTCATATTTTTTTTATGTATTGTGTCTTTGAAAAATTTCTACATTTAAATAATTGAACTCTGTATAAATGGAACTAACCTACATTTAATTCAAATTTAAAAACTTCTACCATTTTGTTCCGAAAAATCATAAAATTCTATGGTAGTTAGTTAGCAAGTTTGTTTTGATCTCGATCAAAGGAGTTTCAAATTGATTTGGGTATGCTAAGGATAACGAATGTAACCCTGATTTTTTTTTTATTATGTGTCATAAGTTGTGTATAGCATTTTTTGTTTATAAATAAATAAACTAATATTTTGTGGGGCAAAGTACAATAATAAATACAAACACTCTTTTGCCTTTGGAACAAGAAAAGTTATTGTTTATTGTGAGAAAGTACCAGTGGGTTGCAAGTTGTTCTCTGCTTACAAATAGGCCGTTTTTTTTTTTTTAAAGATTTCTATTTCTAGTTTGACAATCAAAGTTACCCTCAAAATCTGGCCACACTTACAAGTGAGCGAATAAAAGCGGAACAGATTTGAGAGAGCTGACATTGGAAAATTTTCTTTAAGACTTGAAATAAACATTTACATTAAAAGAAATATTTTTCGTTTTGTTATTAATAATTGTACTTGTAATTTTTAATACAATCGGTTAGCTGCTTATTGTTTACTGTATTAATGGGCAACATGCATACATACATATGTACATATGCATAGCAGGGAGATTCGGAAATCATTAGGTTTGGGTATAACAATTTGCTGAATACACATATGTAGCTATTTATTTTTAATCAAACATACATATATCTATGTATACATAAATATACGTCCTAAGCACAGACACATCATACAAAGCACAATCCATACCGTTGTATA
This sequence comes from Chymomyza costata, assembly GCA_018150985.1. Classification (NCBI taxonomy): domain Eukaryota; kingdom Metazoa; phylum Arthropoda; class Insecta; order Diptera; family Drosophilidae; genus Chymomyza; species Chymomyza costata. The sequence goes on along the minus strand of JAECWU010000190.1, from coordinate 259,233 downwards.
TACATATGTAAGTATTTTGTATACTCTTGGTATGTACTACATACGCGAACAACAGGATAAAATTTAGTGAGGTATTTATTTTTGGCTGGCAATGCATTTCATTTACACTCACTCTTCACGTCACGTTTCTTGCTGTTTGAGTTGTGAAAATTTTTCTTCTTTGTTTCCACTGCGAATTGGATTGTTATGGTTCTGCAATTAGTTAACAAATCACATGGGATGTCGAACGAGCCTGCTGCGCGCAGTGTCAGCGACGCGTTGTCTCAGACTGACTGCCTAAGGGAGCATTGGCCAGGCCATAGCTCATAGCAGATATACGTATATGGCCCGAACCTGTTCGGTTCGCTCGCAGAGGCACGATTCGAAATCTTGCGATGAGAGTAAGTGAGAACGAAAACGTAAATCGCTGTGGAACGTCCCGGTTCGGGGTAGTGGCGAACTAGTTGCTACAACTAGGGGTAGTTTAAAATTAACAATTACCCAAAGCAATGCCACGGCTACTACCTGTGGATGGCTTCTTTAATATTTCTTTGTTGAGATTAACTTTTTTATTATTATTGAAATCTTATGGTAGGTATACTAATTAGCCTTTAATTTTTTATTTTATTGAACTTTTAACATTAATTATACAATTTCAGCATAGTTCTTGAGATAAAAACATTCCACATAAATTTCCAAGTAGTCGTTGAAATGAATGTATTTGGCCCCCCTCTTACAATAATAATGTTCATTATTAAAAAAATGTATTACGGAAACCCCCCGTGAATCCGGCACTGCTATGAACAGTCGTGTTCAACTTCTTTTGTTTGTAGAAGTGCTGAGGCCAAAACTAAGGCAATTTGGCTTAATCATATTTTTTAAGTAAAAAGGCTTATTTCTCGAATTATACTTATTATGTTACATGCATATATAGTATGCATTTTTATTTGCTAACTTGTCTAATATTTAGTGCAGGGTACATTGCGACCCAATCTGGTGAGCCAGAAAAGTGAAACTACGTCAAGCTTCTACAACCAAACTTGTTAATATTTTTGCGGCACCTTCTTGCTTTTTTGGCCATGGATACCATGTGACGCCAGAGATGCGCAGCGCATCTCTGAGTCGAAAAAACGAGCCAAAGAGAGAGAGAGAGAGAGCGTATACGAGAGCGGTGGTTGTTTCTGCGTGTGTCAGCTCAAAAAAAAAAAAAAAATACGAATAAGGCATACAGGGTGTCTAGTCAGTTTTATTTGATACTTGGGGGTAAGTCGCTCTTAGCAGAACTGTAACATGATGCACTGGCTTTGAAACATATTTGTGGTAAAGCTATCAGAAATTGTGATCAAAACACAAGCAAGGTTGCTTTTTTATTTTATGGCGACACTAAGATACGCTATACAAGGAACTCCAATCGGCCAATCGGTTCTATGATTTTAACACGTTTTTTTGATAAAATAATATAAGCATATATACCGGGCACTCAGTATGGACGCGTGCGAAAGAGCTTTCACACGTACTGAAAAGAGCTTTTTAGCGTTAAAGCTCGCCTCGTACGTGTGAACTATATATGTAATGTAACGAAAAGCAGAGACACACAGCAAAACACAAAACAATACGCACACTGCATGTTTTTGGTTTTTGTTAGTCAATAAAATGTGAGTGTCTAGCAGGCGTCACTTGCAAAGAGCAATAATATGGTATGAGCAAGTAATATTTTTTTTTTTCCAAATTTTTAGGCGAAATTGCTCTGCTCAAACGCACTCACACATGACATTTAAACAAATTGATTCGAATAAAATGTTGGTCATCTGAGAAAAAGTCAATTATATTATCGTATTAAATGATAACAGCAAATAGATCTCAACTATGCCAATAAAAACGGTTTTGGCCCATTGTACGTTGGCATTTTCGAAAGCTCTTTTTTGTTCAAGCCCACAGGCACAAAAATATTGAATTAGTAGTTTAGCCCACCGCTGTAGTAAACCGAATTAAATCTTGGTACAATGCTTGGGTGCTTAAAAAAACTTTCGAATGCCTAACTAAAGATATCTGTATAAATAAGGAATTATTTTTTAAGTTGCTATAGAATGTCTATATTGTAGCTACATATATATCGGCATTAATAATAAAAAATTAATTAAACTGGTTTCCCATAAATAATATTTTGGTTGCACATGTCTATATCGACTTCTCTGTTCACACTGATTATCGTTTGGGAGGTCTCTGACGGTTTCTTCTTATGTTATATAATTTTTTTTGCGTATATAATATTTCGTCTTAAGGCACAGGATATAAAAAGTGTCATGATAAGGGCTTGTAATATTTGTATGTGTATGAAATTAAAGATTGTGCCAATACCCGCTAGTCCCATCTTGATTCAGTTCAATCGAGTCAAATTGCATAGATATAGTTTGAATATTGTTTATTTGTATGGCTGTGTTACAATATTTACGTCTTTTCAAAAGAGGCCTGCCTTGCCGCCGGCACCAATTCCACCGCCAAAGCCAGCGAAACCACCAGATACTCTTTTATCATAGCGTGCACGGAAGCTGCCACCGATAGCGCCGGCACCGAAACCTTTACCACCGAACTTGCCGGCCCCAAAGCCGCCCCCAAAGCCGCGTCCACGTATTCGATAAGTTTCCCGATATCGCTTAAAGCCACCGCCAAAGCCCGCTGCCGCGCCAGCGCCGCCAATTAGTCCACCAGCACCACCAATTGATTGCGCTTCTAAGGGCTGTTGTAAAACTGAAACTTGTTGCACAACGGGCACGTGCTGAACGACCGGAATTTGTTGTACCACAGGAATTGCTTGTATGCTGCTTGCATCTCCATAATTACGCAAGGAATGAGCATGGCTGATCCAAACACAGCACCAAAGTGCAATACATAGTAGACGTCGATAATACCATGTCATATCTATCGTAAAGTCGTCAACGTTTTGAGAAGTCTGCGCGAAGTATTTTTTTTTTATATTTAAATGGAAACACCCCAAAACCCAGCATTTAAGCCTAATGTTTGTTGATTCGTTCTCACAAGCTGCTAGTACATGATGAACAAATGTGTCTCTATAAGTGTTAGCCCTTGGCCTTGGAACTGGCAATGATGAGGTGCGAACTGTGAACAAGGTGTAATACCAAATCTTAGTTTGTGTTCAGTATCATGGCGAACCATATGGAAACAGCAGATTTGCCTATACACAATGTATGGTATTTCCGAAAATCTAATGTGTGAATTGGAAGGGCTAATATTGCGCTCCTCACTAGCTTCTTTTGACACTTGGAGTCCTCTTATTGATTTACATAAATAAGACTCAGCAATAGTTAGTTAAACAAACGGGCTGGGTACGAAGACCGCAGCAGTACTTAACATTCCTATCATGACGAAGCTAATGGTTTACCTAGTGCTCTTCATGTTCACCATAAACTTGGTGATGACTTTGCCAATCGGAAGCGGCGGCAGTGAACGCGAACAATCCCGAATGAAGCGACACATTGGTGGTTTGGGTGGTGGATTTGCTGGTGGTGGTGTGGTGGGTGGAGGCATAGTTGGCGGCGGCGGATTTGGTGGACCAGTTTTACAACCTGTACCGGTAACAGTGGTGTCCACCGTTCCCGTGATAACCACTATTCCTGTGATTTCCACCGTATCGGCAGTTCCAAACTATGGCGGCGGATATGGCTATAATGGATTGGGTCTGGGCTCTGGCGGATTTGCCGGTTATGGCGGCGGTATTGGCTTTGCGAAGTTTAAGGTTAAAGGCTTTGGGATTGGCGGTGGTTTCTTGGGTTAAAAACCCTTTCAATGTCTACTATTTAACTAAAAAAATCATCGGGCACCACTGTGCTTCAAGTTTCTGTATGAAATAAAACAAAAACAAACGAATTTGATGACGTTGCGGTCTTGTATGTTTGTGGTTTCTGTTGTGGTGATGTGCTTTAAGATTTGTTTACGAGTACAAAGAGTTTTATTTTTCAAGTGTTCAGTATTTTTTTGGAATAAACAAAAATACAAAGTCGTAGTGTGGCTTTTGGTTCTCCCTCTTACTCATGTATGTACATTGTATAGGGTGGGCCACCTGTTCGTTTGTTTGTTAATTGCATTTTATTCCGTATATTTTCCAACGATATTCGGCAAATGTATGTACTAAATTTATAAATTGGCAAGGAAATAATAAAAAAAAACTATACCAAATGCAAGTTTGAAACTACTCATTCATGTATGAAAAATAATATCGCCCAACTGGCCACCGAAAGTGGCTCTACAGCCCGGTATGCGAACATCGTAATTTTCGATGTCTTTTTATTTGACGAAAACTCATCTGGCTGAGCTCCCTCCATTGAACGAATGAGCGAAGCTGATAATGGTCCATGGTCTTCAATTGTTGCATCATTTCAATCTTGTAAGCGTGTAAATGCAGATCCGGTTGTAAAGTTCGACGCTGTCTAATTGTTGCGAATTATGTTTTTTTTTTTTCACAGAACGACCATAGTATGCCTTTACCACTTTTGCGCGTTGTTCGTTTGTTAAACGATCCATGACTACAAGGGACTAGTTTTGAACTTGACATATGTCCACTTGGGAAGGATGTGTTCCAAACTTTGATTGTTTAAAAACGAAAGCAACAGATGGCCCCCCCTTTAGTATATTCCAGTATAGTGTATTATTTTCAACAGATGCATCTGTTTATTAAATCATTAATACCACTTCAAAAATTTCTAAAATTCTAGATCTGAGCAATGGCTTTCAGATAGTTTTTTGTTAAGATTTAATAGGGTTAGTGAGTTTATACGCCACATACTTTTGTTTTTCATTGCATATGCAAATTTATTAAAATCACTTGGGAACTTACATGCAAAAATGAAAAAAGAAATTATTTAATATTGAATTCGGCATCTTTTTTGGGTGGTGTAGGGTATTTAGGAGTCGATGAACACTGTGGATATTATGTAAAATTCAGGGGATACCACTGTCGCGAAATCGAAATTAATAAAGGGCTCGAAGTCCCATTGTTTTGCTTGGTAATATCGCCAATTTCACCACATTATCAACGTCTACAACGTTTTAGGGATTGTTTTCAAAATGAAAGCCAATTAAAGTGGTCAAAAATAATTTGTTGAATGTTGCAATTAAATTTTTAAGGTACAAAGGGTATATTAAGTTTGTGCAAGCCGAAAATGTATGTAACACACAGAAGAAGACGTGGGAGACCCTCCAAAGTTACCCAAAGTATGATCAGGGTGACTAGAGAAGGCGATGTACCCATGTTCGTCACTCCGTCTGTCTGTCTGTATGTACGCCTAGATCTCAGAGATCGTAAGAGCTAGAGCAACCAAACTTTCAGATAAGATCCCTTATTGTCCTACGGGAGACAAGTTTATTTTATTTTTTTGATATTGGGGTTATATTATATAGCTCCAATAGGGGTGTTTCAGAGTACCTCGAAAAAAAACCAAAAGTTTTAGACGGATAATTCGTTTGTTTATGAAGATATCGTAGCCAAATTCGTTGGTTGGTAGTTCATTGAGAGATCCCACCACTTCACCAAATTTGTTCAAAATCGGATGACTATATCGCATAGCCCCCATAGGACCGATCGTTCAAAAAAACGTTTTTGATTCAAAACTTGTTCGTTTTATTTTTCATAATTATTGTAGCCAAATTTGACAATCAAATATTTTTGAAGTTCTTCAGCAATACACCGGATTTCATTGCAATGTGGTGGTATAGGGTATCCCAAAGTCGTTTGCGCCCGACTTTTAAATCATTTTAAGCTCAAGCTCAACGATAAATAAACCTCAATTATACATATACTATGACGCCTATGGTCTTCAGTATTGTACCAGCTGCTAAAAAGTAGTGGCTTTCGAATAGTCCTGTATTTTAAAAGACATTTTCAAAAACAGTTTGCATTAAATATGGTCTATACATGGCCGTAGGGAGAAAATCCGGGGCCGGGCGCAAAAGGTACCGGCCCATTTATTAGCTTAAATCATTGTGTTCTGTTAGTTCGACAGTAATTACACCGGACCCGGGGTGAATCCCCCTTTCCCCCTCTCTCGGCAGGCCTGAGTATACACAAACAATACATCTTTAAAAATGAATTTGTGGTTTTCAGTTTCAAAGAATTGTGTTCCATTGTTATTCCCAACTTCCGCATGCCCCAAAGATTGAGCTAACTAACTGAGCCACTTTATTTATTTGTATTTGTTAACCATTAAATCATTCTTAATTGGATTTGAGCTTATGGGGCTTGCAGGGAATAGAAAAAAATTATATATTTATAATGTTAATGGCGTGTGGAATATTTGCTGATCATCAACTTAGCTTTTGGGTATAAATTAAAGGAACTTTTGTATATAATATTTAGTTCTTAACGCAATTTATGTCAAATTAGATGTAACATGGAGTACATCAAAGTCTTTTCCTTGCTGTTACTGTCTGTCGCACTCTACAGCTTTGGATACGCTGAGCAGGAGAAGATGTTTGAATTTACTCCACTACAGCTTGCGGGTGAGACAGCCCAGAGTGAGGAGCTTGGCACACGAAATACGCGCCAGTACTTTGCACCTCCATATTTTGGACCGCCTCCTCCCCCACCATTTTACTATGGGGGCTTTGGTGGAGGTTATGCAGGCGGATTTGGACGCACTCGCGTCATCACGCGCACACGTTACGTAAATCGCTATCGTGTTGGTGGATTTGGTGGATATGGTGGTCTCTATGGTTAAAAGCATTGTTTAAATTTGATGCTAGTTATTTATGACTTATCGTAATATTGTGATATTTTCTTGCCACTTTGAGTTGCCTTCAATAAAAATGTTTATGTTATGCATATGCTTCGGATGCTGCGTGTTTCTGAGAAAGATTACGGACATAGATTTATTACGTGAAAGTTTTTGTATTTAAAACGCAGCAGCAGTTATAAGTGCATGGCCATTGGTTGTACCAGGTACAAAATGATGCAACGCTTCTTAATTTGCTTACTGTTGCTTTGGAATGGCTTCAAGTCGGCAAAAGCTTTGGAAGACTTAGAGTACGATGCGCTTTTGGCTACTCCTGCAGGTAGTATACTTAGAGAAATACAAGTTCAATCATCACGCCAAGTGTTCTCTTTAATAGTCCAAATCAACAGACCACTTCAAATTTTGTGGCGCTTTGCTGACCAGATGAGGCTGCGAACGAGTCAGGCATTTAAACATCTTTATCTGGTAACAAAACGGCCGGTAGATAGTAGGAAAATGGACATCAGCACAACAACTACGGAAGCAACACTGCAGTACTATGGTGCATTGAACCCCATCTTTCAACTTTGATGCATTTGGATATTTTTTATGTTTAACTAAAGTTTATTCACCAAATAAAAATATGAATTTAACGGAAATGTTTGTTAAAGAGTCCTTTGAAGCTGCCTAGGCCACCGCCAAAGCCATGACCTCCAAAACCACCGCCAAAGCCGTGTCCGAGTCCACCGAAACCGCTCTTTAAGCCACCCAGACCGCCGAAGCCACCAAATTTACCGCCTAATCCGCCAAAACCACCCAGACCGCGTGCCAGCCGTTCTCCTGCTGCTCCGTCTGTGTCTTGCACTTGTGCGTCTGCATCCACATCCTGTAACGTCAGCAACACATTGCCATTTCCAATGTCCTCCACTGGTGCCGCATAAATATCCACAGGTATTGCTCTTGTACTGCATAAACATATGGCCAATAGAATAAAGCAGCAAACTGTCAGGTTCTTCATTTCACTTAGTTGCATTTAAATTGGTCAAATCTGTTGCTTTGGCCACGATCGACGCCTTGTACTTAGTTGTCAGACTCCAACAATCATGCTTTTTATACTCCTATGTAGTTAACTTCTGGCACTACTGGGGCAACTAACTGAAAATGTATATGCTTTGAGGTCTCAAGTGGTCGGTCATGTGCTAATTGCAACTATAAACACTACGCATCATAATTTCTAACCAAAATTTACTTTCATTCATATATTCATCAAGACTCTTATACGAGTATGTATGTATATAATTTTTGGGTTTGGCAAAAATGGCCAATATTGTGCGTGTGTAAACATTTACACGCTGGTTAAGTGTAATCTTTGATGGTTCGGGCTGGGTTTGTTTAGGTCTTAGATGCATAGGGCATTACATAACATTTGAGTTTATTTTTGTATTTAACTTAGAGCTTGGTAGTACTTATACGAGCATGTTACTACTTGAGAAGTTAAATGTAATTTAATTGACCTTGCTGTTATTAAGTTAACAAAAAATATTAGAGCAGAGAAAAACGCGAGGTGTTTGCCCATAGCGAGCTTAGATCACAAAATGAGGGGGGGAAAATCGTCACATATACCCCTATAGTACGTGCACGCCCGTCGAGAGATGGGGAAAGAGGGGGGGGGGGAGTTTTCTCAGGGGCCCGGTGTAATTACTGTCGTACTTACAGAACACAGTTTAAGGTGTATTAAAGGGGCCGGTACCTTTTCGCCCCAGGCCCAGATTTTCCCTCTATCAGACTACCGATTTCAGTAGGCTTTGGGAAATAATCAGTAATTACCTTGCTATTTACCTCTTAATTTTTATCTTCTTAATAAATGTCGTAGGTGGTAGGCAATCGCCACCACTCCGTTTACCGGTAGACAGCGCCACCGCTACTTACGCTGTTGTATACTAGTAGAAAGCCTATTTGTTACTTACGCCAGCGTCAACCAGTAGACGATAGCTACTTACTTTAAAACCCACATATATGTATGTACATATAAGTTTCCCTGACGGTGGTTCAATCGAAAACAAACAAAATTGGAGAACATTCAGGGTATACTATGCCTGCCATACATTTGTTTGTGTAAATTATAGTCGCGGCGAATGCACGGAATATACACAAAAATAATAGCGAAAATTCGCCTTTACTTTATTTTCCCTTATTGTTTCTTTCTTTATTCGCTTTGCATTTGTTGTTTGCCATATTTCGTTCGTCGATCCTTTACCGCGCACATTACAAGGGGTTTGAACAGTAGGTAGCTCCTAGTGACAAACTATGTAAGTACTCACTGGAGGCCAATCGCCACCAGTCTTGCTGGAGGAACGTAAGAGTATAAGGGAGGTATGCTGTGTGTACCACATCTTAGCTTATTTATTGCTAGATCTAACATATTTAAAAATTTAAGTGCTTAAAATATTTTCCCCATTGCTTATAGCCATATATCTAGAATTTATTGAATTACAAGCAAGCTGTAGCTTTGACGCGAATTAATCCGCTATTATAAAGGAGAGTTCAGAGTTGATTGCCTAGGTATGTGGTACCTCGTTGAAGCTGAATGCGGCTCGCGTTGTCGGCTTACAGCTTCGAATGTTTTTTGTGTCTTCGCACGGAATCCTGCACAAAAGCTTACGACCAGACCAGTGTGTCCAAGCTAGTGTCAAGGTTTGTATCGTGTCGCGTCCACCAAGTCGACGAAGTGACTTTTTATACCCTGTACCGTATGGTATAAAGGGTATATTAAGTTGTATAAGCCGAAAATGTATGTAACATACAGAAGGAAACGTCGGAGACCACCCAAAGTTACCTAAAGTATGATCAGGGTGACTAGAGAAGTCGATATACCCATGTCCGTCTGTCTGTATGAACGCCTATATCTCAGAGATGGTAAGAGCTAGAGCGACCAAATATCGGGGATATATTATATAGCTCCCATAGGGGTGTTTCAGAGGACCTCGAAAAAGAAACAAAAGTTTAAGATGGATAATTCGTTTGTTTATGAAGATATCACAATTTGGCACTCGGAAGTTTTTTAGAGTTCCCAAGCACTGTACCAAATTGGATTAAAATTGGTTGACTATATCTTATAGCTCCCATAGAGCAGATCGGTCAAAAAAACGTTTTTTGCACAAAATTCGTTGTGTTTCGTTTGTTTAGAAAGATATCGTAACCAAATTCGGCAATTGGAAGTTTATTAGAGTGCTTAAGCACTGTACCAAATTTGACTAAAATCGGGAATAGCAATTTAACGTAGTTGAGCTAGGAACTGTTGCATCTTATATGTAAGCCCAAAGTTGTGTGCACATGATGAAAACCCTGTTTGCCTTTGAAAGGATTCTAAGTTGGATTTTGCTGCCGAATTTATCACTGGAATTTAAGAGAAGTGTGTTGACCATGTGTTTTCAATGGTTAGATACTGTAAGACTAAGTGTGCTTAAAAAAATTTTTATAAATGTTTTTTTTAAAGGGTTCTAGCGTCTCCTTACCTGCTCGTTGAATGGGTTGTATTAATGTGAATGACTATTAGGAGTAGGTAAACAGAATGTTTGGTTTTGTTTTGAAGTATATTTTGCTTTAGTAATTTCGTTGCACTCAAATCGGTTAACCAGAGTTTTGCGTGCAAAGAACTCAGGGGCGGGGTCCCCCAGTTTTTTTTCCTTATGTTTGCACAACATTATTTGAAAGGTTTTGCTAAAATCGAGGTACTTCAAAGTTTGTATTTTTAGATGCTTGTAAAGTATTATTAAATTTTCTGGGGTAGATTCAGGACTGAATCAAGGCATTCAGCTGGATTTTTAGCTTATTCAGAAAATTACACGGATACTGTTAAAAAAGTAAAATTTTTTGCTGTTTATTAGAGACGAAGTCATGAATTTGCCGATATTCCAACCAACTAAGCAATGTTAGTTAGGTTAGGTTTACAAAAAGTGAGGTAGATATTGACTGAGTTCGGCGAACTTATCCTGTATTCGAGTAACGCATTCTTTTTGCCAAGACTTTGCTTCCCTAGCTCTTATGATACTGTCTACGGGTTCATACAGACAGTTGGTCATGGCTAAATTGTTCCTCATATTGATATTGATAAAAAAGATCATGTTGCTTTCAAGGTTCATAATCATCGGCTAATTTGTTTTTTGTGTCGCTGTTAAATCGTTCAGACTCTATACGAATAGAAGGAATACATTAAAGCGGCCATACGTTCGTTATATACAGTCAGTTAAGTAAGAGCGTATACCGCGATGAGTCCCGCGCTTAGGAGCAGTGTTCCTCTGTAAGCACCCGAAAGGGTGCAGAAGTGGGTGAACCACTTTAAAGATTCTCAAATTGTCGACGAGCTTCCAGATCGTGGATTCATCTTTGGGGCTGCTTCTCAAAAAGGGCTTTAGTGTTTTATACCTGTTCACCGAGAACCTACGGGCTTCCAAAATAATTAAAATTTATGAGAAAGGTTTATTGCCGACTGCCAAACGTCTATTTATCACAAAAAACGAGGACTGGATTTTGCAGGAGAATAATGATCCTAATCACTGCAGCCGGCTCTGCATCACCACACTGGAGTGGCCTTCACAATCGCCTGCCGCAAATGCAATAGAGAACGTTGGGGCCTACATTAAACATAATCTTAGAGGAAAACGTTACATTTTTTGAAGCAGCCCTGACGACGAACAAATATTGTATTGTATCAGTAATACCTTTGGTGATAAAGTAATAAAATTTCTTAATGTATCAACCTTCCTCGATGCACTACTACACTTGAAACTCCCATCAACAAATATATAAAAAACAAAGAACCTTGGGAAGAAGACATCTATATCAATAGTTGTTTAGAATCAGAGAGAAGGCAGTTTACATACCGGTTACAGTTGGGACATGCCGACTACCTAAATAAATACCTATTGGGTCTACCTAACAGTTTTTGGGACTACATATATAATAGTTAAAAATTTGATAATTTTTGTCTATAACTTCCAAAATTCCGAAATTGCGGATCCTTTCCTATTGAAATGGGGGGTAAGCGGAAACGGCATGCATACAAAAGACGTAGTCATATCAAAACTAAGGCTAGGATCCGTTTTCTCATATGGACTACCAGGCGGACATACATGCGGTCTGACAGACATGTCATATAGTATACCTTATAGGACCGGACAAAAAGAATAGTGGGAAGTGTTTTTAAAAAATCTTTATGCAGTTTACTAAATAAATAAATAAATAAAATAAATTTGGAATAAAACAAAAAAAATATTTTCTGTTTAAAATGCTGGCGCATTGACAGCATTCATATTGCTATTCATGTGCATACGCTCCAAGAGGCTTCCACTATAACCGAACGGTGGCAACTGCTGTGGTGCCACTAGACCTCCGGCTCCTTGTGCTGGATAAAGCCCTGTTGGCACCGACACTGGAACTGCCCCAGCTCCAAGGCCTTGGGCATTAGCCATGTTTATGATGTTATTTAGCGCTGCGAAATTGTCCACTGATGCTTGTTGCGCAAATCCATTTAGCTGTGCATTGGGATACATATTGCCGTACATAAAATTAGCTGCTGCATTTGGAGGATAGTTTAGACCAAACCCGCTAGGAGCTCCTGGCAGATTCGGGTCGTAGTTTGGAAAGTTGTTTACAATGTTTGCTTGCAAGCCAGGAATGCCAGTTAGTGGTCCAGATGGAACTCCTCCGCCGTATATAAAACCAGAATAGTTGGGATAGCGTGCCATCTGCATATTTACCGCATTCAAGGCCAGCTGATTAATTGGCATTTGCATAGGTGGCATTGACATGGCCAAACCCATTGCCATAGGAAGCCCGGATTGCATTGTGGCCACAGCCGGAGTTCCATTCGCTGCGGTCGCCGAAATCATTTTCATATCAGCTTCTGCAGCAGTGACGCCCTTCATTTGACGCTTCTCCCGTTCGCTCGTCTGTCCCTCCTGCACTGACTGCGCATGACAGCAACCAGTCAATACCAGCACTATCATCAATTTTGCAACACTATGGCCAAGATACTTCATTTTTGTTACGATTCCGTTGACCGACTGTTTGTTTCCGGCTAACTGAAATCGCTTTTTATGCCACTCGAACGAAACTTTCTTTTGCAGCTGATGCAGAGTAGTGAGGTTTTCTTTTTTTTTTTAGCCACAAACATAAACGGTGTCCAAAAAGAGCACGTTTGTAAAACCGATTTTAAAGCAAAGTTTTATATTTTTATCACAGCCAAATCTGGAAATAAGGCTAAAAAGGCGCTTTGTTAGAGTTGGGTAATCTCTTTATAAACAATTAACACTTTTAACTTAATGCTAAAAGTAAATAAAGTGTGAAATGTCTCAAGGTAGCCGCCGATGACTTGTCATGCCAAGCCATCCGATGAGACGACAGCGAAAATAGCTTGTGCAGAAAAACTTTCAGCTAAGTGACTTTGTGAAATGCTCATGCTTGTTAAGCCCTATAACAAAATTGGAAGAATCGAAAGACTGAGGTAACGAACTTACTTCATCGAACAGCCTAAAAGTATGCAACGTATCAGGCTTTAATGCTGTGTAGATTTTTATTTTTTTCTTGATTTCATACAATACGATGCGATTTTTTAGCGACCCCAATAAAAGCCACGTCTATAGCCACCAAAGCCGCTACCGTATCCACCATATCTACCATAACCGCCACGGCCATATCCACCGCCCCATCTACCACGTCCATATCCACCGTACCCGTAGCCTCGTATCTTGCGTGCGTCCATGTTTTCATGCTGAACAGTGGATGCGTCTGCTGCCAATAGAGCTTCCGCCTGTGACTGCGATTGAGCCTGGACCTGGCTGTAAGTCATCAGGACATATGCACTCAAAATAAAAAAGGCATAGGTAAAAAGTCGCATTTTGTTACTTTCTTTGGCCTCTGTAATGCTCTTGGTTAGAATTTCAAACGCCTAATGAATATGCCTAGAGCTTGATTGATGCTTTTATAGGAGCTGCATTGTCGGATTCATATGATAAGCACATTATCTAGTATAAAGGTAATTGTTTTACTGTCTTGGTGTTGTTTTTTTTTTGTATTATATAATCTAACAAAAGTGATTAATTTTTGGGGCGTCATCTTGAAACCAGCCAGCGTCAGAACGAAGCATGTTCATCATTCGTAAATCGTCTTGTCATTCCGTAGTTCAATCCGCAGGTTAACAGCTACTTTCGATTTTGGTAGCCACAAAAATCGAAACACAAACAGACAGACGCAGATAAATACACCAGAGGTGGACCCGTGAAAAGAGCCCCGCGGGTACATATTGTACATATGTATTACTCAATGAGTCACAAGGTTGTAAATTTGTATTACACCGATATAAAAATTCTTTTCTGGATCCGCGCCTGAACAACACAAACAAAAAAAATAAAACTAATTATAAAAGTGTCAGGCCAGTCTCATATGACAAAACGCTAAAATCGAAAGTATTAAAGTAATTGATGGTCGTTGGGTTTAGCTATAGCAATAAACAAGTTTCCGATACCTGAAAAAATAAAACGCTTAATATCAATATACATATGATGAATGCTTCAGTCAGGACAGCAGCGTCCAGGCTTAACGATAGGTAGGGGGGACACCCCACGGATTGTGGATATAACTAGTCTCTTCTTGCTTCAACAAAAGACGAGAACTCTGTTACGGAAATATCCCGAATTAGGGATGCACCAGCTCACTGGACACACTTCAAAAGCGATATTTACTAGACATATGCTGCGCAACTTTTTCCCAAAGATACTCCAGTGTTTATTTTTTCACTCATTTATTTTTCATGTTTAGGAACTATATTTATTTGTTTTATAATAAATATTAATAAATATTAAAATAAATAATAAAGCATTGCACTATTATTAAAACTACACCTGTGTGTTTTCTTAAAGAATGAATACATTCTATTGACATATATAGAGTCCCTTAAATGAATTTATGGCATGCCAGAACTATTTTCCATAACTATCAGTATAAGCTGCACGTTCTCTATCCGCACGATCCTTTCGAGCATCGATATCGAAATAGTTGTTTAATCTGCGATTATCAACGTCATCAGAGCGACGGCGCTGAGGGACATTGCCAGCAGCAGAACCGTATACAGCGCTGCTGGGATAGCAAATAAAGTAATCCCCTTGATAATAGGCGCCATTGGCACGCTTTGGCCGCAGGTGTTCGCCAGTTATATCCGTAGCCGAGAAAATGGTGCCAGAGTTTCCGTTAGCTTGTGCCGGCGCTGGTGCGGATTGGCACAGTGAGATCAGGATCAAGGCAAAAGCAATTGTGCACTTCATCATTGTTATTGTAAAATATCTTATCTCAAGTAATTTAAAGTTTTCCGGCTATTGTTTTTGAACTGTTACTGTTGAGTAGGGTGTTGATTCTGAAGCCTAGACCAGAAATACTTATTGTTTTATAGGAGTGCCTGGACACCAAAAAAATTTTACGCTCACCGCTAATTATTTCCGAGGAGACGACGACGACTTAAATGACGACAACTGTATGAATACACTAATTTAATTTGGCGTACATCTTTCCATTGAATTAACACTACCCGCTACAACACTTCCGTCACTTACCTTTGTTTTTGATCACTCAGTTTATGATAAACTTACGTCAACGAATCCCCATTGGGGGGAGTTAGGTGTGATATTGCTAATTTGTGATTTTATTTGTTGCGGTAGGCACTGAATTCCACTGCTTGATGATTCACAAAATTACAGACGGTAGTGACCCCTTGTGGTACATATAAATATTTTTGCACTTTAAAACTATTTCTTCAGTATGAAAATAGCACAAGAACCGACTTTAATATACACTGCCGGTCACAAAAAATTTGACAGATGCTGCAAAAACTAATTTTTCGGTTTTTCATTGGCTCATATGTAACAATCCCATAATTAATGTATTTTAATGAGGTTCAAGTTCATAAAAATATATGATATGACGTAAAAAAATATGTTCCACAAAACACTATGGCGTCTCGTTGGTGCTTTTTTGGTTAGCCAATTGGGAATAAACTGTTTATTTGCTTGCCATTATTTTATTATTTTTGAACTGGATCAAAGAAAACTCATATTTATTTGCTCATAAGAAATCATGTTTATAGCATTTCGAATAGTATATTTATTACCCAATTTCAATCGATTTTGATGTGGATCGAAAGTTAAGTCCAAAAGGCTTTTTAAAATATCTAAAGAAATATGTTTTAAGTGCATGTTGAGAGGTGTGGAAGAAAACCCGGTAAATCATTTGCGGTGGTTGTTTTGTTTATTAGGACTACATAAGGCAATTGACGTAATTTGGTGCCTCTGAGTCGTGAATAACAATACTTTCATGTACTCGAAATTTGATGCAGTTTTTATTATGTCAATACTTTTTTCAATAACTTAAGTTGTATTTATACAATTTTGTAAATTTTTGACACACAGATGCTAAATTAGATGTGGTTGCATTAATTTACACATTTTGGATATTGTATTAAAGATTTATGCAATGTAATACATTGAATGTATGTTAGAGAAGGTAGAAGGAGGCGTAGCTGAAAAAGAACGTTCTTTATCCCAAAATACTTTTATGACCACAGAGACGCTATGCCCGTCTGTCCAAACGATTTCATGTCTGTCTAAAATTTAATTAATTTTCTTTAAAAATAATTGTGCAGGGTAGCAATAAGCAATAAGCCATAATTGAATGTAAGAATTATTATAATATCTCAATGTCGCGACCAACTTCAGCAGTAGGTAAAAAAGGGACTTAACAAAAAAAAAATATACTATTTCAGCGGATTTTTCCAATTCTTAAATTTTTCACTATCCCTATCCCTTTAATTGTTCTAATTCAGCTACATTTTTCATGCTTATTTTTTAATTTATGGAATTTAGCCAAAAGCTATTAAATTTTGCTGCCGACAACTCTCATAGATGATGAGCCGTGAAAAAGTCGAAGATGGGGTTAAGGGTACAAAAATGGGTGTGTTCTCTCTAGGTGCGAATGTAAGACGCAAATTCCCTGCAATGTGTGAATTTGATTAGAACGCTTTGTATGCGTCATATAGTATAGTATAGAAGGTTTCCATTGAAATGGTTGACGAACTCTAACCATTAATAATCTCTACCCAAAGCGTAAGAGGAAAACTAGTTTGTGTGTAACAAAATGTATAATAAGACTCAGAACAAAGTCAACAGAATAAAAAAATACAATAGTATAGTAAATGTCGCTAGCATAAGTGAGATAGCATAATTACTCTCTTTGCCAAATTGTTTACTTTAAGTTTTGCACACTACTGAACCTGCTACTCTTATGTAATTTTCACTGCTCCCATTATTTTATTTGCTGTACATGTGCAAGGAAGAGACTAAGGACATATACTCTCTCTCTGGCTTTTCGATGGCTTTTTGGCTTTTATCGATGTACTGTGCAGCAAATTTGAGTACCACATAGTCTCTACAGAACAATGAAGTTACAAAACGTAGTATCGGTGTTGCTTGGATAACAAGATATATTTGCAATGTTTTGCATTGACTTTTAAAATTATATAAAAAATTCCCAAAAAATATGTTTTTTTTTTCAATTTATTACGTGAAATTTTTTCTTTTTTAGAGTTACCTCTTTTGTATTTCACAGACTTCACGTTTTTTACAATCAAAATCAGTCGATCCGCTTAGTCAGGCATCGTTTCATAATGAAATCCATTTCATTTTTATATGTGAAGACATACTACGTATACGTATTTACAAGCAAAACAAGGCATTTCCGTTCCTATGAAGTGTGCAGGTAGCGGATCCTCGGGGTTTCGGGTCCGGACCCCCCCAAAAGTTGAAAAAATTAGTTGAAAGTCTTTAGCGAGCTCTGATATATATACACTTCGGAGCACATTTTCACTCAGATGAGCACCACATGTTATAGTCGGGATATCCCAAAATGAATGAAGAAGACAGGATAGAGGCACGCGATGAAGTCGCCTGGTGTGTTATTATTTTTGTTTTTTGTAATGTCTTAAAATAAATATTTTTTTTAAAAGGAGTGACACCCTTCATTCGAAGATTCGACAAAACTTTCCTATTTTGATTTAATGATGAATCCAAATACAACAAAAATAGCTTACAAAGACAATTGTGTTAAAATATTTTTACGGGGAATGTGATAAGCGTCATACTCAAGTATTTTCTTTAGCTAAAAATAAAATTAAGTTACGATGGCAGTTAATATTTAAGAGATATATTAAGCCGTCAATTAGTAGTTAATTAGCGCTTACTTGATATATCTGTCTGCCTTCATTTCTTGTTTTAGTCCCTCAGCTAAATCTTGACGCACTGGCTCATCATTTATTAGCTAAGATAGAATTAGCTTTTGTAAAGCTTCAAGAATATTTTAATTAATGAGTCAAAACAAATAATATTATAATATGAAATGTAATGTAATGGATTAAATAGTGCACTTTGCCCATTCTCCTCAAAATACTTAATATGCGTTTTACATCGGTACGCAAAGAGGGTACGAGCATAATAATGCTGCCATTAGTCAATATACCAATTTTGGTGTCCCCAGCCCACATACAAATAACTTTCTACGAATAGTACTTATATTTTATACAAAGGGGATATTAAGTTTGTGCAAGCCGAAAATATATGTATCATATAGGAGGAGTCGTCGGAGACCCCTCAAAGTTACCTAAAGTATTATCAGGGTGACTGGAGAAGCCGATATACCGATGTCCGTCTGTCCGTCCGTTTGAACGCCTAGATCTTAGAGCTAGTAAGAGCTAGAGCAACCAAACTTTCAGATTAGATCCCTTATTATTCCATAGGAGAAAAGTTTATTTTATTTTTTGATATCGAAGTTACATTATATTGCTCCCATAGGGGTGTTTCAGAGGACCTCGAAAAAAACCAAAAGTTTTAGATGGATAATTTGTTTGTTTATGAAGATATCGTAACCAAATTTGGTATTCGGAAGTTTTTTATCTTTGTAGTCTCGCAGAAGTCGTCTGGCACCAGTATCGGAGCCACACTCCAGATCCCCAATCTGGAGTCAGAGCCTCCTTTTGAAAAACTCAGCTCCCGAGAGAAGATTGACCCTGTGGGTAAAGGTTATAAAGAGGTTTATACTTGTGACTTGAGCCAATGCTAAATTGAACGCTCATCAATCCATGACATAATAATTTTTTTTTACGAAGTGAGCATTCTTCTTCGGGGGTTCCCTTACCCGAATTTAGATTAATTTCTAAATTTATTTTATCTATTTATACCCTGTACCGTATGGTACAAAGGGTATATTGTGTTTGTACAAGCCGAAAATGTATGTAACGTACAGATGGAGACGTCGGAGACCCCCCAAAGTTACCTAAAGTATGATCAGTGTGACTCGAGAAGTCGATATACCCATGTCCGTCTGTCCGTCTGTCTGTCTGTCCGTCTGTCCGTCTGTCCGTCTGTCCGTATGAACGCCTAGATCTCAGAGATGGTAAGAGCTAGAGCAATCAAACTTTCAGATAAGATCCCTTGTTATTCCATAGGAGAAAAGTTTATTTTATTTTTTGATATCGAAGTTACATTATATTGCTCCCATAGGGGTGTTTCAGAGGACCTCGAAAAAAACCAAAAGTTTTAGATGGATAATTTGTTTGTTTATGAAGATATCGTAACCAAATTTGGTATTCGGAAGTTTTTTATCTTTGTAGTCTCGCAGAAGTCGTCTGGCACCAGTATCGGAGCCACACTCCAGATCCCCAATCTGGAGTCAGAGCCTCCTTTTGAAAAACTCAGCTCCCGAGAGAAGATTGACCCTGTGGGTAAAGGTTATAAAGAGGTTTATACTTGTGACTTGAGCCAATGCTAAATTGAACGCTCATCAATCCATGACATAATAATTTTTTTTTACGAAGTGAGCATTCTTCTTCGGGGGTTCCCTTACCCGAATTTAGATTAATTTCTAAATTTATTTTATCTATTTATACCCTGTACCGTATGGTACAAAGGGTATATTGTGTTTGTGCAAGCCGAAAATGTATGTAACGTACAGATGGAGACGTCGGAGACCCCCCAAAGTTACCTAAAGTATGATCAGTGTGACTCGAGAAGTCGATATACCCATGTCCGTCTGTCCGTCTGTCTGTCTGTCCGTCTGTCCGTCTGTCCGTATGAACGCCTAGATCTCAGAGATGGTAAGAGCTAGAGCAATCAAACTTTCAGATAAGATCCCTTGTTAATCCATAGGAGACAAGTTTATTTTATTTTTTTGATATCGGGATTACATAATATAGCTCCCATAGGGGTGTTTCAGAGGACCTCGAAAAAAAGCAAAAGTTTTAGATGGATAATTCGTTTGTTTATGAAGATATCATAATCAAATCTGGCAGTCGGAAGTTTTTTAGAGACCCCCAGCACTGTACCAAATTTTATCAAAATCGGTTGACTATATCATATAGCTCCCATAGGACCGATCGGTCAAAAAATCGATTTTTCTACAAAATTCGTTGCGTTTCGTTTGTTTGTAAAGATATTGTTAGCAAATTTGGCATTAAGAAGTTTTTTAGAGTACCCAAGCACTGCACCAAGTTTGATCAAAATCGGTTGACTATATCATATAGCTCCTATAGGAACGATCGGTCAAAAAACGCTTTTTTTTACAAAATTCGTTGTGTTTCGTTTGGTTTTGAAGATATCGGAACCAAATTTGGCAATCAATTTTTTAGAGTTCCCAAGCACTGTTACAAATTTGATCAAAATCGGTTGACTATATCATATAGCTCCCATAGGACCGATCGGTCAAAAAATCGATTTTTCTACAAAATTCGTTGCGTTTCGTTAGTTTGTAAAGATATTGTTAGCAAATTTGGCATTAAGAAGTTTTTTAGAGTACCCAAGCACTGCACCAAGTTTGATCAAAATCGGTTGACTATATCATATAGCTCCTATAGGAACGATCGGTCAAAAAACGCTTTTTTTTACAAAATTCGTTGTGTTTCGTTTGGTTTTGAAGATATCGGAACCAAATTTGGCAGTCTTAAGTTCCCAATCAGTGTACTAAATTCGATCAAAATCGGTTGACTATGTCATATAGTCCCCATAGGACCGATCGGTCAAAAAAATTGTTTGGTGCAAAATTCGACTGATTTCTTTTTTTTTATGAAAACATTGTAACCAAATTTGCCGAATAAAATATCTTTTGAAGGTTTTAATCAGTGTGTCGGAATTAATTGCAATGTGGTGGTACAGGGTATCCCAAAGTCGTCTGCGCCCGACTTTAACGTACGCCATCTTTTTATTTTGGTTTATTTCCTTCATATTATAATAATGCTCAAAGCTAGCTTGATTTTGTATAATCCTATGCAACTGAAACATTAACATTTAGTTATAAATAATGTACATTTTAATAATAGAACTTGAAAATATTCAAGTGTCCAAGGGAAACAGGAGAAAAAACCTTGATTCAGAAAGCTTAAAAAATAAAACTTGCAAACTACAGGAAGATGATGCACCCTTCAACACATATTTTGTAAAATATATGATTTTTTAATGAAACATTTGGTTGATGCGCTTGTGATAAGCTCATCAATTATCTTAACATTTGCTATTCTATGCAAGAATCTAGTTCCATAATAATATAGGTAGGTTGAGGATCATTTTTATACCCTGTACTGTATGGTACAAAGGGTATATTGTGTTTGTGCAAGCCGAAAATGTATGTAACGTACAGAAGGAGACGTCGGAGAACCCCCAAAGTTACCTAAAGTATGATCAGAGTGACTAGAGAGGTCGATATATCCATGACCGTCTGTCCGTCAGTCCGTATGAACGCCTAGATCTCAGAGATGGTAAGAGCTAGAGCAACCAAACTTTCAGATTAGATCCCTCATTAATCCATAGGAGACAAGTTTATTTTATTTTTTTGATATCGGGATTACATTATATAGCTCCCATAGGGGTGTTTCAGAGGACCTCGAAAAAAAGGTAAAGTTTTAGATGGATAATTCGCTTGTTTATAAAGATATCATAACCAAATTTGGTATTAAGAAGTTTTTTATCAAAATCGGTTAACTATATCATATAGCTCCCATAGGAACGATCGATCAAAAAAACGCTGCGCCCGACTTTAACGTACGCCATTTTTAAATATTGTATTTTGGGCAATTTGAAGTTAACTTAAATAACATTTAGCCGAGGTAATCCATATTTCAGCTCCGTATATGGTTACTAGTATAAATATGGACTATAAATATATAGTGTTTGCTTTTTATTGATAGTTTGGACTTACGTTTTGTAAATGGATATAAAATACGTACAGTCTTATTAATTTAATTTAATGTGTAACTGATGTGACCACTAAGTAGCAGTTTTTTGTCTAAGTGAATTCCTAAATATTTTACAGAATCATCCCATGGAATGTTGAAGCTATGAAGCTCGAGATTATTGTCAGGAAGGAGACATGGCTTACGCTTTTTGCTAAGGAAAATTGCTTTAGTTTCAGTCGCGCTAATCTTAATTTTTCATTTATAGAAATACGCAGATATAGAGCTTAGCGAGAGTTGTAGATTATAGTGAATATCGGAATAAGTTATATCCGAACAGTAGAGGGTAGTGTCATCTGAAAATATTATTGAGTTACATCTTTCCAATATTGGGATATCATAGGTATAAAAGTTATAGAGAATGGGCAGATACACTTTTGGCTAGATACAAAACCATCCAAAGAAACATGAAAGTGTCTGTCAGTCAAAAAACTTTTTATGATTTGAGTCAGGTATTGCAATCACCAGGTTGTGAATTAAACCATCGTGCCACACAGTGTCGAACGCGGCTTCCACATCTAGCGTAACCATACCGACGGATTTTTTTAAATTAAAATTTGACTTGACAAAGCTTGTGACTTTCTCAAGAGGATGTAAGCAGTTAAAGCCGACTCTTAATCCGTATTGCATTGGAGGTAGAGTGCGCATCTCCTCTAAATGCATAGGTACAAAGCCTGGTTTTGATTCAGCGTTCAAATGTCCATGTCTTTTATGTGTCTAATTGATTTCAAGTTGCATCGATTTGACAGGCATTTGGCTGATAGACCGGGGAAGTTCAAAGCAAATATTTTAATGATCTTTGGGAATCTATCCTAACCTTAATTCCAATATTTTCAATTAAATGGGTCTTAATGCTAATAGATTTTTTCACTATAATTGCAACAAAAAGCCCACTCCATTGCACTAGCAGTGTCCAAGGAAGGAGGCGTGGCAGACCCCAACTCCTTTATGCCAAAATGCTTATCGTAACCTAGATGTATGAGCACCTAGATTTCGGAGACTATATGAGTTAGAGATTTTTACCAGCCGGTGCGCATAACTCCTCAGATGCTAAAGATTGTTAATTAGGTCAATATCTTCCCCCGTTCCACCTTAGTAGATTATCCGCTTTTTGGCTACATCGTTTATTTTTTTCATCTGAAATTTGACAGAGCGATGCGCAGTATATATATGCATCTGTGTGTAAAAAATGAACAAAATCTGGCAAATACAACAAAATTTATAGCCAAAACAAATTTAATCTCCCCTTGCCAATCAACTGCACCCATATTTGACTCAACGTGATTATGGTAACAAGTGACCTAGAATCACCAATTTTAATAAGTTGGTTCATGTGGCTCTAATGAACAAATCCACATCCACAGGAATGTACTCTCTTTTTTTTAAAAAAAACGTTACAGGGTATTACACTGTCGGGCTGTATTACATTTTTTTGAATAATATTTCACTGTGAATATTTTAATACGAGTTAACTTAGAACCGGCTTAAAATATTTTTTATTTTTTTTTATTTGCGTATTGTCGCCGCTTGTGCGACTTACTTATTTGGGTTTGAATTATATCAAAAGAAGTAGCTTTCGTTTTTGGTATTACATTATTTTATTGATTTTAAAATTATTTGCCGTAGCCGAAACCGCTGGCACTCGCCGAAGCTGATGCTGATGCAGAGCCGCCTCCGAAACCGCCACCACGACGTCCACCAAAGCCGCCACCGGGGTAGCCACCATAGCCGCCACCGGGATAGCCGCCATAGCCGCCGCCGCCGCCTGGGAAACCACCAAAGCCGCCGCCTGGATAGCCGCCATATCCACCACCACCACCACAGCAGAAGCCGCCGCCGCCATATCCACGGGCAGCACGAATGCTTGAACCAGCATCGACCTGCTGATCTTGGGATCCATCTACATCTTCTAGAGTAATGCGCTGTTCTTCCACTGGATGACCATGAACCAGGGCGAGACTGACCAAAAGTGCTACCACAAGAAATTGTTTCATGTTGAAAACTTTATTTTTACTGACTTGCGTTTCTATGAAGCATCGTCGTTTTATAGTTAGCAAATGTTTTCGGGGACCCACACAAGCATCAAACAACCCAACAACAATGATTGGCGTGCTTGGCCGGTTCATCCTTTTACCGGTTTCTTTGCTAGAGATAGCTCTAATCTTTAATTATTTTCGTCTATATTTCAATTTTTTCTCTAAAAGTTATAATTAATACACAATATGCCTTGAGTCATTTTGCCACAAAAGATTGTAAGTAGGTATGGAAATCCCAAGACCAGCCAGACGAGTTTCAACCTGTGATCCCGCGCCGTTTCGTTGTATTCTCCACTCATCCCTTCATACTTTTAGCACACATTTGTCAATTTGGCATGCGTCAAAAACAAAAAAAAAATAAACAAAAATTAATTTTGTTTACTTCTGAAGCAAAATAAGCGAAGCATTTAAGCTTCTCACACTTTCTAAAGAAGCCTCTTTAGTAGCTTGTTTTTTCGGGGATTCACTCTTTGTGTGCTTTGAATTTTAGTACTATTTTGAATATTAATGGTGAAATTGTGAACAGTGAACTTTTAAAGCTTTTGACGTTTTAAAAAAGTATTTACGCAGTATTTACTTAGATGATCTCGAGATATTTGGATAGGTACAATGAATGAATGTAGTAAGTGCAGATAATTCTGTAAGAGTATACCTTATTTCAATCGGTCGCTTATAGAAAATAACAATAAAGGCTTTTCTTAAACTATTCAAAGTTTCAGTTCTGCTGTCGATTTGACCATGTGTGAGTTTCCTCTCATTTTGCTACCCTGCGGATTCCAGTCAATGGCGGTTCCAGCAATGTCTTCGTGCTCCTTGCGCAGAGTGTGCGCCTCAGCATTTCTTGGCGGTGAGGTTTTTAAAGTGTCTGGACTCATAGCTCTGTGTTCGATATCCTATTAGGCCCGAATATTCTGCAAATCTTGCTCAGGCCATATAACACAGTTGACTTCACTTTCGAGTTGAATATTTTAAGCTTTGTCCGCCTCGAAACGTTCGGACAGCTCTACAGTTTCGATAGCTGCGCGAAAGACTGCTTAACTTTTGCGATGCGGAACAGTATGTCTTCAGGGGATGCGTTAGATTTGCTGATTACGCTTCCCAAAATAACAGTAGGAATCTAAGTCAGATATTTCCGAGTCACCAATTTTGAAAAATAAACTGCACATTATTATTATCAATAATCAGCTGTTTTTTGTTTACTAATGGTAAACGCTTAGATGTACTAAATTAAGCAAATATGTACAATGCATGAACACTTGTCCTCGTCTACTTCTTACAATATTTTGTGTAAACAATGCTATAATTATGACTTATATTGCCATTTAAATATAGGATGAAGAAATAAGGTGACGAAAGTCAAGACGCAAGAAAAGGCGGAGTATCTGAGTTGAGTTAACTCACATTTAATACGCAGAGTTGAATGTACGACGCATTTTAAAGCAAATTAATATTAATAAATTGAATATTTGTTTCAAAATTAATATTAATAAATTAGAAACTATAATTTTATGTTACGGAACAGTTAGAGTATCTCGCGAATCTCGCAGGATTGGTACTTTTGAGGCTAACCTAAAGTTAGTACTTTTAAGTATCAATCTATAGTTAGAGTTTTAGTTTTAAGGAGTACTAGCTTAAGAAATTTATCAGCTTTAGGTTTTTTCCAATTTTCCTAACGAATTGTAATATTTTTATAGTAATATGTGTATAGTTGAAAAGCTAAGTCAGCTAAGCTCTGTACATATTTTTTGTCTGTTAAAACTAAATATTAATGCCATGGAAAAAAATTAAATTAAATATAAATAAATTAATATAGTTTCACACGCCACAGGTTTTCTCTTCACCTCTCTTATGAGGCCCATTGTCGCATCCTTTCAAAACGACACCTTATCATTTTTTTTACCTGCCGTAGTTTTTATTCCAAAATAAATAGCTACACATGTGTTTTGTTTGTGGCGTCAAAACCGAACAGCTGATTTTATTGATTGCGCCATCTATGGTTTACTTCTGGCATCAACAAACAAACAGCTCTGTTTCTGCATACCATTACACCTGCAGAAAAATTTCGTGACCAAACGTTTGGCAGCGTTTTTTTTATATGAAGTTTCGTTTATTTGTTGTGTCCTGCACCTAGGCTGAAAGACAAACTAATACACATGTTTTTTTGTGTATGGTGATCGTGTTCGTTATGCAGTTTATGATAGAGAGAGTAAGTGAAACAACAAATGTCCACAGTCGATTGTCATGCCGTGAAATATTTTATGCCTCAAAAAATATTAAAATAATATAATTACAAAAAAAAAAAATTAGAAATAAGCAAAAAATTATATTTTAAGTTTAACAATTTGCTTTATTTTTATAATATGTGTTTTGCTTAAAGCTAGCTACTAAAATTTACAGAGTTAGATGTAAAAATCTTTTCAGCTGAGACACGAATATTTTTTAAAGTTATGAATTAAAATTTTAAGTGTATTGTTGTTGTGTAGTCCAGGAAAGTAAATTCGAAAAAAAAATTTTTTTTTTCAAATAAATTTACAGAAAAAATAAAACTATTTATATATGGTAATCATCACTCGAGTTGGCAGCGCTGATACGTACGGTCGAAAAATTTGACGTGTGCTAATAAAAAAGTTTTAATTAAATTAATAAAATCAATGGACAAGTCCACGTTCGTGGCAATAATTAATTGAACAGTGAACATAAGCGCTTATGCAATCAATATAATTTTATCAATAAAAACTCATAAAGTCAAATTAATCAGTGCAGTGACTGCGCAAACTCCTGAGACTTTTTGCAAAGCATAACATCCCCGTCTTTGAACTGCAGACTTTTCTGTCAAAGCATAACATCTCCGTCTTTAAACTGCAGACATTTATAGCAAATTTTAACAACCCTGACTTCGCAAATTCTAACACGTGTTGTATCGGCTCAGTGCAAGCGTGGCGATGTCGCAGGCTAAAAGGAAAAAAACTGACAATCCAAACAGCGGTCAACGCCCTAACGACCGTCAAAACTATTTCTCTCCGCTTCAGACTATCGACAACAATGATGACAAAAATAGTGACAGTGATACTGAGCAAATCCTCGAAAATTCAATAGCTAAAATTCAAGTACCACCAATTACCGTTTTAAAATGCTCTCAACAAAATTTACATGATGTGTGCAAAGTCCTAAACATTACTCAATATTCAATCACGAAAATTTCAATTGGTCTTAAACTTAACTGTGCCAACAAAGCCGACTACGACAAAGCATGCGACCACCTAAAGACTCGGTATCAATTTTTCTCGTACGCTTCGAAAAATGAGAAGCCATTTAAAGCTCTCCTAATTGGACTCGACAAAATGGACCCCAGTCTAATTAAATCCAAGCTCGTCTTATTGGGTCTAAAATGCATAGATGTCAAATTGGTCGAGCATAAGCGACAGAACAACACCAATTTTATACTTTATGTGGTCTACTTCGAACACAAATCCATTTCACTAAGCAGTCTTAAAAAGAACTACTCTGTTATTGATTTTGTTAAGGTCAAATGGGACTACCAAAAACAAAAATCCAACAAAGTTACACAATGCTATAACTGCCAAATGTTCGGCCATGGTTCCAGTCGTTGTGCAGTCAAAACATACTGTGCCAAGTGTGCAGGAAACCATAAAACTGAAATTTGCAATGAGACGGTATTTAAATGTGCCAACTGCAATAGACCTCACAAGTCATTCTCGCCTGATTGCCCTAGTCGTCAAAACTACGTCAAGATCAGAGAACTTGCTAATCCTAGACGCTCTTTACCAATCAAACCCCAACCAAGAGCGCCAACAACAAAAAAGAAGAGTTATTCGATCTCTTATCTGAGGAACTCATCGACATTTGCTTACTCACTGAAACTTGGCTAAATAGCTCATTATCAATTAAACACCTTAATTATCGATGCTATCGGTTCGAACGGCCTAATTCTAGGGGTGGAGGTGTAGCCATTCTTGTTAAAAAATCAATTCGCCATATATTGTTACCACTCCCGCAAACTAGTATCATTGAAGTAATCGGCATCCAAACCTTTCACTTCGGTAGGCCTACTAATATTTACTCTCGTTACTTTCCTGGTGGCCTTGCTAACATTATTAAAAAACAACAATTTGCAGATTGATTCTATGATTGACAAATTCACGACAGTTATCCAAGAGGCCGAAAATATAAGTATTCCTAAAGTAAATAGCCAGTTTGTCGCGAAGCCTCTCCCGCCTCATATCAAATCATTAATATTACTCAGAAATTGCCGCCGTCGCGACGCGTCGTCATTGGCAAAGATCCAGAGATTTATGTCAACTTGCAGCTGTCAGATGGTTAAACCACTGCATTAAAACAGAAATCAAAACTCACCGCAATAAGTCGTGGAATACGTTCTTGTCCACTCTGGATAAAGGCTCCTCACCTTTTTGGAAAGTTGCCAAAATAATAAGGAAAAAGCCTACTTGCATCCCAACTCTTGTTGTTGGTCAAGATCATTCTTCCACAGCTGAACAAAAATGTGAGTTACTTGCCCAGACATTCATGACAAACCACAGTAGTACGAACTATTCTAGTTTTCCAGACACTGAATTTGATGTTCAAATCTGTGTCAATTTACTTAATATTACGGAACTTAGTCCTAATGATAACAACCTAATTAACTGTAGAGAAGTTGCGGACACTATTAAGTGTCTTAAAAACAAGAAAGCACCCGGCCTAGACAACATTGACAATCTATGCTTAAAAGCCCTACCTCGCAGTGGAGTCCGTTTCTTGACCGTTATTCTAAATGCAAGCCTCCAACTTGGTTATTTTCCACGTGCATGGAAAACATCTAAAGTTGTCCTCCTCATTCTCCTTCCTCATACCGGCCTATTTCCCTTTTGTCTGCTGTCAGCAAAATTCTTGAAAAGATTATAAAAAAAAAGTTCACAGCCTTTGTTGAAAATGCCGATCTCCTTCCAATCGAGCAGTTCGGTTTCCGTAAGGAATATAATACAATCCATCCTCTAATCCGAATTAAGAAGAACGTGAAAGAAAACTTTATTAGAAAGGAATCCACTGGGATGGTTCTGTTAGACATTAAAGCAGCCTTTGACTCTGTATGGCACAACGGACTAATCTTCAAGATGTCATCTTTGAACTTTCCCATAGAACTGATAAAAATAATACAAAGCTTCCTGAGCAAGCGTTCATTCACGGTTTACATTGGACTTGCCCATTCTGGTGCTAATGAAATCCCTGCAGGATGCCCTCAGGGCTCCTGCCTCTCCCCGCTTCTGTATAATATTTACACATGCGACTTTCCAAACCTAAACGGCTGCACTGCCTCTATATTCGCTGACGACACAGCAATATGAATATCACTGCAGGGCTACATCCAGCTGAAATCACTCGCAACCTACGGTGCGCTTTTGACACTCTCCAATGTTACTTCACTAGGTGGAAAATTGTGATCAACGTCGATAAAACCCAAGCCATATATTTCTCCAAAAAAGGATTAATCAGATACCAGCCAAACAGTCATATAGAGCTGGATGGTACCGATATACCCTGGGAAAAAAAGGTTCGCTACCTAGGAGTTGTCTTAGACTCAAAACTAATCTTTAAAGATCATGTAGGGTACACTATTGATAAGATCAACACACTGACTAGGACCCTATATCCATTCATTAACAGGAACTCACGGTTGTCCATTGAAAATAAATTATACTTGTTCAGATCGATATTCCTAGCAGTAATATTTTATGGAGCCCCAGTGCCATATTAAAAAGCTCCAAATCATCCAAAACAAATTATTAAAAATGATTTTTAAGCTTTCATGGCACCATCGCACCCCGGATCTGCACTATAAAGCAAATGTCGAAATGATTTCAGATAGACTAGCACGACTGACCCTTAACTTTTATGATAGATGTAGATACTCAAACTATAATCACATTAACCAATTGTTATGTTAACATAAATATAAGTAGTTTTAGCTTTTAGTTTTTAGTTATTTTTTCTTTTAGTTTTAAGTTTTTATTCTAAAAAGTATGGGTTTTTTTCTCGTTTCTAAATTTTTCCCTAAAATGTAATAATTAGCACGTAGTTTTAGAACAATAATAATTTTCATTTTTATAACAAGGTAGAAAAAGACTGGAGTCTTGATCTCTTAAGTAATCTGCATATTAATAGCATAAGCCTTATAAAAGAATATGAAAATGCAATAAATTGAAATTGAAATTGAATATATGGTAATCATTGATGATTGAATTTCTTGTTGCTCGAGATATGAGTTTATCGATCATGCCAATACTAGAAAATTATATTTTGCTTGAAATAAGGCAAAAACTAAGTCCTGTATTCTATCTGCATATCGAAGCAAAGCGAATTGGTTTTTTGAAAAGCCACATGGAATACCACGTACACATCGTTGCGCATCTTAATGCTTACAATATATGTAAACTTTATATTGTCTTTAGGCTAAAAGGCTTGATTTCAGAAATCAGTCGTAGCAGCCTGAAGTATTTATTGCTTAAAGGTTCTACAAAATCGAAAGTCATCGCAGAAAACACTGATGTCGTGCTCGAAACGATCAAGAAATATTATTATGTGACACATTAGAATATTGAGGCATCCCTGGGCAGCTTGATGATTTTTAGCTCAATCAGGAAAAATAAATATTTCGATAATCGTGCATAAAAAAGATATAAAAAAAAAAATTAATTTGCTTTTGTTGTTCGACGCAAAATACAAACAGTGGCCCCCGTAACGTATGGTACAGGGTACCTTTAGGTCGGCCTTATCCGGCATCACGTTTTCAATACTTGTTTTTGCTTTGTGAGTTTACGCACATAAAATGTGATTAATCTTATTTTTGACTAAACCCAAAAACATAGAAAATTTATAAAATAACAACATTAGTAACTTGTCAGTATGTAAAAATAAGATATTTAATCTTCACTTCTATGAAATTTGCTTATAAAAAATACAACAAAATAGTTATTTAAGGTAGAAGACAGAACCAGCATACGCAAAATAAAAATAAGTTTTCTTCAATTCGGAAATTGTGTACCAATGCACACATATAGTTTAAATGGAGCTTTCAAAATTAAAATTCAATTTTTGGAAATTAGCGCAATTTTTTGAAAATGTTGTCGTTGATGAGGAATTCAAAACAAAATGACTGCAACTGAAACCCAAAAGGAAGACATAAACGAAGGCTGCAACGAAAACGACTCCCCTTAATTGTAATATTTTTTTTTTAACTACTTAATTTCGCTTAAAAAATTTAAAAAAAAAAAATTTATTACAAAAAAAGAAGCTATTTGTTAAATTGAATGAGATTAAAACAAAAATTTCAAAGTAAAAGATAAGTCGGCGAAAGTGTAATTAATTAGCCAATATCGTCGCTTAACAAGTTTGGTATAAATTAAAACCTAGTGTGTATCTCCAAAATTAAAAAAAAGCTTCTAATAAACCATAAATCAAAGACGTAAACAACCATTGGTCATTAAAGTTAAACTGGTTTCTATTTTAGAGTATGGTGCCATTTCAAAATGGAAATTGTGACAAATATCAATCACAAATCTGAAGTAATAAACAATTAATTTTAACAAGTTGGGAATATAATACTGGATATTTAATGAGCTTTGAAATAAACCAAAAGAATTTCGATTGCCAAATTTGATTACGATAACTTAATAAACAAAACGAGAAACAAAAGAATAATAATCATCAAAAAACAAAAATAAGTGAGCGGTAATGGATCAATAACGTTATAATATATTTTAAGCAACTGTATAAATTATTATAGACAGCCGAAAAATCGTTAAAAAATAAAAAGCTATATTACTTACGAAGTACTTATATGAAAAATATGTAAAGGGATCTATGGTTCATTTTATGTTTTTCTGATTTTGTAACCTCAGGAACGAAACCAGTCCGACAAAGTTTGTCTATAGACAATATTTGAAGCTTCGCATTAGACTAGAGGGTATAAAAAAATTGGTGTGCAAACAGCTGTATGCTTCAAGGGTCAATTACCTACTAATTCATATTTTTTGCTAAATATTAATAACTTATATCTATTGTCTACGTACAAAGTTTTTAATCTTTTTAAATTGAATGCACAGCAAAAAACAGAAACAAAACCACAAAATAAAAACAACTGAGCCGATAACGGTTGGTACAAACCGACTATCATATACCCTTCCAACACTATATTTACAGTACCTAAATAAATTCTTATTCTTATTTTGGGTACATTTGAACAAACAAAAATTGGTGTTTGATTATTAAAAATTGTGTAGGGATGGAATTTCCTAAAAAAAAAAACTAATGGTTGATCTAAAGAAATTTACCGAGATCAGATGCGGATCCAGGATTTGGTCATTTTCACTTCGAAGTGTATATATTTTAAAGGTCGGAAAAAACTATCATCCCAATTTTTCCAACTTTTGGGGGGTCCTGACGCGAAAGCTCTGACAAAAATGTATGCGCCGCGTTGTGATCTTTTAGGTATACACTTTGGCGAAGTGTAGTCTCTACTCTTATTATTTTTGCATTATTATACAGCGTGTTTTTTAGAAGTTCACAATTTTGAGTTGGCAACACTGCTTTATCTGGCAACCCATTTAACAGCTGATAGTTGCTTTTTGTTGAGTTTGGTTTGACATTTCATTATGGATAGACTTTAGACTTACACCAGAGCAACGCTTGCAAATTATTGAAATTTTTTATCAAAATAATAGTTCCGTTCGTCAAACTTATTCGAAATTACAAATTGTTCTCCGGTGAAGCCCATTTTTGATATTAAAAATATATTTCTTTGTTTTATTATGATTTAAACTTGTGCAACTCTAAAAAAAACACCCTTTATTAAGTTAGCGCAAAAAACGTTGTTTGCAAGGAAACGACTTAAACACCATAACCTTTATGCCAAAATATTGCGGACGACAAAAGAATTCGATTGGGCCATGTCTTTCTATCGGTCCGTTCCTTCGTCTGTCTGTAAGTATGACTTGGGAGGATTCTGTCTGAATCTTACAGAGCTTACAGGCGTTTGAACACGTCCTTTCCGTTTTTATTACACATCTGTCGGTTAAAAACTTCAGGAGTAATAAGCAAAAATGTCCCGCTCAAAGTACTTCTTGAATAGAAGCCTCGCATAAAACCTAGTTATACGTATACACTATTTATCTACGGTCAATAAGAAACAATTTTTTATTTCATGCCACATTTTTCCGAGCTCGAGCGACAAACTGTGTTGGTAGAGGGTATTTGGAAGTGGTTCTGGTGCGGCTGTAGCATTTTGACGAGAACGAATAGTGTTAAAATTATGGATAGTGAGTCACAAGGCCATACAGGCGCGAAGCATGCATGAGGCAGAGTCCCCTAGTTTTGTACTACTTATGTTACAAATTTTTTGTTTTTGCATAAACTTAATATACTCTTTAGCGTTTGTGTAGAGGGTATACTCTAAATGAAATAGATACAAATGTCAGTCACACAGTAGCTGCGGAAGTAAACAAGAAACACAACCAATTCCAAAAAAAAGTTAACAGTGTGAAAATTTAACTCATTTTCGATTTTATTGTGACCAGAATTTATATTAAAGCAAGGTCAATGTCAGCCAATCAAGCCAAAAGCTGTTGGAAATGGTGATCACGATGACGAAACCCGTCTGCAGCTGGGCTTTCTAGGCTACAGCGGCACGTGAAAGCCACAAAACTAGTCGATGACGTTGCAAATACATCTCTGAGTCTTTATGGATGCTTCATACAAGCATCGTGTCAGTAGTATGTTTCCGCTCACCAATGTTTTGTTTTTTTTTTTTTGTGGCGAAGGTCTGCAAGTTTGAAAACATTTTTGGAAATTTGCTCAAGAACTATTAAAGCCGTTTCGCGTGGATGGGCTTGGCTCAGATCTTGAATTCGAATATAAAACTTATTTCAGTACTTTGGCAAATCTTTAGTAAGTCACGTTTGTTGCGTGAGATTGGTTCAGATTCGCATTGCGAGTCAGATTTGAGAGATTATGGAATTGTATGCAAAGATTGTATTGTGGTTATTAAGTATGCTTGTGACACTTGCAGGCTGCCAAAAGAGTAAGTCAAAAGTGGAGACCAAGCCAGTGGTGGGTCAAGGACGTACATTGGGTTTGTTAACGCCGTTATTGTTGGGCACAAGACCTGTCTACGATTTTTCAGTGGGTCCAGTGGGCTCCATATCAGCGGCAAGCTCAAGCAGTGCTTCTGCTCAGTCCGATCCCTCGGACCAATTCTACGGAGGTGGTGGCACTGGAGCCGCTTATCCCAATTATAACGGTTACGGATATAGACCCAATTATGGTTATGCTGGATACGGTGGCTATGGCGGATATCCCAACGTAGGCTATGGCTATGCAGGCTATGGCTTTCCAGGTCTACTGCAAAGCTATCTGGGTTACAGACCAAATTATGGCGGTTACTATAGACCAAGCTACAATAATTATGCTAGCGCTGGCTATCAACGACCCACGCAAAATTTGGGCGCTTACCAAGGAAACTATGGCAATTATGCAAGTCAGAATCCATCATCCAACTATGGAACAGCTGGCGCTGCAGGCGGACTAGGTGCGGGAGCCGGACTTGATAATACTGGCAGCTCGCAGCTCAGCACGGCACAAACAGCTCAGCTGGCCGGGCTATTGGGTCAGGCACTTGGCAGCAGTTTGCGACCACTTTTGGAAAATGGACAAGGGGGTAGCGCTGCTGCTTCTGCTGCTGGAGCTAATCCACAAGCATTGGGTAGTCTGTTAGGACTGCTTGGCTAACAGTATTCACATTATTTAATTGTTAACTTAGTCTGTAAGAATTTTAGTTTTTTTATTAAAGATTTTTGTAAATACAAATCCATTTTTGCATCGTAATCGTGGGTGGGCATAGTACAAAGATGTTCAAGGCAACTTGTTTGCTCATTATCGGCTTTTGTGCAACTCATAGCAATTGTGAAATTAACATCGAGTGCAAACACATCCAATTAGAAGCTTTTGAATGTACGACTGTATGCAGATCTATAAAAGCCATCTTTAAGTGAGAACATTTAAACAGTTCTAGTTGGATTCTCTGAGATGCATCTATGTGGTTTACTGGCCCTTGCCTTAATTGGCACATTTTGCGTGGCTCTTGGTCAGCCGGGTACACTGGATAAGGATTCAGATCAAGGGCAGCAGCAGTTGGGAAATGATAAACTTGCAGCCACCAGTCTTATGGAGGATGCCGATGTGGGTGCACAACACGCTGATGAAGGTTCACGCAATGCTCGTTGGCTATGGGGTGGTTGGGGGGGTTGGAGGTATGCGTATGATTATCAACCCTGGAGCTACGAATATCGATATTACCGTCCCTGGGGATACTATCACCATTACTGGTAGAATCATTGTCAAAGTCTCGTCCAGAAAAATTGTAAAAACTGCATGAGCACTAAATAAAAAAATTAAAAATTCAGAAAAAACGCAACATGGTGAAATTTTAGGTAAGACGTCTACGAGTTTATTTCCTAAGAATCTTAAAGCGGCACCATCTTCTATTTTCGCGATAACTATGCCCAAGCTGTAAATAAATGTGTTCCGTAAATATGTACAGTCCGGCCGCTAGATGGCGCATGCGAATTGTTGTCGCTAGATGGCGCAACAAAGTATTTGAATATGTGTGCTCACAATAATATAAATATTTAATTCAATTTATACCTAATGCAATTTTTTTGTGCCTGTGTGCGTAAACAAAAAAGGGCTTTCGTAAAGACCGAGGTACAATGGGAATGAAATCTTTTACCATATTAGTTGTCATAAAATTCGATAATATCATCGACTATCTTTTATGCGGGAGGTATATTTTATACTCTGTACGTTGAAAAGAGCAATTTCGCCTGAAAACTCACATGGGGTTGTGTCGATCAGGGGCTAACCCAAAAAAAAAAGACTGTGTAAAAAAATTACGCCCATTTTGTACTGTGATAATTTACAAAAGCCGCTAAAATTGTGAGCCAGGCAGATGCAGCTGATGACTTATGGACACACCTAAGTTTTAATCGATACATGCATGTTGGTTTTTGAATATTAATTAAAATCATCATAACTTTGACCTTGGTATTTAGATCTAATTGTAATGGCTTATTTTTGTCAAACATTGAGAAATGTTCGGAGCGCCAAACAAAAATAAATTTTAATTTAAAACTGGTTTAATTCACTAAAGTACAATAAAAATTTAATTAGAGCGCACAATGGGCCTATGCATACGCTTTTTAGAAGCAGTCTCTAACTTGTTTCCAAAAACTGGTGAATGACACTTTTTTTGGGCATTGGAAAAGGGGAGTAAGAATGACTTGAAATTAAAAAGTTATACATACGTTAAAAGTGTAATATACTTATGGCAATAAATATATAATACATGTACTGAAAATATTAAGTGGTACAATAAACCAACAGAAAAAAACAAACAAACAAACAAAAATCAAATGATGACGGGCATATGTGAGAGTACTCTGGATGTCTTAGGTGTACTATATACTGTACTTTCGAGAATATGTTAATGCAAGTCCAGCACTGCCATCTGGCAAATAAATAGCCGGTGCATAGCCACAAACGATATCAGTTCCACTGAAAAGCTCAAGTCCAATAATTGTTTTGCACGAATATTTTCATCCCGTAAGGATCACAAGTACAATGCGTTTAACTCTGTTGGCTCTCTTTGGCGTGCTTTGTTTGGCCTACGCCTATGCCGTTCCCGTGGATACCCAGATAACTGAGAATGAAGAAAACGCTGGTGTCGCTGCTGTCAGTCTTCTGGATGTAGATGCCCAAGGACATGCTAATCAAGGTGCACGTGAGGCACGTGGATGGGGACATGGCGGTTGGGGTAATGGCGGCTGGGGAAACGGCGGCTGGGGCCAAGGTGGCTGGGGACATGGCGGATGGGGACGTGGCGGCTGGGGTCATGGTGGTGGTTGGGGTCATGGTGGTGGTTGGGGTCGTGGCGGCTGGGGTTGGTAAGCTAACCCACTGATTGCGACAACCACTTCAGATCAGAACTGCTTTCCCTGAATGTTTATAAATTTTGTTTTTAATAATAATAAAAATGTAATTATTTTGATGCCTATAAAAAGTGAATTTGGTTGCAGTATTGATTTTTTTATTGAAGATTATGGGTTTACTTGATTATTTCCTGTCACCTTTAGCATGTACAATACAAGGAGGTGCAAGTAACGCTGCTTTGCAATTAACAAGACACCCTCTCGGCAATGCCCAGTAAATGCAGCTATAAAAGCTGCAACACGTACTGTAAAAGGATAAAAAGAATAAGAGGCAACATGCTGGCGCACAATTTTTTAAAGCTGCAGCGATTCTGTTTCGGTCTACTTGGTTTCAATGCTGCGAGCATCCGTACAAGGCAACAATTAGCATAGTGGTTCTACTTACATTTAAGCCACTCACCGTTGAATTAGGGCGTCAAAACTTGGAGAGATGAT
This sequence comes from Chymomyza costata, assembly GCA_018150985.1. NCBI lineage: Eukaryota > Metazoa > Arthropoda > Insecta > Diptera > Drosophilidae > Chymomyza > Chymomyza costata. Next base: position 221,681 of record JAECWU010000190.1, on the reverse strand, counting down.
ATGCTCTTTGCTTGTGGATTTGCTGGCTCTGCATAAGTTTGGAATGATGATCCATTTGCATGGAAAGTTTTCGCATTTAATTTCAAAACTTTCGCGCATTCTTAAGAATGGTAATAGTGATAATGTGATTTACAAAATGTTAAACTTCAGGGGTAAAAATCTTGCCGAAAGTGACAAAAGGATCAAAAATGTGCTACGATTTAATCAAGCCTGTCTTGATTTGTCGATTGAGCTAAGCCAACTGTATCCGCTTTCATAGTATCGATTCTTGTGCAAGTTTATATCTATTGCTATTGTGGCGAGTGCATAATGTCGCAGAGCTCTTACCCGGCTAGGGTGATTTATGACAGCCCCTGGTTCCAAGAGGCCACACCAAGCCTTCGATAGAGCATTATAATTTCCATGATGCGGGCTCAGCGTAGCATTCACATCGATGAATACTTTTTTGTTGTCAAAGTTGGAAACTTTTTTATCAGTAGGTTAATACAATATGCCTTACATTGTTCACGGAAAGATTGTACAGAAAGCAGTTTCAAACATAACACTACTGCGATCCTTCACGTGAGCCCAAAAACTAGATTCAATATATTTGTTTGCGCAATATTTATTTTATTGCCTGGATTGCAGTTTCGTAAACTTATCAAACGATAGTACAGATTACAAAACATATTTCACACAATTATTTACAAACTAAGTAGAGTATTGGGAGCTGCAAAAAAGTTGTACATATCGGGAAAAATGAAACTTGGTAATAATAGAAGTACATGTGTATAAAGATAAGGATTTCCACCGCCGGATTGCGGTCTACTGTGCACTTTCATTGAAGGCTACGATGTTGTAGCGCCGATGAAGATGTCCTTGTTGCTGCTACTGTTACTTGAACACAAAACGATTGACAACTTTTTTTTAAACGTATAAGAAATTAAACTTAAAAGCCTAAACGTCACAGAGCAAGCTTTTGATTGGGTCGTTTATTTAAAGAATCTACCGCCTGGTGCGCGTGCGGGTGGTGGTGTGGGTATATGCGCCCCCTCAGCACGATAACCGTTTTCGTCCGCAATATAGGTGATGGTGTAGACGACTCCATCTGGTCCAGTGTACGAGTATGAACCTTGCATCACCTGCGGATAAATAAATATATAAATATGAACAATTTGAACTAGTTCGTTCTAGGCATCCCAAAAGTATGCAGCACATATGTTACATGGGCTCATAAAACGATGCAACAGTTATCGCTTAACTTTCGAATTCAAATAATCTAAGCGACCGTTACGCGGATCGCTTAAGCTCCTATCTAAATTCCCTTCCATATATATAAAGAGAAACTTCTGAAGTTGATCCAGATATATCTGATAGATCAAAATTGATTTTAACCTTGGTTTTTTTTTAAATCATTTGTAGTTGCAAAATAAACCCTAATTGGTCTGACACTCACCTGCGCTTCTACTTGAGTTCCGGGATTCTTCAAATAGCCCGCCTCATCAGCACGTATGCCATTGCTCGTCTCATAGCTATCATTGGGCATAATAAGATGTTTTAGTCCTTTGGTCAAGTATTTATTTATGCTTACTCACTTGTACTGATAGGAGCCATCCGGATTTAAGTCGAAATTTTGCTTCAATATCACAGCGTTCGCATCGAAGGAGTTGGATCGTGGAGGCGGCAGACCGCGTTGTGGTTGCCCCATTACGGCACCCAAACAACAAAGTGCAACGGTTGCAATCGCGTAGTGGGAGGACTGCATGACCTTTATGTGGGGCGCCGTCAAAATAAAAAGATAACTTAAGTTATGGCAGTGATGCTTGGCTACGTTTAAATGGGTGTCTTATGTTTTTCGACTTGTGCTTTTTTTGCCAAAAGTTCGTGTTGCAGCAAGTTACAGCACTCTGGGATAATCAATAATATGTATATGTAGTTGCCGGTGGCGTGCATCAATTATTTTGAATGTCAGGCTCGTTTGTTACAATTAGTCGAATTTTATACAAATTGCTTTTGAAACAGGGTTCTGTCAAGGAGGCGTGACCTAGCATTAGTTGCTTATATCAAAATGATTGGTATTGGCTCTAACATCGACTGAGCTATATCCATCTGTCCTTTATCTCTGAAAAATCAGGTCTAGAGCTAAAAAAAAAATCCAAACGCAGGTGTTGTTTGTCAATTCGCCATCTGGGTTAAACTAGAACATTTTAAAGGATATAGGTAAAAACTAATCCCCATCCCCTATATTTCTGTGTCAATACTTCAAGCTGGAGCCAATATTTCGTATACCTAAGTTAGTCTAATAAAAAACCCAACCTTCAAATAAAAAACTTGTCGCTGAAATTTTTGGGAAACTGGATGCAGAGTATTACACTTTTCTAAGGGATACCACATTGGTCGTTATAATGTTTTCCTTTAACACACTAAAGAATTATTTAAACTGTTAAATGTGTAAGATCCTGTTTGATCCTTTCCATACACACACCCACACACACACACAAACGTTGGTAAAACTCACTTCGCGATTTTAATGATTTTATTGTGATGTGACAAGAGAACCGGCGTCTACGTTTGCAAGGCTCGTCAAAACTGTTTTGACTTGCATGAAGCCAGCTCAAACGCTTTTATACCAAAAATGCATTCGCCAAGCCATCGTTGCACTGAAGCAGTTCCAGCCCTCAACAGCGAACGAGAACGAGAAAGAGACTGGAGACTAGAGACAAGCGACAGCATCCGCAAAAAGAGCGCTGCTGTGCAACAACAAACAAAGAAAATGTGCATCATTCGAGGCGGTAGTAGTCGACAGTAGGATACCCTGCATTAAGAATTTTCAAAACATAGGTTGTGTGAGTCTACGTTTCCTAGTCTTGGAAGCTAAATTTGGCTTATTAATTAAAATAAGTGAATGATTAGTGCAGTTTTTATAGCAGGTAAGGGAGTCCTAAAGCAATATATTTTTAAAGTTTTTAATCCCTTCTCTAGCTTGTACGGCTCAATCGCTACTTTTGCCAATTATGGAGTTGTTAACAATTTGCCGCCTACTATTCTGACAAAAACCGACAAACTTCACATTTCTTTACAAGAAATTCTGATCTTCCGCGACTGCTTCTACCTGTTGCAAGCATTGGACAAATCTATGATACTCTTTACCCTACGGCTATAAGGTGCAGGAAGCATTAGCAAAAAAAAACTTGTGTTTGTTGGTTTGACAGCAGAAGCAGAATCGGAAGAGCTGCTGCTGCATTTGTAGATGGTGTGCCATGCGGCGTATGCGCAACTTGTTTTAAATGCAAATGGGCGTTGCGCATACGCCAAGTGTATTAGAAGCCAAGTAGTGGAAATCTCTCTGTGCTTGTGCACGCCAAGTTGTCTGCTTTTAATTTATGTGAATTAGCAATATATATTTACATGCCTACAAGTATCAAGAAACATATAGAGGAGACTTAATTTGATTATTGCCATTGCGCATTTGAGAATGCTGCATTCACAATGTTGGTGTTTTTGAGCTCTTTGTGCGACTGTAATGGTAATTCAATTTGAGATATACCATGCGAAGCTCTTTTGATGTGTAATAACTTGTAAACTCAAAAATTAATTAAAAGATTAAAATACCAAACTCATGCTAATATGTTGCAATCAATATTCTTTTGCTCTTTTTATTATATACACCTCATTTTTGATGAATTATCACATATTGCTTGGTGAATTTTGCATTTTTATTGACCTTTACACTTTACAATGCTGCAGGTGCTTTTTAAATTAAACAATCAAATCGAAAGATTTGGGGTGGTCAAAACTGAAGGTATCGGGAAATACGTCCATGGCACATTGGTCCTGGGCTCACTAAATGAAAAGAATAACTTTGCTGGATTGGATGGCGCTGCCAACAATTGCCTGCATATAATTCTGAAAGGAATCATGTTTAATAATTTGATTTGAATTTTTTTTAACTATTTAATTTTTTTTTAAAAATAGTTAATACTCTGATGTCATTCAAACACTGAGGTGAAATCATTTAAAAAATTTTCTTCTCTGATGCTCGGCAAGAGCATTGGGTGGTATCTGACCCACGAAAGGGCCTCCAAGGTCGAGATTAATGCGATTACGCAGACTCCCTTACAAGCTATTAACTTTTCGTAAAGCCCTAATCTACATGACTTTGGCATTAAAAATGTAACATGTAGCAGCAGAGCTCCCACACCTGGATGCCATATATCCAAATTTGCAGCTCAATGTTTTTGTAGTGCAGAGCTTTGCTGTGTAGAGAAAACTTACTACTGCCTGTTAATAGCCCCTCCATTTCCTTTTTTAAACCGGAGCAACTTAAGCGACTCAATTGCACGGACATATTCTGTTGGGTACCAATAGAAAATGTAGGGCCCTGACCAGCTCTGATTTATAACCATTTAATATATTCCACTACCCGCTGCAAGATTAATTTCGTCAAGCGTAAACTGAAGAGCGTCAGTTAAAGTTTTTGGTCAGTTCTCGGGGAGGGCATGTCAGTAGCTGAAATTTTAGCACCGAATAACGTGAGACCGATAGACTGGTCAAAAATTATTTTAACATCTAAAAATATATGTAGAGAATTAATTTGCTTCATATTATCAAGTACGTGCCGCTCTAGACGGCCAATACCCAATACCAATCCTTTCAAAACTTGCGAAAAAAATGGAAGTTGGCATGTTAGGCTTTCAAATAACAATATTGGCACAAGTTCACTCCTACGGAAATTAAGCCAGTCGAAATATGGCGTAGTATGAATTTATAAGGTCAAGGATTCCTGCCATTTTTAATGACTTATATTTTATGTGATGTATAAACAACGGTTGACGAAACTGGTCTGTTTGGAAAGCCCATTTTAGAGCAGCAGTAGTTGCAGCAACATCTAAATACGAATTTAGGTCAAAAGGAGTAAAACACGATTACGAGAGCGCAGCAAAAGCGTAATCACGAGCAAGATCTGACCGGCATGAACTCCCATTCGCAACACGAATTACTGCTGCTGCTGGTGTTTTAACTGAACCGAGTCAGTCAAGGAAAAAAGTTATCTTATGGTTGATCAGTCGATGTCTGGCTTAAAAGAGCTATAGCAACCAAACTTTGGATTTGGAGACCTTATTACTAATTTTCACGGAAAACAAGTTTCTTTTAATTTTTCGATATCGAGAATGAAACGAATTTTGGCATTCGTTAGATTTTTAAAGTATCTAAGCATTATACCAAATTGGATTTTTATTGGTTTACTATATCGCGTAGCCCATTTAGGATCGATTGAAAATGTATAAATATACATATTATTACAACCAAATTTGGCATTCGCAAGTTCTTTGTAGTCCCAATGCTGAATTTAATCCAATGTGGCTTATTATACCAAAAGACATGGGAGCATATAGCAAAGATATAGTATGTGAAGCGACTGACAGTAATCTATCTTTATGCAAGTTTTGGCTGTCTTCTAAGTTGATCTTCTCCCATTATGTTGTTTGATTCATTTTTCATGTGGAATTTTTGTTTCACTCTTTTAATTGGATGATCATACAGGAGTCCCACCAGCCTATTATTCTGCTTTAATAGCCGTAAGTAGGTAGGTAGGTTAGGGTGGCAGTTGGAACTTATCGTCCCTACTGACTTAGGCCAAGAATAGGCCCATTGTGATACCGATAATGGGAGTAAGTGATAAGGATATAGAATAGACAGGAAAAATTTGGGGAATAGGAAAAGTGGGAAGTGCAGGACCATGGCTTTACGTGGGATTCGAACCCACAACCTCTGGGTAGCCGTAAGTAACATCGGCAATTAAAAAAAAAAACCCATATGTGTATATTATGAATAATTACCAAATTATTTTTAGGTTGGTAAAGGAATCACATTGCTGGTGTTATTATGCGCTTTAATGTACCTTATAAATAATCCAATATTAAATTACCCTGCAGTTCGGTCGTTCAGACCTTTATTCAGGCATGAAAGGGAAGCGAATGCTCACGGCTATATAAGAGAAACAAGGACAAACATAAAATGTATCTTTCTATCTCTTGCTTTTGACAGACAATTAAAGCAAAAAGAATAAGCAAAAAAAATAAGAAAACCCAATTGAATTTTGTTACTTGACTTTACTTAGTATTGGCATTTGTGTTTGTGTGCGTAGTTAATTCTGACGTTTTCTTTTATTATAAAAAGAAAATTTGCTGTGAAAAATTGAATTTTTAGGTAAGTATTTATTAAATATTATTATTTAAAGCATTATTTTTACTTTATAAATAATTTTAAAGGTATTGACAATGTGGAGCAAAAGACAACTGCGTAAGTTTGGGCTAACTGGAAAAAAGGAACTATGAAAAATTTTGAAGACAACAAAAAATCAATTGATGCCTTTGTCATGGGCGCCAACAGTGACGAGTGACGGCGTGCAAAAAAAAGGTTGCCCTAAAAGTATTTAAGCAATTTAATACCTCTTGACTTGATAGGCCAAAAAATGCGGGTATTGCAATACTGAACACTGAATTCATGCCTGATTCATAAAAAAAATCACCTGTGATTTCAGGCATGACATTTCAAAGTCAATCAGCACTGAATTCATAGCTGATTGTTACGGCTAAGGTTCAGGCTTTAACGCCTATGAGTTCCTATAAGTGCTACAAGTCCTACTCCTACGCCTAGGACATGCATGTGTTAAATTTAGTGACAAATAAATGCGTAGATTCATGGCTGGTACTGAAAATTCAGGCATGATTTCATGACTAATTCAGGCCTGAACCGGACTGAGGGTAGTAGTTAATAGAAGAAATAAATTTTTTTTTTATATAAAGCTAGCTTATATTTACTTAAAAGATAAAAACTAACAATTTCAAAAAGTAAGCCATGGCTACCAGGGTCTTAAGATACAAGAAATAAATATACTTGGGAAGCAGTGTACTTACAAAATACTTCATATTATTGTTATAAAGTACAAATTGATGTTTTAATAGAGATGTTACATTATGAAAAATGTACTTTTACTGGCAACATTTGATGACCCAATGGCAGCACACCTTTTTCCATTTCGAGTATCTTAAAGGTGAACTACATTTCGGTCAGGGTACCAGTTTGGCAGCTTGGCGTTATGCCGGCCGGCAATCAAAATAGTGCTTGTAATTTTTCTCCTAAACTTTAAACTTTGTTTGGACACCGCGTGTAGGAAATGTCAGTTGCAATCCATAAAAATTGCAGCACAAAAAACTAAGAGCACTTGATGATCATCTAGCTGTGATGCGACTAAATTTTAACAAAAATGGCAAATAAGACATTTGAAAATCTCTCTCAAGCGATGATAGCCTGTAAAGAAATCAAAAATTTGGTTAGAATAAGTTTTAAAATGTATGCCCCTTGGAACAAAGATTTGTTTGGTGTACTTTGATTTAATCCATGAAAATAATCAATAACCATTTTAAAAAATAATAATTTTGTTATTATGGTTGTAAATAATAGGTATTAAACTACTGACACGTATGTGTTTATTTAGCATACATACGTTTCATGATCAAGCACATAGTGATCTCTTAATATTCTTGAAGCAACCGTTGAGTAAAATATATTTTTAAATTTCTTGATTTTTTATTTTTTTGACAGAAGCAAACAAGTTTATGACGTATAATACAATGTACTATTGTATATAAATCAAGTTAATAAAATAAACCAACCTAGGGTATAATAATAATAATAATTCCCCGACTTGACTGTTTTGTCAGTCGCCCCTAGGTGAAGCATGGGGATCTATATTAATAACTGTTCGAAGAGAAGAGGGACCTACAGTTTGTAGGTACCAGTTCCTCTGCGGGGAATCGAACCATCGACCATCGGGTTACACAGCGAGCACGCTACTACTACGTTATCGCTGGCCACGATAGGGTTTGTTATCGCACTGTCGGACAACGTCCCGACTGTACCACTTTTTTTTTCATATATTTTGTGCTTAGAGAATAAATAGGATAGAAATGCGTTTGAGAGCATACGATATGTATTTGCTATGTTAAATTTAATATTTATTTATTTAAAAACAGTCAAAAGAAATAACAAACTATAATATACAACAATTTTTAGAATTTCATAAAAAGCTAAGCAAAAAACTATAAACTTAATAGATATACAATTATTATATGATAGTCTTTGTATGTGTGGTTTTTTATGTGTATCTCCCATGTGTCTCTAAAGCATTTAGTTTTTTTTCTGCCCGTCAATAACTGAATCACAAATATGCTAATGATTGTATGAGTGTTTTATTATAACGCTTTAAATTTGTTTCTATAGAATTTCTTTGCCATCTTCGTATGTTTTTTTTTTTTTTAGACATTCTGACTTTTATTTTAGATAGAATAACGTAAGACTTGTACACTGTTGAGAGTTTTTGCTATAAAAGACTCTTAAGGCGTTGCCGTTGTTCAAGTTAACTATCGTCACTCTATACGAACGCACGCAATAAAATGTTTAAGATCGTAAGTCAACAGTTCGCTAGGTTCTTCAATAATAACTTCAGCTAATTAATCCAAATGACCAACATACTTACCACAGCTCTGTCTGCTCGTCTTGATCAGCGCGGCATACGCTGCCAGCATTGGCGCCGGTGTGGATGCCACTACAGAAAAGCGTGAGATTGTGCCACTTCTTAAGTTCGAAACCGACAAGAGTCCAGATGGTTCATTCCGTTTCACCTACGAGGGCGGTGACAAGAGCTTCCGCGAAGAATCGGGTGTTGTGCAAAACGCAGGCACCGATGATGAAGCTCTAGAGGTTACCGGTTCCTATCGTTACATTGATGATGAGGGTCGTGAGGTCGAGGTGCATTATACAGCAGGACGCAATGGTTTTGTGCCCGTGGGCACAAATATACTGAGCGAAATCAGTGCTCTAGCTAAGGCTGCCGCGGACTTGCCCAACAATCCCGAGGAACAGGAAGTGAATCGTAAAGGCCGTTCTAAGACCGACGAGAAAGAAAAAGCAGTCGTACCCGCAAAGGTGCCCGTTAAAGCTGTGGCCGAAAAGAAGGAAAAGAGCGAGGAAACCAGTACAGCCAAATCGGAGACCAAGAAGGCCTAAGCTCAACTTGATCATTCAATTTGAATCTCCCAGTGCAATCTTTTTAGTGTGTAGCTAATTTAAGTATTATTTAAATTAAAGTGTGCGCGTTCTTAATTATAAAACTGGATAAATCATATAAGCTGCAATATAATAAATACTATTTTAGATAACACCAAAAATAAAAACACGCTACTTTTGAATGAAACCGTTCTTTATGGAAGCTTCTGGAACTATTTGTGTCTATGCATAATAATAATACCATCTATGCTAAATAGTGTTGATTTATGATTTAAAATTAAATAAAAGCAAATTTTGTCAGCTTTATTTTATTTTCAAACAATAAATGTTGACAACGATTTATTTTAAAAACCAGATTTTTTGTTTGTCTTAAGACAAAGTAGCAGGTGACATAAATGTTTTTAGTGATGAACTCTCTGAGAGCCATTATACCAAGAGAGTAAGTACACTGTTCCATATAAGACATGTGTGTAAAAAAAAAAATGCTAATAAAGTAACAAAAACTCTTAAATAATTTTTTGTCTGTCCCATACTAATAACCTTGTCCACCTCGAACCAACTCCTAATTTAATCTGCACTTAATCAAAATTCGTTAAGATAAATGATGTCGGGTGCCAAGCCATAGCTAGAGATTGTTGTTGTTGTTGGGGTTTTTTTTTTCTTTTTATTTTGATGTTGGACCTAATCGCACAAGATTTCAAGGTCTTTTGGTGCGGGAATTTCAGATGATGTGTGAAGAAACTGTTTACAAAACAAAAGGTTAGCAAAGCAATCAGTCAGTCAATATAAATTTGACAAATTCGATTTAAAGAACAATTTTAAGCTACACAAATTACATAATAGAATTTATTTTTAAAACACGCTGACACTATTATTAGTTTCCTAACTAATTTTAACCTATTTACGCATGGTATTTCAGCTTGTCTTTGTCATCGAGCTCCAGCTTAGGCAAGTCCTTTGCCGCCTCAGCAACGGCTGTGATCTCGGGATTAATAATCGAGCCATATGGTACAAAACCATTCTTGCCGGCCGTGTAAAATACCTCGACTTCCTGTCCTTGATCATTGATATACTTGTAGGATCCCTTTATCTCCAGCGACTGCTCATCGGTGCCGGCATCAAGAACAGTTGCTTGCTCTTGGTGTGAGGTTCCATCGCCGCTCTCATAGATACTGTCATAGGAGCCATCCTCATGCTTGTTAACTTCCGATTTCAAAATGGGCACCACCTCACGCTCCGTCTCAACGGGCAATGCCTGCGCGCTGGCCAGGCACAGTGCCACACAAGCAACAATGGCAACAAAAGCGATCTACAACAACAGTTTATTAGAAATTAACTCTACGCAAAAATTCAAACTTCCTCCCTCTCTTCAATAGAAACTTACAAACTTGGACATTTTGCTGTAAATTGTTTTCCAAAATTCGAAACAAAACGAAAGTGTCAGCGCGTATGAACGGAATGGGTTTCTGTTGCGTCGTCTACCCGTGCGCTTTGCTTTTATATGCGCCAAGAAATGCGGCGTGGTCTGTTTGAAAATATTTTACCAAATCCGATTTGCTTAAACATGCAAAACATGTTTGCAGCGCATCCCATCCCGGTTTATGGCTGCGTTTGGCTACGGGCACAAATTTCAAACGATGCTCAAATTACTTCATTTCAAATGTCAGGGTTGACGGCATTGAAATAAATTGTGTCAACCAGTTGGCAATTGTAGGTTTTGTCTGTTGGCTTGTCCAGCCTCCAATCAAAGGCATTGGCCTAAACAAGTAGCAGCAGCCAAAAAAAATGAAAAATTATATTATCAATCTTGGGGGGCACTTCCGCAGGTAGCTTACTCATCGCTATCATATCTTTGATAGACTCGATTCATCAATGTACTCTTTGTTAGCTGGTACTGTCATATCAAAGTCATGCCAATTGTCGGCAAGATTATAAATTGCAAAGCTTCATCCAATCCCACTAAAGTCATCTCTTGTGCATTTGGCGCTCAATTAATCGCACCTTGAATTTTAATGGTGTGTTCTCACATTCTCATACCAAGCCCAGAAATCTTTTCATTTGTCGTGTAAAATGTCAGCGCTTTGTGTTAATGTGTTTGTAATTTATTAACTTGAGTGCGCCCATGTGTGTGTGTGTCCAGAGAATCTTTAGTTTATGGAATAGTCAATTTTTACGAAAAAAACAAATTTTACCAATTGTGGGCACCTCTGGAAAGTGCCCTTAAAGTAAAAAAATATGAAGTAAAACATCACTTTATAGAAGAAAAATTGAAATATTGTTATTCATAGTCCGCATCAGTATCGCAATGCTTGCAAATATAATGGCCGACATGCAAGTCAGCGCATCTCGAGTGCACCGGCCGGTGGCACACGTTGCATTCGATGGAGTTTTGGGCGGTCATTCAAATGGGCAACAGCTTCTTGCAAATAATGCAAAAATGGTAATCCTCGAATCCATCAGCAACATTTTGTAATGTATCTTGGCACGGGTAGCTGACGGTTTCACTGGTCTTGCTGAAGATGTTCGATTTGCGGATTGTTTTACTGGTGTCGCTTTAGCGGCTTTTTTGACTGTTTCCATTGCGGCTTTCTCCTTCAATTCAGACAGCACTGGGGGCGAAGTGAGAATGGCGCTTTGCATTAGTTTTCGGCCAAGGCTTTAAGGCTTCCGTGGCTTAGCTCTTTGCATTTTAAATCTAGAGGCTACTCATCGAGGTTGCTCCCGATGTCGATGGCTCGGGTGTGGTGGTCATTTTCTCAAAATGCCCAATGGGGGCACCTTTTAACCTATTAGGATCCGTCACTGCTTAAAATTTCAAATTGTGGAATTTTTTTTGTCAGCTTAAAGGATTTTTTTCTCTTTGGAAACGGTTTCCAGTAAAGATAGCTATGATCGAAAACACAGAGCGCTTGGATGACACCGAAGTCTGAATTATGAAGAGCAATAATGCGAAGAACAGTCCACTAAATGACAACTGTTTGCAGCTATACATATGTTTGTACATATTGTTAAAATTTATTCTCGCTGATCGTATAAAATTTCTTAGTCGTAACCTTAAAGCTTTTCGTCCTATAAATCACTTCGATGAACACCTGCCATAATATTACAACTTCTCATGTATGTTTCCAAACTGGCTAAATTTCCTTGAAACCATCATTGTCAGAACCCTTACCTTTCCTAAAATGATTACAGTCTACTCTGCTCACCTATCAAATAAAGTTTCAAAAACTACAATCGGTTGTTTTTCGTTTGGTTATCAATATAGAAACTGGCTACATTTTATGCCTCGAGTTATAAAAGGGTGATATTTATATTTATGCTTTCATATGCATTTCAAAGGCAATAACAGTCTTGAAAAAATGTGCCCATATGTTGCTGTTGTACCCAAGCGAGTAAACTGCATTTTAAACACACTTAGGATCCCAAAATATTTTTTATTTAAGAAAACTCTTACAAATTTGTAAAATTCATACCTTTTACTATGCAAGCCCAATTAATAGGTTTCTTTTTTCTATTCGATCTGCTTTAAATGCAATTAAATTCAAACTGGCACGCTAAAAATCACAAAGTCTTTCAAAGAAGTAGTAAAAGAAAAATCAGAATACTGTTATTGAAAATCTCTATATTGCAGTGGTAAGAATATGTATGCATCAATGTACGCATCAAAATTAATTTTTTAACTTGACATGAAATAAAATACACAAATCAAAAACGATTTAAGTGAAAAAAATTAAGTGCCCACAGCTGGAAAATGCAGACTTGTCAAAAAATTACCAGCAAATTTATTTTTGCGAACATTTTGATCGAAAATATATTTAATTTCCTGCATAAATATATATTACACTCACCTTTTTGCAACAATCCGCTTGATTTTTTGGACCTTAAACACAAACAAAAAGTGGATCACTTTTGATTTTTGCACATTAATAGATGGCGTACGTTAAAATCGGGCGCAAGCGACTTTGGGATACCCTGTACCACCACATTGCAATTATATGCGATATATTGCTAAAGACCTCCAAAAGATATTTTATATGCCAAATTTGGTTACGATATCTTCATAAACACACGAAAAAAAACGAATTTTGCACTAAACACGTTTTTTTGACCGATCGGTCCTATCATATAGTCCCAATATGATATAGTCAAACGATTTTGATCAAATTTGGTACTGTGCTTGAGAACTTAAAAAAACTTTTGAATGCCAAACTTGGCAAATATCTTTATAAGCTAACGAATTATTTATCTAAAACTTTTGGTTTTTAAACCAAATTTACATTTTTCACTTTTTACAAAAATTCCTGTTATTTCCACATTTTTCCTCCGATTGTGATAAACAACCAATCATTTTCTTCGTAATCGATCAAACTTTGGGAGCCATGAATAAAACCGTATGAAGATTTTTTTTTAAGTTTTCGAACTTGCGTTCGAAATAGAATATTTCTCAAATATTTGCTGAAAATTACGAAAAATTTCAGATGAATGCAATAATAGTACATACAGTAAATCTAGGCTCAAAAAAGGCGTTTATTGGACTAAAATACTTAATGGATGAAACTTTCAGGGATTTTTAGGGACGTTGTTCTAAGTATAAAAGCGAGTTTTCGTATTTGTGGGTGAGGGGCGTGGTACCGCCCCCTGACAATATATGTATGTTGCTACGGTTTTTGCATGATATCTTTTTTTCTATAAAATTTAGACTCATGGTGTAAAGGTTAATAATGTTGCAAATAACAACAATATCAATCTTTTAATTATAACTCTAAGTTCGATAGAAAAAAAGTTATCGTGGAAAAACTGTACCAACATGTATTATCAGGGAGCGGTGCTGCGCCCCATACCCACAAATACGAAAACTCGGTTTTAGACTTAGAACAAGGTCCCTAACGATCCCTGAAAGTTTCATCCATTAAGTATTTATTTCCAGATGAAACTATAGATTTACTTTACTATAATAGCGTCCAAACCGTTTTGACAAAAATATGTTTCGAGCATAATCGACGTGTAATTCAATTATCTACAGTTTAGTACAAAAAACTGTCAAAATCAGTTAAGTACAACCAGAGATATTTGCTTTTAAGTAAGGACACTTTTTTTTTAATTTCGGAAAAAGTTTTTTTTTCGAAATATCTCGAAAACCGTTCCATGAAAAAAATGTTGGACTTTTTGGATTTTAATACGGCAATGACTTAAACATGTTTAAATTTCTAAACTATTGAAAATTTAAATAATTGAGAAGAAAAAAATTAAAATATTTTGGATTTTGCACACACTTTACAAACAATCGATGCTACCGATAAGGAAAGGCTTTTTATGAAGACCAAATTAATCGTGCTAAGTAGGTACGTCGTTTCAGTGGTAATTGCAATAAGATAAGTATTTCAAAGCAAAGTGCAACCAAAAGTTGCATGTCTAAATATTTGAAACCAACAGATTACATTAAGCAGATGACTTTACGGATATTGCAAGTATCATCTAACAAAGAAATTAGAAAATCATTTGTAATACCAAACTTGTCGTATGATGGACAATAAAGTGGTTTGTTCTTCGGGAACTCAAAATATTTCCGAAAACTAGTTTGCTTTGAGTACGTATTGAAAAAGCTTATACTACTAGGACATTGGAAATTTTATGGAGCGTTTTTATAAATTAACTTAAATAAAAAATAAGAGAAGAATACAATTTGAATTCATCTTTGTGAAAACCCAAAGCATTTGGCTTTCTTTTATCGATTTTATGATGCAGTTGTAAATTAAGAAATTACTTCTAACGTATTCCGTTTTACAGAATAATAACATAATTTTACTTTTTAGTAATAAGTAGCTGAGTCTATGATCACTAAAAGCCTACACCACGGAAAGAAAAAAGCAGCATGATGCCATCCGACCAGCTAGAGGAATGGTCATAAAATTGCAATAGTAGGAATTTATGAATTTGACAGCTTAACCAGTTCTCTGTAAATTAAATGAATATCTTTTTTGGCCTCACAACTGCGAAATACTTAACCAAAGCTGGCGCATCTGTTTTGAGGAATGGTAACTCTATTTCGTAGGTGTTGGATGTTGTGTGTTACAATGGTTGGCGCTCCTCATTGGCATAGTTTTGCGTTGAGGTGTCGCTTGAAAGGAATTTGATTTGAATTTATTTCAAGCAGCCTGCGGTCATTGATGCAAATTGTTTATGTGGATAGTGGATGCGCTTTGCCTTAACTACAGGTCATTTGTTGCCAATAATTGTTAAGTTAACATTTGAAAATGTTGCAAGCGTAACCAATAATACCTCTAATCTGTAATGAGTAGCCTCTCAGTTAATATGTATGGAGTGGCTTGTTCCATTATGTGTTTTATATGCCGATGTCTTGTCTCTACTGGAGGCTCCCAGAGCGGCACTCGAATAGAACAAATCTAGACGGGAGTTGATTTTATTTTATTTTGAAACAGTTTTATTACTAATTAATTATTTTATAACTAGTTTTCTCAGCTCGAAATTTTTGCTCAGCTGACTGCACAGCTGTGCGTGCTGCCTCGGTTATTTCTTTGCGAATATTCGTTCCCTGCGGCACAAAGCCGTTCTTATCGGCCATGTAACTGACCTCCACCTTTTGACCGTTGCCATCGTAATAGCGATAGACACCGGAGATTTCCAACTCTTCCTCGCCCGATCCCAGATGTTTAACTATGCCCACTTCCTCGCGAAAGCTGCCATCAGCAGCTTCATAAGCATAAAAATATGATCCATCACTTTGTTGCTGTCCTACGGATTTGACAATAGACACCTTATCCAATTGCGGCACTTGGTTACTCTGGATCTGCTCAGACGTCTTGCTGGAAATGCTGGCCGCAGCGCAAAAGCCGCAAAACGCGAGTAAAACATTCTACGGGGGAATTTACTATTTATTATGAATGTTTGTTTGTTTATGATGATGATGATGATGATGGTGGTTGTTTGTGCTTATAAATATTTAACTATGAGTATCTTACAAATTTAAGCATGTTGTTGTTGGTTGCTGGATTTTAAGCTAATACTGAACGCGCACAAAGAGTTCTGCTCTTTTTATATCTGAAACTTGGCATCTTTATTTTTTGTACATAGTATATACATGTATGTATATAAGCCCAATTGGATTATGCAATCAGCTGATTTTGGGTCAACTAGAAAGTTGTTGAACAAGCTGTGAAAAGTTTGTTGAACTTACTATTTTCGCCTCTTAATTTGCAAGTTAAACACGCGCGAAGAATTCTAAAAATGTTAAAAATTGTGTAACAATTATGTCTTGTCTTTGGGTGTTTATCATGTTTACAATAAAGCTCACAAAAAAAAACAACAAAAAATCACATAAAATGGCAAAAACTACAGTTAGTTCGGTGAAGCAGAAACCCATGTAGCACTTTTTAACATCTACTAAATGTGTGGGCCCAGGCGCACCTCAGCAGCACCAAAGCTACATCAATTACTCCATAGACCTGGTAATAAAATTTATCAAAATGCTTTTGCCTTGTACTATTACAACTTGTTTCTTGGTGGGCGTATCCAAACGAAAGCGATGGAGGGTACAACGATTTACTGGCTGTCTGACAAACGAAATTCCATATCCACATCCACATCTATATCTAAAACCGAGCCATGTCATGCCAATGTCATGTCTTGAGTGTCTCTGTGTCAGTCTAGCCCCAGCTTTTGGTTAAAAATTCACTTTTCAGTTGGAACATTTTTGCATACATCTTGTCCATTTGACTCTGCCACTTGCCACTTGTCGTCGTTTGATGTTTGCTGACTGTTGGATGTTGCTAGCTACCATCTTGCCATCAAGTCAATTGTCTGTTACAGTGGGTGGGTCGCTGTACTGAGAATCTACTAACATTTATGGCAGAAGAATTTAATAATAATTTCAGCGATTTCGAAATAGCAGCCGAAACTGAAACTGCAATCGAGAGCCAAAGCGCTTCCCATTTTTATACCCTTGTAGTAGGTGCATTGGTTTTGATCTGGTATTTGACGCTGCAAAGCATATAGTTTGTAGTGCAGACTAGCATGAACTTGCTTTAAAATAAATACATACCAAATAAATATACCGGTGAATTCTTATACTCCTCGAATTGGCCCACAAATCAAAACAATCCGACATATCTCAGTTATAATTAAATTGGATATCACCTCTAACATATTTGTCATTTAAATAGTACGCTTTACCAAATGTAATATTTCGGAATAATCGGCATTGACCACAGTCACCCAGAGTAGTACATAGAAATGTTAAATTTTACCAAAAGGCCAAAATATTTCGGTGAAATTGGTCGATGATTGATCTTCATCTTTTGTGTCTACAGAAAATAATTTGATCATTATATTTCCTTACCAAAAGGAAAGATGGAAGAAACATCCTTTAATTGTACATCAGCGAAAACAAGTGAAGCAGGCCACTCTTTCGGTCGACCTAACTGGATTTAGATGATTTTTACATATGTGATAGAGATACTAGCATATAGTTACCATGTAAATTTGCAATATTCCGATTACACAGGTTAACATGGTTTAGTTGTTGGAAAGCAAAGAGTCATTTCCGAAATAACGCCGAAAAACTGAGTTTTTTCCTACTTTTGAGGTACATAACCTCCAACCTTAGCTTTAAAACAACTGACATGACCCCGGTATTTGTAGACCTGCGTTATTTATCACGTTATCTTTAACTGAATATTGGATTTTCCATTTTAAGACTACTCTTCGACAAGCCATATTTTGTAAACGAAGTTTATTTAATTTTGTTAATATCGGGATTATATTTATTATATACCTGCTATACCTGTCACGCCTTGCTGTGCCGTTTACTAAACTTAAAGAAATACTAATATCGTTACAACAATATTCAATTTTTATTTTGGATAATTGGGTATTTTAATTCGTTTTATCGAGAAAAGTCTGACAACTCAAATTTTCAATTGAATGCTATTTATTGAAGTGCTTTGGATACACAATGTTTTTAGTTGTTCCATCTGGAGCAGATACGTACATATAAGTCAGATTGTTTTCCAACACGTGAGCAGGCTACATGGGAGAATCATGGATTCTCTAAATTCAATCCACATACTTGTAGCGATTGTCCTCGAGCTTTGTTGATGGTCATTGCAAATGCGAGTCGTATTGGAAACTGCAAACGTTTAAATTCGAAAGGCATAAGTATCTGTTGATATCATTGGAATGCGTGGTAACAGCACATTTTCTCCTTTGAATTTGCTATTCAAAATGGTTGCTTCGATGACATTGTTCATCGTTTTTTTCACTGCAAGTCTGGTTCCATTTCTGAGGAGTATAATAGGAACACCAATTTTCAAGCTCAAAATGTGTGGTGGCAATCCTGGTAAATCGAGTGAATTCAAAAATTCAGTGGGATAATGCACAACTTCGTCTTGATTCTTAAAACTGTCTTCTGATTTATATGTAGCTGTGTCGCCTGGTATCTCATTTTGAATGGTGATATTAATAGCATAGACATCCACGTTCTTTGCAGCTAACATATAATCTTTCTGATGCATTACGTTGTTTGCGCTGCTCTTCAGTCAAATTATTTCTTGCGACTCGTTTTTGTTGATTTTTACGTGTATTTCGTCCGATGATTTGTCTTTTCGGTGGCATGCTTCTTTGTACCTTTGTATGAAGAAATTGGCTTACACAAAACACTTACAAATTTCTATGAATTAATCCTTTTTTATTTGTCTTTATGTGAATTTTGACTCCAGTAAGTGTTTTCTTTATCATTAGCAGTGAGCTTCCAATTCAAAATGTTCGTCTGTCAAATTTGAATTGAATGGAAACTGAGTGAACACTATGCGCAGTACTCAGCGCCACCTATCGAAAGGTGTCCATACTTATGTTGTAAACCTTCTCGACAACATACCTAACATAGCCTGTAAATAAAAACACAATCACACTGCAATAAAGTGGATTCTATAAGCCTCGTACAAACATACATTCATTTTTATATATAAAGATGTAGCTGCCATAGGGTTGGGGACCGGGAAATAAACTAGAAAAACAAGAAACATATCAAAAAAGTCATTTGTAGCATGGATCTAATAACATGGCAAGGGACAGTATAGTGCAATGATTTATTTACCACCAATGAATTTTTAAAGTATTAAAAATATCTGCTAAAATCTCTCGCGAATTAATCAGAAGAAGAAACAAAGAAAACACCAATAAAGAAACGGGACCCGACAACAAAGAAATTAAAATCATCCTATTTTTTATTTCTGAAGTGTTTCAAATGTGATTTCAGGCCTGACTTTTCAAAGTAAATCAGCACTGAATTCCTGGATGATAGTGACGTCTAAGTTTCAGGCCTGAACGCGTAGGACAAGCGTAGGTTAAATTCCAGTTGTTAAGATTAAATAAAATTTAATCTCTGTTTTTATAAATGCTTTAAGCAAAATTGAATTCAGCTATGATTTCATGTCTGATTCAGGATTAGAAGGACCACATAAAATTTTGTATCTGTAAATATACTTATACATAATAATAAGAGTATTTGAGCTTTGGTATTGATGATATTTTGTTGCTTACTTTGTGTTTTGGTGTTTTGGCTGGCATTTACCTTGGTTACTGGCAGCGATTTGCAGTACGCCCTGTTTTCTGGTTTCCGACTTACAAAAGTGTAAATAAATGAGTTCTACTAATGCTCCGTTTCATATTAGCAAGTTGCTTGACATTACAAAAAAAACGAATGCTTCTCCACCTAGTATTTCCATTAGTGGCGGTTGGAATTTAATGCCCCAACTGTTACATTTTGTTTCTTAAAAAACTCATTAATGTCTGGCAGCAATGCAATCGAGTGAGCATAATTTAAGAGTGGCCCATTAACCTTTAAACAAGAACCACTCTGAGCACAAAACTGCAGCTAGTGGAACCGGAACGAACAGTAGCTTGAATACGCACAGAGTGTCCAATCCAAGTGTAATCATTAATTCATCCGGCTTGTTAGGCGGTTTCGATTGCAATATGTAAAGTACCTGCTGACCAAGTGGTAACAAAAACCTTATTAAATAATAAAAAAAAAAAACGATTAAAAAAATGTTAAATGTCAGAAGAGCAGTAAGTTGGCAGTGCACTGATGCTGATACCATTACAAGACTCAGTTGGTTATTCGGATCTTACAATGGAACTATTAATAATAGTTACAAAGTCGCGGAACCAGGTAAATTTGGAGAAGGGGGTGTGTCTCTTTGAATGTAATTTGTATTTGATTTTTTATTTTTTTTTGCATAAATTTGATGCTTAGATTCATCATTGCATTGTTTTTTTTTTTTGTTTTGCAATTTGAAATATTCATTTCGTGAACCATTAATACTGCAAATCAAAATGTTGCTGGTGGCTGGTGGGGAAAACCAAAATTAATATTAACACTTATTGCCTGTCTTAATTAACAGCTATCCATAATAATTAACTTAAAAGATAGTTTTAAACATGAGTATATATTCTTAAATGTTTGAAGCTTTCAATCAATATGAATTTTAAACTTGTCAAAACAAATCGAATGCGCTACACACAAAAGTTGTTAAATATAACTTCTGAAGATTTCAACGAATTCTAGAATTGGTTTTAAGTTTGCTTCAGAGTTTGAATATATTGTTATTTTGATACACTATCCTCTAGTATGGCTGGTGGCGATTGTCCTTCAGCCTTCAGTAAGTACTGACACTTACCATGGCATTACTTGTCACTTGGTAGCTCCAAAAGCCTGGTAATGAGTGAGACTAACAAAATATGACAAACAACAAAAGCAAAGCGAATAAAGAAGAAAACAAATAATTCGCCTTCTTTGCTTAATACGGGAACATATGATAAGGTAAAGGCAAACTTTTCATTTGAGGTATTCACGCTTTGTGTTGAGTTCAGGAGTTGAAGATTTGTTGAAAATGTGAAGTTAAATCTATACTTATTGAAGCTGTAGCTTAAGTAGCTATAATAAATTGACCATATTACCATTATGTTTGTTTAAAGCTAAGTATCGTTGTTCATTAAAAGATTAGCCGGTTTCGTTAAAGATGGTGCGTCTCCATGTAACTTTGGGTCTACCACATCTTCTGCTGCCCCTGCGGATTCCATTCCAGAGTAGCAAAGCATATTTCGTCAAGTGGTTTTCGTAGTGTGTGGCCCAGCCAGGTATACTTTCGTCTTCTAATTTGCGTGTTGATGTTTTCTTGGCCTGCAAGTTGTAATAGATCAACGTTTCCGATAATCCTTCGCATCTATTCGTGAAACTCAGCACTTTTCGCGTTATTGTGGTGTTAACCAGCCAGGTTTCAGAGCCATACAATAGTATAGACTTCACGCAAGCGTTGCAGACATGTATTTTCGTTTGTGGTGAGAGTTCATTTGATCTCCAGATACCGCGGAGATTTCCAAAAGCCACCCTTGCCTTCTGTATTCTACTGTCAACATCGCTTGCTGCACCGCCGTCAGTTGTAGTAATAATGCTGCCGAGGTAACAAAATGTGTCTACATGTTCAACGACCTGGTCTTTCAGCGTGAACGACGGTGTTTGCGCAGTCTTGACTGAACATGTTTTCGTTTTGTTTATGTTGATATCTAGGCCTATAGATTCAGCAGCTGTTGAGGGTGTATCGATTTTGGCTTGCAAATGCTCCCGCTTCGACGATAATAAGACAATGTCATCTGCATAGTCAAGGTCTTCTAGATGCTGATTAACCCTCCACCGAATTCCCCTATTTGTTGCAAATGCGCTTCGCAAGTAGCTATGCATGGCATACATTTTTATTATTTGAATGCTGCTAAATTGAATTTATGCTTCTTCTTTCCTGCGTTTGTTTACATTGGCAAATAGCTGCAAACTAAAATTAAAATTTTAGATCTTGAATTAAAAATGTCGACACAGAGCGTAAAATCTGCATTAATTGAAGCTTTAGGTAAAATGGCTTTGGATTAAATCAATTTTATTGAAGGCACGTCTGCTAAAACAAATTCATTGTAGAAAAACTACATTTTTGTTAAGTACAGAGGCAATGTGGTTGCGTGGCGTCGCACTTATTGGGGATATTTCAAATAACTTCCATAAGGGTATGAATGCAATTTTACTCTCGAATCGGGGTGACCTATTCCATATCCCGAAATCCACTGAACGTGCTCAATCAATTCCTTTGACGAAAGGAATCCATATTCATTATGGATAGACTTACACCAGAGTAACGCTTGCAAATTGTTGAAGTTTTTTATCAAAATAATGGTTTCGTTCGTCAAACTTATTAAAAATTCAAAATTTTGTTCTCCGATGAAGCCCATATTTGCTTAAATGGGTACCTAAATAAGCAGAATTGTCGCATTTGGAGTGGGGATAATCCACAAGCTTTTGTCGAAACACCATTACATCCACAGAAAATGACTGTCACTTGTCTACGTCGAAAAACACCTGGAAATCAACATTCGAAGACTTATTGGCGAAATACGGCCGCAAATGCTGCGGAAAGTTTGTGAAAATTGGTGTTCCAGATTGTCAGCCTTGTACGCGCCAGCCGTGGCGGCCACATGGCCGAAATCATATTTAAACATTAATGTCATACAATTTTCTATCCAATAAAGCCCGTTTCATTGATATTGAAAATATATCTGGTGACTCGGTAGTGCGCCCGCCAAGACGAGCCAAGCGAAACGCAAGGGCACTACCTACCTTTTCTCGAAGCGCTTCGTCGTTTTTTTGAACCCTTATAACTTGGGTTTGGATTATGCTAGATCAACAGAATTTTCGGGATATGTTGTCAGTAGCGGACTTATTGAACATATAAAGTTTTAATTGCATAGCTTCTATACTTTAGATTTTATTAATATCTAAAAAACGCTGATTTCGTCACTGACTCACTGATGATCATCAAAATTCTTAGGGTATTTCCTAATGTCCTACAAAGCTGAAATTTTGTATGTAAGCTAGTATTAGCACACAAACAACAAAAAAATTATAAAACTTGTAACTTTTATCCCCCAACCCCTTAAACTAGGGGATGGGAGTTTGTATGAGAGCTGCAATTTTCAATTTTGACGCCAGAGGTCTAATATGATCTGAAACTTGATGCCACCAAAATATGTGGCTTGGCCGTTTGTTACTACAAGAACTATTGTATAACAGAAAAGTAATGAGCAGTGAATTAATTTTTCACCTTACGCCTATGTGAATGTAGCGAAATGGCCAAGCCACATATTTTGAGTAAGGTTTAGAGTTTGTGAAGTTAGGCCTTATGGAGTTAAGGCGTGTAGAGTTAGAAGCTTGGCTCTACATGAGATCTGATAACTTTTTGACAGTGCGAGTCATATGGTCTCGTCTTGGCAATATTTACATGAAAATGTTTTTAGTGGGATTTCTTTGTTTTATTATGCTTTAAACTTGTGTAACTCTAAAAAAAAACACCCTTTATATATATGGATGTTCTAGAATTTGGTTTTGTTAAAAATTTCTATAAGGTATTCATTAATCGTTAAGCTGATTAGAATTCTCAATCAATATTTTTAACGCTTTAATTACATTTTAATAATTTCAGATGCAATTGCAAATGAAGCAGGATCGTCGGAGGTCACCAAAGGAACAAGCGTTTTGAACAATAATAAAACCAAAAGCGCGAATGAGAATTAAAATAACATACAATAACAGTTAAATAATTGATTAAAAAAGTAAATAAATCAATATATAATTTAATACGTCAATATATAAAACCATATACATATATGTATGTGTGTTTTTTTATTTTAAATTAATTCAATAGGTATTGTTTACCGGCAGACGATGTGGTGGCAATTATCTACCAGCTACGACATTTATTAATAAGATAGAAAGGTAGAGATAAATATCAAGGCAAGTTTTGTTCATTTAACTCGCTGCTTCTGCACTACTTACCCGTACTAGAGGGTATTTTTGGTGTCTGTGTTGTTTCAGCGGCTTAGTACGAGAGCAGTTTGAAAAGCCAGTTCTCCCATGTCCCTCAAAATATGCACTTGCTTCAGTTGTTTATCAAGCACAAACTAAATGACGTAGTTTCTCAATATTTGTACAAAAGGGCAAAAGAAATTGATCTACACATGCCCGTCTGTAAGAACACCATATATGGATAACTAAACTTGACATTTTGACTCGTATGATCCAGCTAATTTTTCTTTCCTACGCCAAAGCGCTATGTTTTTTACAACTTTAAAGCTGCAGCATAAGTTTGTATGGGTAAAATACGGAAAATAAAAAATCGTTAAAATCGGACCATTAATACACACACATACATCACATACAATTCATTGCATTATAGTTTTTAGAGACAAGAACTTGATTAGTTTTCTGGCAAAAGAATGCATACGGCCGCCGTGCTAAATAACTTATTTGACTTTTTAACGTAGCTTGCAATGGTTCTTGAGAAACCTTGCTCACAGCAATTTTGAGATATTCGCGTTTGAAGCAATGAAGCAGAATACACAATCTTGGAAATATCAATCTTTTTAAAATTTTTTATCATCACTAGTATGTAACTCCTTAAATGCTCCCAAGAAACAAAAATTTTTGCCCTCTCATTCAATCAAATAAATTTTGTCAAGCTTCAATTTTTAGAATATTTCCGGAGCATCAAAATGGTTTTTTACAAGTTCCCTAATTTTCTTAAGTACATATTTCAATAATATTGGGAAATCTGAAATAAACATGAAATTTAGCAAAAGCATTTGCAGCTTAACCTCCCCTAAACTACTTTCTCAACTATTTGATGAATTTTATGCATCTCTCCTTAATTTGATTCTAAAATTTCGGAACTATTATTTTCTGTAATAGTTTTAGAATTTCGCTTTGTTGCAGATATATGCAACCCCGACTTTTCTGTTGATGACAAAAGCAATTACTTCCCAGAGGAAAAAGTTAGTACCACAGATGAGAAAGAATTAAAAAATCAAGGCGAAGGTCCAAATGGTTTGGGCGCAGCAAGTTCTAATGCCGAGAATATTGAGATTATGTACGTAAATATGTATAATAGAAGACACCATGGTTTCAATCAGCAATATTTTTAATAGAAGGGAACTAAGATATAGACTCTCTCAACACAATTAAATTTTTATCGAAAAAGAGTTACATCTCTTCACAAGCGGAGCCTTACCCCCTGAAGTTTCTGGAACTTATTCTGCCGCACAGTTTTTTTCTATCTCTTCCAAAAGCATTTATTTGAGTCTACTAAAATTTAGAGCAATCTTTATGCAAGTCAAAGTGACCCAAGCACGAAAATCAGTTTCACTTCTTTGGAAATCAATCAGTTAATTGGTATTATTTTATATAAGTCTATCGGACCGGCCCTCAAGCTGTCACAGTACTAGGTCAAAGACATAGAGATGGACGCTGTTTAAAGAGTTATGACGCAGACAAGATTTGAGACGATTGGAAAGAGGAGTGCCCAGGCATAAACATTTCAGTCTGTTTTTTGACAATTATTTTGCTTCAATACCCTTTGTAAACTATGTTATTTTGCAGTAAATGGAATTCTAGCGTGGGTACAATAAGAAAAAACACTCTCAAATAATAAATTACAAGAAACTAGCACCTTAAAGAAAAGTCCTCGTGGTTTGTCTGTTGCATATGTTGCTGACGTTAATGGGGTTAATAGTATATAAATTTCGTCTTCATACAGATGAAGTCCTTAATAAAGTTGACTCAAAAGTTAAAGTGGAAAAACGAGACTCTTATCTTCAAAATGAATTTGATCAAATGCATCAGAGAGGCCAAACACAACATATGCCGAATCAAATAGTACGCCAGGAAAAGTTTGGCCATTTTTCCGTCTGGACAAATAAGAGGACTCGATGCAAGGGTCGCGTGCAAATATTTTCATTTGAATTGACTATATTAAACTCAGCTCAAAATATTAAGTTAAGAAGTTACTTATGGAGCCGTTTTTTATAAGAATAATCATGAATTTAAAAATATTGACTTTATTTTTTGTAAGAAAATGCTTGTGTTCAGCCAATAATTTGTAAAACTAACCCTTAAGTATATTTGTTGCAGATCTGCAACATACCCGTTTTTCTTAAAAACGAGGCTTAAATAAAAAATAAAAAAAATGTATACCTATAAGATCCATAAATTGTAACCGATTTTGATGAAAATCGAAATTTACGTCAAAGAACTTATTTGAAGTTCATACATATATGGGCTAAGTTTCAAGTTTATTTGTTGAGGGATGTGGAGAAAACACGGTAAATCGATCACGGCGGGTGGGCCGTCTGCATCGATCGAGCCACACGAATCAGCTTACCAAAATTGGTTATTCTAGGTCGCGTGCTACCAAAATTACGTAGAGTGAAATATTGACGCAGCTTATAGGCAAGGGGTGGTGTTTGTACATTTTTATACCCTGTACCTTATGGTACAAAGGGTATATTGTGCTTGTGCAAGCCGAAAATGTATGTAACGTATAGAAGGAGACGTCGGAGACCCCCCAAAGTTAACTAAAGTATGATCAGAGTGACCAGAGAAGTTGATATACCCATGTCCGTCTGTCCGTCTGACCGTCTTCCGTCTGTCCGTATGAACGCCTAGATCTCAGAGATGGTAAGAGCAACCAAACTTTCAGATTAGAACCCTTATTAATCCATAGGAGACAAGTTTATTTTATTTTTTTTATATCGGGACTACATTATATAGCTCCCATAGGGGTGTTTCAGCAAAAGTTTTAGATGGATAATTCGTTTGTTTATGCAGATATCATAACCATATTTGGCAATCGAAAGTTTTTTAGAGACCCCCAGCACTGTACTAAATTTTATCAAAATCGGTTGACTATATCATGTAGCTCCCATAGGATCGAACGGTCGAAAAAATGTTTTTTGTACAAAATTCGTTGCGTTTCGTTTGTTTGTGAAGATATTGTAACCAAATTTGGCATTAAGAAGTTTTTTAGAGTTGCCAAGCACTATGGCAAATTTGATCAAAATCGGTTGACTATATCATATAGCTCCCATAGGACCAATCGGTCAAAAAAACGTGTTTTGTGCAAAATTCGTTGTGATTCGTTTGTTTGTGAAGATACCGTAACCAAATTTGGCATTAAGAAGTTTTTAAGAGTTCCCAAGCACTGTTCTAAAGTTGATTAATATCGGTTTACTGGATTACTATATCATATAGCTCCCATAGGAACGATCGGTCAAATAAACGTTTTTTTTTACAAAATTCGTTGTGTTTCGTTTGTTTGTGAAGATACCGTAACCAAATTTGGCATTAAGAAGTTTTTAAGAGTTCCCAAGACCTGTTCTAAAGTTGATAAATTTCGGTTTACTGGTTTACTATATCATATAGCTCCCATAGGAACGATCGGTCAAATAAACGTTTTTTTTTACAAAATTCGTTGTGTTTCGTTTGTTTGTGAAGATACCGTAACCAAATTTGGCATTAAGAAGTTTTTTAGAGTTCCCAAGCACTGTTCCAAATTTGATGAAAATCGGTTGACTATATCATATAGCTCCCATAGGAACGATATGTCAAAAAAACGCTTTTTTTACAAAATTCGTTGTGTTTCGTTTGGTTTTGAAGATATCGGAACCAAATTTGGCAGTCGGAAGTTTTTTATAGTTTCCAATCAGTGTACAGAATTTGATCAAAATCGGTAAACTATATCATATAGTCCCCATAGGACCGATCGGTCAAAAAAATTGTTTGGTGTTAAATTCGACTGATTTCTGTTTGTTTATGAAAATATCGTATCTTTTGGAGGTCTTAAGCAATATTTCGGACCTTATTGCAATGTGGTCGTACAGGGTATCCCAAAGTCGTCTGCGCCCGACTTTAACGTAGGCCATCTTTGACATTAACTTTTGTTGTATTTGTCCTATTTTGTTAATTTTTTACACACAGATGCATGTAACCACGATGCATTGCCCTGTTAAGTTTCAGATGAATATATTAAACGGTGAAGCTAAAAACCGCGAAACTCTGTTACGTAGGAACGTTGAAAGATATGGAAATGGGGGATTCCCCCCGGGTCCGGTATTTTCCCAGGGGCCCGGTGTAATTACGGTCGTAATAAAATTGTCCGAAAATTTTTTTTTTAATATGAAATATATAAACTAGCTTACAATTTCAGGAAATATTCAAAAATATTTATCAGATCAAAATAATGACGAAAATTACATCGCATATTTTGTAATAGAGGTGCCGGTACATTTTCCCCTCCTGGGCCCGGATTTTCTCTCTACAGCCCTGGGCACAAGGTATAAAAAAATATGGTATTTTTTATTATATGTTCATTAAGTAAACAAAAGCTAAAACAAAGTGAATGTTATTCAAGAAAACTAGATACTCATTTAGAAAATGTATAAGTACATATTTCAATTTTAAAGTGTGCCAGGCATTAATTTTTAACTGCTATAAGCGGAGGTGGGCACGTAAAATAACGGAAAGAGCACTACAACAACATCAAGAAAAAAGGTCGAAAAAAGGATGCTCGAGTAGGGCCATAAAAATCGCACACTGTGTGTACTTTGTTTTTGTAAGTTGCTGCGAGTCGAGCGAAGGCACACATTGTGTGTATTTTGTTTTTTTAAACTCGGCGCGTCGCCGGCGATCTGCTTGTGCGTGTACACTGAACGAAATTTTGCAACACATTCAAAGAAACAGAAAAGTCATATGAGTTTATATGACAATTTTAATTTAGCAAATAAATTACTGGGTCTTACAGTTGCCAAATTAACTATGTTTCTGTGCTCAGTGTACTTGTGCGAATTTTTCGTCCGCGAGCACCAATAAAAACTACCGTTACGGTCTAAAAAGGGATGCTCGAGTAGGGCCATAAAAGCGCACACTGTGTGTATTTTGTTTTTGTAACATTCTCGGTTTTTTGCGTGTGCGTCTGGCTGGCGCCACTTACAAGACATAACGGAAAGAGCACTCGGTGCAAAAAGAGCCAAGGCGTTTTTTGTACCAAGTGCTCTTTCCGTTATGTCTTGTCAGTGGCGAAAGATAGGCGCACAAGCAAAAAGTGCTCTTTCCGTTATTTTTCTTGCCCACCACTGGCTATAAGTTATCTTAATCCAAATTTTTTCCACAATTTGCTAAAACTTTTGACGATCTTTCGGGCAGCTGGGCGATATCCTGTCAATAGAACAATGTCGGGTTTGAGGCGATGCTCTCCTCAATTTTTCGAAAGCATGTTTCATCCAAGTTGAGTTGCATCGATCTGAAAAGGGTATATTTAGAAATGAGGCAATACTTCTCACTTGAGCTGCAGCAGTGTATCCTTCACTGATCTTTGCAAAATTTGGTTGAGCCTTATCGTGTAAAAGGATGACTTTTCGTCTATTACTCAATATTGACTGGTCTTTTACGCAATATTTCTCCATTTCGGTTTTATTCGGTTTCACCACCTCGTAGTACACCACACTTTGACGGCCCTACCAAATGCTTGAGACCCATGACTTTTTGCGTTTGGGATTGTTGTAATAAATCCGCTAGTTAGTTGTAGTCAATTCTTATGGTAGCCATTTTCCCTCGATATTTCCCATGGAATACACTCCTAGTTCGACTTCAAGTTCTTGACGCGTTTAAGCTGGGTTTGTTTCTTATAATGATTGCAATTTTTTGTCTTCAAACTTTTTTGGCTGCTCGTTTCGCTCTTTGTCTTTGACATAAAAATCACCACTTTTGAACCATTGAAACCAATATCGACAGTTTGGATATAATGGAGTTACAGCACCAAAACCTTTTTTTACCAGTGTCTGATGAGCCTCATCAGCGGACTACTTCCAATCGAACAGGAAAAGTATCAGGTGCCAAAAATGCGATTTTGATTAGTCCATTTTACGAGTGTAAAGTATCAAGTAAACTTGCGGCAGAAAAATGTCAAAACTATGGAATTTGACAGTGCTACCAGCCTGATTATAAATAAGGCTCTTATCCAATATGTCAGATAAACCCTTAGTACCGACGCACTATACCTGTACTAGTGTAAGTTTAGTTAGTGTTTATACTCTTTACTGAAAAGTACAAAGAGTATAATAAGTTCCTGCAAGTGTATGTAAAGGGCAAAAAGAGGCGTAGTAGGCGCTATAAAGTATAAATGTTCTTGATCAGCGTCAACAGCTGAGTCTGGCAGATCAAGTTAATATTTTTTTGTTAATTGTTTTTATTAAATTATCGAAATGAAATAGTTTTAATTTATAAACGTTATAAATTATATTTTATTGTCACGCAACCGTTTGTGATAGGTTACAGCGGCGGTACAGAACCTCACAGCCGTATGTAAAATATATAATAATAATAATATATACTATAAAATATATAGGAATAGTATGCCGCAAAAAAGTGTTTTAAATCGAGTGAGAACTTTAAAAGATATAATTAAAACCATATAGTACATTGAAATAGTTACCTAATGTGACATTAAATTGCAAACACTATTAATAAGAACAAAATGCTAATGCATTGAAGTTTAAAGAATAAATAATAACAAATACAGCGTGGTTTTTTTAGAGGCTCACAACTTTGAGTTGGCAGCACTGCTTTATCTGACAACCCATTTAACAGCTGATAGTTGCTTTTTGATGAGTTTAGTTTGACATTTCATTATGGATAAACCTACACCAGAGCAACGCTTGCTAATTGTTGAAATTTTTTATCAAAATAATGGTTTCGTTCGTTAAACTTATTCAAAACTAAAAATTTTGTTTCCCGATGAAGCCTATTTTTGGTTGAAGGGAGGATAATCCACATGCTTTTGTTGAAACACCATTACATCCACAGAAAATTACTGTCACTTGTCTACGTCAAAGAACCAGTGACAATTGAACACTTGGAAATCAACATTCGAAGAGTTATTGGCGAAATGCGGCCGCAAATGCTGCGGAAAGTTTGTGAAAATTAGTGGTCCAGATTGCACCTTGTACGCGCCAGCCGTGGCGGCCACATGGCCAAAATCATATTTAAACATTAATGTCGTCAAATTTTCTATCCAATAAAGCACATTTCATTGATATTTTTTGTTTTTTTTTTATATTTTTTTGTTTTATTACGATTTAAACTTGTGTAACTCTCAAAAAAAACACCTTTAATTCGAACTGTACATATGTGTTCGACGTGTGTTTTTGTTCCGAGATTTGCGCCAACTGGCTTCAGCGCCTAAATGTAGAGGTCACGCTACAAGAGCAAGTGGTTAATACTATGCAAAGATCGCATCTCAGAGAAGATTTAGTGATTAGAAATGCAGAGAAGGGCAAAGGGATATAACGTGTAGACGGCGGAGCAGCCAACACATAGAAGTTCTTCGACGAGAGCAAGCTATGAACGCCGCAGCACACAGACAACATAGAGTTTAGGATTGCAGAGGAAGATAACTATGCAAGAAATACTATGCAAGGAACACTTTGCATAGAAGACAGATCAGAGAAACTTGGGCTTTCGGATTGCAGAGCAGGAGAGTGATACATTGTAGAGATCGCAGAGCGCACACGATTAAGATGTTAGACGAGAATAGCAAGAAAGGAACACAGGCTAAGGGCTAAGGCTGACCCAATACGTAATTTAGTTGAGCTAGCATATAATTAAGAGGAGAAGTGCAATAATACAGTCAGAAAAATATTTGATATGTATACAGCTCTTGGGTAAGAAAGGTACGTCCAGGCAAAAGAGGAGGAGTAGCTATTACTGCAGGAGAAGGACATGAATATGATCTTCGATTGCGACTCAGAGGAATTGTCTTTATATGCCGCCGGAATTAAGATAAAGTGTTAGGAGAGCTAAACAAAATCAGTTAGCTCCGAGCTAAGAAACTTTAGTAGAAGTCTGTAGAATAGATAAATTTTATTTTCAATTATAGGAAATTGGAATTGATCAATATTAGAGGCAATACACCAATTTGCATGCGAAAGCACAGTGCCTCTCAAGACATAATAGCTAGAATAGAACTTAATGAGAGTGAAATTGGCAGCTTAATTTGTCATAATGAGGGTTATAGAGTTTTAAAAGGCATCTGAGACGAAAGTTATGGCTAGGATATTAATAAAATAAAGAAATGTACAGGGCATATTAAGGTCTGTTGTTGTTGTTGTGTCCTTTATCTCCTTGTGCAGCATAGGGTCTCAGTGATACATTTCTGTCTGGTACGATTATGTGCTGTTGCTTTCAGCTCACTCTATGATTTTCCTAATGAATTTATTTTGCTGTTCAACGTTCCATGTTGTTTTAGGCCGCCCTCTTCTCCTTTTGGCTTGCGGATTCCAGTCAAACGCTTGGCATCAAACTTCTTTTTGCTGGTTAAGGTCTGGTTGATCTAAATTGAATAAAGAAGACCGTACGGGTGTTGGCGTGCTGGGGGTTTCAGCCACCTGATTTTGTTGTTTTTAATATTCATTTGGCTTTATGTATATATAATGTGTTCTCCGAAGTCTCAACGCTGCATCTAGAGACCAAGGTGAAGTACTGCTTTTATGCAATAGTTATATTATTATCCTATTGCATACATACTTTGATGGGATGGCTAAGGATTTCCTATGTTCGGCTCATCAATTAATAAAACAATATGCTAAAGGAACCAACATTTAATTTTACTATATTCTATACTATTTTACTATATTAATTTACTATATATTATATTGTGGTTCCGTATGGTAAGCGTTACTAAATTATCGAGAATTATCTTTGTGAGGATATTGTAAAGCGCATTAAATGGTTTGTTTTAACAACCCACTAAAATTATGTCAAATATGAAAAAAAATGTTGCATATTTTTGGGCATTGATTTAATTTTGTAATTTTCTAGCAATAAGCTATTTGTTAAGCGTTAATATAATACATCGCATGAGATAAAAAAGAGGCAAGATGCTATAATAATTTTGCTTGTATGCACAACAGAGCCTGTTAAAACTTACAGGAAAAAAAATACACTAAACCGAAATTGAAAATAGATGTCAAAAATGTGAAATACACATTTTGCTAGAAAAAAATAGCGTTTTTTGGCCTTTTCAATGCAATGTCTAAGTAGATTTTTGAATATTTCGAAAAAAAACCTATTTTGAAAAAGTGGGCGACTCGAAATTAATTTTAGACCCATAGTTTCTTGGGCAAAATTGTTTAGAATGACCCAAAGTATCAAAATCGCTGTGAGCCTTTATACTGAAAAAAATTCGTGTTGTTAGGGTGTGAGCAGAGTGCGTAGTACTCTTAATGCATTACTTTATCCGCAGTAGTAATGCAGATTTTCGGCAGATGACATTCGGCCCAGCGGCGTTGAATGGCTGAGAGGGAAGACAAGAAAGGGAGTCTTTTTTTCTGTTCGCCTCCGATTACTATCCCTCTAACGAAACGCAGCGCTTGTAATCAATTACGTTTTCTGCGGAGGTAATGCAGTATTTCGGCAGACCACATTCAGCTCTGCGCCGCTATTTGAGTATTCATAATTAAAAAAAAACAAAATTTAATACTTTAATTTAGAGTAATATATTTATTTTATAATTAAATAATACTTTTACATTATTATTATTGCAACATGTTTTCTATTAATTCAAGTCAATTAAATTTCATTTTTTTGTTTTAAAGAAAAAAAATTAAAAAATTATGGTTACACATTATTATTTGCTTTATTGATTTGCAAAATGTTTTAAAGAAAAAAGTCATATAATTAAAAAAAAATAAAAGTATACAAACGCAAACAAATAAGCCAACACCTAATGTTTTAGCTCTAAAACAGATCAATTTAATGCCAATTTAACTGCCTAAGGCAATTTACTACAACACATACACACAGTTTCCAAAATGTTAATTGCGCCGGCTTTGTTTTCTCTGCTTTGAATTTTTTTGCAGCAACAGCTACTCACGTACATACTACATACATATGCATGTATGCTCGTTTTGTACACTTCTATACTCAGTGTTCTCATAACATTTTGCCTGTGCTTATGTTAAAAAGACAGCATGCATGAATATTCACTTCTGTGGGTACTGTAAAAATGGGGTACTGTAAAATTTTGAGTAGAGTATTTGTGAGTACCACATAGTACTATATAGT
Organism: Chymomyza costata; assembly: GCA_018150985.1. Taxonomy (NCBI): domain Eukaryota; kingdom Metazoa; phylum Arthropoda; class Insecta; order Diptera; family Drosophilidae; genus Chymomyza; species Chymomyza costata. The sequence continues at coordinate 187,621 of JAECWU010000190.1, read as the reverse complement.
ACTATGTGAGTAGAAGTGAATGTAGCCATGCAGACCTCTAATATATATGTATATATACATATGTATAAACATATAGGAAAAAGTGAGCTAACATCAAACAGCATACAATTCAACCGCGAACAACCGCGAAAATCTACTGCGGGGAACGGGGGAAGATATTGACAAGATTCAAAAAATCTACGTGTTCATTCAGACGAACAGACGGACCTGCCTCAATAGCTACCCGAGGTTTGATAAGCATTTTTGTGTAAAGAACTTGGGGTCTGCCTTCTGTCCGTTACATAGATCGCACAAATCTAGTATACCTTTTGTACCTATAGGTACAGGGTATAATGACTAAGCCGAACCGAATATATCAGTACAAACTCCACTTTGTTATAATCATAACAGAAAAAAAATACTTACATATGTATTTGATTAAGTATTAAGATTAAGACGAATATGCAATTAAAATGCAAAGTATTGCTTGAAACGATCAACTGAGCAGATACACTTCCAATGCCGCACAATGTCATACATAAGTATGACTAAACATGAAACCTCATTTACTTACCTATGCATAAATATAGAGCCCAACAATGGAAGCTGTCAACCTACACAGAAGAAAATTCCCAAGTAATCTAGAGCTGACATTGAAAACGTCGTATTTCTTAGATTAAGAATTTCTTATAAATGATTCCAACTATTATGGCGTCAAAAAAATTGAACTTTCATTTGAATTAACGAACCTTGGGCACTATCACAAATTGCGTATGTTGCAAAGATTAATTATGCAAAGAAAAATTCATTGCAAAGTGTGGATATCCTAAATATTGTATACTCTGCATCCCCTTACCTCACAACACTCAAGTAATTTGTAATCTATGGCATCCATTTAAACTAAAACTAATAGAAAAAAATTTTATATTAGGTGCGCAACTAAGTTCTCCTTTTTTTTGATGAAAATGTAACTTTATTGTAAAAAAAATGGTTACCGATGACTCATTCAAAGTATTGTCCATCGCTAGCTACAACTGTAGAGTTCGAATACCTCGACGGTAGAAGTGTTCGTCTTTTGAATCTATCCCCGAATCCACACGTTTTGCGATATCTTCATATGCGTGGAACTGCTGATCAGCCAGACCAAGTGCTATCGAGCGGAACCAGTAATAATCGGACGGCGCAATATCTGGGGAAAACAGCGGGTGGGGTAGCACTTCCCATTTGAGCGTTCCCAAGTAGGTTTTAACAGGATTGGCAATATGAGGCCGAGCGTTGTCATGCAGTAAAGTCACATTTTCTTGCCTCTGCTCGTATTGTGGCCGTTTTTCTCGCAGTGATCGGCTCAATCGCATCAATTGAGTTCGATACCGTCCCCCAGTGATGGTTTCTCCTTGTTTCAACAGCTCATAATAAACAACACCGACCTGGTCCCACCAAATGCACAGCATAACCTTCGCAGCGTGAATATTCGGCCGAACCAGTGACGTGGAAGCATAACCGGGTTGTCCCCAAGATTTTTTCCTCTTTGGGTTGCTGCAATGAATCCATTTTTCATCACCCGTCACGATGATGTGATGAAAACTCTTCCTTCTTTGTCGCTAGAGCAGTTGTTCACAGGCGAAAAAACGACGCTCAAAGTCCCTTGGTTTCAAATCATAAGGAACCCAAGTTCCTTGCTTTTGAATCATTCCCAACGCATACAATCGCTTGGAAATGGCTTGGCGGGTAAGTCCTAATGCTGAAGCAAGCTCTTCTTGCGTTTGGCACGAATCCTCATCGAGCAATGCCTCCAATTCAGCGTCTTCCAAGGTTTTGGGTCTTCCTTTACGTGGACGGTCTTCAACATCCAAATCACCGTCTTTGAAGCGACGGAACCAATCACGGCACGTTGTTTCGCTTGGAGCAGCATCTTCGTACACTTTTTGGAGCTCTCAATGCGCTTCAGCTGCCGTTTTTTTCGAACAGAACAAGAAAATCAACACTTCTCGCTCATGATGATTTTTTGGCACAAAACTAGACATTTTCACACAACCACAAGTAAATAATGCAAAAAGAAATTCACTTATGTGCCATAGCAGTTTGCTTACCAAATGCCTTAGCTTCGTTTATGAAGTTTTGGGTAAGTCAAAATCGACCAGAACTTTCTGCTAAAGCCATCTATTGGCAAACAGCGAGAACTTAGTTGCGCACAAATACGAATTTTTATATCCGACAATGATATACCCTGTCCCTTATTTACCCAAAAATATATATTCGTGCATACTCTAATAGACAGGTCTAACTCCGAGTATTACTGTACCCATAAGTTGCAAAAGACTATTTGAAATATAATTGGTAGGCTTAAATATGTATTCTGAGTAGTTTAGGAAAAACACGGTCAAGCGATAAAAAATCTATGTAAATTTTTTTTTTAGCAAGCATTGTGGCTACTTGCCAGCTCGTACTTAATTCAACAAACAATTGAGTGTACGGACAGGAAACGCAGCTTAATCTCTACAGGAACATTTGGGAATAAAAAATGTTTAGTCTGCCACGCATTTCTGCTTTTTGCAAAAATCTCATATCGTTTCTTCTAAATGTTTTACACAAACTCAAGAACCAAGGCAACCCTTTGGGGGTTCAGGGTATCAAAAAACAACTGTCGCACAAACCAAAAGTCATGAAAATGGCAAAAACGACAGCATATAAATCAGTTGAACACTTTCATTGTAAAGACATAACCCAGAGCAAAAAACCCATGTGCATTTGTATGGAACGATCCCCAAATGATCAGTAAATTTCGTTTATCTGAAGCTTGGTACCTAGTGCATTGCGCTCATCATAAATAAGTTTGCGCTTCGGAAAAACGACGGAAAATCCGAAATATGCCAGCCAATGCATACTAAGTTTGTCTACATAGTATGTAAATTATGCACAGCGCAGATACCCATCTACAGCAAGGGCATCTAACAAATTTGTTTGTCCTTCTGTCAATGGCCAATAAAAAACCAATAAAGCTGCCAGTTGTAACATGTTAACACGATTCTTGGGCCGCCAATAAATTACACGCTTGCAACTGACTCAACCATGAACTAAGAACAGAGTCAAGTTAGATTGGACATCACTAGAGTAACGCAGTAGCAGCGACAACTTGTATCTGCCAGATTCACAGATACAGACACAAATACTACACAGATATAGTGTACAGGAAGTTAGAGATACTTTTGCTGCTCTTGCTGCCGGCAACGAGCACTGAGCAGTACTATACTTCTTATGATTGAGCTAAGCTTTAGGGCGCTGATTCAATGTTAAGATATATGTAGTTATGTATGTTCTCACCGGCCGTTGGTTTTTGCCGTAGTCTATTCTTAAAGCCATATAAATAGAACTTGTATGCCTCACTGTAGTTGCAGTCGACGCACAGCTTTTAACGACACCGCTAAAACAATCTCACCTACAAGTACTTGTTGTGGTAATCGGTAAACCGTGTATGTCTTTAGAAACCCCTCCCAACCGATAACAAGTCTGTGAAAAAGTGAAACATCAAAATTTATTGAGCGTGAAATTGGGCAAACTTTTTGCATCGCAAACGGATTTATGACAAATTCCGAATTTGTGTTGATAACTTAAGTGCTTGCAATGTGCATAGTGCGGCAGATGCGGGTAAACATGAGTCTGTCATTTTGGACAAAGAGTTGTTTTAAAGGTTTAACCGATCCTATCTGCAGTTCATGACTGTCTGTCTGTTGGGACTTGTGCTATGGGAATCCTGCAATGGCCAGCTGCCCAATACGGGCTTTCAACAGACGCAGTTCCAACGACGTCAGCCCCAGCAAGTACAGTTGCGACAGCAGCTGCAGCAGGCACAACAGCAACCGCAGCTGCGCCAACAAGGCATCTTTCCAGCTCAGGGTAACTCCTTGAATCCACTAAATTCGCTGGCACCGCCCATTGTGCCAATTTCCCCTTTGAGCGCAGCAGTAAGTACGAGTAGTGTTCAGTAATTGTCTCAGTAGTTTCAAGTTCTATGGCAATGCTTTGACCAGCAGAATCCTTACCGCTACAACCAGTATAATCAGCAGAACTATGTGCCTATTACCGCTTATCAGAATGAGATGAACTTGGATGGTAGCTTTAGCTATGGCTACGCTTCTGCCGATGGCACCACAGCCCAGGCCCAGGGCTATGTCAAGAATCTGGGTTATGGCGAAGCTGTGGAAGCTCAGGTCATACAAGGCTCGTATTCTTACACGTCTCCTGAAGGAACTCCAATAACCGTGCGCTACATTGCCGATGAGAACGGTATGTAAATAACGCTTTGTTACCCAGTAAACCTTTAACATATATTGCTGTTAGGTTTTCGTGCCGAAGGGACGCATATTCCATCAACACCACAGTATTTTGCTGGTGCGCAGCCATACCAGCAAAGTGTGCTCAATCCAAACTTGAACCCCTACCAAACACCATACCGACAGTTTTCGACACCAGTAGTACCTTTTCGATCTGTACCAGGGCAACAATTGACGCCATTGCAGCAACAGCAACAGCAGCAACAGCAGCAAAAGCAGCAACAGCAACAGCTGCAACAACAGCAACAACAGCAACAACTGCAGCAGCAAAACTTCCAACCACAAATTCCGGGTCAATATCAACCTCAACAAGGATTCAATACATTGCAATCAGGAAATTTGCCTTCCCAGTATGCTGGACAGTTTGGTCAGTTTGGACAGTTTGGCTCATTCAGCAATAACATGATGACTCAGCAGGGACAACAAAATCTGACACAGCAGCAGCAGTTGCAGCAACAACAACAACAACAACAGCAACAACAGCAGCAGCAGCAGTTACAAAAGGATGAACAAAATGATCGACAGCAGCAGGCGCTGTTAACCCAGCAACTACGGGCCCGTCCAAATCAGCTTGCAGATCCATTTGGCTTTAATCAGTACAGGCGCTTTAAGAAGTCACCCAAAAAGTAAACCCCTATTAATAATTTATTACGCGAATGTATTTAATTTTAATTATTATCGAATTAGTCGATTTAGTCGTATTCAAATGCATGAAATACATGCGTACAAAAATGCATTTTTTTTGCCAAAAACAGCAATAACGCAAATTCCAAGAGCGTCATGAGACGTTTGTATTAATTTAAGCCACTGGGCTGGGTATAATAATCATTTTGGTATCCACGCCAATGACACAGAGTAATCATAAGAACATAAAACATAACCAATATTCTTATCAAATTGGGTAACATTTGATCCATGACACCAAATTTAACCGAGAAGTGCTCTCTCAATATACCAGTAAGTGAATTTAGTGGTTTATACCCAAGCTGATAAAGCCATCCGTTCGAAAAAAAAGAAGATTTATACACCTTCATGCTAAAAATATTCTGCTAAAAAGGTATTGGAATTGAATGCCCTTCCTCTACAAACTTCAACAATAACCTACTTCTAGCTAGAGGCACCAAGTTGACTCATGTCAGCTCCACAAATTACCCCACCCCCTGTTTTAACTCGTTTCCGTAGGCAAAGAATTATTTTTTTATGAAGGATATACAACGGTCGGGCTCCTCCCCGACTGATTGATATTTAAATACCCTGCACTTTGGGTAAAACAATAAATTTTATTGGTTTAGTTACAAGAACGAAATGGGAGAGTAAGTTTCTAAAACACAATTTCATCATTCACAAACCTAATAAATCAAAGGAGGACCCTCGGTCTTTCCGGCCGACCAGCTTCCTTCCATCGATTTTCTAGGTCTGGTAAAGGCTGCTTGCTGCCAGGATTGCTGTCATCACTTTGGCTTCCGCACCGTCCAAGATTCGAATGAACAAGTTCATCGAACTACCGACCACATAATATATTCGTTGACATTATGAAATCGTTCGACTGGAGATGGCACTGTTCAACCTATTATAAGCACATCAGCACAACATCCCATTTCCTGACGCTTTTACTGTGACAGTTCCATTAACTTTCCTGCTCATGGAATCATATACAGATGGCGTATGCATGATGGACATAATCGTCGTGGCTGGCTGCCGACATTGTGCAGACTCTCTTACAGCCTGCCTTACAGGTAAATCTACACTTTTTTAAAAAAATACTTTCTTGCCTTAAAAGTCAACAATACGAATAGCACACGACACGAATCGAAAGGTGCTCTACGAAATTTTTAACACAATTTTTTATAAAAGAACTGATCCTAGGTACAATATTCGTCTTTATTTTATGAATAAATAAACAAGAGCTACCAAGTTTGTTATTTGAATTCTTTTGCACCTATATCACTCTACCAGAGGAAAAACCAAAAAAAACCCAAAACAATTTAATTAATAACTTCCAGTGGGAGGCTGCTTTTTACCTTTTTTTTTTTTTTTTTGATATATATTTTTATTGGCAATCAACCGAGACAGATGGGTTATGATCCAATATTGATGAGAAAAAATTAATCGCTACACAATAATAAAATTTAGTGTGTTATAGGGCTTAAATTACTAAATACATATTTACACAATATTTACAAAAAACAAAATTTACAAATAGATTCGACTGAATCTACTAAATATCCAAGAGAGCACATGACATCGAGATTATTTTATAGCGTTTTAGATTATATGACGACTTCTGAGGTCACATGGGTGGAGACGTTTCAGGCGTCTTCGCGGTCTATGACCGGCCAGGGCGCAAGCAAGGGAATTCGGGTGGAATCGTAAGCGATCCGCATATCGGTCGCTTAGTTTATTCAACAAGTCACCCACAAATGGAATGCCTAGATCCTTGTGAAGGTTTCGATTACGGACATACCATGGGGCATCAGCAATTTTGCGCAAGGCTTTATTTTGCAAAGTTTGAATTTTTTTATATTTGACTTAGCTGCAGTTCCCCAGACTTGGATGCCATAATACCAAGTTGGCATTATAATGCTCTTATACAGGATGCTTTTATTTTCTAGGGACAGCTTGCTAGTTCTGCCAAGTAGCCACTCCATTTTGCCAAGTTTCGCTCTGCACCATGCTGTTATTATTTTAATGTGCTGTTTCCAGCATAGTTTTTTGTCAAGATGAATGCCAAGGTATGGGTGCGATGATTTAATTGGAATTATCTCTCCATTTAATGTGAGCGCAGGACTTGGGTCTTTCTTTAACGAAAATAAAACGCTGGAAGATTTGTCACCGTTAAGCTGGATATTCCAGCGTTTTGCCCAAATTGCGATAATGTCCAACTGGTTCTGCAAGGCATCAGCAGCCATTTGAACGCTAGAGGAAGACGAAAGTATGGCAGTATCGTCAGCATATGTTGCCGTTATAAGTTCAGAACTGCCCGTCGAGCTCGGCATGTCCATAGTAAAAACGGCGAATAAAAATGGCGAAAGAACGCTTCCTTGCGGCACTCCAGCTTTAATGGTTCGTCGTTCCGAGAGCTCACCTTTCACCATAACTTAGAAAGAGCGATTTCCAAGAAATGATTTTAGGACTTCATAATGGGGAGCAGGAAGGGCGCATTTAAGTTTTTGTAGCAACCCTTCGTGCCACACTCTGTCAAAAGCCTGCTTGACATCCAAGAAAGCTGCCATGCAGTAGCGACGATGCTCGAAGGAGTCTAAGATGTGCTGCACCACTCTGTGAGTTTGTTCAGGGGTGCTGTTTACCAAGTTCCTAATTCGGCTCAAGCATATACTACGCAACTATGATTATTTTGGTAAAAAAAATTTACTGCCCATGCCTAAAAGTATGCCATTGTACCCTGTAGCAATAATTGTATTTAGCTTCTTCTTATTAAATACGAAAGAAATACTAATTAAATTTAATTAGTATGTAACTCTGAGGCTTTAAAATTTAATCCGGAAACACCTACGTATAAGGGACCAAGTCTGAAGTTCGGCTATCCTTGATCTTAAAATATGTTTTAATATAATATATGTGTGAGCAGAGCAAATCTGTGCCGAACACTGATCTAAACGTTCATGCAGATCAATTGGGAAATTTTTATTATGCACATCTGATGAAAAAATTTTGAGATTGTAATTCTTATGGTCTTCAAAATCTAGATGATTCCAAGGTTATGACAAGTATATTGATAGAAAACACTTGTGGGTTGACCGTTGAACTCATTTTATTTTGGGTGGGCGAAAATGGTTACTCGGAACCCCATTCTATTGCACCAATCGTTCAGTGCTGAGAATTTACGCTTGAATTCTTCAGTATCCTTTTAGGCAAAACAATCGTCTTGACAAACGTATTAGCTTTGAGAAACTATTATCATTTTGTAAAGAGTATAAAAAGACTTTAGTTATCACACTAATATATAGTATATATGGTTGCCATTTATATTTTAATAAATTTTGATGACAGTTCTTTTACCATAATCATCATACACAAGAAACAGTCACTAGCCATTAATTAACCTTAAGCTGTCTTTTTAGCTAGATTAGATATATGTATACATTTGTTTGCATTTGGAAAGACATAATAAATTTATAATAGCAGAGGGTAAACTAAAAACTATATAAATATTTAAGATACATATGTAATACTTTTCGTATTCTTTAAAAGCATTCTTAAATTGAATCAAGCAATTAATGGAGCTCTGAAGACATTTTAAATTCATCTAATAACTGTAACCAGTTTGTGGGTTGAATTCCCCATTTCCACGTCCACCGCCTTGAACAGGCGGAATGTATTGGGATCCGGGACCACCAGCGCCTCCACCTCCCCTACCTCCCTGTCCACCGCCACTTCCAAAGCTCGCAGCACCACCTGGGCTACCTCCATGGCCAGCACCACCATATCCTGCACCGCCAGCAGAAGCACCTGCTTGAGCTGCTCCACCGCCAAACCCTGGACCACCTCCACGTCCAGCACCTCCATATCCTGCCCCGCTGCCAGAACCACCTGCACGAGCTGCTCCACCACCAAATCCTGAAGATCCTCCGCCATACCCTGGAGCACTACCAGAGCCACCACCTCGGCCGGCACCATCTCCGAACCCTGAAGCTCCACCAGCAAAACCTGGCCCACCACCTGAACTACCACCTCCTCGACCGGCACCACCGCCAATTCCTTGGCTTCCACCGCCATATCCTGGCCCACCACCTGAACTACCACCTCCTCGACCGGCACCACCACCGATTCCTTGGCTTCCACCTCCATATCCACCACCACCAGGAGCACCACCTCTACCACCACCACCTGCAGCACCTCCTCCTCCTTGACTTGCACCGCTACCGTGACCAAAAGAACCACCAGGTCCCTGAGCTCCTCCTCGCCCTCCACCAAATCCAGGTTCGCCACCACCATATCCACCAGCAGTAGCACCAGCAGACGCACTTGCTCCCGCTTGTCCAGCACCCCCACCATATCCTGGGGCGCCTCCGTGACCACCAGCTCCTCTTCCCGATCCTGCACCTGTGGCACCACCACCATATCCCGATCCTCCACCTCGACCACCGCCACCATAACCTAAAAATAACATACGTTACTTGTATAAACACATTATAGATCAAATACCACAATATTCTCACCTGTTCCACCTCCAGGACCTCCAGCACCCGAACCTCCACTGTAGCCACCACCCGGAAGTGGTGAAATACCTTGCGCTGCCAACGCCTTTGCAATAGCTTCTGGTATAGGTGGAGGTGTTGGCAGTGCTGCACCCGATGGTTGGAAGCCATTCTCATCAGCTGTGTAAGAGATTTCTACTACCTCTCCCTCTGGATTTGTATAAGAATATGAGCCCATTACGGAAGGTATCTCATTTTCCGAGCCCTTATTTTTAACTGTGCCCTCTTCCTGTGCCTTAATGCCATTGCCAGTTTCATAGCTGAAACGATAATTGCCATCGCCGTCGTTCTCATTCACATACGACAAAATGGGTATTACTGGACCAGCTGGCTGAGCTGGAGGCGCAGGGGCCCGTGCGGGTGAACCTCCACTTGGCGCGAAACCCCCACTCGGTGGTCCAATGGGTCTGCCAGGGCCTCCTGCGCCCGAAAAACCACCCAAGCCATTATTTCCGCCTCCAAACACAACACCGCCTCCACCTGGTCCCTGTAGACCCGGTCCACCGCCAGCGCTTGACGCACTTGCCGGCGGAGGCAGATATTTATTGTCCAAACGCGCTGCCTGTGACGGTGTCAGCAACATTACGAGAATCATCGCCGTCGACGTAGCACATTGAAAAACCTGCAAAAGATAATTCCGATAAATCAATGCCACAGGCCTTACAAATTTATGCCAAAAGTTTAGTGATGCGGGGCAGTGACGCAAACATAGAAAACAGAGGTTCATTGTGACATCAAGTGGCATTAGCAAATTAGCATTTGCCATCGCGATGCACGTTTTCTTATGGGGACGCCTTTAAGATAGATAACCTATGAATGGGGCTTAGGGATAGCTATGCAACATTTTCTCAAAGAAGAAAAAGGTAAACCATAGTATTAAAATGACCTTTTACTTTAAAGAGGCTGCGGATTTATGGCATTAGATCATTCATTCATCAGCCAGTCAGTCTACTATGCTTTATAAAGAACATTGAGGCTTTTAATTTATGAATGAAATAATAAATAATACTAGAGTGGTTGATCACGTTTCTTATTGTTTTATTATTGGGGCTGGCATATTAATTTACCAAATATAAAGTCAACTTTTGCACTACCAGCGGCAATATCTTCATCATCATCGCCTTCATCATCATTATGATTACTATTATTACTACAGCATTAATGTTGGGACTGTCACTATGTAGCAGCGAACTCTGATATTTGCTGCTTAGGAGTCTTGTAAGCCAGACGATGTCTCCTATTGTCGGGGAGTTGTTGCCGCAACATGTTGCACAGTCGTGTGAACGTTGCATGTTTCAGCTCTTACCAGCGACTTGACGCATTAGAGGAAGGTTAAGCAGTATACTTAGGAAACTCACTAAATCGACGAACTGAGTGTCAAGTTTAAGTTTGTATTTACTTATGTGGCTCCACAGGTGACAGCTGCAAAGACGTTCAAAAATATTCTCGGTGATGGACTCACAAGTACAAATCGCCAAGAGAGTATTAAGTACATCAATGGGGGCTATCCGATAGACCTCAAATGCAATTAATGCTGAGTTTAATGAATTCTGACATTTAAAGCACATTTGCAACAGCTTTTGAGCCATTGATGCATGTGGCTTAGAGAACAACGCCTGCGCCCAAAGCCAGCCAATGGCTGAATTCCTCTGAACTATTGTTGATTTTTTTTTTTTTTTTTTTTTGGTAGCTTGTTAACAATAGTTCAGAGCATCTGCCGTCAGCTTAGTTCGTGACCATTTTTTACGTGTTCGACAGGGCTTGCAGCCCCAGCAATTGGAAGTGGGTTCAGTAGTAATAGATGCTTTTGTTGTAAACTGGCGCAGCATAAGAGCTTGCTATTTATTATTTTCTTATTTCGTAAGCTTACTGAAAACTTGTTGATTTCTCCAGTAAATAAAATTGATGTAATTTCAAATGGGCAGTAAACTGGGTTACCGAGTAAATTTTGCTAATTTACGGGCTTTCAGATTATGTTGGGGGCGTGTTTGGTAAGACGTTGCAGCCGGCAGCAGCGCAAAGTTCTTGGGCAACTTTGCGTGCTGAATAGATTTTTCATCAATGAATCTCAGATGTTATAATAGTAGTACTTTAATTTATGCGTCTTTGGTAAATCTTTTTTTTTACTGCATTGTGGTTTTATGTAAGAGTATAAGATTTCATGATGCTGCAAATTTTTTTAAGTGAATTGTTTTTTTTTTTGTAAATTTTTTTTTGTTTTTTGCCATTCTGCGTGTTGCTTTTTATTGTAAACTTTTTCAGCTGTATAATATCGCAGGGAATTTCAAGACTTGAAATGAGATTCAGAATATCATTATTTCTCGTCGGAGTATTATATGTACTACCAATCGACACAAATATGTAGGAAATGTAGCAGATGCTTCAACTTTGGCAACACTAAATGCTGTTCTCAATGTTGTACTCATTATGCCAGCCGAAAGCTGCATTCTTTTCATATTGACTATTAAGCTCAAATTCATCTTGACTAACATAATATACAAAGTTTGTGCAAGTTGAAAATATCGCTCTGTAAGAACACGTTGGAAACCCCTAAAGTTGTTTAAAGTATAATATGACCAGGGTGGTTGAAAAATTAGATATAGCCGTCTGTTTGCCCGTATGAACGAAAAGATTTCAGAGATGATAAGAGTTAGAGCAACCAAACTTTCAATTTAGACCCCTTATTATGTCACTAAAAACAAGTTTATTTTTTTTATTATAGTTATGTTACATATAGTTATAGTTATATTGTATAGCTTCCAAAGAGACATTGAATGGAACCTCAAACAAAAAACTATAGTTTCAATCGGAAGTTTTTCAGAGTTCCCTGGCGCACTATCGCACAATGGGCCTGCGTAGCAAGATTTTGGCCTAAAGTCCCCCAGAAGAAAGACAAACTTTGGACAACCGTATGAACGCATTGATCATAAAGATATAGCTCCCATATGAATGGCTCAACTACCAAATCGATTAACTCCACTTTTTGAATTTTGCGAAATTTAAAAGTCAAAGTACTTGGGGGTCATCCATAAACTACGTGACGCTGGACCCCCCACCCCCTGGAGCGTCACGTGGATGATCCCTTGTCGGATGCCAAATTTTCATAATAATAATCTCCAAAAATAAAAATTTACACCACTAAAAGACAAAATGACAAATAAAAGACAAAAGATACTGAATAATAATTAATTTATTTCTCATTTTTCTCAACTGTTTGTTTTATGGAGTTAATCGATTTGGCTTGAGAACCATTCATATACCCATTTCAGAGCATCTCGAAAATCAATCAAAAGCTTTAGAACCTTGTCCGTATGTTTATAAAGATATACTAAATTTGGCAATCAAGAGTTTTTTGGAGTACTAAAGCAATATACCGAATCTGATTGCAATGTGATTGTATAGACTATCTCAAAGTCGCCCGCGCCCGAGTTGAGCGTACGAAATTTTTTTTTAAATATGAAGATAACTTTCGCCATATGTGGATTTAATTCGAACTTCTAGTAAAAGTGGTTACTGTTCAATATCGTTTTTAGTCAGGACATTAAATTAACAGTAGAACTTGCTACGGGTTGTTTTTATGCATAATCTCTTACTCGGTCCAACGAACTTCTTAAATTAATATTGTTCTTGTTTTAGTCTAAGGTCAACTGGCCTGTGTTTTATCCTATTTCAAAGAGTTTACAAACGGACATGGCTAAATAGATTTGAATTGTTTTTCTGTAAAGTGCTATTCATTGCATTCTAGATGTTTATCTGGTAACATAATATATCCACTTATATAGAATACACTTTTTACCAGCCCATTGACTCTTACATTGTTAACCTATTTAAAACAACTTACCTCTCTTTTATTCATTTCTTAATGTTTTAACAATAAGGATATAAGTACGAGAACTTTAAATTTCACGGGATACCACTTCTTAACACGCACATACACGGAACCGTTTATTAATCCATGCGTCAACTGTGCAGGATACTGAATTGAATCTTTGGAGCGCTTTCTACATTTGCTGCAACCGCTTTGCTGTTGCTGCTTGCTGCCTTGTCTAGTGTTTCCAAACTAATGTGCCGGTCGTAGTCCATGTTCTCTAGCTTTTATACAAAAAATATTGTACAATGAGATTGTTTGACTCCAAATGCAATCAAATGGAATGGAATGAAAGAAAACGTTGCCGCTGCTGGAGCTGCTGCAGCGTTTACACTGTTGCAACGAGCGGAGCCAACTTTTGTGCTGAGATTTTGATACTTTATGGCATTTATTGTATGTGTGTGTGTGTGTGTGTGTGTGTGTGTGTTTGTGTTGCGCACAGCTGCCGATAGTGCAACAAAAACAACAATTGCATGCCAAAAGGGAGTCGGGCACGACACAAGAGTCGACTGCAAAAATTTCTGCTTCGTCGTTTACTCAATATACTTACAATGTTGGCTCTCAGCAGAATTCAATCCAAATCTCCAGCCACATCTAAGGTACTCCAGCTGAGCACTAATCTCACTTGTAGTGTGGCCAAATTAACAAGTTCGACTAGGTTTAGAGCTCATAAATCGAAGCTCAAGTGCTTTGATGTTTCAATACTCTGAGCTCTGAGTTAAGATATTGGCGCATCTCCGCCGCAATTAAACGTTCGATTACATGATTGGAAAACAATTTTTATGTGCCGACTAACTGCTAGAATCGTTTGTAATGCATTTTGTGGATTTTACAGCTTCTACCTGGTAAGTTTATACACGGATGTCAGTATTTTTGCTGTTGCTGTATGAAATATTGAAATTTCATTTCAAAACATTGGGTTTTTGTTTGGTTTTTTTTTAGCGCTTTTTTATTGTTTTTATGCTTAATGCTAGAATTGACCTTTTCAAACAGCATGCCCAATCTGGCTTTAACTCGAATGCAATAAATCCTACTGCACCAATATCGCGTCAAGTGGGCCCCTGGCACTTGCAAAATTAGCCCAATGATCAGCGCTTTGACCAGACCCAACCCAATCCAATTTGCAGTGGTCGTCTTTCAATTGTCACGTGCAAAAATTGTAGCTGCTTTCAAAACTTAGTAGGTTATATTCATGTCTGGTAAAATGGACGATGACATTTAAAAAAACAATAAAAAATAAATACTTTTAGCAAAAAAAAAATCAAAGCAAAAGCCGAAACCGAAACCAACACTGATGAGTTGTGTGCATTTGGAAAGGCAAGACGAGCATATTGTATGTGTACCCAACATATTGGTGTATATTATATCTTTGTCATCATGCACTCAAGTACTACAGGCATAGTTATAGGTACAAAATATTCTTTTTGACAAACTCATTCAGATAAAAACTTATGCAAAAAATATTTTTAGGTTTGTTGCATAATTGCTTAAACTTTGTTTTAAACGAAGAATGTCATCATTAATTGCGATTATAATAATAGTAATATAATCGGCCGTGCTCCAGAAAACACATTATCGCTGTCAATATCTTATCATACTCTTTGTTAGCACAGTTCTACACCTTTCGAATGAAATTGACCATGGACCATTTTTGCAAGACATGAGCATTTTTTTACGCAAAACATGAACGTATGCCAAGAATTCGTTTTGAGTAGGGTATGCTATTTTTTGGGTTTTAAAAAATTAAATAATTTGAAAAATTATTAATTAATATCTAACTTGAAATTGGCATAAATAGATTCTAAGAATCTCAAAAAAAAAAAATTCTTTTAATTATTTCAGTTTAAAGGCCCATACGGAATTTATCATTCTGCATATGGGCCTTAAATCACGTAAATTTTTGGACCAATTTGGCCAATAAGATTTGGTTTCACCTGCAACAAAGTGCTATAGTTTGATAAAAAATTCGTTCAAATAAAATATTCGGATAAATAAATTCAAACACCTTTTTTTAAAGCTTCTAACAAGACTTAAAACATTGAGGCCTTTTTCTGAATCTAAAACCGAGTTTTGGTATTTGGTGGTGTATTGATTGCTACGGTTTTGTATGATATCTTAGTATTATCCATCAAACCAAAGTTAATCAGAGGCATAGGTCACAATGCGCCCTTAAAGGTCAAAATTTAGGAATAGTATTTTTTGCTTTTCAAAAAATAGTTCAAAGTCGGTAGGCTTTTTCGAACAAGTACTGTTTTTAACGTCTTTGAATTTTGCAAATTGGCAGCAATCAAATGAACAAATTTCTCAGATCGGCTCTATATTTTGATAGGTATTATATTTAGGTAGGTAGGAAACCAATTTAACTTCAATTTCTTTGACAAAAAATGAATTTCTAAAGTTTTTGTAAAAAAAAGTTTAAAATGTATTTTGGCATCAAATTCTTTCGGAATATGCGAGTAAAAAGGAAACTTCTTGAGAATATTGTTTGAAAATTGGGCGGTCAGCTTTTTTGTATTTAACCCTCAAAATACAGCGTCTGAGTATTTCGAGCAATGACATGTTTATTTCATTTTTTGACTTGTGACATTTTCTATTAAAATAGATATGAGACAAAATTAACTCAGATATTTAGAGATGAAGCCACATTTAAGCCAGTTCAGTTTAAGTGTAATTCCTATAATTAACATTACCAAAAGACAAATAATGATATGTGCAATGCTTTAATCAAATTTTTTGTTAATTTTTGTAAAAACACAAATTAAACTTGATGCGAAAAAAATTGATTTGATTGATTTTAGTTAATTAATTTTTTAAAACTAACATTAATGCTAGATATCACGGTTATTCTACAAATGAAAGTAAATTAGCACGATAATGAGTTAATTTAGTTTTTAGGCTAGTTTTAGGCTGGAGTTCTCAAAACCATATTAGGTGCGCAACAAAGTTCTCGCTGTTTGTCAAAACATGGCTATAGCAGTAAGTGCTCGATTTTGACATATCCAAAACTTCATGAACCAAGCTTAGACATATGGTAAACAAACCGCTATGACACATAAGTGAATTTCTTTTTGCATTATATTCTTTTGGTTGTGCCAAAAAATCATCATTTGCGGGAAGTGTTGATTTTCTTGTTCCGCTCGAAGAAAACGTCAGCTGAAGCGCATCGAGAGCTCCAAAAAGTGTACGGAGATGCTGCTCTAAGCGAAACAACGTGCCGTGATTGGTTCCGTCGCTTCAAAGACGGTGATTTCGATGTTGACGACCGTCCACGTAGAGGAAGACCCAAAACCTTCGAAGACGCTGAATTGAAGGCATTGCTCGCTGAGGATTCGTGCCAAACGCAAGAAGAGCTTGCTTCAGCATTAGGACTTACCCGCCAAGTCATTTCCAAGCGATTACATGCGTTGGGAATGATTCAAAAGCAAGGAACTTGGGTTTCTTATGATTTGAAACCAAGGGACGTTGAGCGTCGTTTTTTCGCCTGTTAACAGGAAGAGTTTTCTTCATGGCATCGTGACGGGTGATGAAAAATGGATTCATTACAGCAACCCCAAGTGGAAAAATATTGGGGATAACCCGGTCATGCTTCCACGCTGTTGGCTCGGTCGAATATTTACGCTGTGAAGGTTATGCTGTGCATATGGTGGGACCTGGTCGGTGTTATTTATTATAAGCTGCTGAAACCGAGCGAAACCATCACTGGTGAACGGTATCGAACTCAATTGATGCTTTAAGCCGAGCACTGCTCGAGAAACGGACACAATTCGAGCAGAGGCTCAAAAAAGTGATTCTACTGAATGACAACGCTCGGCCTCACGTTACCAATCCTGTTAAAATCTACTTGGGAACGCTCAAATGGGAAGTCCTACCCCACCCGCCAAATGCTTGGGTATTGCGCCGTGCGATTATTACTGGTTCCGCTCGCTGGCACATGGTCTGGCTGATCAGCAGTTCCACTGATAAGAAGATATCGCAAAATGGCTTGATTCGTGGATAGCCTCAAAAGAAGAACACTTCTACCGTTAAGGTATTCGAGCTCTGCCAGAAAGATGGGAAAATGGGCAATACTTTGAATGAGTCGTTGGTAACCATTTTTTTTACAATAAAGTTACATTTTCATCAAAAAAGAACTCAGTTGCGCACCTAATATAAAATTCCAGGAATGAAATATTTGGCACCTTAAAGTATGATTTTGAGCTTGTGCACCAGGGCTCACTGAATTTGTTTTTATCAAACGTTATTTAGAATTATAATCTTTCCATCAAATGTATTGCTTTCTCCCGCTCAATATAATGAGCTTTGCATGCCTTTCATAGACTGTTGGGACTGCTAATTGCAATCTTTTACCTACTTACTTTTATGCACTTCTTAATTGATTAAGCCATAGTTTTGTTATCATGTCATCCAACTGCCAGAAATTGCGTTAAGATCCTATGTCATCTCTCTTGTGGTTCATGGTTGGGATTTAATGGCAAAGTTGAACAAACCCACACCCAACCACCACAACCTTCTCAATGGACCTGTGCGAATACAGACATATGTACCTACGTACAAACCTGTTGGATATTATTCATACTTAATTTCAATTCTAATTGTTTGCCAGTAACAACAATATTCGTTGCTCTTCTCCAAAGCAATTCCAATTCAAGTCTTGACAATTATTTGCAAAAAAAAAATAAAAATATAATGACAGTGAACTTGTTGCTATGCGTGATGTTTGTGCATATATTATTTATACGCCGGATTGGGCTTTTAAAGGAAGGCAGCTTAGAATAAAAATCAGCATCTTTGGTGAATCTAATGATAACCACGCCTGCTATTTTCAAATGTAAATGAATTTATTTAATTATCATCTTAATTGATGGATGCTGACGTTTATTGAGTGGCGTTCATGAGTCATTAGTCCGATGTAATAGATTGAGTTTGCCGCTTGTAGTAGAGCTTGCTTTTGGGTTTTTCAACAAACAATTGCATGCTTATGAAATACAGCCGCTTAGTCTGGGAAGATGTGCATGGACCAATATATATATACATGTACATAAATACATATACATATACACAGAAGTGCACACTTACTTAGTTCCTGTTTGCGGTTAGCACCGAATCTATTTTTAGCACAATTGTTCGTATTACTCAATAGCAATTAAATAGTTTGATCACAGCGGCTAACGGAAGTTTGTTTATGTGTATTACGTAGCATACGTAAGTATATATACCTAGTCTATGTACAAGTAGGTCCAATGTTTGTTAACAGATCGGAGCACAACTATAACTACAGTGGATGCCAAAAATGAAGTGACTGTTGGAAAAGTAAATAAATAATGAGATTTTATTTTGGACTTAGACACATATACGTCTATATATACAAAAGATACATATAATGTACAGCAGCTCCAAAACAGGGGCATTTGTTGAAAAAGTCATACAAAATTAAAAATCTTGGAAGTCGAGTTGATTTGTGTATTACGCGGGAGCTAAATGTTGTCAACATTTATTCACCAGTCATCATTTCCATGAATTCTGAGGAAGAATCAAAGACACAGCCAAATCAATTAGTCGAGAGCAACAAAAAGAACTTGCTTATGTATCTAGGTATACACATATTATCAATACATATATGTATATATAAAATAAAAATAGGCACAGAGGGCCGGCGGCTGTCAGCTCTTAATTGTATTGGGGCATTATTCTTATAATTTCGAATAGGTGGCACGGCAACTATTTGACAATATGAACAATATTTTCTGTGACGTATTCCAAAAGTACTGACTGGCCTTGGGCCAAAAATGTGCCCAAAACATATTCCGACATTATTTTGACACAAAGCATTTGTGCTAATTGTTCAGCTGTTCGCTTGACTCACCATCAAAATCGACTGTGCCGGAACCATCGGAATCTATTTCTTCAATCATAATGTCCAATTCCTCATTGGTCAGCTGGTCATCCAATTCACGAAGAATTTCACGCAGGCACGAGGTTGGAATATAGCCATTGCCCTGTTTGTCATACAAACGGAAAGCTTCACGCAATTCCTTTTGCATAGCCTCATCGTCCTCCTCAACAATGAACTTGGCGGCCAACTGCACGAATTCCTCAAATTCAAGGCGACCGGACTCTGAATGCGGCAAAGATATAGAATAAATAAACAAATTCGTATTGGTTTCATAAACTAGAAAAACTTACTGTCCTCATCGACCTCATCGATAAGTTCCTCCAAGATTTTCTTATCGAAGGGCTGACCCATAAGACGCAGAATATCCGCCACCATTTCAGTGGGAATGCTGCCAGTCTTTTGGTGATCAAAGCTGTTGAATGCCTTTTGAAGCACAGCAATTTGCTCAGGGGTCAGATCTTCATCCTGTAATTTTACAATATTCCATATACAATTGATATTGTAAAAATTTAAAAAATGTAAATTGCAATAATTATTGTTTGCTCTATGGCCAACTCACAATGATGTCCATGTTTAAATTTTGGTCTGCTCGTTCTTCACCAGATGGATCACCGCCAACGACTGAAGCCAAATGCCACTGATTTGGTCCAAAAACATACTTCCTTATTGTCTGATAAGCAACTATATCCAAACAACAAAAAAGACACACCTACGCACACATGTATCTCTTACAGATGCACACATACACTCGCACGCAAGTTCTCACAAAGTAATAAGCTAATTTTTGGTTTTCAACAATATTTCATAAACAGCACCAACAACAAAAGAAAACCCCTATACACTCTCACATGGGCACAACAACTATAAACAAACGAAAGATTCAAAAATTTTATTTCAATTTCGAAAATTACTGTAAAACCATTGAGTTTTGGGCAAACCAGAAACAGCAGCCAAAAAGTGCTGTAGATTTTTTTTGTAGTAGTTTGCCAAGCTTAATGTGGAGAAAATAAAAATTATTTGAATGCTACACTGAGAAAATATTGTGTACTCTTTGGGCTAATAAATCTCTGAATGAGCTATCTCAGTATCTTTGTATCTCATCCAATCAAATCTTCACAGCAATATATGAAGCGCCCTGAAAAAGGTGAGAAAGAGATAAATTTAATAAATAGCAATACTTTAGGAATTCTTCAGTTTAAATATTTTTTTATCTTATCATATCATTTTAGAACAAAGTTCTTTTAGACTGAAGTGCCAAGTTTCGATAGAAAAATCGTCACGTAACAGTGTAAGGTGTTCTGTATGTGTATGCGTAAACTTTAAAAGTCGGCTCAAGTCACAGAATCAATTCCCAGTCGAGAAATTTTTTTTTTACATTTTTAATTTTTTTTATTCCTATTTTGATGTTACTTTTTAGTAAGTATACTTAATATATAAATTTATTTAAATTATTATATTTTGTAAATATTTTTATTTTGAATACCATTTATTTGTATGTTGTGTTCTGTTATAATGTGCAACTAATATTTTGAATATATTTATTTTTTTAAATTGATATTTTGTTATTGCAATTTCTAATAAAATATTAAATGATGATGACGACGACAGACGTTATCCGCCCGATTGCCAAAACATTTCGTTTAAGTCGCAAAATTACGAAAAAAAAAAAAACACAAACTGCATATATGAATTCGGGGTTTTAAAGATTTTTTAACTTTTTTTTAAAATCGAATTAACTTGATTGGGAAAGCTGAAAATAATTAGACTGACGCCCACCAAATGAATTTTTGGTAAAATTGGGAAATTGACATAATTGGTTTTAGAATATAATAATTCTGAAAGCATTCACTTTTTCGACTGAATTTTAGGTATTCTTTCCTTAAGGCCCATACGCAGCATGCAAAAATTTCGAACGGAATGACAAAACTTCATATTAAAAAAAAAATCCCACTATTTGGGGATTTTTTTATATGAAGTTTTAACATTTCTAGCAAAATTGTTGGGCCTTTAAAAAAGAAGAATGATATGACAAAAAAGAGCGCAACAATTAAAATCCCCAAGCAAATGCGAGTATGTACATTACTGTTAATGAAAACGAATTCATATTGAAATACATACAGGCCTGTTCTAGATTTCGACTCGTTTTGAAAAGTCATAACGAGTGCATTCCGACAAATGGTGCTCTAGATTTCGACTGAGTTCGAGTCGACTTCAAATCGTTTTCATTTCGAGTGCTATCGATAACCTTTTGTATTGAACTGCTGTGTGATATCGATAAGTTCACATTGTAGAGTTGCCACAAGTTTTCGAACAACTAACTAAATAACTTATTTTTTCTTTCTGCCAACATCTTTCTGAGAGACAAATATTTTTAATTTATTAACTAATTTTGTACAATTTATTTTATATACATATTTTAAGCCATCCATTAATAAAATTATCTTCGAATTAACTTGTGCAACACGACAACACATAACTTTTCGAAGTTCTGTTTTGTCTAAATCCAGAACACCTTACTTTCATTCCACTCGTTTTGGTTTTGCATGTACACACAATTTCCATAGACATTTTTTGTAATAAAAATATTTAATGAAAATTAACCTTGTTTCGTTCAAGTGAGCACATCTAAATTTTCTTAAAGCATTAAAAAATAATATAAAATGAATTTTAGTGGCATTAATGCGTTTATTTAAGTAAACAAAGCAAAATACTTTTCATTTCGACAGCTGCGAGCCAAACTTTTCAAAACGAGTCGACTCTTGTCGGAATCGAAATCTAGAACATGCCTGATAATATGCTCTGTAGGTTTTTTTTTTTCTTAGAATATCAATGCCCCTTATCATTTTATTATAAATGATTATGTTGGAAACCAGAAATGCAAACTGTATAAAAAAGAAAAAAATTTGCAGTTTTTTTTTAAATTTTTTTTACGCAAAACTGTTTTCTTTTAAAACAAAAAAAAACTTACAAAATCAGTCGAGCAAGAATCGTCGTGTAACGAAATACATTTCATTTTATTATATGATATCACTTACTATTTTATTAAACATTTTTTATTTAATTCATATTTTGTGTAAATTTTTTAATAAATTATTTATGCTTCTTAAATATAAAATAAAACTTACATTAATTGTCTTGATAAAGGATCTGAGCAAGGAATTCGTTCTTGACGGGGGGTCTCAGGACACACCCTGGTTGTTATTTTTCTGTATCGGTTTTCGTAAGGAAATTAGCAAAATAAAAGTCAAAAATGGCTAAAAATGTAAGCTTATCTACCTCAAGTAATTTCTCACTATTTTGATAACACTCCAAAAAAAAAACAATGATAATCTCTTAGGAAAGGAAATGTGTTCCAAAACTTATATACAAAAAGTTAACAAATTTATTTTCTAGTGTCTTTCGGCAAGTAAAACGCACACATACAACATTTATAAACGTATGAGTGGGGCAGAGAAACTTAAAATGTATATGTGTAAAATTTTATAAATAAAGAATTTTATAAACGATTAAAAAATTATTATTATTTGCGTTTCAGTTGCTACTAAATTTCTTATAATTGTTCAAATTTAAGCATCAATTAATTTTATGTATAATCGTTTCATGAGTTTGTCTAACAAATATATATACATTTATTTCTATAAGTAAGACTTGTGTGTGTGTGTGTATGTATGTTCGTACAGATAATTTATCTAGCAACTAATCGGTCAAGTTGTTTATAGAATAGAGCGCCAGGATGATATAACTATAAATTTATTTTGACGTAGTGACCATTTGTTAAGTCAAAACGTTGTCGCAAAAGACTCAATTAACTCAATGTGCTTATTAATACTCGGGCAGTCTAAAAAGTAATCATGTTTCTGAGACAGTTCTTAATTTTTCCATCGTTTTGGAAAAATGTACTCTGGAGGCCGGCCACCTGAAGCTGTCATAACATATTTAACTGCATTCCATTGCACAGTGATTCCGTCGCATCGATGCCAAAAGCTTCCATCGTAGGATAGACAGCACTGGCGTCGCTATGACATTTCGACATGACAATGGAAATTAGTTTTCGATTACATTTTGTCAATATTTTCTTGTTGAATTTCCAACGCAATTAGCAGCTATGCGCATTAAAAAACTATAACAATCAGCCGCTCTACCGGCGAACAAAAACGATTTTGACATTTGCTACAAATCACCAATATTGGAGAAGATATTTATTGAAAACGATTCTTTGCCATTAGTATGAACTTGTCATTGGTAAGGTTTTGTGCCGCAACGAAGATGCATCATTACAATAAAATGGTATGAATGTAAGTTTAACTATATATAGTTACTTTATACATACATTAGTAGGCAAAATGTTCTATTATTCCGGTACCCCAAATATTTTCGGCAAAAATAAAAATCATAGCAAAATTGCTCATTAATAAAAAGATAGCGTACGTTTAAGTCGGCCGCAGTCGACTTTTGGATACCTTGTACCACCACATTGCAATTAAATCCCGTATGTTGCTTCACCACATTGCAATTAAATCCCGTATGTTGCTTCAGAACTTTAAAAAAAAATGTATTTCCAAAATTTGGTTTCAATATCTTCATTAACACACGAATCAAAACGAATTTTGCACAAACATTTTTTTTACCGATGAAGTCAACCGATTTGTATCGAATTTGCTACAGTGCTTGGGAACATAAAAAACTTTCGAATGTGAGGTTTGACTACGATATGTTCATAAACGAACGAAATACAACCAATTTTGTACAAAAAACATTTTTTTGGCCGCTTGGTCGGTCCTATGGGAGCTATTTGATATACATAGTCAATCGATTTTGATCAAATTTGGTACAGTACCTGGGACCTATAAAAAACTTCCGAGCGCCAAATTTAGTTACGATATCTTTATAAACAAACGAAACATACCAAATTTTGTACAAAAATCGAATTTTTGTCCGATCGGTCCTATTGGGGATATATGATATAGGCAACCGATTTTGATCAAATTTGATTTAGTGCTTGGGTACTCTAAAAAACTGCTGAATGCCAACTTTGGTAATGATACCTTCATAAACAAACATCGAATGTTATTTAAAAAAAATTTGTTTGCCCGATTGGTCCTATGGGTCGTATATGCTATAGTCAACCGATATTGATCAAATTTGGTACAGTGTTGATCTCTAAAAAACTTCCGAATGCAAAATTTGCAATACCTTTATAAACAAACGAATTATCCATCTAAAACTTTTGGTATTTTTCGAGGTCCTCTGAAACACCCCTATGGGAGCTATAAATGTAACCCCGATATCAAAAAAATAAAATAAACTTGTCTCCTATAGAAAAATACCTAAGGGATCTAATCTGAATGTTTGGTTGCTCTAGCTCTTACCATCTCTGAGATCTAGGCGTTCATACGGACAGACAGACAGACGGACATGGGTATATCGACTTCTCTAGTCACCCTGATCATGATTTAGGTAACTTTGGGGGATCTCCGACGACTCCTTCTGTATGTTTGCACAAACTTAATATATTCTTTGTGCCATACGGTACAGGGTACCGTAGGCACGTCATTTTAAATCCAATGAACTCTGTAAAAATTAGTGCATGTGATAGGGATATCATGGACGAGAAGTATCGAAATTAGTATAGAAAGACTTACGTGAGGTTGACGTGTAAGGCATGCAGGAGCAGAGCCCCTAGGTTTTTCGTTTTTATTGTTTTTTTTTCACCAAATAAGCGATTCACTGATAAGTGATTCTTCTCAACATTGTCTCCGTTTAGCTCGATGCACAATTATTCTTTCCAAATAATAGATGTTTTCTTCATTAGACCCTAAACTCTAGGGGCTATCGGGTGATGAAACATCAATTCATAGTCAATCTTATCGAATTGCCGGCGGACTCAGCCACCGATAGTCTAGTAGCATTCAATGGATTTTATCGTGGTAGTCATACACTACAATTTGTATATAATTGAAAAAAAATGTGCAGAGTCCTTGAAGTACTTATTAAGACTTTTCAATGCTGTCACACGGAAATGAAATGACGCAGCTTGTAAATTAAAAATGTCGGAAATCGGATAAGCTGGTTCGGCGATAAGCAATAAGAAAACTAAAACTCATCAAAATAATTGTTTATTTATCCGACCACGTTGAAGCAAAGAGGAGAGTTATGTGTTTGATAAATGTGTCAGTCTTAATCAATTTTTGTACGATGTTAACTGGTGCTCTTTGTTGTGTACTGAGGACTTTGATTTTGGATTTCTCTCGTCCGTCCAATTTTGGAATAATGTTCCTGCGCAATTTCTCTTTTTGCATTTCGTGGCTTAAGCTGCGATCCAAATATCCGGCTGCCGCCTTCTTCTCACAGACTTCATCTCATAAAGTTGCTTTCCTTGACCAAATCTCAGCATTCTCCATTTCAATAAACTTCTTAATAAAGTTACTTTTGTCGTAATTTGGTACAGTACTTCCAATAACTTCCAAACTGCCAGATAAAATAAATTATTCCCTTCTTTTAAGGTGCTATAAATTGCCTTAATGCCAAAACAGAAAAAATAAAATGAACGTGTTTCGCGTGAAATAATAAGCGGTGTAAGGTTAACTAATCATATCAAAAATCTAGGTACTAATACAGACGGACATGTCTATACCTACTGCTTCTCTCCTTCCGACGTCTCCTTCCTTATGTTACATATAATACCATTTCGATTTGCATAAGCTATGTATTGTATATCCTTGTAGTATAAGAAGTATCAATTGTGTGTCTCTCCAAGGTGGCTGTTTTTCGGTGATCAAAAGAGATAATTTTCGACATATATCCATAAAGTTAGATAAAGATAAAATAAAGAAATCAGATAAAAAAAAAGCTGAAACCTAAAGAAAAAAAGTAAAAAACAAACAAGAAGATGAGGCCTAGGTTTTTAACTCTTTTCACGAAATCCTTATCATGACCTAGGTCCATTTGAAACTGTGGAATTTTGATAGGTTACAGGGTGTTTTAAAGTCGACGTGTAACAGGCCCGACGCACCTGTTCCTTTTAACGTTTAACTTATTTACGAAAATACTTAGCATACTTTTAGGCAGGAAACTTTTGAAGCACTGATAGTACTGATGGCTGATGGCAAAAATAGAGACACTAAGTTTTCCCAAAAGATGCGCAGAATTTCTTAGTTTTTAGCCATTCTGTTAAATGTTGTATGTGCATTAATGTGCTAAAGCTCACAACAAAATTTTATTCCCAATTAACTACTTCAAATTTTAAAAAACGTTGGTACAAATGGTTGACCTGACTGAATAACTGATTCATTCATTAATTCACTGATTGGCAATTAACGCACAATCCGAATGCTAAAAGCTAGAGATTTTTTATTTCATCAAATCGTCGTAGAACTTGACACATGAGCTACTGGGGACTAAAGAAAACTCTTTTCATAGTTTTTGATTATTTGAACCCAAAGAAAATTAAATTCCTTGGTATAAGATAAGCTTCAAACAAACTAGTAGAAGTCTCTTATCTAGACGGTAATACAAAAGAGGCTGAGTAGAGTCTTTTCATAAAAGGTCAGTAGATATCAAAGGCCTTATCTTATTTATCTATTTTAGAAAATATCTCCAAAGTAGCTCTTTTTAAACCTTCTTGATCAAACAATTTACCAAGCTTTTCTGGGGAAGACACCTACAATAGCTTTAGACGGTTTTTAGATACTTTGCTTATTTTCTAAAGAACCAAATTGTAAACACAAAACAAAGTGATATAAAAATGTATTTATGTTACTTTTTTTTTGTAAAAAAATATATTGGCCACTGCGATTAGGATTAATTTTGCAAGAAAAATTTACTGAGAGAAAAAAATTAAAGCTTGACCGGCACACAAACCAATAATTGAGCAAAAGCTATCAGACGAATCAGCTTGAAGTTAATGGAAATAGCCATCAAAGTTACCGTCGCGCCCAATCCGGTTCAGCTTTATCCAATAATAAAGTATACAAATGCTTATGTATGTACATATATTTATACTATTTGAATTTTGGAGATTCACACCAATCAAGGTGGTCTATACAAAGAGTCAGACTTGAAACGAAAATGCCTACAAAACTCAACGTTAAGATACATATTAAATTGGAAACCCATAGATACTGAATATTTTATACTCTTTGTTAGTAAAATTTGACAATACAGGAAAGTTGAGCAATCGAAATTCTTTGCAGTTGACGATATTTAATATTTTCTTAGTTTTTCCAGTGCTCTTGGCTTAATTGCTTCCAGAAGGAGAAAGTAGTTCAAAAGTTATACATACCTAGGAAAAAAAGAATATACATATTCCACTCCCTTCTGCACTATGCATTCATCAAAATAAAATAAAAATAATAATAATAATAATAATATACATCGCCTGCTCTAGTGCATGAATAATATATTTGATAACATTAAACTTCCCGCTCCACATAAGTCCGAATGCAAGAGGGCAAAAACCCCATCAAAAATGACTTTCAACTCAAAACCAACCCAAACGAAAGTAAAAACAAGGTCACTTTCCCTGTATCTGGCATTGCGATGCGATGGCCAAGTTCATTGTACCGCACTGCTCGCCAGACGGGCTCAAAAAGTCGGTCAACAGAAGCCAGAGCAAACATAACCTAGTTATACCCAAGCGTCTAACTGCGGTTTCTTGAATATTATTTCGCGTGCATGAGATTTGTGAAAAAAAAAACCTCAGGCGATGAAAACAACAACAACAACATCTTTGTGTGCGCACCAAAGATCATATCAATTTTATTTTATTTTAAATAGTTGTCTAATTTTGAGATTTTGCTTGCTGTTTGTCTTTATTTGGTTGGCAGCGTTCGGGTATTAATCGATGAGAAACTAGTTTTTACTACAAAACTCCGTCGACTGATTAATTTGTTTATTGCTGAATTCATTTAATTTGCATTATATTTGCAAATAAGCAAGGAATATCTTAATAATGAATACTCGTTTGGACATCTTAAATAAATGAGCATATACATAGTGCCCATATTTACTATAATCTAGTATATTATTACCTCTGGCCCACCACACGGAAGATTCAGGCTACATATTAAATTTTTCATAATCATAAAAATATTCTATCTTAACAATGATCAAAATTTATACATATTCATAAACAAACAAATTTTGCACTCAAGCCGGGCATCATGGGCGTATACTTGGTTAGCTTTTGACGTAAGAATTTAAAAAAGATGACAAAAAAAAAAGTATGTATGAGTACGTGTATAAGCTGTCTGAGCGCCCATAACAATGAATTTCATCAGCTTCCCGGCTAAACTGGCTCCTCTAGAGGCAATCCAGTGGCAAAACTATATGCACGACTTGGCCAAAATTCAATTTGTTGTTTTCATAAAAAAAAAAATAAAATACAAAATTACACATAAACCAGCTATATGTTCATACTTATGTGTTAATTGATCAAATGAACAGGAAGATATTTGTATTCAACATACATGCATACATACATACATATATGGTTTATATGCTAAATCTTTATCGATAAAGTTTTTGCAATCATTGATAGCATAGGTAAACTATAACGTGTTTTAAACACACTTTGGTCAATGATGAATTTAAATCGACAATTCAACTTTTGCGGTTTTTTAAGTCCCTGGTCAGAACCCATTGAGATCGATCGAAACTGATCCAAGCCTTATAAAGTGTTAACGACAGACAGATCATTTAATGAAATAAAGACTATAAATATTGTTCAATATTTCTTCGGTTATATTACCAATTTAAATTTAAATCTTTTTCTTTAGTTTAAAAAAAAAAAAAAAACGAGGCGTCAGAAACACTTGCTTTAATTCGATGAAACTTAAATACCCTAACTCCTAGTTATTTAAATTATTTGCTATCACGAAACTCTTGGAAAAATGTTCTAAGAATAACACGTTTTTTTTAATATTTTTGTTAAATTTCTTCCTTTAGACCTTTGGACACTCTAGACTCTAAGTTGTAAAGTCTTGAGTCATACATTGTCATGTACGTATTTAAAATAATTTGTTAAATCGATAAATTGATTGAAGGCTTTTTAGAAGGTACCAAATACAATACAATACAATAAAATTGGCTATCAACTATAGGTCTCTGTTCTCTTTGAACAGTTGTTAATAGAGATGAGCGTGGGCTCCACCTAGGGGTACTGCAAAAAAAAATCAAGACAAGGGTATCATTATTATAAAGGGTGTTTTTTTTAGAGTTACGCAAGCTTAAATCATAATAAAACAAAGAAACATATTTTTAATATAAATCAAACGTGCTTTATTGAATGGAAAATTGTATGACATTAATGTTTAAATATGATTTGGTTTTTCGATAAAAGCTTGTGAATTATCCTCACTCCAAATGCGCCAATTCTGCTTATTCAACCAAAAATGGGCTTCATCGGAGAACAAAATTTTATTATTTTGATAAAAAATTTCAACAATTTACAAGCGTTGCTCTGCTGTAAGTTTAAAGTCTATCCATTATGAAATGTCAAACCAAATTCAACAAAAAGCTACTATCAGCTGTTAAATGGGTTGTCAGATAAAGCAGTGCCGCCAACTCAAAGTTGTGAACCTCTTAAAAAAAAACACGCTGTACAACACAAAAATCCACCGCCAAAACTTTGTACAATTATGTCGATTTTCAAGATTCGATAAAAACTTGAAAAAATAGTTAATAATGAAATTTTTCCAGAGCCCTGAAATGGATACAAAAAATTTTTTTCAAAAACACTTGGATTTATTGATTGAAATCAAAAAACCCCATACAAAGAAATCCCTAATCTGGTCGGCCAATTTAAATTTCGACAACGCATTGTAAGGCGATTATCGAGGAACCCTTGTAAGGCAACCAAATGGCAACGCGCAATGTGTCAAGTTGCATCGTCTGGTTGGTAATGGACATCATCCAAGTCGATTGCATTGGCTCCTCTTGATATTCATGAGATTCCTCGTTGTCCCATGAAATCAGCTTCATCGCTGAAGTCGATTTTCATTGAATCCATCGTGATAAATGTCACACTTTTAATTTTAAGATGGCGTATTCCCTGCGCCTGTATAGGACCACCCTACATTATATATAAATTTTAGATGATTTCATTTTTTGACTTTTTTCTTGGTACTTTTCATTGAAAAAAATCGAAAAAAAAGTATGTTTTTATCAGAAAGCTACCACTTACTTACACATTTACATTAGGAAAAGTCAAATTTATGGTGAAAATATTTGGTGTCGCCAATTAAAAGAACACTAAACTTACTCAGTATTACGAAAGTTCATGTGAGACTAATAAATCGAACCCTTCCCCCCCTTTTTTTTCCCTTAAATTTTTTTTTTTTTTTTTTTTTTTATTTTTTTTTTTTTTAATTTAATTTTTTTTAATATTATTTTTTTTTTTTTTTTTTTTTTTTTTTTTTTTTTTTTTTTTTTTTTTTTTTTTTTTTTTTTTTTTTTTTTTTTTTTTTTTATTTTATTTTTTTTTAAATATTTATAAAAATTATTTTTTTTTTTTTTTTTTTTTTTTTTTTTTTTTTTTTTTTTTTTTTTTTTTTTTTTTTTTTTTTTTTTTTTTTTTTTTTTTTTTTATTTTTTTTTTTTTTCCTTTCAATTTTAATTTTTTTTTTTTTTTTTTTTTTTTTTTTTTTTATTATTTTTTTTTTTTTTTTTTTTTTTTTTTTTTTTTTTTTTATTTTAAAATTTTTTTTTTTTTTATTTTTTTTTTTTTTTTTATTTTAAATATTTTTTTTTTTTTTTTTTTTTTTTTTTTTTTTAATAATTTTTTTTTTTTTTTTTTTTTTTTTTTTTTTTTAATATTTTTTTTTTTTCTTTTTATAAAAAAAAATTAAAGAAAGTGGTTTTTTTTTTTTTTTTTTTTTTTTTTTCCCGTTTTTGAAAAAAATAGTTTGCGATTATGGCAGGCGCGGTTATGTCAGGTAGCCAATCGAACAATGTTGATATTTTGTCATAATAACACACAGCACTTAACCATATAAAAACAGAGATGCATGCAAAGCCAGTGTACATTTGGAAGATACATAGTAATTAATTATTAATGTTGACGGTGTCTTATACTCGTATTGATTTCAAATTTTAAGGTAGACATAAAAAATATATGGTAGACACAAACATAGGTTAATTTTTGTATCGCATTAAATACAGCTTAGAAACACTAATGAAAACAAGAGTTAAACAAAATCATTAAATTAAAGATCTATTTATGTATGTACGCACCGTTTGAGCACGGCATCAAGTTAGATTTTTATAAACATAAAAAGATTCAGTGAACCGGTTCTTCAGTTATTGATCGAATAAAAAAAAAATACCTTATCAGCGACAGAATTGTAAAGCGGATTCGCTTCATTTCGGGGGCGCCAGCCCAAAGTAATGCGAAAAGTATGCATAGAAATCTGTATAAAAACCAAAGCATATCTCTGAACCATCAGTAGTATTTTGGCAACTCGCTTAAACACAACGACACTAAAATGAAATTCTTCGTAAGCATACCATCATTGGATTACAATTAAGTAAAGGTTTAACGCATTCTTTTCTTTACCTTCACTGGAACAGATCGCCTTTGCTTGCCTTCTGGCCGTGGCTTATGCCAACGAGGATGCCAACGTGCTTCGCAGCGAATCTGAGGTCAATGTAAACGACTTCAAATATGCTTTGGAGCTGGACAACTCCGTGAAAATTCATCAGCAGGGTCAGCTGAAGGGTGAGGATACATGGGAAGTGCAGGGTGACCATTCCTGGAGCTCACCAGATGGTGTGCCCGTTTCGGTTCAGTATATTGCCAACGAGAACGGTTTCCAAGTTCTGTCTGCCAACCCACCTCTGCCCACTTCACCTCCAATTCCAGAGGCCATCCAGAGGGCTTTGGAATACATTGCGGCCCACCCAGCCAAGGAATAAATATTTCACTTTTAAATTGTTGAAATAAAAGAATTCTAAGTCATTAGGATAAAAAAATAACTTGTTTTTGAATACGACGAAGAGGGATGTAATAGACGGGTTCACTAACTTAAACCATGAAAAATAAGTCAGCCTACAAATGGGTAAACCTACGATATACCGAAGATCCACACATCTAGAGGTCAGCACGGATCATGCGAGAGAATTTCGCCGTGGCAGTAAACCTCCGTTTGGGGACTCTAGAGACGCCTAGCAAAACAGCCTGTGGGTGGGTTTGACAGGGCAACTACCACTATCCTTCTCGTACCTACTCTACCAATTACATAAACAAAGAATAGTCCCCCTACCAAAGAACACAATAGAAAAGAAAAAAAAACTGAAGAAACTGATGAATCCAGGCAGTACTGTTCGATGACGTTCCAGTACTGTGTCTTTACCCACCCTACCAATGAGCTTAGCTTGTGCCGTCATTAAGCTCCCGTACGCAGTTTACCCGTTCATCAAATTAAGGAAACATAATTATTTTTTTTTACTCCATAATATGATCTAGTTTATTCACGTGAAATTCATAATATTGCTAAGAAATCTACGAGACTTTTTACTCATTAAACTTAAACTTCATTTATTTTATATTTAGTTTCTTCACTTTAAATTACATGGTTAGAATGCTCAAAATTTAATTAATTACAAAAAAAACCGGAAGAGTTCATAATGGTATTAACCTCTAGGTGTGCATATATATACACCGTAAAGTATCTAAGCTTAAAGTAGATTAAGTACCTACAATAATGTAAAAGGCGCGAACAAAATACAAGTGTGCTCAATAATTATTGCCTGCAGTGTAGCAACCGAAAAAAAATTATTTACTGCGAACGTTTTGTTCTTTTCTTTAACTATGTTAATGCGAATTTTCACGCGTAGCTCTTTATGCACATAAAAAAAATTAAAAATATAAGTATTGAATATAAATTTCTCCCCCAAAACTCACCCTTTTCCAGCTGCAACGACGAAGGCCTTCCCGCGCAGACGGAGATTGTTTCAAGTGATTTATTTTTCTTTTAATTTTTTTTTTTTTGTTTTTTGCTCATTACAGGGACTCAAATTATAACCAAAAAGGGACAACTATCCAAAATGAATCAATTAAATTTCGGTGTTTTAATCAAATTTTTCAGGTAATAATAGTTATTTAATTTTAATTATTACAAAGAACCTTTGCATAAGCAGTCAGTTTCAGACTGTTGAAAATAGTTTATCAAGAAGACTTTGAAATCTTACTTTGCTTTTTGGCATTCGTTCATCAACAAAATCGGATGCTTTTGGAAGATATTTAAGTTTATTTTTTAGATGACATTGAGTGAAATAATATCCAGTGCGACTTCAATAACTACTATCAATAATTTTCATTTTAATTTCATGGATTTATTAAAGCGTGAAGTTGTGATTAAATCTGTTTAAAAACTGTCTCCATTCCAACATGACAGCTATTTAAGGAAAAGGAGGATATAATTTCTCAAAATATAGTACAGTGAAACCTGGTTAATTGGAACCTGGATAAGTGAGAAACCTCTATTATTGAGAGTTGCAATGAGGTCCCGGTTCTTTTCCATTAAATTACCTCTGTTAATGGGACTTTTTGAATCTGGTTAAAGAGATTTGAATTCTAAGACTTTTTCGATGTCTACCTCTATAATTAAGACTCTGTAGCTCAATTAATTACCTGTATAAGTGAGACAAATTAATGAGGTTTTAACAACAACAACAAGAGCCGAAGCCACGCACCATCAACTGCGTGTCTGTTGCTTAGCAACGTAAAAAATGTGAGTGTACATATTTTATGTTTCTTTGCATCAGTGGTCGGCACAAAATATGTACACTCACATTTTCTACGTTGCTAAGCAACAGACATACAGTTGATGTTCCGTGGCTTCGGCTCTTGTCGAGCAACGTCAGCGTCTTAATACGTCGATTTGTTTTTCACATCTCAGGTTTTGACCTAAAAGCAAGGGAATAAAAGTGTACAAAATGTCCGAACCTAAATATATAACGTAATCAATATCTGAAAAATTAAGACTTCTATCAGATTATGATTGTGGAAAGTCGCGTGGCGAACTGTGTAAGGAGAATAACATACCAAAGTCAACCCTGTATAGAATTAGTCTTAAAAATGTAATACAGTCGAGGCGGTGCTCGACAGTGTAATACCCTGTACCTTTTTTCTCCAAAAAAGATTTATTCCTTACTAAGAATTTCCAATTGGAACATTTTTTTGATGGTGCAAACGATATTGATACCTATAACTTCCGCAAATTTTAACCGATTTTGATGAAAATCGAAATTTACGTCAAAGGAGTTATTTAAAGTATATGGGGTAAGTTTCAAGGGGATATGTTAAAGGGTGTGGGAGAAAACACGGTAAATCGATTGAGGGGGGTGGGGGGCTGCATTGACAAAATTTGGATGTGGATTTGTTCATTAGAGGCACATGAATCAGCTTACCAAAATTGGTGGTTCTAGGTCATTTGTTACTATTATTGCGTAGAGTCAAATATTGACGCAGTTTATAGGCAAGGGGAGGTGAAATTTTTAAATTTTAGACTATAACTTTTGTTATAATTGTCCGATTTTGTTTATTTTTGACACACAGATGCATGTAACCACAACGCATTGCTCTGTTAAGTTTCAGATTAAAATATTAAGTGGTTTAGCTAAAAACCGCGAAACTCTGCTACGGGGGAACGGGGAAAGATATTGACATGATTCAACAAACTTGATCTTTTGAGGAAATATGCGCATCAGCTGGTAAAGTTTCGTATCTCTAGCTCTTATAGTCTCCGAGATCTAGGTGTTCATACAGACGGACAGACGGACAGACGGACGGACGGACAGACGGACAGACGGACATGGCTCAATCGCTACCCGAGGTTATGATAAGCATTTTGGTATAAAGGACTTGGGGTCTGCCACGCCTCCTTCTTGCCGTTACATACATTGCACAAATCTAGTATACCCTTTGTACCTACAGGTACAGGGTATAAAAACAACGAGAAAATTCGGTCTCAGTGTATTGATGGAAAAGGAAACAAACGAATACGAGCAGCAGAATATCCTGAAGTTGAAAAGTGTCTCTGTACATGGATACAGAAGGTACGGAATAATAACATTCCAATAAGCGGACCAATGATAAAAGAGAAAGCTCAAGAATTTGCAAGTAAGCTCCATATTGATAATTTTTGTGGCAGTAATGGGTGGTTGGAGGGATTTAAGAAAAGAAACGATATCGCATTCAAAAATGTTTGTGGCGAGAGCAATTCTGTGGACAATAACAAATGTAATGAGTGGATTAAAAACCTTCCAGCTTTATTACACGATTATTCCCCCGATGACGTATTCAACGCCGATGAAGCGGGCTTATTCTACAAGTGTCTACCGGATAAAACATTTACGTTCAAAGGTCAGCCTTGCCATGGTGGTAAATTTAGTAAAGATCGAGTCACTGTACCTTTAAGTGCGAATATGTCTGGAACTGGAAAACTGCCACTTCTTTTAATTGGAAAATCTAAGGGACCAAGATGTTTCAAGAGTATTAAAACGTTGCCTGTTAATTATCAAACAATAAAAAGGCCTGGATAACTTCTGAATTATTTGCAGATTGGTTAAAAAAAGTGAACGCCGATATGAAGGAAAAATCATTATGTTTGTCGACAACTGCACAGCTCACAACAATATGCCCAAATTAGACTATGTTACATTATTGTACTTACCCGCCAATACCACAAGTAAATTGCAGCCCATGAAACAGGGTATTATCAACAACTTTAGGGTTTATTACAGGAAGGAAGTTGTTCAGTATGCGCTGAAATCTATAGAAGAGGATAAAAGCCCAGAAATCAACATCCTCCAGGCCATGAGGTTTACAAGAAAAGCTTGGTTTTCTGTTAGCAAAACCACAATAAGTAATTGATTCAAAAAAGCTGGATTCAAAGTGAAGAATGTATCTGATCCTGAGAGCCTACAAGAGGAGCTAGAGATCTGTGCGACGTTTCCAGAATGGGATAGAATATTTACCACATGTAGGAATGACTTCAATGAGCGGCAGGCGACTTTTCATGATTGCGTTTCTATGGATGATAATGTACTCATTTCAGAAGAGCTCAATGATGATGACATAGTTGCTATGTATTCTTCTTTGAACACAGAAGAAGACTGTGAAGAGACTCCAGTAAAAATTTCAAAGCGTGAGGCAATGGAAGCTTTAGAAACTTTACACAAGTATTTCGAAATGTCAAATATTGATAATTCTATTATTTTTGATCAAATTTATTCTATCGAGAAACAGGTTTCAGCAACTAGCAATCAAGTTCAAACAAACATAACCGATTACTTTAAGTCATAAACTTTACTGTATTATTTTTTTTTCGACGCAATACATTATGTATGTACATTTATACTTAAATTAAATTCATAACACCAAAAATACGCATTTTTATTAACATTTCCACCTCTAAAAATGGAATAACGGCACATTTCGACCTCTGTAAGCGGGGGCCTCTGTAAATGAGACAACTATCATTTTATACCTGCTTAATCGGAAAACTGGATTATTGGAAACCCTCAATAATTGGTACATATGTCTTGGTCCCTTGAGATCCCAATCAACCAAGTTTCACAGATTCTAATTAAAAAATGAAAAAAATAATGGTATTTAAGTTATCATAGAACAAAAGCAGTGCGATCTGATAATACAAAATATGTTAGGGAGTATGTGAGCAATCAGTGCAACTCTTTCCAAAAGCTTAATTCGATATCCACAAGGAGGTGCATTATCTCCCCTGCTTTGGTCTCTCGTGATGAGATGACCTGGCTATCATAGTGATGGATAAATTTAAGAACACAATCACAGAGATGATAGAAAATGCTCTGCGAATAATTCTGACCTGGTGTCTAAGCGAAGGGCTTAGCATCAACCCCCACAAAGCTGTGATTGTTCCCTTCACGAAGACATATAACATGAAGTTTTGGAACCTCGTTATAAATAACACTGTGGTGGAGTATTCAGACCAGATTAATCATCTAGGAGTGGTCCTAGACAAACGACTCAACTGGAACTCCTACTTAGATCAAGTGCTTTCCAAATCTACTCGAGCTCTGTGGGCTTGTAGGAAATTCTTCGGCAACACATGGGGCTTTAGCCCTTACATTATAGAATAATGGATATACCGTATGATGGTACGGCCTATCGTCACATATGCAGCCCTTGTGTGGTGGCCCAAGACGCAGCAAAGAGTGGCCATCAAGAAGTGCAGCAAGCTTCAAAGACTGGTAAGCCTACCCTCTCGGGAGCTATTCGTACCAGCTATGCGTAACAGCTGGACTAACACCCCTGCCCATTTTTATCAAAAAGTCAACCATGCAGAGTCTAGTTCGTATCCAGATCACATCTGGACTCTTAGTAATTGTCACTGGTCATGCCGCACTTATAAGTTCCCTTCCTGATGTATCGAACTGCTCTAGATCTGATCTTGTTGTGGAATTAGTTCACAACAAAAAATTTAGATCTCTTTTCCCAAGTCGAGAGACTTGGGCTGAAGGCAGCCCCTGTAGAAAACTCTTGGGGTCCAAATCTGAACAGGGTGTAAATGGGTGTGCAGAATCTCTATTGCAATAGGTATTTGGCCCAGCGTCTTTCAAGCAGAGATTCATGCCATAGAGATTTGCGCCTATAGCATCCTATAAGGGAACTAGGGGGCAAACATTTTCATTTATTCAGATGGCCAAGCTGCTATCAGGAAACTATCA
Source organism: Chymomyza costata (assembly GCA_018150985.1). NCBI lineage: Eukaryota > Metazoa > Arthropoda > Insecta > Diptera > Drosophilidae > Chymomyza > Chymomyza costata. The sequence continues at coordinate 149,623 of JAECWU010000190.1, read as the reverse complement.
TCATGGAGCATCCCCTCCAGAAGGGCTAAAGAATGCCATTATTACCTCCAACTCCTGTCTTCCCTAAACAGAGTCGTCCTATGTTGGGTACCTGAACACTCAGGAGCCTTTCTGTTGTATTGGTTGGTTCACAATCAAGGCCATGGTAAATAAATAAGCTGCAGGAGAACATAGAAGACCCCTGGGTATGATCAAGACAAAAGGTATTGGCAGAGCGGACCTAAAACTCCTGGTTGCATACCTATCTAGGCACCACACTGTAAGCTACCATCTACAGAAAATGGGCCCATCGGATTCTTTAAAATGCAGACAGACTCTATCTCGATGAAAATGAAACCACCAGACATATTCTGTATGACTGCTCAGCGGCTGGTGTGGGACAGGGCCTGTCACATGGGAAAGGAAAGGATCAGTCCTTTTCATCTTAGTTAAACACCAACAAAAGACCTACTACTAGGTGTACCTTCGCTTCACCTTGGTCATATCCGTAACAAAATGGTTTGCTGAAACGCAAAATGAAATTGAAAGATTTTTCTAAGAAATTGATTTGATATATTGGGCTAAAATCGCAACATAACATTACAATAAAAATTAAAAATTTGTTGTATTTTTATACCTTTTTTTTTTAAGCACTATAGCTTATCTTCACAAAGGTTTTTGGCATGTTTACGAAGCATTTTTCTTAATTAAGCCCTGTTTTCATCAACTAGTTTTATTAAGATGACTTTTATGTTGTGAACAGAAATTGATTCGAAACTGATTTAAATCTAGCAAATTGACGTCGACTTGATAACCGGAACCTGTTTTTACGTAGAAATCATAAAATTAGTTATATTTAAATTTTATTCACAAAAATATGACCGTGCACCGAAGACTACATGCCCTACAATGCAACCGCAATAAAACACTTATGTACATCTTTTAATCATTTAATTATCATTGTTATATTATATCTTTAAAAATTAGAATTATAAATAAGAATTTTTGTCCTGAGAGACTTTGATAAGTTTTTCTGTAATGCCGCTACATTTGTTTATTAATGTAAATACCAAACTTCTTTGTTAAAAATAAACGTAAAAAAAAAAAAAAACTACATACCTTACTAGTACTTTCGGCTTTGGGCTTACGAATTTTTATTCTTAAAATTCTCAATCCTGCATTTATACTTATGACAGAATACATTAATCTCTTTTAGAAAAATAAAAATTTTTCAATCATACGCAGATTTTTTATAATTGCATTAATTTCAGAGATTTAAATGATGTACGATACATTATTTCCAACTTTGAAAAGACCTATTTGGAATAACTATTTATAGTATATGGTAATTTTCGTCCTATTATGTTGTTAATTTTTTATTTACAATAGGAACCATGAATTCAAAAATTATGTTCGAAATGAAAACAGTTGACAAAATGTATCAAAAATTCATCCATTTGAATAATACTGAGAGAGTTTTAGGATTCATAAAAGTCTCGAAGAATTATATATTAGGCAGCAGATATATCTACCGAATTTCAGGATAATTTTGGTATGCGTTAGAAATTAAGACCATAAAAATTGGAGCTATGTTTATTTGGTTTTCAAACAAAAAATATCTTTCTTATAAAAACCATTAGCCATTAATGGTGTACAGTTTCTTAACAAAAAATTCGTTATTGCTACCAAGTGAATTCTATAGTTAATGTACCCAGTGAGCCTATTGAAGCAATTTATGAGCATAAGTAAATACTTCTATGTACATAAAAAAAAATTGTATTTATAAAATCTATGTTCTCACTATTGTACCTTATAAAAGTTAAATCAATTGATTAATAAATTCTTAACTTATTATTATTTTACATTTTTATTTTGTGCTTAACTATACGCAGGCCCGTCGAGAGAGGGAGGTGCTAAAGGGGGGATTTCCCCCGGGCCCTGTGTAATTACTGTCGTACTTACAGAGCACAATGATTCAAGCTAAATATGTTAAAAAGAGGCCGGCTCATTTTTCTCCCCGGGCTCGGATTTTCTCTCTACGGCCCTGACTATACGCGTATAATTTAAAGTGTCGAAGTTTTTATACCCTGAGATGATAAGTTTTTCAATTAGTAGAAGTGGATAATACAATTTTTTTCCGAAAAAAATTAACTCCGGTATAATGTAAAATGTCGGAATTCTTAAAAACTCCAAATTGCTTGTAAACAGTTTAACAAGTACTTATGTGGCATGATGATATTTATACCAAGAACTTCCATAAATTCGAGAATTAAATCAAAACGATTTCATTTCAGTTATAAATGTTGCTTAACAAGGATGGAAATCTAACAAATCTAAACAAAACGTCGTCGACACCTTGTTTTTTATGTTTATATAGCTCACGGTCAGTCGGTCACGTAGAACACCAGATGAAAAGTGAGTGACAATGTAAATATAAAAGAACAGGCTGAAAGTCAATATCAACGCCACAAATGCCTTCAGTAGCCACACAATATAAGTCGGATTTCGACTATTCGTCACATTCAAAATATTCAAAATCAAAGGCAAGCGTCTGATAAGGTTATGCTGCCATGTTAGAGTTAGCCATTGGAAACACTATTGGTTGGAGCCACATCTGAATCAAAAAAGATTTTTTCAAGAATGGCACCATATTAGGCAAAAATAAATCACTTACAATCAGGAAGGCCACAATCGACGTTTAAGAGTCAGTGCCAATCAAATGTATTTTTAATGCTGATCCTCTTCTTCTTCTTCGGTTCCTTAATCCCTGCTGGGACATAGGGCCTCTTCTCCAACGAACCTTATTATGTGCTAAGAATTTAAGTTGCGTAGTAGTAGTTTTATTGATACTACGCGCTTCTCGATTTACTACTCGAGCACGGCCTATTCCATCGAGTGGATTCCATTCCATCGCACTTTTAGCTATGCTATTCTCTTTGCGTACATTGTGACCGATCCATCGTCACTTCTTTCATAGAATGATGTTGTCCATAGGTTCCATTTGTGCCTTTAGCAGTAGCTCGTCATTTCGAATTCTCTCAGGCCAGAAACATCTACCAAATGGAACAGATAAAGAATCAAGAATTTTCGGCGACATTGAACAATACAACGGACTCGCAACAGCTGATATTGTTCTATCATCAGTGGCCCGCGTCGTATGCAAAAATTATTTAGATGAATCAACGCCTACCGTGTGGCTCATTTCTAATCAAATTCAATGATTTGAATTCCTTCTTGATTTTTTTCCACCTCAAACATATTTTTTTACAAAGGTATCGCAACATGTATTTTAAAATAAGTTGAATTCTTACAAACCTATTACTGCTGGCTTGACGTTGCAAATTTACTGACAACATATGGGTAACTTTTTAAAAGGGTAGCATTTATAATATGTATGTACATACATAATTACATACACAAACGACATTTAAAACAAAAACAAACTTTAAAACGAGAATTCACCTGAGGTCGGTGTATAGTTTTGATTATTGTTAAATTTTTTCTTTAGTTGACGGTTTGCAGGTTTCTTTGTTTGTTTTTTTTTTTTGTTTTTTCAAACTAACTCATTTTTTAAAATGTCTATCAACTTTGCATTGTGGATTTTTTAACGCCATTTGTTGGTGCAACTCAAGCGCAAGACTCAAGTTAAGGCTAATCAAAAAAATTAACAAATTGTGTATAAAAGCCACCATTGGACTTCCAAACAACAGCAGTAGTTCGCCAACTATAATAAACACAAGACCAACCATTTAGCATGAAGATCTTCGTAAGTACTTGTTATAATTTGTCTGGTAAAAAATAAATAATCACATTAACGTTCTTTACTAAACAGATCGCCTTTGCTTGCCTCCTGGCCGTTGCTTATGCCAACGAGGATGCCAACGTGATTCGCAGCGAATCTGAGGTCAATGTGAACGACTTCAAATATGCTTTGGAGCTGGACAACTCCGTGAACATTCATCAACAGGGTCAGCTGAAGGGTGAGGATACATGGGAAGTGCAGGGTGACCATTCCTGGAGCTCACCAGAAGGTGTTCCTGTTTCAATCCAATACGTTGCCAACGAGAATGGCTTCCAAGTTCTGTCTGCCAACCCTCCTCTGCCCACTTCACCACCAATTCCAGAGGCCATTCAGAGGGCATTGGAATACATTGCCGCCCATCCATCAAAGGAACAATAAACTATTTGCCTAAAAAAAATATCAATAAAACCACTCTAAGTCATAATTGTATATATTTTAATTTTTTTTTTTTTTTTTTTTGCAATAGCGAATCTGGTGGATGTATTACTAAAATTGTGGAAGATAGTATTCTGTGAGTATAGTAAATGCCCGGTACTGGCATCGCTAGCTCAAAGACGCTATTTTCCAAAGAAAATCTCTATTAATTCAAGACACCGCCGTTCGGATTCGGCTATAAACTGTAGGTCCCTGTTCTCTTTGAAAAGTTATTAATAGACATCCCCATGCCCCGTCTAGGGGCGACTGACAAAAATTGTCAGTCAGGAAAGTATTATTATTATTTGGTAAATTCGAAGTAATAGTTAAATGTCTTGCCTCTGAACGCTAAATAGTTTTCCGGATTATATATATTTCCTAGAGCTCCAAGGTGGAACATAGGGCCACACCTTCTACGGATTGCTATACTCATATAGCAAACCCACTTGATGTGCGCTTATGAACGTTACTTACTTTAAAAGTCATATAATACTATATATTCAAAAATGATCGATTGGCAAATGCGGAATATTTACTTAGAATTCTTGTTGGTTTTTTGAATGAGATTCTTTGGAATTTTATTTTTCGCATTTGTAAAATTGAATAATATTTTATAGACTCACTCCTTAAGCCTATTTTCTTAGGAGATCTATTTTTGTGAACTCTGAGTTTTGAATTGACATATTTTATGAGATTAATATAAATCATCACTGATCCCAGACACTATGTTGTTTGCTTCTTTCTGATTGTAGAACTATAAACGATTATGCATGCAAATGCATTTATAAATTATATATAATTTATAAATTTAATTAAAAAAAGTTAAATTTTATATTATAAATATTCACACTCTTAATGACAAATTATGATATATAAGTTATAAAAAGGCATACATACCATGTACAAAAACCGGCATATCTTGTATAATTAATGTGTTGATAGTACATAAAAATATATGTATTATTCGCAAAAGTGTCCACAAATATAAATAGATTTAAATCTTTTGCTTTACGATCGCTGAAATAGTCAATGCATATATTCAAAGTTTTAAAAGAATAATTAGACTGTCTCCGAACACTTAATATTTATTAAAACGGATTCACTACGGATAGGTATTTGTTAGTGTGTGTTTTGGATAATACCAATATCTTCTTAGTGGGGCAAATATTTTCCCTAGTGTGGCATAGGGCCGCAACGATTCTTTTAAATCTCACTCTGTTGGGTGCTTCTCTACATATTTCGTTCCATGTGTAACGTGCTTCTGCTAGTTCTTTTTCGATAGTCCTTCTCCAGGTCATAGCCGGGTAAAAACTTGTCGAGGAACAATATTGCTTGGCTATGACCAAGGACAAATATTTTGGTTTCCAATCAATGTACATTTTAAGAAAAAAATCCGGTAAGCTTTGAAACTTATTCGAATAAACGAAAATAATTATAACATTTTTAGAGGACCAAATTTGAAAATTTCATTTTTACAAAAAATACATTAAAGGTATCTGATGCCTTGTATAAATATTGTACTTACTATTAAAGGGGTATACGCAGTTCAAAATGGGATATCCCAAATGGGATTTTTTTTTTTTATATGAAGTTTTGTGATTCCGCGCGAAATTTTTCGAACTGCGTATAGGCCTTAATATACAAATTTTAGTACATTATAATGCCTCTCTATCAACCTATTGGTAATTATTATTGGATGTTCCCGGAAGTTTACAAAAAAAAAATAGGTGTTAAAACCATTATTTCAATTGTATGATAAGCTGACACACTTTGGTATCGATATCGCCATGTTCGTACGAACTCCTTAGTATCCGAAAATATACTTACCTTTAGGTAGGTGAAGAACTTTATCATCTGATCCAGACTTTTTGGGTAGCCGCTCTGACTGACACAGCACAGAAAAAACTTAATAGCCGTATAATAGTTGGTCCACTACATAAGGAAATTTATGTCTTGGTTTAAATAATTACAAAAATTATGGTTTTAATCGATTGTTAAATTTATTAAATCGTTTCAACTTTGTCCGTTCACAGAGACTGTCTAGCCAAAATTAAACCTGGTGTACAACTGGTTGATAGCCATGCTCATCAGCAGTATAAGTAACCTTAATGGTCTTTCCGTTGGGTGCAACGTATTCGTATGAGCCATGAACAACCCACTCATCCTTATCCTTTAGCACACCTTGTTGGTCAGCCTTAATATGGTTGTCCAATTCAAGGGCATACTGGAAGCTCTCTGGATCGACCTGGACATCTTGTTTCAACACATTGGCTTCTTCATTGGCGTAAGCGATGGCCAAAAGGCAGGCAAGCACGATCTAAGTATTAAATTATTATTTTGTAGAATATCCTTACTAACTCAAATCAAGCCCACTGACCACGAACTTCATGTTGTATAAAATGCAGCTATGTACTTTGGCAGAATGCAAAACAGAACTAATGAAAGTCAAATCTGGACTTGGTTTTTATAGTCTATCGGAAATGAGAACTGGATGAGCAACTCTCCAATAATTCGGAGAATAAATTTCACAAATGACACCTAAAATGCATTCCAAACTTGATATCAAAAGATTTTTGTATTAATTAAGCAAAATCTTAATAACAAAACCCATACGAATTCGAGTTTTATGTTATGCAACTAGCTAATCATGGTAATTTTTTGTGATTTTTATTTTAACAAGACTCCATTATTTAATAAGATCAACTAAGCGGTAACGGTCGGTGGCGGATGTGCAGCAATATAGTCCAAAGCACGCTGTATGGCTTCAGGTATAGGATGAGGAGTCGGCAGTGCTGGGTTGGCGCTATCCACACGGTAACCATTCTCGTCGGCAGTATATTGCAATGAAATCTGTTCTCCCTCGGGCGATGTCCAAGAATGTTGTCCAGTCACAACCCATTGTTCCTCGCTGTCACGTTCACTAGGCTGCAGCTCGCCTTGTTGCTGTATGTTTACGGAATTATCCAGCTCCAAGGCATACTTAAAATCCCGTACGTTAACTTCTGCTTCATTTCGAATCACATTGGCATCCTCGTTAGCGTACCCAACAGCCAAAAGGCATCCAAAGACAAACTTTGTAGAGTAAAAAAATACGTAAGTTACAGATTATGACTACGGATGTATATTGACGCTTCACTTACAATAAATTTCATTTTGTGCACTCGTAGGCTTACAAATCTGAATGATGCTAAAAATCCGCGTTCGAAATCTTTTTATACTTAAGCATGGCTGTCAACATCTTCTGGTATTTTTACCTACAAAATTTTGTATTTAATAAATTATATGAAAATCTTAAAAAAAAAATATTTCTTTGATTGGTAATCATACCTTGTATTTAAAAATATTGTTGTTGTTGTTATTGTTGTAATGCGTTAATAAAAATGTTGTATGCTTAAAATGCATAATTAAGACTGCGGAAACACGTTGCACGCCTGAGTCAATTATAATCTATCAAACATCATACCTATGTAGCATACACATACATATAATTAATTGATATTATATCTTATATTTTTGAATCCAAAAATCAAAATTTGCATAATCCATCCATCCATAAAGCAGGTATGGTTATGGCCATATCTAGCAGTCGCTTAACCGGTTTTATGTTGTAACCGAATTTATGTTGGAACTTATTTCTAATTTTCTTAGGCTAGTACAATGATAAAAAAATATTTCTGGTAGTCGGAAAAAGTTCTTGTTCTTAAGTCAGGGCTATTCGATATCAAAAGTACAGCGGCTTCGGAATTCAAAAATAATACAATATTTTTGTTTAAGCTATGATATTTATTTAAATAGTTAAAAATAGTATATCCGTTTGATATATATACATGTATAAATACGCCACCACCTTATGCACTGCCGGCCATTAGTTTTTGAACTTCTCGATCGAATTTCCTGCAATAAAATCATTGTCAAAGTGTATATAAATATAAAAAAAAAATTTCTTGTGTACTTGGATGTAAGCTGCTCGCCCGGAATGTAAAATGGATTGCATACAGCGTCTGTGTACAGAATATGTAAATTGCGGAACATCTTTGGATAAAAATATTTGGATATTAATGCTATGCGACAATTGACAACAAAAAAAACTTACCGCACGAACTTCATTTTCCCGCAACGCTACGTTGCTCGAGTCAATCACAACTATAAATTTGACCTTAGAATTGGTAACACATCCGTATCTGTTTTCGGATATACAAATATATTACTTTGCAACTTAAAACATTCCAAATATTTACATTTTATGATTTTCCGTCGAATAGAGCAACCCTAAATAAAGCTCCTTGGTTTCCGGTGCGCCTTTACCAAGCAGCTGGCATTTCTCTTCAACAACATCTAGGGCAGCATGTACACGGTACTGTAGGTCCAATTCCTTTTCTATATCAGAGGAAACCAAATATAAGGGCGCGTTCTAAAATAATGCAAATCTAAAGATTATTTCGCATCACCAAAAACACAAACATACATCCTTTCCAATTATTGCAATGCAAAATGCCATTTTATTGTCTTCTATGTTTATAAAACAGCTGACCGCTGAAAACGAACTACCAACTGGGTCACAGCTATGGCTAATCGAGTGAAGTTCGAGAATCGATTTCACTATTAGTTTCGATATTTTGTAACTTGTGGAATTTGTTATCGATTGCAATAGTAATGATTCTTGCATCTCTAGGTGCTGGAGAGTATATACATTTATTCAGACACTAGACAATTTGGTAAAATTTTGGCTTTATACCCACAACAAATTAGAAATAGCACAAAACAACGTAACTGGCGCGACGAAATGCAGCCACGTGGCCCACCGACGGACCTTGTTAAAGTTTTTGTGCTCTTTGTCAACACAACCAATCGCACCGTGGATCTATATTGGTTGTGTGAGCGAGACACGGAAAATAAGTACATGTCGCTTAAACCAAAGGAACAAGTACCAGTGAATACATATAACACGCATGGTTGGTTCTTCCGCGACTATTACACTGGAGAGCGCATGCATGTTCGCTCAAAAAGGCTCTTTTGGCCCATACGCATAAGAGTGCCAAATCCACAGCAACCCGATCAATTGCGCGATGTGCGTAGCCCGGTTTTAATACATTTCCCATTACGCTCACTAAAGGAAAACAGTTTATGGTTAATAGTCAAAATGCTGATTCGAAATGGTGACACGCCCAGGGTGGCCATCGACAGATACATGATACCTGAAACGCTAAAGCAAAACATGCTTCTGATATTAAATTCAATTGAGGCGTACCGCAATCAGGGGAGCAACAGACGCCCGAGCATTGTTGTACGCAGTTAAAGAGACCACAATGCCTCATTAACTGTGGTGCATCACGTGCTAACACCATCTGTTATTATATAGAGCGAGCAGTGTGGTGTTCCTTTAGTTCATCTAAAATACCTTCCTTATCGTTGTTTTTTAGATAACAGCTGTTGTTATAGTCATAAAATGTCCTATGGCAATGCTAAAAACTAATGAAAGAAAAGAAAAGCCAAGCTTTAAATCCCAGTAATTTAATTTATTTTTATGATTGGTTTTCCATTTCTATATACAAATTGGCTTGCATAGAGCATTTAAGTGTCTACAATTGCATTGTTTAATTAGTATTTATAACAGTATACGTATAGATGTAAATATGTAGTATGAACCTAAGTAAACAACTGCGAATAACGCTTATTGCGTACTTTAACACATACAATACATAGATGCTTTCTGAAATTATGTTAAAGTGCTATTGTATGTATGTTTATTTATTTGTTATGTGAATGCATGTAATGTCGCAAACACAATCTCTTCTAAGTCTGAACTGACACTTTATTCTTAAACACAAAACAATTCTTCTTAAATTAATATGTGGTGTGGATTAAATTAAAATTTGTAAACAAATAATTTTAAGTTGGTTTATAAGAAAATCGTTTACTTATTTATATACATTAACTTGCCTGCCTTTTAAGCAACGGGTAATCACATGCGAATCTACATATGTATGGAAAGCGATACCGTCTAGTATATGAGAGTACTCTGAGAGCTGCATGGCTTTAATACTTGCGTGCAACGCGCTCCAAACTATCACCGATCGAACCTATGCAAATGATATTAAGTTAAGACAGTTTTTACAAGTTCGCGTGTGTTTATAAAGATGTGTTTGTAGGCATGTGGGATAGTGTATATATAAATTCCGTTAAAACATTGAACTATTTACCATCATAGTTAAAATTCTGCTTAGTTTTGTATTGAAATGTAAGATCAGTCGATTGCTTCCATATAAAATGACGAACTGTGCGCAAATCCATATTTGGATCAACAATCTGTTAAAAGCGTAATAAATAGTTACAACACTCAATAGATAATGATTCATTTTTATTTTGCTTACAACATCGTTGCACCACAATTCAATGCGCTCCTCAGCTGGCAGTTGCGACCCTTCAGAGTTGGCATCGCTTTGACTATTTTGCAAGGAATTGTTCGTATTACCACCGCTAGGTGTTGTTTCCGCATTGAGAACCTTTTCAAGCACATGCTCACAAACCTTGCGGCATTGAATAAACTCATTGGCTACCAAGCGGTCCTGCATTAAAAAAATTAAATATTTCATCGAGACACAATTAAATATTTTTTATGATTGACCTTTTTAGTCCTTTCTGGTTTAGCCATCTGTGGGTGCGGTTGCAGGAAGAATGGAATTTTTAAAAATTTTGGTATGTTCTTCTCTATGACGACGTCGGTCACCCATTGGGGCGCCGTTTCGTGTAACAAAGTGCTCTCACTGTCACCCGCGGCATCGCGCACTAGCAGCCGACACACAGTACGCCCTCCTACTTCGCTGTAAGTTTTTAAGCATATAATTGATTTACAATGCGATGGTTATAGTATAATACCTAAATATAACCGGTGTGTGTTTGGGCACTTGAAAATATCCATTGCCACGTAGGTCTGGTTCCATTTCATTAGGTGGTATGCTATGCGGTGGCGTCCAGTATTCAAGTAGCGCTTCCAACAGAAGCTTTCCGTAATTTATCTACAAACAAAATTTTATTTCCGGCAACAAATAAAATAAATAAGCCTTACTTTAATTTCTGTCGTTGGATCTACGCACTCTGGAAGGCCGGCCTCTATTGATACCCAAGCCGAAAAGCAATCTACTTCCTCTTGACTTAAAACTATTGTTGGCATCTTCAATTAAAACGATTTGTAATATTAATAAATGTTCTAATAATAAGTAATACTTTTAACTTACGCCTGTTTTTAAATCGACTGTAAACCAATTTGGAATGTAAACTTGTTTGTTACGCCTTTTCACTTCTTCTTCAAAGTCGACTTGGCCTAGTTCCTCTTTCATTACCACACGCAGCACGTCGTACACAACTACATTATCTTGCGAATCCTTTGTTATGATGTACCGCTTGTCATTAAGCACTGTACACTCTTTAATAGCAGCGCCTCCCTTAATGCACGCCAACTCGGTGCCACCGACAGTCCATTGTGCGTCCATGCCACCTGAGCTTAAGCTACATCTATCATACATAGGCAGCTTCCAGCAGCGTATGTCAGAGTTCCATGTTGTGGCCCACACCCCGGTTTTATCAATGTTATACCCCAAACTTAGCACTGGGGCCTTTTCTTCGCACACCAACATTTTGTTGCTTGGATTTCGCATTTCTGTTACAACAATATTTCGATCTCGGCTACCCGATATAATGTACTGGAAGTTCTCACTCATAAGCAACGACCACACGCCTTCCTTGTGAACGTGAATTGTTTGTATGCACCGCTGTTGACCTAGATTCCACACCTTAATGGTACCATCTGAGCTGCCGGAGACTACCTGGTTGCCGTCAGGGGACACAACAAGACACCGTACATTTTCTGTATGGCCCCGCAACTTCATGCTTCGCATGCATGTACGTGGGTCCCATATTCTTAGTATATTCTCAGTCGATCCACTGACAATTACTGTGCCGGAGGGATTCATAGCCAGGCTATAAATGGAGTCTTTCGAACCTGTTAGACTAGATGTTGTAACAGTGTTGTTGCTTGCAGTAAGTGCAGTAAGTGTGTTTACATCCCATAAAAAAATGGCTTTATCCAAGCCGGCACTAGCCACTTGTTCACGATCTTTGGCATAAGCCAAAGCCTGAACATAGTCTCGATGAGTGCGTAGTGTGGACATGCAGAAACCCTTATGCGCATTCCACACTTTAACTGTAGTATCACAACTGGCACTGATAACTGAAAATTGGCGTTTTTGTTTAACTTATTGCATTCAATCATGGAGTGAATATACTCACGGTTTCTACCATTGCAGCACAGCACTATGTCGTTGACCCAGTCGTTGTGATGCTCCATAGATTGTATATACTTTTCATTGGATTCTGTACGCGTATTCCACACGCGTATAATGGCATCGCGTCCCGCTGAGTACAATTTGCCGTTGTTAGCGTCTAGTTGTAGCGCATTGACACCATTTCGATGTTGTTTTTCTTCCGCGTCTCGTATCACAAAGGAAACCTGAAGGTAATTTCAGAAAATAGTTTGAAGTCTAATTGACTTTAAGCCGGTATATGCTTGTACATATTTTATTGCTACAACTACTCTGTAGAAGCTGCCCTGAAACAATTTCCAAATATTCAGTGTTCGACTCAAATATTAGTTTAACAATAGTTTGCTCCATTACGACTGGATTACGATTGGATCTTTCATCTTTATTCACCTGCATTTTTTTTCGTCCCTGACAAGTTTTGTGCGTCAACATGTCTCCCTTAGCCTGATCTGTAGCTGTGTAGTCGCAAAGCCGCTTTTTGCGTTTCCTCTTTTTTTTACGGACTGGATGGCATTTATTTAAAATCAATTCCTATCTGTAATACACCATTTAATTCACACAACAATTTTCTCCGCTCCGCAACTTTGTTTCTTTAAATAAAATTTTGCAATCTTAATTTTACGCTCGCTCTGATTGGTATTGGGTTTTGGGCTCTCTCTCTTCAATTTTTCTTCCTCTACATTTTTAGCCATTCACCTATTTATAAAAGTGCTGTGAAATAATATTAATATTTGTTTCGACCGGTTTTAGGTTCAATAGAATACCTGTACGATTCAAACGTATGTATACAGTTGTAATATTAAGTTAACTTCGATATTTATATCAATAAGACAGCTACTTGGACAACTCCTTTATAGTTGAACAAACAAAAAACGCCGCAACCGGTATAATTGTCAACACTATTTTTTTATTTCGTTTTACAGCACACAATTTTACATAACATAAAAGAAGAAGAACCGGTTGAATACTTTATAAATACTTTTTTGGCATTTCCTTAAATTTTTTAAAAACATCAAAGCCAAGAAACAATGGCCAGCACAACGAATAGTGACGCCTGCACCCTTTGCGAAAAGATCGGTCTGAAGCCATTTACCAGAGACAACATATTTAATTATTACATACCGATGCATGGCCTTATATCATATGGAGCTCTATCAGTTAACGTCATGAATCCTCAGATAGTTCCAAAGTTATTGCCTAAGAGGGATCTTACAAATGTGTTTTTAGTCAGCGCAGTAGTTGGAAGTGCATTTTACATCTATGGCCGACCCCACTTGAGCGGCGTTAATAACAACAAACGCGGCCAGTACGCGCTATTGGGAGGCACTTTGTTAAGTATGGGCTCAGTTCTTGCGTGGGCTCTCATCAAGTCTGCTCTACCGGAGGACAATGCTTTACTTGCAACAATTGCAGGACTTGCAAGTGGCACCGTAATAATTAAATTAAGCACCGATTACATTCGGGAAGTTGACAAGTTGAAGAAAAACTAGCCATTTAATAAGTGCAAAACAAAAGTTTATATCCTTGCAGCAGGTTTTGGTAATGCCGAAATGCTCTTGTAGTCTGCATTAATACATTAATAAATATAACAAATAAAGCTGAAGTTCCATTTGAATCATAGTGTTTTTCTGTAAATCTGCACACGTTCTGCTTTAGATTTGAATCCTAGCAATTGTATCTTTTGGGCATGTTAATATGCATTTGCATGGATATGGACGCAAATCCATTTTAGCGTAAAAATAAAGCTGAAGAATTTCAATACGGATAAGATCAAGATGTTGTATTTATATTCAAGCTAAAATAAAACAAAAGTTGCACCAAGAAAGATTCGGGATCATTGAAAAGGTTTGGTTTATTTTAAATTATATATGTACCTTTAATTGCCATCACTTAACTGCTAATAATGCTTAACAATTGAATTGTTTTTTATATATATTAATGTGTATATATGTATTTATTTTATGTACTATTGAAAACGTTCAATAAAAACAGCGTTGCAAAGATATTGAACTCATTAGTTTCTTAAGCGCCGATATTTACATTTTTAAACCTACAAATTATCTTAGATAGCGATTTTGAATTGACGACTACGATTTTTATTTATTATATATTATTATGTATTGCAAAACATACATTTTTAACCTAACTATACAAATACATACTTTACAAAGACATGACTGCCTCTACCTTAACTAACAAGTACTCACTTTTTGAGAAAAAAATTTATCTCATATTAACATCATTGTAAATTTTTGTCCCTAAATGCATATAAAAAATGTTTGCCGAAATTTAAATGTTCTGTATAATTCGAACAAGAAAATGATTTATATTGCATTTACAAAAAGTGCACAAACAGGCACAACAAAGTTTAGAGATTACTTTTCCTTGTCCAGCTAATGCTGCATAATTGGTTTGGACAAGATAACAATTTGCACCCTTGCTTACACTAAATGTAATTTTATAGATGTTTTTACCTTCAAGAAACAAAATAAGCAACGATGGAAGATGTAAGCGATTAGATTTTTGCAATATTAATATTTTTCTACATTGCAAACCACAAAAACGAGTCTTATAAAAACTATGCCAGAATTTAAATTGCATTTAAACTGCCGACAATATACGAAGCAGTTTAGCGACCGACAATTACTCATAACAACACATACTGTGTTGCTGCGTTCAGTATGGATGTGTTATGAAGCTAGTTTAACTCTAAAAAGTTTTTAATATCATTAATGGCTCTCACTTTCACTTCTACTGTCTTTATGAATTTTTAATTGCACCTTCAGTACTTCACGCAACTCGCGTAGTTCCTGTGGTCCCTGCATAAGGCGTTTAACACCACGTGGGAGGCCACGGCATGATGCGAGATTTATGGAGCTCATGTGTACACAATTCGTGAGTATCTCCTTTACTGCCTCTTCGGAAACGGAAGATCCGCATAAATTTAAATGACTGAAAATAGTAGAGTTGAAAAATAATTGTCTTCAGAGGTGCAGAAAATACGCTTACGCTAGAGGCGACTCGCTGCCTTTTTCCGCTAAAGCTCGTAACGCACTGTCTAATGGATGTTGCACGTTTGCCCAGGCTAAATCCAATTCAATCAGGCTGTGTGCCCATTTGGATGCAATAAGCTCTAGACCAGACCTGAGATTTTGAAAAATAATATTCGAGCCACAATTTTATTAAATATGGTTGGGTTTGCTGCTTCTTACCCAACATCGCGTGCTACAGAGCAACCAGAGAGAAATAAATGCTTGATATCCCATGCCGGTAAACGTATAAGACTCTCGTGTGTCAAGCGCGTGCAATTGCGCACGTCTAAAAGTTTCAATTTAGAGCTGCTCTTTAAAATCCGTTGCAAATGGTCATCACCAATGATCCGCGATTCATCGGTTAGCGCAGCAACCGAAAGCTCTTCAAGATTTGGAAAGCCGGGAGAATCCATCTTAAAATATATGTGAATAGGATTCGATTACGAATATACAACGGCAGCACTTACTATTTCCTGCATGGTTGCTGTGCTAGGAATAATGTGTGAATTGGTTACGCGCAGCACTTTCAGCTTCTGGCACCCATGCTGCAGCTTCTCGATGTGCAAAACGCCATGCGATGTGGCCTGTGTAGTTACATTCGAGAGATCTAAAAGCGTGACATTCGGACAGTGTGTCTTTAAATACCAAATAAATAAAAACAAATTAGCGAGTCCCTCTTGGGGGGTAAATTTCTGCTTACACACCGAAAGTATGCTGACAATTTGCGGTATGCCGGCAAGCCGATTATGTGCCAAGTAGAGATGAGTTAAACGGGTACCCATTGTCTGCAGTGCATTGCAAAGTGAGTTAACCCCAACAGCGCTCTTGCTAGCATTCATCTCGACCTATATAACAAGTTGGATTGGGAATTGGGATTAATGATATTAATTTGGATAACTCGCATACGACAAACTTACATTGATTGAACTCAAATCAAGGCGTTGCAGTTTTTGCATATTATCCACTAACAATGTTAAATGATCAGATGTAAAACCTTTCCAACCAGAAAGCGTTAAGCCCATTAAATTTGGACAACCGACAGACAATTTTTCCAGAAAACAGTTTATGTCCGATATTTTCCAATTTGCTACGAAAGATATTTTGATAGCACATTAGTTTTAAAAACAGTTTTAATTGGGTAACACTTACAAACATTTAACTCAGTGCAGGCACTGCAACGATTATCCACAAACCACTTAAGTTTCAGCTCCGTGCGATATTTCTCCTTGATCCATGTCGTCAAGTCCATAACGCGCCACAATTTTGGCCTAAGCGAAACCTGTCGCCACAAAGAGCAAACGCGACCCAGTCGAAACAGCGTGGGCAGGCAACCCTCTTTGTCAACAACCAGCTCGAAAATCTAAAGCAAAAATAAAAACAGGCGTTAATTGAAAAATTATCGTTGATTACTAGGTTCACCTACACGAAAAAGCACTTCTTCAGGTAATTTATGACCCCACACACCCTGTTCGATAGGCTGTTTTTCAGAATCTGCCTGTTGTGTAGTGCTACTGACGGAAACCTTTTTTTGACGTTCTCCATTGCTGCTGCTTCCACCGACGCCACTTCCTTTTCGTTTGCGCGGTTCGTACTCACTCTCATCGCTGTCCTGTTGCCGCGGCTTTCGAACACGCTTACGAGCACTAGGTTTTGATGAAGCGAGTCTATAAGTCGATGCTGCTGCTGTCGCCCCAACAGCAGCAGACTCTGCTACAGGCACAGCATCCGATTTTTTTATGCAAAGTTTTATGCCAACTTTGTTGTCGCTTATTTCACTTTCATACATAGGTAATGCTTTTGATTTGCGGGAACGCGAACCACGAGGTGAAGTTGATGCGGATACCGACTTATTAAGCTTTCTATTAAGCGCTGTCACAAGCGGCTTTCCTGACTTTGGTATGGTGCCATTAACAGCTGATGATTTCGAACCCACTTCCCTTTCTACTTTCGGAGTTGTCGGATCCTTTGGTGCAACAGCTGGCAACTGTTTTGCTACAGGTGACCGTTTTCCATCTGAAGCCGGTGAGCAAGATGTCGATGTAGCCGTGTTTGTCTCATCAGTATGTGCTTCTGACTTTGGCGGTGATAATATGTTCTCAGGTATGACTGCTGAAGTTGCATTCGGTGTCGCATCAGTCGCTACCAACTGAGGCGGCGTCTGCGAGGGAGTCGATGGCGTCAGTGTGTGAACTTCAACTGTGGACAATGAAGTCGACGCCTGTTTAGTGTTTAAGCATTGTTCGTCCTTGGTCTGCATAGTGCTTTCAGTATATGTGTCCATGCATTGTGTCTCTAATTTCCGCGTTTTGTCACTTACTTTGGATTCGTAAGTACTTACAGAAGACACTTTAGCGTCCGGCGCTGAATCAGTATGTTTTGCTGATAAATCCTTGTTGTTATCTGCATCTTGTTTATGTGCCATTAGAGTTTTTGCTTCACCTAAAGCCAAGTGTTGTTCTTTTGCCATTGTGTACGTTTCACTCATTATTCCTTCGTTATGCTGCAATTGAAAAAAAAAAAATAAATAAACGTAAATATGCGTCCATTATTCCGGCCGGAAAATCGATGCAATACAAACTCAACCCATTTTGGCGGTTTTTTACAATTCTCTCTATTAGTTCCCATTCTTACACTCTCACCCAAAAACTAACAAACTCAACACGCAACCGTCAATCTCATTTCGAACAACAAATTACATATGTATATTTTTTTGTTTTTATTTTTATTCGTTTGTTCGCTATTCGCTACTAGTAATAAACAAGTTCAGCATTGGGGTTGGGTTGCACCGACACAACTGTTACCTGTAGCATCGAAATATTCTTATACATATGAGTAGGTTAACCATGAGCAAGCATCTTTAATCTGCCAGAGTATATATATAAGTAAATTTTACCAATGAAGAGAATTTAGAATATTTTAACAATGCTTTTAATGTATTAGTTACACTTTTTCTTTGTTAATTAATCAACTGAACGACACACTTATATGCCGCACGCTTGCATTGCGTGTAGGGTATAATAATCGGCATTCAACTCACCACTTGAAGAGAGGTAGGTACACAAATGTATGTTATCTACGATGTGAAACGATTTGGCTCACTCACACGCACTGCGGTATGTACTGCGGTTCGAACAGTATGGCAATATGTATATGTTTGAATTGTTCGACTCGGAAGAGATTTTTTCGTTTGGCGTTCATGGAAATTTTTTATGTTATTGTTTTTAAGACTGCGTTAGTTACATTTTCGTAAAGCACTTGAGGCACTGAACACTATTAGGTCACGTTATTGACAACAGTATATACATGTTTGAACACACTATTTAATTAAAACTTAGTTTCACCAACTGCAACGACGTAGAAGCAGAAGCACGTTTAGTGCTGTATAATGTCATCTAGTGCTTGATAATTTCTGAAGCCCACAGTGTGACCCCATTCACTAATACCAAATTTTTTTTGGCTGCTTTGAAAGCCTATTTACTTAAATACGTTACTAAATTTATTTAAACTTGTAGTGTCATTTGCTATAAAATATGCCATTATCAATTTTTACACAGTTGTCACGGAACTTGGCCTGGTTGCTAATTACATTTTATGACAAGTCTCTGATTTGTTTAATTTTTATATTTATACATATACCTATATAAATTCAAGCGCCTGGTAACTATAATCAGGCCCTCTAAGCACAGAATTTAAGGGTTTAATGCTTTTCTTAAGCTATTGAAATTTCCGATCCAGGCCTCGCCTGTGTAATGGCCTGCTTTTATGATAAATTCGCCCGTGCTCCAGGAATAAAGGCTTTGTAAACTTTGAGTAACGACACTTTTCTTGTGAAGATAAACATTTGAGCATTTTATTAAGTAACCAAGTACAAAAAGGACTAAACACCCGAAACTTGCAACATTTCTGCAATGCTCACAATTTTTTCGCGCGGCTTGCCTTTTGCTTTTCCGAGTTCTTTTTCATGTCGATCGATCTTCTCCCAGTCTGACCACGTCACAACGGGCTTGTTGCTAAAATCAAAGCCAGACTTTGACGAATTAGTTTTACATCTTTTCGTCATTATATCATCACAAATTGTCTTCGCAACTGCAAAAGCGCCGTTCATGGTGGTTAGAATAACACCAGTGGGTCCAGTGCCTAGCCAACCTGCCACGTATATGCCAGTGTCTACTTCTTGAGTGGAAGCATCTTTAAGCATGCGACCTTGATAATTATGAACACAGCCATGCTTTAAATCAAAAAAAATTCCTTTGTCAACACAGCTAGATTTGTAGCCAATACTTCGTAGCACCATATCTGCAGGTAAAACTTCTGTCTCGTTTGTCGCAACTGCATTATTTTGCTGCAGCTTAGTAATGGAGAATTCCATTGTATGCTTGGAAATACTTTTCGGCGCTCGCAGAAAGATTGGCAAGAACTTTTTAGTGCTTCCTGTAATGCTGCCCTGCTCGGAAAGACTCTTTAACATTAATTCCGTTAGTCGTTTGCGGGGACGTTGCAGTTTGTCTAACTGTTCGGCGATGCCTTTAGAATGTAATTAACATATTCATACATTGCTATACAAATATAATATATATTCACTATACCTTCAAAATCTTGTGGTCTCCAAACTGTCTGCACATTGGGCAACTTTAACATCTCGCGGAGCTCTTTGATGGTGAATGCTGCTTGTAGTGGACCTCGGCGACCTACCAAATGCACACGTTCCACCTTGCTGCCAGCAAATGTCTCAAGTGCATACTCCGTGGTATCTGTGACCTGTTAAAAACGACAATATATAACAGCGCTTATTCGTTTATTTTTTTTACTAACTCTCAATGCATCTAGTGGACTCAGCAGCATGCGCGCCACATCAACAGCCACATTTCCTTGACCCACTATGGTGATGTCTTTTCCGCTTAGATCCGGGTGTAGTTGGTCAGCGCCTGGCAGACCGTTGTACCAGTCTACAAACTTACGAGCCGAGACCACATGGGGTTGATTCTCATTCTCTACTTCCAGTTCGCGGTCCTGATCGGCGCCATAAGTGAGTAGTATGACATGATAACGATCGCGCAACTCTTGTAAGCTCACATCCTGACCCAAACTGATGTTTCCAAAAAAGCGAAAACGCGTGTTTTTGGCGGTCTTTGTAAATGTATTTATAACGTTCTTGACCTCTGGATGATCGGGTGCTACTCCAAAACTGTAAAGCAAAATATCGATTTGCTTAATGAGTGAAGTAATTAGCTGGTTGATATGAGTACCACGACATTTGGCATGAACACGCGACCTCTGTTAAATATAAACACATGTAGATCAACGGCAAGACATTATTTACTTATGTGAGTTAGTGCAGTACGTTGGTAAAGATGAGTTTCTCTGGCGCACTTCCAACTTTACTTTTTTGTATTTCGATATTTACACTGTCTTCGGGCTCGCCTATATGGAGTTTTAACCAACTCGGCAGTAAGTCTTTTAATAAAGATTTTATATTGGTAATTTCACAATTTTCCTTCCAGATTATATCAATGATATTTTTCGTTCAATCGTTGGGCCTCTCTTTGGATTTTTTGACGGTAGCTCAAACGCAACCAGATTCAGTTAAATATCAAACACATTTATTTTAAAATCATGGGCCGTCTTACCGTACTAATCCAAAAGGCACTGGCAGCTTCTCGATAATATCCACTGTACAATCATTTAGTTGTTTAAGCAAATATTGCGCGGCATAGAATCCTGCGGGCCCAGCGCCAACAATGCAAATCCGTTTAGTTGCAACAGTTTGTGCACTTTGAAATCGAGTTAAAGTGGCGCCAAACTTGAGGTTTCTATAGTTAACAAGAAACTTACGTCCTAAATTAAAGTTTAGAGAAAGCCCCATAATATTGTTTTGTTTTCTGCTTTCTAGCACAAGCTGCGACGATGTTATGGCAAACTATTCTATAAGGCAACACTGGCTAAACAGCTGACACAGTTAAAAGAAAATACACCTAATTCTGTTTTTACGCGATAGATAGTACGTTCCCAGAAAATACGCGTAAAAAAAGATACAATATCCACATAAAAGTAGGGGATTGGTTATCCGTTTGAAAATCCAACTAAAATAATATCAGTTTATGATATAAAAAAATCGTTTTTACATGGGAGTTAAATTTTTTTTCAAATTTAAATTTTATATTAAAATTTTTAGTTTAAATAGCTTATTAGATAAGGAGAAAGAACTAACATACGTGCAGTAAGCGGAGCTTTCTCAAAAATTGAAAGAGTCGAAAAACATGGGTCTGGCTGTAAATCTGGACAAGACGAAATACCTCCTATTTTCAAGTAAAGAAACGACACCACGGGGAATAGATAGCTACCACTTCGAAGTTGTATGGGATTTCGTGTACTTGGGAACCAGTATTAAAGACACAAAAAATGTCGTCAGCATGGAAATTCGTCGACGGACTAATCTGGCTAGCCGGTGTTACTTTCGGCTAAGTAAATAACTCAAGAGTAAAGCCCTCTCTCGACACACGAAAATAACCCTTTACAAATCCCTCATCGCACCCGTGCTTCTCTACGGCGCTAAAGTTTGGACATTGTCATCATCCGATAAAGCGATTAGGGGCTTTCGAAAGAAAAATCCTCCGGCGTTTCTATGGACCGATAAATATGAATGGTCATTTTCGTATTCGAATGAACCACGAGCTGTTAGAGCTATACGGCGACACTGATCTAGTTCGGGGTTCGTCTGCGCTGGTTAGGTCATGTTGCTCAAACGGATGATAATGCTCCAGTCAAAAAGGCATTCGAGCGGATCTCACTGGAAGGTCGACGACGCGAGGGACGCCCACCTGTGCGATGGGAAGATCAGGCAACGAAGGATATTATTAAATCGCGTCAAATCAAATTAATTCGTGTAAAAAAATAAACGGAATTATTTTTCTGAATCGCGTTATATCAAATTCGCGTAAAAACAGAATTAGGTGTATTGTAAATATTTTTATATAAGTATGTATGTATGTATATAAAGCCGCCCGATACACAGAAAATTTTGGGAGACATTTGTAAATGCTCTTATGGTATTAATCCCGATGCAAGGCCAACCAACGTTTAGAGTCAACAGTTGAACGCCCATATGTGCGGCCAACATCAAAAATCTCGCCTGGAACATGTCCACAGTAACCCGGTACTATGCCAATAATGCGGGGATATATTACTCCATTTCTATTGGCAAAGGAACGACCAATACCAGCCGTCTCCAATGGAACCCATTCAGCGCTACGCCTAAAGAATAGATCGTCTTTAGGATAGCACCATCCACCATCGGGCAAATAAAAGTTAAAGCCATAACCTTATAGAAAATACCATTTTGCAATATAAATTCAAGAAATGCAGAGTTTTACTTACGGTTCGCATACGACATTGTTTTAAAGATAACAGTCTCTGTTTTTTGTTTTAAAAAGTAACTACAGTAAAGCTTAAGTAATTTTGCTAACTAATTTTTTTTTTGTATAACAATGTGATGTGATGTGTCGAAGCAATAGTTCTCACGAACAAAAAGGCAAAGCCTACCTAGCAAATATTTTTTTTTTGTGTCCCGTTCAGCATTTAGCGACTTATGGCAAAATTTACAAAAATCAACTTTTTGATTAAATCCTTGTAAACTAATGTGTAGTACATATTTTTTTGAAGGGACCCGGTTGTTGCTCTTAATATTTTAATGTTTTGCAACATTTTCTACTTACTACGCAAGCTGGCTACAGCTTTTCCAAAATAATTTCTTCAAAAGTGTTAATATTATTAACTATGTATGAAAAATTCTATATTGATTAATGTGCATGAAATTACATAGAATTTAGCAAACTACAATTATTGCATTTTGATTAATTTTAACAATTTTGGAAGGTTGGAGTTTTTTGTTAATTGATTGACGTGCTCGCCAGATTTCCTGACGGGCTGCCTACTGCTTCCCGTTTAGGTTGTCTTTTTCGCCTTTTTTGCCTGCTTGCTCTTAAGTTTCTCCTGCTTCTTGAGCTCCTTTTCTGTCAGGGATTTGTACAATTTATAGCCAAAGAGCGCTGCAAGATACAAAAAAGAAGAATTTGTTCATAATATGTTAATCAGCTAAAATATATCTAAGTTAACCAAATATTGTGACCACAATAAATAGCACAGCCATAGCAATGGAGCTACTGTAAGTCTGAGCAAAATTTGCGTGCTGTACAAGTCTGCGATCGATAGCCGCTTTTGCTTTCAAAAAGGATTCTTTCATTTCGCTAATGAATTTGTAACGATCCACTTGGCTCAGAGAGTCCATTTTCAACTGGAGGCGGTCTATTTTTTGCAACAGATCTTGGGCAAACTTGCTATGGGGACCTGTTTTCGACACCACTGAGGCTACCGATTCTTTTAATTGTTCAATGATCGTCTCATCGCTTGGATCCATTGTTTGAATTTAAAAGTATTAAAGCTAACAGCTGGTGGTCAACATGGGAATGTTGTACTCGGAGCACTACTTTTGACGAAGCTTTTGCCTTATAGATGGGCACTTTTTTTTTGTATTATTTTTAGCTATCTTATCAAAAATTTAATGTCTATAAAACGAAGTCGTCATTGTACAAATGTTTATATCCGAGACTTGCCACATGGCACTCTATGTATACAGACTGAAAGTATCGAAGTATTCTTGTAAAAGCATAAGCCTAATCAAACATACATATGTCTAACATTGATAAGAGTTGGTTTTTGCGCGGGTAGCTCATTCAGTTTTGTTCGAGTGGATGTGGGATGGATAAAGTGCTTACCAAAGACGAGCACTACCAGCGCAATCATCACAATAAAAATGAGATACTCTTTAGAGCTGTGGCCCTGTTGTCCGAACTGTCGCATCAAATCCTCGGCTGACGGTGGCTTTGGATTAAAAATGCTTTCGCGCAATTCTTCACGTTCAGCATCCGATATGTCTCCCATTTGTTCGACAAGCTTCCAGATTTCATCAGCGCTGGGCATTTTAAAATCAGCACTACCAGGTTGTCCTGGTGGAACACTAAAACCTTGATCACCACCCGCTGCAGCTGCAGCAGCCACATCCTCCGCAAATGCCTGCTGATTTATGGGATCATCGGCCATTTTTCTTTCTTTTTTTTTTCTTTCTTTTTGATTACTTGTGCAGTTTTTTTTAACGGTGCGTTTTTAAGTTAGATTTTTTGCTTAACGCGTTATCGGTTCTGGATTAAAAAATAGTATTAAGATAAAAATAGTTGATTTTCATACAGATGTAGTACATAAAATGGGGTATTGAAATCTAAACTGAAAACTATAAACACATGCAACATTAAACGTAGCAATTAGGCAGATATATACATATAAAAAAAAAAGAACGAATGTATATAACGAATCTAACAACGTGGCAATTCGAATTGTAAACAATCTATCGTAGCTCTGCCGCAAACGAAACCGCTCACAAGCGACAGGCCCAACGTAAGCAGTCGTGGCCGAGTGGTTAAGGCGTCTGACTCGAAATCAGATTCCCTCTGGGAGCGTAGGTTCGAATCCTACCGGCTGCGAGAAATTTAATTTTTTTTTTTGTTTTCTCATGTGTTTATTGAATTTTTTTTAAGTTCTAAAATATCTTCATCTAATTTAAAAGTGATCACGCACTTCGCACTTAAATGAATTTAATAATCCGAAATTTGTTTACACGTCTTAAACTTTAAGACCTTTAAGACTTAAAGGGACGACGCGCTGCTAGCTGCTGACTATGCAAACTGAAGAAAACGTGGACAAGCCAGGAATCAAATACAAAATAAAATTGATACAAATTCGTAATCAGTTTAATTCACTTTATAATATATATACATGTATAGGTAGATTGAGATATTTAATTTTATTTTTGCTGCGTTTAAAGTTTTAGCGATTGCGAGGTAAACGTCAGCATTTTTTGGTGTAGCTAAAACACCGACAAACTTACTGAATGATAACATTCTTCATAATTCAAGAACACGCCTTATCAACAGACATTGCGACTGCTAGTTTTTAATATTATAGCAAAAAATAAAATTTACGAAATAAAACGGAATACATGCATTTAAAGACACAAAACCGAAAGAAGTTTGTTCTCAATCAAAAAATGCATTATCGAATTTAGCCAACAAACACAAGATCTAAATTTTGTGTTAATTGCTTCTCTTGTCAAATTGCAATTACTACTCGTTTCTTTAGTGAACTTTAAGTACATACATAGATAAGGTAAAATGAGGACGTACGCAAGAAATACACACGAAGAAGATTGAAATCACGCATATTTTGTATTTATAAGATATTTACGAGAGATTCAAATCTAGAAAATAAAAAGGCAAATTTCGAGAAGCCGAAGTCTACATACCTTCTATTAAGTTCTCTTTCTATGGTTACAAATATAACAAATTAATTTACACTGCTGAAGTATAAGACAACTTTTAAGAAAAGCCGGCAAACGGGAACAATAAATTCGAAGCTTAGTATTACAATGTTTGAATTGTTGCTGGGTGAAAGTAGAGCTATTTTGTCTTTTGACCTGATTGGTTTTGTGACTTGGTTCGACGTGGTATATCATGCTGTGTATGGTTGGTATTAGACTCATGCCGGAATGCTGCTATGAATAATGGGAAGCTCACCTGCTAGTCCAAAAACAATAATAGCCGGAACGTAAAATGCTAGATTGGGTATAGATTGTTGGAACGGTGAACCAGCATCAGTTAAATCAACCATTATGCTCAAATGTAATATTTCAATAACCTTATGATAGAGCAGCAGTCTAGGCACTAATTATTTTATGGCCGAGGACTCTGTGAACAAGCCGACGTAGAAGAAGCGCTTGCAACTTTTATCTATCGATGTATCGATTTACGAGTTTCAAGTGTGTGCACACCAAAATTTATAACACACGGAAGTTAGTACACATTGTGCACTTTACAGCTGTGAGATTTTGTGGCCTGAGCAGTCATTTTCTATTTGGAAAATAATTAAAATAAATTTACCAATATGAAGCTTATCTATAATTCATTGTTTAAGCGCACGTCTACCTACGCTGTAGCTATCATTGGAGCTACATTCTTCTTTGAACGCGCCATTGATGTCTCTTCAAATATGATTTTTGAATCTGTCAATAAAGGCGTAAGTACAATGCAGCAAAAAACTTATGTAAGAACAGTTTGAATTTCAACTCAATTTTTTTGTTTTTATATAATCAGAAACTCTGGAAGGACATCAAAGGAAAATACGAATAGGTTAACAATGGTGTAGAAAAATAAATACTATGATCCGTTGTAACTAAAGTAAAAATATACTTTATTTTTAAACGTTTCAAAAACCAAACAACTTAGTTCTACTTGTTCTGCGTTGCGATACTCTGTTCGGACACATCCCAAGGTTTTTCTTGTCTGTAAGCATCCCAAGGCTGAGGGCTTTGGTATCGTGCTGGTTCTTCAAAGGAGACACCGTTTGCTTGGACAGTCTTTAGAAACATATCTAATTTGCTGCCGGGTACAGCTTCTACATTGCAAGTCATTTCTGATATACCGGACTGAAGACAACGTTTAGCTAAAACACGGCCCAAATTAATAAATGCGGAGGTGTCGTTGGTTTTGTACAATTGTCGCTTGATGGCCCACTCGGCAGTGCTAGCGTTTAGAATTGTGCCATTTTCAAAATGTTTTACACCAGCAGTCACATAGCGTCCACTAACAGTGACCTCGAGGGTGTGCCAAAAAGAGCGCCCAGGTTTTTCCAAATGATATCCAATGGGTTTGTACGCTATGCGCAGGCTTTCCAAGTTACGAGGGTTACGATTTATTACATAGCTTGCATCCTTAGGTGGCACGCACAAATCTTTTATTTTGTGCAGCACCCTTGCCGACGTAAGGGGACGTGCACGTCGCGACATTTTTCGTAATAAATATAGCAAGTCGTTTAAACTGATTTGATTCAGCTGTTTGTGTTTGTTGGATTTGAAGGTTATGTTTCTGTCATATGAGTTGCCATCGCTGAATGTGCAATATATGGCGTTGCCTTTGAATGGCAAAATGCACAGCTGATTGTTCCGTGTTTACATAGAAAACGTTCTACTCAACAATTTGTATCTTTTTTTTATACCAATAAAAATTTTCAGTTCCTCGGAGACATGCGCGGCTTGGATTCAAATTTATTTCGATAGCCCGTGCAGAGCGAACTAAAAATTGCGCACGACTCAGCGCTTGCAAATTGTACAAAATTTTAAGTTATATAAATGTTGGAATACAAGTTTAACTATAATAACTAATTGAAAGTGTAGGCCATCATGATGAAGAATTTGGCTATAAGCCTGTACCGCCTGCGGTGTTCAAGTATAAGGATTAAAGCACTGGCGTTGCAGCATTCACACAACAACTTTTATGGCCAATGCGTGCATAAACTGGTACATACAAGGGTAAGAAGACCAAAAAGATAGTAAATTAATTATCAATGTCAACTGCATCGATTTTGATGCACATGCCACACATGCGATTGCAGTCCACTTGCAATCCACCACCTGAATGAATTCTAGGGCTGCCAACGTTTGTGATGAAATTTCAAAGTTTAAAACGGAATTCTATATACATATGTATATAAGAATTTTATACTCTTTTTTAATGTTAACAATTTTCATGGTTAAACGCCTTTAAAATATAAAAATTTCACTAATGATAATACCAAATAATTGTATGTCAACTACTAATACTAGTACGTGAGATTCACTTAGTTGTTGCTGTTCGCTCCCTTGCGCGTCACTTTGGGGGCACTTCACGAATTTTCATGAAAACAAAAATCAGTTACACTGCTGCCGTCTGAAATTCTTAACCGCTCGCTGCAGTTTATTTTTTTGCATTTAAACAAAAATGACAAATGTGCTTACGAATTAAAAGATAAAATATAAAATAGTGCAGGAATGATTATGTTTTAATAACCAAAAAAAAAAAAAACTGCTAAAGGCGAGTCAATTAAATGTTGTAAAAACTGTTTTCCCATCTTGTCTGAGTGCATATTGCCTCTCTGCAATACGATGCAGTTTGAGTCCTTGCTCGTGTTCCCCCAGTATCTCCTCTCGATGTCTGTCTGTCAAACTGCGCATGTTGCATGCATGGTCCTGTGGGTACACTGCATTTTATTAATGTGAAAATAAGCCTTTAAAGTTTAGTTAAAATAAAATATCGGTTTGCTTTAAACAACAAATAAAATTAACAAATAATATAAAATAGTAAAAGCGTAGAATATACAAAATTAGGAAGTTAAACAAGAGAAAAACAAAAACGAGTTCATGAAACCCACTTCATAAAAACGATGGTTGAAAAAAAAAAAATTCCAATGGTTGTTGTGCACTTTAGATGCAGTTTCAATTTTATTGTATTCGAATATATATATGTTTGTCACCCACAGCATTACGTCCAAGCACCAAATGCTCACCCTATGCCGGATGACAGGCCGCTGCCATCCCAACAAGAACAACAAGATCTGCAATCGCAAACTTGGCATCCGAATCAGGAACAGCAATCAACTTTGCACAGTTCCAAACATTCGAAGGAAGAACTGCCAGCGCAACCTGGACTAGAGCCGGGAATTGAGTCATCGAGAATATCGGGGGGTGTCGATATGCCATACAACATTGATTGGATATTCCCTCGGTTGCGGCGTCCCTCTAAATTTTGGTATTTTGCGAGTCAAATAGTCATCACTGCCGTTGGGCTCTTTAGTAAATTTGTGCTGGGTGAGTTCACACATGGCGTATGCGCAAAATCCTTCTTGTGCGTGACCTTACCCAACCTGCGCCAAAGGCAATGACTTTTTCCGACTGCAAAACACAAACCGAACAAAGTCAGAGCTTTTGCATTTTTTCACAACAATCTGAATCATTTTATTTTTTTGTATCAGTTTATTTTTGTTTTGTTTTCATTGTACGTTTTCGTTTTTGGCAGTTGCTTTGGTTTTTTTTTTTTGTTTTTGTTTTTATATGTTCTACTTTATTTGCACAATATGCACATTTCAAATATTTTCACACATTGAATTTAGTCATGGTCATGAATGTCTTGCACGCCAATTGATAGATGTCACAGGTGCTTCCTTATTTATTTCATGTATGTTTGTATGTATTTATGAGCAGGATACAAGAAAACATCTCAAGAATATTCAGCATTTCGAAAGTTTCTTTAATATGGCATGTTTAATATAATTAACATTGCTAAACACTAAGAAAGTGTATATTTCACACAATAAATTTGGTTTTGTCGCGGTGCTGCCCTTTGGCACATGTATAATACTTATTTGTTGATATGTATGTGTCAATACGTTGAGTACTACCCTCACAAGAGTGTATGCAACCAAATTGCTGACTAGCTTTATCATGTAATTTTGTTGCAGTTTAAAGGCAGAGGTTCTTTACAGAATTCATCTGGTTTAGAACGAAAAACGATTTTTAAAACTAATTATGCCGACCTATTCCTAGGTCATCATTAGTTATTTTCCCTTTTTTGAAATTTTCAATCGATTATGATGAACATTTACATGTCATATTTTTTTTCATGGCTTTTAAATATATAAGTTTCTGCAAGCCGAAAATGTATGTAACATACAGAAGGAGACATCGGAGACCCGCAAAGTTACCTAAAGTATGATCAGGGTGACTACAGAAGTGGATATACCGATGTCCGTCTGGCATTCAAATGTTTCTAAGATATCCCTAGCACTGTACCAAATTTGATCAAAATCGACTGACTATATCGTATAGCCCACATAGGACCGATAGTCATTTTTCGTTTGTTTATGAAGATATCGTAACCAAACATGATATTCAAAAGATTTTTAAAGTAACCAAATGACTATATCTATATGGGGTCTATATAGGACCGATTGGTCAAAAAATCGTTTTTGGGGCATAACTCGGTTGATTATAAAGATATCGAAAACAAATTTGGCATTCGGAAGTCTTTTAGAGCTTCCCAGCACTGTTCTGAATTTTATCAAAATCGGTTGACTATATCATAATCCCCATAGGAACGATCTGTCGAAAAAAAAACGACCGTATGTTTTTCGTTTATAAAAATATCGTAACTAAAAGCTGCAAACATATTTTTGTTTGAGTCCTTAAGCAATATACATACATATGTATCTGATTTGATTGCAATGAAGTGGTGCAGGGTATCCCAAAGTCGCCCGCACCCAACTTTAACATACGCCATCTTTTTATTGTTTACTTTGTAATTTTTTTTCAATTTTATATTTAAGTTTTCAACATAAATTTGGTTTCAAAGTCCATTGAAATGTTTAAGATAAGACAGCTTACAATATTTCTTTTGCGAACAGTGTGGCCAGGTATGCCCATTTTCAGGCCGAATCAGCTGTTAAATTTCGGTTTCAATTTGGTACTTATAAAGTGTAGGTACTTGAGGTGAGGTATGGCTTATTATTTTTGGTTCTTCCACAAACTCAATGTACGCTATGTACCATAAGGTACAGGGTATAATAAAAATGTATATTCAATTATTATTTCATAATTTTTATTTTACTTAAAGTTTGATAAGGGTGACTAAAAAAGTCGATATACTCATGTCCGTATGTCTGTCTGTCCGTCTGTCCGACCGTACGAATGCCTAGATCGTACAGATGGTAAGAGCTAGAGCAACCAAACTTTCAGATTAGATCTCTTATTATTCCATAGGAGACACCTTTATTTTATATTTTTGATATAGGTTATATTATATACATATCTCCCATAGGTTTCAGAGGACCACGACAAAAAAATGTTCATAAAGATATCGTATCGAGTATATCGTATATCGAGTACCCAAGTACTGAACCAAATTTGATGAAAATCGGTTGACTATATCCCGGCCCCATAGGACCGGTCGTTTTTGGTGCAAAATTGTCAATGCAATGTCTTTTGGATTTCTTTAGCAATATTCCGAATTTAATTGCATTGTGTTAGTGCATCGTATCCCAAAGTCATTCGCGCCCGATTTTAACGTACGACATCTTTAGATTAAAAAATAAGAATTAAATGTTCAAAATTTAACATTTTTTTGGCAAGTACTTTCAAAGATGTTAGGTACATATTTTGACTTGTACTTTCCTCCATAATTCTTATTTCCGATGCCTATGCACCATTTTTAAAGATGTAACCAAAAGCAATTAAAGCTATGAATGGAATCAGTTCGTTTATTTATTTATTTGTGTTCTTTGGCAAAGGGTTTCAGAATCTTTTTTTATATACATACATACATAGTTCGCAAAAGAAAAGTTTTTTGACACAAATTTTGACAAATTAAGTTATTCTTTTCCTAAACGTTTCTTTTGACCAAAGCTTTGATCTGATTGTTCAGTCGTTTTTACAAGTCGTATGTGTTTACTCTTCTGTGTATTGAATGGATGTGAGTTTATAGCAGGTAGGTAAGGTTAGGTTATAGCGGTAGCTGGCTTAAAAAGCCAGCACACTTAGGCCTAGAGTCGCCCGTTGTGTTACCGCACGAATCTCTATTAACCTAACCTGATAGGGGGTAACTAAGATATAAGATATCTTCTTGGCTCTCCATAACGTCGATTGCAATATTGAAAGAAAAAAAAGTAAATTATTATTTAAACTATTACTCGTACCCAGCATTTATGAACAGAACACGTATCTACAACAAAGATCGCATCACTCATTTGATTGCCAAGCGTCCAAAGGGAGTGCCTTTAGTAACAGTATCCAATCATTACTCTTGCTTTGATGATCCGGGTATCTGGGGTTTGCTGCCAGTAACCTACGTCTGCAATACGTTTCGTATACGTTGGTCTATGGCGGCTCATGATATCTGTTTCACCAACAAATACCACTCTTTGTTTTTTATGTATGGTAAGTAGAAACGTAATTACAAAGCCTTCGGTATTTGGTTAAAATGTATATTAATGTTTGATATATTCTTAAAAGGAAAATGTATACCGGTTGTTCGCGGCTTAGGTGTCTATCAGGATGCGATTAACTTGTGCATTGAAAAATGCGCCCAAGGTCAATGGGTACACGTGTTTCCAGAAGGAAAGGTGAATGTGAGCAAGGAAGAGTTAAGGCTTAAATGGGGAGTTGGCCGCATTATTTATGAATCGCCAAAAATGCCCATAGTAGTACCCATGTGGCACTTGGGAATGGATGATGTTTTGCCAAATGTAGAACCCTACATGTTAAAATGGCGCAAAAATGTTACCGTCAACATTGGCCGGCCATTGGATCTAAATGAATTTGTAGAGGACTTGAAAGCACGACAAGTGCCAGAGCCGGTGGCCCGAAAACTTATTACGGATAAAATACAAGAAGCATTTCAAGTAAGTATTGAAATCCCTAGTTTGCAAAACAAAAAGATGGTATCGGACAAAACTCTCGTAAGCGTTTGTTTTTTTTCTTAATTTTCAATTTGAGGCCCCTCGTACACGGAGCTCTGACATGAGCTTACATGACATGAACTTATCAGCGCAATTAAGTCCAACAGTCTGAGGTCTATGAGAGCGCTTTATTTGGCAAATTAGCATACCATAAAATCTGCACATGAGAGGTTCCTATGTGCTCTGTGTACGCGGGGTCTAAAAGTTTTAATAAATGTGAATCAGCCGATGGTAGGACACTCTGCACCCAATTTTTCCAATTTTTTGTGTCCCCAGCTCTTATGGTCTTGCTATCTATGTGTTTATACGGACGAACGGGCGGACCACGCCACCTTCTGCTTGTGACATACATTGCACAAATCTAGTACATCCTTGAGTGTGTCAGATGTTTTTATTTTAGGTGTCAGTTGTTTTTTTACAATTTTTTTTTTCCGAAAATATATATTATATTTTTCCCTTTCAAATACACCCAATTCTGTTTTTAGACGGTTTTAAAATAAGACGGTCTGGAAAAAAAATGTGTACACAATTTCATTCGTTTGAGCACGATTAAAAAAATCTCTTTGATTGAAATTTTAAAGAAAAATATTTTTATTGATATAATCTTTTAGAAATTTATTAAGGGAATTCCGCTTTCTAATTTATTTATTTATTTTGATATTTACATACGGATTTTTAACACGGTTTTTTCTGGAACGTATCTACCGTGTAAACACAGAATTAGGTGTGTACGAAATTTAACGATATCATTTCATTTTAAATCTGTTACAGCATTGCTGTATGAACCTAAGGGCAAAGAAAGATAAATATTTTGCGAGTGCTGGAGTTCTGGAAACTAAAAAAAAAAAAAAAAATGAAAATTACAAATTTTTAATTGTATTTTCATAAAAACGCGTAGCTTTTTGAACAGCTTAGTAATTGTATATTTTTGCAGGGGTTACGGATAGAAACAGAGCAACTCCACAGCCAGCAAAGTTAATGTTTTTTCTATAAGCCTAAGATTCAAGAGGTTTATAAAGTAAGTTCAAGTTTTCGACCATTCATCAAGACATCGCATGTATTTTAAATAAAAATGTAGATCAATTAATCATTTGTATTACGTTTTCAATTATTTCGCTATTATTTATAATAAATTTAAGTATAAAAGTGTGCATTAATAATTATTGTAAATAAAATTTAAAAAAAACCTAGAACATGCAGTTTTATTGAAATTTTTAAATCTCGCGCCAAACTACCAACCTGTAGCTTTACGCGCATCTGGCAATACTGCAATAGCCATCAGCTGTTAATTTGGCAACAGGTGGAAAGCACCGTTACACATCGTGGGTTCTAAAAAATGTAAGACAACTTTAAGCAATTGTTTAATTAAGTTTGTATAAGACTTTTGCACTGTATTTCAGGTCGGTTTTTAAGATGATTAATAAGGAACATGCGCTAGTATTAAACACGCCAAAGCGCAATGAGCTGCTCAGGGATGGACCACCTCGTGATTCCCAGTGCCAGATTTTGGGTCGTGGAACTTATGGCATAGTTCTTAAAGCAATATACAAAGGTAATTAACATAATTGATTATAATTATTTAACCTTATAAAATATAAGTTTTCGCTTAGATCATCATGTTGCAGTAAAAATTGTTAAAAATCAAGCAAACTCGGAAACGTCTCACGGTAGTGTTGACTCAACTCTCCACAATGAATCGCATGTGCTGCATTGGAAACACAGGAATATTGTATGTCTTTTAAAAGTTGAATCTACCCCAGATTTCGGTTTGATTATTATGGAACGCACGATAGGGTTGTGCCTACAACGCGTGCTGGACACGCTTTCATTGCCTTTGCTGCACAGAGTTTTGTAAATACATAGGTTCGGTTAAAAAATTTCAGACTTTCTCATATCAAATGTCTTGTAGTATAGCATTTGACGTGCTGGCAGCGTTGCGTTATTGTCACAGCCAGTATTTGCTGCATCTGGACGTTAAGCCATTAAACATTTTGGTTTCTTTGGGAACAAAGTCTCGGAATCTTCATGCCAACCGCAGCTACTTGTGCAAACTGGGCGATTTTGGTTCGTCTTTACGACTAAATGAGTTTTGTACATCTCAGTTAAGAGCCAAGGTAGGTAACTCAGCCTTAGCTTGAACTTTAAGCAATTCAAAAAATTTTTTCTTTTGTTTAGGGCACGCTTCGGTACATGTCTCCGGAAGCTCTGCGATCAGGACCATTGTCGTGTGCATCAGACATTTTTTCCCTTGGCATCACAATGTGGCAAATGCAAACGCGTCAGTGGCCTTATCACCCACTAACTTGTAACGAATCTATAGCCTACCATGTGGTCAAAAATGATTTGAGGCCAGATAACTATGCAAAAATAAAGGCTTTACAATACGGATCCGATTATTTTAGCGTTGCGCGACACAACTGTAACTGTGTTAGCTCTGGAGCCAAATTGTGCATCTATGTAAATAATGTCGAAGATGATATACAGCTAACTAATGAAATGTATAAAAAGACAGAAATATCTGCTCGTCGCAATCTAAACTTTGAGACAAAACGGAGCCACAGCCGTAAACATAGCAGATTATGGCATTACTTTAATAAACCTTCGCCAGGAAACTCCACAGCTAGTTTGGAAAAGGCTTATTCTACATTATATAAAAATTGTTGGCTAAGTTCGCCAGAGATGCGCATAAATTCGGCTTTGTTGCAAATACGCTTAGAACAAATTTTGTCCAAGTGTATTCCGCCGAATATTTCCTAATTGTAATTTTGATTATCTTTATTTGTTTTTATCTTATGTTTTTATTTTTTCCGATTTTTTTTTATATGTTAATTGTTTTTTTTTACGTTCAAAATAATACTATATATTTTGCTGCGATTCTAAATTGGTATTAAACTTAAAAGGATAACATATTTTAATATTTTTTTGTTCAATAATTTATTTTTCGTAACTTTTTTTATTTTTGTACTTGCTACTCTAAGAAAATACATTTTTAATGTTTATGTGAGCTTAAAAACAAATATAAATTTTTCCATGCAGAGCGTAGTGAGTTTTCTAAAAGCTAAGAATGTGAGTGTGTTCCTTATATGATGACAGTTAGTCTTCTAGGGGCTGTAGTATAGTCAGTTGTAGTAGCATCTAGTTTCTCACCATGACTTTTTAGAGAGCTTACTACTGTAGAAGGTGTCTATTAACAGTTTATTTTCAAATTATTTTTAATGATTTATGAACGTTTCGAAACCATAAATTTTTATATGAATATTATACTTAATTGTATAACTGCTTACTTTATTGATTCTTTGATTATCTATTGTTGTATATTTATAATCACTCATAACCATGTACTAAATATTTTAAATATAATCTTTTATGTATTTTGTGCGGAAGACTACATATTATTATTATTATTATTATTTAATGTTGAACAGTTTCTAGTATAAATAGTTTGTAGTTAAGTTTTAGGCTCTTGAGGAAATCCAAGTTGATTTTGAAAGACTTTCGGTTGTTTTGCTTAAACGCAAAGCAACTTATAGTGATAGTTTTGTCATTAGTTCTTAAATTTATCATAGACTTTTCTGGCTGCATCTTTCCCGGCTCTACAATTTACAATAGAGTACGGCGAGCAATATATTGAGTCTGGCAATTGGCGTTTTACAAAAATTGTTATCGAAATAAAACATTCACAAAAAAGGTCGTCAACTTTCATACTTGCTCCATAGCATAAATACTTACTTACACAAGATATATGTTCATTTGCTCTTCATGTTTTTCATTTAATATATCACAATTTAGTCTTTTTAAATCCTTAATTAATTATATATGTATATAAAGTATATGCTTAACGATGCTTAATTCTTGAAGATTACAAATTGTTGTTTTTTGTTTTTTTGTTGAGATTTTGCGTTGATGATGTTGAAAAGAATTCACAAAGGATGCTTTTCATCGCTTAACTTGCATAGGAACGTCGCACGGGAACTGGTGGGGGTATTTTGGATTTTCGTTGTTGCTGCTGTTGTTGTAACGGGGAGTGTGGAGTTGGAATTCTAGTTGGTGTCGTCTTTTGCAGACAACTCTTTGATAGCTCTATCTTTGGTGGAACACGCGCCTGTGAATGCGCTTGAGCCTGCATTGAAACCGGTGAAGTGACACGCTTCCAGCCGTTGCTTTTGCGCCAAGAATTGGCAGACGAATCTTGCCGCTGCAGCATACGCTCCTTTAGTTTGCAAATAACCGATGGTGACGGCGGTGATATTTCTTTGGCCATTTGAGCGGAAATAGCACAGCTGATGCTGCCGCTGCGCACCACACTTGACTCAAGTTCGCGCCGTTGATTTTGCCGCAGAATACAGCTGGGTTCCTGCTCCTCCAGAACTGATTTTGATTTAACCAGAATATGAGGCGGGCGACGCAGTTCCGTTTCAATAATTTGTGCTATGCATTGTTGTTCGGTAAGCAGGGCGGGAAGCGTGTCGGCTAATTTGGTGTGTACCAGTGGGACATCTTCAATTTCAATGTCGCTGACGCGACGTCGACACTCTTCTATGGCTGCATAGTCATGTTTGCCTTCTTCTTCTTCATGAAGTGCCCGGTCTGTGGCAGAATGGGACTCACTTTCGCTTGAGGAGCAGCTTGTTAGCTGGGCACGGCCTGCCTCGCTAGGTGTAGGGCTGTTTTCTCGTTTATCCACACGGCTCGCAACGCTAGGCGATCTTAAACGTCCTTGGCACTCCGATAAGCTGGTGTCTTGACCATCGTCGTCGTCATTATCCCCATCATCTTCGTCGTCCGTCTCGTCCTCAAGGCAGGAATAGAGGCTACGTGAAGAGTTGGTGCGTATATTCACCAGCTTATAGAAATCATTGGTAAAGTCCGTACAAGCTATCTCCTCATCCTCCGAGTAGACAATCTGAAGCAGAAGTATGTAAATTCAATCAAACAATTTTGGTAAAATCATTTTTTTTCTTAAGCACTTACCTTCTGCTGCAGCAGCTGAGAAATGCCATCGGTTATAGAATCAGTCTCAACTGTTGTCGAATTGATAAAGTCATTCGAGTGCCAAAGCCAATCGTGGTCTCGTTTGCCCTGCTCCCTTTGCAGCTGCTGTTGATGTTCCCGCTCGTCGTCAAATGTTATCACAGCTAACTCTTCCTGCGACATGCTCCAATCTTCCATTTCCGTGGAACAGGGCTCTGCAGGTAAAAGCCACTGCTCTGGCTCTTCCGGCAAATCCTCCAATTGTCCGTTTGATGGTTGTGGTTGCCCACTGCTCATGGTACAATAGCCTTCGTCGCGTCCCTTTACCGGGCTGGCCGAAAGCGCTGCATTCTGAGCCTCCAAATCGCGCACGCGACTCTTTAACATTGTCACCTCTTCGCGCAGATTGTCCTCAGCTACAATGGCATCCACTACCTTGCGCATGACATCATCAAGGCAATGCTCATACTGACGTATTCGCGTCAAGAGTACGCGATTCTCCTGTTGCATGGAGTGCAGCAGATTCTCTTGGCGCGCAAAGCGTGTCTAACAGTGATTAAGAAAAAAAGTGCATTAGAAATGATTGATTACAAACAAGCTTATCAAATTGCAATCCTTTCTTGAAAGTAGGTACATTGCAGAGCACACTGTCAATCAAACCCTTTGACAGCTACTTTCAGTCTTTAAAGAGGGTCGACACACCCAATCATTTATCAAACACTGTGTCACCTCAAGTGACAAATCGCCGTTGGTTAAACGTAAATATACATATGCAACTAAGAAAACTCAATGAACTTGAACTCAACTTTCCAAGAGATCCATGGAAATAATGAACGCCGTTTTTATAACAGCCAAACCTTGAAAACCTTTAAAAATTTTTTATTGTTTTCACCTATTATTTTAATATCGGATCAAGATTTTTTTTCTATTGACAACGTAGCATAATTTTCGTCGTTGTTAAGGCCAAGTAAATATGATGTCATTGTTTGCAAAGGGTATTTGTAATATGAAATTCATTTCATTTACGATTTATACACCTTTGTTGGTATGTATAAAAATTGGAAGTTTTGCACACAAACTATATGAATCTTGTTGTACAACTTTAGTTTCAAAATAAAGTATGGGTGCAACGGATCGACGAAAATTCGAAATTCGGCAAAGTCTTCTATAGTCTTGCTACATACAAAGAGCGTTGACCCTTTCACGGACGATACCGACTTATGCTATTCCATCATGACTCAACTCATAAACTAACAAAAAGGTCGCTCACGCTACAGTTGTGATTCTGCACAACTATCCAACGCCTCAACTCAACTTCTCTGAGACTCGGAACCTTTTTAAGTGCAGAAATCCGCGAAAGCTAAGCTAAGTCAACCGGGCCGAAAAAAAAAAAATGTTAAGAAACGAGGGATTTTTTTTCAACATTATAAGTCAAAAATGTCTAAAATTTATACGACATTGTTTTTAAAGCTTCTCTTATTTAATTGCATAAATAGTTGGCCTGAAAACTGAAGATATTAAGGTTTTTCTTTTTTTTACTTCTTTTTGAGTGAATTTCAATCAAATTTTTTTAGGTTTCTCATTTATTTTTTCTTATAATAAATGTGAATAGAAGTACTTTTTAAAAGTACTTGAAGAAATATGGAAAAATATGTCGCGCACTTAATGTCAGAGTAAATTTAAGTGTTAATTTATTTATCGCATGGACCATGTTGGCCCAGTTGAAGAAAGATTAGCTCCAGTCCATTAGAGCACTCACTCGTTTCATAAATTTCCATGCTTTGAAAACATACCTGTAGTACCTTGTGATCCCGACATGTCTGCAGTTGTTTTCGTTCTTTGGATTTCAAAATGCGGTTCATGCTGTAAGCAAACGTAAAGCAAATAAAAAGCCAAAAAAATAAGTAAATTAAAAACATCCATTAAATATAATAGCACATTTTAAATAAAAGCTTCGGGTCGGAACATTTGAAATGATTTTTTTTCGGATTTGCCTTTTTAATTAGGGTATTCACGCTTTGTGTTGACTTGTTGACTTGCTGACTTGTTGACTTTTACAAAAACAAAATGTATGGCAAAATGCAACCCTGTGTTTCAACTCTCAACTCAACTTTTCAACAACCCAGACCCTAGTCTACTTTTTGCTGTTGACTTGTTGAGAAAGTGTTGCACAATTTGTTAATTCGCTGCCTTTGCAGCACTAACGCATTTGCCATTTTTTAGCCATTTCGTGGTATGAAAAGCAACGAGTTACTGTAAACTCCAAAAAAAAACGCCAAATTTAAAATAATCAAATTGTATTAACGCAATAAAAAGAAGGCCTTCTGTGGGAAATTAAGAAATTAGACATTATTACTTGTTGTTGGAGATGGCGCAAATAAAAGAGTAAAAATAGATGCGAATTGAAAAGCAGGGGCGTACTAGGCTAAATATTTGCTGGAACTATTGTGTAGTTACCCTCAGCATTTGAACAAATCGGGTTTCGTCGAAGGAAGTGAGCACGTTCTGGCACCAGTCAATTGATTTCCGGATGTGGAAGTGGTCACCGCGATGCGAGAGTATAATTGCATTCATGTCCTCATTATAATTATCTAGAACTTCGTCAATTTGCACGTCGCCACGGAACCCTATTGTCTCTGTATTAACAAAATGTAGTTTTTCTGCAATGAATTTGTTTTAGCAGACTTGCCTGCAATAAAATTTATTTCATCCAAAGCCATTTCAGCTACAGCTTCAATTAATATATATTTTACGCTCTATCTCGTCATTTTTTATTCAAGATTTTAAATTTCGATGATTATTTGCAGCAATTTATAAATGTAAACAAACACAAGAAGAGTAAGCACAAAATCAAATACGGTTTTTCTGCAATTATTTAATTTTTGCAGTAATAAAATAATAAAAATCTGTGTAATCCATAGCTACTTTGGCTACAGGCTTAGTTAAAATAGATTTTATGCTTTGACTCGGCATTTTTAATTCAATACTTTTAATTTTAATAATTATTTGCAGCATTTTGCAAATGTAAACAAACACAAGAAGAGGAAGCACAAAATCAAATACGGGTTTTCTGCAATTATATCGTTTTTGCAGCAATAAAATAATACAACTCTATGTAATCCATAGCTACTTCTGCTACAGATTCTGTTAGTATAGATTTTACTCTTTTACTTGGCATTTTTAATTGAACCTTTTGAATTTTAATGCAATTTGTACCAATTTACAAATGTAAATAAAAACAGGAAAGAAGAAGAAAAGTCAACAAGTCAACTCAAAAAGTCAACAGGAGGGATTCACGCTTTGGCCTGTTGACTTTTTCAACAAGTCAGCAAGTCAACAAGTCAACACAAAGCGTGAATACCCTAAATATAAATTATAAAATTATGTAATTTTCTTTTTAAAATAATTGTTAAACATTGATAGCATATAGATAACGATACCCAAAATGTATCTATTGAAAAAAGTTTCATAGCGTGGAAGGAATTCGGAAACAAACTGATCGACTGACGCATGTGGCCTTACCCTGTTGTAAGGGCTGCTAATGAAAATTATCTGAGGAAATGAAATTTAATTAGAGTATATTTTCGGTTTCTAATAGGTACTACATATTTATCTATGATTTATGCAGATTTTATTCAGCTATGGAAAACGCATTGATGACCACCCTTGAGTATGCGACTAAAAAAGAAACAACCAAAAACTAAGCGAGAATTTGAATTGCCATAATTACATTTTGGCTCTTGGTCTAGTTCCTCCTGCCTCTTGCAACTCCAGCGTGATTGATGGTATTTTATGTGTGCGTTCTCCTTGAATAGGAACTAGATGTGGGTTGCTGGATAGCCTCAACTACAAATGGATGTACTCCTGCTCTTGCTTTTCGCGTTGCTTTTGCTTAACAATTTGGAAAATTGCATTCAGTGCCGTTTACTTAAAGTTCTTCCATTACCATCTGTGCCTCGCTTATGCGTAACGGCTGCGGCTTGGAGGAAGTTGAAGGCGTTACTAGTCACGAAATTGTATGAAATATTTACGTAAAATTGCCTAAAAGCAGCTAAAAAAAAAAACTTTTCCCAAATTGCATACAAAAACCGGAGTATACCCAGAACCATAACTAAGTCTAAAACCATAGTGGTAAGAACATTAAATAAAATGCGTAGACTGCCAACTGCCACACGTAAAATATGGTATGTATGTAAATATGTATATGTATTCATATAATTATAAAGTAGAAGTTAATTCAAAGGTTTGGAGCCAGGCCTTCAGGCTGTGTACTATGTACTATTTGTAACTTTTGCCTATTATTCTTAACTTTTTTGAAAAAAGTAGCGTCTTTAAAACAATACATATAAAAATGTGATACAGTTGAGGCGGTGGACGACAATTTAATACCCTGTACCTTTTTTCTCGAAAAAAATGTATTCCTGCATATTCCTTATAAGAACTTTCTAATTGGAAAATTCATTTTTATTGGTGCAGAACGAGATTTATACCTATAAGTTCCACAAATTTTTACCGATTTTGACGAGAATCGAAAGGAGTCATTTAAAGTATATTGGGTAAATTTAAAATACAAATGTCGAGGGGTGTGGCAGAAAATCGATAAAATTTCGATGTAGAAATCTTTCCAAAATTGGCGAATCTAGTTAATTTTTACCACAATTGCGTACAGTCGAATATTGTTGCAGTTTATTGGGAAAAGGGTTAATTTCATTTCATTTTTGGCGCAGATGCAAGTAATCACGACGCATCGCTCTGTTTAGTTTCAGATCGAAATATTAAAAGGTGTAGTAAAGAACCACGAAACTCTACTACAAGGGAAAGGGGGAAGGTATTGACATAAGGTTGGTTCGTGTCTCTAGCTCTTATAGTCGCATAAATCTAGGTGTTTTTACGGACGGACAGACAGACGAACATGGCTCAATCGCTATCTGAAGTTATGATAAGCATTTTGGCATAGAGGACTTGGGGTCTGCCACGCATCCACGTTACATACACTGCACAAATCTAGTATACCCTCTTTATTTATAGCTACAGGGTACAAAATGTAGTACCGTCATGGCATTGCTCATCAGTAGGATACCCTGTACCATTTTTCCCGGAAAAAAAATTATATTTCTAAAAATTCCAAAGTCCTTCTATGCAGCATACAATCAGTTTCCAAACATAAAATCTCATTTTTTGGGCTGTATGATTTCTTTGGGTACAGTGTATAATTGTATAATATCTTAAACTGTCATGCTAAAAAATACTATAGTACTTACTTTTCAATTTGGTCGCGCAATTCCTTTTCGAATGTTGGTGACCCGCATTGACTCTGTAAAAAGTACATTTAAGATAAAAAAGGCGAAATTAAAAGAAAAATTAAGTGAAATGCGAAAGGAAATTAAACACAATTAGTAAGTGCACTTCATGATTAAAACTGACAATTTAATTGCGTTCATATCACAAATGACAATCAACAAAAAACGCGATCAACGCTTGACAGTTGTTCACATTTTGTGACCGGGTGGATTAAGCTGAGAACATGGGCAATTAAAATTTCTTTATGGTGGAAAGAAGACGAATTTTCTGTAGAGTTCCCTTTGGAAAGCGCAAACCATTGTTTTTAAACATTTGATTTTCCTGTTACTCACTTCTCACAAAAATAAACGTGCGAGCGATCTCTTCAGAAGTGGCAACTTTTCCATGATCTCTTATTATTATACCATTAACATATTGAGACCTGTTGGGTCGTTATTTTTGAAAAACTTTACTCCCTATCTATGATTCTCTGGCAGCAAATAAACTGGAAAGTCCCATGAACGTTTAGAAGCACATTCAACATAAATACATTTTACACCCTAAATTATTTCTCAAACACGTTCATTAAATTCTTTATCAAAATCTGAATTACTTTAAAAATCAAATTGTATACTTTTCATACTTCTACTCAACTCTATCCGATCATTTTTTGGGGTAACATAGAAGTCTCTAAAGGTATTGGCTTCGGTTGGTTTGCAAATCTCTAGTAGAACTCGTAGGTGACCCAGAACTATGAAATTTTATTTTTCGGACAATTGTTTCCGAATGTTGACGCTTTGCCAAGAATGGCAACAAAGAGTTGTTAAGGTTCATAAATAATTTTAGGGTGGTGCCACAGAAATCTCTAGAGATATTGGGTATGGTTGGAACCCAACTCTCTAAAAAAAACCGCAGGGGCTACAGAAATCTCAGAGATTTCAATTTTTCGGATTATTTGTTTCCGAATG
This sequence comes from Chymomyza costata, assembly GCA_018150985.1. Classification (NCBI taxonomy): domain Eukaryota; kingdom Metazoa; phylum Arthropoda; class Insecta; order Diptera; family Drosophilidae; genus Chymomyza; species Chymomyza costata. Next base: position 105,492 of record JAECWU010000190.1, on the reverse strand, counting down.
TGTACGCTTTTACAAGAATGACAGCAAAGAGTTGTTGCTGTTAAATGTTGTACATTTAGACATTTACTTAGTTAAATGATTTTCAACAATGTTTTGCAATAAAGTTATTTCTTTGTAATATTAGGCGATTGTTAACAGCATATTTTGCAACATTTTGTTTTCAATTTTTACAAAATAAATTTGAATGAAACTTGAATATTTCTCCCGCCGAATACATAACTTTGTATGACAAGTCAGTTGTCATGAGTTGTCATGAGTTGCCAGCATTGTGAATGGCAAAATTTGTATGTTTATAGTTTTAGTACAGTAAACGAAGAGTTTCAGCTAAAAAAAATACTTAGTTGATGAAACTTTAAGGGATAGTTTGGGAGCCTGCTCTAAGTCCAAAACCAAGTTTTCGTATTTGTAGGAAGGAGAGAGAAGAGAAGAGAAAGTGGAGCGCTGGCTACTTGGAACCGTATCGGAACCATTGCATGCTGACACCATCTTGGATGTTACCAACTTCTCATCTTTATCTATGCTAATAGTTATAACGGCTATCACGTTGATAAGGGCACACTTATGATGATATGTCTAGCCAATCTGTGTGTAAAATCCTAGGAAACATGGAAATGGCACTTTACCCTCGGTTCGTAAAATTGGACTAGTAGGCGGATAGAGTTTCGAAATCTAAAGCACACTTTTAAAAAACGTTTAGCAACCCATGCGTTATTATACCATGTCGAAATAATGAAGTCGACGTATGTCGAACATAAATATGGTATTCAAACCGATACGGGCAATTTATTATCAATGAAATGATTGTAAGTAGTGTACTAAGTAGTTTATGAGCCCTGTGCTTTAAATTTGATCTCTTAAGTAATATATGTTCCTGAGTAGCTGTACTGTTCGATTTGTCATTTGAATCAGAGATCGTAACTCTTATAATTTTTAAAATAAAATAATTATTTTTAAATTTTTTTCATCAAAATTGCATAATAATTCTTATTTTTTGACTTAGAAAATAAAAATTGTGAAATAATATTTAAATGCCAATTTTCATTTAAAAATTGAAAAAATAACTCTTATTTTGCAGTTTTTATATTAAAAATTATGAATAAAAATTATTGACCAATTTTTATTTTATAAATGGAAAATAAGAGTTATTCTGCAATGTTTATTATATGTATTGAAAATAAAAGTTTGAATTTTATTTCAAATTTTTTATTTTTAAAGTCAAAAAATAAAAGTTAAGCTGGATTTTTTTGATAAAACTTAAGAACTAAATTTATGCTTAATCCGGATAGTCCTTTAAAAATACTGATACGCCCATAACTGTTATTTGCGATCCCTGATTCAAATATGCAAGCGTTTTGTTCTGCGAGTTTCGAAAAAGATGACATCTCGCTAAATCTGGATATCCTCTGAAGCCGTTTTGTGTTGATATCATAAAGAAATCCGGCAGCTGCTACAATCCAAAATATATTGAATATCAGGTGCTCTTAAAAGTCGGTTATGATCGCTTCAAGACTTTGCAAGGTTGCAATAATTTTGACCAAATTTATTTTAATTCATTTTATTGTAGTATGTAGTATGACATTCATCGCCATTGTGCAAAACTAACCGAACTAAGGAGTTGTCACCAATATTTGGAAACAAAAAATTAAGTATCGTAGTCCTTTATATGCCCAACTATACGCTGTTTTTGGTGTCAAATTAAAGTTAAAAAGTTTCAATTTAAATTGACTTAGTTGTTACATTGAAGTGATCTCCACGCTCAGTGACGCATGTGCGACATCTTAGCAAAAAGGTATTCATGACTGCCTGAAGGCTTGCAGCGGCAATTGCCTCAATTTTCGTTCGAATGGCTTGCTTTATTCAATTCAAATTTGTTGGTTTTACTTTGTTAGCTTCCTGTTTGCAATATTCCCAAAAAAAAAATTAGGCGCAGTAAGGCCTGGAGACCAGGGGGACCAACGAAATGTGGAGTTTCATGAAATCAACTTATTGGGGAATTTTCGATGCAATTCTATGGCCAGGCTGTGTGGGAAGTTGTACCATCTTTTTAAAACCACACAGATTTGAAAGCGATTCTCTTTCGGCATAGTGCTGGATAAAAAAACTCTTCCAACATCCTTAAGTATCGGTCTGCAGTGACCGAAACAGTAACACCGTTCTCTCCGAAAAAATAAGGTCCGACACTGTGACGCGAAGTGGGGTAGAATCACTCCATATTCGACAATTTTGTTCATTAACATGGTCGGAGGGGTGACGCCAAACGTGCGCCTATATTCTCTTTGTACCAATTTTACGGAATCTAGTGCGTGATAACGCCGGAAAATTCAAATTCTTGTCTCAGTATCCCAATTATTAATTTTCATTAAATTTAAAAACCAATCTTTAAAATAAAAAAAAATTAAACAGATTAGATAAATAGAAAAGAAATTATTCAATTTTTTTTTGGTAGCGGCTTTCATCAGCCAGCCTGTATAATTGTAGAATAGTGTACAATAGTGTGGTCACCATTATCTGCATGGCCATACAGGCGGATTATAAAATCGATAACCGGTCAATGCTGATTATTTTGGCATTAACACGCCCCTACCCTGCCACCTACATACTTGTACATCGCACAAATATACTCTAACCACGACTGAAGTAAAATTTTTTAAATGTTATGTGATGGTTAAGCATATGGTCTGAAAAAAAACAACTTTAAAACAATATTGAAAATATTTTCAAAATTCGTTACCCACTGAATTTGGGTGTAATAAAAACTGATAAAAGATGCATGAAGCACTCATAAGGAAAACCATAACGACGGAAACAATAAAACGCGCCTGTAGCAAGCACCAAAGCACCCAAAAAAGAAGTCCAAATGGAGAAAGGGGACGAAAATATATTATATTCATAGAATATTACAAGTACTCGTATATGCAATAATTTTTATTAATTCGCTTAGTGGCAACAAAATACATGCAATATTAAAGCGCCGACGAAATATGGTATCCAAACCGACGAACATTATGCACCATCAACAGCAGGCGGCAGATGTTGAAGTATGGAAAATATAGTGTACTGAGTGTGGGATACGGCTGCTCTGGTTCGTAGCAAGATGGGGCAAAAATCAAGCGACAAATGGCTAACAAGTCTACCGCAGACGGATTGCCGTCTGTGAAACCAGACGAGGGATGGGAGTGGCAATGGGGGTTTCGGTGGGACGCGTTGATATCTTCTGTGCGGGGTGTTGTTGAGGCGCCACTTGCGCCATTTGGATGCTTGTGCTTTTACTTGAATGATGAACGTGTTAATAAAATTAGAGGGAACATGGCAGTTATCCGTAGCGGATGGGTGGGTGGTTACTTTTAAATGGGCTTTAGCCTCTCCTTCAGGGGCAAGTATCTGAAGCTATTTTTGACAAATAAGGCTTCTAACGACAGCTGTTGGTATTTGGATTTTTCGGCTGCTACCCAACCACATTGAGTTCAGCAGGCACATAAATATTCATTGTGAATTTTGGTAATAAACTTTGCGCAGGATGTGGCATACTTCGCGGAGATGTAGCTTACTGTTGGTCAAATAATTTATTGATTAAGATGTAAAATTAAAAGTATAAATTGTAAATACATATCGTATAAAAGAAAAAAAATGGTAAGCATTAGAGTGGGGCGTGGACGAATTTAAAATACTCTCACTCTTAACAAAGAATAATAAATTGATTAAGGATTTCGATCAAATGTGGCATAAGGCTCAGCTGTTTAAATATTTTTCGACCAAATGTGTACACACATTTTTAACTAGCACAAACAACTTTTAACCTTTGTACTTTAAGGTGCAGGGAATATTTTAAATGCGTTTCGTATGTGATATTTTTACAGGCTACTACTGAGCTTGTTGGAACCAAATTTTTTACAACTTCTATGGAGTGCATAATAATTTAAGGATGAATCAAAAATAGGCCCACCAAATCGAGCATACAATTTCTGTTACCTCAACAACGAAATACAAGAAAATCTAAGCTAGGAATAGGTTATCAGACTATACTATGATATATGTACATCGAAGGTTATTCTGCCACAAATTGTATATTGGACTGTATTTGGTTGGGTGGAAGGTGTTCGAAACTTGCAAAGTTAAATTTTCGTGCTGTTCTGCCCCATTAGTTCCTGGGTCTTAGGCACATGGCCAACGAATTCTTGGATGATAAGGAGTCAAGGACATAAGACTTGTCATGTGAGTTTAGCTCTTAGGCACAAGAAAAATTAATTTGAAGTTCATTTAAATCGTCATAACAGGCTCACACGATTATAAAGGGTCATCAATCTTGAGGGTTTTTTTAAATGAAAAAAAAAAACAAAAATTTCAAATGCATCGGAAAATCTTTACTATCAGTAGAAGGAACCATTCTTGTCATTCATTTTTTAAAGATAATCCCTTTCAAATTTTGGCCGCAACTGCGCCGTAGCTCGTCCATGCGGAGGTTCCAATTTTCGATGGCGCGTTCGAGCATAATTTGATAACACGGGTAATGTTGGCCTATAATGCTTCAATCGTATCTGGCTTATCCAACCCTATTGAAAAAAAACTCTCAAGATTGATGACCCTTTGCATACCAAAATTTTGTGGTTCTAGCTTTTATATGTATAATAATACAAGGAAGTGCAATATTTCGATCGTTTATTGGAAAGTAGATCCAAACATTTTCGGACACACATATGTGGTACCTTGTACCGAAGGAAGAAAGATATAATAATGTCGTTCAAATGTGTGTAACGGGCGAAGAGATCAGGATAAACAGCCGAGTCTCTCTGTCCGTTCGTATGAACAAAAGGATCTCAGAGACAATAAAAGGCAGAGGTCCAAATTTTACCAATAAGTGCGTATTAAATTTTGGCACAGCTGCTGAACTTTTTACCAAGGTTAATATGCCGCCGTACTTTTGAAATCTTATGAAAACATTGATTCGGGTATAGGTAAAATGTTATTGTTTGGATTCCCTATTTTTGAGAGGTATGTAGACTCATGTAGACTAAAATACGAGTGTTTTTTCACTTTGAGTGATACCACTCTCAGTTCCCCGGTATTTTTTACTATTTACTTCAAAAGCTTTCTATATAGCAAGTCAAAACTTGCCATACATCTTTCCTCTTTCAAATCCTTTTCTTATTCAAATCAGCTGGAACCATACAGCCAAAAATTACATAATCTTAACCCTTTGCCCAAAAGATCCTTTAAAACTGCATGCGTTTGTACAGGATATTTTAGAGCTGCGTAGGCACGACTGTAGCATTGTCAAATTCTTAGAAATTAAAGCACCCTACTTTTTAATCCTTTTCTGAGTTATTAAGTGGGATGAATTTCCTAAATTATATTTTCTTTATCAAAACTAACTTCTAACAGTCGTGATTAAAATTTAAGTAAATACGATATTTATACCCTGTAAAGGTACAAATGAGCCCCCTAGATTAAAATCCCATTTCATTTGAATTAAAACATATAGGAATCATCAGGAGACTGCCTAAAAATATTCTATTGTATTATTTTATTTTTAAAATTGTTTCGAACTTATATTGTGAAAATAGAAGCACTAAACTTAAATGAAATCTTACCATTTCGCTCATGATGATTACACCGCGTAGCACATTTATATTTGTTGAGTATAATTTTTACAAATTTAAAAACTTTTCATCCACAATTGTGTAAAATTATCATGAAGGAGAGAAGAGTTAAATCGACACCCAATAGCCGAACACTTATGCAAACACTACAAATTTTGTTTCAGCACTAGGAGTTACCGACAACACCCCTGCGACAATGACGTCTGGGAAAATCTTTCAAACACAATTAACAAAAATATACACCGTAAACAATAAGCAACATTTTATAAAATGAAATTTTAAAACTACCAGTGCGACATTTATTTGGGAGAAATTAACAAAAACTAAATAAAGCAGAAAATTCCGAGCAGAATAAATCTCGACAAAAACATCCGTAGTGGTGTTAACCGTATGAAAGTGCCGGCCGAAAGAAAATTGAAAGCAACCCTTAGCTGTGTTATTTGTATGGAACTAGCCCATGTTGCACTGGATGAGAGCCACAGCACGAATTCGCCGCAGGCGCAACATATGGTAAATATTAGAGAGAAGAGCGGAACCAAAGAGAACAGCTGCACCAAGCAAGGTCTCGTTAGGGGTTTTCGATCAAATACGATGGTTATACTCGTTGCATTTTATTTCATTTAAGTCCGATAGAATACGTTTTGGCTGTGGCTGTATTCAACTTTGTGGGCCGAACATTATGAACTTTGCGTCCGGATCTGCGTGCACGTTTCGTATTTCATAAATAAGACACTTTTGCGAATTTGCAATAGGGTTGGCACAATGCGTGACTTGCTAAGGGTAATTCAATGTCTGCCTAGGACTGTTTACATCGTTTTAACTGACGTTTAGGTTTCCCCTAATTCATTTTAAAAATGTTCCAAAATAATTGCGTTGCATTTTTGTAGTACCATATTTTAATACCCTGTAAAGGTATAATAATTTCATGCAAAGGTATGTAACGGGCGAAAGAAGGCGTGAAAGAACCGAATTGATATAGCCATGTCGGTTGATCAGTCCATATGAAAATAGGTATCTCAGGTAGAGGTCTCAGGTCACAAAAAGATACGCGTTATCTATACGCAGATCAAGTTTCTTAATTTATGTCGATATTTTGTGCCGTTCCCTCGTAGGAAAAGTTGTAGGTAATGTTTTTTTTTTAGACCCCCACCCCTATTAACTGCACTTTAATCAAGCTTTTCAAAAACTTTTTACGAAGACGCTACTTTTACCGAAATGAAGGTATGAAGGCTTTTATAGACTATAGGATATGAAACTTCTTTTAACTTTTTACATATCTCCCTTATTTATTACCCATCGGTAGATACAAGATTTATTTAAATCCGCTGAAAAATTCGGGAGTTTTGGTATTTGGATTCAGATTCTTAGGATTCTTAGCCACCTTATTTTTTAATACCCTGTGTCCAAGGTACATAGGTACATGTTCGTGCTAAATGAGGCGTTTTATATTAACCTTTATATTAACTTATTCAAATCGGATAAAAAATGGTAAAAATGTTAGACCAGTTATTTATAAAACTTCAGTGGAAAATATCCAGGCACATTAGTATCGATCATGTTTTCCTTTATCAATTGTTGTTATCTGTTTTTCACAAAACCAACAACAACAATAAACTATTTTAAAACATTTGCTTCAAAAAATATCAATATCAGTTAAATGTTGTGGTGTGATTAATAAAAGTAAAGCGTATATTATAGTCGGAATTTCACGACTGTAAAGTTCCCACTAGTTTTTTGATGGCCTAGTGGTGGTGGTTTCTATTTTAATATTTTGAATGGTTTGAGTGGGCGTATGAATCATCAACCAGCTTATAGTGTATCAGAGTTATAGGGTTATAAGGAGTAAGGAGTATTTGCCGACAAGGGTGGATTTAAAAAAGTTTATGTTGATTAAAATACTTGTAAAAGTTTTGAAATATTTTTTTATGCCTTGCAAACATTTACCAAGTAAGATTTAAACCTACCACAACATCTTTTGGCAAAATTTGAACTCTAAAGCTTTAATAGTCCCTGAGTTCCCTTTGCTGATCAAAAATGTTTATTTAGTTTATAGTTTCAGAGACGCTTCGTTTTGATTGTTACATACGTACATATCCAACCTTTGTACCTTCAGTACCGGGGATACTAAAAATTCAAATTCTATTCCAACCCCTAGACGAAAATGTGTTCGCATGTTGAGTAGCTCCTTGCAACTAATCAAAGTTTTTGGTTTAGAAAATATCATCCAAAATAATCCACACATATCGCCATTAAAAAAGGTCGTTCGAAAGGACGGGAAAGCTTTTGGCGGCAGCTGGTGAAATATATGTTGTATTTGAAGGCTTACTGCTCTGCGAAGATAGAGAGCAAAGCAAAACAAAAACTATCGATAACCTCTCGGGCATATTAGTAAGCGAATCCAAAACAGTTTTGGACCCAATTATTATTTGAAAAGAATTAATTTCCCTAGATTGAACATTTCTCCCACTGTAGGCAACATATGTTTACAAGTGCTCCAAATAGACCAGTAATGTTCTTCGCTTTATACCCTGTACCTTATGGTGCAGAGAGTATATTAAGTTTGTGCAAGCCGAAAATGTATGTAACATACAGAAGGAGACATTGGAGACTCCCCAAATTTACCTGAAGTAAGATCAGATAACTAGAGAAGTCTATATACCCATGTCCGTCTGTCTGTCTGTATGTATTAACGCCTAGATCTTAGAGATGGTAAGAGCTAGAGCAACCAAATTTTCTATAGCTCCCATATGCATTTTTCAGAGAAGTTTTACATAAATAATTCGTTTGTTTATGAAAATATCGTAACCAAATTTTGCACTCGGAAGTTTTTTAGAGTTCCCAAGCATTGTAGCAAATTTGATCAAAATCGGTTGACTATACCATATAGCTCCCATAGGACCAATCGGTAAAAAAAAGGTTTTTCGTACAAAATTCGTAGTGTTTCGTTTGTTTGTGAAGATATCGTAACCAAATTTGGGGTTTGGCAGTTTTTTAGGGGTACCCATCAGCTCGCACTAACTAACTATATGACGCAACGTACACAACTGCATTTAACAAACATGTCAAAGCCGAATAACGTACATAAATAGATAATACATGTATTTAATAAAAAAGTTCACCTAGATTCAGGGAATAATTTATCTTATGTTACGCTTCAACTGACGCCAGACTTGCTGGAGTCATTTTTACGACATATCGTAAAAAATAAACACACCAATCAAAACGAAACTACTGCAAGAATAAAGACAATTATTTTTGATGTGCTTTAAAATGCGCCTGTATGAAAAATAATTTGTTTCAAACTAGTGTTTTAGTAGTTCAGGTGTTCGGTGTTCCATTGCAGGTATCTGCTTAGATTTTAAACAAAAAGGAAGAAATAATAAAAATCTATTAGACTATCGCATTCTCGCGTATGTAATGAAATAATTTGGATGCCCAAAGCGTCGGCTTGCTCCATGCCTGTTTCTGTGCCGATGTTGTCATGGCAGTAACAATTTCCTATTCCTTAGATATTTTTTATTTTTGTGTTTTTTTTCATGTTGCATGTTGGATGTTGCAGCTGAGCTTATTAAGGCGCATGTATTTGTATATTTGAATTAAAAACGTTGAGCACGTGCTTAAGGTCGAGATGGCGGATTGGTGGTTGTGAAAACTTAACAATGCTGGAAATGCTGGAGACTGAGCTGAATGCCTTGGGGTCGCCCATACAACGTGTTGGCTGGTGGAGGGGAAAGTTGTTCCTTTGATAGGCGCGTGCCGCAGCATGAATTCCAAGCATAAAAACGTCCAAATGAGCTGAAATCAGGTATCGTTGTTGCAAATATGACGCCCCATGCGACAAAAGGCATCGTCAAAAGGTATTGCCGCAAAAATTGGCTGCCGGATTTGTAAGCGCTTTTCAAAATACATAAACTTTTTTTCAGGTTCATTAGCAAATTGGCAACCACCCATCACATTGGTCAAACCCTTATTCTGAAATTGAAATAAATTTTGTACTGACTGCCCTTGGGGATGTTCTATTGGTTTTCAGTTTTGAAATTTTGTTAAGCTTGCGTACTGTGCACGGTGAGTCCAACCCGCTTAGCTACTAGACTGGTCATGTTGATTTATTCCTGATTAAAAAGTTCGTAAACATATCACACACAGCTGTCATTTTTTAGCACCCGTTTTTTACACTGTTTGTTTTTGTTTTTCTCCTGAAATCCTATCGACCCACAAGTTTGGATTGCTTGAATAAATATTTAGCTAATTTCCACGACACTTGGCATTTACTTGGACCCCGTTGCCAGCAAAAACCAAAGACAAACGCAAATACACAGTTTTGTATTTATATCCATATACCCCTTAAGATTTTGCAAATGTTTGCAACATGGAGAAGGGATGGCCGGAGACCCGCCAAAGTTAAAAAAATTTATCTAGACATGTCCCACTGTCTGTCTGAATGAATGCCTAGATCTTGTAGACTACAAGACTTGGGATGACCAAACATGACAGTGTGACTCCTTATGTGACCAGCTAACTCAAGTTTATTTTTTTCTGCCACGCCCCCTTCCTGCTTCAAATAATTTTAAAACGCTATATTTTCTAGAATTTCAAAGCAACCAACAAGTTTGTTTGAAAAAGTTTCTTCGATTTATACCAAACATTATTATTATTATGATCTCCCTAAAAATATCAGAGATCGACAGTTCGAAGTGCTTCAGTGGCGCAAAAATATAAAAGGCTTTTATTATTCAATTATTATTATTATGTTATCCAGTAGGAAAAAAATTTTTTCTTATAATAAGAAATTTATGTATCAAATTTCCAGGATCAAAAATAAAATGTTAATAAAAAATTTATTTTTGTTACCATTATATTTTAATGGTATGTTTTTTTTTGTGTTTTTTTTTTGTGTTAATACAACGTAATTTGGAGTTCGAAAGTGTTTTAGTGTTATCAGGCTAAAAATTCGTCTCCTTCTATCATATTTAGTTTCCATTGGATCGATCGGTCGAATAATACCACAATTATTTTGTTTCTAAAAAAGTTTAGTTACTTTCGGCAATCAAAAGTTTTTTGAAGTACCTAAGCTCTATGCTGAATTTGGTCGAATTTGGTAAATTTCTTCCTTGTGCCCGACTCACATGTTCGCTATTCTTTTGCCTGGAATAAAAAAAAGTTAAGAAATCTTTCAAGAAGGAAATTGTGGAAACCAATACCTTTAGGGTACAGAGGGTATATTAAGTTTGTAAAAGCCGAAAATATATGCAACATACAAAAGAAGACGTCAGGGACTGCCCAAAGTTGCCTAAGGAATGATCAGAGTGACTAGATCAGTCTCGTCTCTAATTCGATCAAGCTCGATTTATTATGTACATACAATGCATCATATAACCCCAGAGGACCGTTAAGGGCATAACTCGTTCGTTTGTTTTTCAGGATAAAAAAAAAAGTGCGTTAAAAATGGTAAATGATGGAAATTACCAAATGGTAAGCGAAATAAACTCTACATTATTTTCGATTTACTGAAAATCTGGTAAATGTTTGAAACTATTGTTTCTCTTATTTTTATTTACGCTCCCACTTGGGTGCTCATATAATTCACTCAAGTGTTACCAATATGTTTTTTTTTTGTATTTTTTTAAATTGACCAAATTAGAAGCAGAAACAGAAATAAGCAGAATCTGGTAATAAAAGTAACGCAAATAGATATTCATTGAATCGTGCCATTTATTGCATGCCACATGGCAAGTACTCATTCATTCAATCACTCAACTCACTCTCTTATTCACTTACTTGCTTACATATGTACATATGTACATTTCTGTATACGAATGTATGTTTTTGAGTGTGGTATGCATGAATATAACACACATACACACATACATACATATGTATGTACATATTTACTCTTGCAACTTTTTGGCTGACTTGTCAATGCTATTGTCACTGTTGTTGTTGTTGTTGCTGTTTCAGAGTCGGCTTCTGGATTGCTGACAAGCAAAAGCACAAACCCAAACCGACTAAAAACTCAGACGAGCCACTGATATGCCAATAACAATAAAGTACACACCCACTAGGGGCGCCAAACGGAGGGAAACCCAAGAACGATTGTCATGGCTTGAAAATGGCAATGTGAATACGGGCAGTGGAGGGATGCAGGAATAGGAGTGGCAATGGAAGTGGGAATGGAAGTGGGCAATAGCAGGAACGTAGTTAATCGTTATTTACAGACAGATAAAGTGCAGAAATATTGTCGAAGGGCAGAAAAAGGCAAAAAGCAAAAGAAGACAGACAATGTAAGCTTCATTCATGTGGTTCGTGCAACCACCAAATGTCGAATGAACCAAAGAAAACCGAATAAAAAGTAACCATGGGCATGCTGTAATCGGATTCCCATGCATGAACCACGGCAAGATAGGGCAAGGCACAGTCGGTAGCTGGAGTGATAACGAGCAGGCGGCTATGCCTCGTAAATTTTGTTCTTTTGCCTGCCAGAAACTTGGACGCTTCCGTTTGGCGACGACGACTTTGATGATGTGGCACAGAGTAGTACAAAGAATAGAGAAAATTAGGAAATAGGCAAAATGTTTTTGGCATATCCTACGCCTGCCATGTATTTGCCGCCATTACTTCCTGTTGGCGGATCGGCAACAATTTCGTTGCGGAAATCATAGACAGCTTGAAGGCTGCTTCAGACAGCAGCCTGCTGTGCCTTTTCGCACCATAAACTTGGCGCACTTAGCTCATTGTTACATTAAGTTTTTGGGCCCGGCCATGAATTTATGCCAAAGTCTTATCAAATTCAATTACCTAAAGCCGGAAATGCGTATGCTGCAAGTGAGCCAACTTCCGGCTATTAAACTTGGGCAAACTGCTAACTAAATCTGACGATTATAGAAGCTACTTTAGATTGAATTTTTGATGGTTATTTTGTTAAGGAGGGCCTACAAGATGTGAAAAGACCAACTCAACTCAAGTTTATAAAAGAGCCAACCTTCGGCACAAAAGGCCACCCCAAAGGCTTAGAAATGTATGACTTTTATAATATTTTTAATATTTGCATGCCTCGAAAACTTGCTCAATAAAATGTAAAATAGTTTCGGGTCTTGCCACATTATTTCTTCAGTATAAGTTTCTGGACAACCTTCAATTTGCATGCATGCCGAGTTATTAAAGTTTCTAACTTGTACGTTTTAATTATCAGTTGGATTGACCTTGCTTGTAACATTTGGTAGCACCTCCCCTTCTTTTTCCATCTCTTTGGTTGTCGCAATGTTGTTACTTGTTGTTCACCACATAAACCACAGAGCTAAAATAGCTCCAGGCAAAATGCCAGCAGCACGATTAATGACCCAAAAGCAACGCCTACTGGACAACTGACGCTGCAACAACAACTACAGCAAAAATAACAAGCAACTTACAACACTGGTCATAAACAATACTTGGCAATACCTGCACTTAGTATTTATGCTGGGTTTACACTGCGTCACAAAGTGCCACAATTGAACTCTACAGCTAACGCTTTGGCAGTCATTAAAACGTCACAGAAATAAATTTTTTTTGTATAGTAATTTATTTGATGTCGCATTAGCTGGTAGCTGGCAAAAATTGTGTTGCCACAGTGTAAGCACATGGGGTGTTCATCCAAGTGCATTGTTTTGTTAAAAATAAGTTTTTGTGAGAAAAATGCTGTACAAAATATGTGTTCACTCCTGTAGATTTTGTCGCTTTTTACACCACTCTTTTGGAAGTGAAGGGGTTGAGCAGAAATGCAAATGTTAAGTCTAAGTTGTTGCACATTTTGCCCTTTTACCAATTTATATTTATGTCCGAAAGGTGAACGCCCCAAATATAAATCATATGCGTTGCCACTTATAAATTCTTTTCCAAAAGTCTTTACAATTTTTTAACTTGGCAACCTCAATATTGGCTATTTGTTTTCCTTGATCCTAGATGTTGTCATTATTTTAACTTAATTCCTGAATTTTTTCAAAGTCTTTCGCAATTCACCATTTTATTTCGTAAAAAATTCCTTTATTACATAATTATAATGTTAGTAGTATGTCCACATCATTGTGGCACATAACATCACTTTTTACATATGATACAACTTGCCACAATGTCTCCCAGTGTAAACTTAGCATTAGGATGTGTTTACATACAGCTTATAGTTTTATAGAACCCAACCGCAGTGTTTGGTCGGTTACAGGAAATTAAAATGCTTTTGGGCTTAAAGTTCCTAAAATTGAGTTAAGCTTGGACTGAATAAAACAAGTTTTTTGCTTGTTCGTCCAATATCCGGTCAGAGAATGTGGCATAACATTTCAATTTCCAATGCAAGTTTAACGCACCCTAAGATATACATAAGGACAGAAGTACACATAATACATATACTGGCGAACAAATACGTATTTGTAATCTTTATTCACATGGATATGTGTACTCACTTTTTGAAATTGATTTTGCAGGCGCAGCAAAGCGCCTTCGACCTCATTCATGCGCTTCTCCAATAAGTCCTGAAAAAATAATAATATAAACTAAAGAAAACTAAAGAAGTCGAAGGCTAAAAGATCTCCAATGACCTTATCAGTAACATTAGCTAAATGGGTGCATGTGTGTCAATAAGCGTGAATATGTAAACCAAAGCGAGTTATAAGAAAGTATATATTTATCTCATAACCAGATAGTTTTAATTGAATCGCACTAAATTATTCTATTATAAACATCTAGATAGTATATACATTTTTGGCAAAAGCAATGAGTAAGCCCAAAAGCGGCATGAAATTAGTTGCTTTTGAGATTTAAATAGATTTGCGCGCACACACTCCGGTCTAAACAAAGAGAGTTGACGCAACTTTATTTAATTCCCACGCAAACCGAAAACCAATGGAGCAAGGCGTGATTACAGGGGGAAGTGCGACAACGGGTGCCCCTATTGCAGGGCCCACAATTGTTGCAGGTGTGCAAAGTCAATATATCACTAAACTCGATAGCGTGCCACAAAAGGTGGCATGTTTGGAAAAATATAAAGTAAATATAAAGCATGAAAAAATCGTTGGTACAGAATAAAAAAAAAAAATATGCTTAACAAGAATCGCCGTTAAAAATGAACAAGTTAAACAAAAAAATATTTTATGGTTTATATGTGAGAAAATGCACTAAAAAAAATGTTTTATAATGGAGTATCTTTCTTAAATTTCATATAAATAAATAAATTTGTGACTAAATAAATTAAATTAAACCATTTCTTTAAGAAATAATCTACAAGTACGTAATACAAAATGTAAAATCTGGCTGTGGGCTGCATTCTATATGCAAGTCTGTCAACATATATACTGATATACAAATATGCATGCTTATTATATGTATAAATATTAAGTATCGTAAACTGTTTGTGGTATAAACTTAGTTTTGTATAAGAGTAACCAAGTTTGTGAATCATAAATAAGAGGGAGAGCAGATTGGCTAAACACATATGTACAAAGCTATATACATAATGACGCTAGGTAAGAAATGGTTTTCATTCAATTTTCAATTTACATATCATGGTAGATACAATACATAATACAACAAGGTAAGGGGAGCGGAGCTCCCTGGTAATGATTTATATCACATCTTAATTCCGCTTTCCTTGGTAGTGGCTATCTTTAAATAGGTAAAACGCGCAAAATCACGAACTGGAACTATTACTAACACTTATATTCTTGACTCCTAAGTGGAGCATAGAGTCTCAACAATCAACTTAAATCTAACTTTGCTACGAGCATTAAAAGTGACGTCGTTCAAGGTATAATTTTTGTATTTCTTCTGCAATTGTACGCGTCCATGTACTAGTTGGGGAGCTCCGGGACTTCTAGAACTTTGTGGGTTATAGCGGAGTGCCTGTTATTATTTGGTCTTCTTACTGTGGCCGATCCAGTTCCATTTGCGGCGTTTTATCTCATATGCTACTTGTGGTTCGAAGTTCGTTGGGGCCCACAAATTCACAGGATTCTTGTTATACACCAGAATCCGAGATTTTATGTTGGAATGCCCTTTGGAGATTGCCACCTTGTCGTGGTGAGGTGGCTCATAAGGGGTAATGAATCCAAGAGCGGTGCCGGCGGTAGCATAGCTTTAGATAGGGCCACCCATGCCGGTAAGGTTGAGGAAGTGTCCTGAAGCTAAGAGCAGTCCACAACAAATCCTGATGCCTTTTGAGCAGCCAAATTACCATCTGGTAAGCGTCTGTTTCCCCATATCAGGGGCGGCTTTTAACTAAAGATCTTTGAGCCCATCACTCATTGATTCTCATAAAAGATGTCAGAATAACATGGAACAAAACAATATTTGAAACATGTCTCCAAGGGATACCCAACAATTAGTGGTCAGCAGGGGGATAACGGCAGCCAGCACAGAGGGTTGGAAGGTGCTAATTTCATATTATAATAACAACATGATGAATGTAACCAACCAACCACGAACTGTAACTAAAGCCCTTAAATCAATATGTCTTTTAGAATAGGTAACCCAAGCTTAAGTTCGATTTATCTTATGCATTAAGCCATTTGGTCTAATAACCTAGATTTAACCTTTAAAACCAATTTAACTTGAAAGGATCACACATATATTATATATGTTACACCAGCAATAGATAGCCTGGTATCAGTTCTGTTTGACTATTATAAACTACACAGAAGATACAAGGTTTTAATGATTTGACTTCTCCGATTCTAAATCTATAATATATACGTTTCTATGAACAAAAGGAATTCCGAGACTATCAGAGTTACATAATCCTAGCTCTCTTTCACCTGTATAACCTGGCGTTTAAAAAGTTTGCGTACAATGAAAGACACAACACCCTGTTGCTTCAAAAGATACTATACAATACTATACTACGAAGTATTAGATACAGACCGCCTCGTCAATAAGTGCATCACGGCTGATAAAATTGGTTTGGCTCATGCAGGCTAAAATATACAAATTCCTTCTAGTTGTTGCGTATACCAGCCCCCAAGTCCAAGGTATATCTAAGTCTGGATGTTACGTCTTTTATCGTCCCTTTAGGTACTATTGCACTCAAATAAAAGTAAGTCATATGATTCCAAATCTAAGAAAGAATTTTTTTTCTATCCCTATTTTTGTATTCAGCGGTGTATTTAAAAAGAGTATTATGCTAATGTAGGCAACATCTACAAACAACATTTACAAATCCTTTGTAGAGCAAGTATCTAAGAAAGACTCTTTATAGAGACAATAGTCCCATGCGCATGTGCAACAGCTGAGAGAAGACAAAAAATAAATAAACAGAGTTACGGTCTGACAAAAACGATTTGCAACTACAAATGCTGCAAACAAATTGTTCGAGTATATGTATATGTATATGTATATATGTACTCTCTGTACACATATGGGTATGCATAAGTATACGTATATAGTAACGTTCATTGAACCTACTCAATCACTTCGAGCACACATATGTATAGCAACTGCAGCTACGTGTATATACCAGTGGCATCCACGCAATGAATGCACAGAACGTGACTGGGTTCTGACGACTCCTATTGCATTGGTTCTGGATGGAGTGCAGCAGGTCTTTTTTATGTGCAACAGTGACAAAAGCTGGCGATGATTGCCATCCGGCATGCGGCTTGTGCACCATAATCGAATTGTCATTATTCTATGGACTAAGCCCCTGTTTGAGTGTAGGGTGTTAGCATTGTCACATATATACGAGCACAGTAGAAATCGATACTAGCAGTGGGATAGCGTTTGTGGTGTGCAAATCTTTCCTGCTTTTCGCTCGCTCTGTCGTTGGCTCATTGGCAAACATATGATATTCCGACAGTTTGAACCTACAGCGACTGCGCAGAGAGGACTTAAAATGCTTCAATTAGCTGGTTTGTGTATTCAATGGATGCACTCCTCTTTTGGACGGAGAACAAACAGTGGCTTATCTTGGAATGGTGTGCGTGTCTGGCCTTACTCATAGTTGCCTCATGTGTATTGCTGCAGCTGCTTGTCCGGCAGACATAGTGCAAATCTTGAGTGTTCTTAGAATTGTTACATGATAAATACCGCTACTGCTGCTTTTCTGGAATCACCGGCACCGGACCAACTCAACATATGGTCTATAGTGGAAAGTGCTGGGTATGTTGAAGTGATCGTGCTTGTGACTACCATAAATCAAGTTCTTAAGACGTTGCACTGTTGTACTTAGTATACCTATACTATTGAAATGTCAAGACATGGTAGCCAGCATGCTAGGACAGCTTCATGGGTAACAATTTTAACTATTGTTATAAAGACTTATTTGAAAAGGTATGTTGGAATACACATTATGTAGAAGAAATGAATTCGAAAATTATAAATGCTTCGTAGCCAGAGCAACATGGAGCTTCAGGGTGGTAAGAATAGATAACATAATTTAAATAATCTCAAAAATATCGTAGCTCTAGTTGTTCAATATGATATTTGGTTAGACATAAAACTTATCTCGCATCTTGGATACAAATTGCAGGGTATGCTTTTCCTTTGGGATAAATTTAACGCATGTATGGATGTCCACTATGAGAAGAAACGGGGTTGGCTTAATCTTATCACCCAAAGCGAGCCAGGCCATATTGGTTCACAATGCAGTGTCTGACCGGATCAACATTGTTTGAGTCAAATCAAAATTTCGGAATATCTCAGTAGTTCAATGCTACGCGCCTACCGAACCAGATGATGACGACGCAAAAGAAGACTTTTATCAACAATTGGATGCAGTAACTAGCTTGTTACCGACCGGTGATATAAAATTCTTCATCGGAGATTTTAATGCCAAAGTTGGGAGCAATAACAATGGAGTAGCGGCAATTATGGGCTCCCTGAGTCTTGGTTGCACTACTAATAATAATGGCGACAGGTTAGTTGATTTCTGTGCAAGAAATCATCTGATCATTGGAGGAACAATGTTTCCACACAAAAACATCATCAAATACACATGGGAATCGCCTGATGGCTGCACTAGGAACCAAATCGACCACATCCTCATAAGCAAGCTGTTTCGGGGGTCACTTATGGATATCAGAAACAAACGCGGTGCTGACATGGAGAGTGACCATATGTTACTTGTGGCAACACTACACCAACGCCCGGCAGCAACTGGCAACAAATATCCAAGGTACACAAAATTTAATCTTCCCAAATTACGTGATCCAGCGGTTGTCGCTGAATACAATGCTATTCTGGCCAAAAAATTGGGTGACAACGGAACAAATACATGGGAAGACATCACAGTAGCTTGCAAGGAGAGTGCAGAAACAGTATTGGGTAGCGTTCGCAGTGTAAATAAGTCCTGGTTAAAGGAAGCGACTAGGCTAGAAATTCGCACTAGGCGGCAACTCCGGCATATCTACCTTCATGCAAAAGTGCCGGCGGATAAAGAACGTGCTCGTCAGAATTATCGCCAGTGTGCATCACAGGTAAAACGAATGGTGCGGGCTGAACGAGCAACAAACACTGGAAATCTGCGCGGAGTCTATGCAGCTGTCAAAGAGAAAAACATTGGGTCAATAAGATTATCAGATGGGTTCAATATCACGACAAGAGCCCAATTAGATGATGGCGTCAGTTTTTGGCGCGCAAGCGTCTAACTCCTAGGTGATGACACAAATGAGCCCATGGCTTAACTGTGTCCGTCGAAATCAGAAGAGATAACCCACGATCCCCAACGTATGATGAAATCCTCACTTGACAATGCTGAAAAATGGAAAGGCTGCCGGCCTGCACAACATGCCCGCGGAATTACTGAGATACGGAGCAATTTCTGTTGCAAGAGCAATTACCCCCTTAATAAAAACTGCGTGGCTTCACAATTGTCTCTCGTTGCAAAAATTGGAGAGGCATAACCTTGTTGAACGCAATAATTAAGGTAATGGCCACTTTACTGTTACACCGAATCTCATCCATACTGGAGTCTATTTTGCGGAAAGAGCAAGCAGGCTTTCGGCCAGGTCGCTTATTGAACAAAGTGCAGAGTATAACGCCAGTCTTTATCTGCTATTCGTCGATTTTGAACGGGCCTTCGACACAGTTAATAGAGACAGGGTGTGGAATGCGCTTCTATGCAAAGGTATCCCTGAGAAAATAGTCGGTCTCATACGCGAACTTTACACAAACTCTGAGTGCACAGTCCGTTTTTATGGAAAAGAAAGCCAACCGTTTACAACAACAGCTGGGGTGAGGCAGGGCTGCGTATTATCACCAACATTGTTCCTTATCATGCTGGGCACCGTCTTGGAGGCGACTAGCCTCGAAGCGCCGATAGGGATCCGCTGGGGCTTACACGAATATCTTGGTGACATCGACTATGCAGACGATATATGCTTCATGGCGCTCAACTTTGATCATATTAAAGCCAAGCTGGAGAAAAGAAAGAAAACCAAGCTTATGCGCATTGGTACAGTTAACACCACTCCACTGTTTGTCGAAGGTGAACTCGTCGAAAACGTGGAAAGTTTTGAATATCTTGGCAACAAAATTACTAAAAACGGCGGCTCTGATGCAGATATTGGTGAGTTGCATTCCTCGCATTGCACAAGATATGGCGATAGCGCTCCATTTCACATCGGACCAAATTGCGAATCTTTAACAGCAGCGTTAAATCCGTACTTTTGTACGGTTGTACAACCTGGAGCCTCACGCAGCTTACCATTGCAAAGTTGCAAACTTTCAAAAACCGCTGCTTAAGAAAAATCTGGCGTATATTTTGGCCAAACCAAATAAAAAATGAAGACCTCCTTTCGCGATCGAACGCCATCCCAGTTCAGCTAGAGATACGGAAACGCAAATGGACATGGATTGGTCATGTTTTACGCCGGCCTGCCGAGATTGGAACCCGCAAGGGCAGCGTGGTTGTGGTCGCCCAAGAAATACCTGGATTCGGTGCACAAAACAGGAAATAAATCTGGCCCACATTTCGTGGATTCAAGCAAAAACCCTAGCCAGAAACAGAGGAAGATGGAAAGAGATTGTCGATGCCCAATGTTATTGTTATTATTTATTTATTACCAGTAACTTCTAGCAAAATATATATATATATATATATGGGTGAATACGTAAAGTTGACTTTTAGAGCGAGCTCGAAGGTTTTTAAAAGCATCATTCCATATGTAAGCGGTTCTTCAGTTTTTTGAAAGTTATAAACTTTAATCATTGAAATAAGATCATCCCTGGTTCCGAATTGAGGAAGATATTTATAAGAATGACTATCCACTCAAAACAAAATTAAATAGAGTTAAAATATTTTGCATTTTACGAGCTGTGCATTTGGGCTAAATTAAAAATAATCTTATGCTTAGATTAAGAATAATTTAAATTTTTTTATTTTAAAGCAGATTAGCTAGCATTTAATATATATTAGTTTCTGGGTTATCAATATTGCAACGGGATGATAGGGATTATGGTGAGTACCACGGTTCTATATTTGCAAAGATTTTCAATGATTCTGTGTAGATTTGATCGAAATTTCAAGATTATTTGAAGCTCTACGAGGTCAGATACTTAAGTCTAGTTTGTAGGTGAGCATTATACGCCATTAGCCAGATTATGAAGGGGTTTGATTGATATCCTACACCAAAGAGTGCATCTACAAAAGCCCCACCCATGTCGTTGCAATCCAAAAATATGACTTACCTTATCGCTGCGCTCAAAGGGGACTGTGCCAACGCTTGCGTCGTGCTCGAGGGAGCGCGATTGATGCACCAACTGAATTTTTCCCTGGGAAATTTGTATGTAATTAGCTGGCGGAATAATATCATGCAAGTCATCCTTGTCATCATCATCGCAATCCTTCTCGTTTTGTCTGTAATTAAAGCAATAGCGATTAACAATATTTTTCATAATGGAAAAGACTACAATCTGTTTATTGTTTTGTTTTTGTGTAGATCTCAAATACTATAATAGATAGGGATTTCGCTGTAAACGTCTGCACTATAAAAGGAGCTTGGTGCAGATACGTCGCGATTACAAGCGCACTATCCTGTGGAAGTTTTAACCGAAAGCCCCCGTGGATCCGCCAGTGTTTATTATTATTTATTCTTTAACCTTCAAGGCATTCGCATTTAGTTCTTATCAATAGTCTTTGCAATTTAATGTCACAGAAAAACATTGGTTTTCCTTTTATCTTTTAAAGTTTTCATTATCTTTTTGCGGCAAACTATTCTTTGGATGCAAATTTTAATAAAATCGTTGGTAGCTTTTTTTACAACATCTTACCACCAAATCTTTCATTGTAGCAAACAGAAATAAATTGAACAATAAAATAACCTTTAAAAGGTTTTAAGAAAAGAATATATTATGTATGTATACCAAAGTCGGTATACATACTAGTAAGTATATATAATAACTATGGTGGACAGTGAGAAGCGTCCAAAAGCAGTGGTTTCGGCCAAGCCGATAAAACTGAAGCTGTTAATTTAGCTAATCAAGAATTCGTTGCAACAGTGTGAACACTCAAATAAAAAGAATGCATATATTTTATTTCAGTACTTGGGCATTGGCGCTTACAGGGCGCATACGTAATTTTTAATTTGCAGAGTTAAAATTTTATGTACACGACCGAATGAAGTCTGTATAAATTTGTTGAGCACATAAGACCTAAGAAGATCTAATATGCGGTTTACCGTGTTAAGTGTTGATTACATATTATGCAACAAAGAAACTGAGAGAGAGATCTTTAAATCTTTAAACTAATTTCAACACAAAAATCTCCTTCATGTCAAATGTGTATGTGTATACACACATACTGACTGTGCAAATGATCGTGTAGCGTGCTCACATTTCAACAATAACCCAATTTGAACGACATGAATGCAAATATTTGCTCGTTATTTCAAATTGAATCTGCAAGTTAAGTGCAAATAACTCGATAAAATTGCCACTTGAAGGCATTTGAGTGGGCAAACATACATGCTACAACTACAAAAAAAAATTAAAAAAATATTTCTTAAATAATATAAGACTGCTCAGACAATCCAAGTCCAAATGGCCAATTCAATTGGCCAGTTTCAGTCGTGCGTCCATTCAACTGTCCGCTTGGCGGTCAGCCAGTAAGCCAGTTTTCCAGCTCCAACTCAACAAGGCAAAGGAAAATGGGAAAAACGAAGAAATAAGAAAACCGAAAAACTATATACTACAATCTTACAAGCTAATCGCACAAAATGTTTCGTTTCGTGTTGGATGCTGTCTTTGAAGTTGACACCAAGTGGGCAGTAGCAAATGTTCAGTGCTTGCTATACTACTTTATGTGCCATAGATATCTATGGGGATCTGTAGCGCGTATTTGGTTTGGATATTTCTTTACTTAAGTGCGGCTCTTGTGCGGCCTACATGCTTGGATAATAGAATTTTCATGCTCCATGTTCGGTATACTTTTATGGTGCATATTTATTATGATTTATACGCAACTTGCCTATAAAGCAATCAAAACAATTTAACTTCCATGAAATTGGCCAATGCTAATTAAGGTACGGTCATGTCGAGATTTTTTAAACTTTAAATGACTCACCTACAAGTACTGTGCACAAATTTGTAAAACTTAATTAGCAAGATGTCGCTCAATGTCAAAGGGTCCAATGACATTGCAGGGCTTTAATTAAAGCACACACCCATTATAGACTCTTATACTCATTTAATCAATTGACAGTGAAAAAGTGCTGCGGACTCTAACAAGGCGCTGAGGTGCAAAGTGCAGACATTGCACTTTAGAGCAATGTGCAACCAACTAATTTAGTCACATGTGAGTCACATTACATCATGTCGCACCGAAAATCGTTTTATCTTGAAATTAAAAAAAAAAAAATACGTTTAGCACCGCTAATGTAGAAAGTATTTGTTCAAGGTTTGCCCAAATAAACTTTGGTGTCAGCCACCATAAAATAACATTGGCTTAATTCGGTTAATTTTGTAAAAAAAGATGGCGTACGTTAAAGTCGGTCGAGGACGACTTTGGGATACCCTGTACCACCACATTACAAAGAGATATTTAATTGTCAAATTTGGTTACAATATTTTTATAAACAAACGAAAAGCAGACGAATTTTGCACCAAGAACGTTTTTTCGACCGATCCGTCCTATTTGGTCTATAAGATACAGTCAACCGATTTCGGCCTCGTTAAGCATATGCTCGCTCCGCTAATCAAAGGGCCCTAGAATTAGTTTTCTATTAAACATTAAACTATTATTAATTCCAATTGTTCTTCAATTTTCATCAATATTGGATCATAACCTAATTTGTATCGGTTGATTGCCAATAAAAATATATGTATATCAAAAAAAAAAAAACAAAAAAAATCTTATTATTAAATTAACTTAATAAAACAATTAATGCAACACTTTTATTATTTACTAGAGCATATACAATTCAACTGTGCTTAATATCTTCTACCATGCTGAAAACGTTCGACTATGCTTCAAATGTTCTATGCATATATATTTCCTTGAGCTCCTAGTTGGGCCATAGGGCTTTTACAAACATATTAAAATTAGGTTTATATTGCAAAGTACTTTATACTGCGCCTGGTGCGATCGGCCTGCTGAGCCTCTGCTGCATCGTTCTTCTCCAGGTGTTAGATGGTCTGCCCCTTTTACGGCTTCCTTGAGGGTTCCAGTCAAGAGTTTGATGGTTTGCGCAGTGTCTGGCCAATCCAGCCCCAAATGTTCTAGTCTCCATGAAATGTTCTACTTCAGTTTGGTTCTACTTTCATTTTGTTCTACTTCAAGTTTGTTATGTTTCACTTTTGTTTTTTGTTGTTATCCAAGCACTTTTACACTGAAGTGTTTGTTTTGCTTTGTTTAAGCCAAAGACTACTGATGGCTTACAAACCATCTGTGTAGTGCTTGCGCAGCTCTCTATTATATATAAATAAATTTATTAATAAATATGTTTATAACTGGGGGTCTGCAGCTCCTGTGAAATCTTTTGTCAACGTCACTCAACTTGGCTTTCGACAGCACTAATAATGCTCATCAGTTATATGGTGATTTTATGCTGTTTTGTTTTTCAAAACTATTTTTTCTAAAAAAAAATGTGTATATCAATAATTCTGATTTCAGTGTTGCAAGAAAAGTAGGCAATGCACCCCGATAAATGGTGCGACGTAATCAGTAAACCATGGTAATAAGAAATACTTTATCCTCAAAGACTCTGTTTCCGTTAGCAAATTATTTTTTAGTTTCTAAGTGATTCAAAATGGATACTTTCGTATTTACCCAGCACTTAAAACATAATACTGTTCAAAAAACGGTTATATTTTTAAATTTTAAATAAAAACAATACGCTTAAAAAATCACCCTAAATAAAAGTTTACAAAAGATGTGTCGCTCATTCACAAATATATATTTCTCTCAGATTGCGCCATTGTTGAATGTTGCACATTCGGCTGGTCTACCGTTAAATACAGCAAACAAACGCCCCCCTGCCCTCTTAACTGCCATCACATGCCGCTTGTGGCACATTCGTTTACTGATTATGCCCCCTTTATGTGATGACCATAAATTTCCGCCATCCGTCTGTCTGTCTTTTCAACTGCTTATCATGCTGTTTGTATATACAAACGTTTATACAGCATGTATGTATGTATTTATATACTATCTACGAGTATGTATGTAGTATGTTGCATTGCTGTTGGCACACAAAAACAAATATTATGAGTGAGTAAAATAAAAAAAAGTCGACACATTCGGCTTTAATTTAATGGCGAATAAGACGCTTTACTCCAACGCTGACCCTTAAAAGCGCATTATGAAATGTAATTACTCTTGAAGCACGCCTCGGCTTTTCCAGTAATTGGGACCCGGAGAGGGTATGGTTGGTGAGGCGAGTATTCGTATTAGTTTATTTGTTGGGCGCATTGGAATGATGCAGACTTTAAGCTTTGAGTTGCTCATTAGCTTGGGGATTTTATTTGGAGTTCTTTTACACATAAGCGGATTAGTTTATCAAGAAAAGTTAACTCTGTGCTGGATTCAGAGCCATGAGCATAAACCGATTGAAATCCAAATTCCAAGTCAAAAAATGCTTTTTGCACAAATAAAACTGTTACTATTTGCCAAAAAGACTTTGCTCACACAGAAAAGACATGAATGACTAGGGGAATCCGCTCACTGTGTACTTCGTTGGGCAACCCCTGTGTAAGAGTAATACTCGCTTACAGTCACGACCCACAAATGGGGTTTCAAAAAAGAAAAGTTTTGTGGAAAGATTTAATATTGTTGGTTAAAAAATGCGGGAGTAAACTGCGAAATTCTTTAGGGGGCAAGGAGGACTAATATTAAAAAACTGAAAAACTGAATGCAAGAGATGGATGGATAGTCGGATCGACAGAGCTAAATCCATTCCTTTTGTTCTTTTGACCCTTTTTTGGAACAAAATTCATATACTCTTCGCACATAGAGTACAGGGAATAAAATATAGCATATTATGTGTTGGTGAAAAGTTGAGCTGAGAGTGGAAACTCAGCCGTGTACATTTTGCCATTGCAAAAGTCCTCAACTCCCCAGCAAGCGTGAATACCTTATGTATATTTTTAAGTGTCATATTTTGATACAGGTTTATTTTATAAATCATGTTCATATCAATTATTGCACTTACTCTACAAATAGAACGATTCGCAATCTGAAAATGATTTGTTTTGTTGTTTCAAATGATAAGGTATATTCAAGATCAGTGATTGAAATTCATTCCGATGTATGTATGTACCTCAAGAAACGCATATTGAAAAGCCATTTAACATTATAACGCCCATCTGGTTGCATACAATAGGCGTCAGATGCCGATGCTGTAACTGCGGTTGACAACTTAGTCTCTACGGCTGACTGCCTATCTGTCAAAATGTGGGTGCAAAGTTCGGACGCGGCGTGGGCTGTGCTGCCATGTCGCATGAGTTGTGAGTGACCAGACGCATTCAGCCAAATCCTCAGGCAAACTGTTCCAAGACGTGTGCTAGCTACGTTGCAATGTATCTCGGCTTGTTCACGACTTTGTTGACAGCTCGCCAATCTCTACTGTAGCACTTTTAATTTTTGAAGTAATATATGCTATGAACATACACAGAGCCCTTTTAATAGTTTTTTGCAATATATGATCCCGGGACATCTCAAATCGCAACCCGCTTTACTTTTTCCCTAGCAGAATTGACGATATAGTAATGCGTCTATAAAATACTTAAAAATTAAACTACTATGTGAAAATATTTATAAGTAAAAGTTAGAGTCACCAAATTTGGTTTGTTGCGTCATATAAGCCTAATATTCAAAACGACAGCGACCTTTAGTCCGATTCATAAGCTACATTCACGGCAGATGTTCGTAAACAATGAACAATTTCATGAAAAGAACTGAGTGAGAGGGCTCCAGGCAGGCCTCACTTTTTGTTTTGTCAAAATGATCTCCCAATTGAAAATAATATTTTTTATTTGTGAAAAATTATATTTGTGTGCACATTTAGGTAGGTGGGAATTATTATTTTCGAGGAAAATGGATACAGGGTATCCCACTGTCGTGCACTGTGACGACCGTATCACATTTTATTTAGAGCAATTCCTAAATTATTCAAAGCACTTAGCTACTGTAACAGGGCACGCTTTTTACGGAACGTTAAACACTTTGTGAAAGTTTTCTAAAGAGGCTCTTCTGTTTTGCATACACACACACATACACATATAGTTTAGCGTTTATAATCTCAATCTAGGGTCATTTGTGTTTGCATTCTTGGGAGTAGGCGACACTTTGGCTTAGAGTGTGAAATTGGCTTTTTGTGGAAAAGTGCGATACAAAGTCAAAAAAATGATTTAAAAGACAAACAAGAAATTGGAACTGCGTCAGAATTCTAAGGCTAGTGAGTCCACCTGGCCTGTGGACACTTCTTACTTGCGTAATTTTTAATCGTTTTTCTTTTTGATTTAAATGTGGGTATAATTAGTGTAATGAAAAGTGTTACTAGTTTTCATTGTTGTTGGGTCCAAGTGGTAGCTTGTGCATCTTATGGCTGCAGGTATATCTGATTTCAACACTCCTTTTTGGGACTGTCAATGTGTTATTGTTGTTGCTATTCATTACTGCTGGCACTGGGAAGGTAAATATCAATGACCCAAATCTTTTGGGCATTTTGTTGAGCAGCACTCTGTATCTTTTTGGTTGGTTCATAACAGATTTAAAGCCCACGTATAAAACGCAACAAATTTGCATAATTTGACGACATGAACGTCGCACTCAAAGAGCAAACAAATACTTGTAAGATATATTATGGGCGCATGCTGTATGCTACGAGGGCAGTTTGATAGGTCAGTCACTTTGGGAATTTTTGAGTGGTAACTTTAAATGCAACGTTGCTGAAGGCAGACAAAAAGTTTACATACATACATATATCGCATATTAATCAAGCAATATCCATTCCTGAAAGCGACGGAAGGCAAAATAAATACTAAGCGGAACTGGACGTATTGAGAATATAAGTTGGCAACTCCACTGAGCTGGTACGTCACATTTTCGATGATTTTTTGTACGTGAAAAAGCTATCAGCGCGAAGTTTGAATAGTCATTGCGAATGTTTTATGAATTGGGCGACTAATGCTATTCCATCCACCAAACTTGCAAGCCTTGGCCCCTATCCATTATTTTAAGTTTCTACATCTGAAGATGTAAAGAGGTTACCTCTAAGATAAATGCGTAATTTGAGTGCCTTAAAAAAACCTAGTATTTGAAAGGAATTCAAAAATTGGAGAATCGTTGGACTTAATATATCGAGCTAGAAGGAGACTTTGTTAAAAACTTAAACGCTTATTTGCAAAAAAATATTATTTTTTCATATTTCATTCTGAAAGACACTGACTTATTAAACTGCCCTCGTATATGGATGTGATTAAAAATGAACTGATAAACATCATGTAATTGTGTTTTGCTGATTGAGTTGGACAGGAAATTGCAGCGACATAATTTTGTATGACGTTGTGATACCAATCCATGTGCTTTCTATTGTGTGTAATATGTGTACACACATTTGGCTTATAGATTTCCAAAATGCAATGGCTTTTAAAATATTTCATAAATCTGATGTTATTATAATTATAATCCTAATGCATGTTATCATCAGTTTCATGCATCAGTTTGATATCTTTTTACACGTTCACATGAGGAAAAAAATTAAGTATTTATTTATTTATTTATTTATTAATATTATTAGAATAGCTTAAAAACTAAACTAATAAGGTTAGGTGCTTATTTATAGCTCTAGCAGCATAGGCCTTCGGCTATAAAATTAAGTATTATTTTTATATCTGACTTAACTTTGCAATTACTTTTGAAGCCAGCAACTTTAATATCACTAATATAGTTAATTTAAGAGGTAATATAACAATTCCATGGAGGAGTTCGGTGTCATATAAGTGGCCTCAACTACTCTGAACGCAACTAGTTTTTAAATGGTTCAAAAGAGAACAGTCGGAGAACAGGAACTCAGCGCTCAAAGAGCGGTTATTTGTGGAAAATTACGTGTTTTTTATATTAAAAATTTATATAATAACGAAAATGCAGCTGCACAAAATAGTCATGGACTTAAAATATCGCTTTATATAAGTATTGGTAAGTCGTAAATACTTAATTCAAGTGAAAAAAATAATTACAAATAATATAAAATAATATATTAATAGAACAATATAAACTAGTAAAAATTGTACGCGAAATATATTAAAACGAGTAGTAGAGTAGTAGAGACGCAACTAGTTTTATTTCTAAAGAAGCCACACCAGTTTGATACCAGTTGAATATTATACCCAAACCTTCTAGTTGCCAGTTGCCAGTCTATGACAGGCCCATGTTAAACTTAGTAATTACTAGTCATACTTCACTGACGGTCCAAAAAAACTTGACCGATGATTCAATCGTACAATTTCTAAGAGAACGTACATAACTGAAGCTTCTCAAACCTTTTGAAACACAAATTTAATGAAAAAAATGGCGTACGTTAAAGTCGGGCGCAGACGACTTTGGGATACCCTGTACCACCACATTGCAATTAAGTCCGACACATTGCTTAAAACCTCCAAAAGATATTTTATTCGGCAAATTAAAAAAAAAGAAATCAGTCGAATTTTGCACCAAACAATTTTTTTGACCGATCGGTCCTATGGGGACTATATGATATAGTCAACCGATTTTGATCAAATTTAGTACACTGATTGGGAACTATAAAAAACTTCCGACTGCCAAATTTGGTTCCGATATCTTCAAAACCAAACGAAACGCAATGAATTTTGTAAAAAAAAAGCGTTTTTTTGACCGACTGTTCCTATGGGAGCTATATAATATAGTCAACCGATTTTGATCAAATTTGCTACAGTGCTTGGGTACTCTAAAAGACTTCTTAATGCCAAATTTGGTTACGGTATCTTCACAAACAAACGAATCACAACGAATTTTGCACAAAACACGTTTTTTTGACCGATTGGTCCTATGGGAGCTATATGATATAGTCATCCGATTTTGATCAAATTTGCTGCAGTGCTTGGGAACTCTAAAAAACTTCTAAACGCCAAATTTGGTTACGATATCTTCACAAACAAACGAAACACAACGAATTTTGTACAAAAAAACATTTTTTCGATTTTTTTTTTATGATATAGTCAACCGATTTTGATAAAATTTGGTACAGTGCTGGGGGTCTCTAAAAAACTTCCGGTTGCCAAATTTGGTTATGATATCTTCATAAACAAACGAATTATCCATCTAAAACTTTTGCTTTTTTTCGAGGTCCTCTGAAACACCCCTATGGGAGCTATATAATGTAACCCCGATATCAAAAAAATAAAATAAACTTGTCTCCTATGGATTAATAAGGGATCTTATCTGAAAGTTTGGTTGCTCTAGCTCTTACCATCTCTGAGATCTAGGCGTTCATACGGACAGACGGACAGACGGACATGGGTATATCGACTTCTCGAGTCACACTGATCATACTTTAGGTAACTTTGGGGGGTCTCCGACGTCTCCTTCTGTACGTTACATACATTTTCGGCTTGCACAAACACAATATACCCTTTGTACCATACGGTACAGGGTATAATGATAAAATAATTGAAAATAATATGGTAAATACACTCAAACGCATTTTTTATCGACCGCCCTTTGCTTTTATGGCAGCTGTACATACTCTTGGAGTTCTTTTCTTTTCATTCTTTGATATTGCTCCACGCTTATTGAAGACACTTCCAGAGATCAAGTTGATTTGTTGGAGAAGTTTTCTGACTTCTCGATCGCTTTTCGACTGACAATTGCTTTTTGCTAGGCATTACTTTCCTATTCTATTCTCTTATTATTTGACTCGAATGTATAAAAAACCTTAAATTGTACATGAAATAGGAGTAAAAAATTAAAAAAGTAATTTTTTTCATCATTGACATTTTTTTTTGACCGGCACTGTAGGTTTGGAACACATAAGTTGCCAGTTCGGGGTGGCTGGGAATCCGTTCAGAAATTATTTTTTTTGCCTGTAGCGTAAAAGCGTAACAAGCAATACAATGATGACTCTATCCCTCATTTAAATGAACTTGATTTTCTTTGGTGGCCGGCTGATTGCTTAACAAATATTCTTCAAATAAAACAAAACTTATTTCTGGGAAATATTTTTGGCGAAGATACCCTTCCCCTGGGTCGTGCTCCGCTTCTACTTATCCGAATTCTATCTAGAATACCCTTGACGGTACATGTAAAAAAATAGAGGTGTTGGAGGCGCCACACCAATGTAGAATTTGCCGTTTTTGCCGGAAATAGAGGTGGTTAAAGAAATGACCGAACGGAAGTCAAGGGAACACTTTGTGTTTACCTGGTCAAACACTTAACAGCGAACTTGTCTTTATGGAGCGGATATCTGCTGGTTTCTTTGGATACAAATACATATACGTACTATGATGTATGCAACTTGTTGTCTTCATGAATATGCTTACCTTATGCATATTGGCATTTCTTCTTGGTATAGTGTGCTTGCCAATATATGCATATGTACATATTGTACATATGTAAATATATCTGACAATGTCTCCGCATTTTTAAACAAGAGGAAGCCGTCAAGGTGCAGCGCATCAATTTTGGAAAGTTATTTGCATTGGAGTTTTATTTGTAAGAAATCCAATGTTGTAGGCCAAGCCTCTAGTATCCATTCATACAACACGTATTCGGGTAAAGCGGCGGGAGGGAGGCGGTTCAAGGACAACAAACAACGAACCGAAACTAGCACTTTAATGACCTATTAACCAGCATGATATGAACATAAGTATGTACGTACATGTTAACTCGTACATATGTATGAACATACGTAGTAGATAGCACGCTCAATATTGGCGCTTATTCTAATACGGTGCTTCTGGCCACCTGTCAAGCCCCATTTGATACAAAAGAAAAAAATTGTATTATATATAGTACATGTATATGTATAGTATATACACGCATACCTATAAATTGTGTTTATCAACAAACATTTTCGCTTATGTCCCAATACTACAATAGAGGCCGCTGCCACAGCCCTGAGCAGTTGTAAAAAACGTGGTCCCAGCAATGAAAATACCTATAATAGTATGTAGTAGTGTTCATACATATGTATATGGCACAGGGTGTGTTTAGGGCCCCCACACCCATAAACAAGTTTGCGTTTAAAGCAATCGTTAAGGGAAAACTTTTAATTAGAAAATAAGTACATACCATACATAGCATTGACCAAAGCTAAGGAATTATTTCGAATGGAACAAAGTAAACCTAACTATAACACGACTGGTCGGTCGGTCATTCGTTTTGCATGCTAAGCTTAAGTTATCTTAACAAAAACTAATCAGTACAGTACAAGTACATATTTGGGTGGATGGGTTAGGTACAATTTTACTATTCGTTATAATATCTTTGCCTTCCATTATAGCGAACAACAAAAGGTAATTCCACTTGATAATAAATCTCTGGCGTTTTCCGCTGCGATCCCCAACAAGATGACATCCAATTCATATTCATATGTCAGCTGCTCATTAAAAAAGTATTCATCATTATCATCCAGGCAACTGCGACGGCGATGGCAACAGCTTGACATTGCCGTAGTTGCAATTGTCACACCCAAAGCCAAATGTCTTGTATCTGAATCTGTGGTGCGGTTGTTGTATTATATCTGTATCAGTACGCGTTTGAGCAGTTGCATCTGAATCTTGGCAGCGTGTTTGCTGTCAAAATGCGGCATCTTTTTTCAGCCTCTTTGATGCGTTTTGAGAAATTGTTCAATAATATCTTATTCGACGCAGTTGGCGAGTGTTTCGAGTGCTCCGAGTGTCGCGAGTGCCACATTGTTCCCTTTTTATAGAAAACGTTATGCGATATCACCGCCACTTTTGCGTACTATGATGGAATTGACACTTCAGGGGATATTACAGACTTGGTGCGACGTAGTTGGGATGAAAAATGGCGACACACTTCAAATGCACTCAAAATGGCATTTCTTTTGTGTCTGTTAAGGGCTACCTGTAAAGGCTACCATATGAGTGGAGATGAAAAATGCATTGTTTCCACGACACATAGTATAGGAATACTCCACTCCAACATTGCAACGTGGTATGAAATGTGCTCTATCTTGGTATCGAAAAGTATGGGTCATGCCAAACGGCAAGTTTCTACACAATGTTGGTGCATGTCTCCATACCAAGGAGCTTGATATTCGTCAACATATTAAACATAGAAAATTAATCTTTTTTAGTTCAGCTTGCTCAAAGTCATATGTACCGACTAACTGCGCATTTCCTTTAGAGAAACGAAACCCATATACCATTGTCGACTGTAATCAACAAAGTTTTAAACTGGAGCGAGGTTTTTTAATGCTGCCTAGCCTATCAAATGCACAAGCATAATTCTCTCGGAGATGGCGCTGAAATCCAAGCTTTGTTCCATTACACTTCCTTCAACCCACAACTACGAGTATGTTTGTAACTGACACAGTACTAAATAAACAACAAAATGATAAAGAATACATACATAGGTATTTATGCAGCGTGCATTGGATATGTTTTATGTAAAAGATACATCTGATAGCTGTACAACCAGCTGAGAACAATGAGCAATGTTTTTAAAAATGGGCACACCGAATAAACCCCCAGGGTTTCTTCTTATTAAATAAGTAAAAATGCCTAAGACTCTTAACCATTATCTACTGTATATACTCGCTTATATATTGCGGGCTTGCCAGAGTGCATATCAATCATAATTAGACATGCAAGAAAATTGTGTGCATGTACAAGTATATTTTCAGATACAATTATGACTATAATTACCAGTCGTAGATACATATACATATGTAGCAGCATGAACTGAAGCGTTTCAAAATCTTCTCAAGTCCAAAAATACTAAGAAATCGTGTGCTGGGCCCCTTTTCCCGTTACTAGCTCACACAAATCCATTTGGAGCTTTAAGTCTTATGTGCTTGAGAATTTATCATATATTTTTTTTTATATTAAAATTGTTGCTTCTGTTGAATTACGGATGGACTCGCTTTTCCGGGCCAAATGCACTTGGCATTTTTACGCTTTTTGTTTCTTTGTATTTAAAATTTTTTACTTCTTAGCCCACATAAAATGTTTTATGTATAATAAATTGTGTGTGTAATTATTTTTAACTTTTGTTTGATATGATCTCGTTTTTGGGGTTTCTTAATTCCTATGAAATTTTTTTTTTTTTTTGTGTGTGGGCCACTTGCTCACAAACAGTTAGATGCAAGAGTTTGAATAATGCATATACTCGTACAAACACATAAATACTTACACGTATGCATGTAGTTTATGCAAATTAACATAACGCCTACAAAGAATTAGTTGGAAGCTGTGAAAAAGTCTCTGTTCCCATTTGTACAGGTGTTTGATTCTAGCCATAAGCTCCAAGACCTTAAAAATGCTATTACTTATATAAATAAGGGCCAACTATAGAAAAACTTTGGGCCTACTAGCCTCAGTTCTGTACCAATTAGCACTTAATATAGTATATAAAAGCTTGAGGCAAGCAAGAACTTGTGTTAAGAGTAAAAAGCATTAGTGATAAATAGCTTATTAATTGGTAAATCCCTTTTTCGTTTCCCAAAAAAAGTGTATTTATGTATATAGTTTTGAGTAGGTACGTCATAAGAGGTGGTTAAAATTAGTTGTCTCATGCTATTTTGGAATTCGAGATTAGGCAGTCCAAAAGTATGGACAGAGGGACAGCAGTGCATCGATAGCTGCGTATTTTAAAGGAACTGTTGTGAATAAAAACAATTAATTTGAATTTAAACTGCTAACCAAAAGAATTGTGAAAATATCGATACTTGAAAAGAAATTGCATCCTTAAGTATCGATATATTATACACATGTTTCGATTGGATATTGGGAGTCGTTGCCGCGCAATTGCAGAAGTAAGACGCAAAAGAAAATTGTCAAGCCGCGCTAAATATAAGTTTGCTTTTTTAATCATTATAATTTAATACGAGTTTAATGTGTATTTATGTATTTATGGGGTGAAATTCCGTCATTCCGCAATCCGAATGGCGATCAAAAATGGGTCGATCGAGCCGGATATATTAATAAATGCGCCTTTACAGGTAACAAGCCAACAAAGCTCCTATGAGCTAAACAGGAACTTATGGCCACGATCGAATTGTATACCCTGTATATTAAGGCATAAAGGGTAAATTAAGTTGGTGCAGGTCGAGAATGCGTTTAACTGATATAGCTCCCACAAATGCGAAAAAAATCGGCATTTTTAAGGGCTTGTATACCTTTCAACATCTTACAAAAAACAAATATTTCGCAATTTTTTTGGAAATGTATTGATTAATTTATTATAGAGGTTCATACGTTTTGATAAAGCATGCAAAATTATTGTAATTTGCCCAAAGCCATTTACGGTGATAGTGATACGCCACGAACGGCTCAACTGAAACAAGGATCGACCGGTCCTAACGTACATATATAGGGTATAAATCGTTTGATCTTTATCGTGATGAAAATCTTTTTTTCAAATCGAATCAATACCTACATATCTAATAGTATGTATTGCTGTAGCTCGAATGACTATTATAGGTTCATTATTTTACCTATGAGTATTTTTGAATATGTTGTTTTCTTGTTTCCATTAAAGAGTGACTTGACCGAGTTAGTGCATATACCGATAACATATGTACCAAAGGCTGAAAATCTGTAATACATAATTTGAAATGAAAACTGGCTTTCCATTATCAAAGTACCGAAGATTCGTAGTGTTGTGTAATTTTGAATAACACTTAGAAAAAAAAACTATTACACTTATATATAATTCATATAGTTTATGTTGCATGTGCTAAATAACAAAGAGCAAAAAACGTAATTATCCGTGAAATATTTCAATTAGCTTAGTTGCTAAAAGTAACCGGCTTTGTGATCAATTAATAAGGAAGACTTTTTACTAATTGGCTTGTTAAAAATAAAAAATGCTTCAGGCTAAAAGGTTATGTTCCCATGTTCTTTAAACGGCTTTGACTTAATCAATATTGATGGAAAGAGCGAAAACTTAATTGTCTTTAAAAAAATGAGGGTTATGACCACACACAACTTTACAATCGTTTATTTGAACGTTTAAAAGAAAAAAACTACATTGTAAGATAAATCTAAAGTTGGTACGCTCTTAACTGTAAGTTTTAGTTTTTATTCTGTTTTATTGATATTCACACAAGGTAGCCGTGTGTCTGATACGTGGCACAAAATCAAATAGTCTATACTTCAAGCCACACTTCAAGATTGTAAGACCAATCCTTCATATCTTATTAACTTTTTATTTTTCCCTTATGAAGGTTTTCCAATCTTATCAGAGTTAAAGGGAATCTTGATTAAATGAAAGTGTTATATAAAAAAAGGGATGAGCTAACAAAAAACTTTGCACGACTCTTAAACTAAGTAAGTACCGTCAAGGGTAGGAACTTTGGACTTAGGCACTGTACGAATTAGGTCAGATGGTATACTCACTTGCGTGCCAAGCGTTTCCTGATGCCTGCAAACATTTTGGCACCTTCTATGTCTTCGACTTTTCTTTGTCTTTTTGTGCTTCCTTTTTTTAAACTTTTATTTTAGTGTTTTACGCGTCAGTTGTGCTTCATTTATTGTAAAATTAAATGGCCGATTTCCGGCTCAAACTCACAATGACAACAACAATAATATAGTATACAACAACAACAACAGCAGCTCCGACTGCGACGATGCCAAAAAAAGATACTTAAAATTAATTAAAAATCGCGCGTAAAAAACGCGAGCAAATCGCAAGGCGTTTTACCAAAGTTCACTGTAGTCGTTGTTGTTACTGTTGCTTTGCTTGTGGTTTTTGTTGTTGTTGTTGTGTGTGTTGTTGTAGTACCTCATTGCCAAAAAATCATTAACAATCAATTAGGTTAAGTAGCCAACAAGGCGGCAGTCTTTGTTTCATTTGTCTATGTTCCTGTCTTGGTTTGACAAAATGTAGAGCTTTTAGAATTATAGGAAAGTATTACTTTGTACTAATAAACTTTATATAGGTTGCGTCTTGCATATAATGTACATATCTTTGTTAGCACAATTTTCCGTAACATTTTTCAATGTACATATATTCATTCACTCAGACCGGAGACATTTTCGTCTATTTTTTATTCAACATTAAACATTCACTCGAGTTTGTTATTAAATAATCCGAAAAAACTATTTATTTTTTCTACTACTGATTTAGGAGGTTATGGATGTTTGGCTTTCAATCGACACAGCGCTAGTAATTCGATGTTCCAAGTGGGTGTTCCAATTTTATTAATGCTGAAATGAGATGAAAAAAAAATTCACACATTATTTTCAAAATTTATTAGATGCATTTTATTAACAAGCCAGATAAAAAACGAAAATACCCGAAAACATTTTTGGTGTTTTCTTTGAATTTGTTGATTTTCTTTTGTTTAAACGATTATTTATATTAAACCATACTTCATAATTACTTCTAAACAAACTATCCATTTTGAATAAGAAAACATCTTTTTTAGATTTTTGGAGACATACATTTTCCCTTCCTTTTTATACTCTGTACCTATAGGTACTATAATTGTGCAATGTATGTAACGGATAGTAGCAAACGCGGTCGACTCCAAAGCTTTATCATACCAAAATGCTTATCATAACCTCGGGTAGCGATTGAGCCATGTCCGTCTGTCCGTCCGTCTGTATGAACACCTAGATTTCGGAG
Organism: Chymomyza costata; assembly: GCA_018150985.1. Classification (NCBI taxonomy): domain Eukaryota; kingdom Metazoa; phylum Arthropoda; class Insecta; order Diptera; family Drosophilidae; genus Chymomyza; species Chymomyza costata. The sequence continues at coordinate 67,668 of JAECWU010000190.1, read as the reverse complement.
ACTATAAGAGACACGAAAGTTTACCAGCTGGTGCGCACACTTTCTGAACAGATGACGTTTTTTGAATTATGTCAATATCTCACCCTGTTCTTCCCAAGTAAATAGAATTTCACGGTTTTGTCTGAAACTTAACAGAGCTATGCGTCATGATTACATGTATCTGTTTGTAAAAATTCACAAAATCGGACAAATACAACAAAATTTATGGTAAAAAATGTTATAATTTCACCCCCCTTAGCCAATAAACTGCACCAATCTTTAACTACACGTAATAATGGTAAATAATGACTTAGAATCACCAATTTTGGTAAGTCTATTCATGTGGCCCAGACAAACCCGCATCCAAATTTTATCGATGCAAGCCTCCCACCCACCGCAATCTATTTACCATGTTTTCTCCCACACCCCTGAACATATGACCTTGAAACCTATCCCATACACTTTAAATAACTTCTTTGACGTAACTTTCGACTCCCCAAATTTACGGAAAGAAAATCCAATTGGAAATTTCTTAGAACGACTATGTAGAAATAAAACTTTTTTCGAGCAAAAAAGGTACAGTGTGTTACACTTTCGGATACCGTCAGCTTATATCCACGATTCAAATTTTAGCTTTTATAGCAAACAATTATGTTTAATAATTCGGAGCACACCACTTCAAAGTGTCAAAGTCTTCGACATTTGTCAAGTTCAAAACTACTCAATTTTAGTCATGGATCGATTTATGAAAATTGTCGTTCTGTGAAAAAAACTTAGTTGATGTTAGTGTCGACGAGTCGTTTGGGACATCGACAAGCCAGCTTTCTCAAGAATTTCACATTGCTAGGACCACGGATCTGCACTTACACGCTTACAAGACTCAAATGACGCGGCGGGGGATATTACTTATTTTATACATAATGAATAGTTTCAAATTTGCATTTGGTATATACATTTGCCCAATTTTTTTGGTAAAATATACAAATAAAATGCAATTAACAAACATTATATATATAGGCCCACCCTATACAGACTAGTGGTTATTATAATATCTAAGGTAGTCGGAAGACGAAAATTTTAAAATTTAGCCCTGGTTTTGATCTAGGACATGAAATCTTTTTTTATATCCGTTAAATTTAAGGGTAGATTATTATTATTATCTAATAATTTACTGACTTCTTTTACAAACCAAATTTTTAAATCTTAGTGTGTTACGGCATTGGACACATAAATATAGCATTAACAATGTTTTTCAGAGTTTTGGATTGGTAAAATCGTAATACTTTAAGATTTGAGACGCTCGCCGTGCCTCATAAATGAATATCATGTGTCCAAATAGGTTTTAGATCGGCCTTATAAAGTCGAGTCTGAGTTGAGAATTTCAACCCAGTAGCCAGTGAATTGTTTTTGGTATTCACAATTTGTTATTAAAAAAATGTCATACAGTCGAGGCGGTGCCCGACAGTGAAATACCCTGTACCTTTTTTTTTGAAAAAAGTTTTATTCCTGCATATTCCTTCTAAGAACTTTCCAATTGAAACATTTTTTTTGTTGGTGCAAAACGATTGTTATACCTATAAGTTCCGCCAATTTTAACCGATTTTGATGAAATCAAAATTTACGTCAAAGAAGTTATTTAAAGTACATATATGGGGTAAGTCTCAAGGGGATATGTTGAGGGGTAAACCGATTGCGGGGGATGTGGATTTGTTCATTAGAGCCACATGAATCAGCTTACCAAAATTGGTGATACTAGGTCATTTGTTACTATAATTACGTAGAGTCAAATATTGACGCAGTTTATTGGCAAGGGGAGGTGAAATTTGTACATTTTAGACTATAACCTTAGTTGTATTTGTCCGATTATGTTAATTTTTGACACACAGATGCACGTAACCACAACGCATCGCTCTGTTAAGTTTCAGATTGAAATATTAAACGGTGTAGCTAAAACACGCAAAACTCTGCTACGGGGGAACGGGGAAAGATATTGACATGATTCAACAAACTTCATCTTCTGAGGAAAAATGCGCATCAGCTGGTAAAGTGTTGTGTCTCTAGCTCTTAAAGTCTCCGAGATCTAGGTGTTCATACAGACGGACATTGCTCAATCGCTAACCGAGGTTATGATAAGCATTTTGGTATAAAGGACTTAGGGTCTGCCACGCCTCCTTCTGCCCGTTACTATAGGTACAGGGTATAAAAATCTAGATGCATTAAGTAAGTTATTTCAGCCTAACAAACTAAAATTCGTTGATATTGTTTGGCAATCCAATTTTCCCTTTAGGGGGACTTACTTCTGATTGCATTATCTTAAAGTACATACTCTCGAGTTCATTTTATCATAATTTCATTAAGATCTGAGCACTTGAACCGAAGTTATAGCTGCTAATAGCGCGAATATCTCGAAATTCAGTTTTTTCAAAGTGCTTTGTGGCCATGGTTTCGCAAATATATTACATCTAGATATATTGATTTTAGATGAAGTATTCCCCATGAGTCATGCTCTGAAATAAGGAGTTTTCGCACAACGACCAGTTTTAGGAGTTTGTTATTGAAAACTCAATAAAGCATCATAAACATTATGGATAAGATACCTGCAGACCCAGTTTTGAAAAACTGCTATGCTATCGCGAAAAAATTCTTGAAATAGTCTTTTTTTCCGGAGAATGAGTGTAAATAAGGCCTTAACGTCATCATAGTAGGGCTTGCGTAGGTTGTGTTTACTATATACTATAGGTGGAAATTTTAGTTGCATAAACGGCTTCATAGTTTCGTTGCAGTACAACAAATTCTGTTAATTTTTACTTCACAATGTTTATTTATAACTGCTATTGCTAAGTGAAGAAAGCCAAGATGATTAGCACAGACGGGTGCAAAGTTGAATGGGCAAGATATAAATTGAAATTGGCACTTCATGGATGCTTCAGTATTAATCATTGGATGTGGATCCGTGCGTCTGGCTCATGTAATTTACAGTTACAAAAAGAGGGCTAAGTAGCGTTACGAAATGTACATTGTATGCTAAATGGACAGACACACACACACACACACACATACACACCAAGGAATAGTCTCAGCAAAGCAATTATGGACAGCGCCCTAATGGTGTATTTGGTTACCAACAAACAAAATGCCTAGAAGGGCCGTTGGGCAACCTTTGGCAAGCAGAGAACTAAATGCGCTTTATGAATGAGCCAACATATACAAAAAAAAAATAAAAATAAAAACAAGCAGAAAACAAAAAACAAGATTGACGACCAGATACTACTGTACCGTACAGTGGTGCACTTGGCTTAGAAACACAGATACAGCCACACATACATTCGCGCGTACTCATGACAAAGAACATGTGAGTATATACATGTGAGTGCCAAAGCAGCAAGCATGAAAGAAAAACTCACAAATTCACACACGCACGAGCGAGCACTCCAATGTGTTTGTATCTGTGAAATGTGTTTTGGTTGTATCTATTGGATTGCAACACGTACGAGTACATTTCATTTCGATGCAAGCTGCCACAAGGGGACTTTGCTGTTGCTACTGTTGCTGTAGCCGTAGCCAAAGCTGATGCCGATGCCATTGCCTATGCCAATGGCGGTCTATGGGCTTCCAATCCACGCCATGTTGTTATGGTTGTTGTTCCGCATTTGGTTTCACCGCTATTTTAGGTCGTTTCTCTCGTTTCTGGAAACGGAAACCTGCAACATACGATACGCTTCAGTGCGCATGCAATTACCACCGCAAAACATCGTATCGAAATGAAAAAAAAGGGGCAAGGGCCAAGGGCCAACATCAGCGACAGGGCCACGGGCACAAAGTTAAGCTCACCAAACATAAAAGATGCATGGAGCTGTTACTGCCGCCTCATAGCCAAATCGAGTGCTGAGGTAAGACCTGCTGCAGCAGCTGGAACCTTGATGAAAATGTAAATTTTTAGGCTCTAGAATGCTAAAGATGTTTATGACGTCATTCGGTGTTTCACGAAAAACAATATTTTTGTGTTGAATTGCCACCAGTTTCTTGCGTCCCTTGAGGAAACTGAATCTTTAAGTTATTTTTTGTAAACATTTGATTGCTTTGCACTTTTGAACGGGCTGAAAACACATGGTAAACTTGCAGATTGAATGACAAATAAATGGAATAATACAATGAGTGCTTAGTTATTGCATTCTTTGCTGGATCCACACGTTGGCACATTCAGCACCCACGCATCAGAGATACTTCTTTGTGCTGTTGCTCTGGAGACTGCTATACATTTTAAAATTACACCTATAGTACAATCCTGAAGTCTATCTTTGAAATTGTTATGAATTTTCATGAGGAATCAAGCACAAGTAGTTGAAAGACCATTTGGTGTTGGTCTATGCACTCTGTAAGTATTATGTGTGGGTGTTGATTTTATTGTTGGTGGCTTTATTAAATCTATTCCTGAAATTAAACTAATTCGCAAACAAAAGAATATATATACTATACGGTATAGCAATAAAATTGTATAACATACAATGATATTTACTTTATGAATACATAACCCGACCATTCGGTTGAAGGCAAAAAATTATACTTTTTTAAATAGATAAATGGGTATATATATATATATATATATATATTCCTATATTCAATCCTAAAGCTACAAACTAAGAGCTAAGATACTTAAAAGGAACAATCCGAACAATCAGTTTTATTTTCTTCAATTTTAAGTGCAATGGTAGATGGGAAATAGATCATAGGATGATAGCTCGTGTAAATCATTACCCCACAATTTGCTCTTACACAGTTTGTTTTTTCTAAGGGTCATTTCCGAAATAAATTGCTGCGTAGAATCCGAATCCGGGGTCAGAATTGTCCGATCACGTCAGAATTTTCTGACCCCGAATTCGGATTCTGCGTAGGAAATTACTTCGGAAATGACCCTTAGCTTTCCAACAACTGCCATGACCCCGGTATTTGTAGACCTCTGTAGTTTTTAAATTATGTAAACTTTATTTGGCATGTCACACTTTAACATGTCATTTGTATGCTTAGAGAAGAGAGAAGATGATGCACGATGACGTCACATGTGGGCCGTTAACTGTTTAAACGTTGATGCATTGTAATCCAAGCGACAATATAATGGGTTTGACATCTTCATGAGGGAATTTATCTAGTCCAGAAAGGATAGCTTTATATGGTTTGTTTACTTTATTTTCGTAGGAGAAAGATTCACAGTTTTTGTTTTTAAGCTTCTCACATATGTATAGTGTAATATTTTAATTACTTATGAGATCCTTTTGATTGTAATGCTCCTTTATTTCAGGCGCTTAAGGCAGATGCTTAGTTAACACTGTAATGTTCAATGTCCATAATGGTTTATGTCCCATTAGCAGGCTTGGAGTAGCATGTCTCCTTAAACGTGGCATCGCAGTATAGTATCAACTCAATGATGAGTATATTTTAAAGTGCTATTAAAATTTTGTCACAGCCAAAAGCTGGAATGGAGACGTGAAAATTAAAAAAAAAAAAAGGACTATCTTGAAAAGAGTGCACCGATCAACTTCAGTCGTAGACGATTATAACTCACTGATGAATTTCATGAAGATCGTCTAAAATGGGCCATTATCACAGACGAAATGATAAAGCAAGATCGTCACATAAAATATTGTGAGATTTAGGCATCACTGGGCATTAGCTCCAACAGCGTACTTTCAATGTCACATGCCTATTTTGAGCATGATTTATTCGCGTTAGATGCCGCATAACTTTTAGATTACACTAGTTTACAAAAAGGGTCATCGAGTGAAACTTTGTATAAAAGTGTTTTTTAGAGTAATTTAGGGTCGCGAATCACGAAAATGACAACTTTTTTTTGTTAAGCAACGTTTTTTTTTTTTTTTGTTGTTTTTTATCTTTTATTTTGCAAAATTATCAAAAACACATATATTTTTAAGAATCGCAGGTTTTTTATTATGTGGTCGCCAATCCTGCTTATTTAGCTAGGGATGTCTTTGTTGCATCAAGGAGTTCTGTCAATCAGGAGGCCATCATTTGGTCCGCTTTTCTGTAGGTCTTCTTTTCACTTTGGTTCAGTTCGTCGCTTGTTGGAGCAGATTTTTAAAACTTCTTTTTTAAGCCTCTTTATGGGACTTTCATTTGGGAGCCCTTTTGCCAGCCTATTACTGTGTCTTTTTAGCCTTTCATTGTAGTGGCTTGTGTGTTTATTTATTTGGAGGTCGACGGTCTCCAGTCTGAGGTCATGGTGCAAGGTCGAATTCCTTACATACCATTCACATCCAGTAATAAGGCGTAAGGCCCTGTTTTGGAGTGTCTGAATACGTGAGCGACTCGAGCCAGCCGCCATACCCCAGATCTGGATGGCGTATCTCCAGGTTGGAACCACTACCACTTTATATAATTCTCTTTTGCATCGGAATGGGAGACGGCTGCGATGGTTCACGGCCAGTTCATTTTAGACATCTTTACCCGGTAGTTTTTGACGGCGCTTTCTATATGTTGTCTGAAGGTCAGTCTGCTATCAAGGGTAACACCTAGGTACTTCGCTTGTTTTTGTAGTTTTAGTGGTTGACTGCCTAACCAGACAGCAGGTGATAGTTTTTTTCTTAGCGTATGTAGCACTGCTTGGCACTTAGTTGGATTCATGGCGATGTTCCACCTGTGAGCCCATCTCTCAAGTTGGTATAGGTACTCTAGAATTCCATCTGCTGCTTCGTACTCACAGGAGGCAGAGTGAAAAACAGCCAAGTCGTCTGCGTATGTAGCTATCATTAGTTTTCCGTTCTCAACGGTTTCTGTGAGCTCGATAGGATATCCGCCGTGAATAAATTGTATAAAAAAGGGGCCAGGACGCTTCCCTGTGGTACTCCAGCTCTTATTTTCCTTTCCGTAGATAGCGATTCTTTTATTTTAACATAAAATTTTCGGTCTTCTAGGTAGGTTTTTTATAAATGAAAAAATGGAGCAGGGAGCATTTTTTTAATTTAAGCCAGGAGACCAATTATCCAAACTCTGTCAAATGCTTGTTTGACGTCTACATGTACTCCGTAGCAGTATTCCTTGTCGTCAAACGCCTGAAGGATGTGGTTTAAAGCATCGTTTTCGAGATTTTTTCGAAAAACATGTTTTTGGGCACTTTTTCAGCTATTAGTTAATATCTCGTAAACTATCGACATGAAACACAATTAGATCGAAAGGTATTGATGTGCTATGTGATGTGTACAGATTAAGTAAAAATTATTGAAGTTACAAGCAACCAAAGTCGAAAAAAAGTGTTATTTTCGATCATTTTTCAAAATTACAAATTTTCGGTTTGCTTTTTACTAACGCAAAAGTTTTTTTTTAATTATGTTATTTACGCTGAAAGAGAATTCTTTTAAGAACATTTCGAGTATATTTCGCGACCCAAAATTACCCTAAAAAACACTTTTTTAATTTTTCGTGTAGGCTAGTGTTATTCAAAAGAAGACTCATATCGATTTGTGCTAAGAAAAGTTAAAGAAATTCAACTACGGTGCTTGCAAAGATTGTGTCAGACAACGAATGATGGATTTATGTCTCTGAGCCTGAAGTTAAACAACATTGACCGTTTGGATCCTCCAAGACGAACCTAATCCAATAAAAGTGGTTAGCAAACGACAATTTGATGTCATTCCTCTGGAACAGGCGATCATGTCGCCCACATATTTAACTCAATCAAAGTGGGAAAAATGTTTAAAAAATAGACTAATGCGCATGAAAAAATGTTTTGATCTTCATGGAGAATGTTTTTGGAAAAACAAATATTGCTTACGAACTCCAAAAGATATTTCTTTGCCAAATTTGGTAACGATATTTTCATAAACAAACGAAACACAACGAATTTTGTGCAAAACACGTTTTTTTCCCCGATCGGCCCTATGGCAACTATATGATATAGCCTACCGATTTTGATCAAATTTGGTACAGTGCTGGGTAACCCTAAACTGACAAACACCAAATTTGGTTATCTTCACAAGCAAACGAAACACAACGAATGTTGTGCAAAAAACGTTTTATAAAGTCAACCGATTTCGATCAAATTTGGTACAGTATTGAAGATCTCTAAAAAACTTTCGAATGCAGAATTTGATTACGATATCTTTAAAAACAAACGAGTTATCCATCTAAAACTTTTGGTTTTTTCGAAGTCCTCTGAAACACCCCTATGGGAGCTATTTAATGTAACCCCGATATCAAAAAAATAAAATAAACTTGTCTCTTATGAAATAATAAGGCGTCTAATCTGAAAGTTTGATTGCTCTAGCTCTTACCATCTCTGAGATCTAGGCGTTCATACGGACAGACAGACGGACATGGGTTCATCGCCTTCTCTAGTCACCCTGATCATATTTTGGGTTACTTTGGGGAGTCTCCGACGTCTCCTTCTGTATGTTACATACATTTTCGGTTTGCACAAACTTAATATTAGGTATTCGAAAAAGTTCGGTTACAAATTTGGACAAAAATGAAACATATTTTTCTTATATTTGAAACAAGCTTTATTAAACCAAATATGTGCCGTTTTGATCGATAACCTTTTGCCATTTTTGGGCTACAGTCATTAGTCCATCTGTGTAGAACTTCTGGATTTTCTGAGCGAAAAACTGATCCCAGTGCGTTTAGCAGGCCTCCACGGAATTTAAATTTACACCATTAAGAGAGCTCTGCAGAGATCGAAACAAATGATAATCTGAAGGTGCAAGATCCGGTCTACATGGTGGATGCATCAAAACTTCCCAGCCAAGCTCTCTCAGTTTCTGCCAAAATGTTGAGCTAACAATATTTTTTGCTAGCATTTGTTTTTAAATCGGGTTATTATCAGAACTTAAACAGTGTATTAAAGGATAAGCGTAGTTAGTTGATTTAATTTAATCACGTCGGGGTCACCAAAGATGTGTGTGGTTTAGCGTTGTCATGCATGATGGAACACAACACTTTTTCTGTTGATCAATTCTGGCCGTATTAATTGAATTGCTTTCTTCAATCTCGTAATTGTTGACAGTAGAGAACAGAATCAATCGTTTGACCAGGTTTTACAATCCCAACAGACACACAGAATTACCTTTGTTGGTGTCAATCCTGGCTTCGCTACCGTTTGCGAAGCTTCACCTTGCTTCAACCATGATCTTTTTCGCACATTATTGTCATACGGGATCCGCTTTTCATCGCCCGTATTCAATTGCTTTCGAAATTGTTCGATTCGTTCCTTTTAGCAGTGATTCGCAAATAGACATTCGGTCAATTCAATTTTTCACTATTAATTCATGTGGCACCCAAATATCGAGCTTCTTTGTGTATCCAGCTTTCTTCAAATGGTTGATGAATGCCTAGTTCCCTAGCAACGTCCACGCTGCTTATGTGCCGATCTTGCTCAATTTTTTCCAGGATTTCATCGACTTTTTCAGTGATTGGTCGACCAGAGCAAGGTGCATCTTTAACATTAAAATTATCAGATCGAAAGCGAGCAAACCACATTGCTGCTGTTTTTCTAGTTACAGCATCGTCTCCGTAAACTTCACAAATTTTTTTAGCAGTCTGCAAAAAAGAATGCGACGCATTCTTATCTTTTCTATAATAGAAACGTAAAATATGACGATAATGTTCCGAATTTTCACTCATTTTTAAACGTATATAACTTTTCACAGAACAATGCGATTTAAATAATGTCTTCTAACAAAATGAAGCATAAAATGTCAACTTTAAAATAAGCTATAGCATTGCCCGATGCAGTTAATATTACCAGAGATATTACATTTAAGAGCCATCTAGCGACAATTTGTAACCGAACTTTTTTGAATATACTCTTTGTACCATACGGTACAGGGTATAAAAAAGTCGTTCCTCACCTTATATTACAAAAACTTAAACGTACAATCATTCAAATTGCAAAAAAAAAGCAGCTAAGCGCTTCGTCAAGTTGGGTAAAATACTTAAGTTATTTGAATCCAAATCTGCAATTTATATAATTCAGTAGCGGGTTTAACAAAGTTTTAATTACGAATATATATGATATATGTATATATATATTTTCCGATTTGGATTTAAGTTCTTAAGTATGTTACAAACACATTCAAATAAATACATATATTTTTATGCTGATTGCAGAAAATCCAGCAAACCGAACCAAAAACAAACGAAATTCAATGTAAATGAAAAATGAGCCTGCCAAATGCGCGAAATAAAATATTTCATAACGTGAAATTAGCGCAAATATCTTGAATGCAAATACAATTTGGGCAAATCGCGTTTGCCAGAAGAACGAAAACGGCAGCATAAGCAAATTTTGCACTTAGAAGGCATATTCACGTACATATGCAGGCATATGTAAGTATCTGACTTCTCTGTGCCTTCTCTGTGGCCATAGATGACTGCCTGGCCCGTCTGACTGACGGACTGACTGGTCGCCGGTTTGGCTGGCTGATTGTGTAGACTTTTAGTAGTTGTGGAACTGCCGACAGCAGCTGCGCACTTTGGCAGCTTGATCTCGAACCCCAATCACCAAGTAGACCGCTTGCTTTATGTCTTGTTTGTCTGTCGGTGCCACCAGTTTATAATTAAACATAAATGCACAAAAACGCACAAAACTATATACAAACGCATATGTAATGAATTATGTGTGTGTTATTTGCACACATTTCCGAAGCTCATTTAAAAATTTTGCTATTAAATTAAGGTTTTTCCCATTTTTTCCTTGCTAATTTTATATTATTTAACGCAAACATCAATACATAAATGTATGTAAGGTCAACAATGACAAAATCTATAATATTTCAGTTGAAAGCAATTGCTAAAACTCTGTATAACTATAATAATTAACCATTAGCTTTAGTGAAAATGCATATTAAAGGGGAATAAAGCACAAATAAATAAATAAATAAATAAAATTTTGCTAGTTGATGTTATAATAAAAAAAAATATGGATTTGGGGGCCGGATAACCTGTGACTATTTCTCTAAAATAAAGTCAGCATATGTGATAAGAACTGTATCGATGGGTTGAGTGCATTGCTCAGAAGACGGCGTGGCTGACCCTATAAAATATATGCATCTTGACCTGCATAAACAACTAAGCCGGTTTTTATAACTCATCCTTTGATGCAAATTTTATTCAAATTTTGTTTGCCACTTTGACAGCAAAGCAGCTATTAACAAAACTATTTGTATTTTAATGCAATTGCCGACAAAATCAGTTTGTAGACTCGTAGAGACAAATAGAGAGAAAATAAAAAAATTGTGTCCTGCTAACGAAACGTTTAAACGTGTCTCTTTCTTATATTCCCTTGGTACAGAAAAGACTTTTCAAGTTGTTCAGGGTATTTCACAGTCTGGCAGCATTATCTCAAAAAAAAAAAAATTTGTCGATTTTTTATTTTTTTTAAATGTATTCGATAGTTTAGAAAACTATCTTAAACTAACGAACTTAAAAGTTCGTAAAAAAAACTACGTATGGTTTTACTAAGAGCGACTATAAACTCCTGCAATATATCTTCCTGGTGCTGATCATAACTTCTGTACCACCTCACAAAAAAAAGGAAACTTTTTCATAAAAAAAAGCCAAACACTTCCTATGCACTAAACTACTTATCAGATACAAAATTCTTTATGTAATTCTTAAAAACGAAATAAATCTGAACGATCTCTTTATTTCAGTTTGTATTAGTTGGCACATTAAAGTACTAACTTTCAACTACTGGATTCGCCTTTTGCTTCTTCAAGATATCTCAAATGTGTCACCAAAGTCTCGCATCAACAGAACTCGTTGATGCCACAGTCTTCCCAGTCGTAGTGGCCGTAGCAAGATTTGCAGCAAGAAACAAAATGAGAGCGCAAAATAAACAAATCATAAATCTGCAAAATATGCATAAATATGTATTTACGAGTAAGTATATAGGTGTAAATGTAAGTACATGTACATGCATATATATATTGCTTTTTTGCAGTTAAATGTGCCTACGACCACCCAAAAGATGCTCCATGTTGCCCTCTTTGGCTATATTCACAGCCAAAGACTATTTGTTTATACATATTATACATATATACCTATATCGTAGTATATGTGCATTCGGTGTTTTGGTGATAATTTTTGCCAGTTGGCTTATTCATTCATCATGTAGACCACGAAAAAAAAGTTGGCAAAGTTTTTATTTTAGGGCCACTTTGGTAAAAATTGTTCGAGTTGTTTTTGCATATGGTAAGTTTTCAGTTTATGGCGTGTCCAATTAAAGATACTTTACTATTTAAAAGAAACAAAGTACAAAATGTATTTACTTAGAAATTTCGGAATACAACGTAAAGTACACTTTTTCCTTTAATGCCACTGCTGCGACTTTCCTTAGTCTTATTTGCTAACAGAGTCTCAAAAAATATATGCGCGCTAAAAAGTTGGTGTCCAAAAGTGGAATGGCCTGTACCCCTTTTTACCTAGAAGTATTCATTATCTGCGAGATGAGTTATATTATAGACCTACATATATAATAAAGTATAAAGTTGGTTCTTGTCGCAAAATTCTTGTCGGGGAAATTAGTCGAGATGTAAACATTCCCTATGGTCAGGCAATGCGCATTTTTTAGTGAGTGTAAATAAAAATCACAAAATTTGGTATTTAGACTCATATGAGTCTAATACATGAGTCTGAGTCAACAAGTTGGAAATAAAGTATGGAGATACTTAAAATTTGTTTTGGTTCCGACACAACCAAATTTGTTTACCTCGACAAAATCAAAGTTACGTTCTTTATTCTTGTATAACAAGATAATGATTTGCAAATAACCTAAAAAATCAAATAAGCCCAATATTTCGAGACTCTAATCTTATGCATTTGGGAACAAGTGTAAGGGTAGCTATCCCCACTTAGAGCAACAAGTGTGCGGAGTTTAGTTATGTGCCAGTTCGCAATTTGGGCAATCGATCGCTTTAGTGGTATTTGATGATGGTCACCATTAGCATAATTAATAATTAGAACCTAGGTAACCGACTGGTTTTAAGCTATAATCAGACATTCAGACTTGCCGTCTGTCTCTCTGTAGCTCTCAATCAAATTAGCCACGAATTATTAAAAACTTTTCGCTTAAAGCTAAAATGGAATCAAATAAACTGGGCATACAGATAAAAAAAGATGGCGTACGTTAAAGTCGGGCGCAGACGACTTTGGGATACCCTGTACCACCACATTGCAATTAAGTCCGACACATTTCTTAAAACCTCCAAAAGATATTTTATTCGGCAAATTTGGTTACGATATTTTCATAAAAAAAAAGAAATCAGTCGAATTTTGCACCAAACAATTTTTTTGACCGATCGGTCCTATGGGGACTATATGATATAGTCAACCGATTTTGATCAAATTTAGTACACTGATTGGGAACTATAAAAAACTCCCGACAGCCAAATTTGGTTCCGATATCTTCAAAACCAAACGAAACACAACGAATTTTGTAAAAAAAGCGTTTTTTTGACCGATTGTTCCTATGGGAGCTATATGATATAGTCAACCGATTTTGATCAAACTTGGTGCAGTGCTTGGGTACTCTAAAAAACTTCTTAATGCCAAATTTGCTAACAATATCTTTACAAACAAACGAAACGCAACGAATTTTGTAGAAAAAACGATTTTTTGACCGATTGGTCCTATGGGAGCTATATGATATAGTCAACCGATTTTGATCAAATTTGTAACATTGCTTGGGAACTCTAAAAAACTTCCTCTTGCCGAATTTGGTTCCGATATCTTCAAAACCAAACGAAACACAACGAATTTTGTAAAAAAAACATTTTTTCGACCGATCGATCCTATGGGAGCTATATGATATAGTCAACCGATTTTGATAAAATTTGCTACAGTGTTGGGGATCTCTAAAAAACTTCCGACTGCCAGATTTTGTTATGATATCTTCATAAACAAACGAATTATCCATCTAAAACTTTTGCTTTTTTTCGAGGTCCTCTGAAACACCCCTATGGGAGCTATATTATGTAATCCCGATATCAAAAAAATAAAATAAACTTGTCTCCTATGGATTAACAAGGGATCTTATCTGAAAGTTTGGTTGCTCTAGCTCTTACCATCTCTGAGATCTAGGCGTTCATACGGACAGACGGACAGACGGACATGGGTATATCGACTTCTCGAGTCACACTGATCATACTTTAGGTAACTTTGGGGGGTCTCCGACGACTCCTTCTGTACGTTACATACATTTTCGGCTTGCACAAACACAATATACCCTTTGTACCATACGGTACAGGGTATAAAAATAAAAACGAAATGTTGGTAAATGGTGTCTATAACTTGGACACGAAATCGTGGTATAAGGTACTTGGTTCTGAATATTTACCTATTATATAAAATTACTTAGTACAAAAATAAAATATTGGGTCTAACATCTAGTGGAACCCACGAAGCTTATCTCAAAATTCGTTGCCTATTTATCAAAACAATGAAATTTTATCAAAAGGTGCAACAAATTCAGTATTCTCAAAATATTCTTTTTTTTCTAAATTTCTTATTTACGGCTTACAATCCTAAGACTCGATAAAGATTTTTCCTTGAAAGGGTTGAGGGCTGTGTTATTTTGATGCACTTCAAAATCTCTTTGTGAAGAGAGGCAGTCGGAACACACTCTTATGAAGATGATTACATTATAAGATACGCAAACAGCGTTTTTATTAAATACATTCATAATAAAAGATGGCGTACGTCAAAAACGGGCGCGGGCGACTTTGGGATACCCTGTACCACCACATCGCAATCAAATTCGATAAATTGCTAACGGACTCCAACAGATAATTCTTTGCCAAATTTGGTTCCGACATTTTTATAAACAAACAAGCAAAAAAATCGAATTTTGCACCAAACACGTTTTTTTGCTTGATCGGTCCTACGGGAGCAATATGATATAGTCAACCAATTTTGATCAAATTGGGCATAGTGCTGGGGAAAAACTTTCGAAAGCCAAATTTGGTAACGATAGCTTTATAAACAAACGAATTATCCATCTAAAGCTTTTTTTTTCGAGGACGTCTAAAACATCCCTATGGGAGCTTTATAATGTAACCCCGATATCCCGGATAAGATACAATCATGAACTAGAGTCGCTAGCAGGACATGAAACAGTTTTCAGATTTGTTAAAGCACAGAGAATAAGGTGGCTGGGTCATGTGCTAAGAATATCCGAGGAAAGAATAGTTCGAAAGGCCTTTGTATTGCAACCGATTGGAGGAAGAAGAAGAGGACGTCCAAAGAAACGATGGATGGATGATGTAGAAGCCGATCTCAGAAAAATAGGAGTCCGACACTGCAGAGATGTCGTTGTAGAGAGGGACAAATGGAGAGAGATTGTTGCGGAAGCTATGGTCCGCCATAGACTGTAATGCTAAGAAGAAGAAGAAGAAGAAGAAGAATCTGAAAGTTTGGTTGCTCTAGCTCTTACCATCTCTAAGATCTAGGCCTTCATACAGGCAGACAGACGGACGGACATCGGTATACCGACTTCTCTACCGACCTCTCTAGTCTAGTGATCAAACTTTGGGTAACTTTTGGTTTCCGACTTTCCTTCTGTATGTTACATACATTTTCGGCTTGCACAAACTTAATATACGGTACAGGGTATGAAAAGTGGAGGTACAATAAATATGTGATGCATTGTCAAAGAAAATGGACAAAAACATTTGGAATCTTAAAAATTTCTGTCCTTGCTTCGTCACGATTGTAGTCTTTAATTCTTTAAATTACTCCATAAATATTTCTATCACAATTGGCAATATTAACCTTTCAAAACTTATTGAACATAATAATTAAAAACAGAAACAATTAATTTTTAGCTTAATTTAGTACTTACTTACAGCTCATACGCCCTAATACCTAATATCTATGTAGATATATATCTACTGTTAATGATAGCAACAGTAATGCTAAAAATATTTAAATTGGATATTTTACTATAATTGCTAATTTTCTAATGATAAAAAATTCACTTATACGAATTTTTAATAGCAAGATATACGTTTGAATCTTCATAATTGCGCTAATAACTTGTAATTATATGGAAGTCATAGCAGAAGCTTAACTCCTGGTTACTGTTTATCGAACAAAAAATTAGTTCTTTCTTTTTAGTTTTTTCAAAACAGTGTAAAATAAATTGTTTAATTTTTTTAATACTTTCTTCTTATAAACAACGAATGATGTTGGCAAACTCACGGAAGTCACTAAGACTAAGACTAAGCCAAAAGTGTCACCAAAAAAAAAAACGTCCAAAAAAAAAAAACTAAAAATAAAACCTAACTCATTAATTTCTAGCTTGCAAAAACTATTCGTAAATCTTTATGCCATAGAAGACTACGATATTAGCCACAAAAACATTAACGAGTTATTTTGTTCTCGGCCAAAAGCAAAAAATTTTTAAATATCATATAATATATAAAAACTTAAAAATCAAAGCGAACAGCAGTAATTTTTAATGATTTTGGTATCGAAAACCAGTTGAACGAGGTGTCTTATTTATTTGTTTAAGACACACACACACAGACACAAAATATACAATCTATGTAGATGGCTTTATCTGTGACTTGTTTGCGGCTGAACTAAAAAAAAAAACCAAATAAAAAACTAACAAAGAAGTGTCGATATTTATTGTATCGCGTGAAATTGTGGTTGAGCTCATTAAAAAATAAAACAAAAAGCACCTTCATTGTTGAGGTGTGAAAAACTAACCTTGCGGTTGCATTAACTTATTTATGCACATTTTGAAAATTTTAAATAAATAAATAACTTCCAAGTGAATTAACGAAAAAAAAAATATATATATAAATATAAAACGTGCTATAAACTTGGCCAACATTGTTGACGCTTTGACTTTAGGTTTAAATATCTGCAAATTTAGTTCTTAAAGTACAACAGAAAACAGCTTGAACAAAAATAATATAGAAACATAAAAAGTAACTATATACATACTCTTTCTTTTCTTCCAAAGTATTAATAGTTATGTAATGCTCCGACTAATTTTTCTGCAGCCTTACATAACACCATTTATTACTCAAGACTTTAATATGTATATACTTTTGTGGGACAGAGGGCAACATCGGAATAAAAGGTAAATAAGACTTAGTGGAATCGACTCATTAAGCCATTAAATATGCCTCATCCAAAAATTCGAAAGCTCACAAACTTGCATTATAGATTTTGAATATGCCTCGAATTTAAGAACTTAAGACCCATAGAAACTTAAATGTTGTGGGAGTCTTTAGTGATTTTAATATTAATCGATAACATTCACAAGGCGAAAATCTGCAATACCCTTGATCCAATGGGGGTATAGAGTATAAAGAAGTTGACGGTTGAAGCCACAGAGCAAAAATAAACAAAGTAAAGAAAAATGTTGTACTAAGTGGAAATGCTAAAAAATAAAATAAAGTAGAATAAAACAAAGTTCACTGTCGGCGTCTAACCAAGTCATTGGGATACTAACGTTATATATGTTTATGAATGGGTTTTTGCACAGAATAGACATGCTAAAGAGGCACCCCAAAAATTTACGAGCCACGCATTGTCGTGCCCGGGACATGAATGTCTATGAGATATGTTTATGGTTAATGTGTTTATGTTGTCAACTGAAATTGAAACTTTTTTTGAGATACAGTCAGTGAGTCGGTCTAGTCATCCGGTGTAACAAAGCCATATGCAGAATTCTTTATTGTTAGCTTGGAAGATACTATGTAGATGGGACACATAAGATGGAACTGGGTTAATCAGCACATGTGGAGCTGGGTAGAACCTACCGCTCATTATATGCAATGGTATCAGCATGACAACAACAATAACAACCGAATAAACAGACCAACATATACTATACTAAATGTGTATGTATATATAGCATATAAGAATATTATACTAAAGAGGCATATACATAAAGTAGCTCTTAAGTCGGCCTTTATTTATTTGCCAGAGACACGAAATGTTTTTTGTTTCGTCTGTAGGTTAGGGTTTTGCTCTGGGTTTGGGTTGGAGTTTGTCAGTCAGTCACTTTATGAAGAAGTCATTTGAGCTAAGCTCTCATACTAACTTATATGTTGATGGGATTAAATAAAACTAAAAAATAGTTTAGCAACTGAAATAGCAAAGGGAAGCAAATTTTTGTTTTTAAGAAGTTTTTATTTTTTATGCAAATTCATTTTTAATAAAAATTCCCTAATGTAGATTGTTAAGAGTAAAGAAACGAGCTGTGACAGGTGACAGAACAGATTCCATACAAAATATTGTTAATTTCCTTTGTGTTCGTAAAGCATTTCGACATTTTTACTGTCATAGCACGTGCGTTTAAATTACAGGAACCACCCTCGTCTAGGGCCAAAAAGTTATTGTTGTAACAAACGCAATTAAATGCCGAAAATGGTTCGAAATTAATTTCAGCTGAAAGCTACAAATGTTTTGGCTATGTTTGGGACGGATGTACAACATGTACAAGTATATACCATACACATTTATATGGTTTTTGGGCTTATTGCAATCATCGCTTGGGTTGCATAATTATGTTTTCTTTTCACTTTGGGAACCGTGTGACACGCTACACGGCAACATATTTGGTGTGGCTTTAACGATGGAAAGTGTAAGTTGAACTTCCAACGTGGAACCAGCGAATGGAATTTCGTTAAAAAAGTGCTGAAGTTTGTCTAACAACAAATGGATTTAAGCTTCTGCATATAGTATAATATTGGAAGAAACTCCGAAAATCCACAAGTTCCGAAAAACCAAAGCACTTCAAAGCTTTAAAATTTTACCATACGAGTGCCAGCCATTAAAAATCCAAGTTCTATAAAAGGGAGATATATAACTATGCCAGCAGATGTCTAATTTTACGATTTAGCTCTTTGTCAAATAAATTTTCTAAGCATTGATTTAATGCTGTTTGTTGTAATGAACTTTAAGTTAATTGTCAGAGCTTTGGGACTCAAAAGAAATCCTTGAAGGGTCATGCGGCAATCTCGCCAATTTCACATTTTTTTGAGTTTTCCGTACCACATTCCGAATAATCCAAATACGAGATCCCAGCGTTCTGTTATAACCTCAAAGAACCCAAAAACCGAGCTATTTTGGAGGTTGGGATTTTTTTTTACCTCGTATTCCGTATTGACAACATATTCGTGTGGTTTTTTGATGTTATGTTATATTACATTACTATTCCCAGGTTTCGAGGGTGGAATATGTGTACTATTTATTTAGGTTGAAAAAACTTCAGCACGTAAGAGGTCTAGCATAACCTCAAAAACGAGGTGTTATGGAAGTTATTTTAGAAAGCAAATGTGTTAGAGTGTTGTAGTACTCGGATTCGGCTTCAGTGACACAAAGTTTATATTGGTAGGGCTGTCACATGTAAAGTTCACACCACTTTCTTTTTGGGTGTTCGCTATTCCCATGAAGACTAACAGAGCGAAACTTAGAGACTTAAACTAGGAATAAAATAGAACAAACTAGAACTTCAAATACCAATAACAAGTGAATGCAAAAGAAAATTAACTTCACGAAATTCAATCGAATTTGAATGTGTAAAAATAATTTAACCAAGCATAAAAAGAGATTACGATACAAACTCATGCTACCATTTTTTGTTTGTATTCATTAATAACATTTAATGAAATAGAAGCTAATGGGCAACAAAATCTTATCAAATTAAGGCACAAAGCAAGCAATGTCATTACTCATAAACTCATTCTTTCCAAGACCATTAAGAATTGCGACAGGAAGTAATGAAACATTTGGTACAACAATAATGAAGCATTGCTATTAATTGAATCAATAACAAAAAAATATATTTGGTATATTCAATTGAAATGCCAAAACCAAAAGTCCAAAATGTTATCAAATAGGCGCCATGTGGCGTATGCGTAATAATATTGTGAAACCTTCAGCCGCCTAGAAAAAATATATCATTTATTTGGCAATCAAAAGTGCAGTCAGACGGGAAAACGCTGCGACTATCAGATTGGTCTTATCGGCAATTGATATCGGAAGTACCCATCAAGTACTATAAATAAACAAGTACATATGTATATCGACAGAAACAACAAACATACTGAGGTACAGATGGACAGCAAGTCTACTGATAACGTTTAGATGTCACTTAGTAATCACTGTCAGCATGAGCACGTTTTGCCCTTAGTTTAAAAAAATGTGAATTAGTCGAAACAATGCCCGTTGACAGTGGTATACCCTGCATCCAGTTAACCCAAACTATACAAATTATCTGCGACAACGACATTTGTCAAAAGAAATGGTTTACGTGGATTAGGGGTTGTTTTTATTAAAACCTGTACCCAGAGACAATACAAAGAAATTTGACAGAAGATGCGCATAGTCCCTCTTCACATCAAGTTGGTAGATTTGCGTCAATACCTTACTCCGTTCACCCGTAATAGAATTTCAAGCGTCTTAGCCACACTATTAAATACTTTTAAATTTAACAAATTCGGTCAAATATAACAAAAGTTTGTCGATAAACCATGTACGATAAATAAACAAACCGACGAAATCTTTTTTAATGCGAGCTCCCAAAATTTTCATAAAAATCGGTTGAAATCTACGAAATTTATACGTATAAATATCGTACTGCACCGAATAAATATCAATATATCCAGTAGTAAAGTGTGCAGAAATACATTTTTTATTTGTTTCAAGTTTTTATTATTAGGCACTATATTATATGGTTTCATTGCAAAAGTAATTGTAAAAAAACAAAAATGGTTGATAAATCTTTTTTTTTTTAGACTGATTTCAATATATCTTTATCTATTTTACATACTTATTTTAGCCGTTTACACGAACTAACTAACTCAATCACTACTCGAGTCGATATCAGTCATTATTATTTATGAAATTGTGCAAATCTATAATGCCCTTGCCCGTATGGGTGCAGGGTATATAAAGATGACGCAGACGACAACAATTATTGAACAATTGACAAGTTCATTTAGTACTAACCAGCGACATTAGCAAACTTTTGATTGTGTGTTTAGTATATACTCGCACACACACAAATTGGTCGCTGGTCCCTGATACTGTTGTCAAATTTACATATAAGAAGCTAGAGAGGGCACACAAAGTAAATAGGTTCACCGCCTGGAAGTAGTAGCAGCACAACAAAACCTTATCAGCATAAGTTTATTATGTATCAACGAAAATTAAAAAAAAAAAACGGATTATTCGTGTGAACTTACAATTTTACAGCAACGTATAGATAAATTTATCCGTTAGATATTCAACTTCACTTCCTTTTTTTCTTCTGGGTACACAAAAGCAGTTTTATTTTTCTGCTTTTTAACTTATTATTGCTTATTTCTCAAACTTTTTAGGCATAAATTGCACAAACAAATAACCGGCACTATCCCACACTCCCGCCAACAACAACAACAACAGTAATTGCAACAACAACAATAACAACAACAGACGGCAGCAGGTGTTTTTGTACATAGACA
Source organism: Chymomyza costata (assembly GCA_018150985.1). Taxonomy (NCBI): domain Eukaryota; kingdom Metazoa; phylum Arthropoda; class Insecta; order Diptera; family Drosophilidae; genus Chymomyza; species Chymomyza costata. The sequence continues at coordinate 46,216 of JAECWU010000190.1, read as the reverse complement.
CATATATGCTATACACACATGTATCTCGTGGATGCAAAAACGAATAGCAGCTGTCAACGCGTCAGTATTCAGATGCAACCAACAAACTAAAAAGCAACTGAAAACGACGCAGAACTTTAGTGAGATAGCAAAAACTGCTGGAGTTTAATAAACACAGATACACACATAAACACGTACACTTACGCGCTCGCACACACACGCCATCAAGTTGAACGCGACGCAGATACAAAACAACCGAACGCGGTGAAAACTCGTAACAAACAAAATGCAAACGCGTAAAGTTATTGCAAGATACTTTTCGATTCTTAACAGCACTCTGTAAAAGTTGCGCCCTGTTAACAGCGCATTAACAGCTGGCAATTCGCCGCGCATACGCAGCAAACAGCTGTTTGTTGGCTTTATTGAAAGTTGTTTTGTTTTTGTGGAGCCGGCCTTTTTTTTTTTTAATGAGAGCAACAATATTTCCATATGCATTTATATCTTGCAGCTCTTCGGACTACTTTCATAGATACATACTCGTTTGATTTTGCCTCTGTGTGCCGCGTTTGGTGTTGTTGATTACTCTAATAGCAATATATAGAGAGAGGAGAGAAAGAGAGCCACTAATTTTCGTGCGAATAGAGAGTTGCTCCATGTTTTCTGGCTTAACAAACAAGAGCGCCAGACGGCTCTTAATTCGCCGTGCACAGATGTTTTTTGTTATCGTTGCCACAATTGAGTTAAAAGTTGAATTGTTGTAGTCGGCTTTTAAAAGTCACTTGTTTTTGTTGATTGCAGCCTCACCTCAACATGAAGCTGGCCGGTGAGAAGCTCCTTGGACAAGTCCCCGAAAAATAATTATTTCTAAAGCTTGCATTTAGAAAACTTAAACATTGAGAATAATGCTATTTAACTCTAAGCGAATTAGTCAAGTGCAAATACATACTGTCCGCTGCGGATAATCAAATCATTCAGCCAAAAACTTATTCAAAATGCATAAAAAGGATATGCTTAAATGAGCACCATCGGTGGATAAAAAAGGAATATGAAAAGTATAAAGCTTTGTTCGCTATAAGAATTTTAGATTTGGGGTGGGATTAATTTGCATTGTTGTAAACAATCCATCATTATTGCATAGACTTCCACCAGAGGAAACGGAGTGCCGAAAAGGAAACAAGGGAGTGCCAACAGTGCATTACAATTTGTTTGGTCTGGGCCAGTCTGGACTCGCGTCTGCACACAAAGACCCACGCACACACACACACATACGTAAACATACAAATGAATTGCTACGTGGGACCCGTGTCTGAGAGCTTTTGTTGGGGATTACGAGTCGGCATGGACGGGGTTTGCCGCTCGCGTATGCGAAACTGAAAGTGTAGGACATGAATATGTAAGGATATGCTACTAGCTACATTAGAGCTTCGCTTGGACTGTTCGACCTGTCTGCCAGCATGGCTCTCAGTCAGTCAGTTGGTTGGCCCAACATTTTACCCCACTGCCACTTAAATATTGCATTTGCCAGCAGTTTATCTTTTTTATGGGGCCGGAGAGCGGCTACATTTAACTTTTTGGCTTGGTGGTTCTTGCGGCTTATGCAAATTAGCCAAGCTAACATTACTGAAATTGTTGGAGGCAGAATTTTGTTTGTTAAAGTTTGCTCGCCAAATCTTTTAGCAAGTAGCACATGCGGAAGTTGCCACATTGCAAAAATCAAAGCGGCATCGCTAAAAGAATCTTTTTGATCATCAGCAGTGTTTAAAAAAAGATAAAGTGCGCGTCGCACCTCTATTTCACTGCGTTTGGGGCTATTTCTGAAGCGACTTTATTAAGCGGATTTCATGTGACACCCGGACCAGTGACAAAATGCACCTGCAATAGTAGGAAGTAGCTTTACTCCCGGTATATGTACATAAGTTTACGACACCGTCGTCATGCTATCTATCATAATTAGATGTCATTTTAAAGTACAGCTAATGTGCTGAAATGTTGCAGACGGCACCTAAAAAAAAAGGGAGCAAATATGCGTGTACATAAATTAAATTGAGCCACGTTAAAGTACTAAAGGCCAGAGGAAGAAGTTGACTTCTTCCAACAGAGCGCTTAATAGGATTTTATTTAATTTCCGGCCAAGGACTTAATGAGTTTCTTAACCTAAGCTAAAAATATTTGCACGTCAGCGTGGAGTAGCGTAAAAGCATGCATAAACTGAAGACGTCGATGAGCATCTAGAGAAAACCCAAACATTGTCTTCAACTCACACTACATCACGAGAAACAACAACAATGTTAAAAACTTGAGTTTGTCGAACACGGTTGGGGCCCACACTGCGTATGAGCAATGCAGAGTCCTAATCGCTCTCCGGTGAGCCGTTGAAGGTGATAAACTTAAAATGGAATATTTGAATAGACATTACGAAAATGCTTGCACCTCAGATATGTCTTTAAGGCGTATGCAACTAACAACTACATTAACACTAACGACTGTAGAGACAGAGAGAAAAAAAGCCGACTCAGTTAAGTTACAGTTAAGAGGACCCATAATGTTGGCACAATCATATCCCGAATACCCTTTATGTGTGGCAATCTTAAACGCCCCTTAGATTGTATAGAACGTAGGCAGCAACTTAATATATACGCATTGTTGTTTAGTTTCAGCGGGTTTAGCGACCTCCACACCCTCCCAGTAAGACCGAGTTGGAAAAACTAAGAGAAGCAGGAAAAACACAGACGGCATCGCTTGGCTGACTGCGCGTTTTGTTTAGCTATCGTTTCTTTTACTCCTTTGTGTCTGCAACTGCAGCATGAAAATCGTTATCCTGCCAAGCTTCTGACCTGGCCAGCAGAACAAAGAAAAGCAACTTAAATTTCAACGCAAGACTTTGAGCCAGTATGTTTTTATGAAGCTTCGTGTTAACGTTGTTTTATGGTTTATCTTAGCCGACATTGTGCATCGAAATTTATGCTGCATTAAGATAATTTTAGTTACAATTTATTGTATGTATGCATATTTACAGCTACTTTAGTGTTAAGTTATATATGTAAGTATATAAATAATTTCAAGACGTCACAAAGTGGAAACTTGCATAAACATAGAAGGTGTGTAAGTACATAACTACGAGTACAATGACATCAATTTGCTCATAATTTTTTGTTGTTGTTTTGTATTAATTTTATGTAATGTTTAGGTGAGTTATTCGACTTCCCGAAATAGACTACAGAACTCCAGGGAGGAGTAGTATCTACTTGAAATGACTTATGGTAGCCTTATAGTTAGCTCAGATGTTTAATTCCTGGCCTACACAGATCCGGCTAAAGCCACCATCGTTTAGATGCCAGATAACCAGAGTGGTGGTATAAACCCAGAAGAGTCAAATACAAAATCGAGCATGATGGAAAAGATGGAAAAAACAGAGCATCCGCAGAAAAAACGTCATAATCTTACCGTCGTCATATGCGAAATCAACTATGGTGTATAAACATTCAACAACTCATGAAGAAATCATTGAGAGGAAGCTTCTTTGTCCCACCAAGCTTAAGCTACAGGGAACTTTAGAAACTGTTGGCAGATGCTCGTAGAAAAACTCCCTTGGTCATAATTGCATACTTTAAAGCTTGAGCAGTGGAGTGGGACAAAAGAAAAGGTGACGTCAGGAGAATGAGTCTTCCGTCAAGGCAAGTAAGTAGCTGCAAATCGTAACGAATGTGTTTAGTTCATTATCCGAGCTTGTTACTACAGGAATATTTCACATGGCTACATAAAATGCGCAGGAACGAAAGCATAAAGTTCGGAAACCAAACTCTGGCACTTAAGTAAATTAAATCCTTTTATGACGAAACCAAATATTTAATATTCTTCCCCAGGCTTAACAATGCTGAAATTATGAATTCATTTATAATAATTTATTTTGAACTATGTACATTGAAAGACACTCAAGCTAAGATCCCATAATGAGCATATTCTATTATAAAAAGCGACCCCACGGCAAAGCTACCCTTTAGTCATATTAGTTGCGTTTTTGGGGTGGCTTTCGGTAACAATATTATGAAAATTAACAAAACAAATCCCGGACACATGTTGCACTCGAATGTCTAAGCTATGACAACGCTGACATTTGGAATCTTGGAATGGGGCTAATGCCTTGTTTTGACAAACCCCAAATCACAAAAACTGACGATGAAAAATCCTTTTGATGATGATAAACATTTGCACCCGCAACCACCAAGTGAAGACCCCAATTCCAACAACTTCACTGCCTGAATGCATTTACCTAAACAACCACCCAGGATTCAGGACCATGTAACGTAACTAAAAGGGGTATCGGTAAGACCAGGAAGTTGTAAACGAGCATCAATTGCTTATGCTAGGGCAACCACCATCCCACACAGTCTAGTCTGCAGTTTTTTGGGCATAGATAAATGACACGCACACGATATAGACCCGAGGAAAGCAGTAGAGGACCAGTGCAAAGGGCGAAATGATTCTAGTATGACATGTATTTATTTATTTGACATTTTTCAACTGCGGTTTGAAATAATTGAAAATCGAACGAGACCGCGTGAAATTTAATCAAGTTAACAACACCTCCAACCAGTGGAAGCAAAGCGACTCTCAGCGATTAGCAGCATTGAGTTGGGTGGGATTCAGGAAATGTCAAATTAATTTATAAGTCCATATAAACTCTCGACTATTTGATTTGAATTGAGTTGCAAATAGCAGTAAGCCATGGCATTCTGAAATCGATCGGATTTTCAGCAAACAGGAAGAAAAAGCAAACGCTATTAAGAGCACAGGAAAAGCCAAAACATTATTCATACAGCTACCTCTGGGTTCTGTGTAATTCTAAGTAATAGCCAATGCCGACAGACAAACACCCACATCCACATGCACCCACACCCAAACAGATAGATTGCTTGGCTTTTTTTAACTGGAAATGCCAATACGAATGATGAGGATTACTCATCTAACCATTTGACCATTTTCTATAAGCTCTGTGTTTCGGTTCATAGTAGACGTATCTTGCAGGAAATTAATTGCGCCTGAGCATTGTAAGCCGCTTTTGTATGGCTTGGCAAACATCCATTCCATACTACAACTTTACCCCAAAGCAGCTAGTTAGTTACTTTCATGAGAAGGTAATTTTATTACATATCATCCAAACATATAATGAACTTATCTGATTTACATAAGAACTTGTTGTTAAATAGGCAGCCAGTCAGTTCTCTCTCTTGTTTGGACGACGACGTCCATTGCAGAAATTGCGCAGATACTTGCAACGCGATAGTTCACGTGCTTCACGTTGGCTGTGCTCGTAAAGCTTCTTTTCCAAGTTTTCAATATGAATCGCCATTGCCGTCGGTGGCAAATTGCTAAGAACTATAGTGCAACTTTGCATCAGTATTTCGGATTAGCAATTGTACCTCCGTTCTGCTTACATGTAATGAGTTTCTCGTCATCCATACTTTCCTTTTCAGTCTTGTCTGTGGCACAGTTCTCCTTTTCGTCTGGTTCCTTATTTGAAATTAATTCACCGCTGTTGTCTTTTTCTGCAGAAAGTTCCAGATCCCCAGCATGATTTTTTGGTGACTCCATGTTTGTATCTTCATCACTTGCCTGTGTTATATCCATATTTTTATTTTAGCTATAATCGCACAAACAATTGATCTGGCTTTGACACATTAAATAGCAATGTCACTGCCAGGGATGCCATATGGGGCTTTGTATTATTCGACTATTTAGCTTGACTTTTTCTATTCGTTTCGTAAAGCGGTTATCGATAGAAAGTTTTGACGTCTACTGTGAACCACTCTTTTTATTCGACTTATAAATACTCTTTCCGCAGTTTTTTAATCGCACTAGCAATTCTTGAGAACAAATTTATTCCAAATTTTTGTTATGAAATTCTTTCTGGCTTTTGATAGACATGATTTTGACAGCCGAATGTTGTGTATTAGTGTACAATGGGTAAGATAGGCACATTGCATTCGGGTACAAATTTGTTCGATTTTAATCCGAAATTCTGTGTCCTAGCCTTTTTTCGTCTTCGAGATCTGGCGGTCCATACAGGTGGATTTACGAACAGATCAACATTGTTCAAGCGCTACCCGAGGTTACGATAAGTATATGGTTTGCCACGACTTTTTCTATTTGTTGTATCTGTGGACATACGGTTAAAAAAAGTGACGCTACGAGAAGTTACAGCAAAGCCTTGTAAAGCAACTTTAAAGGACTATAACAAACAGTTTGAAAAGCACTCTAATTTCTACTTGTAAACAATCCATCATTAACGCATTCAAACACTTGCTTAAGTTGCTCCTGTTAGGTCCTGCTGTCGACAAACATATTCCACGGCTACATGCAACGCGAAGGTGATACATGTGGGGATGCAGAGTTTCTGCTCGTATTGATGCACGTGCCTTACTGCCATGTCGGCGGCTTAAAAGAAAGAATGTCAGGCTAGACAAAGGACGCGTGCCTGTTTCCCATGTAAATATTGCGTGTGTCTGCAACGTCACATGTCCGTTCCATGTTTTTTGTATCCGATGTTATAAGGCTTAGGACCAGAGCTTGAAATAAAATCGGTTTGAAGTTAACCATTTTTAATACCCTGTACTTTAAGGTACAAAGGATATACTAGATTTGTGCAATGTATGTAACGGACAGAAGGAGGCGTGGCAGACTCCAAGTCCTTTATACCAAAATGCTTATCATAACTTCAGGTAGCGATTGAGCCATGTCCGTCTGTATGAACACCTAGATTTCGGAGACTATAAGAGCTAGAGATACAAAACTTTACCAGCTGATGCGCATATTTCCTGAGAAGATGAAGTTTGTCGAATCATGTCAATATATTTCCCCATTCCCCCGCAGTAGATTTTCGCAGTTTTTAGCCACACCGTTTAATATTTATACCATGTACCGTAGAGTACAAAGGGTATATTGTGTTTGTGCAAGCCGAAAATGTATGTAACATACAGAAGGAGACGTCGGAGACCCCCCAAAGTTACCTAAAGTATGATCAATGTGACTCGAGAAGTCGATATACCCGTGTCCGTCTGACCGTCTGAACGTATGAACGTCTAGATCGCAGAGATGGTAAAAGCTAGAGCGACCAAATTTTCATTTTAGATGCGTAATTATGTCAGGGGAGACAAATTTATTTTACTTTGTCGATATCGGGGTTTTATTATATAGCTCCCATTAAGGTGTTTCAGATGACCTCGAAAAAAAACCATGTATAATTCGTTTGTTTATGAAGATATCATAACCAAATTTGGCACTCGGAAGTTTTTTAGAGTTTCCGAGCACTGCACCAAATTTGATAAAAATCGGTTGACTATATTATATAGCTATAGGACCAATCTGTCAAAAAAACGTTTTTTGTACAAAATTCGTTTTGTTTTGTTTGTTTGTAAAGATATTGTAACCAAATTTGGCATTAAGAAGTTTTTTAGAGTTCCCAAGCATTGTAGCAAATTTTATCAAAATCGGTTGACTATACCATATAGCTCACATAGGACCAATCGGTTTTTTTGTACAAAATTCGTTGTGTCTCGTTTGTTTGTGAAGATATTGTAACCAAATTTGGCATTAAGGAGTTCCTTAGAGCTCCCAAGCACTGTACCAAATTTAATCAAAATCGGTTGACTATATCATAAAGCTCCCATAGTCCCAATTGGTAAAAAAAAAATTTTTGGTTCAAAATTCGTCTGTTTTTGGTTGTTTATGAAGGTATCGTAACCTAATTTGGCAATGAAATGTCTTTTGTTGTTCTTAAGCAATAGACCGGATTTTATTGCAAGCAGTGGCACAGGGTATCTGAAAGTCGTCCGCGCCCGACTTTAACGTACGCCATCTTTTTATTTGAAAGTTAACAGAGCAATGCGTTGTGGTAACATGCATCTGTGTGTCAAAAATAAACAGAATCGGACAAAAGTTATCGCCAAAAATGTGCAAATTTCAACTCCCCTTGCCCATAAACTGCGTCAATATTTGACTCTATGTAATTATGGTAACAAGTGACCTAGAATCCTAATTTTTGGTAAGCTGATTCATGTGGCTCTAAATAACAAATCCGCATCCAAATTTTATCCGTGCAGACCCGCCACCGCCGGCAATCGATTAACCGTGTTTTCTCCCACACCCCTCAACATATCAACCTATATACTTTAAATAGCTTATTTGACGTAAATTTCGATTATCATGAAAATTTACGGAACTTATAGATATAAATATGGTTTTGCACCAAATAAAAAAAATTCCAATTGGAAAGTTCTTAGAAGGAATACGCAGGAATAACATTTTTTTCGAGGAAAAGGGTACAGGGTATTACACTGTCGGGCACCGCCTCGACTGTATTTAATTGTTTTTTTATACAAACGAAATAAAATACATAATAACTGAATCCCAGGGATTTTGGACTGTTTGGTTTGTACAGGTAAACACAGGGCCGTCTAGAGAAAAGAAGCGGCCCGGACACGACTATTGACGAGGCATAAGCAAACTGCTTATATTATTTATCTTTTATAAATGTTTAATGCTCTTTTGTTTTCAATGGTCAGACCCTTTAAGAAACTTTAGATCCAGGAGAAATCCCCGTTACCACTCCGGTCGACAGGCTTACATAAAAATACGTAATGGGCGAGAGGTTTTTTATATATTCAGCAGAGATTTTATCCAAGTTTAATTTACCTCAATTTGTTTTTGCCAAACTTCGATTATTTATCGGTTCATCGATAAATTTATCACTAGGTGGACTTTTTGTGTAATAGCCTATTCTCACTGAGCACATCTTAGCGGAACGCATGGGATTTTTTGAAGATGTGGAAAAGGTGTTCGCACTGACATCTAAAATCTTGCTGCCATATTGACAGGCTGACAGGTATACATATGTATATGTAAGCTCCACGGGTGTTTGAATGTGTGTTGGTGTTGTGCTAAACTGCTTCGAGTGAGCCCATTGGAGCTCACCAATGCCTGAAAGCCACTGGTTTAAAAATATTATTAAATGTATAAATATGTAGTTTATAAGATATTTGTTCAATTAGATGGGTGCTACATTTAAATGAAGTCACCAGCAGTAGAAGTTCTTGCCCACCATATTTATCCAGTTAGTTTTTTAACAAAATTAAACCTTGGTACTGCAGTAGGTCAAAAGAAAATATGATTTGCCTTTGTTTATTAAAATGTAATAAATAAGAGTACAAAATAAATCTATAAAATTGGTTTCTACGTTTTTCCCTCATCAAACAAGAAGCTCCGACTGGAATTTCTGGAATTGAAATTTGCCTGTCTTTTTCGTTGACAGTGTTTACATTTTCCCAGCGAATGACAAAAATATAGAGTTGCACGGAAAAATTATCGAATATATTGTCATCGGGACACAATAAGATAGGAACATTTTCACAAGATGTTGGAATGATGTTGAAATTTTCGGAACGACAAATTCATACGAAACATCTTCGACAAAATATGAATAGGCTATAATAATGGGGGGCCCTAGCGCTGAGGGAGAAAAGGGCAGATGTTAAACCACGATTGGGCTGAGCCAGAGAGGGTAAAGGAAAGAGATTTGGGAACCAAGGATCCAATTCGCCCGTGCTTAGATACCGTTGTCCCGTATCAAGTGTTAAACATCATTTAAAAATAGTAATTTACGAGCAATTCCAGTTCGTACATTTACACAGACACGAGGCCGAAGCAAGCCGAAGTTGACAATTTGAGCACAGCAGAGAACAAAATTATTACTCAATTCAACTCAGTTGTGTGTGTAGAAGCAATGCGGTAAAATCAAGTCAGCCACAATATACCGCAAATTGCAAACTTTAAATGCGGTATGACCGCATCCTGAACGCGTTCGAAAGCATTTTGCTTCGTGTGGTACTTGAAAAAACAAACCTGTCGTTACCGCATCCGACTGGGAGCGCATTTTCAGCAAACATGTCCTCGTTTAAAATTGTAAGTAATAAATAATAATAATATGTAAATTTATTTTTAAAGCCATTCTTTAGAGAAATATTTAAATACAAAAGGAGTCATAAACACAAAACAATATGATACAATGGTTTTAAAAATAATATACGCGGCTATGACTATTCGTCGTCCGTCGGGGAGTTGAGATGCAGTACTTTTTATTGTTATCCTTAGTTTGTTGGTGGGTTTCCAGAATGCCAGTCAAAATGTCTTAATACACCCTGCTTCCCTGCTCGTCGCGAGATACAGGATCATTGGGACAAGTTGCCTGGAAAACTGGATATAATAGTTTATTAGTTGTAGGTATTACAAAATATTTAATTTTTTATCAAAAGTATTCAGTGATTATTTGCTTTCTGTACTTTGTGGCCATTTTCAAAAGTTCTATGTTCCATCCAGCTAGCATTGTTTGTGTCATTCAGATGTTCAAGGGTTTCGTGAGGGCTTAACACAGGTTTGCTAAACCATAATACTCGGTGCTCTCTAAAAATTGGCCACCTCCTGAGAAAGTGGCGTAGGTCTTCGGCTTCATTGGTGTTGCATAATTCGCACATAGAAGTGCGACCTGTAATGAATCTGTTTCCGTTTAGCAGTATCATGTCACAACGTGCTTTTAGGGTCCATGATACCGACAGCATATCCATTTTTGCAGTCTTTATACTGCCTATGGAATCCAGACCTTTGTAAATCCTCGATTCGCTTCCCATCTTCTGCATTACCAGAGATTCGTGTCTGTCCACCCTGAGACAATTTAAAAAGGCATCTTCTGTTGGTTTCCATAAACTTTCATTATTCCAATCCCAGGATATGGGATATTGAGCTCCTTTGCCCAGAAAATTTTGTTTGCCATGAGAAGTTTCGAGAGCCTTTTAGTTAACCTGTTTTCATCGTACTTATGTAAGTAAAAATGACGAACTTTATATTTCCATCTAGTACGACTAGTGGTGATATCTCCAATGATTGTAATCAGTGAATTCACCAAGCAATGGTATTGCAGAGCGTAATATATGTTTTGTTCAAATTTTCGTTTTACTTGTTTATTCGTCTTAGAAAAACGATCAAAGCATTGCAATTGTTTATATTTGGGAAATTACTTTTACGCAATTTATCCTATGTACGTCATAGCTGGCTCAGTTGAGAATGCTCTGACGTCACAATGCAAACCACGCTTTGCCCTTTTTGCCATAAACTCTTTAAGAGTTCACGTTGATTACATTGGAATATGACCCATGCCCTGGGTTGAACAACCTAAACACAAGCCAAGAGAAGCCAAACAAACGATGCAGTCAAAACAAATCGCGCCAGGACATTGTTCTAAATTTGTTTCTTATGTTGTTCCTGCAAACTGTGCCTCTCTAAGTAGATGCAGCCGGCGGCTTGTAATGTGGGCGTAGTCTGCCGACTCCTTCTTCGAGTGCTGCGCAAATGAACTGCATTCATGCGTGCTCCTTTAGCTGCCAAAGCAGCAGTGGAGAGATTTTATGAAACTGCATTTGGTTATTTTTTTAGAATGGCTTTTAAGACTTAAAAAATGCTTTGGTGGCAATGATACTAGGCATAGATTATTGTTCTTATCGATTTTGGGAGATTTCATTATTCAGTTTATTTAGAAACGTTTTTACAAAATAGTAATTTTTAAAGCTAATGGAAGTGTCCGTCAATAAATGGATGTATTAACTTTTGCTTTAGTAATTAGGCCACGGAGATCTGTTGATTGGGCTCAGCCCCTGCTCTTATAAATCAAATGTTATTTGCTACTAAGATGGCTATAGGTCAATGGATTCAATTCAATTTTGATCGTTACGATTGTAAAGAAGCTATAGCTATTAAAATCGGTATCTATGTAGTCTTAAGTATGAAAAAATGAATATTTTTTTACTTCCTAGAGATGCCTTTATACATACGGATCTTTATGCCGTACAGATATACAGTTTTTTTTTTATTTAGAAAAGTACAGGATACAGTACAGTCAAGATACACTTTATACCATTGTGATAAAATTAAAAAAGTAACGCATGTATTAGAAAAAATATTTCGGCAGGGTTACAGACGTGACGTGGTACTAAATTCCTGATTCGTAACCGGCGGCACAGGCTCAAAAAGGCTGTAACCTAGTGGATGTCGCTTCACGTTAAAAAAAAGAGCAATGTGCCTGGCTTTAAGCAGCTGCAATTCGTCTTGTCGGTGGCGACAATTTTTTTTTTACACTCTTGTAAAAGACAACAGTTTTGCAAAAGTATTTATAAAAAATTGAATACAAATGGCCTTGAAAATTATTTTCCATTATGAACCAGCTGGAAAAAAATTTAAATTGTGTGCAGCACAAGAATTTATAAAACTTACATTTCACACCTGCTGCCTTTTCGTGCAATTATTGTCAGCGTTTATTATACTTATTTTATAAGGGACACGATGACTTAACCAGCGGGGTAAAATTAATTAGGCCTTTAATATTTATGCTATGCGTTTTGCAACGACAAGCATTAAAGTTAACAACAACAAAAACGGCCTACAACAGACCTGGTAGTGGCTCTGTCCCTGGCCCTAGGTTCGTGCATCATAGCAATTAATAAAGCATAAAACTGCGACCGTAAATTTCTTTGGTTGACACAAAGTCGTTGGTGCGAAACTACTAGCTAGAAATCTAGAAATCCACCCCATAGCAAAAAGGGTGCAAAAGATAAATTTTGTAAATTCCCATTTGGAGCACATGAAGGTTGGTTGGTCTGCCAAGGTTCCAAAAAATTAAATGTAGCCAAACATGTCACATAGCCAATTATGTCGGGAAGGATGTGGAGCTGTGGGTTGTTGACATTGAAACTATTTAAGTTAAGCTTGTAGCGTATTTGGTATATATTAATTTTTGTTACCAAATTAAGCACTTGGTATTGTTACTTTTCTGGGCATAATGAGTTCCACGCGGACTTGAATCAATATAAAGATTTTTGCTAAGGCGGCTGCTCTCAACGATAGTGTACTCCTACACTTATGTGTTCACACAGGTGTGTATATTACATAAGCATTTGTTGTTTACAATAAAAACTGTTCCAGCAAGACTTTAAAATAAGATTTAAAATGGGGCCAAGTACAAATTATCGTGAACAAACTTAAAGCAGGCCTAGAAACTGAACAACAACCAACAATCAATAGTATTGAGCTTGAAAGAATAAATTCACGAATTAGAGGAATAGTACAGTAAATCTAAAGTTTCATCTGGGGAAAAATACTTAATGGATGAAACTTTCAGGGGTCGTTAGGGACCTTGTGGCACCGCCCCCTGACAATATATGTTGCTACAGTTTTTGCATGATATATTTTTTTCTATAAAACTTAGACTCATGGTCTTAAGGTCAATATTGTTGCAAATAAAATTATTTATCAAACAAGACTTAAATCAAGCTTGTCGGTTAATTGGTTCAAGCACAATACTTGCTTAAAGTTAAAAGTTGCAAATGGTGTTTGCTGTTTTTCGAATAATTTACAAATTACAAGTAATTAAAATTATTTACGAAATAAGTCCTCCATCACTTTTCTACGATGACTAGTTTTCCAGCAATCGAACAATAAAGTTGCTCATTATATAGCTCCCATTGGGATTTTGCTTGAACCAGTTAACCTACAATCTGGATTTAAGTCTTGTTTGATAGATCATTTTATTGGAAACAATATCGACATTTAAATCATGACACTGTTTGATAGAAAAAAAGATATCATGCAAAAACCATAGCAACATATATTGTCAGGGGGCGGTACCACGCCCCCCCACCCACAAATACGAAAATTCGGTTTTAGACTTAGCACAAGGTCCCTAACGATCCCTGAAAGTTTCATCCATTAAGTATTTTTTTCCAATAAACGTCTTTTTTGAGCCTAGATTTACAGTACCAGAAGGTCTGAATCCTCGAACGATATCAGACGGTTCAGAAAGAACCTTTTTGTGGGTGGGAGCTGAGTGTGTTTGTCAACTATTGCACCAACCCTGAAGGTAAACTGTACTTAAAGAATACGGCGTACACGGATCCCTCAAAAGACTTTCAAATGCTGTTTTATCATTGAAACATGTTGGGTGTCGATTTGGTATGCGTGGGAACGCTCGAGACGACCTTGTATGGGATGGAAAGAAGACTGATACTACGATGGTTGGCGCATACCGTGGGGTCACCATTCTTGAGGACAGGACAGATCACTCAAAGATTCCAATAATGGGACATGTTTTCGTCAAGTCGTTTGAGTGGGTTTCGAGAAGACTGAATTGCCATACTGTGGAACCAAAAATACGCTCTTGGCTAAGCTTTCCATTAAAATCACCAAAGACGATCTTAATATCAAGTGCTGAGCATTGCTTATATACTGTTTCCACTCTCGCGTGGAACTTATCCGTCGTGTCGTGCAAATGATCTTATGTTTAAGTACTTAGCTTTGATGTTTGACGTTCGTGGAGTAGTGAGACCCTGGAGACTCGGCTGTATCCATTCCATTTCATCTGGCTTACTAACAGATGTCATAAGTATTTTGGCAAATGGGAAAGACGATTCTTTTAATTAGGATAAACTAGTTGTTTTGGGAGGTCCCTTTCTAAGGAGAAGTTTCCTAGCAGATGTTAATTCACCTAACTTATTTCGCTTTAAATTAATTTTCTTAATGATATTAAATTATACTTAAATCTATAAGGTGAACCTCACACTGCACATTAACGTCAGTGTGACCCTTCTACATATCTGTGCGACTTTTATTCCCTGTACCTTATGGTACAAAGCGTATATTCAGTTTGTGCAAGCCGAAAATGTGTGTAACATACAGAAGGAGACGTCGGAGACCCCCCAAAGTTACCTAAAGTATGATCAGTGACTAGAGAAGTCGATATACCCATGTCCGTGTTTCCATCTGTCTGTCTGTCCGTATGAACGCCTGGATCTCAGAGATGGTAAGAGCTGGAGCAACCAAACTTTCAGATTAGATCCCTTATTGTTCCATAGGAGACAAGTTTATTTCATTTTTTGATATCGGAGTAACATTATATAGCTTTCATAGAGGTGTTTCAGAGGAACTTGAAAAAAAACGAAATTTTAACGAAAATCAGCGTCACGTAGTTTATAGATGATCCCAAATTTTGCGCTCGGAGTTTCCGAGCCCGCAATGGGCAGATCGATCAAAAAAAAAGACCGTGGAAAGCGGAAAAATGTCAAATTTTTTCATACTCGATGTATTTTTACAAAGTTAATACATAGTTATTTTTTTCCCACATGTATTTTTTATTTGTCATCGCTTTTCACAGAAGTGGCTCTTGTTCCGGTCGATTCAAAAAAAGAGCAAATTCTTCGCAACTCATATTAATTTCGTCAGAAGCTCTACCTTCACCAATTCGACTCTCATTTGATTCCTCAAGTCGGTCCAAACATTCTTCATTACTGAAAAAACTTTTTCCACGTAGGCATTGCTGATGGGGATCGATAAAACTCTTCCAACAATTAAGGGCAATTGGACAAATCCGTAAGAACTTTCGAAAATTCTTACCCATTTTATATTGACAGGGAGGTCAATTTGTTTGATTTTGGGGATAATCTTCGCCAAAGAAAGTACTTCGTCGTAAAGAACGTCTTCGTCAACATCAAGATTAACCGCTTCAGCCGCTCGAAGAAATAGTTTTCGATCTACTATTTCGTCTTCAACGTTCAATACTGAGATTTTTCGTAATCGTACCATTTTTCCAAATATGTAAGAGCTCGATGGTAAACTAATAATGCCTCTCTCTCAAATTTCGATCGTTGATGCTATGTCAAATGAGGTAGACTTTTGTTGACTTCAGATTCAAAGTACTTGTCATCCATATTGGTTCGCAACCCATCTTTCAATTCAGTCATTACACTGTGAATGTGTGTACTCATCACTGTTCCTTTTTCCAGATTTTTTAGACTTTTGGTCATGTGTTGCATTAAATGATGAACGAAGTATAAATAGCATTCAGGGAACGTTAAATTTTCGTTGAGCCCGGTCATTTTTTGATAATCCGCTCTGTACGCGGGAAATTCGAATTTACTGAGTTCATATGGCGGCCCGGCAAAATTTTCATTGGCCCGGCGGCCCGACGATCACTTCCTGGGCCCGGCATTGCCGGGCGAGGCCCGTGCAGGTGGCAACCCTAGCGTCCGCCCTTTTCTCTAATGCACACTATGCGCTTCCACTACAAGATCGTGTGGAAAATTAAAAAAAGTGGCTAGAGACGCCAACCCCCGATGGCGTCAGGTGGCAGCCCCACCACTGGGATAGGTCGCATCCGGCCAATCACAGGTTCGACCGAATCACAATCGATTACTGAAACTCAAGCAAGAAGAATTGCCAACAATCCCTACCCGATGACACATTCGCATTTCACAATGGAAAATGGAACGTAAGGACTCTAATGGAACCATCCCGACTGGCACAGTTTGAAAGAGAGATGGTCAAACTGAAGATGGCGATAGCTGGAATCAAAAAGAGATGAGATGGAGGGGAAATGGAGCAACAACAACATCAAATGGCAATCTTGTACTACATAGTGGCAACAGTGATGGTGGCAGACACGGGGTAGAAATCTTTGTGTCCAAACGTCATAAGCAGACACTCTTGTCCTGGCACCCTGTATCCGATAGAATCATTACTGCCAGATTTAGATGTAGTGCTAGGCACATCTCCATCGTGCAATGCTACGCTCCGACAGAAGACGCCCGTGACGAAGTCGACTAATTCTACGCCGCCCTCACATCAATACTGAACGGGATCAAGCGAGGAGATATTACCATACTCATGGGTGATTTCAATGCGATGGTTGGCTCTAACAACATCGGACTGAAACCAGTCATGGGCCATTATGGTACTGGCACACGCAACAAGAACGGAGACAGACTGGTGGACCTATGTCAAACCTTTCAGCTGGTCATCGGAGGTACTGTATTTCCCTATAGGGAAGTCCACAAAAGCGCGACAAAAGAGCTCTACTGGATAGCCTTGCAGCGAATGCAGAAAGCGCAGCCGGCGAAAATAACATGCGCTCACTATACCAGATAATAAATCAGCTGACTGGAAGCTACCGAAGGCAAACCCAACTGATCAGATGATAACCACCTAACGAACGATGATGCGCAAATCCAGAGATGGCGACAACACTTCATGGAGATAAGCTGTAATGAACCACGAAGCAGCAACCATGAGGATTACAGAGACATCGCACCCACCACCAATCTCAGGATACCACCCACACCCCCGTCAGTGAGAGAAATTGGAAACGCAATAAGGAAACTAAAACGCAACAAAGCAGCTGTAATCGACGGGATACCTGCCGAACTGCTCCAGGAGGAGACGCAGCTAGTTGCCGAAACATTGCACCCACATTTCACTCGTATACGGGAGACTGAGTGTGTGCCCTCATCTTGGAAAAGTGGAATCATCGTCAAGCTACCAAAGAAAGGAGACCTTAGCAACTGCAACAATTGGCGAGGAATAACGTTGCTAAACACTAGTTACAAGATACTAGCAACCCTACTGAATGACCGCCTTCAAGATAAAATCGAGCCAACAATACGCGATGAACAGGCAGGTTTCAGACCACACAGGAGCTGCGTAGACCAGGCCAACACACTACGCATAATAACCGAACAAGCTGTAGAGTGGCGCTCACCGCTATTCAGTATAGTAGTTGACGAGGTTATGAGAGATGTATGCAGGTCTAGGCGCGGGATTACGTGGCGTCTCACCCGTCACATGGAAGACCTGGACTACGCGGATGATCGCATCCAAAACCAAAGCGATGTGCCTCAACCACACCAGCCAAGGTAGCATAACTATCTGCGGGAACACTATCGATAGCTTCTCATACCTTGGTACCACAATATCCACCAGTGGTGGGGTGGATGAGGATATAGAGAATCGTCTCAACAAAGCGCGATCAGCATTTGGACGCTTCTTCCGCATATGGAGAAACCAGCAAATAAGCAGAAGAACAAAGCTGCGAATCTTCAATGCATGCGTCAAATCCATCCTTTTGTACGGCAGCGAGACGTGGCTGACCCCGAAACTGCAGTCATTTGTCAACAAATGCCTAAGTATCATATTCGGGATTTTCTGGCCCAATCGGATATCAAACGCAGAACTATGGCACTGTACAAGTGAAGTTCCTATCGGCACCGAGATAAGAACACGCAAGTGGCGTTGGATTGGCCAAACTCTCAAGGAAGCGGACGAGTGGGAAGACCAAAGGCAACCTGGCGACGTACAATACTTAACGAATTATCCTTTCATAACATCAGCTTGGACACAGCAACGCAAACTGCGCCTAACAGAGTCCGGTGAAAAGTTCTTATAGAATCCCTAAGCTCCCTGGAGGAGTACTAAGAGGAAAAAAAAAGAAGCAATATGTCGTGTGATTTAATTGCAATGTGGTAGTACAGCGTATCCCAAAGTCGTCCGCACCCGGCTTTAACGTACGCCATCTTTTTCTTTGCACATACATTTCATTTGGTCCAAGGAGATAAATGTTAGCTACTATTTACATATGCATATGAGTTGTGCCTTCAATTTTTTCGATGTGACAGGGTATGTCAAAATAATAACGAACTTCGTGTCATTTGTAGATGGATCACACTGTAGTTCTTGGTCTACAACTGGTACGAATAAGGTGAATTAAGTTATTATACTCTCTCAAGAAAACTGCACTTAAAGATATATTATAGAGGTCCCTTCAGACCGGCTAATGCTTAAATACTTGGAAAACATAATTTCACTTTTGGGATAAAGGTGTACTTACCTTTAAAGCATTCACCTTTCCCTGTCTGTTAGTACAGACAGATCTTGTAAACGCTATGTGGGTATGCATATACATATCTTATGTATCCATATGTACGGCCGATTTAGCGGATGTCATATGCCATTCACTTAATACATACATATTTCTGATGATTTTTTATGATGCAGCAATTGCCGCCTCTCGCTTTTTGTTATCGATATTGATGGATAACAAGTTTGCTACATAGCTTGTACAAACACATATATGTGCATGTATTTATCCATATAAGCATGCATATATGTGTGTACATAGTGTGTATGCATTACTATAGTAATAATATATGCAACTATTGATGGCTACACATTTGGAAAGTAGGTGAGTATAATTAATGCACATTTGCAGTTCATTGATTTTAAATACCAATTGTGCAATTGTGAATGGTATGAATAAAAAGTGATTTTTTTTTTCAATTTTCTTTGAAGAGAAATGTACAACAACTAATTTATGGCTTAATTTAATTTTTAAATAAAAGAAATGACAGTTCTCAGTCCTAAGCTTCGTTTTGCACTTCCACTACACGTTTCCAAAATCCCCCTGCACTTCCATACATATGTATGTATGTATCTGCATCTTCATTAGTAGCTCTTCCATTTGTTCTCCTCATATGTCAATGCCGCAACCGTCCACCCTTTGAAGTGCAAATTATGTCGCTGAAACATGGAATAAAAGTGACTTAAATTTAGCCCAAGTGTTTGTCCTAATAATAAAAAAATAAATAACTTTACCGGAACTTAGAATGTTTTGAAATAAATAAAATCTCAGTTTATTCGACCTTAGTTTCATTTGCTAGTAAATTTTTTACAACAAAAATTAATGTTACAAATTATTTTTATTAGACACCATGACTTTCAACCTTAATAGTTACGGCAAATTGTATTTATTGATATAAAGTAAACGTCTTGCTTTTATTATTCTGCGTCACCTCTGTGTGTTTGAGTTTAAGCTCTTCTACTGCAACATTGTCTTCTAGAAGACGTCGCCATCCAGTCTGACCCAGTTTGGTTTATGGTAGACAAATTGTCTGCGCGATACTAGCGCTGGCTCCCCCCATAATTGTTTATGATGCTTTTGAACTTTTCTGAAAAGTATCCAAGCTCGTCTGGTCGCAAGAACTACACAAAGACGTCATCGTTCACAAAAGGCCTGAAACGCAAATAAAAAAATTCTTAAACTTAATATGTGCGAACTCAAAGTTTGGACATGAAGCTGCTTCTGTCCAGCAAATGGTTTTCGTCGTCGTGCCTATACATAGTATAGGTCAGTGGGAGAAAAAGATTTGGAGTCAGGAAATTTTTGCAATTAACTAACAAAGTGGCGACATAAGTATGTGAATACAAATTACGTTGATTCGAGTTAAACTTCATCTTATCTATATTCTTCGTGACAAACATTTTTTTATTTATTTTTTATTAAGCTATAATTTGTCACGACAATGTCAAGTTAAATTAAATCGATTTTTGTTATTTAAGAATTTTCAGCTCTCACAAAACTTTTAAACTGTCCAGCTGTTTTATGCGAAAAATACTTTTGTAGCTTTTGAAAAAAAAAAAACCTTTTCAAACGGAGCTAATTGCATTAAAGTTTTTTATTCATCATTCAAAAAGTTTTTTAAAGTAGAGGAGATAATTTTGAAATGTATTTCCATACTTTCAAACTAAAGTCAACCAAGAGTGCAGGCTGGTTGTCAACATCGCCCACATGTCAAAGAGAATGTCTAGAAATCATGAACATCCCATGTATGGGTTTTGGTCCAAGTTCTTTCATTGACTTTAATCTGTTTGATGTTTTAAGATGTGTGCACTGTCTGTACGGCAATTAAATTAAAATCATTACGCAAAATAAAAATAAAAAACTTTATTTTGTACATATGCACATACATATAATATATGCATGCATATAAGTTATGGTCAAGTAGAGGTCATAAGCTCGTATGTAAACATAATTATTGGTAGAACTACCAAAATCACAAACCATAAAGTACGAAACTTTTTTCAATATTTCATTGTCATTGTCAATGCTACGGATACAAACTTTGTGTATCCACATTGACTGGTATTGCTGGAACTATTGAAGAAACATATATGTGGTTTAAAATACAAATGTGAATATTGGTAGGTAGGTAGGCACGTGCGTGGCACTCATCTTTACAAAGGACTTTTGTGTGTAGTATTAGTTTTTCTTTGACAATCATTGCACATGGCCATCATGTTTTCTTTTGTCTAGAAAGTTTTGTGTATGGAAACCCATTATCTCGCAGTCACCTTCAATGTGGCTGTGGTAAGTTAAAGCTGCCTCAGAGTTTTGTGTTCTTTTTTTAATAAATTGCTGGTACATACTGCAATATTTAAGGATTGACAAAAGGAATGAATGTGCGTTGCTTAAATATTCAAGCTAGTGCAGGTATAAAAATTTACTGAACAAATGCGGAAAATCAGGGCCAGCCATTGTAACAAAACAACGCACAACATTGAGGACTTGAACTTTGAACTTGGCTTGTCTGTGAGTTTCGTTCACATAAATAATCAATCAAAAATCTTTTTTAATTCAGTATTTCTTAATGTTGGATGCGTTTCTTTGTATTTGAATTTCCGCGAAGACTCACAGTGTTGGGCAATGTCTAAGTGCGCTCAGCTGTTAAATTTAACATACCTGGCAGCGCTTTTCTGTGGCCTGCTAACCTTTTATACAATAAAAAAAGCAAGTTGGCAAGTTACCATGAAATTACAATTTACGTAAATAATACAATAGAATTTGGTAGAGTGGTAGAAATTCAATTTTATTAAAGCTATAAATGTCGAAGCACACTTTGATTGGTAAAATTTTGCCGTTTTAAATAAAATGTGGCACTTGGAATAACTGGTGGTACTCGTGTATTTACGTCACAGGTGGCGGCACAGGCTACATTGGCAAACATCTTGTGAAGCATTTGTCGGAACAGGGCTATGAAGTAACGGTCATTTCCCGCATGCCCGGCTTAAGACGCATTACTTGGCATGAACTAGAGAAGAATGGAATACCAAGCACTGTCAACTCTGTCGTTAACGTCGCTGGCCAGAACGTATTGGATCCCACGAGACGTTGGACGCCTGGCTTTAGGCAAAATGTTTGGAATTCACGCGTAAATTCATCGAAAGCTCTGTCCGAGGCCATTCAAATGGCTCCCCATGTTAATTCGTTTGTAAATATATGTGGCGTAAGCCATTATCCTCCCTCTCCTACCATGGTGTACACAGAGGACGATAAGGTTAAGGGTTACGATTTTATGTCGCGACTTTGCCTTGCATGGGAAGAAGCGGCACAACTGGGCGACAAGTTGACGCAAAATTGCGTAAGTGCACCCAAAATGCAATGTGAAAAGTGTATTGAACATAATATAAAAAAACTCAGACTACAGTGCGCACTGGTGTGGTCGTTGGACGTGATGGCGGCATGATCAAGTCAATTTGGCTACCCTTTAAATTGGGACTTGGCGGTCCAATGGGCAGTGGCCAGCAAATTTTGCCCTGGATACATATAGAGGATTTGTGTCGTCTTATGCATCACATTAT
This sequence comes from Chymomyza costata, assembly GCA_018150985.1. Classification (NCBI taxonomy): domain Eukaryota; kingdom Metazoa; phylum Arthropoda; class Insecta; order Diptera; family Drosophilidae; genus Chymomyza; species Chymomyza costata. The sequence goes on along the minus strand of JAECWU010000190.1, from coordinate 23,899 downwards.
GGAAAAACGCGTCTCTGGAGTAGTAAATGCCGTAGCACCCGAGGTAGTGACGAACAAAAACTTTTCACAGGTAACACAACTGTGATTTTATTTTACTCTCGGAATAAAATGACAACGTAATATTTACATATTTATATAATTGCAGAGCTTTGCCAAAGCTATTAATAGACCTTGTGTTTTTAATGTACCAGAATTTGTGGTCGATTGTATCTTCGGAAAAGAACGAGCAGCGCTACTGCTTAACGGTGCTAAAATTAAGCCAAAAAACGCATTGGAGTCTGGTTTCCACTTTAAATATCCAACAGTCCAAGAGGCTGTAGCGGAAGTTGCGCGAAAATAGGCACAAGGAATTATAAAAATTGTAAAAAACTAAAAATATAAATACTTCTTTTTAAAATTGTAATAATTGATAGAAAATATATACATATATGTATTATACAAATTTGAATAGTTGGGTATGCTGGCAGCTCTACCGATATAAATATTATTTTTTTTTTTAAATACGGATATTTAAGAAAAAAAAAGTAAATTATTTCGCTTTGTCAAAATAAGAATGCTACCATGCGGAAATGGGTCATGTTGTAAACGTTGAACTTTGGCTTTCTCTACTTATGCCATACGTTTGGAGCACTCGAAATCGCAAAACGCCAAATTTGGACTAACACTCAAGCCTAGTGGCTGATAGTAATCATTGTAAGGGGAAAACTGCACTCCGACCCTTTGGATCTATTGTGCTCCCTAGTAGCTCTAGAGCTCCTTGGCTTGTCAAATTAAAGTTAAATTTAGTTATCTCGGATGGTTCTAGTCTAGTGATATCGTGCGATTACTCCCTAATTTCACAGAATCTACAGGTGTTAAAGTCTATGATGCCTAAGGTGTTTCCTGAGCATGCAGTATCCCGTAAGTAACCCAGCAAGTATCCTGAAGGAATTATTGCCCAAGTAGGAGATTTTCTTGAACCTATTCAGGTCATAGGAGCCGAGGAGCTGCTTGGACTGTCATAAACCAGTCGTGTCCAGTATCGTCTAGTTCTCTCCTCTTCTCGTAGCAGCTGTTTAATGGTGTGTCTGCCAATACCACAAAATGTTTTAATCCCTATTATTTGTTTCGCAGCACCGTTTCTTGCCAGCTCATCAGCTATTTCTTTCCCAGGAATGTTGTTATGTCCTGGGAACCATCTAGTGGAAGATAGTTTAGTTGGACTCTGGTTTCCAATTTTGAATTTATTTTCGAGCGTATCGATCTATTTTAGATCAGATCTTATAATCACGGAATTATTTCAGAACAAGAAATTTTTTAAACTTTTCCCAAGTCGCGAGTCTTCGGCTGTAGGCAGCTCCTGTGGAAACCTCCGGTGGCTCACGGATTAGCGCAAAACTGAACTGGGTGTAGGGGTTGGAATCGCTGGACCCAACACCAGAATCTCTATTTCAATGGGGATTTGGCTTAGCGTCTTTCAAGCAGATTTTCATAAAGATCTGCGGCCACAGTATTATTTACAAGGGAACTAGGGGAGCAAAAATTTTTATTTATTCATATAGCCAAGCTACTATCAGGGCACTATCATCATGGAGCATCTCCTCCAGGATGGTTAAATAATGCCATAATTACCTCCAACTCCTGTCTTGCCTACACGGAGTCGTGCCATGTTGGGTACCTGGACACTCAGGAGTGATGATCTAGCACGACAGGGTGCCTCCACCGACTACATCTCCTGCGCCTTTCTGTGGTATTGGCTGGTCCACAATTAAGACCATGGTAAATAAATGGACTGCAGGAGAACATAGGAGATACTGGCTCTCCTTACCGGCGCTGCGACAAGCAAAAGAGCTTGTCAAACCTCTGGATATGATCAAGACAAAAGGTCTTGGCTGTTAGGACCTAAAACTCCTGGTAGCATACCTATCTGGGCACCACACTGTAAGATACCATCTACAGAAAATGGGCCTATCTGATTCTTCAGAGTGTAGACTCTGTCTCGAAGACGATGAAACCACCAGACATATTCTCGCTGGTGTGGGACAGAGCCTGTCACATGGGAAAGAAACGGATCAATCCTTTTCATCACCAACAAAAGACCTACTGCTATTCATATGGAAAGCGGAAAGTCTTTGCCATTAAGATATGGGTACGGTTCAAAAGATCTTCTGGTCGCAGTGCACAACCTCTTTGTGAGGAACCCATGCAGGAAAAAAAAAAATCAAAACTTAAGGAGAGCTTATCTTATTAGTATTATATCATATTGCTCACGAGTTCTCTCGCAACCCAACGCGTTCCGTTTTAAAAGTTGCATTATAATGCGCTTAGATTTAAAAAAAAAAATTTTTACACAATGCGTTCATCAGTTCTTCATCTTCAGTGTTTTCTCTTTTTTATGGTCAGAAGACATCTAGATATAATCTTCAGAATTTACAATATTTACAAAACCAAAGCTTTAAATCGCATCGTTTGTTACAATCTTAATAGAAAAGTTAAATCATATATGTATGTACTTATATGTTTTAAGATTTTTGTTGAAAATATATTGTCTTGGGTACTGGAATGCCATTAAACTGGGAAACCAAAGCTATGGTGTACGCGCCCATGTTAGGAAATCCAATCAAATCTCCTGCATTTAAGTTTGGCAAATACAAGCTATCTGAAATCTGTGAAAAAAATTGATCTATAATGAACGGCTTATATTAGGACTGTTGATCCTACCATATCCATTGAATCGCATGTTGGACCCCATATAGTACTTTGGAATGTTTGTAATTGGACCTCATTTTCCTAAATTAACGAATAAGGAATAGGGGCCGTTAAAACTAGAAGACTACGATTAAAAATTTAACAATTTCACCTACTAAAAAATATAGAGGCTCCTTATTCCAATAATTCCCCAAAAATGCATCAGCAAAAGTACCATAGATACCATCGTTGATGTAGTACATTACTCTTGCCAATTTCCCAGCATCGTCTCGCACTTCTCGTTTGGCTTGAATCTTACAAACCAGTGTAAAGGCAGCCTCAACCAGAAACCGTCCTGGTTCGGCAATAACTTCAATAGATTCGTTGGAAAAGTTCTCAACCACAGCATTCTTAATATTGTCGGCAATCTTTATTTGACAAAAAAGAAAAAAAAAAAAAAAAGGGAACGCTTTTCTCATAAATTACAATTACCAGCGGTGGGCACGCCTTGGCTCTTTTTGCTCCGAGTGCTCTTTCCGTTATTTTTCGTGCCCACCGCTGACAATTACCCATACATAACATACTTACTTGCTTAAAATGATCATCATCGCTGCCTGGGAACCCACCGCCAATATCCAGTAAACTCATGTCATAGCCCAAGACTTTACCAAAGTCGTGAATATCCTTTGCTGAAGCAATGGCACGTTCATAAGCTTCAACCTCTCTGCATTCGCAGCCCACATGGAAACTTGTTCCCTTAACCTTAAAAAAAAAAAAATTAGACCTAGTTACAGGTGTGGAAATGAATTAAAAATATGCAAACCCGTAAATTTAAGCTTCTGGCCAGCAGCAATAAAGCCGCTGCGTCGATTTTCGCACCACATCCGAATTTTTTTCCCAGTGGCAAGCCAGAAAATTTAGCGTCGCTTCGGTGCCGCATAACCAAACTACACAGCACACAAAATAACATTTGTACATATATGTATGTATGATATATAATTTTTATACCTCGAGTTTTGATAGTGTTTTTTGAGCTTGTAAATTTCAAACTCATTATCCATAGTGCAGGTTGAAATATTGTTCAGTTTTGCATAATTTATATTGCTTACGGGCTTACAAGGATTAGCGAATATTATTCGTTCGGGGGCTACACCTTTATCAAGAACCTAGTTAAAAATGTTTATTAAATTTTACTATTTGAAGTCATACAATAAAGTAGTACCCACCATTTGCATTTCTTTTTTTGAGGCACAGTCAAAACCGGCGCCTAAATTGGCAAGGGCTTCAATGACCAATGGATCATCGTTACATTTGACTGCTTTAAAAATGAATCACATAATTAGACTTTGGATAGGCAGGGTGCTGGGGGATTCCCCGACCCCCCCCCAATTCACCCACAACACAGCAACAGCTCAGAAAAATATATTTATTTTAAGCAAACTTTTTGTATAGTTTTGATTTGTAAAAAAGAGACAACTGCAAAAAGGCACGGATTCTAATTTGACTCGACAAATTAACTCACTCCATATACTTTTTCAAGCCAATACAATTCTTTTGTATTTTACGTTTCTTTAGTATTTCAATTGTAATACGAGGAAAATCCAAGTCTTTTCCCATTTTTATTTTTTGTTTGCTTTCATATGTGCGATTTTTTCAGTGATGATATTTTTTGTCCAACCTATGCAACCAGCCATCTGTAGATGCCCTATTATAAAATTAAACACCCTTTATTTATCAAACCTTTTCTAGTTTCCTGTTATATTTTTTATGAAATTTTTACTTTTTAAGGCCGAAACGCAGGTCTTTAAGCGAAATTTACTCTTAAATGTAGTTAAACTGCTTAAAATTTAAGATAAGTCTTTTAACTGGTTTTTGTTATCAGAAGAAGTTGTGTTGCATTTCAAGTGCCGGCAATTGTAAAAAATACTATTATTTATCTTCCACAGAAAGTTGGAATAACAATAATATAATTATACCCTGTACCGTATGGTACAAAGGGTATATTGTGTTTGTGCAAGCCGAAAATGTATGTAACGTACAGAAGGAGACGTCGGAGACCCCCCAAAGTTACCTAAAGTATGATCAGTGTGACTCGAGAAGTCGATATACCCATGTCCGTCTGTCCGTCTGTCCGTCTGTCCGTATGAACGCCTAGATCTCAGAGATGGTAAGAGCTAGAGCAACCAAACTTTCAGATAAGATCCCTTGTTAATCCATAGGAGAAAAGTTTATTTTATTTTTTTGATATCGGGATTACATAATATAGCTCCCATAGGGGTGTTTCAGAGGACCTCGAAAAAAGCAAAAAGTTTTAGATGGATAATTCGTTTGTTTATGAAGATATCATAACCAAATCTGGCAGTCGGAAGTTTTTAGAGATCCCCAGCACTGTAGCAAATTTTATCAAAATCGGTTGACTATATCATATAGCTCCCATAGGATCGATCGGTCGAAAAAATGTTTTTTTACAAAATTCGTTGTGTTTCGTTTGGTTTTGAAGATATCGGAACCAAATTCGGCAAGAGGAAGTTTCTTAGAGTTCCCAAGCACTGTTACAAATTTGATCAAAATCGGTTGACTATATCATATAGCTCCCATAGGACCAATCGGTCAAAAAATCGTTTTTCTACAAAATTCGTTGCGTTTCGTTTGTTTGTAAAGATATTGTTAGCAAATTTGGCATTAAGAAGTTTTTAGAGTACTCAAGCACTGCACCAAGTTTGATCAAAATCGGTTGGCTATATCATATAGCTCCCATAGGATCGATCGGTCAAAAAAACGTTTTTTTTTACAAAATTCGTTGTGTTTCGTTTGGTTTTGAAGATATCGGAACCAAATTTGGCAGTCTTAAGTTTTTTATAGTTCCCAATCAGTGTACTAAATTCGATCAAAATCGGTTGTCTATATCATATAGTCCCCATAGGACCGATCGGTCAAAAAAATGTTTTGGTGTAAAATTCGACTGATTTATTTTTTTTTATGAAAATATCGTAACCAAATTTGCCGAATAAAATATCTTTTGGAGGTTTTAAGCAATGTGTCGGAATTAATTGCAATGTGGTGGTACAGGGTATCCCAAAGTCGTCTGCGCCCGACTTTAACGTACGCCATCTTTTTTGAAATAAATTAGTTGGCCGTAACTTTTAAAGTTAAAAAGCGAATTAAGCTTCATTTAAAGTTTAAAAACCAAGTCGCCAAACTACGGGATACACTAGCTATTTGGCTATATTGGTTACATAACATTCTTGCTAAGCTTGATGCCTCTCAAATGCTAAACGTATAAAATAAAGATATATAGGGATTCCCAATAAGAGGTGTTATTTTGGTATTCAAAGAAAATTCAATTTTTTGAGATAAATGGTCGGATGTTTATTTCATAATTAAGAGGAAGGTATGCCGTTAGTAATGAAAAACAACATTCGCCAAATGGCCACCACGACCACGCCTACAGGACCATATCCTTTTCATGAAATTTTCCATAACAAAATCGCAAAGTGGCTGCCCTATGTCCTCGATAAGTCCAATGACCCCGCCGGACCATAAACCGCACCAAACGGTCACACGTTGAGGATGAAGAGGCTTCTCAACAATAACTCTGGGGTTTTCCGAGCCCCAGAGGCGACAATTTTGCTTGTTGACGTAGCCACCGAGGTGGAAATGGGCCTCATCAGTCAAGATGATTTTTCGATGAAAGATTTTCACCATTTTTGTAGTGAATTTTAATGATTTCAATGCGTTGTTGAAGCGTGTATCGTTCCATTTTTATACCCTGTACCGTATGGTACAAAGGGTATATTGTGTTTGTGCAAGCCGAAAATGTATGTAACGTACAGAAGGAGAAGTCGGAGACCCCCAAAGTTACCTAAAGTATGATCAGTGTGACTAGAAGTCGATATACCCATGTCCGTCTGTCCGTCTGTCCGTATGAACGCCTAGATCTCAGAGATGGTAAGAGCTAGAGCAACCAAACTTTCAGATAAGATCCCTTATTAATCCATAGGAGACAAGTTTATTTTATTTTTGATATCGGGATTACATTATATAGCTCCCATAGGGGTGTTTCAGAGGACCTCGAAAAAATCAAAAGTTTTAGATGGATAATTCGTTTGTTTATGAAGATATCATAACCAAATTTGGCAATCGGAAGTTTTTAGAGACCCCCAGCACTGTACCAAATTTTATCAAAATCGGTTGACTATATCATATAGCTCCCATAGGATCGATCGGTCGAAAATTAGTTTTTGTACAAAATGCGTTGTGTTTCGTTTATTTGTGAAGATACCGTAACCATATTTGGCATTAAGAAGTTTTTTAAAGTTCCCAAGCACTGTACCAAATTTGATCAAAATCGGTTGACTATATCATATAGCTCCCATAGGACCAATCGGTCAAAAAATCGAGTTTTGTACAAAATTCGTTGTATTTTGTTTGTTTGTGAAGATATTGTAACCAAATTTGGCAATTAGAAGTTTTTTAGAGTTCCCAAGCACTGTACCAAATTTGATCAAAATCGGTTGACTATATCATATAGTCGCCATAGGACCGATCGGTCAAAAAAAAATTTTTGGTGTAAAATTCGACTGATTTCTGTTTATTTATGAAAATATCGTAGCCAAATTTGCCGAATAAATTATATCTTTTGGAGGTCTTAACCAATATGTCGGACTTAATTGCAATGAGGTGGTACAGGGTATCCCAAAGTCGTCTGCGCCCGACTTTAACGTTCGCCATCTTTAGTAATGGCGTAGTTTCTACTTGTCAAATGTCAAAGAATAAAAGCTTCAAATGTGACAGCTACCGAAATACCGGGTGATTCAAAATAACACCTCTTGTTGGAAAACCCTATATAAAAAATAAATTGCCTTTAGTGATTTAACGCAAAGGATAAGGTACTGGAAACTGCCCCCAGCGAATTTTGATAATGAGTTCTAGCGTTAAAAAAAACGAATTTTTCGTTTTTATTTATTTGTGACTAAACTACTTACCACTATTGAATTAGGACCTTTGCAAAATGATCTGAATAAGTGTTAAACATGGAAAAATTTTGAATTTCTTGTATTGCGAATGGTTAATTTGGATCCATTTTTTGTGTTGAATATAACCCCATACATTTTTATAAAAACTGCAACATTTAATGCAAATAATTAAAAAATCGTTTGTTGAGCAAGGTTGATATTTTTATATTTACCTAAATAATAAACCAGTTTTTTCATCATAAAAAAGGAACCACGCGAATGCATGCATACATATTAAATATTATAAAAAACTGTTATAATTTTCGATATTTTTTGCCAAAAAAAAATTTTTTTTTTTCATATTTTTTGCAAACATTAAAAAATTTTTGGTTTATTTCTTTTAACATTGTTCCACCAAATCGATTCGATTCATATTCACACCAAATAAAGAACGTATAAAAACACGTATTAAAAAAAAAATGGTGCTTGACATATTTAAGGAACATACTTTAAATAAAATTAAAAAATAAAAATTTTTTTTTTTAAGTTTTTTAAATTGGTTAAAACAAAATGAAATATTTTATATTTATTTATTTTTTAAATTAAATATTTTATTTTAAAGAACCCTGTTACCAACTTAGATTATAAAAAAAATTCGTTAAAAATATTTACTAGTTTAGTCACGATTAAACAAAAACGAAAAAGACGTTTTTTTAAATTAAGTTAAGATTAAGACCGAAATTTTGCGAACATTTTTTTTTTTTGCCCTATGCATCGAACTGCATTATTAGTTTTCAAAAATCGCTGGGGGCAGATTCCAGTACCTTATCCAGATAGAGTCTAGCTGCTAGACCCTTTGTAACGATTTTTAATAATATTCAAATTTTCAGTCAAAAAACGTAGAAGTTCTTAATTAAATGAATTGTTATTGTTTCAAATACTTCAAGGAAATCTATGAGCTTTACCTAATTTTATTTATTAATTGTAGCGTCAATTCACTTATTTAACTTATTATATTCCAGACGCGCTCAACCAATTTTAATTTTAAATTTAGTTTTTACCATAGTGTGGCTTGATGTCGGGCAGGAGCTTTTGCCAATAATAAAATTTTCGTTCCACAGTTGTAATGTCGCATAAATACAAGGCTTCATCTGCATCTTGTAAGTTTGCGTGTTGTACAGCTCTATTAATATTAAGTTCTTGTTGATAGAAATTAATTTTTGGACTCGCGTTAGCGATCATTCTGATCCGGTGGTAAAATTGATACTGTTCTTTTGATAATTACATATTTCCGTTCTCGAAATAGCCTTATCAGCTATAATAAATAATAATTTTCTGACTTAATTGATTAATTAAACTGTGCATCAGGAGTGATTTTAATTAATTAATTAATACTTAATTTTTGAATAAAATGATTTTTCATTCTCATGTCAAACCCTGTACCCAAAGGGTCAAGGGTAAGGCAAAAGGAGGCGTGGCAGAGCATAAGATCTTTATTCCAAAATACTTATAATAACGAGTGAGCTATGTCCGCGTGTCCGTCTCTAAGTCTGTCCGTCCTTATTGACGCATAGATTGCGAAGACTATAAAAACTACGCAATGGATTTGCCTTGTTTTCTACCACACCTCTTGACATACTGCGCCCTTGAAACTTACCACAGGTGTGTAGGTGTAAAACCTTTTTAAAATGTCGACTATTTTTTAGTTTTAATTTTATTTTAGATTGTTTCGATTTCCATTCCATTCAAACGATGTCTTTGGGCTTATTGTTTACACCAGGGATGTCCAAACACTGCTTATGGAAGAGCAAAAACCAATACATATAAAGAAAAACACTAACACATTTAAAGTAAACAGTTATTACGGTTTATTGAGTGCACTGAAAAAAATTGTATGTGCATTCTTATAAGAGTGGTAAAAAATAATGAAAAAAAGTTATGGTACATATATTTATAAAGAACTTAAAAATTGGTCAATATCAATATTTATTTTAGTTAATGATAGTTTTAATAATGCCTCTAAATGAACGGTTGTTTATCAACTTCTCCATTTAAAAAAAATTAATTTTAAGCTTGTAAACGCACATTCACAAATATATGTGCTTCCAAAAATAGGCAAAATTCGCAAGGGATTTCCCGAAAAATATCTATTTACCACCGGATTTTACAAAAAATATATATTTTATTCCTATGTTTTTACCTATAGCCACCATCTGTCTGTTATATACATTGCATAAATCTAGTATACCCTTTGTACCGAAAGGTACAGTATGGCCCTGTTTTTGTTTGCAAGCAATGCCTTGAAAGTCCCATTTTACAAGTTTCCCAAAAAATAGCAAAAGAATCTCATACCGATTTTTGTAAGTGCATGCTCAAACGAAAAGCAACAACAAATTACATTGAAAATCTGTGGGCCAACAACAAATATACGCAAGGGTTGTTTTTGTGCACACGAGATCAGAGAGCAAAGAGAGTAACAGCGAGTAAGTGAGAGAACGCTCGAAATTGTTTTTGTAATTTGCATTGGCACTGGGTGATATACAGTTAGGGCCGTGCATGTACACGCTACACGCGCATCGCTGCCTATGCCTAAGAGCCATTACAAAAACAAAAAGAGCCATGGGAGCAATGGGCCTGGACATCCCTGGTTTACATTATCCAACAGTTTAGAAACATTTTTCTGCAGGCAAAATGAATCCAGTTGTGGATAATAGTACTCGGAAAGTACTTTTATAAGGAGCTTTATTGTTCTTTTTAGAGCATTTCTATGATAGTCTTACATCAAGGCTGTTCACTTTGTCGGGCAAAAATTCATAAAGGAAAAAGTGCAACCACTTAGTGACACTTAGTCAGTGGTTTTGATGCACTGTCTACGAAAAGTCCCTGTGACAAAGTTTATTATTGTTTTTTTTGGTTTTTGGTATAAACTGAATTTTTTTTTAATAATTAAAGTTGTTTTTTTTTCTGACAAAAATATCCAAAACTTAATGTTAATCTTGATCTAAATGATACTTAAAAACCAAAACCTTTTCGGCGAAATCAGCTGATTGTTGCTGTTCGCTTTGTTAGTTTTGCACTTTTGCTCTTATGCCTCGTTGTTACTGTTGCTTACACCTTTACTCTGACACTTTTGCTTTTATGCATTATTATCACAATTTGAACACCCTAAATATACGACTACTTTAGAAAGTCACTAATAAAAATGGCATTAAAAAATCTTTTAGGGATTTACTTTGCTTATCGAGCACTATCATCCACAACTAGAATCACCTTGAGAGCAGCAAAAAATTGATTTTAATTGTTGCACAGTGCTATTTAATTTGTAAATATTAAACATACTACCTTTTTTTTTTGCTAAAATTTGTACAATTAGCTTTCAATGACACGCTGCGATTTTCATGTACATATGTACATATCTAGTAAACTTGAAAAATTATTTATTTTACTAAAGATCACAAAAACTATTATGACGCATAAATTACCCGCTGAGTAACAACAAAGCGTCACTAAAAATAGTATTCTGAAAATTGTGTTATGAACAAAAAATAATACAACCATAACACTCGTGAATATAATTAGTAAGAAAGAATTGTTCCAGACTGATTGCGATGAGTTGGCAAAGTACATGCACCAACTCATCTGCAAGATATGGCTTATGGAATTCAATCTCCTAATGGAGAGCATTATAAGATAGGCTGATGTACATCGGACGGGCACAATATTAGCAAGCAGATGTGTCCAACTCCTTCAATCTCTGCGTCTTGATTCTCAGCTGACTGCAGGGAGCTTTAGCGTTGAGTCAGTCGAGGAATTTGTTTATCTTGGCTCCGCGTTAAGAAACACCAATAATGTCAGCCTGGAGATCAAGCGAAGAATAACCCTTGCAACCAGGTACTACTTTGGGCTCAGTAGGCAAATGAACAGTAGAGCCCTCTCTTGTCAGACACTGACACTATAGGACACTCATCCTTCCAGTTCTCTTATATGGCGCAGAGGCCTGTACGGTAACACAGTCGGATCTAGCTGCTCTTGGATACAAGATCTTCGCTCTCATTTACGTTGCGAATAATTATTGTGCTCGATGGACCTATGAGCTGTATGAACTGTACGGCGATATTGACGTAGTAGAGCGAATAAGCAGTACGGATGCGGAAACTCCAGCTCATAAGGTGTTCGATACGGTAGTTGGTGGTCAGCGGAGAAGGGGAATACCACGGCTGCGTTGGTAGGACCAAGTGGCTGAAACTCTGTCTTTATCAACTGGCAAAGACCCAATGCAGAAGTGCCTGGAGGTAAATGTTACACCAGGCCGAGACCCGTTAGGGCAATATGTATAGGCCAGTTAAGAAGTAAAATATAATCAAAGGTTTTTTTCACATATGCATATCTGACCTTCTAACTTTCAGCGAGTTTCAATTTGAATTTCGATCTTTTCTGATGCTTTGGAATTAAATCTTTTCTACTTTTCTACATTTTTATTTTGACTTGGTTGATCCTTATTTTTTTATATATTTTTTTTTTTAACAAAAAGAAGTATTGAACCCGTACGCACAATGTATCATAACAATAACAGAAATAAGATTAAAAAAAAGACAAACTTCGTACGCTAAGCACGAGGATTAATAACGGTGGAGAAGCATCATGACTGAAACGTATTGGCGAAGCCTTGTTATTTGAGCCGCCTAAGAGGCCTAGCTGGAAGAAGATTCCTGGCGAGTGCACTGCTGTGACACCTGAGTCTGTCACTGTATCTACTCGTGTGCCTTCCTATCTGCTCTTCTAACGTATTCAGATTAAGGTCACGATGCACCAGGGGCAATTTGTTATTTGCCTTAAAATTCGGTTTTGCAGTACCTGAATACTCTGGCTGCTTGTCTTTGCTGCGATTCTTCAAATCTGCAGTCATTTTCAATTTATCATCTGAGGTTCTATGCTCCAATAGGAGATACAGAATATAATGATGATGATGGTGACTCGTGTTGACAAAAACTTGCTGCAGATTTAAAATTTTTTTAAGTTAAAGTTAAATTTGTGTGATGTTTTTCTTGACAAGCTATATTTATTTCTATAAACAAAATGGGTACAGCAGATCTCTCTGTTGGGCAGTGAACTAAATTTTTATAGATTGCGTAATTACGTTTTTAGCTGTATCACCATTATTTTCGTGAAAACCCCCCACACTATAATTATAATGAAATTAAATAATCCAAAAAACACATATTTGGTTTCATTATCGCATTTGATTGAATCAAGCCATAAATAAAAAAAAATCGTGAAATTTGTTTTTTCAACGCCGAAGTTTACATACTCTTTATACCATATACAAATAGACACTTTCAAAAATCTTAAAAAAAAAACTTAAAAATTAAAAAAAAGTATACAATTTATAAAGTAATAAACAAATAACAAAAAAGTTTTTGTTATTTTTTTTATTTTTTGTTTGCAAATACTGAAAAACTCATTTATTTGTATTATTATATAAATTGCATTTATCACAGGTATGTATTGTCGCCAATCTATAGTGCAGCTGGAGCCATCGTTTGGCATGATCTGCCATAAGGCCAAATTAGGCCCTTATATAAACATACTCTATTTAGGGAATCCAATTTTACAATAATCGTCTTTTTAACCTTTTAATTGGGTTATCATTAAGAAGGTTTTTTGTCAGCCTGTGGCTTACGTTCTTGTTGATTGGAGGTTCACGGTCTCCAGATTAAGGTCGAGGTGCAGTGTCTAATTCCTTACGTACCATTCGCAACCAGTAAAAAAGCTAAATGGCTTATTTTGCAAGTATTTGGTATCTCCAAATAGGTGCCACTATTGTATTATAAAGCAGCCAATACATTTTGGGCGATTTAAAACGGCAGCTTTTGATGGTTTGGATAATCAAGTCAAGCATTACCCCAAGATACTAACAAAAGGTTGCCCCAATAATTATCTTTAGTCTTCAGTAATAAAGCATAATGTCAAACACAATACTAAAACAAAAAAATACTTTCATATACAGAATTAAGAAAAAAAAAAAAAAACAATAAATCTTAAAAAACTTGCTAGACTGAACAATTTTAAGAGCATTATCAATTATTGGTCATTGGCGACGTCTCTAAAATTGCTTTTAAACTTAAACAGGAAACATCGAAATTCACTTTGATGCTGATCGCTTCAGCTTTCATAAAACCTAGAAGCAATTACAAGGGGAACGGACAGTCTGTCCTCTTGTCATTAAACACTTTGTTTTGTACAATAATTTAATTACATTAAAATGTTATTCATAATCTGGCAAAAAAAAAGGTAAATGGGCTTCACACGCCGTGAATATTTACAATTATACTCATGCAAAATGTCGCTATCATTTAAAAAACTCACGTTTTTAGAGTGCTAGGACGGCGTGTCATCTATAAAATCGACGACACGTTGAATAATGGAGCAGTCAAAACTTTTTTTTAAGCACGTTAGACCGTTTGCGTTTCCGAAATGTCCATAAAGAGTCAACTTTTATTGTTTATGCTGGGGCTATACCTGGTAGGCATGTGTAGAAAAGTTAATGAAAACATATTTTAAAATAGAGAGCCTTTATTAAGCAGAATGCTGCAAATGCCGATGTCGACTGCAGCAAGCGTCCTGAACGTGTAGATCCGAAAACCTGCTGTCCCATGCCTGAATTTATAACTGATGAAGTAAAAGAAAAATGCAAACAGTATGATTCGGCTTCTCCAGCGTTAAACGCATCAGGTGAAACGGGTAGCCCAGATGACGCCAAGCGACACCACCATCACCATCACCGACATCACCATCACAATCCCGTAAGTTGAAGAACATCCATCGGAAATTTCTAAAGGTATTGCCTCATTAGTGCTTTGCTTCGTGCATCTTCAATGAGACTGGAATTTACGTGAACGATGAGCTTAATGAGGATAATCTAAAGAGCTACTTGGAAGTAGTGCTAAAGGATTCTCAAGATTTGCAAGCTACCGTCGTCGAATCATTTACTACATGTGTTGCTAAACAAGCTGAATTTAAAGACAAAATGGATAAAGTTCCACACCCCCCTCTACCAGCCGGTGAGCCAATGTGTCCTCATGGTGCTGGCTTCTTAATGGGATGTGTCTTTAAAAAGACATTCAAGAACTGCCCTGACTCCATATGGAATGATACACAAGAATGCAATAATATGCGTGAGCATTTCCGCAACTGTAAGCGTTCGCATGGTCCACCTCCACCGCCTTCGGCTGAAGACATGTAAGAAAGATTCTCTAAAAGGATTTATCTATAATAAACACAGAAAAATAATAAAAATATTTTGATGCAACATTTAAAAAAAGTAAATTTTGGTGTTTTAACAAATTGTATTCCCACTAAAAGTACCAACTTGTTGCTGAGAACACCAAACATTACTTCAGATAATAATTTGGGCCAGGTTGCAGAGTGTCGGACTACGCCAATCTAACATAAAATTTAATCATTTTTTCCCTTGTAAACTGTATGTATGTACTACATATTTTAAATCATTTTATACAAAAAACGTCAAACTTCTCACAGCTCTCTGTTCAGCTGTGCACATCCTAGAATAGAACTTATCACTGTTAAGAGCATCTGGGCGTTCAATGAATTAGAAAATTAGATTTGCAGTGAAATTACTTATCAGCCCTCTCACATAAGGCAGCAGGCAGAGCGCAAGCCCAGCAGACCAAGTGGAATAACCATTTGGTAATAGAGGATTCGTTGATTCATTTTCGTTTCAATTGTCACACGTAGCACACACGCATGGCAACCAAACGCGACGAGCTGGAGCTTTTTTTGGAGCAGTACAGCAAGCAGTTTAACGCAAAAGAGTTGCGTGATGTTTGCCAGCCTTTAGTATGGAGATTGCGTGCATTGAAGGCCAAGCGTTGGGTGCTGGGTGGTGTGCTGTCCGTCCTATTTATCTATGTTTTTTGGTGTTACTTGGAGATTTTCTCTTGGAGTGCTAGTAATGTTGGTCGAAGCTTGCTCATACAAATGCTGCACATTTGGAACTGGACTCCTTATTATAATGCCAAATGCTTAATTGAACGTGCTTCGGAGTTGCGAGAGGAGCAATTAACACCAAGGCCTCTTGCCACACATGAGACAGTCTGGGAAAATTGTGCTCTCTGTGAGTCACTAGGTAAGTTGCATATTACCAATTGGGTGCTCCTGGGCTTTAACGCATTTATTCCTCAGAAAATATACCTATTGCATTGAATGTGAGCTACTCCATGCTAGAATCGCAGTTCCTTGAACGTGGTTTACCTATTATTGTGACGGATACACGAATACAACTTAGCCTAGATGAACTGTTGCAGCTGATACAACAAAGAGCTCCCGATATTCTTGCAAGCGAGCCTTGCGATGTATCCAGCAATTTATTAATGCACCACATTTTTAACGTAGATGCGGCTATGCAAAAGATACGCTTACTCAAATCGAAGGGTTCTTGGCACTTGCAAATGCGGAACTGCCAGTTT
Organism: Chymomyza costata; assembly: GCA_018150985.1. Taxonomy (NCBI): domain Eukaryota; kingdom Metazoa; phylum Arthropoda; class Insecta; order Diptera; family Drosophilidae; genus Chymomyza; species Chymomyza costata. The sequence continues at coordinate 7,791 of JAECWU010000190.1, read as the reverse complement.
AGTGCTGTCAAGGCTTCGCGTCTTTATGTCCGTCGACCCTATTATTATCCCGTGCACTTAGATCCCTACTACTCTAGTTGGCTGATAATGGCAAACGACATTGTCAAACCACCTTTGGAAATCTACGTCCGCGGTCTTATTTTCGTGCAGCAACTTAGTGGACATTTTGATTTTATGCTGCGCCCCAAGAAGCCCTGCGACAATGGTGTCTGTCCCAGTTTAAGTATGCGTCTCATTGCGGGCGAAAGTCTCGTGTTTCCCAGTGACTTGTGGCGCATAAGCTATGGCCTGCAGCAGCCACACTACGGAAACAGCTCCATAGCTACTGTGCTCGAAGTTCAATGGCAAGTTTAGTCACACACAGTTTGCCCAAATTGTATTTACACAGACAGAGACTACATAAAATACACAAGATATGCTTTGAACTTAATTAAAATAAATATAGAGTGGTTTAGACTAATATCCTTAGTGCCTCAGGCGCGTCTACACTTGGCCTCCACTAGTTTTTGGAGCGTAGCAGTTAAACTGTTGATGGCATCGATTTTCATTCGCTCAATACGCTCCTGCTGCACCAGTGACATTTTTTGAATTTGAACTTGTTCGCGTTGCAAGCTGCGCTGTAACTCCATTTTCTCACGTTCCACATCCAGCTTGCGGTCAAAGTAATCCTTCCACCAATTGTCTTCGAGATGGTTTAAAGCCATCTGATTGCTGTCGTTAGGATCCTGAATGGTGCTGCCAGTCTGTTCTGCGTCGTACTCCAATTTGGGTTGGCGCACCTCTGCTGACATGCTGTTGCTATCCTCATCGAACTCATCATTTGATTTGGTGTCCAATTGTACCTGCGGCTGCAGCAACACTTCATCTACTGGCGTTATATATGGATGTCCATCCTTTACCAGCTGCTGGCCTTTTACTTGAGATGTTTGTTGCGTGGTGTTCGAAGTCTTCTGCAATTGGCTCGCAAAAAATTGGTCATTCTCCTGCTGGGACTGCTGTTGTTGCTGCGCCTGTTGTGGCTGAGACGATTGCCGTTTTTGAGACTGCTGCGCTGGTGGCTGCTGCTGTGTAGTTGGCATTTGCATGTCGAAATCTGCCTTTTTGCCTTGTAAATATTTGAACATCTCCTCAAAGAACTCCCAGTGGACATAGCCTGAGACATACTTCTTACTCAGATTCTTGTTGTAAGTTATTAATATGTTGTGCCACTTCTTCTGCACTTTCGCAGCACTGTAACGAAAGCCAAGCCTTTGCAATTGGCGGGTGCAGTGCAGCCACAAAGCAGTGCGTTTTTGTCTGCCTTCAGTAAAACTGCCCTCCATAGGTCCACGAATGTGTATAAGCGCACGTGTAGCTTCAGTGGTCCAGGCGCGTTCATATGGTCCGCGGCCCATATTGGCACCACCAGGTAGCTCGGACTCCTCCAGCAAGCAGTCATCGTCCAGGTCTTCGAGGTCATCGTCGCTGATTTGATAAGCTGAAATCATAAAAAACAAACTTATCTTTCATTCTGATTCGGCCACCTGTTGCATTCAACATTCAAAACAAGGAAACATGCTGCTTACACTTCATTCTCTCGCGTTCTCTTACAGTTTTGCTCTCTCAGTTGGCACTCGCAAATTTTGTTACTACCTACCGCCCACTACCAGCCAACCCATGTCTTAGTTACCCCACACCCAACACAGCAAGGATGCTAGCGCTGCCGACGCATAGTCACTGTCGCAGCCTCCGCACAAACTTACAGATACACACATTTTCACCCAACTCGAATAAAGTTCAAGTTAAACATAGTTAACGAGTTTTTAGCTTACACTTACGTTCATTTTCATCAATGCTGCCATTATTGGGTGGGTTAGGACCGTTAGCTTCAATTTGAGCCATTCTGGTTGTTTTATAACTTATTAGTGTAGATTACTTTTAAAAATAAAAATTTTACACTTAACATAACATTAGACCTGCTTCCTATCAATAGTTTTCTACTACTAAGAAAAAATTTTGATGGCTGCAGAAATTCAAGCTATGGAAAATTGTTGTGCGCCTACGCTCTCGCTAAAAAAGGCGCTCTCTTGACAGCTCTCAGGACTCAGATCTGTTGGAAGCTGTGTCTGTATAGTCACTAGGCAATAGTAATATCTAGAACAGCGACTGTAATGCGGCTATTATAGTGGTTATGGTATGCATACAAAGGTTGACATCTGCGCAGTGATTGAAACTGAAATCAGACTCTTAAGGCCCTTAAACTAAATACTAAAATCCGTTTAATTGCTTCTGAAATATAAACAAATATTCAGTCTCTGACTAACAACCGAAGCAAACGGACGTGTTCATTTCATTGTGTGCTTAAACAGTGTCAAATAAATAAAAAAAAAATCGAAAAAAATAAAAAAAAAAAAAAAGTCGAAAAGTCTAGAACAAGTGTCAAAATAAAAAGTACTCAAAATGAGACAACCACCTGACCCTCCAGACATGCATAAAATGCACGCAAATAACATTAATATTCCTGGACCTAAATACCTAATTATGAAACGCACCTCCAATAACAACATAACTCTTTCTGATGTGTCACCCTTCCTTATTAAAAAAGTAATTGACCATACATGCGGAGGAGAAGTAGAGCAATGCAAAAAACTACGAAACGGAACAGTCATGATAAAAACTAAAAACCAAAAGCAAACGGAAAAACTACTCAATTTGAAATTACTCGCCGAAACAATAGAAATTACCGTAACTGAACACAATACTCTCAACAAATGCAAAGGCGTAATCTACTCGAATGATTTACGAAATATTTCAGAAGAAGAAATTCTCAAGGAACTAGAAGGACAAGGAGTATGTGAAATAAGGAAAATAAAGAAAAAAAACGGCAACGAATACACTGAAACTGGATTAATCATACTGACTTTCGCCAAACATTCCCTTCCCGATTATCTCTTCATTGGATACGAAAAAACCCAAATCAAGCCCTACATACCATACCCAATGCGCTGCAGTTGCTGTCTCAAATTTGGTCATACCCAAAAGGTCTGCAAGGCTGAGAAAATGTGCATTGTTTGTGGACAAAAACAACACACCGAAGACAACGAAATGAGGAACTGCAGGAATGAAGCAAATTGTGTAAATTGCTCAGCAAGAAAATACTCAGTCACCAACCACTCATCAATAGTCAAAACGTGCCCTGTATTTATCGAAAAACAAGAAATAACCGCCATCCAAACTTTAGAAAAAACCGATTTAAAGACTGCATACACCATCTACAACTCAAGACATCAATCAAACCAAAAAACATACGCGTCAGTAACAGCTCAAAAAACCACACCTGATACAAGCAGCAATGCATCGACAGAAAAGACGTCAACCCTAACCTCAAATAAAACCAATGAGAAAACTATCAAAAATCGCACCGTGATATCCTACTCAGACGTCGACGGACAACCTTCAACATCATCAGCCAATGCCAACTTACAAAACTCAAATAGCCCCAAAAATTTACCTGCAAAATCCAAAAATGCATTGACTCGTAAGCTAAGTCATACAAAACAACCATCAATAGCAAAAAGAAAGAAAACTCAAATTCTAAACACGGAGAAGTATCACTCAGACTCTGATGGCGAATATGCAAGTATGGAATGAGCGACACATAACAGAACAAAACACATTACCTTTTGGTTCTTGAGTGACTGATGACTGAGAAGCATTCTGTCTCTCTCTCATTTAATATTTAATAGTTAGACTTGCCTCCTCTCTCAGTCACTCGATAACCAAAAATGAAATACATACAAACAAAAGCTCACTGTTATATATAACATATCGATTAAAAATAATCATTTAATCTAAATCGTCAAACCAAATGTCATTAAAAATCATCCAATGGAACATTAAAGGTTATTCAAACAATTACAGTGAACTTTTGGTTCTTATAAAGGAATATTCGCCAAATATAATCTCATTACAAGAAACACACATTCAAGACACAAAACATATACCGATCCCAGTGAATTATAACTTTATAGCGAACAAACCCTCTAACAGGTTTGGCGGCGTTGCACTACTCGTGCACACCTCCATTCAATATAGAGAAATAAACATAAATACTGATTTTGAGTCAATAGCAATCGAAATAGAAACTAAAAAACGAATTAACATTATATCAGCATATATATCCCCATCCAAACAATTTTCGCAGTCAAATTTGGAAAATGTTTTTAACATCAACAATCTTCCTATTATTATTACTGGTGACTTTAATAGTTGGCACACAAAATGGGGTTCTTTATATAACAACCAAAGAGGAAAAATAATATCCGATTTCTTAGATACCTCACAGCTTATTCTTCTTAACGACAAGTCTCCAACCCATTTTAGTACACATAATAGTTTCACTCATATAGACCTCTCTTTCTGTTCAGCTGATCTAGCCCCACTTACTCATTGGGAAACCCTCAATGACCTAAATGGCAGTGATCACTTTCCTATACTTATCTCTACTTTCCCTGAAGATCCTAACTCAAAATATTTTAGACCACGTTTTAAAATCAAAGACGCCAACTGGAAACATTTCGGAAATATGACAGATGAAATTAGTAACTCGATACCAATATGTACAAACAACATAAACAAGGAAAACGCGAACATAACAAAAATAATACTACAAAGCGCACACTACACTATACCTCAAACTTCTACGAAACCCTTTAGACATAAGGTTCCTTGGTGGAGCAAACACCTTGAAATCCTTAGAAAATCAAAAATGTTAGCCTGGCGAGCACTCCAAACAAATATCAACCAAGAAAATATTCTAAGATTCAGAAAAGCCAACGCCCAATTCAGACGCGAATTAAAGCAAAGAAAAAAGCAATCAACTTTAGAACTCACATCTGAGATACAACCCTCAACCCCTACCACAAGAATTTGGTCCAACATTCGAAGATTTTGTGGCCTTTACCCCTCAAAGTCAATTCACAGTATTTACAATCCATCAAGCAACCTAAACACTCTTAATAAAACTGAAATTGCAAACTGTTTTGCTAAATTCTGGTCCAGCAACTCGCAAGACATGAATTTTAGCTCCGACTTTATACACCATAAATATAACAATACTCTGCCCACGTACCACATTTGTCCATTAGCTTCTCAAATAGAAGCTCAAATTACTTTTTCTGAGCTTAACTCGGCCCTTCAGTCATTGAAAGGTACAACCCCAGGGCTAAATAGAATCTCCTACCCTATGATAAAAAACACATCCATTAACTTAAAATACAGAATCTTACAGTTATATAACAATATATTTGATTGTTACATGCCCCAATCATACAAAACTAATCTTACTATCCCGATCCTAAAACCTAACACAGACAAACTCCAAATAAGTTCGTACAGACCTATCTCACTTAACTGTTGTCTAGCTAAAACTCTTGACAAAATCATATCCAAACGTTTATGGTGGCTGACAACCTCCAACCACCTCCTCCATGAAAACCAAATAGGATTTAAAAAAGGAAAGTCTGTTACGGATGCCCTAATTTTTGCAGATCACTTGATATCTAAGGCCATAACAAGAAAAGGACATATAAGTATAATTTCTCTTGACTTCTCGAAAGCTTTTGATAGGATCGGTATACATGCCATAATTGATCAACTTTACGAATGGAGAGTAGGACCGAAAATTATCAACTACATTCGTAACTTTATGACAAACCGTAAAGTTTTAGTTAGAGTAGGATCACAACAATCCGATGTATATCCTTTACAAAATGGCATCCCCCAGGGGTCACCATTATCTGTGATTTTATTCCTTATTGCATACAACAAACTTGCAAAAATAATAGATATACAAAAAAATATACATTTCTGTGCATACGCAGATGATTTCCAACTGTTTATTAACTTTAAAAGAAATGAAAAAAGTACAATATTTAATTTAAACACCCTATTCACAAACATGGAAAATTGGTGTAAATACTCAGGTGCAAAATTATCTTTAAACAAATGCAAGCAACTTCATATATGCAAAAAGCACAGTTGTCAATGCACAACATTATGCAATGGTATACAGATACCTGGAGTCACTTCACTAAAAATATTGGGTCTTACGATCAACAAAAATTATAACTGGCACACGCACATAGACAACCTCAAACAATCCCTTTCCAAGAGACTTGACATTATAAAATGTCTAGGGAGTTATCGATTTAATTGCAACACCCATACTTTATTAGCTGTAACAAAGGCTATGATCATATCGAAGATAGATTATGCTCTCTTCATCTACGGACATACTCACAAGAGTACCCTCAACAAGTTGAAAACTCCTCTTAACGCTGCGATACGCACCTCTCTCGGTGCTTTTCGTACAACACCTATTAAAAATATGCTATTTGAAGCCAACATTTCAGAAATAGAAACCAAAAGAGACTATCTTACAGCTACACTCTATAGAAATTTTTTAAAGTCATATCACTCTCCCGTCTATAAAATTCTTCAACAAAATACAAGCCTTAAAAATACTTATTCTACAATTTTAAAAGCAAGTAATCTCTGCAAGTATTTCGAAATTCCTTATAAACCTATCATTCCGAGGTTACTAAAACCCTTTTGGACCTTTCCAAGCAATACCATTATAACAGATCTTAAAAATATAGCAAACAAAACACAAACCCATCTGTGTATAGACAATGTTTTGAAGAAATAAGAGAACAACACCAAAATTACTCATTCATTTATACGGACGGTTCTCAAATCAACAATATAAGCAGCTATGCTATAACTACGGAAAATCACTTGCTGAAAACTGGTCTACTTCCACCATTTTCCTCAGTAATGTCAGCTGAAATTATTGCATTGCTTGAAGCAATTAAAATTGCTAGAAGGAAAAAGGGCAAATTCGTCATTTGCTCTGATTCTCTTTCTTCTCTTGACGCAATTTGTAACCATAACAACTCGAACATTTATCCAAGTGCTATAAGATCTCTGTTGAGTCAATACTACCCTAAAATCAAAATATTATGGATACCAGGACATTCGAACATTAAAGGCAACGAGCTGGCCGATAGTGAAGCAAAAAAACCACACAATTCCCACTTGTATACACGCCAAACTTAAATACACAAGACATAAACAGATACCTAAAAAAATCATTGATCTCGAGACAACAACAACTGTTTGAATCGTGTACCAATTGGTATCAAGTTATTAATTTCAATAAACTCATAGTACCAGATTATCTGGGTTCCACTTCACAACAAAATTTAAGTAGACTTGATCAAATTAAAATTATCAGACTTCGACTAGGACACACTAAAATAACGAACCAGCACTATATTGACAGAACCATTTCTACCTCCTGTCATCTATGTAATACAAATGCATTAATAACCACCGATCATTTACTAAGTCATTGCACAGCACTTAACCAAGCCAGAACGCAAATCTTTGGAAACGACAATCCCACTCTTTATCTATCTAATATTGGTAATAACTTTCAAAAAATCATAAAATTCCTTAAAGTTACTAATTTATACCACGAAATATAACACATCACTCATACACTTGTTCACATATATATAACTATAAAAATATGAATAAAACCTTACTGTCAACACACCAAATACAAAACTTGTATAACTCACTCAACATTGAAAACAAACCTAGAATTAAGTACTCTTTTTGTTACACACAAACATAGACATTACATATAAAAACATGATACCATTTTGTAACATTAATCACACGCCACAAATTCCAAATCAACACGACATAGCCGAAGGCCTGAGTAGCCAGTGCTATTTTCTTTTT